>OX638073.1:34295007-35655153 GCA_951804385.1 Trifolium dubium
ATTGAAGAATTTGGAAACAAGTTGGTATCAAGAATGCAGCAAAATGGAAATCCTTATCTTGCCCTTCATTTAAGGCAAGTTACAATCACAATATTGTAATACAGTTGTAAGATCAATTGCTTCAAATAAATGTTCCATTTCTAATCACCTTACTCTATCTCTTCTTTGTTACAGATATGAGAAGGATATGCTTGCATTTACTGGCTGCAGCCATAGTTTGACTGCAAAAGAAGATGAAGAACTGAGACGGATGCGATACGAAGTTGGTCACTGGAAGGAAAAAGAGATTAATGGGACTGAAAGGAGATTGCTTGGAGGTTGTCCATTAACTCCGAGGGAAACTTCCTTACTACTTAAAGCACTTGGTTTTCCATCACACACCAGGATTTACCTTGTAGCTGGAGAAGCATATGGAGAAGGAAGTATGAAATATCTCGAGGATGATTTCCCCAACATTTTCTCTCATTCCTCTTTGTCTTCCGAAGAAGAGCTGAATCATTTCAAGAATCATCAAAACATGTTGGCGGGTATTGACTATGTTGTCGCCCTTCAGAGTGGCGTATTTCTTTACACTTACGATGGAAATATGGCGAAGGCTGTTCAAGGTCATAGGCGCTTTGAAAACTTCAAGAAGACGATCAATCCAGACAAGTAATACATTCATAATATATTTCTTCTATATCACTTCTACCATTATGGTTTCACAATACGCACATTTTATATTCATTGTGAAACTGTTTCTTGTTCATTCTCAGTATATAAACTAATTTCAATGGTTTTGATGCAGGATGAATTTTGTCAAACTTGTTGATCAATTAGATGAAGGAAACATTTCTTGGAAAAAGTTCAGCTCCAAGGTAAAAAAACTTCATAGAGACCGTGATGGTGCTCCATATCTAAGAGAGTCGGGAGAATTTCCAAAGCTAGAGGAAAGCTTTTATGCAAATCCGCTGCCAGGATGTATTTGTGAAACAAAAAAGGAGTAGATACTAGATCTTGTTTCATAGCTCTCTTTCTTATCATGGTCGTATAAGAGCTGCAATCATATCGCATTGTGGCTGTGGGATGATATTTTTTAAATAATTATTTCTTCAGGAGATGGCAATATGATGATTACCTGGTGAGCTGCCATTGCTATATATTGCCTTGATGTTGGGATAAGATTGCAAGTGATGGTGATTTGGTAAAAAACTAAACTACCCAGATGCAGTTTTAAAGTAAGGATCAAGTTTGGGCTGGCCAAACTATACTACTGTCAATACACGCAATAGATACTAAACACCATACCTTAATATTAAGCAAACCTCATTCTAACCATACTTTTGATAATTTTTTTGCCTTAATTATTTTATTTGATACTTGTATTATAATCAAGACAAGAAAAAGGGATGGGACTGAATAAATTGTATTCTTATTGCACAATGTAATATTTGAAAAGGATTATATCTAGTTTCTGTGCATCTGTAATTCTTTTAAGCAGGTTTCTTGCAATAAGTCTCCCTTGTGATAATTAATGAATTTTCAGACAGTCTTTTCTATAAAATACCAACTCTGATTGAAATGTATTTTTTCTGCTATAATAATTAAGCTTAACCTCACATAATCCAGGTTTAATGTATTGTGGGATACGTAATACTTTTCTAATTGGTTGACAGACTTCTTTCCATTGGAGAAAAAGAAATGAGATAGTTGCACATTGATTTTAGGACAAGGTAGTGTGTGGTTTGCTTTATATGACAAGGAATATGCGGTTGAAGTAACCTTTTATTAAGGAATAGAGATATACTGTTCAAACCATGTTTCTGAATTTTCCCTCAATTAAAGCAAACAAACACTACAAAAGGGACTGCCAGTAGGATCCATGTGCTTATGCCATAAATAAAGTGTTGAATTGAATAGCTATACATGATACTTCACTATATAATAAATAATTGCTTGAAAAAGATGCTTCACTATATAATAAATAATTGCTTGAGTCTTGAGAGATTGATAGGCACCTGACTCATAATTATTTTGCCAATTGGCAAAATAATTCAAAAATTATAACAGGGCTGCAGCCTGCAGTCAATAATATACTTTGAATATGTCAAATAGTAATCATCCTTAATTTATATAACTTTAATCTCACCTATAGTTAATACAACTTCTTTGAATAGTATGCTTAAAGAGTGCACCAGGTGCACTCGTTAGCAAGACCCAATACAATTGTGTAAATTTTGTATTTACAATAGGTGGAATTACTTTCATAATTAAAATATTCACTAAAGATTTGGAGACTTCAGTGGTACATATAGCAACAAAATCAAAATTTGAAATTGATGAAAAAGTGAAAACAATAATCAAAGGCGTGCATTTAGCTCTGTAATCCCATTTCCTTTGCTGAGGAAAGGATAGTCAGTGTAGCCTATAGGATCCTGTGTGTAAAATGTCTTCCTGTTATACTTGTTTAGAGGTGCATTATGCTTAAACCTTAAAACCAAATCTGGATTAGAGATGAAAAGACGACCAAATGATACTAAATCAGCATCACCTTGAGCTATAGCTTCCATTCCTAACTTCTTGGTGAATCCACCACTGCACATGAATGTTCCCTCATAAGCTTTTCTCAGGTTCCTCAACAAATTAACTTCTACTTCTTTTTTGTCATTCTCAGTTTTTCCATAAGCTGTATATCGAGGTTCAGTAACATGAAGATAGGTGAGTTTTCTACCAAGCTCTTTCTGGAGATTGTTTAGTTTCTCAATCACTGCTAAGCCTAATCCAAGAGGGTCAGAATCCATAGCATCATTGTGATCAATTGCTGGCGAAATTCTCACACCAACTCTTTCTGCTCCAATACCAGAAACAACAGCTAGAACCACCTGAATTAAAAACCTGCATCGATTTTCAATTGATCCACCGTATTCATCTGTTCGATCATTGATTCCATCCTTCAAGAATTGATCAATCAGATACCCATGTGCTCCGTGAATTTCAATTCCATCAAAACCTGTATGTACAACACTTATTCAGCATCATGCATGGTTTTCACTTAAATAAAAGCACGCAAGTATGACATTATTCCATACCAATGCATCTGCCGCATGAACTTGGATTAATTTCATTATACGATAATCACAAGCACAAATAAGTGAGCTAAAAATATTCATTGAAGAGATTGATGTAAACATGTAAAACCTGCTCGAATTGCATTAATAGCCGATTGGCGATAATGCTGGACTACTTCTAGTATCCCAGAAGTGGTAAGTGCCCGTGGCTCAGGATATTGGTCATAGGAACCATCTGGCAAGAGAATTTTCCACCTCTTTGAAAGAGGTTTCACTGTGGACGAAATGGGTGCAGCACCACCAGGCTGATACACTGTTTCACAATTAAATCAGTCAGTGAAAATAAGTACTACATAACTAGTAAATGTAATGTAACAACTTGTTACAGACATAGCAAATACTACGTACTAAGAACTTTCCATGCAGTTCATTAAAAATGGAATGAAAGGTTACCAGAATGAGATGCACGGCCAACATGCCATAGTTGACAAAAGATAATGCCGCCTTTGGCATGAACGGCATCCACTACATTTCTCCATGCCTCAACTTGTTCCTCTGTATATATTCCAGGTACATGGGGAAACCTGCGTTCAACCAAAATACTCCTCTATATTACAATACGATAATGTAATATTTTCATATGTAGATTTTAGCTGCATTAATATATGTCTAATAATGTTCGTTGCATGTAAATATTGTTTTCAAATTGAACAGAACATTATTTTATTATGTTAAACAAATCCAACATATCATTTTGGTTGGTAACAATAGAATAGAGTATTTTTTTGGAGGTGAATAATAGAATAGTATTAAAACCATAGGACTTGTCTTGACCCAAAAAAAACCATAAGACTGTTATGTTTTACATTACTATTACTATTATGAGAAAGAAAGAACAATAAACCAAAACATACATTTGATTCTACCTCTAAAAGACGAATTTTGGGAGAATCCGGTTCAGGGAACACATGAATCTAATTTCACTTTTTATAGTATTAATTCTCTTATCTATGGGAGAATGAGACTTAATAATCTAGAGTTTAGTCACAAGATGAATATATCTCGACTAATGTATTTTATCGAACTAAGAAAATAATATAAGTGGAGTACACGAACGAACGAACCCATGAGCGGTGGGAGAGATTGCGGTTCCTTCAGTGATGAGAAGTCCACCTGGAGTTGATCTTTGTGCATAGTATTCAGCAATTGCTGCATTTGGAATCCCGTTCAACGCTCTGCATCTTGTCATAGGTGCCAACACCACCCTGCAGTGCACCCCAAACATCCATAGCCACATGATCAGATCACACTCAACAACCACAATTTCTAATTAAATATTATTCTGCATGCTCCTCCTATTTTGTGGGGGATATATGATGGATAAACTATTAAACTAATCTAATTAAAAATGGTAACCACGTTGTTGAATAGAAATTTGGTAAAATTAATTAGTAATAAATAATTAGAGACAAAAAATTAAAGTGTGAGAAATGAACCTATGAGAGAAGTTGAAGTTTGCAATCTTGTAAGGAGAAAAGAGGGTGGTGGTGGTAGTGTTGCCTCCTTGTACTTGTTGTTGTGTTGTTGAGTTTGAATTATTATCTTCCATGGTTATAATTTAGTGCGTGATGGATCGATCAAACTTCCACAATTACTGTAAAAATGATGATATTTTGCTAGTGCTGATGGCCTCCCGGAGATATCATATCAATTTGCATTCAACATTAATTGTGTGATGATGAATATATATGTACCTAGTACTTTTTCTTCACCTAATTCAACACGTTGGATTTGAAATTTTTTGGACGGTGGTCGTCATCATAACTCATAAGACTAAATTCAACAACTATGAATTGATATCATTGGGTAATGTAAGCTAGTGCCCTGGTGAGTGATCCACGGGTACTCCATTTTAGGGAGAGTACCGGTACCGGGTACGTACCAGGTACCGGTAAGTACCCGGTACTCAATAGGTACGCACCGACGCCGCATCCGTTTTTTTTTTTTTTTTTGTTTGGGTACTCGCTGGATACTTACCGGGTACTCGAAAGACTCTTAATTTTTTTTTAAAAAGGATGTTTTTTTTGTTTTTATATTTTTTATAGAAATATTTTGTTGCATATAAAAAGATTATTAACCTAGAATTGCAATAAAACTGTAAAAAGAGTAAGAATTATAATGAAAGAGCAACGAGAATGTGAGATATTGACGGAGTTGAATTAGATCTATTTGATGGAGCTGATATTCTTGAAGTTGTTAATCTTTGTCTCGATGAACCTGAACTAGAGGCCGCTTGTTTAAATGATAATGAAGAAGGAAATAATGAGATTCGATTTTAACTCAATGAATAATGACATTTTTAAAATGGTTTTTTTTGTTATTGCTTATAATTTGACTCTTTTTGAGCAAATTGTTTTTTAATTTGATATAATTGTTTTAATGTTTTTGAACAATTTTAATTACTTTTAAAGTGTGTTGTTTTTTATGTTTAATTATGTGTTTTAGTAGTATAATTTTAATATTTTATTTATATAATTATAAATAAAAATAATTATACCAACATACCCGTACCATAGTATTTTTAAAAATGCCGTACCTCGTACCTGTACCAGTACCGTACCCGTACCATGACAATGCTGGCCCTGGTGCACCAAAATGTTACTACTATGTATTTGCCCATAAATTTGGAAAAATACTACTCTTCTCCTAACACTATTATAAGTAAATTTGACTTTTTTGGTGCATTTGACAATTGATGTATCTATTCCATATTATAAGCTAAACACATTAGTAATCAAATGTACTAAAAAATCAAATTTACTTATAATAGTATTCGGAGAGATTACATCAACTTTTTGTTCATTTATTTTCCTCTTATAAAAATGATCACACAGAGCATCAATTTTATTTTATGGATTTGCAATTCAAACCATGTTAACAGTGATTTAACAATTTTGAAATTTTTATTAATTGAACTAAAATTTGTGGATGTAAATTACAATTGTCCATATTTTATTCATTAACATTTAACGGTGACTAATCTCTGTTTGATACATGTCGCACACATAAGATATATTCCTTCATTCCAACTAAATTTTTTTCATACGCAAGAGTCATAAATTGAACTAGTAGTCACTTGTTTAACAGGTTTAAGTTTTTTACCACTCAAAAAAAAAAAAAGGAATGATTATTATTTCTGCACAAAAAAAGCATAGGATTTAGGGAGGAGAAAAGAGAATCTTTAGAAGGAAGGAAGGAAGTGCGCTTGTTCTTGTTGTGTAGAGTGAGTAGTCAAAAAATAGAGACAGCGGCCAAAGCAAAAGATGAAAGAAGGATGATATGCCGTTAAAATTAAAATTAAATAAAATATAAAAATAGACTCTTCCTTCCTTTCTCTTTCATTTCTACATTCATTCATTCATTCCAACTCTTTCTTTAGTCCATTCGTTTCATCCATGAATTATTATTCCATTTTACACCACATCTCATATACTATAATAATTAATCAATATACTTACTTTATATTATTTATTAATTAATTAATTTCACCTCATCAATTCATCACAGCTCCAATTTTTTCACTTTATATTTCTTTTCTGCTATTTCAACAAGGTCAGTTTTTATTTTTGTTGCTTTAGATTTCATCATCATCATTGATTGGGTTGGGATAACTACTAATTACTAGTATTAGCATGTCATGCTTCAATTCAATTCAATTTTTTTACTTTATTTTAATTTTCCACTTAATTTACTTACTGCTGCATGATGCATCATCAACACTTATTGATTTTGCTTATATAATTAGTATTTTTTATTATCTGAGTTATCAAATATGATTTTTTAGGGAAGATCAAAATAACTGGAATGGCAAAAGAAGAAGATGTGTCTAGAGCTGATGATGATGTTAACTCTACATTGTCATCAAAAGATGATTATATTAATAGTAATAGTAATAGTAGTAGCCAACTTCAAAGATTGCAGTATCAAGTTACTAAATTGTTTAAGGGTTTTTCAACTTCACCTGATCATGTTCAAAATCAAAACACAAATTACAATCCTGAAATCCTCACTACTCTTAAGCGTCAATGGGCCGCAAATTTTCAGTTGAAGTTCATGGTATGTATCATAAACAATGCGCCACAAACAATTATGTGTTGCTTCTATTATCTAGGGCCTATTTGTATTGATTTATTTGAGTTTATCTACTGCCATAAGCACTTATGTGACTGTTTCATAGAACTTAAAGCTGTTTTAAGCTCATTTTCCTAAACCCTCTAGGATAGCTTATAACTTGAATGAAAATAGTATGACTTTATTTTATCTTGTGATATAGAAATACCTTATACATAAACACTTATATGATAAGATCTTACGCTATAATTACTTAATTAAGCTTTTTATCCAAATAGTATGGCATTTAGTTTTGAATGCTCCTCTTCACTGAGTTCAGCCTTATCATCTGTTACTTGATTTTTCGTCTCAGTTCCTTTGATTGTGAAGCATTATATTTATATTTATATCTGTGTTCTTGTTTCTTACTTTCTTTACTTTACTCTGCATGCCATTATCAGTTTCTAGGATTCATACATTTTTTGACTCTTAGGACCCAACCCATAATGTTGTCCCTTTACGGTTTTCATACACTCCCTCTTATTGGTTTCACAGGGCCAAAGGTCTTGGAAGGATCCCTCACGACTGTTTGAGAGCATGGTGGTTGTTGGACTTCACCCTAATTGTGATGTTCAGGCACTGCATAGGCAATTTGTCGATAGAAAATTTGAAGGATCTGGTAAATTGAGAAGTGGACTTGGTTGTCAGAATCAATCTCGTGTAGAACCCAACATTGAACCTGAGGTTGTGATCTTTGGTAGCAGTGACCGAACAATTTTAACTATTTTTCTCATTGCCAATGATCCAAGTATTAATGCTAGTTGCATTACAATTTTACTTCAATGACTACCAGAACTTTTATTGATTACCGTCTTCATTATTAATTTTGTCTTGAAATATATCTGTATAATGAACACTGCTTGTTCCATTTATTCCAGGTCTTGTTTGTTTATCCTCCTGAAAAACGGCTGCCACTTAAATGCAAGGATCTTCTTTCTTTCTGTTTCCCTGGAGGCTTGGAGGTTAGTTGTGTGTTTAATAAAGAACTTCAATTATCATCTTCATTATTCAGTTAGAAGACGATGAAAATAGAAATTACCTTAAGTATTGAGATTTTGTTTTGAAATTGAAAAGTAAAGATGACATCTAGCTTGTAGCCAAATTGACACTGGCTCCACTGTTAGGACTAGGGTGTGATACCCAAGTTTGAAGTTTGTTCTTCTACTCACTTGGTATATCTTAAGTGGCAATGGGTGAAGTAATAAGGCGAGTAGGAGAAAGGTACTTGTGTTTGTGTACTGTATTGAATGAATAATGAACTATGTGCATTTACCTAGAGTGGGTATCCTTTGTTGATGAAGCATACTAACTGAAAAATCAGGATGATCAATAGACCACATTACTCATATAAGCGTATTTAATTTCTTGGCATTAGCAGTAGTTTATGTCAGTATAATGTATGTGCATATATATGGCAAATAGGCTACAGAGTCAGTCATCTACTTGTCTGTCATGTCTTACATTTTTTTTATTTTTGTATATGAGTAACTTTTGTGGAACTTCTAATATTTTCTTGGATACATTTTTAGGTTCAAGCTGTTGAGAGAACCCCTTCTATGAGTGCGTTGAATGAAATTTTTTTCGGACAGGTATTTTTTGCAATCTGTCAAATATTATTAATGTATGCAAAATATTTTCATACTTAATATTTGATTGATAAATGATTAAATTCTTCCTTCCCTTATGTGATTGACTAATTATTAACTTACTGACTGAATTATTTAAAAAACAAACAAACTTACTGACTGAATCTTCTTGTCTATCTTTGTCACTCTGGTTACCCATAACTTCACTGTCATAGATCTCTTATCACTAGCATAGTAGCATTGTAAACGTGGAAGTTCAACCATGACCATTTAGTTCTTCCAGAGTGCTTCTTTCTGGAAGAGGTTTTATGCTTACATTTGAAGTAGTCATATTATTTCAGTTATTCAAAATTAAGGATGCTGCATGGTTATCACTTGGGTCTTTCAGATCCTTGTTTCCTCAATATGTTTATCATGATTTATTGAGTCTACAGAAACATTTTTTAGATTCTGTTTCCTGCACCATTTATTCTTTCCTTCAGAAAAGTTTGTCTTTGCAGGCCTTATAACTTTCTATGTCAATGGATAGCATTATATATAGGGTTGCTTGGTACCGCTATTTTTTATATTATTTTGACTGTCCTATCTTTATAATAAAGTTTTGTTAAATCTTACTTGTTCATTCATATAGTTGGTGGATCTAAAATGTTAAATACTGATGACTAAAGGTCTCTCTGTATATTGCAGGAACACCTTAAACAAATGGATCTTTCATTTGTCTTCAGGTTACAGGTCTCTGTAGCAATCTAATTGTTAATTAGCTGCTAACACACACATACACAAAAGGAATGGGGATCTAAATATTTACTATAATGCATTGTTTGGTATAGTAGATTTGGAAATACAGGGAATACACAGTTAATGTATTTGAACTACCCTAGTCTAGTATACTTTATCTTGCTACTAGTCTAGTATACTTTATATGCATCAATAATTTCCTTAATTTTCTTTCCTAATCTACTCTACCAAAAAAATGCTTAATTTCGTTTTTAATAATTACACTGTTCTGGTTTCTGTATTCAATGTTACTTGGTTATGTTTGACTCTGTAGGGTGCCGATAATTCAACACTTTATGGGTGCTGTATTTTGGTTGAAGAGCTAGTGCAAAAGCCCTCTGGATTGCTGTCTCTGATTACTGACAAGCAGCCATCCTACTCATCTTTAAGACGTTATATATTAACCACTCAGAGATGTTACTGCATTCTTTCAAGACTTCCATTTTTTGAACTACATTTTGGTGTGTTAAATAGGTAGGCATTTGTAACATCTGTGTGCACTCACTGCATTAAGTTTTGAAAGGACTTATTGACCAGTAGGTTTGTTCTGTTCTTCTAGTATGCATCTAACAAAAAAGTATTAACTAATCATTTCTGATGTGTTGAGGACTCACTGAAATTTATCTTTATCTGTACTACTTTGTGAAATATGTATGATATTATGAAATTGAATTGTGAATCAGCTAAGGAATACTAATTTGGAGATATTTCTGTTTCAATTGGAGATAGAAGAAATTTTCGCATTTCATCAAATCAATGCATTATAAACTGGGTGGGGGTTGAAAAGCGCTCATGAGGGATAATGCTCAACACAAAGTTAACTAAAATACTTGTCTGCTTGGCATGACATGTGCGTGTGTGTGGATGGCATGCTGTTTATCAACTGTCTATTTGGCTGAAACAACGAGTTATAGAAAACATATGCTGCTCCATTTTATTCTTATGCATGAACTTAAAGCTGATTACTTTTTGGCATGCTAGTTTATGTTATGGATTTATGATTTTTACTCATTTTATTGTGCTGATATTTTCGTAGCATCTTCACTCAAGAAAGGTTAGAGAAGTTGACTAAAAGTGTTGGAGATTCAAATTTAGAATTTGTTGAAGGTAGCTATGATGAAGAAAACTCGGACGAAAATCCAGAGAGTGTGTTGGTGAGCGATGATAAAATAGAACACAAGTTTCATGAAAATTCATTAATTTCTCAATCAAGAGCAATAACATCTACATCTGAAAACATTGTTGGTGATGATCACCTGGTAAACCTAAAGGTTGATGGAGAGCTGCAGTTTAATAAGGAGGGATTAGATTATGACAATGTTGTGCCTACTGATCAGCATGAAATTGATAGGACAGAAGCCACAGAAGAATCTGGCCCAACAATTTCTGAAGATAGTGATCGTCAACCGGAGAACCTAACGGTTGACGGAGAGCTGCACTTTTATAAGGAGAGAATAGATTATGACAGTATTGTGCCTACTGAGCATGAAACTGATAGAACAGTAACCAATGAAGAATCTGGCCCTACGATTTCTGAAGATAGTGATGGTCAAGCGGAGAATCAAATGGGTGATGGAGACCTGCAGTCTTACAAGGAGAGAATAGATTATGTCAGTGTTTTGCCTATTGAGCATGAAACTGATAGGACAGCAGTCAAAGACGAATCTGGTCCTACAATTTCTTCAGATAGTGATGGTCAACCGGAGAGCCTAATGGTTGATGTAGACCTGCAGTCTTATAAGGAGAGAATCAATTATGACAGTGTTGTGCCTACTGAGCATGAAACTGATAGAACAATAACCAAAGAAACTGGCCTTACAATTTCTGAAGATAGTGATGGTCCATCAGAGAACCTAGCAGTTGATGGAGAGATGCACTCTTATAAGGAGAAAATAGATTATCACAGTGTTGTGCCTACTGAGCATCAAACTGGTAGGGCAACAGCCAAAGAAGAATCTGGCCCTATAGTTTCTGAAGACAGTGATCAGTATGGAGATGCTTTTACAATCAATAAAGAAATAGAAGATAGGCATTTACCCAATGCTATTATTCCCCTCATGCGTTATTGCCAATATGAAAGCTCTGAATCATCTTGCAGGTTCATGACTCTTAAGCATAATTGTATTATCATAAAATATATGCTGCTTTAAGTCTGGCGTGTTTGCTATCTTTTTTTTCATAGTAGATTGCGTGTTTACTCTTTTGGTGGCATGTTTTCTTAATTTAATCAAACAAAATATGATGTAGTTGGACCTATCAGGCATACTTGTTTTCCCTTTTTCATATAAGTGATCGATCTTCGACATACCTATGCAGTTTTCAAGGCTCACCTTGTGAAGGCAGAAATTTCAGGAGTGACATTGATGATAATGAGACAGAAGATGCATCTTTTTCTGGCCAAGAGAAAATAGATGACTTAAATGATATACTCGATTGGGCTGTGGTTTGTAGTTTAAGAAGCACATATATCTGTTATTTGCCTTGTCTTTGGTGACAATGTTTATAGTTAGTTGTATTTTGCCAATTTACAGGAAAATGACCATGGACCCCTACAAATTATATGCAAGTATTACCAGCTAAGCTGTCCTGCCAGGGGTGCAGCACTTACATTTCATCCTTTGGAGCACCTGCATCCCTTGGAATATCATAGGCCAGCCACGACTGTCTTATGTCGTACTGGTTCAACAGTTGATTTGAAAAATTTCAGCACTGGTCTGGATTTAACGGATGTATGCTCTCATAGTAACTTTTGAATGGACGAGCTTGCTTTTGTGTTATTTTATATTCAAGATTTGAGGCTTAAATCTTAAGAGCATTCTGTTTGAGGGTCATATGCTCATCAAACTTAGTATTTGATTGTTGTTTGTTCCTCTCAGGCACGTAACACTCTTGTGGTGGAAGAGGCAACTTCGTTATCAGTATGGACTGTAGCTTGCTTATGTGGTACCTTGAGACTTGAAAATGTATGTTTTATGATTTGGAATCAGAAATCAGAACTGTTTTTTCTCATATGTTGTTAATGTTAATATTACTCCCGAGCTACCAAGTATATGTATTATGCTTTATTTTTTCTATGGAAGATTTGGCTTCATTATTTTGAAATAGAGCTTATTTTTGTTGTTGTTGCTGGGGTGGGTGCACTTCTGTTCTTGCTTTATCATGAGTTCTGCCTCTCATGATTTGTGAAGTATTAAACTGCTAAGTACTTGCATACATGTGGCTTATAAGTGAGATCTGTTAATTGTTAAGATATTACTTTACTATTAGCTATTGCTTTTGTATTCAAAATGAAGACCAGATATGAATGGTTAATTTAGTCACTTCAACTGTAGCCAAATTAGGCGGAAAATATGCATGTCTGAAATGAGTTTAACACAGTAGTTTTCTCATGAAGTTGAAATGCAGTTGTGATCCAAGTGTGACTGTGTCACATTTCATGTGTAAGAGTTTATTTCGTTTAACTGATTATTTGTCTGTTCTAAAACTGCAGGTCTTGACATTCATAGCAGGAGTTCTGCTGGAGAAGCAGATAGTTGTTACCTGTTCTAATTTGGTACGTCTCGCACCTCAGATTAAGTTTGTAATGATATTATCACTAAATATTTATAATGTTGAAGCTGCTGCTTTGCTGTGGTTATATGAGTCACTGGCTATACATTGTGTTGTTCTTTGAAAATATTATTGTTCCCTTATTGATAAGCCTCCACTGTATTCGGATCAATAACAATAACAATAATATTTTTATTTTGATTTCTTCTCATGTTGTCTTGTCTTAAAGTTTATAATCTTTCTTTCATTACCAGGGAATCCTATCTGCTTCAGTTTTATCAGTTATTCCGCTAATCCAGCCTTATCGATGGCAAAGCCTGCTAATGACAGTTTGAGTTCTTTCTCTTTTCCATATTAAAGTGGATGAGTTTATACATGCTATTAAAATCTATCTTTTCCGCCTTACGGTGTCTAATAAGAACATGATCTTCCAGGTTTTACCGAATGGCATGCTTGAGTTTTTAGATGCACCTGTCCCTTATATAGTGAGTATTCCTATCTTCTTGATTTAACCATTAAAAATTTTATCCTCTTGAATCAGTCCAGGAGGTTGTTACTTGTTTTTGCTTTACACATTGCTAACTGCTTGCTCTTGAACATGTTCAATGTCAGCTATTACTCAGTTATTACTCAATGACATTGCTAACTTTTAATATTAACTTTCATTCATTGGAAGATAAACTTAGATTTGCTAGTGGAATTTATAATTTTAAATTGTGTTTTGAGTTCAACTGACTTATATTTTTATCTTAACCCCTCTAGGTTGGTATAAAGAAAAAGACCAGTGAAGCCCAGTCAAAGTCCCATGTTATTGTGGTTGACGCCAACAGAAACCAGGTTTGTGTTTAATGCAGTTTATTAATCATAATAAAAATCAACTCATGTTTTCGTGAGCAATTCAATTAGCATCAGTATGTGTGACCTTTCATTTCCTTTTTTAATTGTAAAGTTATGGTTTCAAATGAAGAAAAACATTAGTCTACGTATCATTAATTTCTTAGTACTGTATTTTTTTTTTCCATTTGGTTGTGAATGTGAATTACAATCTTGACACCTTTTGTAAAGATTTATTACTTATTATATTTTTTGATTGTGGATTTCATCTTTAGACAATTTTGTGGATTAAAGTCCTTTAATCATTTATATGGTTTTCACGTGCTTATCTTCTAATTTGTGGCAATAGGTGACGTCACCAACAATGCCACAACTGCCAAGACAGAAAGAGTTAATATCTTCTTTACGCCCTTATCATGCCACTCTTGTAGGAGAAAGTTACTTGGGAAGGAGAAGGCCAGTGTATGATTGCACAGAAATGCAGGTGAGTCCTTAATGAATTCATCATTATTAATTACCCTATCTGGTTTTCTCTTTACTTTTCTCTAATTCTAATCATGTCATTTTTGGTATCTTGATTATTAAAGACGTTAATTGGATTCTTATGAGCATTAGTGTCCCTACAGATTGGAGCTGCAAAGGGGTTCCTTTCGGTGTTGAGATCGTATTTGGATTCTCTTTGCTATAACATCCGTTCTCACACAATTACCAATGTACAATCAAATGACGATAAGGTCTGTATTTTATTCTCAGCAGCAAATTAAGTTAGATATTTTATTCTCAAACATTCACAATATGTTTGACCCTTCCATGCCGTGCCGCTTGCCTTTCTGATTGAAACTAGACTGTGTATAATTTGTAAATGGAAAAAGTTGGATGAAAGTGTACCATCATTTATAGACACTGACTTGCTTCGTAAAGAACACATTTTAGTAAATTCTATTGTGAAGATCTGAGTTGATGATTTGTACCTTTAGGTATCTTTGCTTTTGAAGGAGAGTTTCATCGACTCGTTCCCGTATCGCGATCGGCCTTTCATGAAGGTTTATTTCCTGAACTCGCATCATGCCTTTTGCTAACTAACAATGTAATTTTTTTTTTACAAAATTTAACAGTCAGAATCAATTTGCAAACTATCTCTGATTTTAATTGTTGAGTCCAGCTCCAATTTATGCATTCAGCATGTGAATATTATTCTAACTACTCTGATTTTATCTTCTTGGATCACAACTACAGCACTGTGTAAGCAGTTTTTTGCTAAAAAATTGTCCAGCTAACTAAATTGAGCGAAAACTACTTTCAGGCAGAAATTGTGTGGAATTTGTTCAAGTGAGTTTCACATGAATAATCTATGTTGGGACTAGCTTGGTCTCATAAACCTATTGACTCAATGCCAGGAAATGAAGCTTGGCAAGATGAGAACCATTGGCCATTAGCAAGCTGCATTTCCTGGCACTAGAAGGCTACTTCATAAAAATGATTGCGTCTTTCAAAGACAACTTAACATGCACATAAAATCTCTTTTGGGGACACAACATGCATAAATCAACTTAATTTGTTTGTCTCAGTTGTATCATGTAGATTGCAAATATTTCTTAATTAACAGCTTATTCTGTTCAGTTATTGTATTCAGATCACTAATGCAGATTCATTATACTTTGTTGCCTTGTGCTAAACAGCTTTTCATGGATACACAGCTTTTTTCTGTACACACAGACATTGTGCTCTCTTCTGTACAAAAAGAATAGAGCTTCCATTCAAAACCTTCCGCGGATATTATTGTATTGTTTCAAGCGTGAACGCAAGTTCAGTGTTGTATAACTTTCATTATTGAGTTAAATTTTTCTCCTATTGGGGCACCTGTAAATAATTTAAATTACATATTCAAGCCTAAATTACATAATAAAAGTAAAAGATATGGAGAGACTTCTAGATTATGGTTCAATCAGTTCAACAATCACGGTTTCAGTTCAACATGCAGCACTGATTGGTTCAATCTGGTTATAACATTGTATTGTATCCTCATAAGCATATTAGAAAGTTACTTTCATGTCATTACATGCATTTTTGGAATCATAGTGAGATTGATAAAATTACAAAGGAATGCATTTTTGCTTGTCATTTACGTAATATAAATAATACCTTTTATCTTTTAATTATTTTATGTATTATATGTGTGCCCGAATATATTTAGATTATGAATTTGAGATTAAGCAATTACAGATATTTTTTGGTAAATCAAAGGTATCATCCGTACATAATTGCGGAGACTAATTCCTACCGAGATTCAAATGATCAAGGAATCCAACTATCTACCATATCATTTGTGTTGGTAGATTAAGCAATTAGATTAGATGAAAGAATAGTTTATAGCAAAAAAAGTTGACAAATTTATTATAAAAATAAAAAAAAATAAAAAAAAATTGACAAACTCGAACAACAACCTTTGAGCTTCATTCCCAAATCCCATGATGACCATGTTACTGCTGAGGAGGAGGAACAGGAAGAAAACAACAACTTCCTCGTATTTCCGAAACCTCACAACAGAAACAACTAAACAAGGTGGTGGTAATGGTGATGATTGTCCTCTTTCTAAAGATCAAAACTTTACTCATATTCTCAATGAAATTTGCACAATCACTCGAACTAAACCACGTTGGGAGAATACCCTTCTTTCCCAATTCCCATTTTTCAATTTCTCAAACCCCAATTTCTTCCTCCTTTATCACAATCATCAGAATAATTCCTTCCTCTCCCTTCGTTTCCTTCATTGGCTCACTTCACATTGTGCTTTCTCACCTGATCAATCTTCTTGTCATGCTCTTTTTGATGCTCTTGTTCATTCTGGTGCTTGCAAACCTGCAAAATCATTGCTTCATTACCCTCATTTTACTCCAAATCATGCTTCTTTGGAGTCTTACATTCGGTGTCTCGCCAACGGTGGAATGGTTGAGGATGCACTTGATGTGTTTGTTAAATTGAAAAAGGTTGGATTTTTACCATCTGTGTCTACTTTTAATGTTACTCTATTGGCTTGTTTGAATGTTAAGAGGACTGATTTGGTTTGGAAATTGTATGAACATATGCTTGAATCTGGTGTTGTAGCTGATATTGATGTTGAAACTGTTGGGTATCTTATTAAGGCGTTTTGTGCTGAAAATAAAGTTTTTAATGGGTATGAACTTCTTAGACAGGTTTTGGAGAAGGGTTTGTGTCCTGATAATA
Organism: Trifolium dubium; assembly: GCA_951804385.1. Classification (NCBI taxonomy): domain Eukaryota; kingdom Viridiplantae; phylum Streptophyta; class Magnoliopsida; order Fabales; family Fabaceae; genus Trifolium; species Trifolium dubium. Next base: position 34,312,196 of record OX638073.1, read on the forward strand.
CTGTTTTTAACTCGCTTATAACCGGTTTTTGTAAGGAGGGACAGTATACTAGAGTTTCTGAGATCCTTCATACTATGATTGCTATGAAATGTAATCCCAATATCTATACTTATCAAGAAGTTATTAATGGACTTTTCAAGAGAAAGAATGATGAGGGTTTTAGAGTTTTTAATGATCTCAAAGATAGAGGGTATTTTCCAGATAATGTTATGTATACAACAGTGATCAAAGGTCTTTGTGATATAGGGTTGTTTGGTGAGGCCAGGAAATTGTGGTTTGAGATGATTCAAAAAGGACTTGTGCCGAATGAGTACACATATAATGTATTGATATATGGTTATTGTAAGGTTGGTGATTTTGTTGAGGCAAGGAAGCTCCACGAGGATATGTGCAGTAGAGGTTATGCAGAAAGTGTGGTTAGCTACACAACAATGATTTCGGGTCTGTGTTTGCATGGAAGGACTGATGAAGCAATGCACTTGTTTCATGAAATGTCTCGAAAGGGTGTTGCTCGTGATTTGATCACTTACAACTCTCTTATCAAAGGCCTTTGCCAGAATGGTGAACTAGTTAAGGCTACTGATTTGTTGCACGAGCTTCTCGCACAGGGTTTAGAACCATCAGTTTCTTCATTTACTCCTCTCATAAAAAGACTTTGTGAAGTGGGAGACACTGAGGGTGCAAAGAGGTTGTTGAAAGATATGCATGATAGGCATTTAGAGCCAATTGCTAGTACACATGATTACATTATAATTGGGTTATGTAAAGAAGAAAATCTTACACAAGGTATGGAATGGTTGCTAAACATGCTGAGTTGGAAGCTGAAACCCAAGGACCAGACTTTCGAGCACCTGATTAACAGTCTAACAGAAGAAGATAGATTAGATGATATTTTGATTGTTTTAGATTTAATGTTTAGAGAAGGATATAGACTTAAAGAAAGCATAATTCATTCTTTGGTCAGTAAATTTAGCAAAGAGAATTTCCATTTTTCCAATTTGTGTTTGGAGGAGCTTGTGTAAAGAAAGTAATATATTGCCACAAAGTACTTAAAATCGTAAAAGCTTCCTAGGAATGTATTGTTGTGATAAGATTTTGGTCTTGTGTTATAGGAGTCAGTTTATATAAGCCAAGGAGCTTTATCTGTTGTTTTCTTTCTTCTGCCATACCGTGTCATATTTTTTATGCTCCAGATTATCAGAATCTTTTGGTAGGTTTCTACATTTGAAGATTAAGTTCTATATTTTGTGGAACTTAAGCCGAGAGTATTTTATCCTGACTTATGTGTATGTGCATGTGCGTGTAAATAGCATGTTGTTAATCAACTGTAGATGAAAGAGTTGGATGAAAGTGTGCCATCATTTATAAACACAGACTTGCTTTTATAGTGAATTCTATTGTGAAAATCTGAGTTGATGATTTCTAGGTATCATTGCTTTTGAAGGAGAGTTCCATCGACTCATTCCCGTATTGTGATCGGCCTGTCATGAAGGTTTATTTCTTGCGCTCACATTATGCCTTATGCTAAACTGTCAGAATCAACTTCCAAACTATCTTTGATTTCTAATTGTTGAGTCCAGCTCCATATTATGCATTCAGCATGTGAATATTATTCAAACTACTCTGATTTTTATCTTCTTGGATCACAACTACAGCACTCTGTAAGCAGTTTTATTGCTAAAAGGAATTGTCTGGCTAATTAAATTGAGCGAAAACTACTTTCAGGCAGAAATTGTGTGGAATTTGTTCAAGTGAGTTTCACTGGAATAATCTATGTTGGGACAACCTTGGTCTCATAAACCTGTTGAAGTAAATTTCTTCTAATGTCAGGAAATGAAGCTTGGTCTCAACTCTGAACTGCCGAACCTTTTCAACAATTTTTTTTAAAGGACCATTGCCAAAGAACCGAAGGAACTAACATAAAAAAAAAAAAAAAGGGGTACGTTTTACTTGAGTTTGGCTTTACTCCATTCACTAATATCCTCCATACGAGTTTTACTTTGTTCCATTTACTATCCTCCATTTATGAGAGAGATAGACACAATTGAAATATTAGTGGGTCGCATTAGTGGAATCCACTTACTAAATAGACATCATTAATCTATCATTGTGTCTATCTCTCTTATAAATGGACAAAAAATGGAGGATAGTAAATGGAGCAAAGTCAAACTCGTATTACATGTACTACCAAAAACATATTCAAATCACTCAATTGTGATTAGTACCATGTAAATAGTATATTCAAATTTAACATCTAAAATTTAAAAGATATACTCTATGGAGTCTCTTTTGTTTTTTTGGTGGAGGACTAGCATAGTAGATCTTCAGTTTGCACTTATTATAAGATTTTGGCCCCCCCAATTGACATTATATAATGATAAAAACATTATTGGGCAGTGTTTAATGTCTGCAATTGCAAGTTGGGAATATGATCACTATTTAGTAAGTGTTTTTGTGTAAACTCAATAGTGTGGTCCAAGATTTAACAGTTGTGGTTGATTCAAAACCAGAATGCTTCAGCAAAGATAACGGGATTTCCCTTATGCTGTTACATTAATGGAGACATTTTATGTGTTATTCTTGCCTGTGACAGTTTTTTCTTCTTAAATGCTCCACTGTTTTAAGTAACTTGGTAGGTAGGCTTTGTGTTGCTTTGATTAAGTAGTAATTGTACTTTAATTGATTATGACCATGATTGACAAATATAAAAGAGGTTCATGCCATTGCCATGCTTTAGAGATCAAAGGCTATGTGTTTTCATAAAGTGGAACATATATAATAATAGAAGGGGTACAACTGTTGCTTAAACTTTTTTTTTTTTGAATTTTCTTATTTATTTATAATGATTTAAATCATCCCTGGTGAAAATATTTTGTAACATCAATTGATTCATCTTACTTTTTTTTGGAAAAACAAGTGAAAACTAACATATATGTTTAATCAATGGTGCATCCACTCCTTAAGTTGTTTCAGTGTTTGTTGTTTGGTGGTCATATTCTTATTTTAGCGTTTTGATTGTCTTCGTTGTTTACTATGCTTTATCTCTTGTTTTTGTTTGGTTTGATTAGTGTGTAATTTGTTATTTTGGCACGTCTTGTGTTAAGATTTTCTTATGATATATAATTTGGTTTCTTAATAAATCACATACACTAAGATATGACATGCTGTAAAATTTAATGATAGAAGTGCCCATATGTGAAAATAAAAGAGGTGTGCACTGTACACATATTTATGATTGGTTGAAGTAGGGTGTTGTACAAGTACAAAGGTAGATAGAAATAATATGATTTGGCAAATGGATCTTCTGGTGGATGAAAATTTGTGCTAAAGAGTAAAGACTGAGTGCACAATTATACTGCCAAAAATACTATGCAATAATAGCACCAAAGGTTTCAATGCAACCATAGTTATGTTCCAATTAATGCTCTCTCATTTACTCATATGCCCCTTATGGACTGTTGTTGAATTAAATTGGTTTTTGACTTGGTCCCTATTCATTTGGCTACTCTAACTACATTGACCTGCTTTTTGTTACAATCCCAATCTCAGGTTGCATTGTTACACTGTTTTGCTATAGTTAAGAAAGTGACCATCTATCTGGTCACAGTATTAATTAGCTTAGACTATTATGAGCCAAATAGCTGGCATGTGCATTCTGCAATTCCTTATTGATTATTAATTAATTTTTTGGTGTAGATTGATTAATTTATATAAGTTGTGAAACTCAAACCATCACACTTTTCTCTTCAATAGAAAACACACAAAAGTTTTTGCCATTTTATGGTATATTGTATTGAAGCATGTGAGGGCTGTTTCATTTATGTGCAGGTCTAGCTAAAGTTTGGTGTTTACAGTGTTTTTGTAGGAATGATCTTCAACCTCCAGGATAAAAAAAGGTTCTATTACCATGTCACTCAATAGATGTCACACTTTCTGAGCACTAACCACTATTAAGTACAATATTTGAATTACTAGTAATTTGATTGCTTTGCTTTCTGTCAGAAAAAAAGAACCATGAATGAAGCACCCACACTGAGGTTAAAGTTGTATCTGTTGGAGCATATGATATGATATTTGTTGATGTTTTGACACTCTATATCTGCATTTATTCACTTTCATTTTTTTCAAATTATTCATGCACAAGTATTAATATAAGTGCGGTAAAGATATATCAATTTAGTCCCTTAAATTTGCAAAATAGCAATATATATAGTCTTTTAATTTAAAATATACCGATCAATTCAGCCATTTTTTCAAATTTTCATTTGTTTCAAAATTTTAAAGATTCCATGCTTGTTTTGATGCAACAAATATTTAAACAAAATATGTATATTTTTTTTATTGGTTTTGAGGGATGTTTGCCTGATAAACATTTTGATGGAGAGACTAAACTTATTGATGTTTTTGAATCTATGCATCTAAATTGCTATTTCACAAATTTGAGGACTAAGTGTGTGTGTGTGTGTGTATATCTAAAGGTGGTTTGACAAAATCACATTGATCGGCCATAAATTCTAACAAATTCAGTGTGAATCCGTAATACCATGCACAAAATTGATCAATCTTTACAATTTCAAGAACTAAATGTATAATCGAATTAGTGTTGAGACTGACTTAATCATAGTGAACTACTATTATTTTGCCAAAACTACTCTTGTAACTTCAACCAAAATTACTGTCATCATTGTAATTTTATAAAATTTATCGTTGATCCAAATATACTACTACATGATATGTTTGTTTATTCACCAATATTTAATTTCAAGTAGCTAGCTAGCTAAAGGACAATACAAAACAACCCAGGTTAAAATATTAGTGATGCATCAGTAACTTTTGAATAAAAAAATATTTACAGAATGAGAATTCCTGAACTGCATCTCTCATTTTCTAAATCTCAGAAATAGAAAAAGGTCAAAATATGTAAGTGGGGTGGGGTGTGTGTTTCTGAGGCAGAGAGTTCTGAGTCTGCTGCTTGGGTGGGTGAAGTAAACTAAAGGAACAGAAAAAGTAAAATGAGTTAGTAGCAGTAAAAGCTCAAACACCGTACAATCTTTCTTTCTGAGACAGAGGCATTACCAACTCTCTTTAAATAGTTTCAATATTACTTACAATAATACTAATAATAACTATTTCCTCTTTTGTCTTTAGGCTCTCTCTTTCTCTCTCTCTCTCTTCTTTATTTTATGGATTTCCGTAAATATGTCAGAGACAAGAGCTGCCAGAGATGCAGAAGCAGCAGCAACAGAGGAGGTGCAGTCATAATAATAAGAGCTCAGAGAAAAAATAGAAAGAGAAAAATAGCATTGGCATGCAGCACTGTAATCAGAACCATTAGTTCATATCCATGTACAGAAGATTCTGCAACACTATGGTCCCTCAAATAAATATACCTACACTCTCTATATACTATTATCACTCTTCTCAAATAAATAAACAAACCCTTTTATAACACTCAACTTTATCTCCTCTCTTCTATTTAAGCAAAGCAAGAACAGGTTTTGTTTCTTGATTCCTTTTTTACCCTTTTGTTTGTTGATTTGATGATGAATGGAAGAAACAGGTATCCTTTTACTCCAACTCAGTGGCAAGAGCTTGAACATCAAGCTCTTATCTACAAATACATGGCTTCTGGTATTTCCATTCCACCTGATCTTTTACTCACCATCAAAAGAAGCTACTTAGACTCTTCAAGGCTCTTATCTCACCAGTCTCAACACTGTAAGCACTATCCTATCTATTCCTATGTATTCACTAGTGTGTATGAGTATGAATGATCTCTGAAATGAAGTATAAGCAAAAAAGTGCATTTTTATGTTTGTGGTCTAAACTTTTTAGCTTTTATTTAAACCAGATACATATACTTTTATTTGCTTATGTTTCATTATGAAATATGCAGCAGTTGTTTTGTATACATATATATTCATGATTCTTGAATGAAATAGTTGGTTACAAAAAGGGTTTGGTTGGTTAATCTGCATGCAGTTGGATGGAACTATTTGCCAATGGGATTAGGAAGAAAAATAGACCCAGAGCCAGGGAGATGTAGAAGAACAGATGGAAAGAAATGGAGGTGTTCAAAAGAAGCATATCCAGATTCAAAGTACTGTGAGAGGCACATGCATAGAGGGAAAAACCGTTCAAGAAAGCCTGTGGAAGTTTTGAAAACAACAACAACAAACACTGATTCTGCAGCTGCTACTTCATCAATCTTATCAATGACTAAAAATAGTAGTAGTAGTATTATTGATCCTGATAATAATACTGCAGCACTAAACCCAACAACAACTCATGACACTTCTTACCATTACCCTCAACAACACTCTTCTTATGCTTCTTCTCATCTTAACCACTCTCTCCTCTACCATAACCCTCCATCTTCTAGGCCTAATTTCTCATTTCAAGAGAACAATAGTGCTCCCTTGTTTCTTGACAGTATTGGTTCTTCCTCTCACAACAACAACACTGATTGCAGGTTATTATTTTTTCTTTAAACAAACACATATACTTAACCCCTATTAAACGTTTTTACTATAAACACTTTTTATATAACGGATTATGTGTTAACTATTTCTATAACAAAAGATAAAATAAAGTAAAACTATTTTCATATAAGTTATTAGTTGTTTTCATAAACTATTAATTATGAAGAGCTTATGAAAATAGTTTATGGAAATCTCATAAGCTACAATCTAAGAATAATATAAATCATAAGTTGTTTCTATAAACTCTCTAAATAGTCTTACAAGTACTTATACCAAAAGATAAGCTCATAATAGTACTTAACTATCCTTCTTTTGTTGAAGTGTTTGTGAGAGATTCTCTTTTTGGTTTTGTTATTTTTTAAGAAACAGGTATGTTTATGGACTGAGGGAGGAAGTGGACGAGCATGCTTTCTTCACTGAACCTTCTGGAACCATGAGAAGTTTATCAGCTTCATCAATGGATGATTCATGGCAACTCACACCACTTACTATAAGTTCCTCTTCCTCTTCAAAACAGAGGAATGACAATGAGTACTCTTACTTGCAACTTCAAAGCCTAAGTGACAACAATAACAACAACTCAAAACAGCCACAGCAAGATCAAACTTTTTACATCTCAGGTAGTGAAGAAACATTCATGAAACAAGAGAAACAAGAACCTCAGAAGATTTTTCATCGTTTCTTCGATGAATGGCCACCTAAAAGCAGTAGAAACTCATGGCTTGATTTGGATGATAAATCATCCACCACTCAGCTTTCCATCTCCATTCCCACTTCATCTCATGATTTCACTACTTTTAGTTCAACAAACCAACGAGGTAATACAAACACATAAAAGACAATAAAATGTCGCCACCGGTAATAATTTGATAAAATCATATAATTGAATGTAATAATGATGGATTTGTAGGTATTGATTTCTCATTAACTAGCATTTTGGTTTTGCAGATGGTTGAGCATGGATTTGAATGATGGATGGGGTCCCTTGTAATTGAATCTAAGAGCAGTAATAATGTAGTAGTAGTAGTGGTAGTACTAGTAGTTCAGTCATGATATTTTCTGTAAGGTTTTTGTGGGTATAGTTTGAGTTGAATTGTTCCCACTTTTTCAATCTGTTGTACATGTGTTATTGGAGTGGATTTGTGTCTCCATGGAGGGATCCAATGTGTAATTGTGTTGTAATGTTTGGAGTATTGTTTTACTAAGTTCTGTTGTTTGTTTGTTTGTATGTGCCAGACATAGTTTCAGTTTTCAGAGTCTACAACAGTTATTTGGCCGTGTTTTTTAGCTTATATTCAAAGACACATCACAAATGTATGTGACTAGTTTAGTACAATATTGGATGCTTGCTACCTTAACTTTGTGCTTCTGGCCCCTTGGATTTGTTTCTTTCTTTGTTTGTCATATTATGAAGAACTCCTAAAACTGTACTGCCCAGACTGGTTACTAGTTGACGAAGTTGTAAATAGTTGATGAGATTTGAACCTAGGACCTCCTGGTTATTTTATTATTACTCAAACCCGTCACCACTGGATCAATCCTAGTGGCTTATAAGTTTAATGTGTAAAAGATTTTTGGATAGAGATAACGTGCGTTTGTTAACACATTTTTTGATACTCCTATTTTATCGGTATCATACCATGTTCGACTTCACTCGCCAAAGGGAGCCTTTGGTGATAAGAGCTCGGTGTTGAAGCTCTTGGCAATGGGATTTATATATATAATATATGGTTTTACTTTAATTGAAAGATCATTTCCTTTTAGACTTTGATAACAATTTTGCTATCATAGAAATAAATGCCACATCTGATCTTTGGAGTGTATAATTCTGCAATGCAATGCAAGCTTTGATTGTGAAGGTGGTGGTTGTGCGAGAATGAGTGGGACAGACACCACACCACACAGTCATTTGTTGGTTTTGGTCGAAAAAGAGATTAATGTAATGTAACTATTGCTTTGTAGATCACTTCTGTTCTGTCTCTCACTCTCAGTCATTCATCACATTCACATGCATACCCCGAAAGAGAAGGAGTACTTGTTTGTTTCTTCATATCACCACTTACTACTACTATTCACCAGTAGGAAAACATAGAAAGAAGTAACACCACCTCCCTCACTTACTTCACTACCATACCCTACAATATTCAAATAATATCTCCATATTGCTAATTTCTAATACTATTCAATTATGATGGTGTTGGTTACTTGGTTTTATGTCCATAAAATTTATGAAATTGTTTTAATATCCTATAGTACTTCAAGAAAAATAATCTCTTACATATTCATAAATTCTAGTTCAACCGATAATGTTGATATTGTTAAACTGAACGCCTTCATTTAACTTTAAACTTGGAATCTCGTGAATTTCAGTGGTATTTGTCACTTCATCTCCAAACACTCAAAAACTCTAATAGATTTTTTTAGATAAGCAAAAATGACATTATAAGGAGTACAAGGGGTACTCAACTCTTACAAAGTCAAAAGAGATACATTAGATACTTTGGAAACAAGCCAAAGGATCACGACACCAATCCGAAAAAGATACATGAGCCTTACAATTAGAGCGGCCTACAAACCAAAACCACGAAATGTATATAATCTGCTCAAATAAAGTTGCAGAGTTAACCTCATCACCTCAAAAGATATTATTGTTGCGCATACTTCGCAAACCCCAAGTCATAGTAGTATTCTTTTTTATTACTCCGTCCCATTTTAAGTGTCACAATTGACCAAATTACACACTTTAAGAAAATTGTGTAAAAGAAAGAGAGAGAATATGCTTTTTATTTTTATTGGTAGTAGACATTAGAATACTAAAAAGTAGATTTTGAGTGTGCTGTTTCTCTTACCTAATGATTGCTTTAAGAAATAATATAATGCAAAACTAATGTTATAAATAATATATGACACTTATTTTGAGATAAACAATTTTGGCAAAGTATGACACGGAGTAAATTTGAACACCAAATTCTAAAATCAATTAATGTTGGGGGTGGGAAAAGCATTTATCGTCCATGAATCCAATACAGCCAGTTGGGTCCAATGTCCATAATCCATATCCAAGTTTTATTAAAATCGGTCATAGCTGTTTGTCGTTGTAGCGTTGCAACTTTCCGGCACCGGCTCCGACTCCGACTCAGAACACCAAGATGCCCGTTAAACGGTACGATCGCAAAAATCAAATCCCACTTATACATTTCATTTATTTTGTCTAATATTTGGTTTAACTTTAGTTTAAGCTAAAATCAAATAATGTATAATTTTAGGGTTCTTCACTGGCAACCAAGTCAAGGTTCAGCAGTAAACAGTCACATACTGAATGAAATATCACAGTGCGTTGAGAATTTGAATGGCGTGAAAGATGGAAGATGGAAAGCCACTCTCATTTTCTATAAACCCAATTTACGTGACCCATCATCAATGGTTAATGATATCCCTCGTGAGTTTATTGGGATTTCTCTTATGGAACAACCCAACAAATATTTCTTCATTCTTCGTGCTCAAAAACTTGTTCTTGAAGCTGATTCTTCTATTTTAACTATCATGGAGAAACTTCAGTCTTATAAATCTAAAATTGTTCTTAATTTTGAGGTTTTTAGTTCTTTTCATTTTTTTTTTTGTGTTTGTTTCTGTTTTGTGTTTTATGTTGTGTTTTTGCTAAATTCATTGTTATTGTGATATATGGTGCAGGGTTTGCAGTATAAAGTGGGTGATTTTCAGGTGAAGCTCATTAAAGTTATTCCTAATACAGCTGAAAATCTCAGAGGAATTTTGATGGAGGTAACATAGCAACATTTCAATTGTTGTTCCGTTGGTGTTTGTTTTGTATTTATTCATGTCCCTCACCCCTTAAATTTGCTTTGATTGTTAGGTTAGTTTGCTGATATCTTTTAGGGTTCATATTTGATATATTAGCTTAAATTTTTGTTTTGTCACTTGCTTATTTTTTACTTAAAAAGACATTTTTTATTGCCAATGTATCGTACGGTTTACAATAAGATTCATTTCACGATTAGGGAAAAAAGTCTTCCAATTCACAATTTTAATCTCAATCTGATAACAATGCTTGATATGTTTGTGGCGAAGAGAAATTTGAGGCTTATTTTCTCTGACTCGATAATCTGACTGTTATCGCGTATAACTTCGGAAGGGAAATGTACATAATCCATTGCTGGTAGTTTTTTCTTGTTTAGCTTTTTTGGGTTCATTGCTGTCATATAATTTATAAACGGAAACTTACTAAGGTGGTTCTCTATCTAGCCCATTTTAAGTATCACCTAGATATTGAGATGGTATATTTTCCTTTATGATAAGCCAGATTGACCGAACCCTGAGTTTGTAATTCCACAATTGATGTGATCTTAGATTGCTTAAGCATGTGGAAAGAAACCTACTTTTAGCATGAGTATATTTGTATCCATGTTGCACACTGACATCATGCACCTTGATTCAACAATGGCTATGCAAATAAGTGCTCGTAAAGGCCACATGGAAACATTATTAGTGCTCCCAAGTCCCAACAATCAGATCAATCCCATTAGAAATTAAGAGAATCGCGTGGAAATTAATCATTGAGAATTCAAGCATAATCCTATTACTCAATGCTATCATTCATGAAAGAATCGGCAAATTTATGGTACGATACGATTCTAGCACACAGGCCAAGGGAATTAGTTCCTTACATTCAGCTTATGATGCGTGATATATGTATACCCATATTTGATCTATTCCGTCTTTTTAATTTCCCTGCATTTATTTTAGTACGTTTGTTTGGTTCTAGAATATTCCTTTTATTAAGTGTAATTTAATTATTTAGGGTTTATTCAGTTTCAGCCAAATGAGACCAGAAACTCCTGTATATTGTAATTCACATTATGAATTAAGGAGTATGAATTTTGTTGAGTAAAATTGAGACTTTGTCCTCTTTGGTTCTTGGAGCCGTTGTTTGAGCTTAATCGCTTTGCCGTGTCGCTTGTCCCCGACTTATCATCCGGATTGTCCATAGCCAGCTGTGGCATCTTCACGATTCATCGATCAGATATCCACCATGGTTATGGTGTCTTTCACACATCCACCATCCCGACTCCCAATTCAGTACTGAGTACTGACGGCTCCGAGGATCACATTAATTGACTGCATGAGTAGTCTAGCACATTTAATTACAAGGATTATTTTTTATCTTTAGTTCCCTTCTGATTATAATAGTCATTTAATGGGTAGTCTTGCATTTACAGGTTTTTTTGATCTTTAGTTCCCTTTTGACTGTTTCCTCACCCAGTTACTCCCTTCAGATGTCATGAGACTAAGATTTATCACTTTCATTTAAACTGCATTCACTTCTGCTATCCGAATGAAATGGTGCATCTTGACATTTTTGTTTTAACTTCTAGGGTTTACATTATACACCTTATGCAGTGCACATGGTGCCCTGTTATGCTTGCCAAAAAGAACAGATCCAAGTAATAATTTCTTGATGCGATGCCTTCTTTTAACTTTGTGCCTTGATAGTGATTGTATTAATGACGGTTCTGTCTAGCGTGTTCCACTTTCAAAGTGATACCCCGAGGTACTTATTAATTACTGTTAGAAATAATTATTATATATTGGACAGTGGAGATGTTTATCTAAAAAAATTTGGGGAAGGGGAAATTACTATTAATATTGGTTGCACTAATGGTCATTTTACAACTGTCACGTGTGAGATTTGAACCTTGTCCCATGAGGTTAAAAAGTCAAGCTCTCACGGCTGAGTTGACACCTCTTGGACAGACAGTGGAGATTTATTTAGGAGAATTGGGAGCAAAAAATTTAAATGCTTAAAAATAAGTCCTTTTTTCTTCATCATTCTTGCTAGCCTGCACCTTCTGCTTATCATGTGCACCAACTCTTCTCCTCCATGACCTTCATGTCATGGTTCTATCTATTTCGTCCCTATTCAGATTCGTATCATAAACCCTATTGGAAGAGGAACAGGTGTTGGGGGGAAGTGAGGAACCATAATGCATTCCTTTCCCTTCCTTTTTTCCCTCTATTACCTTGTTCACTTTTCATGTTTTCTCTATTATTTTTGTTTCTTTTATAATAAACCAATCATTAGAGATTCCTGTAGTTTTCTGTGATCTCAAGGCAGCATTTGGATAACGGGCAGGGGTTCAGACATGTATAGTGATAAAAACACAAGGCCATTTAATTAATTGGAGATGAAAAGCGCCGAAATTTCTGTCTCTCCCTTTGCCCGAGCATATTCTTGTGAAAAATGTGCTTGCAGTCGTTGGCCTTACCATCGGCTAGACTCCAGCGAGGTCTTAGAACTTGACATTGGGGAGGTAGTCCGTGATCTACAGCACTGACTGGGTTATAAAGTTCTAAAATAGTTTAGCTGAATACATAGAAAGGTCTTCTTTGCAAAATAGAAAACATAATCAACATCTATAACCCTCTATAACAAGTAATCAACACTGTGCTAGGTATCTTTGCGGGTGGTAGGTAGAGATATTTCAATATAAAATGCAATCAAAACTCTGCCTACCACCTATTTCGCTGCCTTGCCATATACTTTGCCATTAATAATTGTAACTTAGCATTGGGGAGGAATTTCGTGATCAACAACACTAACTGGGTTCTATAGTTTTTAACAGTATTTAGCAGAATACATAGAAAGATCTTCTTTACCAAACAGAAAACTAAATCAACATTTATAACCTGCTATAGCAACTAATCAACACTCTGCTACGGAAATAAGTGGTAAGCAGAGATGTTTTGGTATAAAAAGTAATCAACACTTTGCCTACCAGCTATTTCGCTACCTCACCGTATACTTTGCCATTAATAATTGTAACTTGCACTTTAGACTGATCGGAAATTTGATTCTTCCTTTCTCTGAATATTTGACTGCATCCTCTGTCTAATAATCTGAAAGTTTCTTTTCGAAAAAAGCCTTTTATGTAATGGCTTCTTTGCTTAAAGATGAGAAGGCCTTCTATTGATCTGCTTAATTTAGTCTCAAGGAATTCATCCTTTTAAAAGTCTGGCCATGGTTACTCCGTCTTCGCATGAAAAAAATAAGGGATTTGTTGTAGTTGTTGGGGAAGATTGAACAATTTTACTTAGTTTTGCTTTTGTTAGTTTTGTTTCACTCTGAATTTAAATATTCTATGCTTGTACGATGCATTGCATCTTCGTTGTTGTTAAATTTGAGAGAAACCGAGCTTTTCCTTCTGGCCTTCTGGGTTGAGATACATGTTTTAAATTTTGGTTTAATTTTTTCTGCAGATCGAGTATCTCCCTATTTCTTCAGTTGAAAAGGCAAAGCCAGTTATAGAAGAATTCATTGAAACATGGCGAGAAATGCTATCTAAAAAATCATTACATGGTCAGTTCCTGCATGCAGACCCATTTTTTACAGAATATGGTCTCTCTGACAATTACAGTTGGCAACACACAGCTGTTCAGTATTCTGCTGCATTGGCCCAACTCATTGCATCAGTGCAGTCAAGGAATTAGTTAGTTTGTTAGTTACCAGTTAGGACCATTGAAGGTTTTCCCTTCTCATCGATGTTCTTCTGTACACCAAGAATTTGAAACATTGAGATTGTAAAACTGGTTTGTCTTGTCTGTATTCTGAAGTATATTTTTACTGTTGAATCATATATATTTCAGTGGAGGATGTTGATACTTATTTACCATTACTTGAAAAAAAAACTTTTGAGCATAAAAAATAAGGTGTACATATCACCTATGGTTTGTTTGGCTTTAAATGTCGTCATATTCCTCTCTTAAGATCCATCATCAATGGAAACCACCAAATATGACTTGTTGGAACCAAAGCCAAAGAGACAACTCAAGGACATTTTCCTTGGACCACTAAATAAGTCGTCCATGAAGATGTTCTTTGTTTGCTCAAGGGAAGTGAGTGATTTTTTAGAATTAGAAGGGGTCCGTTTGTTATTTACATAAATCTCTGGAGAGAGGAAATAACTGTAATTTCTAGTAGATTTAAGTATTAAATGAGCAAGTGTTAATTGGTGGATTTATGTACTTGGATAAAGAAAAAACATTAATAGCTTTTGCGGTGAAATTACATTGAGACGTGATATCACTGCTTGACTTGTTTGGCTTAAAATGTAAGCCATTTTTTTTAAAGGTTTTAGCAATGACAAATGCTTGTATCTTCTTCAACAACTTTTTTCGCCAGTTTCATAGTCATAGATGATGTTATATCTTGAGAATGGCTAATGCACACAAATTTTTCAGTGTCCGATATGTAAGTATCAAAAGGATGATATTCATTAGTCTTGTTGGAGATTAAATATAGAAAGAAGCTTATCAAATTAAAGGCATTCAAATTAATTGTTAACGTGTGTAAAATTTATATTTTTCATGTTAGGTTAAACATGTTTTCCACCTTTCACCTACATGAGTATGACAATAAGAGAATAATACGTACTATATATATAGAAGAATAGCTTTTAATTAATAAATTTTAGGCTGCTGTTTGGAGTACATCATTGTTTTTAAACCCTAACAGTCCCGGCACAAAGCACGTATAGGGTGGGCTGACCTTGAAATTTTGAGGCCCTAAAATATTGTAATTCATAAACTAATAGTTATATTATATATTGTCAAAGTTCATGAAATATTACATATTGTAATTGTATTAATCATTCATAAACTAGATTTGTTTGTATTGTAATGAAAAAGTAGGGAATAGGATTTGATGTGAAAATGAAATATATGGATCAATGAAATGTGAAGTTAAATCAAACCTAATTTCCATTTTAGTAATGCTATGATGAAATGTACGTACGATGAATCTCAACTATATATATATGTGCAACTATTGAAATTGAACCTCTAAAGTACAATTATGTTAGTAGATCATATAATCCCATTTTAAAATTTTTATTCTTATTAAACAATCTAGCAAGTCTATACAATGAATTTGTATAAAATTCTCATATAACATTCATTCCTATCAAGAGAAGAGAGCTTACAAAAGTAGACCAAAATTTGAACTCACATTAACTTCTACTTACAAGTAGACCAAATATTGTGTAGAATATATATACTTTGGAATGATAGATTGATACATGTAGAAATTCAATGACTGAACATGATCATATTAATATAGTGAGTCCAGGAATTAGAAAGGAAAAATAAAATACTATATATAGTACTACATGAGGAAAACAAAATATTCAATGCAAAAACTGGAGCCCAGCAAGGTCAATAGACTCCCTATAGAATGGTAACCATCAAATTTCATTATTCAAGCCATTCATCAAGTATTCACATTCAGCCCCACAAGTACCTAAACTATAATAAGTTAAGCTATTTCTTTAAATGTTGCATGATATATTGCTCTATAATTAAGATTGCCGAATTGCATTTAAAAATGGAGGCCCACCAGTGTTTTCTTGTACTTAGTACATGTTGCAATTATACATTTATACTTGTTAGATTTTCATTTATTACTTCACTTGTTACACCCACATGACAAATTTACTAAAAGTGACCACTCTATATTTTTTTTATTTTTTCAGCAAAGATTCAAAACTCAAGTAGACCCAAAGGAATCCTACAAGTACAAGAGACTTCATTATGATCAAAAATTGTGAAACGTGTGGGTGTACTGTTTTACTTGTGTTAATAATTTAGTTGTATCAAAAGGAGGAAACGAAAACCAAGAACATTTAGAAGAGAGGGTAAGAGTTTTGATTTTAATTGACCATAAGTAGTGGCTGATTGCGAGCAGCGTTACCCTTTGGATGAATTTATTGTTATATTTTCAGACGTTAAAAAGCCTTTGGAGTGGTCACGTTGATGTTCTTATCTTATGGCCTTCATTTCTTAGTGATCGAGTTAACATATAGAGATCATGAAATTTGGGTCAGTCTAGAACAAATTTCTTACAACTAAATTCCAAATGTCTTGAGTTCAAATCTAACTCTAAGTGCAACAATATATGGTTCATATCAAATAAAATGGAGGAAATTATTATTTCTTTTTTTGTCCGTGAAAATTATTATTTCTTTTTTTATTTATGGTACATGAAAATGATTATTTCTATTAACTTATCTTTGACATAAGATATATAATTTGTTTTATTTCGTAAAAATGTTTAAAGATATGCGGGGTGTATATATATATATATAGTGTAGGTACAATGTTGGTGGTTTCTAATGGCCTTTCAATTTAACATCCAACGATATGTTGCTATCACGAGTTCACACCCACGTGACAATGTACTGTGTCTCCATAAAATAATTAATGTCACATTTACTAAAATTACTCTCCTATTTCAAACATAAACCATATCTGTGTTACGTTACTTAAGTTTTTATTGTTATGGTGCCTAATATTCAATTTGTCAATGTTGATTATAGTGATAGTGATAAACATTTTCACAAAATAAAGTGGTAATTTGTGATTGATTTCATATTGCTCATGCCAACTGTGATTTCTACTAAGTCATCAATTACATGCAACTCTATATATTTATTTATAAATATAAAAGAAATGATAAGTGAACACATAAATACAACACTATTGCATTGTGTTGGGTTTTTTTTGTCATTTGTGCATTAGTTTTCTTGTTTTTTCTCTTATATTACCAAAAACATTGTGTGAGAGAATATAGAAGACAAACTTAAAAGAATTTATTCTCAAAAATAATGAAAATACTTGAATTCTTTAAAAAAAAATTGTAAAAGAAAATGGTGAGGAATATCCTTTTATGTTTATTAGTTGAAATGGAAATAAAAACAAAGAAACATTGGAAATAAATGGGCCTTTATCGTGACCCTTTGGAAATATAACTCATTCTTTAAAAATGCATGATCACTTTTAGTATATAAATTTTCAACAATTTAATCAAATAATTGAGCTCAAGTGTTATGACTAATTATTTAGAAGAATTCGAGTTTGATTCAAAGAAATAACAATTTTTTGTCATAGAAAAAGTTTATTCAATGTAAGGATTCCATCAATTAGTTGCTACAGCCTACAATGTATTCCAAAACAATACAAAGGCAGAGCAGTTCTTGTACAAAACAAGTATTTATGGTACGTGAAACTTAAATAACGGTTACTGTCAAAAGCACTTTAGAAGATCTATTTTCAGATATTTCTTTCCTTAAATTATAACAGTATAAGTTGCTAGTACTTTGAGTCGAAACAAAAGTTACTAGTACAAGTTTTAAAGACCATAAATTCTGATTGAAGTTTTGTGAAAAAAAATCACTTAACTTATTTTAAATGTTGATGACTGAGAAATCTTTAAGGTTTCAAAAACTAATTTTGTGAACAGCGTAAAAATTTTAATTTTAGCTCAATAAAACTGTTTTTATGTTTTGTTTTTATCTTCTGATTTTTAAGAGAAGGTGTCTTAGTAGTCTAGAGTTCGAGACGAGTTATGACATTAAGTGATTTCAGTCTCATTCCAAGCATAATTGCAGGATCAACTGAGACATTTCTTATCAAATTCAGTATCAATCACCAATAGATCAACCAATGTTTGATCAATAAAACTTATTTAGATGTAACATACATGCATAATTTGTATACACGTATATGGGAACTGAACCTATATTTGTCACTTAAATAAATAAAATCATACATTTTCGCTTGTAGTTTTAGTTTTTTTATTTTTACTTATTCACAAAATTGATTGATTTTGAAAGTTCAGTTCTTTTATTTTTATTTCTTAAATTCCACTATGTTGAATGTCACGATCAATAAAAAAAATTGTGCCTGGCTACTTTATTTGAGAGGGACAAAAATTGTATGCACAAGTTAAAGCTAGTGGCGAAAACTGCAACTAAACCTTTAAATTAAAATTCTCAAACAAGAATCAAATTAATTTGTTACGTTCAACTAATTCATAATAAATTCTTTCAACTTTGATTCTTTTAAATATAATCCCATTAAAATCTAAAACAAACTCATGGATCATAAGTATTTCAAGTCCAAAAACATGAGAGATTTCTGATCAACCATCATGCCTTTTTTATGATTTTGTTTTTCGTACTCGATACAAGAGCTAGCAATATTAAACCATAGAATAGTATTTATTTTTAAAAGGACACTTAACATGAAATTGAAATAAAAATAAAGCATAGAGTGGTTAATTTTATTGAGTAATGAATTTTTGTTATCATTCTCCTAGTACTTCCTCACTGGATTCAAGAAAAGAATCAAAAGAATGAAGGTTGTTGGACACATTTGTCTCATCACCAAAGTTACATTGTGCCCAATTCTTGAGAATCTCGTCATCAGAGAACATAGGAGTTTGGTCCGAACAAGGCGATAATAGATCATTGTAATCAAAATTGCACGCATTTGAGAAATCGGAGTTTAGAAGTTCAGATAAGCAAATATCATCCGCAATGTTAAAATCATCAAGCAAATCCGCGGATAGTTCTTTCCCTTCATCGGGAAATGATAAAAAGCCAGTACCGCATTCCATTTGGTTGTTACTCATTGAATCACTAGCTACTCCATCAACCAACATTGATGGCTTTGTTTTTGTCTCTGTCTCAGCTTTGTTCTGCAAATTATGCATTGGTGATGAGTTGGGGAGTGAGTTTATGAACAATACCTTAGAACACTTGGTAGCTTTTGTTCGGACAACATTTGAGTTTGGCTTCATTGGCTTAGGATTGATCTGTTTCTGTTTGATCTTTGCATTTTTTGGTTGAGCAGAGTGTTTCGTAGGAGAAGAATTGTTGGTGTTTTGTTGATTAAGATCCTTAACCTTTTTTCCTAAATTCGTGTTCCAATAATTCTTTATTTCATTGTCTGTTCGCCCTGGAAGTCTTCCAGCTATTAGAGACCATCTACCTCGGATTAAAGCCAGAGCAATTAGCACACATTATAAAATTAATATCGATTAAATTAATACTAATCATAAAAAAATAGTATAAACAAATGTTAGTAAGTTAGCGATTACGTAGGTACTTTACCTGTTTCCGAGTAGTTTGTGAAGTCTGATGATGAGTTCTTCTTCATCTGAGGATATATTACCTCTTTTGATATCTGGTCGTAGATAATTCAACCATCTAAGCCTACAACTTTTTCCACATCTTCTTAAACCTGCATGGCATACACATATTTGCAACAAAAAAAATGTCCATAATAATATACTATTAATTTGCATTTCTAATGAAAATATGAATGAATGAATGAACCTGCTCTTTTGGGAAGGTTTCTCCATTTTCCTTCACCATGGAGCTTAATGTATTCAGTGAGGATTTTGTCTTCATGAGCAGTCCAAGCACCTCTATTCAAGCCTTCCTTTGCACAACAAGGGCTTCTTCCCATTGAAATGTTGTTAATTATTATTATTATTAAGATTCCTACCTCACTCTCAAGATTGGAGTGTTTGGATGTAGACAGAATTAAATAACTTACAAGAGTAATTGGTACCTGCTATTTATACACACATGTGCCATATATAGTTATATTGGAATTAAAGCTTTAGCTTTCAAACAAAATTGCGATCATTTAAGTCATGTCTAACAGAAACAATGTTAGCATTGGTCCAGTAGTTATCGGTGTGTTATTTGAAAATCAAAATTTTTATGAGAATTTTTATGGGATATTTGAAAATTTGAATGTGTATGTGTATATTTCATATTTGATATTTAAATTATTAGTTATATATATATATATATATATATATATATATATATATTTTGAAGAAGAATTTTTTTTCAATCATTTAAAAAATTATAATAACTAAATATTACGAGTATTTATTAGGGAGTCAACAGAATAAAATATAATGTTTTCTGAAATTTTAGGACTGATAAGTTCATAATGGTGAATATTAAATATTTTTTATGAAAAATATGTAAAAAAAAAAAAAGATAGTGCACTATAATACTTTTTTTTTGACAAGATGTACTATAATACTTATGAACAATGAAAATGAAATTGTGTTTAATAGTTGTGATTTTTTTCCTAACATGCAATAGTTGAGAAATAAATTTTTTATTCATAAAATTAAAATTATCATTAATTTATCGATTTAAAAAGAAAATTTATCAAAACACTTCAATTTGTCAACGTATCATAGAATTTTGGATCAAATACACTAAGGAGTCTTTTAAATTTTTGATTTGTACTAAACAGATCCTTTAATTTTATTTTTTTTTGTAACAGATACATCTTTTAAGTGTTAAAATATTGCATTGTTACTCTTTTGGTTAATCTCCATTGTAAAAATGTTGATGTGTTTGTTAAAATGTTGATTTGACAAGAAACAATGCATTTTCACATGACATGTGTGTATATTAAGTGACTATAGAATATGAAATAACAATAAAATGACAATAAATAGAGATAAAGTGTGTAGTAATATTATCAAGACGGCGAATAATACTACGCTGCACTATAAAACAACTAAATCACAAAAAAAAAAAAATATATGTGTGAAATTCACTTATTTTAATAAAAAGAAAGGGAAAAATGATTTAGAAGAATGACTTTGGATTAAAAATTGACACTAAATCACACTTCTTAAGAGATGAAGAAGAAAAGAAGAACTAGGGTAAAGGAGATGGGAGGGGGACTGAGCTGGGGAAAATAAACTGAGATTTAATCATAATTAACAATCATTTCCAATTTTCATGAGACCGATCAAGGATTTAGAAATTTTAAATAGTATAGGTTATATATAACTATAATATATGTAGATTTTAGGAACTTACTAGCTAATTAACTTTAGTATGTACATGTAAATATGTGCTTTAAAAATACTTGTTAAAAACCTTAAGAAAAAAAATTTGGTTTTAAAAGTTGTGTATTCCATATTTTTAAATTAAAAGTTATGCATATCAATGCGTTGTTTCTTAAATTTTAAGATATAATTTTTAAGAAAATTAGATTTATCATCCAAAAGAAATAGCAGCACAACTTATTATTATCTGTTGCCTTTTACTTATGTAAAATTATCTTCTATATATATAAAAGAAGGGTTTGTTAAGTTTACCTAAAAAAGTAATATTTATATTGAAAATTGTGTTTTATTATTGTTAAAAAGTACATTGTACAAATTTCAAGAGTGTTTTTTTTATTTTTGTATCTTTAATCATTGCCCTAAGGGCAATGTTTATCATTTTCCAAAGAATACTATTGGAACGTTTTTAATCTCTTTAAATATGTGACGCTGCAATTTTGATCTCACAAAAAAAAAATATATCACCTTTTGTTTAATAGAAATTAAATTTTAGTTTAAAAAAAGACATCTTTGTTGTCCACGGTGGTAGCATCCGTCAGCACACAACATAGCTTCAGCACGGTGGACCATTGCCATTTGCAAATAAAGCTCCACATGACCAACATAGTAGAGTTACAAGTGGTTCCAAGAAAGCTCGAATTTTGGTGGTCATTGCGGTGGTCCAAGAAGGTGAAGCTTTCGCAACTACCATTTTAATTTATTTATTTAATCAGTATTTTTAATTATGGGGTACTTTTCAAATAATTTAATTTAATGTATGTATCAAATTGGTTTTTTTTGGGTCAGAATAAAAATTGGTTTTTTTTTGTACAATATCAAATTGGTTTTTAATCCACAAAATTATGTATGCAGCCTTAAGAATTTAATATTTTTTTAATTAGTGTATTTTTTTTTTCTTTCAAATTAACATGGTCGGACCAAGAATAAAGCAACTCAATAAAAGGTTTTAGGTCTTCAAAAAATAAATTAAAAATACTAAGGAAAAATGCCTCTTCTAAGTCATAATCCCATTAAAAAAGGTAGGCATATGAGAAAAATATAACAGAACTTAAAAAAATATTATATAAAATAGCAGACAAAACGGACACGTTTTGTGCCCGTTTGTGTGATACGTCTTTTTTATAATTTTATGTGTATGTTAGGGTAGTAATTTTTCAATAACCAACAATGTTATGTACAAATTCTTATGAGTTTAGTTTTGTATGATAGGGTAAGTTATTTTTTAGTAACCACCATTGAAGGTTAATTTTGGAATAGCAGAAAAAAGGTTTCACCAAAAAGACTAAATCCTCTTTATATAGGTAGAGATAAAACAATAATTTTAAAACTTTTTAAAAAAGTTTTAATAAAATTCGCTTTATTTTTTTTGAGTAAAATAATTCACTTAATATTTCAGAGAAAAAGGCATAAAAAAAAAATAAATTTCACTTTAAAAAATTTATGCCTCATAAAATGTTAGGTCAGCCTTACAAATTAATCATGTATTTTATATTTCATTTGCATTATTAACTAGTATGTGACCCGTGCCAAGCACGGGTAAATCATCAGATTTGAATAATATTTAACTATTGTAAAATAAATTTTAAAGGAATTTAAAATAAAATTAATTTAAAAGCTACATTATTATGAATATTGATGTACTTTTAAGTTAAAATTTAAATTGAGATGATAATTTATTTACTTAGTTAGAGTTATCAAGTCAATGTTTTAAAACCAAATATTCTAATTCAATCAATTGGATTAGGAATCAGATCTATCACCAATTTAGATAATTTATAAAACACCGGTAAAAATTGGTGGAAATGGGTGGGGTGAGTGCGTTCATGATGCATGGTCCACCCGCTCTATTTTTTTTTATCTTTATTTTTTTATTTTGGTTTATTTATTTATTTTAATTTAATCAATATGCAAACTTATGTAGTAATCTATATAATCTCATAAATAAATTAAAATATAATAATTTAGAACATACAAATATATAAATTCCTATATAATAATTTTGTAGTAATCTACTTAATTGAACGTACAAATATTTCCTTCATAAAATAATTACTATATATAAATAATTCTCATTTAAAAATATAATATAGAATTATTTGTTGCCTTATAATAAAAAGTTGGCGCCTGTGAAATACTAATGCTTATAAAACTCTCTTTTTTTGCATTATATAGAATGAATAATAAGTAGTGTACTTTTGTCAAAAAAAATAAATAAGTAGTGTACTTTGAAACATTTTAAAACATAAGGTGAATATGAAATAAATGTAAAATGATGTAATGATATTAAATGTTGCTATAAAATAATGCTATAATTGCTAATAAATATGAAATCATTGAGAGAAAAGGGAAATTGTGAGAACCACACATATACTTAACAAATGAAGAACCGGTCACAAATATTATAAAAATTAGTAATTCTATTATACCTTTATGATTTATCATAGTATTCAATAAATTTCTTGTATATTAATATTCTATTTGATTTAGATCATTTCTATGAATAAAACAATGTGATTCAATCAACATCAAAGTTTGCTATCAATTTTGTCGAGGTAGATTTCATAATATAAAACAAAAATACAATAAAATAATTTGTAACTATTATGATTACAACAATCATACATATAGATCATTTTTTTATATATTCAATCTTACATATATAATCGGTTCAAGAAAGTAAAAAGAATGTATCGCTAATTCATCAAGTTCAATTACAACTATTTTGATCTTAATTCATCCCTTTTTTTTTCTTCTTCAGCAAATGGGGTGCGGATGGTCATCTATTTCATAGTCTTTTACACACCTACAAATGAAATATAAAAAATAATAATTAAATTCAACACAAAATGATATGCATTATATATTCACCTAAAAATAGGTTGGCATGATTTAAAATAGATTGCAAGAAAATAATATATGTGAATAAGAAATAAGAGAACAAAGAATAATAGAAGTTTATAGAAGACTTACAAAAACATTGTGGTGGTATTTCAAAATTGCTGCAAGAAGTGAGTCTAAGAAGCGTTATTTATAGGTAAAGTTATGAGAATGACAATTGCAATACAATTTAAAGATGAAAATTAAATACCAGCAGCTTAAATTAGAAATAAAATATGTAAGCATTCAATTTGAATTAGTAAAAATTTATTAAACTGCTTGATTTTTTTGAGGAAAATTAAATTGCTTGATTTGTTTCCATATAAATAACACCTTCTTTTTTGTCCGAAAAAAAGCACCTATTTTATTATGATTCGTTTTTTACGGTTGGACTATTATAATAATTTGGTGTACAAATTATTTTTCTGAAAAAAATATTTTGTCCAATTATGATTCTTTAAAAGTATTTAATGAAAAAAAATTGTGTCCTATTATGATTTTCTTTTTTTGATACATATTATTAATTTTTTTAAGACGTGGATATTTAGGACTATTTGGTATTGGTATCTTTACTAATTTACGGAAATGTGAGGATAAATAAATTCAAAGAATTGGTATTTATTTTATTTTTGGTACTTTTTTATTATTCTTGATTTTTTTTTTGTGAAGATTATTTTTGATTTTTTCTTTATTTTATTTTTGGTACGTAATTATTATTTTTTATTAATTTTTTTAGTGAGGATTAATTTTTTTTTGGGGAAATGTGTGAATATTAATCTAATTTTGGTACCTATTGTAAATGCACGTGAATAGGGCTCTTAAAAATGCCATCAAATTAATTTAATGCTGGAAAGTTTTTTTTTTTTGGTTGAGAAACATATTCTATATTTGTATATTTTGATTTGATTTTTTTTTATAAAAATATTGTATTTTTTGAATTTGAATAACATCATTTAATGTCAAATGAATGAGAGAAGAGAGTTAATGATAGGCAATTCTGGTAAGGAGAGAGAATTTGAAAAAGTTCTGGCTTTTTATATATAAAGATTAGTCCTCTATTTCACCTTCAACAACGACAATTGCAACTGAAAGCATATTCTCATTAAAGCTTCCCCACACTACACGAAGAATTTGCCTCATAAAATTTTTTCTACCAAACCCTACAAACGTTCTAAATTTCTTGAAGCTCTCTAGCTACAACAATAAAAGAAGAATGTGCGGCCTCTAATAAAATAAAGGCCTAACTATTTAATTTAAGGTGGAAACACTAACACTAAAAATGCATATAAAAAATTTAGAACAAAGAGAATATGTTTTCCACTAAAATATCATTCTTTTTACTCTGAACTTCATCAATATTAAACTTAATTGTTGCAAGTTTAACAAAATAAACTAATGTCATTAGCATTGTAAAAAAAATTTAGTGTCATAGCTTTACCATTTAGCGTTTTCTTTTAATAATTAGTGTCATTAGCATTCTCCATTAATTCCTTCAAAAAAAACATTACATTTAAAAACTTTTATAAAAAATATCAAATTTAAATAATTATTTTTTCTTAAAATATAAGTAAAAATTGGTAAAAGAAAATATTAATGTATTTGATTTAAATTTTCCACTAAAATTTTCAATTTTTTAATCAAATTTTACTCATAATTTATAACAAAGAGAATATGTTTTCTCTATTCATATTATTAAAACTAATCTAAACGGCCCTAAGAGGGTGGCTCAATTAAGAAATATTAGATTCAAAGATTTTATTTTCGTTTTATTTTTACCATATTATTCCCTTAGTTTATTTTAAGTGTCACCTGACGTCGGATTTAACATTTTTAATTAAGTTTTTTTTTTACTAATATTAATGGTATAATTTGTCAATTATACGTTTTACCAATTAATTTTTTTAATAAAATACTATTTTGATTGTATACATATTCATTTGTAAGTATACGAGAAACAACCTTAGTACCTTACAAATATATGTATATATGGAAGGAAGTTATCAAGACTTCTTCCATATGTTTTACTCGCACACCCTCATACATATATACGGGGGCGTGCGATAAATGGGGGTGGGTGGGGGCCCGCGAGAAATAAGGGTGGATAGGAGTGCGCGAGAAATGTCAATATATATGGTCAAAATATAATGTTCATGTCTTTATATATTAATAAAAAAAAATATGATCAAAATAAATATACACAATATGTGAGTACTTAATACCTACTAACCGACAATATGCGAGGCACGCATATTTACTTATATAAAATATTTACTACCTCTGGGCTCGATCTGTCCTTAAATATAAAATCATGTTTAACAAAATTATATTATTCAACTATTATGTTTTGATCGTATTTTTTTTAATAACATATAAATGTAAATATTAGCATATAAGATCTTGTTTGATTTGTTTTGATGGTTATTTTCAAAATATCAAATTTTTATTGTTAGATAATTAAAAATATTAGTGATCAAACACGATCATATATTTATGGACTAGGTAGTAAATCTTTTGCCACTTAAATGAGAAACTTATAGTTCAATGAAAGATTAGTCACCGTATTTAGCGGTGAGTATCCCGTCTCGACAAAAAAAAAATTAAAAATCCATTGTTCTTTAGATTTAAAGATTTTCTTTCGACAAATATATGATTTATAACAAAAAAAAAAAACAAAAAAAAAAATCTTTTGCCTCAGCTATTATGATTTATAAGTCACTTCAGCTTCTGAAAGGATCAAAACTGTGAATTGTATAATATACTGATACTGATATCGATACCGATATTGATACCGACACTAATTTACAGATAAAATTGACGATAAATGTAAAAAGCTGAATACAAATAGAACAGATGGTATGTCACTGTCCCATTTTAAGGTGCAATTGAGTGAGTGATATAGTACTCCAATGCAATGGCAAATTTGTATGAATTTAATGAACTCTACCCAACTAATTTGAATGCAAGCCAATCTCGGCCGTCCTAATAGTATCTACTGACTAACGTCCATGTGACTTATCACTGCTGATTACTGTAGACTATATTATGTCCCACTATCTCAAGTAACTAAGTTTTTTTTGAGGGAGTTGACATACTTTAATAAAAAAAAAATTATGCGATCATGTTTAACATGCACAATGTACGATATACTACTTGTAAATAAGACAATAATGAATAAAAAATTTATTGTTAAATTAAAATTTTATACTCTCTTTTCTAAATATAAAAAAAAATTCACTTTTTAGATATATGAAATATTTGATGTATTTAGTCAAAAGTATAAACTAGGTACATCAATTTTTTATTTAAAAAAATAATTTTTTTCTTATATTTAGGATCAGATATTGTATTATATAAATTATTCATACAAATTTTATAAAAATAAAATAAAAATTATTTACATATCATTGAGAGTATTTTTTGGTCGAAACCGGGGTATCCATCGCCGAACGCAATGACTAATCTCTCGCTAGATTTGAGGCACCTCGAAGGGTGGGATAGCTGACCCAAGAATTTAAAGTTACTCCATACTCAAGGTGAGGATCAAACCCTCGACCCTTAATTAAGGGAGGATCGATGAGCCCCATCAAAATTAAAAGTTTATGGATTTTTATTAAATATCTTTAAACTTGATGAGTCACAATAATATATAAAATGATTTTGAAAAAAAAATTTAAATGGGTGATCCATGTGATATAAATTTTTAATCTAATGATATTTTTTTTTAGGTGACGATAAATTTTGTAAAATTCATATTCGTTATAGTTTTATTCATAAATAGTGCATCGTGCATCGCTTGTAAGACTCGTATATATTAGACAAAGCGTTTTTTATACACATGAATTAAATATTGAATTCAGGATTAAATGAATGATATCAAATTGAAGCAAAAAAATTAATATTAATTAAATGATATAATTTAAAACATAGTTTTTTTTTAGGTAATTTAAAACATACAGTTAAAAAAATGTTTCTTATAAAATTAAAAAAGTCGGTCATTTTAGATTTTTTATAATTATGTATGAGAGAAATTTGTTGACTTTAGGAGTGGTTATGAGATGAGTTAATTCGCTTAATAACTCATTATTCACAACGAATTTCACAAATTTAACCGTTCAATTAAAAATTCTTATTGAATAGATCAACTCTACAAGTTTTTATTGAAGTTTTAAAACTATTTGATATATCATCAAATAATTTCAAATTAACATATAATAATTTTTTAAAAAACACAAGTAAATATATATCAATGCTTGAACTAGATAGCTACAAATTAATTTTGGATTTATATATAAATATGTGCATTTGATCATTAATATATAATAATAATAATAATAATAATAAATGGTTGAATTAATTAATTAAATATTTTGTGAATAATAAGATATTAATCAGAATAACTTATGTTTATGTTAGACTTACTTTTAAAGTCAATAAATCTCCCTCATTATATATCAATTTGGGTACACTCAGGTTGTAACCAATTTTATTACATTTTTGCACAGAGTGGGATTCATTAGGATGGTTTGGTGGTTTGAGGGCTACAAAAAAATGGTCATATTAATTTGTGTTCTTAAATTACATGTTTTTCTTTGACGAAAAAATAATGAAAATACATGTTATAAATATAAAAAATTATATTTAATAATAATATATAAAATATTTAATATTTCAAAACTTAAATATATAAATTTTAAGAAAATATTACCAACAGTATATTTTTGTTTCCTTAAAAACACATCTTAATATTCTCTTAATTTATTTAAAGACACATGTTAAGATTATAAATCCAACAAACAAATCATTTTAATGTAAACAGATCAAGTAAACACATCTTAATGATCTTAATATTATTATTAAAATATATCGATTTTGGTGGAGAGGGACAAACTGATCATTTTGGTGTAAACAGAGGCCATAAATATTAATGTTGTGAAAATGACCATCAATTGCACTCAAAGAGAGAAACATTAACAAAATCTCCATTAAAAATCCACTCTATTTTTCTTAAGTGGAAACATCAGGCACGGCCCTGTGGAGGCCCACAGTCCAAGATCTCCAAAAATTAGGGCTCAGTTTTTTAATTAATTAATGCACATTGTAAATTATGTCTTAGATACCGTCTCATGATTCCGTTATTTTTAAGAATGAAATTTGCCCGATGTATTGTAAAGCATATCTTGACACCTTTGGCGAGCATGCAGTTCATTGTAAGGAGCTTTCAAGCTTCAAATACAAACATGACTTAGTCAGAGATGTGCTTTATGATATTTTTAAGCGTGCAAAAATTTATGGGAAGAAAGAGGCACTAGTTAACTTCCTGACTGATCCCCAAGAAGGGAGATCGATACTTTGCCCGGCGGATCCTTTGGTGTATGGATGGGTAGGAGGGAAACATGCTTGTGTAAATTTGATTGAGGTTTCCCCACTTGTGGGACTAGGAGTTAGTGATTTTACTGTGGGACAGACAGCCCTCAAAGCTGCTTCAAATAAAATGGCCAAATATGAACAAATGTGTTGTGACTATCAACATGTTTTTATTCCTTTTGCGTTTGACACTTTTGGCTTTCTAGCACCAGAGGCGGTAGATCTTTTGAAAAGAGTCCAAAGAGTCGTGCATAGTAATGTTGTATCACCTAGGTCTATGAATGTAGTTTTTCAAAGATTAAGTTTTGCTATACAAAAAGGTTTAACGGCGCAGCTTGTTGCTCGTATACCTTCTATTCATGCGTAATCATCTATTCATATATATAAAAAAAATAATTAATTTTAATTTTAATTATGGCTCAGTTTTTTAATTTTAATTTTTTTATGGCAATTTTAATTTAATTTAATTTAATTTCAAATATAAAAATATCCAAATCCATAATAAACGGAGAGAAAATGAATGTTGCATTTCCATTGTAGTACCAATTTTAAAGTGGGGGAAGCCAATGAGGAGAATGGGGACAAAATTAAGTAGTAGGAAAGGGCCCATTCATTCACAAATTGCATAACTCCATAGTCCATACATACATGTACAAATTTGAATGTTGTTCTGAAATAGAAAGGTTGCTTTCAACTTTATGATGTAAAAATCATAGCAATGTTACGTAACTCAACAACTAACATTCACCTCACTAAGATTGAAAGTTGGATGAGTTGCAATTTAATTTTGTCAAACCAACCCTACTTTTTACTACCGCTGGTCATTTCCCCCATAATAAATATTCTTTTAAACACGTTTTTCATTTTGCATATTTTGTTTTTGTTTTGGGTGAGAAAAATTGATTTTGGCGAAATTGATTTTGTAAAATTGTTTCTGACTAAAATTGGGTTGAAGATAAAGTATTTTATGTTTGGATACATTTATGTAAACGTGAGTTGAATAAATAATTTGAGTGTAAAAATCAATTTTAGAAGGGAAATATGTTTGTGTAGACTTGACTGAAGTTTTCCCATTTGTGGGACTGGGATAGAGGATTTTATAATGGGACGAACATTCTTTAAAGCTGCGTCAAGCAAAAGGGTCAAATATGAAAATAAATGTTGCATTTCCTTCGTACTAACAATCTGGCAATCAAAATTGGACAATTTACAGTTGGTAACTGCATGCGGTAGCAAATGCACCTAATCTGAATTATGAAATGTGGGTTCGATGTTCACTTAGAGAAATTTATAATACTACCTCTGTCCCTAAATATAAGATCTTGTTTGACCAAATTGTACTATTCATTTATCATATTTTGACCGTATTTTTTAATAATATATAAATATAAATATTAGCATATAAGATTTTGTTTGATTTGTTTTGATGAGTGCTTTTAAAATTAATTTCTTTATGATTTTATTACTACATAATTAAAGATATTAGTGATCAAAATTATATATTAATATGTCAAATAAAATATAAAATATGCATCAATGTAATTGTCAAATATAATCTTATATTTATGCACGGAGGTGGTAGTCAGAGAAAATGTCCCCCCTACTAAAAAGTGACACGGAGTTTGGATAATTATGGTGGAGTGAATATGGCTGTTGAACACGAAACGAGAATGGATAATAGTGCTTTTGAGTGATAGTATGGAATTGAATAAACTCTCAATTTATAATATCAAGCATCATTTTCTCATATTAATCTTTAAAAAAAGTTCTCAAAGGCATGTAAAATTCATAATCCGTCATTGAGCCTTTGGCTTTGCAGGGGCCTAAGACAAAACTACATGTGTGTATAATATTTATAAAGTAGTTATAATACTTTTCGGATACTTTTTGTACTCACTAGTCTTTTTGATTGGTCTAAATTAGCAATGGCCTAAGACAAAACAACATGTTTGTATAATTTTATTTTATTTGATAAAAATGTTTGTATAATACTATTTATCAAGTAGTTATAATAATTTTTTTTAATACTTTTTGTACCCACTAGTTTTTTTGACTGGTCTAAATTAGCAGACTACAGGTGCATTTGTTTAAATTTTTTAAGACAAAATGATTTTATTTTGAAAAAAATTTAGAAAGTCTATTTTAGGAATTAAAAAAAATCAAAGTTATTTTCTGTTTGCTATCTATTATAAAAATCTATTTTTCTTAAAAAAAATTTGAAGCTCTTACATTTAGGTTCATTAGTTTAAAAAAAGTAGATATATGAAAAATTTCTGCAACCTCAATTCTTGGCGTTGGTAGCGCTTTTAGTGGCAGTTTGTGCAACCATCAGATAAATTGTCACTGTACGTTTAGTTGTAGTTTAAACCATTACAATAACAAAAGCGAAAAACAAAAGTTTTTAACAATTTTGCGGCGGTATCAATCTCTTAATATATTTATGGGTTTAACCGGAATGACCCAAAGAGAAAAAGTTTGCTAATTTATGCCCACTAAAACATATATAGGTAAAGTTTTTTTTTTTTTTTTTTTTCTGTTGGAGCATACGAGGGGCAGTTTGGGGATCATCCACACGATGACCAAGAGCATGTATATAACTAAGTTGGACACCACACTCTTACCCAACATCTTAAAGCAATAGATTTATGGGTCCTCTCACTTATAAATATTCAAGTCTCCACATTTTTAACCAATGTGGGACTTCCCCACACTTGACACTTCACGACTCACACTTGAGTTTCTCAACACTCCCCTCAAGTGTGAGTCTATCAATGTTTCCCCTCAAGCGGAAGCTCATACCACCGTTGATACTTCACTTTTCTCAACGGATCTCTTTCTCTTGAACCATAGGCTTGTGATACCATTGTTGGAGCATAGGAGGGGGCAGTTTGGGGATCATCCACACGATGACCAAGAGCAAACATATAAGTGAGTTGGACACCACACTCTTACCCAAAATATTAAGGTAATATGTTTATGGGTCGTCTCACTTATAAATGCTCAAGTCTCCACACTTTTAACCAATGTGAGACTTCACTACTCACACCTGAGTTTCTCAACATTTTCATTATGAGCTTATAACTTATTTCAGTAGCTTATAACTTATTTATTTTGAATAGCGTATTAACTTATAGTTTATAGCTTATCATTTTTTTTTTCTTCTATTTTTACCTTTATTATTTCACTTAAAATCTCACCTTAAAATCTCATTTTGTCCTTAATAATTTACTACTATATTTAATACAAAACATGTACTATGTTCACTTCCATGAAAATGAACTTATATAGCTTATAGTAGGGATGACAACGGGTAGGGTCGGGTTTGACATTACCTAAACCCGAACTCGAAATATAAGGTAAACCTGAACCTGAACCCAAAGGAGATTTCGGGTGGCAAAATAACACCCAAACCCCAACCCGTTGGGTTCGGGTTTTCCCACCCGAACCAAATCTGAACTTACATTAACAAAAGTAAAAAAAATACGGAAAAATTCAACGAAATTACGATCTACAATATGTGAACATTGTTTTCAACATTAAAATAAGGATAAAAATAGTCTACAATGTTAAAATAGTCTATAATATGTTAATTTTATATATAATTTTTATGTCATTTCATATCAATAAGTCACTTCAATCGCTAATTTTATCAAACACTACAAATTGAACCAGCTAACTTATCAGTTATAAACTATCAACTAACTTATCAACTATCAACTATAAACTCATCCATTATAAACTAACTTATAGACTATCCGCTATTTTCTTTCTTTTCCCTTTTATCTTTTCTCTCCAAAATTTATCTTTTCTCTTCCTCATCTTGCCCAAAGGCGCACCAAAAACCAAAAGTAGGAATGCCAAAGTTAGTGAATCCTACTCCCTCACGACCCTGCCTCTGCTATTAATACAGGGACTATATAGTACTCCCTGTAGTATTGACTAAATTGAAGACTGTGACACTTCATAAACAAAATTGAGGGTTTCTGTGTGTGAGCTTGCTCTTGTTTTTTAACAGACCGTTTGCTTGTCTATCATTGCTCTTATTTTAGTACACACAATATCAATTTTTCTGTTTTTTTTTTGCACAGACAAAGTGACAATATCATAACTTCAACACATAATTGATAATTGCAAAGTTTTCAATTCAATCCAGAGCTAAGCTAACAATAGGAATAAATATCTGTTCCTTAAGCTAAGACTTCCAGAAAATATCAATTTAAAATTCAAGAAAAAATATCAGTTTGAATGTTCCAGACTCCAGTAACTAAAATATAACAGTAAAAGACAACAAAAACTACACTGATACATACACTGAAATGAAAGTACCAAATCTTATTATTGTTCTACATTGCATCATAACAGCATTATTATTACATCCGATAATAATTTATTCAAGTGAAAATTCAAAAGTAACCTTGATCATTAAATCAAAGGCTTGCAGATTGAGGAGGCGGAGGCGGCGGCACGACATAATCAACTACAACAACACTCTCAAGACGATCCCTAACCTTATCCTTCTGATAATTCACCAATTCATGATTCGAATCAACTTCATCCAACTCACTTGTTCCCGGAAAAACCGCAAGTGAAGCAATCGAATAACCCTTAGCTCTCGCCGGAGAGAAATTCTCCCCAACAGTAAGTTGACTAATCTGTTTAAAATTCTCCGGAATTTCTTTAATCACATCCAAAACCTCATCACCAACGACATTCTCCTTCAATTTCAAAAACGTAACTCGAATGGCCGAACCCTGCGGCGGAACAACATCACCGGTAAGATCGTCAGCGATCCAATCAACGGCCATGATGTCATCGATGATTGGAAGAACGTTTCCCTTAACGACGCTGACGTGGCTAGGGTGAGCGGAATAAGCATCGAGATCCTCTTTGGAACTGTAACGACTATGGAGCATGTGAGTGAAGGTTAA
The DNA here is from genome assembly GCA_951804385.1 of Trifolium dubium. Lineage (NCBI taxonomy): Eukaryota > Viridiplantae > Streptophyta > Magnoliopsida > Fabales > Fabaceae > Trifolium > Trifolium dubium. The sequence goes on from OX638073.1 coordinate 34,346,587, forward strand.
TGAGGTGGAGCGATTGCGTAGGAGAGGTCCTACGGTAAGGTGAAGGACTTGATCTAAGGAAGTGAGAGAGGAAAGTCCGTTAATCATGGAAGTTATTTTTGAGGGTTCGGTGTTTTCTTTGACCTTGAAGAGGACGATGTGTTCGATCGCTTTGGATTGGGTTGACATGGCTTTGATTGAAGATCTGGATGGAAACGAACGAAGGTGGCTAGTGAGAAGTTTTGAAGATGATGATGATGATGAAGGGATGCGAAATGGAAATGAGATATGCGTTCTCAGACACAGCATTGTTTTACACTGGTTTAGTCACTCGGATTGGATGCTAGTGGTGACTGGTGAGTCACTTGATTTTTGTGAATCAAATTTTTGGATTTTTAGTTTATATTTTTCAATTCATTTTTAAATAGGGTAATAATTAATTAATTTGATTATGTGTATACAGAAGATTCGGCAATCAGCATTAGCTAAGAGTTGTATATTTCTCAACATAGATTAAACATTATTACACAGTAGAAAAAAATAGTAGAACTTCTATATCATATACCTACATTATAACCAAAAAAGAAAATAGAATTGACCATAAATCATATTGTAAAATATTTCACTCAAGTTCCTAATTGGAATTTTGTAATTAGTGTGAATTTCAATTATATTTGCCTCTTTCATATCAATGAAAAATAAAATTAGCCCATGAAATTAGCAAAAGTAAAATAACATGAGAGGCCCATGAAATATGTATGGGCTTAAATGGACTAGCCCAAAAGAGGTCAATGACATAGAGTAAAATTTAACTTACACCCCACAAATTTTACTCCTAAGTCCTATCGCACAAAATTCTTTCAGTTTGCTTCAAAAAAAAAAAAAAAATCTCTCAGTGTAACCCTAGCTCGAAGTGTTTCCCGAAGACTCAAATTTATTTTTGTCAAAAAAAACATTTGTGTTTTAGCAAATTCAAGGTTTGAATTTTGCAAGAATCTATTTCTATTTCAACAAATGAAAATGTTGGACTTTTGTAGAACTTACTTATTAGGAAAATTGGGGTTTATTTTTTGTTTATTAGGATGAAGAGTAGTAACTTAGACACTTCAAAAAAATGTGCGAGGAGGATAGAGTTATAATTTGAGGGATATGAGGTCAATTATCTAAGAAGAGCTGCTATTTGGCAACTTTAGGACAACTAGTGGGAAATACGTAAAACATTCTGGGTCACTTCACTTCCTATATACTAGGTTTCATTACTAATGTTACCAGCAGATCCACTTGAATTATTGAACTTTTATATCCCTATTTCTTATATAGATCGATTCTCATCTTTCATTCGAACTCAATGCTTGAACTTCATACAAGTAATAACTTTTTATTTCACAGTTCATACAATCATTCATTACAACGTCACTTACATTACATAGACTACACACTCACTGAACTTTGTTATTCATTATGTACATTATTATGCTCTAAAACTACTGAAATACTAGCTTCAAATTATTCTACTACACAAGAGTCTTCATTCATGCCCTATCATGTCCCAAAAGTTCAATGAGAAAGCTTCAAGACCAAATTAAAACGCTGTTTGACCATTAGCCACAAAATAAAGAATGAGTGCAGTGTCCAGATTCTCCTTAATCTTATCATTCATGTCATAGTTCCGAAATTCCTCATCAGAATCAGTTTCTTTCAATTCACTTAAACCTGTAAAAACCTCAAGGGTAGCAAAGGAAAATCCTTTAGCTCTACCAGGAGAGAAATTTTCCCCACAAGTAAATTGAACGGCTTTTTCATGTCGAATTCCACTTATACCCTTCAACACCTCATCTTTCTCTTGTTCACCCAAACCCTCTTTCAACTTAAACAACACAACACGCAAAGCAGATCCATACGGTGGAACCAAGTCGTTACCGTGAATCTCGGTGATCCAATCAAGAGCCATGATATCAGAAGCCAAACGTGCGTTGTTTTTGATGGATGCCACGTGGGTAGGATGAACGGCGTAGGCATGAAGATCTTCCTTGGAGCTGAATCGGCTATGGAGTATGTGAGTGAAATTGGAAGATGAAACGGAAGAAGAAGTAGATGATTGAATAGTTAGCAATGGAAGCATAGTGAGGTGAAGTGGCTCTTTGAGGGAGACAAGAGAATTAACTTGATTTAACATTGAATCAATCTCTGATTGTGTAGCTTCTTCTTTGATCTTGAACAATACCACATGCTCGATTATTGACATCATCTTTACTTTCTGGTGGTGGATTTTGATAATATAACACTCCCAAATTCAATGATTCAATCCTTCAACTTTGTTTTTTTTTTTTATACGTATGTAGAGCAAGTACTAGCAAATTGAGATATTATGCGGAACTTGCATAAATATAAATATGTTCAATAAAAAACTTGCGGATAATTAAGCTTCATTGACGCTGAATTTGTTATGGAGTACTACGATTAGAATGAGGTTGAAACTAATATTAAAACTGACCTTTAAATTAAACTAAATTAGTATGTTAGCCCGTGCCGTGCACGGGATTATTTTCTTTTTAATATTATTTATTAATTCATTTTAAATTATTATTTTAAATTTATTTTAATATTTAATAGTGAATTTGAGATATTTTTTTGGTAAACCAAAGGTATCATTCGCACGCAACTGTAGAGATTAATCCACTCGAGATAACTGGAATCCATTTAAGGAGTTGACATCTTTTAACAAATGTTTCTCCATACGCACCGGCTAGGGATCAAATTCGGGACAAAATGGTTAAGAGACTCAAATATCTACCACTTGTACCACACTATATTGGTGTGAATTTGAGATATTATATTTTATGAGTTATTTAAATATATATTGTTGAAGTAAATATATTGTTTTGATAGAAATTTAGAATAAATATATTCAGAATCGTATAAATGACATTGAATAAAAATAAAAGTTATATTAAAAAAATATTATTTACAAAGTTTTTTTTTTGACAAAATATTATTTACAAAGTTAAAAGTTGAATGTTAATAAAACAATTTTGAATATTTAGAATTCTTAATATGACAAAACTTTGTCCCCGTAACATAACTCAGGTGGTATGAGCTAAGGGACGTATGGGTTGGAGAGGTCCAGGGATCAATTTCTAGGGGGAGCAATTTATCTTTCCGATCTACCAAAAAAAATATATCACAAAACTCCCACATTGTGATATATTTTTGGTCCCTATAAATATACTCATAATTTATCTTTTTATGGTTAAATATGTTTTTGGTCCCTATAAATATATCAAATTTTGGTTTTAGTCCCTCTAAAAAATTTCTTTGACTTTTAGTCCCTATAAAATATTTCATCTTCACTTTTGATCCCTCATATTAAGTAAACTCATAAGTAGAATTCATATTTTTGAATAAAAAGTTTGCAGAAAAGTTTTTAAAATTATAATGATCTCTCTAAAAAAAAAAGAATTTTTTAACAATATAGGAATTAAATATGAATTTTTAAAATTTTTGTGGTTTAAAATTTGTATTTAATTTATGTTTGGTTAAAAAATTCCAATTTATTTAGGGAGAAATTATCGTAATATTTTTCACATTTGTGCACAACTTCATTAAAAAAATAGAAAGGCTATATATGAGTTGATTCAAAAATTGGGACCGAAAGTGAAGATGAAAAATTTTATAGGGACTAAAAGTCGAAGAAAAATTTAATAAGGATTCAAACCAAAATTTGATATATTTATAGGGACCAAAAATATATTTAACCCAAAAAAAATATCTAAAAAAAATATATAAAAAAATCTTAGAGAAACTCTAATTGAATGACACATAAGCAAATTTTCTTGAGAATGCATGAGAGAGCTCCGTGGAACTATCGTAATGTATATAATAGAGATAAGAACCTCTCTCACAAAATGAAGACCAAAAATCATGATAGAAAATATTTGAGGGACCATAACCTGCTGAAAATTGTTTTAGGGACTAAAAATAAAATTTTGTATATTTATAGGGACTGCAAAAGTATTTATTCCCAAAAAATAATCTAGAAAAAAACATTCTAAGAATGCAACTGAATTACCCTAAAAATGAAATTTTGTATATCTACAGGGTTGCAAAGGTATTTATTCCAAAAAAAAACATCTAAAAAACAACATGCTAAGAGTACAACTGAATTACGCTAAAAAAAATATCTAAAAAAAATATAAAAAAAAATCTCAGAGAAGCTCTAATTGAATGACACATAAGCAAATTTTCTTGAGAATGCATGAGAGAGCTCCGTGGAACTATCGTAATGTATATAATAGAGATTAGTGGTAAAAATAAAAAAATCTAAGACTTGTGGACCGAAGTATACTCCGTGAACAAATAAAATTGATGCAGTGTCCCGAGACATTGGTTAAGTATATAAATAAAAAAGAAATTGTTTTAGAATTTATGCATTCAATGCATTGAAAGAACACAAAACATATTTATTTTATCTTATATTTTCATTTTTAATATGTTTAACAACTGTTATAGAGACACTGTTTAACACAACCCTTTTAACTAATTACATCAATTTTTATAGACAAAACTAAAAAGATGCACGACTTTGTGAATCTATACTTCATAGTAGATAGATAATGTTGAAGTTAAGTATGTTTGTTGGATTATACTACTCATAAACAAATAATTAGTCCTTGAGTTTGTTGGATAATGCTCATTTAATAATAGAATTCTAATCACTGGCTAAATTATTTAACTAAAACAAATACTACTAACAATGCAATGTTTTTTTTCAAAAACCCGTTGAAATGAAATAGAAATGATTAAAGTATACATATTGTTGGGAAAAATCAAATGCTATAGAAAAAATATATTTGAAGTTAGTACAGTTAATACTTTAAAGGTTTAAAAAACAATCAACGACAAATTGATTTAAGTAAATAGTCAAAGGATTCTATTATGGAACTGTTGTGTATCGAAATTTTTTAATTGAGAAAACAGAATCCACTCTACGTATTCAAAGGTTTTCCGATAAATATTAGTCACTATTATTAATAAACAGTAGTAAAAACTTCAATTCCTTTTCTTTTAAATAATGTTTTGTCGATTTTTGTCAAAAAAAATAATGCTTTATCGATTATTTTTTTTAATTTTTTTTGTATCATTGTGTTTCATAAGAAATAGTACTACTTTCTTTGACCACATTTATAATCAAAAATATATTTTTCATGTTTATTAAATAGTAATTGATGTATATAGTTTATATTTTTTTTTACTCACTATATAGTCTATAATTGATTTATTGATAATTGTTGTATCCTTTTATGCCACATTTTTATATAGATCAAATACAATCAATTATTCAATAAATTTAAAATATATATTTTAATTGTATTTTATGCTGGAGAAAATATTATATTACTAATATTAACATTTTATTAATTTTTCAATTTAGTGAATCTACCTTAGCATATTAAAAAAGTCATAGGGTGGGACTGTCAAATCTACATATTCTCTCTCTCTCTGAATTCAGAGGACAGATCATTTTTTTGCTGAGCAGATTCGATTCAATCTCCGATCTTTATCACTCGCTGCTCCTCTCCTCAATCTGTGTTTCTTCTCATATAAATGTTCAGATTTTCAAGGTACCATTTTCCTCTATCATTCATTCTGTATTACAGTAAGCTCACTATACACTCCGTAGTCTTTTTAATTAAAAAAATATATTTTTTTCCTCCTTTTTTTCACTGTGATTGCGTTCTTTATCTCAGTTTCACTGACATTGGATTATCAGCTTTTATTTTTCTTCTCTCTTTCACTGACCAGAATCTCTCATGTATGTTTGATAGCTAGTAGGAGTATTTGCAATTGCAATTTTAGTGGGTTTTGAATGGACAATCTCATGTGTTGTTCTTTTGTTTTTGTTTGACCAGTAAGTTCTGTTGCAAGTGTACAGTTGAAAACACAATCTAGTAGTAGTAATTCCTGATATTAATTTTAATTAATTAATTAATATGATTTATTTTGGAATTTAAAGTAATAATCCAATCCAAAAAAGACATTATTAAATGGGATTTTTGGTGTTGTTCAAAAAAAATGTGATGTGAGCGTTGTTCGCGGGATTTGGACAATCGTATCGAACATTTGGACTGTGTTACTTTTTCGTAATTTTGCCTGAAAAGGTTAAGGGTTCATGATATTATTATTGTCACTGCCTGCAATAGTACCTTCACTTCACACACACACAGACACAGAGACTCATCTCATCATCTGTATCAGTTTTTACTAGTATTTTAATTTTTTCAGATTCTTCTTTGGAACCCTGTGCTTTAGGTAGGTATTCGATGAGTACAATAAAAAAAGGTTCCTTTTATGGAAATGAGATCTGCTTTTTCCATCTCATCATTTAAAATATTTGAATAAAAAACAATAGTACTTCCTCCATCCCACTGCATGTTTGATACTCGTCCTTGATATAAAAAAATTTTATTATTTTTTAAGTCTATTGAAAAACTAATATATTTTGTATACATCGTATACTAGATATATTAGTTTTTTAATAAAACTAAAAAAGTAGTTTGTTTCTTATTATATTAAGGACCGTAGTATTACGATGGATGTGTCAGAATTACAATGATTAATTTTAATTTTTACGTTAAAAGTTGTAGCATACACAAAGTCACAGCGTATCACCACAATTCTAACACACCGACCAAGAAATCAACATACTCTTTCTGTTCCATATTATAAAAGAAAAAACAAAAATAACATTTATTAAGAAAAAGTAAAATATGATTAGAAACATATATTTTTGAAAAAGGTTGTATGAAAAGAAGTAAAAACAATTTTTATTAGTTATTTATTCTAGAAAAGTAACAGAGAAAATAAATTTTTCTTGAAAAAATAAATATTTGTATCTTTTCTCTTATAACATAGAATAAAAAAGTAGATTTTTTTTTTCTTTTATATTATGGACGGAAGAGTACCTTATAAACTACTCTTGTTCTTGAAGAGAAAAAAGCATACTAGTACCATATAAACATACAATTGTAGCTCTAAGTGATTTTGAGTCTTTTAAATAAAAAAAATTCTGTTGAGAAACTAGAATTCATTTTATATATTTGTAGTATGTTTTTAACGCTGATTAATTATCATAAAATAGTAGTGCAATTTTATTATTTATAATAAAGTAATTTTTTTTATATGCTCTAATTTTATTTTTTTTAGATTTTGTCGTTTACTTTTTTATACTATTTAATTTATAATTATTTTATAAATTAGAAAGATTAAAAAAATTTGATACCTACGTCACATACATCAAAATGATTTATATTTTATGACAAAACGAATAAATAAATCAATATTTAAAGATTATTTCAAAATTTATGACCATTGGCGTTGAGTTGTTGACCATCAAAAGTAGAAGGTTGAAATTCCTATTAAGGCATTTTACAGAAATAAGAGAAAATACTAGTGTAACTACTTCAAAATTCAATTCATTAATTTTTTAATTACTTTAGTTAAATAGATATTCCAAAGGCAACATGAGTGTTAATTTCAATTCCTTAAAAAAAACATTTTTCAAATATCGATGTGTACCACTTAACAAATTGGTTTATGAGAAAATAGATAATTTTTTCTATTTTATCTACATCTCTCAATATTTTTTTTGGTACACCAGAAAATAATTTTTCTTTACTCTTTTTTTTGGTACATTGAAAGATATTCTCTCCTTACTCTTTTTCTATCTCTTAAATGCTCCGGTTAAAAGAAAGGAAAATGACGAGAGAGATGTATAAATTAGGAGATAATTTAAATTAGTTTTCGATAAACTTGGTCAACCATAGAATAAATATTACTTTCGTTCTAAAATATAAGACCTATTTTGATTACTGCACACAATTGTTAATGTATAATATCTTTAATTATCTGTTAGTAAATATTATAAAAGTTTAATATTTTGAAAAAACGAATCAAACAATATATTATATAATAATAATATTTACATCTATATATTAACAAAAATATACGGTCAAAATAAAATAAATGAATAATATCATTTAATCAAAATAAATCTTATATATTGGAACAGACATAATAACAATAAAAAAAATAATCCATGTTTATTTATTGTACAATAATTATTCATGCTTATAAGCTGATTCTCTCCTTTGGAAAAGGAACTCATGGTAGTCATGATTTTATACCTCAGAACTTGTCTCATCTGTCTAATGTCTTAAACAATTCTAAACTTCATATGTTTTGTCTATTTGTTTGGTTTGGTTAGTGCAGACAGGTACAGATTATTATGAACCAAATTTAAAATTCATTTCACATCTTTTAACATTAATATTAGTATTATTTTCCTCTTTCTTTGTTTCATCTCATCTTATTTTCACCCCACCCATGATGCAGGATTGATTAAGCCTTTGACTCAACAAAAACAATGGAGGGTGACACATACTCAACCCAAATTGATGGCAAGATCTTGCAAACATTTCAAAAAAGCTTTGTTCAAGTTCAAAATATTTTAGATCAGAATCGAGTACTCATCAATGAGATAAATCAGAATCATGAGTCTAGGATCCCTGACAACCTCAACAGGAATGTTGGTCTTATTAGGGAGCTGAACAACAACATCAGAAGAGTTGTTGAACTTTATTCAGATCTTTCAACTTCTTTCACCAATGTTTCTTCTGAAGGAGATTCAACCGGTGCTGTGAAATCAGAAGGAAAATCTCCTCACAAACGACATAGACCTCTTTAAGGATTTTTTGTTTTTTGCTTAGATAGGTTTTGTAGCTGATGAAGCTCTCTCTTGTATTAATTACACTGCTATTTCACAACTTTCTCCAGATCATTACTTACTGCTTAAATTTGAAATAAATAAATTTATATATGATTTTTCAGCATTCCTCTTTAGTATTATAACTTTGCAATTAACTATGGATCTAATATAACCATGTTGTCTTTCTAAAGGTGAAAGTGTGAAGCATCAGAATCTCTCTTATGAGTTTATCTTAATAGATAATTTTTTTTGTGTTAGTAGAAATTCAACCTTGGTGAATAAGTTGCGTTACCGGATTTGAACTCCGGTATCCACACAAATGTGCAGTGTCCTTTACTATTTAAATTCAGATACATTCATTTATTCATATTGAAAAGTGGAGTTTTAGACAATAAATTATTGGTAAAAATTTTTAGAATTTGAACATGTTATTAGCTTTTAGTTTTGATAATTTTTTTTGTTTCTGCTTAATGGTCAAAAGGGGTTTTGTAAAATTTTAATTTCAACTAAAATGTTCTTCCTTTATGATATTTTAGGTAAGAAGTGAAAGTGAGAAGGGGTTGCAGTTACTGTTTTAGGACTATTCCCATGAAGGCACCATGAAAATAATTGATGATTTAAAATAGAGATCATTCATGTGTTTGAATGTGGGGCTTGACAATTGATAACTGAAAACTGCATACTTATGTGTGCACATGCTCTGAAACAGATAGAAGAAAGTAGCTTTATGATTTAAATAAAATCTTTTTTGTTTTGTTCCCGATCACTCACCACCACATGAACATAATCTAGTCCCCACTGCATAGCTCAAATGGTTGAGTTGTGAGTTATGACATCATAAATAATTTGACAACAGGAGGAAAGTTCAAATAAATCAAACAATGTAACAATCAGTGAGAATCAATTAATTAAGTACCAATAAATAAAAAGTTTAAATGTCTAAAAGTTTTAAGTCTAATAAAAAATGTCGAAATTATTAGATTGAATATCCAAAATCAAAGTTTGAATTTCGATCTTTTCATAAATTTGATTGTGAATGCTTTTATACTTCAAACATAAAAAAAACAAATCTTTTGCAACATCTTTTAAGTACTTTTATTTGGCACATACATTGTAACAACTTAAGTTTAATTTCTAAAAGAAACAATTTGTTAGTTAGAGTTTACATACTCCAATTTATTGGGGGATATTTTCTCAAAAATTGAATAGTTAATTTTTTGATAAATATTCTCACACACAAATAACAAGAATAGTAAACAAACACGATTAACTTTTTAAAAATCTCTAAAATTTCATCTTTATACTAATAATTAAAAATCAGAATAACTTTATTATTATTTTTTTAATTTAAGGAATATACGGCTATAATTCCATATAAACGATGATGAGTCTTTTGACCGGTGTATTGGGTAAGAAAAATAAAGGAACAATTCCATTTGAGCTCAGAACAAAGGACTACACCTTAAAACAAGGGGCCCAAAGGTTGTTGTCATTATAGGATATATGAAACTGAACTTCTCCATAATTTTATATCCCTTCAAGGTTCATGCTCAGATTCTTCTTTTTTTCTACCTAAATTTCCCCTTCCTTTTGCTTTTATTCGCTCAAATGAATCAATGTCCCACTCCTGCATACCCCCTCCGATTCTAAATATAAGAAACATTTTACTTTTTAAGTTCATGAAATGATTGATATATTGATGTATTTAGTCTATATTATGAACCAAATACATCAATCATTCTATGTATCTAAAAAGCAAAAAATCTCTTATATTTAAGATCGGATGGAGTAATATATATCGTGTATATGTAAGTATAAGAACCATCTATCATGTAGAACCGTTAGATCTCTCTGATTGAAAATATGTCTTTGTTAAGGTGGACCCGGTTTATGAGTGATTGTAAAAAAAAAACATATTTTTTGATGCTGATTGTTTTATCATCACAATTCACATCACATTTTTCTAAAGCTATCATCCTACCCTCAATTAATTTTATAAAAAAGGGGAAAATTAATGTTATACTAACATTTTAGTTTAGTAGTGTGTTTATTTAAATTTTTACTAGCACAAGTATACATATTTATAGAATACTTAAATAAGTAAATTTGAAGGTTATAGACCAACCAATTGAGGAGCTAGAGATGATAAATATTTGTTGTAGGGAGCACTGAGCAGCGTCAAATAGTAATACATAAGCATGCCATGTTTAAGGTAAAATATAATCAAGGAGTAGACTATCCTATGTAAATTAAAAATGGATTAATTTGGTCCCCAAAGCAAGCCAAGACAAAATAGACATTGTGTAGTTGTACATAACATGTGCTATGGGAATCTACTTTTTGCTTTTCTTTTCCTTTGTTCCTTACATTTCCAGCAAATAGGTTGGAAAGGAGATTAACTCTAGTTTATCCAATGAATTAAGCTATGTTATTTTAATTAATTATTAATGGAACTTGTAGATATCTACATCATTAGTTGGACCCAATCACATTAATCCAACTATAATAATAATACACGTCCCATGGCGGAGATGATGTTTAATTTATGTCCAAATTACACTTTATAATAACTTGATGATAATTTTTAATATGCGTACATCCTTTTGTTTACACTCTCTCTTTCATGCTTTTTATAAAACTAAACTCCATTGAGTTGAGATTAGACTTTTAAAAAGACAATCACATAATGTTTTGAAAAATGCATCACTTATAAAGAATATTATCAACTTTCCTATGTTGACATCACTTTGGTTAGGTGACCCGTTAGTGTTGCTAATTAAAGTTGCGTTTTAAACATTCTATATTGGATTGTTTGGTACATAGATATGTCTCATCTCATTGAAGTTTCACCTGCCATAAGGTAACGAAATTCATATGTAGTTTTGTTTTTCATAATTAAGGTGCACATCACTATTACTCCGTTGCCTAATTGTATGTGAATTTTAATCAATTGAAATCCTCAAAACCTAAATCGTTCATTTTCAATAGTATCGATTTGCACCAATTATTTTTTGGTTGGCATAACTTATAGTTATTGAGAAATGATAGTCCAACCTCCAATTTTATTATCCAAATACTTACAAGATCCTAAATCATAAAATAAACTACATTCCTAGAACTCCAATTTTCATTTTATTGGTGACACTTAATATGCCCAAACAAAAAATAAACAAAGTTACATCTATGTCTTTAAGTTTGATAAAATTTTCAGATTGACCCTTTAAGTTTTATACTCTTAAATTGGTCATTTATGTTTTCATTGATGATCTTTTAACATTGAGATATCTCACACATACCCTTAAGCTTAAACATTAACATGCATGCAATACCATAACGGATCAATCCCAATTTGGGGAGTGGAAACTAAAGATCAAATTTGAAAGACCAATGACATAATTTTATAAAAAGATAAGTACTCGATATTATACACAACTGGTTGATTTTGGGTGCCACAATGTTATTCCAACGCAGAGCTATAGATTAGTTTGTTTGAGGGGGCGCCCAAGTATTATTTAAGTATATGTCCTGATTGTGATTTGAGTTGAAATATGTTTTGCTCATTCATAAAGTCACAATTATCAAGCAGAACCAAACCAAAATAATTAAGAATAAAAAACAAGTTAAGTCCTAAACTATGTAATCATTAATTTTTTCTTAGCAAAATTATTAACTGGGTTGAATTTCAAATATACTGTTATATTTTATACCTATATCGTGTCTAAGTTCTAAAGTAAAAAATATAGTCATATAGAGCTTAAATATCAGTGTTAAACGTATTCTTTGAAGAACAAATTAACAATAGCTTCCGTTTTCCTCTTTTATTTTTTTGACAAAAAAAAAATGATCTATTGGGCCGGCCATCCTCTTAATTGGCCAGTGCATTCTTTGGCAAACACCACATTCTTTCTATTTCCGCCCCTGTGAAATGTTTTTGTTGCATTAATGTTTTGTTGTCAATATTTACCACCTCTTCAATATTCAAGTTATATTTGATGACCCTTTCAAAAAAAAGTTATATTTGACGATGAATTTAAAAGTTGTAAAACAAACAAATTGAGAATGTTTAATTTTTTCGAGTATATTAGTATATATGGGTGAAATTCTAATTACTAGATTACCTGACAAAAAAAAATTAACATACATAAATATAAATATGGAGTATGTAAAAATTATGGTGAATTTCTTCTTCTTCTTAAAAGGTTTCTTTTTTGGTTTGATTGGTTATTCTCTGCGTGCAACTGCAGATGCTAATCTCTTGAATCGGGTAAAGACCACAAAGGGTCGCAAAACTCTTCTTCTTAAAAGTTAAGTTTAATATATTTATTTTAAAAGTTTATAATTTTATTTTTGAAAACTCTCTCATTGCTCAAAAAATCCAAGAAACAACCCTATTGGAACTTAAGTCAGGTGAAGGTTGAGACTTTCACATGATATCCTTTTTAAAGGTGTTCACAATTCATTTTGGATCGGCTATAAAATAAAATATCCAATCTAAAAAAATAACATACTACCATAAACAAGCTCCTCCTCCCAAACAAACAAAGGTCCAAGCCACCTCCATCCCCACTACTATCCCACCCTTGTGGATACATCTCAAACTACAAAAATAATTTTACATATCAACAAATAAAAAATGTCTACCAAATCTTTAATTAAAATGAGGAGCCAACCACCTATCATTTCAAAATGGTTGAAAGAAATATTCCACCATGTAGAGATCAGATTTCGAACCCTATATTATATACTTCTCCCCGCAATCTAACGAGGTACTCTTTACTCTAACCTAGCATTAACCTCAAGCTACGGCTGGGAGTATGCTCCTCCTCAACGTATCAGGTTCGATTCTCTCTATCGTCAATTTAGGTGGACTAATTTAACTTCTTCAAAGAAACCCTCAAGCTATGGCGTTGGTCTATCTACCCGACTATCTCGCATTCCAACCAAAATATGTTTTTTATGATGCGCGAAAATGGTAATTGGTAAACACATTTTAAAGAATAAGAAGACTAAGTAACTAACGCGCGCTCAAGTTGAATTCAAGAGTCACAATATTACACACATGCAACAAAGAGTTCATTACTTAATTAAGAATGATAATGATAATATAACACAGTTATACAGATAAATAACATGATGATGAGAGAAATACTAAAATAGCCCTGTGGGTTTCAGAATCTCTTCTTGGATCAGGTTCGTTTGACAGGGTCGAAATTGGAAACAGCAATAACAGCACCAAGAATGGCAGCAACAACAACTCCACCAGAAACAATGCTAAGAAGGAAATTCTTAAGAGAAGGTGAAACAGTAGCAGCTTCAGCAACATCAGGAACAATCATTGAAGCTGTCAACGCAGCTGCAGTAAGCCCTGTCACAACTTTCTCTTTCAGAGAAGCTTTCACTTGAAATTGAAACCTTCCGTTTGATTTTGATGGCTTCAGAGTCAATGGTGCCTTCAAGAATACTTGAGAGTTTGGTAACTCAATCTTCTTGCCGGCGGCACAAGTAACTGGCACAGCCATTGAAAATGTGGAAGATGAAGCCATTGTAGTTGTGGTTACTTACTTGGGTAAAACTTGTTTTGAGATTAGGGAAGGGAAATGAGTGTTGTGTGTGTGTTTTGATTTTGAGAATTTGGAGAATTTGAGGTGGAAAATTTTGTGATATTTGATTGTGGCTGACGTGGCAGCTTCTCAGTTGAAAATCAATGGATAAGGTTATCTATCTTTTTTGTCCATTCATCACCACTATTCATGTGTAGGAATCAATTAATTAATAAGGGTTTTTTCTCAAATAAAAGAGTTGAATAATTGTTTAAAGAAGTTGAAAAATCATTTGATATATAAGATTAACAAGTTATAGATTTTTATCGGATAATGTTAATCTTGATAAATTTCAACAATATAACAAATAATCTTTCAATTTTTTTTTAAATAAATATATACATAATTTATAGTTTGATATAAATTTTTAATTCAACAATAAATTTTATAAAATTCATATTCGTAATACATTCATACCAAAAAAAATTAATAATCATTTTTTATTTGTAAAATAAATAAATAATCTGATATACTAAATTGGTTTTCTTCTGGGCTAAAATTCAGGGGTCCATAACAATAAGTCCATTGCCTACAACTATTTGGGCTCCGTAGATATCTGTTTTAATCAGCCCAAAGTATGATGCCCAATGAACAAAATAGGATTTGGATTCTCTTAATTTTTTAATATTTTTTTGTTTTTCAATCTTTGGTTCTCAGGAGATGAGACCCTATTAATATGTAATTCAAAATTTGGAGTGAGTTTTGACAACAAGTGATTTCAGTCTCTTATAAAATATAGAGTGAGTTATGACATTAAGTGATTTCAGTCCTCTCTAAAACGAAGAATTTTCTTCATTTTTTTTATCTATGTTGTTTATGCTGCAATAATCTCAACCATTTATATATATATATCTCTCTCTCATGACTATTTCCCTGTGTACAATCTACATCAATCATTGAATTAAGAAAATAAGAGATGATTGAACCAAAATGATATTTGTAGATTTTTTATTCAAATAGATGAAATGATAAAGTGGTCATAAAGTCACACATGTGAAGTGAAAGGATTGATGTTCGATCATAAGCGTTCGACTTAATAATTTCAATATTTTATTCGGTTTAACTCGTGGACTTTAATTTGTAGATCTATTTCTAACAAAATACTAGTAGTAGCACTACTTATCTAACAATACTACTCAAATATTTAATGCAATTGCTTCAGCTAATAAAGGCTCTAAGTCTTAAAAAAATGACATTCCTAAAGTTTCAGCCAATAAGCTTGAATTGAAGAGAGACATACTAAACGTTTGTTAATCATGATCAAAGTATTATCATGTCACAAATTACTACTACTTTTTATCAACCAAATTAAGTTTGACAAATAAGCATACTTTGATTCAAAAAAAAAAAAACAAATAAGCATACTATGTTAAGCTAACTTAATTTTCAAAGTCTAATTGGGATATATTGATGTAAGAAGAAAGCAGCTATAAAAGCATGTTTAACGTTCTGTCAAAAAAAGAAGAAGAAGCATATGTTTAACACTTTCTATTTACGAATATATATTGCGTCAATTTAAATTATTTATTTTACAAATCTATATAAACAAAATAACAGATGGGATGGCTGGCTAAGCTTGCTCCAGTCAGAGCAACGACCCCAACAGTTTGTAAGATATCTTTAAAAAAGATTTTAGCACCGGTGTATCCCATATATACTCTAGTTTATTCGAAGTATCCCAATAGTGTAACGCCGTCGACTTATTGGGAAGTAGGAGGATGAAAATAGAATAAAATGTTTGTAATTTTAGAAAGAATTTATAGTAACTTTTATTTTCTTTCTATTTTTCTCTATTTTAAAATAATTATATTTAATACTACCAACTTTAATAAATTGCAGCCCTATAGTACTACACAGCTAAGGTACTCGCTGTACGTACCAACTAATTATCAATTTAAATATTTTTTAATGTCTAAATTCTTATCACATGGAATTCTTGCAAACTTGATCCATTATTATTTCAATAATTTCTAAATTCCTAATAATAATTAATCATATTTAAATTTGTAGAGCATGCGTATGACAAGTTGTTCAAGTGTGGACCTGTTCTTTAATGTACAAAATACGAAGGAACCATATAGTACGATATACATGTATGCTAATGCATGTACATAATTTGCTGGTTTGTGGTCCTTCCTTGGCTTAAACCATCGATAATGTGATGCTGTTTCTACATGAACTTGCAATGCATTTATAATCGTATAGTACATGTCATAGGCTGTGCTTGGTTGTTGAGAAACATATCCCAATTCTCTCACTCTGGCAATATGTCCTGTGTACATAATTGGTTGGAATATAATCTTCATTTTAATTGATCATTAATTCAACCTCTAACATGTTTTAGTGTACTACCTCTCTTATATTTTCTCCTCTACTAGTGTGTAGTGTATGTTGTGGAAATAATGGAGTATATGGTTAATTTTGATAGAAAGTTAAATATTTTTAATGATCTAACAATTATTATTGATTTATGATAATATTTTATTTCACTCCTTAGATTTAAATATATTAATGTAACAAAAAAAAAGAGTAGGTGCGATTTCAAGTCATGTCACGCTTCACTTAATTCATTTTATGCGACCGTGAGAATAATTCAAATAGTAACTTTATACATTATATTTTTTTTTTGGGTACATAATTATACATTATATTTGTCTCTGATACAAATCACTAATGTTTGTTTGTTAGTTTTTCAATTTTAATGAACATTAAAAAGATGAATTGGGGGATGGTGTTTTGGTCAACCATGGTGTACTCTCATATACATATCACTGCCTTTTATTTTTCTCCTATAGTATGAAAAAGCAAGTTTGTTTGGATTTAAGCTATTATGCATGATGAAAATCATACCATATCATATCTTCTACTACTACTACTACCATATATTGACTTCTCCAATTCCTAATCAATGGCCCTACTATGTCTGCTATATATGTGTACAAAATTTCCTTTCTCTTCAATGTATGTGTCTGTTCTTATCATTTTAGCTTCAATTTTGGCTTTATAACCAACAATAATATCAGGTCAAAATCACACTGTAATTGCAAATTTCAAACGGGCAAAAAAGTCATGAATTGTAATCATTTATTTAAATCTTCTATGACGCTAAAGTGGGGGAGATTTTTTACAATGTTGCACGAGGCCATGTGCTAAGCCAGTGAAAAAGTATAAGCTTTTTTTTAACTTTTCCATTCTCATCGGGTAGAAAATGAAAATTAGAATCTGCTTTTTCTTTTCTCTTTTCAGTTTGTCTTGGTTGGTTTGCTTTGAAAAATTGTGCAAGTAAGTTGGTCAGTTATATTATCAAAATTCTATAACTTAAATTGTTTGATTGTGTAATTTTCACTCTATGAGTGAAATTCATGTAAATTACTATATCCTATTCAACACAAAATTTGTGAAACAAAAGATGAGCACTTCTTATACTAGCATGCATAAAGCCTATAACACCATCAAATTACGTAAATAATGAATGAAGGATTAAGGTAACTTAAAACAGTCAAATCAATATTAATTATAACAAATTCAACCCAAAAAATGTAGTAAAGCCTAAAATAGGAAACACCATCTAAACTAAATAAATTCTTTTTATGATAAAAGAAAAAGAAAAGAAAAATCTAAACTAATGAATGAAGAATTAAGGTTACTTGAATAAATAAATAAATCTCCTTGAAGAAGTGAACAATGAATTGAATCTCCCAAAACTATATGGAAATACTAATTACAATTGATTTATTCTAATTCTACTAATAAAACTACAAACACAAACCATTAGCAATGGCCTTATTGGTTTCTAAATTGGTAGTTTCATAAACTGGAAGCTCTTCTTCATATCTTCCACCTCCAATGAGATGATCAAGTTCAAACAAATCCGAACTCGAATAACTCACAGCATCATCGTCTTCTTCATCTTCGTCATCATCTTCACCGTTATCATAAAACCTTCTAAAACCAAATTCACCCTTAACAACTTCTTTTTCTTTAGCCGCCATAACAGCATTGCTAATATTTTTAACCGAAGAATTTCTCGTAATTTTTCGAACAATACTAGGTTGTTTTTGTTGTTGTTGTTGGTTAGAATCCTCACCTAGGATTACGCTAACAGGGTAGAATCTAACTGATCTTTTAACACCATTGTTGGATTTTGAAGGTGTTTTACTCATGCAAGATCTTCTAGAAAAAGAAGAAACAGAGGAAGAAAAACAAGGTGACTTTGATTTATGATCAAAACTAACATCTTCAACAGCACCAACGTAACACATTTTAGCTTTCTTCACATTGTGAGAATTGAAAATTGAGCTAAGAAATGTAGCTATTCGACTCCCAGGTGAAATGGGTTGTTTCACTTTTTGATTTAGTTCATCATAGATTTTCAAAGCTCTCAACTTTGTTCTTGTAAACCCATCTTCCCAAGCTTGTTGCTTCTTCTCATTCTTCTTCTTGTTCTGTTTTTGTTGCTGTTGTTGTTGCTGTTTCTCTGAATTGCTATGATGAATCATGTTCATATGTTGCTTTGGCAGATTGTATTTTGGTCTTGATCTTTGTTTTTTGTAGGATGAATCTGTTTCTGAGGATGAAAAGATTCCACCAGAGCTACATTCTGATGAACTTGAACTTGAATTCTTCTCCATCCAATCTTCAATCATCACAGCTTGACGAAGATTCATCCTTTGTTTTGAATTAACACTCTTTTCATTGAATTTGACATGTTTGGTGGTTTGATTGTAGAGATATTGATGTTCGTTTACATCATCAACAAAATCGGTTTTCGATTCATCGATAGAATGATCAATGGTGTCAAGAAGAATGGAGGAGAAAGAAGGAGTTCTTCTCCTTTGTGGGAAAGATCTCTCTTTGCTATGCATTTTTAGTGTTTACTCTGTTTGAGTGAGGAAAATGAGAATTTATAATGGAAATGGAAAGAAGGGGAATTTGAATAATTGAGAACGTGTGTGTGCGTGTGAGTGTGTAATGAAAGAAGAGAACAATGAAGTTTAGTTTAAGGTGGTAAATTAAAAAGCTGTGGTAATGTCTGCTATGAGAGTGTCAAAAGCATTGAGGTTTATTTAAAAAAGAATGCAAGTTGATTAAGTGAGAAACAGAGGAAGATGCTTGTAAAATGAGATTTCAGAGAAAGAGTGAGTGAGTGAGTGACAGTGTTGGTTGAGTTTGTGTCTTGATGTGTTTGTATTTACATAAACATGTTTAGTTGTTACATGTAGAAATGAACAGCTTTCGGTGAACATTTTAAAACACATGCAATGTAATGTACTCTCTCTAATTTGGATCTCTAAGATGCAAAATAAACTAAATTGGATCCTCTTCTTTTCTTCTCTTTTAATTCTTAAATATAAAAAATTTAGACACACATAATAAAATTTAGACACTCTCAAGTATGTCATGCGTTCAGAAGTATTGTCGGTTTTGAGCCGCAAGTAAGTTCTCACAAATTTGTCGTTTGTAAAAGCCATCTTATTGGATTGGGGGTGTGGGTACTGTATATAAACTACTCTTAGCCTTGAATCTCAAACAGTGTGAGACTTTTTGGATGTACAGAAATAGTTGCCTCAGTCGAGTCTAAGAGGAGTTAGAGGTATGTAGCATCTGTACCTTTTTACAAGCTACATGCATAAAAAATAAACTAAAAATCAGTAAAATAAACTATGAACTAATGTCGAAAATACATTGCGAACAAATCTTTTTAAACATGTGAACTTATAAATTATAAGCTCAAAAAATGTCTTTCCAAACATACCCCAATAGAGGTTGTGCAAATGTGCTGATGAAGTATAATATGGATGGATTGGATTTGAAGAAAAATTGCATGCTTTGCTGAGTAGTGACTAGTGAGTATTAAAAAGTTGGGAAGTGAGTACCGCGCGTGCGGGTGTTCTTTTCAGAATTCACATCACACTCACCCCACACATTTATACACCAATTATTACATTCACTAACATTTTATTTTAATTTTTTTTAGTACAATTGCATTCACTAACTTTATAGAGTATTATGTGTAAAAAAAACTTTATAGAGTATTAGCAACAAAAAAAACTTATACTACATTTTATGCGAGTGAATTTCAATAACTTACAAGTTCATTTACCTATTGAAAAAAATACAATGTGATTTCATTCCCTTTTGCCGTAATAATATAACAAATTTAGAAATATATTATTTTTGGTACAAGAAATACTTTTTTTTAAAAGTTTTGTAGTTAAGATTTTAAATTTAAATTTTTTGATTTTTTTTTTGGTACATAGACAAGATGACAAAGCCACTGATAAACTCACAGATATGAACCTAAGCTTAAATGAAACTACTTCATTCTTTTTAGCTTAAATATAATTTTTTATTTATTGGATATCACTAATAATAAGATAACAAATTTAGCTGGAATTGTTTAACCAATTATGTTAAGATGGATAAGTCCATATGAACATGTATTATATATTTTGAGACAATCTAATTTGATCAAATTATGTTGTCTGAATTAGTGCAACTATTGGATATATTCTCATGTTATATGCAATATCTTACTATGAACTATGAAGTTATACAAATATTATAACTCAGCTTATGGACTATGTTATTTTTAACTTTATAATCATATTACCGCAGATTACCAAATGCTCCAGATACGGAGATAATGATGGAGATAATGTCTCGTGTCTAAGGGATGGA
Source organism: Trifolium dubium (assembly GCA_951804385.1). Lineage (NCBI taxonomy): Eukaryota > Viridiplantae > Streptophyta > Magnoliopsida > Fabales > Fabaceae > Trifolium > Trifolium dubium. Next base: position 34,367,611 of record OX638073.1, read on the forward strand.
ATTTATAGTTCTGATGGTGATGAAACTATTCCTGTTTTAAGTGTTGGTTTCATGTGTGCAAAAGCTTGGCGTGGAAGAACACACTTTAATCCTTCAGGAGTCCGTGCATATATAAGAGAATATGAACATGCCCCTCCTGCTAATCTTCTAGAAGGCAGGGGGGTACCCAGTGTGGTGCTCATAGTGTAATTCAAATTTAGGATACTCTTAACATAAATTATGTGTATATTATTAGACCATTTAACATTAGTTTTTATATTTTTTTTAATACATCACAATTTATCTTGGATTAGGATCTCATTCATTTTCGATCCCATATATATATTGGATTTGAATGATAGGTAAATTTGACCATTCAAATTTATAAAGTGACAAATTACATTAAAATAGTCAATCAAATGTGTTTTTGTCATCTCTAACAATGTATAAGAGATTTTCTCAACAAAAAAATAAATAACATATTGATATGACAAGCTGTTTGCAATATTCTCTTTCAAAGAATTGCTAGAGTTTTTGTTGATCTTTATTTTATACTTTAAATTTATCATAATTGATTACAATATGAAAACAATTGGCTTAATTATACATTTGGTCCTAAACGTTTATTTTACGTTTCAATTTACTCCCAAACGTTTTAAAAGTTTCAAATAAATCCTAAACATTTAGTCCGTTTTCATTAGTTAATCCCTTTTGTTAATTTTTTTTAACACCGTTTATTAAAGGCAGGTGGCAAACGGTAAGCAACTCAGTCCTCCCATTCTCATTTTTTCTGAAAAAACAGAGGTAACATTATCACCATTTCTACATTTTTTCTCTCTTTTTCTCAAGATTCAAAACCTTTTTTCTTCGATTTACTAACCCAAGTACCCAACTTTTGCAATTACCCCAAAGGACACTCACCGTTTTTTCAAAGCCAGGTATCAATGATTTTTTTCAAGATTCAAAACCGCTTTTTTTTCTTTCAAGAAGGTTAAGCTATGGCTTGTTCACCTCAGTCAACAGTCACCGGGATCGGAAGCTGGTCAGGTCGGAGTGACGGGTCAAGCGACAGAAGTCCAAACGGTTCGACTCGTGTAACTTCTCCAACGACAATCCCTGTTTGGAAATGGAAATGGATTCATCTTAACGAGGTTGAAGATGAACAAGGATGCTTGGAAATGGTTTGGATTCATCTTGACTAAGCCAGTCCCTGTTTGCCACCTGGTTTAGTTAAACGGTGTTAAAAAACAAATAACAGTGAGGACTAACTAATGAAAACGAAATAAACGTTTGGGACTTATTTGAAAATTTTAAAACGTTTAGGACCAAATTGAAACCTAAAATAAACGTTTAGGACCAAATATATAATTAAGCCAAAACAATTATATTGATAAAAGTATTAAACTAGTTTTTCTTTTCATAAATTAGGTCTATAAAGTCGAATTCAACTAACAATATTGATACTGTAAAGTTAATTATTGTTATAAAATTCAAATCTTAATTATTACAGTTGTCTATGTGAATTTATTTTTTGTTGACAAAAGTTGTGTATGTGAAGTTGAAACGGTATTTATTAATTTGTTTAAGAATTAAAATGAAACTGAATAAAATAATCAAGTTATGAAGAAGTGAAGGATAAAAGGGATGATTCATTCATATACTACTAATTCATCTCTAAATATAAAATCTTTTGAATTTTTTACTTTCATTTTTATAAAATCTCTTTTAAATTTATAACTAACCTCTTTAATTATGTTACTTACTTACTTTCCTACAAATTAACAATTACTAGTATGTTAGTCCGTGTCGTGCACGAGATTAATTTCTTTTTAATATTATTTATTAATTCATTTTAAATTATTATTTTAAATTTATTTTAATATTTAATAGTGAATTTAAGATATTTTTTTGGTAAACCAAATGTATCCTTCGCACGCAACTCCAGAGATTAATCCACACGAGATAACTGGAATCCATTTAAGGGGTTGACCTCTTCTAACAAATGTTTCTCCATACGCACCGGCTAGAGATCAAATTCGGGACAAAATGGTTAAGAGACCCAAATATCTACCACTTGTACCACACTATGTTGGTGTGAATTTGAGATATTATATTTTATGAGTTGTTTAAATATATATTGTTGAAGTAAATATATTGTTTTGACAGAAATTTAGAATAAATATATTCAGAATCGTATAAATGACATTGAATAAAAATAAAAGTTATATTAAAAAAAATATTATTTACAAAGTTTTTTTTTTGACAAAATATTATTTACAAAGTTAAAAGTTGAATGTTAATAAAACAATTTTGAATATTTAGAATTCTTAATATGACAAAACTTTGTCCTCGTAACATAACTCATGTGGTATGAGCTAAGGAACGTATGGGTTGGAGAGGTCCAGGGATCAATTCCTGGAGGGAGCAATTTATCTTTCCGATCTACCAAAAAAAATATATCACAAAACTCCCACATTGTGATATATTTTTGGTCCCTATAATTATTCTCATAATTTATCTTTTTATTGTTAAATATGTTTTTGGTCCCTATAAATATACCAAATTTTGGTTTTAATCCCTCTAAAAAATTTCTTCGACTTTTAGTCCTATAAAATTTTTCATCTTCACTTTTGATCCCTCATTTTAAGTAAACTCATAAGTAGAATTCATATTTTTGAATAAAAAGTTTGCAGAAAAGTTTTTAAAATTATATTGATCTCTCTAAAAAAAAAGATATTTTTAACAATATAGGAATTAAATATGAATTTTTAAACTTTTTGTGGTTTAAAATTCATATTTAATTTATGTTTGGTTAAAAAATTCTAATTTATTTAGGGAGAAATTATCGTAATATTTTTCACATTTGTGCACAACTTCATTAAAAAAATAGAAAGGTTATATATGAGTTGATTCAAAAATTGGGATTCAAAAAAATAGAAAATTTTTATAGGGACTAAAACCAAAATTTGATATATTTATAGGGACCAAAAATATATTTAACCCAAAAAAATATCTAAAAATAATAAATAAAAAAATCTTAGAGAAGTTCTAATTGAATGACACATAAGCAAATTTTCTTGAGAATGCATGAGAGAGCTCCGTGGAACTATCGTAATGTATATAATAGAGATAAGAACCTCTCCCACAAAATAAGGACAAAAAATCATGATAGGAAATATTTGAGGGACCATAACCTGATGAAAATTGTTTTAGGGACTAAAAATGAAATTTTGTATATTTATAAGGACTGCAAATGTATTTATTCCCAAAAAAAAACCTAAAAAAAAAATGCTAAGAATGCAACTGAATTGCCCTAAAAAATGAAATTTTGTATATTTATAGGGACTGCAAATGTATTTATTCCCAAAACAAAATCTAAAAAACAAACATGCTAAAAATACAACTAAATTACGCTAAAAAAATATCTAAAAATAATAAATAAAAAAATCTTAGAGAAGCTCTAATTGAATGACACATAAGCAAATTTTCTTGAGAACGTGTGAGAGAGCTCCGTGGAACTATCGTAATGTATATAATAATAATAGAGATAAATTTATAATACTAATAATATGAATAGTAAAAGTTAATGAACATATAAATCGAATATAAGATGTTTGAGATTAATCCCTTGTCAAAGCCATTTATTTTTCCTCGGTTAATAAGTCTTAGTATTGTAGTGAAGAAGCACTGAGGGAGCCCCACATCTTGACTTTTGGTAGCGAATCGAATTCCAGAGAGAAGAGAAACTCAATCAAATCTCTTACCCGATTCCAATTCAATTCAATTCATGAAACAACAAAACTATTCCTATTTTCCCCGATTCGTTTCAATTTCTAGTAACACTTTTTTTTCCGCTTAACCCCCAAACGCGCTTATTTCCAATTTCAGTTCCAATGGTTTCATACATGAACGTGTTGTTCTACGGTGTCGGAGGCTTAGTCGTCGCCGGCATGGCATTGCTGGTGGCGTTTCAGGAGAAGCTTGTTTACGTTCCTGTCTTACCTGGTCTTACTAAATCTTACCCTATCAATCCTTCTCGTCTCAGACTCACTTACGAAGATATCTGGCTCACTTCTTCCGATGGCGTTCGTCTTCACGCTTGGTTCATCAAGCTTTTCCCTGATACCAGAGGTTCCTTTTCCTCAATTTCGATCCATCTAATTTTATGTTTAGCTTATTTCATAGTTTTTTATTTCTAAATATAGATCCAGAATAGGGTTGGTTAGTATCATTTTTTGTTGATTGAATTATCTAGACACTATAATAATAATAATAATAATGATAATAATAATAATAATAATAATAATGGTTTAATCGAGGTTTATTGTTCTAATGCTCTGTTATTCTTTCTTATTGTTCATTGGCAGGTCCAACCATTTTGTTTTTTCAAGAAAATGCTGGAAGTATCCTGGTTCTTGTAGATATTAGGAGTTAGTTAGGTTTTGATTGATTATTATTTCATATTGTTTATCTTTACTTTACTTGTTCAGGATCAATTTACGCCCTTGACTCTACTGACTTTTAGATATTGCTCACCGCCTTGAAATGGTTCGCATAATGTTGCACCAGTTACAATGCAATGTTTTCATGCTTTCTTACCGAGGGTATGTAATGTACCACCCTTGGCACCATAATCTTTTTATTTTTCATATACAACTCTTTGTTATCCGATTCATGCATTTGAATGAAAATCACATGTCACCTTATGACTGATTTTGGCATTAATGCATCATTATTTTATTTTACAGTTATGGAGCAAGTGATGGCTATCCATCCCAGCACGGAATTACTAAGGATGCTCAGGTATGCTGCTTGATTGATATCCATCCTTGAGTGTTTCGGTCTTCAGTTCAGACTTCTTTATTATAATTTCTTCAATTCTATTACCTCCTTGTGCTCAGGCTGCGTTGGATCATCTTTCTCAGAGGTCTGATATTGATACATCTAGAATAATTGTATTTGGACGATCACTTGGGGGTGCAGTTGGAGCTGTACTAACAAGAAATAACCCTGACAAGGTACCTCCAGTGTACTGTGTAAATTACTAATTTTCATGCTATGCTTGGAGAAAAATAAATTGATAGTTTTTTGAATTTAAGTTGTCTCTCTGGGAACCATAACACATTCCTTTAGAATGTAAATACTATATGAATTAATAATGCATGCATTATAGGTAGCTAGGTTCATAAATGAAGCCATATAACAAGGCTGTATAATGTAGCTCCAAATTCTAGTTTTCTAAGGTTTCTCTTTTCGTAGATAGATAACTCAATTAATGATTATAAACATAATGCGAGAAAATAATTTTGGACTTGCTGAATCCATCTTGTTTTAGATTATTGAGTTGAGTGTGCCAATTTTGTTGTTCTCCCCCTGGTACACAGTCCTAGAAAAGTTATGTTCCTATTAAGATTGTAGATTTGTTTGTGTTGCTTTGCTGATAAAGCTAATCTCCACTATCAATCAATTACTTGTGTAAGGGTATGGAAATTCTTTAGTTTTATGTATAAGAAGCTTGTGTTCATTGGTCTTGTGTGTTGCAAAATTATATGGGAATCCCTTCCTTGAGCATTTTTTCTTTGTTATGGTATATTTATATCATGAATCATTTTACTTACTAGCATTATTCTGCTTGGCTTTTATAAGGCATACATAAGATTCTTTGTATAGGTTATAAAGGTCCAATTTTTCATGCTGGTTTTGGAGAAGTGTATCGTCATGGTTTTTCTATATAGTTAAAAAAAAATATTACGTAAAACCAAAGAGCTATGAAAATGGACTCCAAAATTCTGTTCAGATTATTTTCCTGGCTCATGTTTTTCTTTACAGTTAACAAAGTGAGACTTCAAGCAGAGGCTTTTACCTGCAACATGTTTAGAGCTTTCTTAGTTTGATAACTTTTTTACGTAGAAATACTTTGGGAATTGAAACTAACTTAGTGCCAGTAATCAAAATGAAGACTGAACTGGCACAATCTTCTAGTTTGAAATTTAGCTAGAACTCTCGTTATTGTTATTCTCGGTAACCGTTTATTTGTTAACCTTTAATCTTCATTTTTTTTACCTTTCTGCATTTTAGGTTGCTGGACTGATACTTGAAAACACTTTTACGTCTATATTGGATATGGCTGGAGTTTTGTTACCTTTTTTGAAGTGGTTTATTGGAGGTAGCAGTTCAAAAGGTCCTAAACTACTCAATTTTGTTGTACGTTCTCCATGGAGTACTATTGATGTTGTTGGCGAGGTGAGGGATTATGGATACTATTACCAACTTTTGCCTATTATTTTTCTGCTCTTCTAATTAGGATTATGTCATTTGGGCTGATAATGATTAAGATTTTATATAATCAACACATAGGTGGTTGACTTTTAAGGATATTAATCTAGGTAGGAAGTTTGCATGTTTTATTTCTTTTATAATTCTGACTGGATTCATGTGTTTGTGCATTACATTTTTATTACTGGTTTAATTTCAGATCAAGCAGCCTATCCTTTTTCTTTCTGGATTGCAAGATGAGATGGTCCCCGCATCACATATGCAATTGCTATATGCTAAGGCAGCTACTCGTAATAAACAGTGTCTTTTTGTCGAGTTTCCCACCGGCATGCATATGGATACTTGGCAGGCTGGTGGTGATCACTACTGGAGTACAATTCAACGGTTTCTTGAACAACATGCTCCAGAGAAAAAGGAAGACAGATCATCTCAAAATGGAAACGGTAACTTTTATTTTTTTCATGCTGTGTTTCAAAACTGAGATGGATGGGTTAAGAAAGTTGGGTAGTTTCTGCTTGACTTATTGCATAAATTTACAACTTTTATATTTTTCGATGTAGTTTTCTTTCTTTTTTGTCTGTTCCTTTTTTTTATAGGGCTCTGCCTTTAAGATTCGTCCATTATTGTGTCATTCACACAAACTTCATCTAGGCATTGTTGTGAAATTGTGATAGTTTCTTGTCCCTTTTTTTGCACCACTAGAATTTGCTAATATCTTTTGATACTCTTGCTCACTTCTTAATTGCTGTTTTATCAAATGCTGCCAGATGTTGGGGCAAGGTGATTGGCTGACATTAGATTATTGCTATGATACTAATTGGCTAACTAAGGATTCAAACAGTTTCTACTCTTTGAAGTTGCAGCCCCTAAGAGCTCTCTGTGAAAAGATGCTTCCTACTGGGACATGCTGTGCCACTGCATGCTATTTCATCGGACAATTTTGGTTGGATTGTGGTTTTCAGAACTTGGAAGATACCCAGACAATTTGCAATTCCTATTTCTATACTGTACATCATCTACATTTTGGACGCCTAATTAAATTTGACAAGTGTCATGTAGAATAATAATTTATCACATCACAACCATCATATACGTGCATGTACTGTTATTTAAGCTGTTATTAAAGAATGGGCTTTGTCTTTCTACTTGTTCAAGTGATATTGATTTGTAATTTCTTCAATGTTTAATTTTTTCAATTCTCTATATAGAAAATTTGAATGCCGGACTTGATGCATGATATTTTGCAGTGAGGACTTGAACTGCTGTCATTTACAAATCTTTGTTGGGTTCTCGTTAACTTGTGTCGTAGGTTAAGTTCAAACTTGCTGATAAGTGTTGGCCATTATGAAAAAAAGAAACTCCCTGGAGAAGGACGTATTCTTTGGGTGTGTTTTAATTGGTGGTATTATATGATGTACTGTACAGTATAGCAACGACTAGATAATGTATTGGTTGCACTTTCGTCACCAAATTGTCCATTTCATCGGTGGAATGAACGGACGTCGTATAATTATTTTTACCAAAGCAAATATTATAAATCATATTTCGTGTATACTTTTTACACAAAATCGTCCCTTCCGTATGTGGGGGGTAAACATACAATATTTTTGTTTTCACTTTTATTTATCACCTTTTTATCTATCACCTACAATCACTTTTTATCTTTAATTATTGTTTTAAGCTAAGGTTAAATATATTTTTGCAGCTTGTAATTTTGTGTTAGTTTTAAGGTGTTTGTTTTTCATCTCAGTAAGAAATTTTCATGTCTTAGTCTTCTAAAACTATCAACATATTTTTTTTATCAATATAAAACTATCAACATATATGTTTTCATGAATTATTTCACAAAAAATAATTCAAAATTTCAGTTTTTGTTCTACATATTTGTTAGTTATATTATTTTTGGGTTACCATAATATTGGTACGAAGTTTTCATCATCGTTAGCAATGACTAATCTCCGTCGGGGAACATGTGCGGCTCACAAGATGGGTTCTCCCCTCTCAACAGAATTTTCTGCATACGCATGAATCAAAAATCAAAACCATAACTTATGATTTTGAGTTAAACATTATTTTGAATTTTGAAAAATTTAGGATCCCAAATAACTCTGAAATAACTCTGATGTAGATTATATGCACTAAGTCATGTCACACTAACATTACAAACTATAGAAATTAAAAACATAATTAACATTTGTTTTAATTTATTTATTATGCAGATGTTATCTGTCCATTTCACCTTTATTTTCATTTTTTGCCAACCACATAATGCAATTTGTGGAATTTTCTAGTTTTTTTTTTTTGTGTGTTAACCTTCCATTGTTTAGAAAGGGATCCTAATAATTTGAAATATGACTGCAAAATAAATAAAATTTAATAGAAAATTATTCCTCCTAAAATTTGAACTTTAATTCTTTCAAACAATTTATTTTAAGAAAAATTCACTAATCATTTAAATTTAATCATTTGTTTTGAAATCTTTTACTTGGTTCTTTGGTTTTTTTTTTTTAAATAAGCTTACTAGGTTCTTTGGTGCTTCTCAATTATCATTATCACAAGAAAAATATCATTACTTTTTTGGGTACAAAGAAAAATATATTCCTTAAGACTCAGGTATATACTTCCATGAAGATTCCATATCCTTTTTTGTGTCTCTTAGCGTTAATTAAGAATTTCAAATTTTAGACTTGTCTCCCCTTTACCTTTAAGTCAAACACTTACTAACTTCATATATACCAAAATGTTGATTTCTTTTTTAGTTGAAGAAAAATATAGTTAATTAATGAACAATAATCAATAGCTCTTCCACGATCAATTGGTCCACACATTAACAAATTCTCATATGATAAGATTCACATTTCACACCATCTCATCATGTCTCTCCTACATCAATTATACTATAAAGTTACACAAAGCACAAATTAGGCTTCAATCAAATCCAATTATTCATCTGTGTAGTACATTTTTATCAAAAAATAATAATACATTTTGTTGACAGAAAAATAATAATAATAATAATAATAATAATAATAATAATAATAATAATACATTATCCATCAAATAAAAAGTATACGACAAATTTTTTAAAAATATATCATTTGATATCATAGTAATTATTTTTTATTACCTTAAGTTATTTGAAACTTTTTAAATATATTTCTAAAGTAAAAAGTACTGTCATCAAATTCTTAGTTAATATAGTGCATGTTTGATATCACAATGATTATGTCAGAATCACGGTGATCCATCGTGATTGTACATAAACTACATGTCGTAGTTTATGTAAAATCACAGTAAATCATCATAATTCTGATACAGCTACCATGATACCGAACATAATCATAGTCTTTGTAATTAGATAGTTAAGCTACACGTAAGATAAACATATGCGTCAGTGTCGCTTATTGCAATGGTGGGAGTAATGATATGTAATTTGACTCCTAAACTAATTCTTTTTAACGTAGTCCTTAAACCAATTAAGAAAAAAAGGAAGCATTAAGAAAAACCAATTAAGAAAAAAAATAGTAACTAACTAGAAGGAAGAATCAAGGAAAAGTAGTTAAGAAATAAGATGAAATATGGTTAGTATAAAACCAGAAAGTTCCAATTCCAATACAAAAAGGACATTGATGCTTCCATAACACTGATAACACATTTGTATTTTTGCAATAACTTCAAAGAAACGTGTAGTAATTAATAATGACAACAAAGTATGAAGCAGAATTCTATAATGCAGAATCACCACAAAGCACCATGAAGCAAAGGCTCATAGAGGGATCCAAGGTAGTAACTATTAAACATATTGTTTTTCTTCATAATTTCATTGATTTTTTTCAAGTAAAGTAAGTAACTGCATGATGATAATGCAGCAGAAGCATAGTTCACAAGTGAAGGAGATTATTTTCAGACAAGCTATTAAGTTCACCAAACAGGCCAAAGAACATGAAAAGTTCATCAACAAGGTTTCTTTGTCCTTTTCCCATTTCAATTCTTTCTTTATTACTAAGCAAGATTCTTCTACTCATTCATTATTCTTGTATTGTATGTTCAGATCACTCATCTTGTGGGGGTTCTTGGTTATGGTGCCTTCTGCTTCCTCTTAGGGGCAAGTAAGTGTTACTGTTACTCTATTTCAATGTTTTTCTTTGAATCAATTAATTATTATATAGTTTCATTCATTGAAATATTTGAATGAATTGATACCAGGACCACAAGATATTCCTTGTGTATATTGTTTGTTCTATGTCTTCTTTGTTCCGCTTCGTTGGATTTACTATAAGTTCAAGAAATGGCATTACTACTTACTGGTAATAACAATTCTAGTATTTTTCAAGAAATGCTATTAATGTATTCTATTAAGTGTTTCTAATTGTTGCTCATGTTTCAGGATTTTTGCTATTATGCGAACACAATTTTTGTGGTTGATCTTATTTTCTATCCTCGAAACGAAAAGCTTTTCATGATTTGCTTTTCTTTTGCTGAGGTAAATAAGAGATTTGATTCTTTGAGAAAAGAATTACTCCCTCCGGTCGTTTTTACAAGACACTTCACTTTTCTAAATTCATTGAATAATTAATGTACCTGGTCTATATTATATAATAGATACATTAATTATTCTATGAATCTAGAAATGTGAAGCGTTTCTTATAAAAAGCACATGAGGGAATATTTGATTTGTGGTCTTTGTGATTACTTACTTATTGAAGGGCATTTACTTGCAGGGTCCATTAGCTTGGGCTTTAATTGTATGGCGATGTAGCTTAGTTTTCAGTTCTGTTGATAAAATTCTCACTGTTCTTGTCCATCTTTTACCTGGTAAATAAATTAGACATTTCTTTTTAGACTGTATATTTTGTTCTGGCAAGCAAGAAAAAGACTTTTTGGAAATCTATAGACTTATACTGTTGTAACTTATAACTGTTGATTTTTGGAAAATTATAGACTTCTGTTGTGTTAGGTGTATCTGCTTTTTCATGTCTTCGACAGAATACTTCTTTTGAACTTCTGCATAGATATATCACAATGTCAAAGATATGCAACCATTGAAATGGACTTGTTATAGATATGTCAACTTAATGTTCACAATTGCATCCATTTTTGGTTTTTATCATGCCTTTAATGCTATTGTTTTATTACAGGAATTGTTTTCTTTACCATTCGATGGTGGAATCCTGCTACTTTTGAAGCTATGCATCCAGAGGGATCTCTTCAAAGAGCTACATGGACTTATGTTGAAGATAAATCATATCTTTGGACATGGCTGTTTATAGTTCCCTTCATAGCTTACGCTCTTTGGCAGATTATATACTTCCTCATAGTTAATGTCTTACGCCGACAAAGGCTATTAAGAGATCCTGAAATCATGACTTCGTACAGGTAATCAATTAGCACGCGCACGCACACACACACACACACACACTTCCCTACCATTGCAAAGTATATGCACTTCACTTTTCTTTCTCATTGTTGACTTCAATCTTGGACAGGGAACTCTCAAAAAAAGCTCGAAAAGCAAATAATATATGGTGGCGCTTAAATGGGTTACTTGGCGATCAAAATCGCATAATGATGTTCATTTTCCTTCAAGGCATATTTACCATTGCAACAATGGCACTTACTGTCCCTATATTCCTGTCATATGAATTACATGCCCTCTTCCAATTACTTAAGGTTTCTGCATCGGTATGGAACGGAGGAAGTTTTCTGTTGGAAGTAATGCCTAGGCAGGCAATACTTAAGGAGAAAAATAAATCAGAGATAAAACATGTCCAAGATCAAATGGACCAATCGTCGAAATCAAGTAACGGCGAGTTCAACAATGCTGTTCTCGAGACATCTGGTTCATGACTTACTCAACTAATATCTATGTCTTTTGTTCTGGTTGAGGTTGTATTTGTTTGAAGTGGTCCATTGTGCTAAATACAAATTTGTGTAGCTGGAGTTATAAATGTATATTTCTCCTTTTCTTTTTTCATGCAACCATATTCCTTAATTGGATACTTGTAGGCTGTAGCACAAAGTGTAATTATTGTTGATATGTGCTTCCCTCTCTTTCATTAAAGGAGGGAAAGAAGAAGAAAAAAGGAGGGAAAAAAGGGAAATAGATTTTAATGCTATCTACATTTTGTAATATCAGACTCTTGTGCAGTGTTGTGAACCATACGTTACATAAGTATGGGTACAGATACTTTGAAAACATTTTTTAATTTTGCAATTGTTCTTATTCATCTGGTTATCGATCCAGATTGAGCTTGTGTGGCAGATATTATGAGGACAAAATAAAGTTTCAGAGATTGAACTTGTGTGGCAGACATTATGAGGACAAAAAAAGATCACAAATGACAGACAAAAAGGAAAATGTTTGTTAGACACTTCTATGAGGTGTATGAGTGAATGGGTGTTTAGATATAATGTGTATGTATGAATATCATTATTTGACAAAAAATGTCAATTTTCAAAGTGGAAACTAAGATAAAATTTTAGAAATTTAGACTATATATTTTAATTGCCTTGGAGTCAAAATTGGTTGTGCTTGTGCCCCTACTTTTGTATTTGAATTAAGAATTTCTTGATTAGTTTATCACTACTAATCACTCTCAACAAATATTGCAAGCATATAATATATTGCTTCAAACTTACTTTTATGCAAACGGACCATAAAATTTGCTCTTTACTAGTATCAAACGTATTCAAAAACCTTGAACAATTCATGAATAATAGAGTACCAAATGGCTTTCAAAATAATATTTGGAGATGTAGTTCAAAAAATATAAATGAAATTCAAATAAATGATCACAAGTCTGTACAAGTGGACTGAGTCATCTAATTATAACTCAGCCATTCAAAAAAAAAACTAACTTATGTTTAATAAAAAAATTGCACAAGCAAATACAAATAGCAACCACGTGAAATAAATATGCCCTATAAAATACATGGAGACTTGCAAACCACCAAAATGAGAAAACAACCTTGGGCAGGTGTGACACAACAACAATGATTGGACACCAACCTTGTACGGCTGTACTGTACCTATGATCGCCATTTGTCACGTGCCTTGCGACATGGCTTCTTAACAAAACCCTTCGCGTTGATGAAACTTGAAGGGAAAAAATGAATTAACCCAGGCAACTCACCAATATTAGAAGCCTGAGTTAGTGAAAGTATACTATACACCAGAGGACAATAAAAATTATATGCACAGATTGGCACCTGCATCTTTGTGCAGTGCCTAGAGGATACTCGCAAGATAGAACATTAGAGGCAATAATCGACAAATATTTGTGTATTACTCCGAGCGAGCTAGTAAGAACCCGAACCCTGAGTTCTCGCGTATCAATGGAGGAGGATCCACGTCAGCAACTTCTACTTCTTGCATGGATTTGGAGATGTCGTCCACCGAAAATGGAATGCTGCACTCATATCCAAAAGTTAAAGAAAAATGCTACAGCAAAGTCAAAGAAATCAATGAAAGTTTGTTTCTCCCGCAAGTGATACTATACCTCGAGTCATCATCTAATAGGAACGAAGTGCTGACAGAATTAGAAGAGTCCTCAGCAACCATAGCTCTCATGGTTGTTGTAACCTGCATAGTCCATAGAATTATCAGCAGCTTTATTCTGAGATTTATCACATTGCAGGTTTTCCTCCCAGCTTAGGAATTGTACAAAAGATGTGCGATTCAACCGTGGAAATATTACAAAGAGATTAATAACACAAAGTCATAAACGTAAAAGTTAGCAATGTTAACATACGTCTGTAGACACACTGTGAGTGCCATATTTGTCATCCCAGTACATTGTACTTATCCTGTATAATTGTTGTATACTGAGACCCTGCAACCAAAATATTATATTTAGTAATAGAATCAGAGCGCATTTTAAGCTCATGAATATTTAACAGAAAGAAAGAAAGCACCCACAGGACAAAGCTCCTTAGTTATTTCATTCAAGGACTTCTTGGGTTTTTGATGTATCACCTGAAACAGACAGAAAAGAGTCAGTCATTTATGCAATAGATACAAATATTGAATTGAATTTGAATATGTATGAAACTTAATATTACCAGGAATCCAACTGCCTGCCTGATATGTTTCAGTTCCTCCCAAGCTGAGCCAGTGTACTGTACATAACAGATTGAGGTAAAGATCATAAAATGGAAAAGTAAACAATCTGAATTAGTTGTTTGGTGCTAACCTCCTCTGTTGCCTCGATGCACCACTGTTCTAATTCAGCCAAACCTGTCTTAACATACTCCCCGTTGCTGAATGAACAACACTCACGGCGCAGCAGAAGACTGCAGGTAATGACCAGGTTAAATCCATCAATATGTCTACATTCAGCAATATGACATGCAATACAAAGTGGAAGAAAGAGATTACCTGTTGAATAATTGAACATCGATGAATGAGAATATTTGAGTGAACACTTTACGGACCAAGAAAGCAGGTGCCTGTTAAACCAGACATCTAAAAGGTTAAGATCAAACTCAGACAATGGAAATGCAGAAACTGAAAGGGAAACTCACATAGTTTGCTTTCATTATCTTTAGATAGTTGTTCAAGCTTTTCACAATACTTTGCCAGTGAGCTATTAAAGCTTGCTGAGCAACCGCGTTAGCTTGTGAGCGCCCTTTTACTAAACCTTGACGAGAGGTCCTTGGAGCCTGCAGTTGTTTTATCATAAAGATGAAATGAACAAATGTATACAAGCAGAGAATTAAGCTCACCATTTACTGGGTAGCCTAACGCTCGTCGCTGCTGCATATAGAAAAGAAGCAAAAGAAATATGCACTAGTACCTACTAGAGGTTTAGAGATTACTTGTAGATGTAAAAAATTTAACATAAAGAGAAGAAGACAACCAAGGTGCAACTAGAAGATGAAAACTTAACCTTTCTATGAATTGCTTTCTGATTTATCATGTATGGGAAAAGTTTTATTTTTCTGGTTATAAATCAGTTAGTACAAGCATACTTTATGCATGCCCTGCGTGTTTGGTGGTCTCTATAAACCATTTATATTTTGTTTAATTTGCATAAATACTGGTTAATGGTTATGATTCTTGTACAAGTAACATAAACGAAGATGACATTCAATTGAGATCCACTTATGTTTTTTTTTTTTGAAAAACATATCCATGTATGATTGATTCATTGCTCAAGCCCCTTTATACACAGTCCAATTGAGAATTTCTCAAAAAATTTGATTGTCATTTCCCCAAATAAATGTAAGACATTTTTTGTTACCTGTATACACAGTCCAAGTAATGGGGATATCTCCTTTTTCAAATTGTCACGTATCATTCCATATAATTTCTCAAGGAAGGCAGTAAGCTGTTGCTTAAACAGAAGTGCTGGATATTTTGCTTCTACTTGACGTAAACCATCAAGTCTACTAAGACCTCGACCGTTTATAAATGGCAATCCAGCACTTTGAGGAGATCCCCTTAGCCCCTAAAATCACAAAGGCAATCAATATCAAATAGCAAGAATAAAAATGAAACCTACATAAAGTGATACAGTTTATTCAGAAAGAATAAGCAGTTGCTTCTTACTTGTGACATTCTTCCAAACAGAGAAGATGAGGCTGTTCTTCGGCGTTGTGGTGTTAAGTTAGCAGCTCCACTTGCTTTGAGAGTGCGTTGGAGCAGCATCAATAAAGTAGAAGTATTAGACAACCAATAGGCTAATACATCAGTATTATCCTGGGCCTTCAGTGGTGCAAAACAGCGTTAGTAACATATTTTGGGAATTTCAGAAATTGATCAATTGAAAAAAACACCGCATCGCACACTATTATACAAGTAATCCAAAAGTGTTAAAGTTACCTCAACAGCTGAAGCTATTGTTTGAATGATACGGTCAAAGACGGTTGTTCTTTCGACTTCAAATGACCTCCAGTGTAGAAGGCATTTATATATGACGCATGCAGCAACAGGTTTGCCACCAGAAAATCCCAAATCTTGTGATATGCACTTGATCAACAAGTCCTGGTTTTCCTGAACCACAAAGTAAAAAATTTAAAAAGGAATGACCAAGAAAGTGAAGGAAATATATTTAAAGCATGTTGCACAGATTCATATTGTTAAGTACGTCAATGTAGCCACTCACTTGTTGTTTCTCATTGAGAGATTTCTGTGGTTTTCCTTCAGATTCAGGCTCACGTGCATTGGATAGTGCAAGAGTCATATCCTAAAATATACAGAAGGTAAGAATTTAACAAATTAAACAAAATGCATCATTACCAAAATGAGTTGTTGATATATATTCATAAAAAATAACAGTGTCCTCTTACTGATCCAGTTTTTACTTCACCATTAAGAGTATTCCCGTTTTCTGGTGTCCTCTGCATATCATGCACAAAATCTCATTGAGTTATTCATATACCATAGTTTTGAGCAATGACCTATTGTATGTTTTCTTACCTGAAGAATCACTGTCCTAGGTCTTGCAGTAAGAGCTTTTCCAGTTGGTGATGCAACCAATGCTTGCTGGCGAAGAACTTGATTTTCTGACTCTGCGTTGGAAATTTTTTCCTCCAATCTGCATTGTATAGAATTATTTTGAAAATTTAATTCCATTTATATCAACAAAGCGATAGATGGCTATTAACAGGGAGAGGAGAAACGTAAAAACTATATTACTAATCCAAAGGCACACTAAATTACATGAGTGAACAAATGGTTGAAAGGAAAAATACAGAACAACCTTTGTTATGTGTGGTTTAAGGTTTGTAAACAGAGATTAGGAAAAATAATAAATGAGTGTAACAAATTTGGTTTAAGTTTTATATCTAAAACTTTGGTGATCAGTTCTTTCATTTAGAAATTTGATGGATTTATATTTTTGTTTACTGAGCAATAGATTAGCATATAAACACGGTGAAGCTATTACTCGTAACTAATAGAAATCTTTACTCGTCAAACATTACTAACCTCTGAACCAATTCTTGAAGTTGACCCGCTTTGCGATCAGAATCCTCAACTTTTTTAACTAGCTCCTTATTTCTAGCTTCAGCTTCAGCCTGAGCTTTTTTGGCCTCTTCTTTAGCCTCTCTTTCTAATAACAGTGATTCCTGTATCAAGTATTAAACAATGAGACTCAATATGTACTATGTTGCTATAGTATCGCACACAACAACCAATGGGAGTCAAAGTTAAAGGTTAAAAAACCATTAAAAAAAAATTTAAAAAAAAGTATCAGCACTCTTTGGATGATTTAGTTGAAGAAGGCATACATTTTCCCTTTTAAACATTTTTTCCTACAAGAAGCTTACAGTTACTCATTAGAAAATGCTATAAATTATTCAAGATCGCCTACCTTCAAACTATTGACTTCAGCCAATAAAGAATTGATCTTTTCAGTATCTTCAATTATAACAGGAGTCTCTTTAATAACCGGAGGTGCTTCTTTAATGGCTTTCTGTGCTGCCTCACGCTCTTTGATGACCCTGGCATTTGCTTCTTCAACTTGAATTTGCATTGCATGTAAAGCATCATGTAACTTGGCAGCCTCTTGTGCCTTTGCCTCTTCCAAATCAGTCTGTAATCAGTTAAAATCATTAAAAATTATTGCTACTAAAAGTTGCAAAATTATATCAGTTATTAAAATGGTAATAGATATATTTGAATATTTGATAATGAAGTTACTCTCAAACGCTTCTCAATTTGCAAACGCCATGTAAGTTCTTCAACACGCTTTTCTAGTTTGTCTTTTGCTTCTTTAAGAGCCCCTGTATCTCTTGCAGCCTGGACGCAGTGAAACAAAATATCACTCCATTGCAATTAAAGCAAGACGCGTTGCACTTATCACACAAACATCATGAAAGAAAGTATCATCCGTACCATTTTAAGCATTCTAAGTTCCTTTCTAGCAACCCTGCTCCTCCAACCACACTGAGTAACAACCGCTGCCTTTTGCAATCTTTTATAATATGAATATGCAATTTTCCGTCGAAAATGAGCCTGAAGAGACAAACAGAAAAGACCATTATAGCAGGTAAAAAAAATGCATGATTTCCTCTTCACAACTTAACAGTATAACTAAGAAGACCAACAAGAGCACCTGAATTTGAATTGCAGCCTTTGTTTGTTTTCTAAATCTAAATTCATCACGAGCCTTCATAGACCTTAAACCTGTCTGCAATATGATTGCAGATGATCGTGCATTTAGGTAAGATTTCCTGGCAGTGTATCCTTTGAAGTTCTTTTCTATTTTCAAAGCTGCTGCTTCACGTCGCAACTGCTCATAAAGCTTACGGGCCAATATTCCTATTTGTTATTGAAAAGCATCACATTAAGGAAACTAGTTTATACAGACTAAACCATGAGAAGGAAACATATTTTGTGAGAAAATTCCAACTAATTTTGTGATGCATGACTTCTAAAATGCTACGAACTAAAATACCGAAGCAACTGGGGATAAATATGCCTTAGATTTAAAAAGCAACAAAAAAGACTTAATTTTTATGTTCACAGTTCCCTTTGGCTCAAAAAAATTTTACATAAGGGAATATACGAATAGTTTTCTTATTTGGTGGATTTAGGCTTCATAGACTCTAAGGGTCTTTCTATTAACACTCAGTCTCACTTCAGCTTTGGTAGTATACATATTGATAGTTGAAGTACTTCTATCCATGGAGAAAAGATAATTGAACCTAACCGGTAAACAAGTCAAAATAATACAAACTAACACTACCTGTTTCCATATGACAAGTTAACTTGGTATAATTGAATTATTATTGAAAAAATTTGAACAAAAAATATACTTTTTATCTGTCAAGATTAAGTTAATCTAAACATGCAATTAACATCACAAACCACTAAAGAAGATAGCAACAAAAAGCATGAAAAGAGGAGACTAGGGGTACCTCGCAAATTAGATTGCAAACAAACTGCAGCTCGACGCAATCCAATGAATTCCTTTCGTGCAATATGGGTACGTGTTTGCCTCTGGATGATTCTAGCTGCATTTCCAAGGACCTCAGATCTTCTTGCATCTAGCTCAGCCATCTGGCCTGCTCTTAGGAAAACCTTCGTCTTGCCTATCTGGTAAGCCATTAAAAATCTTGTATGACTTCATTGTTTACCAAAATACTAGATGAAAATGGTAATAGCCATGAAATAAAAAATAAAGCAAATTTTCAATTCAGAAGTCACCAAACGTCCTATAGAAATTATAGAGAGATAGTGGTTCAAAATTCAAACAAGCAGATATGCCTATGAGCTAATATGTCTGTTTATAAAAAAATTCACTGGGATGGTCTACATTAAATAGCATAAGGTTCCTCCAAAGGCTCCATGAGCCTCATCATTCATGTAAGTATTCTTAATGCTTCAACATCATACCATGGTCTTTGCAAATTTGATAAATTATTATGGCTGCAGATGTGCTTGGAACACACTCTTTCCGATGTACTCTTTAGTGTTTATTGTTAAGGTGAATTTTACATGGGTCACACACCAAATAGATGCTGGACCCAAGTTATAAAATGGGAACCATGAAAAATTCCTTCAATAATAGTATGTGAGAAACAATGTGTTGGTATCATTTCTTTAACAAACAATTAAAAGATTGGTATACATATGCTGGATGCTATTTGTTCAGAAAATAATTGAACACGATTTGCTAATCCTCTTTTATAAAATTGACCCTCCCATGTACAATCACCAGCATATCAAAGTTATGAGGAGAGCTGAATCACCTGATAGCCTTTCATACCCATTTTACCCAGGATCATTTGGCATGCAACCTTGTCATCGTAGCTGAAAAGCAACAAGCAAAAAGAATTAACAAGTAAACGTGTACAACATGCAAGCAAAAGAAGCCAATAATCCATTGATAAAATAATAACTGTTCTAGAAAACAAAAAAAAAATGAGATATAAGTTTGCACGAAAAACTAGAAAGTCATTTTCCTATTCAAATGTGAAAAAAGCTGAACAAGGAGATGAGCTTTACTTTCCATCCAGAACTTCAGGGGCAAGAACACCAAAACGGTTGAGAAATTCGTAAAAGGTTCGTCTTGTAGGATATCCAGCACAGCTGATTCTAATTGCCTCTAGAACACCCTAAAGCAAATAACGAGACAAATAATTATCAAGTGTAAACACATGCCAATGATATTTCCACTCCATGCTCTCAATTATGTAAAGCTGACAAAGACAAAGAAAGAGCGATATATACTCACACCACAGCGCAATTGTTGAATAATATTGACATTTTCAAAAATAGCAGGCTTCAGAACATTATTTGGCTTCACGCATCTAATATAGTGAGGTTCTGTTGAACTTAGGGTCTCCATCAAAGACTGAAGTTGTAACTGCATTTTTCACAAACACGTCATTTACTACTAGTAAAACATATAAACAAAACCCCGTGAACTTGAGGTAAGAACTAGGAATGTCACAGATTTTATGATATTGAAATACAATAGAGCTCAGAAAAGAAGTGGTATAAATTAATACCTTAAAGCGAGATCCTATTGAAGAGAATTTTGATGATTTTGAAGACTCTTCTGGAGAGGGGGGGAATAGACCTGCCACAAAGGAGCATTTTGAGGCTATCAACAGATCCTGATGCTCTGCCACCACATAATCCTTGTTTTTGTCCAGAAACATATCAGCTTGATATGTCACCTAGACAAAGGAGAAATAGTCAAAGAGAAAGCAAACAACAGTTTCATACATAAATAAATAAAATTTCATGAATGGAAACATGCAAATAAAAAGAGAAAAGATACCTCCCCGGCGTAATGAGATATCGTGAAATTAGTTCGAGAAAGTTTTGGTTTGATAAAGCGCTTGTTGTTTTTGAATGTCTGGTACAACTTCTGAGCAAATGTTTCATGTGTAGACTTAGGAAACATACTGTTTCACAAAAAAAGGTTAACATGAGTCCAAGCAGAACTACATAGTTCAAGTAATGCCTGATATTAAGTCTTGCATATATCCTACTTCCGAAAAAACTGGAAATAGCATACAATCATAAAACTACGATGGTAAAAGAAAGTATTGTCAGAAAAGACAGTACATCTAGCTTCTATCAAACTTAAAAGCAATACTAGATTAACAATGAAATGTTTGGCAAATGCATACCAGGCTTCATCAAGAAGTGAAATTATTCCCCCAGGTTTCTGCAAAAGAATGAATATTTAAATCATCATTATTTGAATTTATTTTGTAGTAAATAGAGAAAGTGTTTATACAGCTAAAGCAAGTATTTCCCGTCAATAACATTTAATTTGATCGGCTATACATTTATAAAATAAAAACACATTTTATACTTGTAGTTGGTTGTGAGGCATCCAACAAGAAACAGTGAAATACCTTCTCAATTAGATCCAAAACATCTTGGTTATCAACAAATTCTATGTAACTCCAATCGATTTCTTCTTTGGTGTATTCTTCTTGTTCCATTTTAAAGACATGCTGCACAGATACAAGGAAAAAAAAACTCAATTATCTGGGAGAAAATATTATAGAATATAAATCATAAATTTTACAAGAAACTACCATACCTGATTAAAATGTTGCTGCAGCTTCTCATTTGTAAAATTAATACAGAACTGCTCAAAACTAAGAAAACAAAATTTGTCAGAGACAAGGCTAAATACTGAAGTACTAAATTATAAATGCCAGATGAAATCATTAGCTAACCTGTTAAACTTAAAACTTTCAAACCCATAAATATCAAGAACTCCAATGATAGATTTTGAATTTGGATCTTGTCCAATTGAATTGTTGATCTTCTCCACTAGCCTGAAAACAATAATGAAAATATCAGAATATGAAACCGTCAAAGAGAAGAAATTTATGTTTAGGAAAATTATGGTCCAAACACGTAACTTGTTGTTCCTGGAGACTACTGATAATGACAATAATTCCATTTTGTTACTCTATATCATCCTATGGATATTTTCAATAGTTTTTTCTTTCTTTGAACACATTGTTGCAAGAATGAAGATTTATAATATTACTTGTAATATTATACATAAAACAAGTGCTTAAGGTTTATTACCAGTCAAACAAACGAGAATAAATAGTTTTAGCTAATGCATCTCTGCTACTGAGAGCTGCAACAGGATCAAGTGTTCTTGTAATAACCTCCTCGGGTGTTACCATCACACGCTGGATCAGTGCATCTTCCAAGCTCTTAGCATCACATCTACAATAATTACATGGTAAAATATACAGAATATCAACAAAATCATTATACATGAATGCATAGAAGGATTATATTGGCCATACCGGAGAAGCTCAGCAGTCGTATTCAGATGAAACCTAGACTTCTCATCCTTAAGGACAGAAGAATCGATCTCCTCTCCTTTTGCAAATTCAACATTTCCAAGGTGCAAAACTGCTGCTACGGCTCTAAAAATAGCTTCCTGGAATATAGGTCTATATCATTAAAGCAACATTAAAAATAATCCCATTTTCTTAAAGAAAGATTCCAGAATAGCAACCTGCTCCTCCTCGCTGATTCCAACAACATCCATTGCCCTTCGAGTTGCAAGATATTCTTCTGCATCATCCACTCCATCCAGCTTATAGCAGTTGGATTGGTTTAGGTAATGAAAGGAGCTAGGATTTCCCAGTTTATACTTCTCTTTTTCCTACAGAATAAAGAGTTATAATCAACAAATATGAAATATTAATATAAAACTTGACCTTTGTGCGAAAGATACAGGAGGATTGCAGTATCACGAAAGAATACTTTTACCTCAGCTGGTGCAGCACAAAGAAGGTAAAAACAGTGGTAATTTCTTTCAGGATCTGAAACTTGACAAACACGGGACCTCTCGAGTAGATAAGTTCGTATAGCTGCCCCAGAAATCCTTCCCTTGTTGTCAAATTGTATCTCAACAAATTTACCAAAACGACTGCAACTCAAAATCAGGAGAAACGTGAGATATACATTTTATATCAAATTTGAACAATAAAACACCATTTTTCTCTTGTGTAATGACTAGAGCAACACATTGCTGGCAAACAGAACCCACAATTCTAAGAGTTCATGGGTTTTAGGCAATGACTAACTGGAATATCTCAATTCACCTATGAAGTAATCACAAACAATCACTCTGCCCAACCATTCTATGACAATTTTCATTCTACTTGATATTCCATGCAGCTATCCGCACTCACCTTGAATTATTGTTTCTCACTGTTTTGGCATTTCCAAAT
Organism: Trifolium dubium; assembly: GCA_951804385.1. Classification (NCBI taxonomy): domain Eukaryota; kingdom Viridiplantae; phylum Streptophyta; class Magnoliopsida; order Fabales; family Fabaceae; genus Trifolium; species Trifolium dubium. Next base: position 34,391,044 of record OX638073.1, read on the forward strand.
GCTTCAAGAACTGGATTAGACTGCAAAGTAATTAATACAGAAACAAAAATTAAAAAACTGCTTCCACTTCTTTTAACATCCTAGATATCTAACAAAATCTGAAATAAAAGGAACTATAAGTGACAAAGTAGCATGCATTGCATAATAAAAAAGATGGGGCATACAAAACAAGACAAAAAAGGTTGCAACATCATACTTCTAAAACTTGCTGTTCAACTGTCCGCCCTTCTACTCCGGATCGGCCCCCAAGATATGCAAGATATCGCATAAGCATTTTTGTTGTCTCTGTCTTACCAGCTCCACTCTCACCACTAACCAGGATTGAGTTGCTTTTTCCCTCATTGATCATTGCCCTAAAATAAAAACATACACATGGTCATAAACAAACTTACATAAAGAACATGCAAAAATAAAATTATATTAACATCTATCACCTGTATGCAACATCTGCAACTGCAAAAACATGGGGACTCAATTCTCCAAATCCAGCTCCTTTGTATTGTTCCATCATGTGAGTATCATATAAATGCGGTAACCTTTGAAATGGGTTTATCGCAATCAAGATATTTCCAGTATATGTCTGCAATGATGATGGAGTGGTGTGATTGTAGTATTCCCGAGTTATACTCTTACTCAAACAATCTTATTATTAAATGAAATAATAGATATTTTAAAATCTTACATAGATTTCGTTAAGTTCATATCTAGTTGCCAAGTTGTTCAGAACTCCTGGCTCATGCAAGTATGACAATTTTGTCATGTCGTCTACACCTCCAGGTGGGGTTTCATTATCCTTGGGAAAAACCTTTGACATACTTTTGACAACCTACAACCAGATTCCCCAAGTGTTAAAATTACCATAAGCTCTAGTCACTCCTGTTCAACTACTGGTCAAACCTGGAAACTCAGTAACTAGAGATATTAAATATGCATAAATGGCACAACTTTAACAAGACTGCATTGTATAAGTAAATTATTTTGTAATTCATTCCTAAAAGTGATTCAATCCTGCTAGAACCTCAGAGAAGTACTAGAAAAACAGTTGTAATAACCCAAAAACAATATACACAACAAAGAATCTATACAAACAATTCCACACACATGGTACAGACAGTACGACTCACTGTTTTCCCATCTCCGGTGCGAACATGGACTTCTTCACCGTTGATTTTGGTAACTTCTCCACCAATCCATGCTAGTGCTGGATCTTCAACCCAGACATGAGAACCAACAATAATGTTCACTGGTGCAGACTGCAAAATCAAACATATTGAACATTCAAAGGAAACATGTTAGATCAGAGAAACGCAACATATGTTCCACAAAATCAATCATATGCAGTACATTAATTTCGAAAATAAACATTCTATTGAATATTGATATGTATTTAACGAAATATATCATCTGCTAAAACTTATATAATTTCTCATTGAGGGTAATGTTCCAAAAAGACATACACAAAATGGAAGATAAAGTAGTTCTCTACAGTAAGTAACTATATCTATTAGCCATAAATATGCTCCTGGCTGCAAAATGGCGTATCAAGCTTAAAGATTTTGTTCACAGGAGTATGCACACCACTTACACTTCATTTTTATTTAACAGAGAATAATAATTGATGATAAAGAAAGAACAAACCCAGACAACACTATAAAGTAAAAAATGTTAAATCCATAGATGATAAATAATGAAAAATGATTACAGTAAGTGATTGCAAAATTTTCGAAAAAAATATGCACAATGTACAATCACATATGTGGTTTGGCTTTGTCATTATATATGTTGGTGATCAAAACATTAAATGTCACAAGTCTTAATATCATTTTCTTTCGATTTTTTCAACAATCATGTGCAAAAGCAACAAAGTTGGCATTCACCAAAGTTATTGTCATAGCCATGTCATGTAGCTGGGAACCATGCGACTTTGACTTAGCATTGACTGTCAAGAGCCCAAGAAATAAAATCTGACCTAACTACATTTTACTGATATTACAACTTTTATAGTTTGAAACACCACCATGAATGAACAATTTCAAGCAAATCTATACAGAATCTGTAGAATAAAACTGTACGCCAATGTTCGTTTTAGTTGGAATACCATGATTCTTCCCATGATACCAAATCACCATTGCTACGTTTATTTATTCGAAAGAAGAAAAACAAAAATCATGGTGTTTGCTCCTTCCTTTGTTACATAGTTCAAAATGTTTTCGACAAGAAAATACCGGCCCTTTTTCTTCTCGTGCAAATGCCGTAATAATTAATACTTGCAAAGTTTCGAGTACAAAAAACAATTTGTAACTTCACCACTATTGTTTAGTTGCAAAGGAATTTTCCCATTTTTCGTCTTACATTTTATCTGCTCTCATTAATTTAGTTTTTCTCTCTCTTCTTCCGCATTCATGAGTTTCATCGCATACAATAATAGCACAACTATTTGAAATCAATACCAATTTGCTCCCTTTTTAACAAAACATTTAAAAAATGTCCAAACAAACATAATTACAAGGGAAAAATATATGCCACTTTTTATTAAATTTTAAAATCGTAGAAATGTACTCCTATACTTTTCATTTTTCTTAAAGTTCATCTTCCCTATAATATGCCTTATGGTACAATAAAACTCAATAATTAAATTCATATAATAGTACTATTTTACAGCTTTAAAACATCAAAAATCAAATTATGCATAGTCCCAATCCAAATTTAACCCCAATCTATCACCAATTCATATTCACCAAATTTCATTTCACACCAAAAAAATTCAGTAATGCACGGATCAACTATTATATATTTCATTTCACTTCTAAAAAATAAAAAATCATCAAAATTCCTAACTCAAAAAACTATACTATAAACACAATAACAACTCCCGAGTATACGATTCATATAGAAGAATTCCAAAAAAGAATATTAAAAATAAATAAATAATAAAAAATCGAAGTCCAATAGATTCAACAAAGCAGCTAAGAAAGTCAAACGAGAATCAACAAATCAAAAACGTAACAGAGAGAAGGAATTACCATGGCGATTAATGCGGAGCGATCTTAAAGACTAACTCATCCGAGTGGAACGGTGAAAGGGAACTCAGTGAGTCAGATCGGACAGTAAAGAACGATAATATTGAAGTTTGAAAGAGAAATTGTGAGATAGAAGAAGCTAAAATTAGAAGCTGAAGAAGAAAACGATAAAAGAACAAGAACAAATTATGATGATGAAAACAAAAGGTATCAAAGCTAGCGAAATAGTTGTGCTGTGTGTTGTTGTGTTTTTGTGTCTGGTTTTTCTCTCTCTTTTCTCTCAAAAGCTTTTTTGAATAAAAATTTAGAATGAAGTAATAAAACGACAGCTATACTGTAGACGTTATTTCATTTTATACGAAAACTCTTACAAAATCATTTTTATCTTTTTATTCAATTTTTAAATCTTACAAATTCGAAAAAAAAAATTGAATCCAACAAGTTTAACTCATTTCATTATTAATCAAAGTAACAAACTAACAATACAACAAGGTATAAAATCAAAGAAATAGCGATAAGATAAAAGAGATATAAAAATCTTAAAATTCATGATAACTCAACTTATAAAAATGTTATAATAACATAATAACTCTCGTACTTGAAAAAAAAACACATAGCAGCTCTCATTTGTGAGACTAAGATATAGGGTTTTGCTAACTAGTGCACCCCATGCACTAGTTAAACATACAAAATAAGTAAATTTTGTATAGAAAACAACAATTTTAATATTTTATAAGTGTTGATCGCACAAGTTCCAACGTATTTTTACTATATTGAGTATCCTTAACTAGTGCATGAGGTGCACTATTTAGCATTTTCCTAAGATATAATATACTGTGGATGTTTGTGTCGTGTTCATGTTCAATTAGTGATATTTTTAAAATAATTTGAAATACGTAATTTTTGAATTTTAAATTATCAGTTTTACGAGATTTTAAAAATCGTATTTATGAGATGTTATAATATTTTGTGAGATTTTATAATCAATTTCTGTAATTAAAATCAAATGATCTAAATTTAACTTCAGTACTCTAAAATTAAGATTATCCGATTAATATCATGATTATTTGTTGTTGTAATTTATTTGATTTTTAAAACTAAATAAATGAGTTTAAGGAAATGAGGTTTCTTCTTGTGTTGGTGAGTGGTGAGGTGGGGTCAGGGAGAAGGAGTTGAATAGAGTTGGCTGGCGTTTAACGCTTTCGTGGTGTGCACAACATAAACATACTCCTCTAGCTCTGCTGTTTTTCTTTCTTTCTTTTTCTTTTTTTTTGGCTCTAAATCCAATTTTGCACGCATGAGTAAAAATAAAAATAAACAATGGACGACAAAATTATTTATTTCGATTTTCCCTCCCACTTTAAGACACATATTTGACCATATTTTCAAAAAAATCATTCATTGGTTTTTTTTTTGTTTTGACAAAATTCATTGGTTTTTTTGTTTTGACAAAATTCATTGGTTTTTTTGTTGTTGTCTTATAGATTTTCTTTCGATCACCAAAAATAATAGTGCGTATTTAAAAAAAAATGTGTTAAAGTCTCTTCGCTTGCATGAAAGTCACACACTCACGTGAGCTTAGCTTAATTAGTTGGACATATTGTATGAAAGTGTCGGTATTTGGGTTTAAATTCGGATACGCCCACTTATTCACTTTTAAGATGTGAAATTCTAGCCACTGAACTACCTGACAAAAAAATAACGGAGCGGAATAGAATAGGGTGGAATAAAACAGAATAAAATGAAATAAATATTTTATTTTATTGTTTTGAAAATTTTATGATTCCATCACATACCTCCTAAATTTGAGGGAAACAAAAATGAAAGAAGATGGTGGTATGTGATGGAATTCATTTCATCATGTTCCATTTCATTTTATTTTACTGTGGTTTTAACAATTCAAACAATGAAACACTAGAGGTATTTGATTTTGATCAGGCTGCTAGAGGTAATATGCTTAATTACTTAATTTGTGATAATAAAAAAATTGATTGGAAAAATATTATGTCGACAAATGTAACAAATTGACAGATAAGTTAATTGATAAAGGGGTGGAATTTATGTCGCCTCTCATATAATTGATTAGGATTATTTCTCGTGTTCAAATTTTTTTCATTCATAATGATCAATTGAATTTTATATTGGTTAATTTTTTGTCTATTCAATATATTTGTTTTTGTTTTGATGAACGCTAAGATTGAAAGGTAGTAAGTGTTGAAAGATAAACATTGCAGAAGGTTTGCATCCGCCAATCATTGAACGAGATTTTGAAATATTGATTGATTCATTGCAAACCAACTCGTTTGCATCATGTGATGAAGAAACGAATGACTTCAACATGGATGTATGGAAGTTATGGTTCATTCAAATAATTGAACAAGATATGCTTCTCGATATCCATGATGAATCTGCCCACGAAGAACGAGAATTAGGGAACCATCTCATATATGAAGTTTATAATAATGTCGGCAACAATTGATTTAGGTGGGAAGAATGACCTCGAGAAGTTACTTGCATGAAAAAACCAATTGTTAATCGCGATAATCATAGCTATGCATTTATCCCAACAAGTAACAATTTGTTTGTGATAATGAATGCAATGTTTAAGCACGTGAATTTATTGTGTGCAATACAAATTTATTTTAGTTTTCACTGTTAATATCCAACCTATTAGGCGGATTAATTCAGTTCCAACAAGTTTTTGTATCAAATAGTTTATATTTAATCAATAATTAGACTAGATATATTAGATATATAAAAAATTAAAATTGTTTATAATTATAATCTGAGAGTATATATATATATATATATATAGGGCGACTATTATGAGAATGGTGTATTGATATGAGAATACGAGAATGAATATTAATCATTAGATTACAATGAGGGAGTATGATTAGATTTACTATGAGCCTTTTTTTATTATTATTAAAAAAACATTAATTAATATATTAGGATTAAAAAAATTTTTATTTTATTTTTTTTGTAACAAAAACAAGATTAGGATTGAAAAATACGATTGAATTGAATCAATTTACGCCGTTAGACAAAACTTCCGTCGTCAAATAAGGATTCAATCTTTGATCTGTCTCCCATTCCAGTCGTCGTTCTTCACCAACTTTCAGTCGTCGTTCTTCATCTGAAATCCAGCTTACAAAAATAGAGATGAAAGTTCTGTGTAACGATGTAAATTGATTCAATTCAATCGTATTTCTCAATCCTAATCTTTTTTTTTCGTTACAAAATAAAATAAAATAAAAAAGAATTTAATCCTAATCTATTAATTAATTAATGTTTTTTTAATAATAAAACAAAAAAAGCTCATGGTAAATCTAATCGTACTCCCTCAATACTCCGTTCTCATAATAGTTGCCCTCTTATATATATATAAGCTACAATCAAGACCTAAATTTGAACCAAATGCATATTTTTGGCGAAGTTTAATTTATGTTTAGACTAATAGCAGCAGCACCAGTAATTTGATACTCCTATGTTCCTGTGAGATTTACTCCCTCCTAATAATTTGACCGAGATTTGACTGCATCGGTTTCGTAATTTCAACCTGTTATCGTCCAGTTGCGTATAACTCACGTGCATTACTTCGTTTATTCCAAAAATATTCAACCCCGCTAATGAAAAAAACAAAAAACACATAAATAAACACACCAGACAGCCACACATTCGAAAACACAACAACCATAGCACAGGAGGAGTAATAATCTTTTCAAAAACAAAAAATCAAAATCAAAATGGTTGTGTCTTCTCTGTTTCATCCTTCATTCTCCACCCTTGTTTTCAACGCCGCTAAACCCATTCATCTTTCTTCCTCCAACACTAACAACAACAACCGTTCACTCTCCATCGCCACCGCATCACTCGATCCTTCTCCGATCACCACCACCACCACCACTCCCTCCGCCTCCGACAACATCAAAGACAAAGCCCGCCGCCATCCTTCCGCCGCCAACAACTTCACCGCCAAATACGTCCCCTTCAATGCCGGATTCGATTCTTCTGAATCCTACTCCCTTGACGAAATCGTCTATCGAAGCAACTCCGGCGGCCTCCTCGATGTCCATCATGACATGGAAGCACTTGCGAAATTCGATGGCGCGTACTGGCGCAACCTCTTCGATTCGCGCGTGGGGAAAACCACGTGGCCTTATGGTTCCGGTGTTTGGAGTAAGAAAGAGTGGGTTCTACCTGAGATTCACCCTGATGATATTGTTAGCGCTTTTGAAGGTAATTCTAATCTTTTTTGGGCTGAACGTTTTGGCAAACAGTTTGTAGGCATGAATGATCTTTGGGTTAAACACTGTGGTATTAGTCATACTGGAAGTTTCAAAGATCTTGGAATGACTGTTCTTGTTAGTCAGGTTAATCGTCTCCGGAAAATGAACCGTCCGTTAGTCGGAGTTGGTTGCGCTTCCACCGGGGATACATCAGCTGCACTTTCAGCTTACTGTGCTTCGGCTGGAATTCCTTCGATTGTTTTCCTTCCAGCGAATAAAATCTCAACTGCGCAGTTGATTCAACCGGTTTCTAATGGTGCATTGGTGCTTAGCATTGATACTGATTTTGATGGTTGTATGAAGCTAATAAGAGAGATAACTTCTGAATTGCCGATTTATTTGGCGAATTCGTTGAATAGTTTGAGAATTGAAGGACAGAAGACTGCTGCTATTGAGATTTTGCAGCAGTTTGACTGGCAGGTACCTGATTGGGTGATTGTTCCTGGTGGAAATTTAGGGAACATTTATGCATTTTACAAAGGTTTCAAAATGTGTAAAGATTTAGGTCTTGTTGATAAGATTCCAAGGCTTGTTTGTGCACAAGCTGCAAATGCAAATCCTTTGTATTTGTATTATAAAAATGGTTGGAAAGAGTTTAAAGCAATTACAGCTGAAACAACATTTGCTTCTGCTATTCAAATCGGCGATCCTGTTTCAATTGATAGAGCTGTTTATGCATTGAAGAATTCAGATGGGATTGTTGAGGAAGCTAGTGAAGAGGAATTGATGGATGCAATGGCACTTGCTGATTCAACTGGGATGTTTATATGTCCTCATACTGGTGTGGCTTTAACTGCTTTGAATAAGCTTAGGAATTCTGGTGTTATTGGATCTAGTGAGAGGGTTGTTGTTGTTAGTACTGCACATGGATTGAAATTTGCAGATAGTAAGATTGATTATCATTCTGGGAATATTCCTGGTATGGGTCGTTATGCTAACCCACCTGTTTCTGTTAAGGCTGATTTTGGTTCTGTTATGGATGTGTTGAAGGATTTTTTGCTGAGTAAGGCACCAAAATAGTAGCAGTAGTACCAGGTTACTATGGAGTTGTCTTTTTCAGTTTGTCACTATAGTGTCACTTTCTAGTTATATACTTTAGTAAAGTGATGTTAGTTACTTATGCTTTTGATTTGATGACTAGTTTTTGTTGACTTTTTCATGTACAATTTTGTTTTGGAGGGTGTTTTATTTGATGAATTGATAATGAACATTCTGGTTGTGAAATTTTACTCTCTTTGGAGAACTATTTACAGTACAAGTAGTCAAGTAATATACACATTATGTAACTTCAGTGCTTGCTGACAATTGAACTTGGTGAAGACTTTCTTACAGTAACATCAAGTACCATAACTAAGTTTTTGTGCTTCAAAATAAAAGTAATCAGTTATTCAAGCTGGAAATTTAATTTAATTTTTTATTATTTATAGGAGTAATAATCTCATGAAATAAACGTTGAATTATTATTAGCTTAGAAGTGTATATGAAAGGGGCCCAGACACCTTGGCGTGTCAATAAAAAACTGCATTATAGGTACTGTAGAGTGGATTTTGAGGTCATCTATTTCTTCACATGATTATCCATTTATATTGTTTTAGGTATTAGCTAATGTTTTCATTATTTCATACAGTATATATACTTTTTGTTACCACATTGAAAAAAATGCGATGATTTCTAAACTAGTTTATTCTATCTTCAACTTTTTCCAGTAAATGTTAGTATTCTAAAATAGTATTGGAAGGTGGAAAACGGATGATACCAACAATAAACACGACTCGTGGTTATGCTGGTTAGTGGCTATGGTTTTTGATACTAGTAGTATTTTATTCTTTTCCTACAAGATCACGAGGCAATCATCGTTTGCGTGGCAAATAAAAAATTGTCCACGTTAAAAACAGTGGACATTTGTATAGACTTAGTTATTAGTTATAGTTATAATTTGGCCAATAAAATTTCATCATTCCATGAATGCGTGATGTTAGCTATACATGATTCAAATTGTTTGCACACACTATTTTGTTCAAGGACAAAACTTAAAACTTACATGCATTTTCAGATACTTTTTATATGGTTTTTAATGTAACAATAAATTCATGATTTTCTCAAAGTTTATTATAACCACAAAAACTAAATTTTACGTTAAGAACCATACAAAACGTACCTAAAAAAATGTACTAAGTTTTCCTTTGTTCAGCTCACAATCTATTCAAAAATCATGATTATAAATTTCATCCGTTGCTATTGACTTTCTGTTGACAAGGCGTTTCTCTTGTATTAAAGCAATTTAATTAAATTTGAACAACTTTTTTTTTTGACAGCTAGATTTGAACAACTAAAAATACAAAAACGTGCAATACATACAATTCACTTATTCTAGGTCAAGAGTAGTACAATTTAGTAGACAGACAATAATTACTTGTCAACATACCAATATGCTCCTCTTGTACATCTTGTATGGAGGAAGCCTTAATAAATTTTGCCATTTCAAAAAAAAAAAAACATGGTAATGGTAAGGATTTTCCAAATGTTTCCAAATCAAGATAAACTTGCCCAAATCATCACATACAACTAGTACTATGTCTTGAGGGTTTTTGAATGCAGTGACTAGAAATAATGATTGGGTATGGTCAAAATGTTCAATTTTTGAATGCAATGACTAGAAAAAAAATTCATTAATCAACCAAACAGAATCAAAATAGGCATGTTTAAGTCCAACCAAACATTTCCTTCAAATCAATTAGTAGAAAATACATTAACAAGTTAATATCACTCAACAAGAAGTACAGATACAGCATTCAATAATATCTAAATCAGGAATAATCATACAGTGATATACTCTTATCATCTGATACACTAGCAAGCCGACCATTTCGCACATCATTTCCTCCAGGTGGTCTAAATGCCACTCCCCACACTTGGTCTGTGTGATTGCTCATCGTCTGCACAGATGCCCTCATGTTAAGATCCCATAGCCTAACAGTTCTATCACTTGAACCTGTGGCAATAGCAGCCCCATCCGGGCTCACATCCACACACAAAACCCAACTAGCATGGCCTGACATGGTTCCAATTAAAGCTTTCCCCTCAGCATCATACATATGGACATTACCATCATCTGAAGCTGAAAACAGCAGTCTTGGATCATACGGAGAATAAACAAGAGAACGCACAGGCATGAAGTGGCCTTCAAGGTGATGTAAAAATTTGGCTCGTTGCACATCAAAAACAGATATGGTGCCATCCATTGAACCGCAAGCAATTCGTTTTCCATCAGGGCTCCATGCAACAGATAGGACAAATTTCTTGCTGCCACTTTTGTCACTGGGTTTAGGTCCTTCTACACGAGGAATTGATAGGGTGGCAATAATTTCCCATGTGGAAGTGTCCCAAAGATTGACTGAAGCACTACCTCCACCAGCAACTGCTAGAATGGAACCCTGAAGGATGATAACATTTAATGATTAAAGTTTAAACAACTATTTCATGGTCAAAACTTCAAAAGCATAATGCTATACATTCTGGATGAAATTCTCAATTTTTGCAAGAGCAAAAACTCAAAAGGCACTGAACGACACTCCTATGATGCACACATACAGAGTGGAACATGTATGATTTCTCCTTATACGGGTATACTCTATATTAACAGCGAATCAACAGAACAATAACTTAAGTTAGTTGGATACATCCTTAAAATAAAGTGAGTGATATAGCCTTATAGGTTTTAATCAAGATAACTGACAAATAAAGAAATCAGATAATTAAACAATAACTTCATGTGATATAGGTTTTAAACATTAAACATGCAAGATCGCAAATTGCGAACACACTAGTGCCGGACCAAAAAAAGAAAACTTCAATGAGCATGCTACAAATGTAAAATAATGGATACGAGGGTATCGTGAGAAAATATTGGCAAAAAACGCTTTTACTTAAGAGCAGTTAGTTAGTTACTGTATATTTCTTTGTTGTGTTAGGCCCATCCTGGCAATGACGTTAAAAAGTTACTGGGTGGGAAGCAAAATCCTTTCTCCAAAGAAAAAAACGGATTTGTTCATATGAAAATGCAAATATAAGTATTAAGAACATAAGCAATTACGGTATGTTTGAATTGGGAGTTTTGGAGGGCTAAATCTATACTTTGGCATCTATTTGAGATTGGAAAAAAGTTGAAAACTAACCTGATAGAAGATCATATAGTATTTCAATCACACTTAATGCATTTAAATATAAACATTTTATAGCTTCATCATATAGAAAGGAAAAATAAATCCTCCTAAAACATTCTCCGTCCAAATACACCCTTATATAAGATGATTCCTAATTCAGCAAACTCCCCCGGGATAACTTAGGACAAAACATAACGAAAGAGACAGTTTTGTTCTAATCTTTTCCATACTACTTTTCTAACGGAACCAAAATGTACCAAATTGCTACATTATTTTCTGTTTGATACTAAAAATAGACCCAAAAAAAAGACGCATGGTTCAGTTTGCAAAAAAATGCCCCATCAATCGGAAAAAAAAAAGCATCTGTAATCGTAGAAACACTAACAGTTCTCTAGGATCTTAGGGTTTAGTAACGAAAAATTAAAATCGAATTGTTATGCAAACACAGAAAATTGATTATCGCTAGGTCTATGAGCAACAAAATTATAGAATTCTCTGAAATATCTAAAGCAGAACATTGCGAATTTGCACTAAAAAGGGCAAAAAAAAAAAAAAGAGTGCGAAATTACCTTAGGATCGAAACGCATTTGCCAAACTTCAGAAGGAGGGGCTTCAAGGGTAGCAATAGTGGCATTGGAATCGACATCGAAGACGCGAACAAAGCTATCGATGGAAGAAGAGGCTGCAATTGAGCCGAGTGGATGAGCGGCTACGGAAACGACGCCGAGACAGTGGCCGGTGTTGGTACGTTCAAGGACAAGTTCATCGGAATTCCATACTCTTACGGTTTCGTCGAGGGCACCGGTGAGGAGAAGCGGTGGTCGGGTGGCGGTTGCGGGTGCCCATGTAACTGCCCATACTGACTCATCGTGCGCGCTGTCTACCGATTTGATTCCAGCGAGTTTCATTGCAACTGCAAAATCAGTTTTTCTTTTTCTGTTCTGTTCTTTGCTTCTTTTGTTTTGCCTCTCACTTCAGCTTTTCGACTCCACTTGACTTGGTTGATGGGCCTCCCTATTTTACTAGTTAGTACCATTTATCAAGCCCATCTACTATTTTTTTTTGTAATAGAAATATATTTTCTAATACATGGCTAAATTGATTTTTGGTCTCTCTAACTCTAACTCGCTCTAAAATAAATTTCTCACTTTATTAATATATATACTGAATATGGCGATGAAAACATAGACAATATGTAGAGACAACGATCTGCTATGACTGATGTATTTATAACTCGATCTTCGAGCCACAGTCAAATGAAGACGTGAATGCAAGATGCCAGTGGAATTATTGGTCGGGCATAGGCTAGGGTTAAATACATGACATTTAAATTGTGTTCGGTGACACTTAACAATACACATAAACGCATTTAACATTGTTATAAAATGAATGTTAACAAATTGATCGAATTGAGAAACTCTTGTTAGAGAAATATACTAATTTGAGATATCAAATAAATCATAAACTTATTCAAGAGTGAGTTACATAGACACACTTGGATGAAAAATAAAAATTATGATGATCGGTGTATAATAGGAAAAAGGAAAATATTAAAGTCCAAAGAGCATTTATAAAAATATTTACATTTATCTTACTTTTATTATTACAAAACAAATATTTAATAATTATAAAAATGCTAAAAATTTGATATGAGCAAAGTAGTTAGAAAAAATCTTAATTACTCATTCAGTCTCTTAACTTATTTTTTAGTTTTGTTTTGACCCCTTAATTATTAAAAGTTTTATTTTAATTTTTTAATTATTAAAATTTTTGTTTTGGTCCTTAACTTATTTTATATTTTATTTTGGTTCCTTAAATAAAAAATAAGTTAAGGGATAAAAAAACAAAATCTTTAATAGTTTAAAGACCAAAATAAAACTAAAAAATAAGTTAAAAAGTTTATTAATAATTAAGAAACTAAAATGAAATGGAAAAATAAATTAAGAGATAAAAAATAATTAAACCTTAGAAAAATAGTAAAGATTTGTCAGGCCTCCATGGTAAAATGGTAGAGCAACGATAAAAGTGAAAGGCAACGGAAAACCCTAGCAATCAATTTATTAGCTTTAGCTTTGACACTCTTTCGCGTGAGTCTCGAAGCCAAGCCAGGCTTGAACCCCAAATCAGGTTAAGGCTAGTTGCAGAACAGAGACACTTTTTTGTTCGCAACCTTAAAAATCTAAGACATGGTTTGGTTTCAATGCGAGGACTGTGGAGACGAACTCAAAAAACCCAAGTTGCCCAATCACTTCCGGTCATGCTCCGCCACCAAGGTTTTTATTTTTCAATTTCACTCTTAATCATTTCACAACTTAAATCTATGCTTATTTTTCCGTTTGTTTGTTTGTTTGTTCATGCTATGCAGCTTTCTTGCATTGACTGTGGCCAAATGTTTGATCGAGACACTGTTCAAACCCACACTCAGTGTATTACTGAAGCGGTGAGCCTCTTTATTATGCCTTTGTTTTTGTAATTGTCTTAATGATTATTCATAGATTGTAGATTAGCTTGTAAACTCATGATTTGTTATAATGTACTATCTCTAATATCCATCCTTATAATTAATTTGTTAATCGATGATAGGATAGGATACCGATACCTCTCTGTTTCGTTATGCAGTTTGATTGGGGGTTTTTCAATGTGGCTTAACCGATGATTATCATTTCTTTCTCCAAACATTATTGTTATGGAGTTAATATCGTTCACTCGCTTCTTAAGTACTTTAAGGCATTCTATTCAACTAATTTATAGTTGTATTTCTGATATCTCACTTTGAGTGGAATTTTTATCTTAATGTTCAAACTTTAAAAATATACAAGGATCTTATTTTCTTCGCCTTCTCATTTTGCTTTGATTTTCAGGAAAAGTATGGTCCAAAAGGCCAAGGAAAAACTTTGAATGCTGCAGCTGCCAAGCCTGTCAAAGATGGCAAACAAAAGCCAGTAGTTGATATTAATGTGGGTTTATCTGAACGTCCACCATGGTTCTGTAGGTATATATTCTATGGGCTACCATTTTAGTCACTATTGACATTAAAATTACGGATTAAATGTCAATTAGATGCTGTAGTGTATCTTTTAAAAATTTATAAGAGAGAAACATAATTATCATGGTCTACCAATCCTGTTCGGATGGGAATTGGGCTTCTAAGTCCTTGCATTTGAGTCTTGCTGTTATTTCTTATGGTTCATGGGATCATAAAGGTGACAAGACCACTGTCTAAATATTTTTTTTCTTCATGTAAATGTAAACAGAGGATGTAAAAATGTTAACTGAGCCTGTTGTAGAAAGTTCAAGGGTACTAAGTTAAATGTGCAAGACATGAATTTTTTACTTATGGTTGAATCATGTAGTGACCAGTGTGGAAAGTTCAATGCTAAGTTTAATGTGAAATCATATACATGCATTGCACCTGTACTTTTTTAAACAAATCTGCTTTTGAGATATAATTATTATGTCTTACAAGATACTTTCAGCTGTTAGTTATATCAGTCTTAATCAGTTAAGACTCTTAACCAATTATTAGCCTTCAAAACATCTTTCTTAGTTTAATTGGTTACATTTACTCAATAAATATTTTCACTACCTGCATTAAACTCTTAGATTGTGAATATTATGAGTGTTAACTGCCAAAAATGGCATATTGTAGTGTCCGGGACTATTTTGTAATATAAAAAGGCACGATACGATTCTTTTCACCAAGAGAGAAATTTTCTTAGATATTGTGTGTCACCCCTGTGGTTTTGTTTATTCATTATGCTCTACTTATTTTTGGCTTTGTAGTCTTTGCAATACAAAAGCTACAAGTAAGCAAGCGCTTCTTCTCCATGCTGAAGGAAAGAAACACGGGGCAAAAGCCCGAGCATTCCATGCTTCACAGCAGCCAGCAGTCCAGACGGATAAACCTGCCCCTGATGCAAAGGATACTGTGGTGACTGCTTCTGATGGTACGGCAAAAGATGACAAAAATGCAGAGCAGCCAAAATTGCAAGAGTCTTCTGAACAAAATAACTTGAAACCAGGGAATGAAATTTCTTCAGAAAAGAAAAAGAGGAAACATGATGCGTTAGAGTCTGACCTTATTAAAAAATCGAAGAGTGACGCTTCAGTTGACACTGAAAACGGGGAAGTAATCCAGGGTGAGAAGGCAGGAGAGAGGAAAATTAAATGGAAGAAGTTCATCAAAGCAGCTTTGAAAATTGTATGTATATTGAATTTTGGAATGACATCCTTTCTTGTTTTCTGCTTAATTTATCTATGCTATAGTGATCTTTATCTGTTTATTTTAAACACGGTATGGTCGTATAAAGATAGTGACTTTTAAGGTGGACTCAAGTATAGCTTATGCAATCGCATTTATGAAGAACTTGCCCAAATTTTTTAGAGTTTTGGTTTGTACATATAATTTTCCTACTTCACATGATGTGCTTATTGTTTTATTTGTGGCAGCATTCTGATGGATTGAAGATGAAGAAACTGAGAAAAGTTGTCCATAAAGCACTGCAAGAATCTGGTATTGTAGTAAATGAAAATGAATTGAGCGAGGCACTTGAGCAGAAGGTCTGTCTATCTACTGAGTTGTGTTTTCTGTTAAAATTGTCCTTTATAATAATAATAATAATAATAATAATAATAAAGACTATTGATTTTCTTATGATACAATTTTGCTTACAGGTAAATTCCAGCTCCAAATTTGCAGTTGAGAACAAGTATGTGCGATTAGTGGCCAAAGATTGAACACTATTGTTTGAGGTGTCACCACTAAGAGTCAATAATTTCTTGTCTGCTATTGTTTGATTAACATTCAACCCTCAAAAGTATCAGGGAAGTTTTGTAAACGGATAATTTATTGTCGCATCATGCAAAATTAAGTTAATATTGTAGAAAAACCAAAGAGAGAATACCGAGACAGATTCCATTTGTTAGTATGCTCAATTACAAGTAAACATTCATTGAGTTTTCTGAACGGTGATGTGGAAGCTTTAATGAGCAATCGTTTTTGAGAGTGTATAATCTGATTTCATTTCCTTTAATTGTCTGTTTCTCTGATAGGTTTATTATAGTGTGATTATTTGTGCTCATATAGATTTACTACAAGTATAAAATAATAAACATATGATAATTGAGATATGCTTTTTTGTTGATGTTGTAATATTATAATTTTTTAGTATAAAAAGAAAATCTAACTCTTTTTCTATTTGTTGAGATACTCACAATCAAACGAATCTTTAGTTTAATAAGCAAAATTTCAATGTTCTTCATCACACACGTAATATGTGAGAAGCTTTATGCATAAGAACTCGAAGCAATTTAGTAGTTCTTAATTTATAAAAATAAGTTCTTAAGTGGCGCAAACAAATTTCTGATGAAGTTGGCTCGTAAAAAGTAAAAAAGGAAAATTAACAATTTTATATAAAATGATTGGAATTTTATTTTGGCTCGTAAAAGTAATTTCAATTTATACAGAAAGTTATCATTTTAAAATCATAGGCGCTACGAAATTTTACCAAATTTAATTTTGTAAATGTTTATTGACTGCCACTTATATGAATTTTTATAAGCCATGCACTTTTTATTGTGAAAAAAGAAGAATACAATCTTACAAAAAGAAGAAGAGAGAAACACAACACTTAAGCATCTCACTTGTTATTTAAAAAAATAGTAATTTTGGCTGATTCATGTACACACAATCAAAAAATTGTCCATATACATCATATCAGAAAAATCATCAAATAAGAAGGCATACAGTGTATAATTTTCTCTCAACCTGTGGTGTAGCAGACAAATTTCTTGATTAACTGGATTACCTTCACAAACAAATTGCAACGTATTGTTTTCACCTATTTTGAAGTTGTTTTATATACTTATGTCCAATTGTTTCTGATATGCCGTCAGAATCGCTTTCACAATGCTTTTTGCTTCTCAGTTTTCACTTTCATACTTGAACTAAAAATAGAGGGACGATGATTTTTTAAACAGAAGGATTGCTGCAATTATCAACATCCCGACAGAGCACAGTAATGCCTGCAAAAACATGACAATTTAGAATGCTACAATAACATTGAAATGTATAGCAAAACATATAAAAAAAACTACAGATAAGGCCTTTCAACTTAATTTAAAGTTTCAGACAACCTTTAGCTTTATTTTGTGTTAAGTTAGTCATTTTTTCATGTCAAGTTCGTCATTTTAGTTTAAAAACAAAGTTGGACTAAACATTTTATTTATGTAAGTTTCCAAAAGCCTTACTTGACCATTCAAAAAGGTAAATTACATCATAATGTCTGTCACATTATCTAATCCATCCCATCTCAACGAACATGTATTGTTTTAGTTTATATCCAAGATTATGACCTCATTGTAGTCAACAAGGGTCTAATTGGTAGTGCTGAGCTATGAAACATTCTTTATGTACACATAATTGTAACAAAAATAGACTAAGAACGGAAGTTGGTTCAACATTGTAAACGTTTTGACACAAATAAAAGACTAACTCGGTAAGACACTAAAAATAAGAGCAGAGAGTAATAGCAGAGAGATTACAGCAATTGCAGAGGCTCCTAGCCCGGCCCGTTCCCTAGGGTCCTTTCGATAATAATTTCCAAAATACAGAACAGTTGCATAGAACCACATAGGAGGACAAAGAAATCCAAAAAGAAATCTGTAATTTAACAAACATAAAAAAACTGCAATTTAACAAATATAGCAGCGAGATAAGATGAGGAAATGGGGAAAGTAGTCTGATTAAAATTACTTACGAGAACCATCCAACTCCGCATCCAAAACATGGGAGCGGTTTATCATAAATTCCTGTCTGTAAGTCCTCAGGATCTCTGATTAAGGTATACTTTCCCTTTCCATGAACCATTGCATCCCCTGTCATGGCCATAAAATTGCAGGTAAAGATGTGAACAAAGAACATATTGAAAGCGGCGATTTTTGGTATTAGAAGAAAATTCGATTTGTATTGTTGTATATAATGAGTAAATACTGCATATTGTCACTAAACTGGTTACAATTTATTAGCATATTAAAGTATATAACAGAGAAGTTCTTTAAACTCTAGTAAGACATGTCATGACCCTAAGATAAAAATCAAAGGACAAAGGGTGAAGGGATTCATCTATATCAATCAATAAAATGGATATCAACATTAAGTGTCACTGAAAAATGTCGTATAGAACACACAACATTTCCTTCATCAATTACACAAAGAGACGCTTGATCTATAGGATGTGACCATTGCACAGAGAAATTGAGCAAACAACACACTCAAGGAATAGCTGCTATCTTTGTTGCATATTTTAGCAACTAGATTAGCTATAGCAAGATAAATTAGTAAGCAACATATATCCTCTGTCTAAATAGAAAAAAGGAGGACTATACAAGTATGTGCACGGGAGCAATTAACATACTATTTATAGCTTTTCAAAGAGACCAAATTTGATAAAATAGTTTTGGTAATACTAAATCATAGATGTAATGTTGAAATTGTTACCTTTGTGTGTCTAAATCAAACTACACTCGCCTCTACTTATAATAGCATATAGAATAAATCTAATACATACTAAGTTACATGATTTTTAATCCTAATAATGAATATTCATATTTGATTCTAACACTCCCCCTCAAGCTGAATCTTACCGAGCCTTAAGCTTGTTACAACGGTGGATGTAATGTAGAGAAAATAGAAACAGCAGGGTTGTAGCTGCGGCTGAAAAGTGGTAATGCGGTCTGAGGAGACTATAACAAAGATAATTATGCTCGATGGAGGATTCCAAAGGTGACTGCGGTGGTTGCCGAAAATGGGTCTCATTTGAGAAAGTGTGGCTGTTGGAACCACACCTGGATGCGGAGAGAAACTTCGACATGAAAGAGAAGCATTGGATGAAGCACAGTGAAAGCGCACAACAGGACAGAAGTAGGACAAACATGTCGACTGGATGAGAATATCTAATGAGAGCTCACAACAGAACCAAATGATGGCAGATCCTTGTAGAGGAGAGATAGAGAGATAGAGAGATAGAGAGAGAGAGAGAGAGAGAGAATGCATCGAAAAAGGTTTCCGAGAAATTCTTCAGTAGCGGCGGGCCGGCGGCAGTAGGTGACTAAGTGAAAGATGTGATCAGCAGAGACGAAAACCAAAGATGTGATAGGAGGCTTGCAGAATAAAGTTACATAAGTGTTGGAACAAAATGGAAACTTGCCGAACAAGTGGTGGCCGGTGGTTGTAGTTTGCTGACACCAGAGGCTATGAACCTCACTAGTCACGTTATCTGAACTTGCTTTGATACCATATTGAAATTGTGTTCTGCGGGTTTCTAAATCAAACCACACTCACTTTTATTTATAATAGCATATTGAATAAATATAATAAATGCTAAATTACCAATTGATAGATTTGCTAATTCAAATCCAAATAATAAATATTAGGCTTTGATTAGGAGTATAAGGTGGCTTGGTGGTTTGGGTGAGGAACATAATAGTGGGAGTGAGATGGAGGTCATAGGTTCAACTTACGCCACTAATAAAATAAGAACTAACAACTAACATTTGTCAAAAAAATAGTTTGACTATTTGATTCTAACAGTAACGATTACTAAAGTAAAAAAAGTCATTTGACACATGACTACTATTGTTACCTCTTGAATTACTCCGAGCAAAGGGTCTTAAAAGATCAAAATGCTTAGTAGAAACAGATCTCACCGATTCCACGCCCTTTCTCAAATCAACATTCTCTTCCACCCTACCATCTGCAACAACAAAGGAAATCCCGTTTGAATATACTTACTGGAGATAGATCTTGCTAACTGCACACCCTTTCTCAATCATCCAATCTAAACAATGATACACTTGAAAGCTTGGAGACCAGACCACTCTGGTGATTACATCATATTTTTCAATACATATTACTTGAATAAATTCTATTGTACTGACATACATTATAACTTATAAGGATCTCATGATCAGTGGCTGAACAAATCCACAGTTTCTTATTTTATTAATCTATGTCGATGCATGTATAGTATAGCCTGATGGCTAAATACATTTCCCCTTTCCATTTGAAATTCGTTACATGGAGGAATAATAATCAAAATTTTACCATAAGGAACATATTATTATATTATGAAAATCTAACATGGTTTTGAAAGTTTGTTTATAGCTTGTAAAATGTTAGCAATAGCCAAGATAATTTTGTTCTAACATAACGTGTCCAACCATAAAACCTAGTAGCTCAATTATCGAAACAATGATAAACTTGAAGGCATGAAAACCAGATGTTTTCAACAACAAATTTCCCTTACATATCACACCAGTGCTAACAAACATATTTTACTCCTATGCATCACACAAGAGACCGCTCTATTTATTATAAGTTAGAAAGATCTGCGTGTCTTAGACCGAACAGACAAATCACGGCAAGATGTTGTGCATATTGGAAAAGGAGACTGATAATTACAATCTAACATGCACATACAGTTCTAATAACGATGAAAAGTTTCAGTACCTTTATCCATGGATTTTGTAGTTAATTTGTAAACTAAGCCTCAAGCTCTTCAACCTTCAAATAACACTGAGAATTCCTGTTTTCCATAATTGCACATGTTACATAAAATAAGACGAATTGCGAAATCAACAATGCGCATTTCCACTTAGAAGCAGATAAATAAATGAAAAGAATATGTAATTCACGCCACTTGTCAGATAATCACACATATTGATTTGGCAACTTTTAAGCTCAATAATCTTACGAACATTTCAACAAATATGCATGAATTGCCACTGATAAGTAACATCACGAAACCCTAGGCTAGTACACTAGTAATATTTTCATAGATCATAAGGAATTGAGGAATTTTACTTATCCTTCAGAAATCATAAGAATTGTAATAACATACTATACACTAATACATACTCCTATAGATTTTACAAAAACAACAACGATTTTGACTTGAATCAACCAAACAGTTATCATAAAAAATACCAAATTTGTTAACTAATGGATTGATCAAGAAACTAAATAATCATGTACTGAATTGAAAAACAAGTTCCTGTTAAAGCTAAGATCATGACCTAAGTCAGAATCAAACAATCTGAAATTGAATTATGTGAGAACGAACATGGTAAAAAGAGTAATGGAAACAGAGAAATTAATCAAAAATGAAGAAATCTTGAAGAATCGGAAGAAAATGATAGAGAAAGAGACCTTGGAAGAAAGAGTAGAAGAATCACAGCGATCAGAATTCAGAACAGAAGTGCCAAGAATTGAAAGAATGATTTCTAATTATTCATATGCGAAACCGACCTTTAACGCCAAACAATTTGATAATAGTAGAAAGAAACTTAGCTGACTTTGTTTTTGTTAGTTGCCTCTGTCCGTTTTCTTTACGTCTTCAAAACAAAATAATTTATCAATAAAAAATAAGTGTGCTTATAATTGTAATAAAATTATTTTTGAAAAAATGAAACGATTATTTCAATGGTGATTCTTGTTGAACTTGGTACAAAAACTACGATTTGATCATGTAGTAACTGCGTTTAAAAAGGAACTGAAACCACACTCTTTGAGATGCTTTTAATTCAGTGAGAGATTAGTCATTGCGTTCGGCCATGGATATGCGGGTCTCGACCAAAAATACCGAAACACATTATGCTCGAGAACAACTTTTTTTGTTTATATTTTGATAAAAACACTAATTTTCTGAAATAATTAATTATTATAAGATTTTTAAATTATAATTTTTAAAAAAATAATAACTTGATGAGTTTTTGTTTTTGACTCTTTGGCTGCTTTCAAAAGATGAAATTTATTATATATGTAAAAAGATAGATGAATTTTAGTTATTTTGCATAAATTTCATTGTCTGCTATGCTTTCACATGTTTCTCTTAGTCTTTGTCAAAATTTTGGAGCTGTAGTAATATTATTAGTTTTCTCGTAGTCTTTTTCAAACAAACAATATAATAAATAATCATATAACATTTTAATTATTATTTTATAATGAAGTTCTTAATTTGAAAGAAAAAAAGAATACTAGTTCTCTCATATTCTTTCCTCCAAAAGGTGGGGTGGTGCCATCAATTTGGGTTCTTTGAGCAGAGACTTGTACGTATTGTGGCCACAATTTGGACTATTTGGTTGGTACATCAATTAAATATTGTATGTATGTTTAAGAAAATCAAAGGATGAAAAATAAAAAGTGAATATAAAATGTAATGGACTTGTAACACCCATGTGTTGACTCGGTTTATTTTTCCTTCTCCATAGTCTCTTTTGATTGCTACACCACACGGCTTGATGTTGCTTTGTGTTTGTGAAATCAGATTTATTGACTTTGGCCTTCTATTTTTGCACGAATCATTTTATAATGATTATTACAAATACAACTACTAATAAATACTATTTTTGTTAATTAATACTGTAATAATAAAACAAGGGGCCAAATGCCGTCAGTAATGACCAAATTAACAACTTTCATTTCAAACTTCAAAGTGACCTACCAAGAATTTACATAATTTTGAATTACCAACTTTAAACAAAAAATAATCTAATCTATTATGTTTTACATAACACACAACCAAATAGGTCTAGTTCATAAAAAAAGTACACAAAAAATATTCTAAGGCAACAATGCATGTAAGGGTATTTTCATAGTAGACTGCAAGTGTGTTTAGTTTAGCTTTAGATAGAATTGATTTTGGTAGAATTGATTCTATCAGAATTGATTTTACCATAATTGATTTATGTTTGGATACAGTTATGTAAAAGTGAGTTGAATTATAAATTTCAGTGTAAAAATCATACTTAAAGCCAAAAGCTACAAATTCTATCTTCTAGCACAATCATTTATGAAGGCAGAATTAATTCTGCTTTAAAGTAACCAAACATCTAAAATCAATTTTACACTTCTATATTTGATTTTGGCTCTTCCAAAAGATACACCAAACAGACACTGCATGTATGATTGTCATTCTATAGATGCATTGTAAATGGAGAGAAGTCTATTTACATAAGATTATAACAAACGCATTTAGAACCATACGCATACAAAAAGCTATTATGTGGAATTTCGTCAACAAGATCCGTTGTAGTCTAGTTGGTCAGGATATTCGGCTCTCACCTGAAAGACCCGGGTTCAAGTCGTCCCGGCAACGGAATTTTTTTATAAACTTCATACATTTTTAAGAGTTTATGAGGAAAACCGATGTTGTCTATTTTTCTTATACTCTTTGAACGTATTTCTATTCACAGTCACAAATCACATGCATGATTTAGGTGAGTTTAGTGTTACTTCTTAAAATTGAAACCATGATTTACTTATTTCAGGAAACCTGAGAAATGTTAAACACTCCTATTAATTAAGTATTAAGTATATTAACATAAGATAAAAACTTCCATATACTTTTTTACCTGCAATTCAACTGATTTAAGAAAAATCTGTTGTAAAGAATTTTCTCCTTTTAGTTTATGCATCCGTTTCTTCATATAATCATATGGTACTATTGTTATTTTGTGAAGGAGTGTAGAATACCATTGTTGACTCGTTTTAAAATGATCACTTCACTTGATGACTTGAATAATGGCCATTTTCTTTCATTCACACCATTGCTTTCAAATTTCAATTGCAAATTGATATATCATAGTACTCCTATACTAGTTCACATGATTATAATAAACATTTTAATTGCTTCAAAAGTCAAATTTACACATGATAGAAAATTTAAAATATTTAACATGTATCAAAACTTATGAATTTTATATTACATATATAACTTTTTAATAAATAAATATTGTTTTTAGTAAAAAATTGTTACTTTAATTAATTATTATTTTAATGTATGCAATATTGCTCGTATTATATAAATAGTCCAAATAACAATTCAATCATTATTGTAAAGTTATTTTTTCTTTTTATATAAATTCTAGTGTTGAGTTTATTAGGAGAAAAACAAATGAGGTTGTTCATACTTTTGCTACGGCGGCCTCAATTTTGGCTAGTGTTCAAATTATAGTCGATATCTCAGATTATATTAAACATATTTTAATCAATGATATGCTACAAACATTTTCTCGTCAAAAAAAAAAACACAATTCAATCATTATTTTTTTCAAAGTTATTCTAATTTCTAATCACGTGTTTCTCTGCGGGCCCGTGGTTTCCAACTTTTCTTGGAAATTTCTTCTAGCAATTTTAATTGTTGTTTAAGTTTACAGTTCACACAATTCTCTTCTACGGTATGATCAAATTTGGAGATAAAAAGTTTAACTTATTTGATTTTTTTGTGAACGACAAGTGAACCTATAAGAAAACCAACAGATCGATTGAAGAACATATGTGCAATGTTTTTTTTGTGCTAGACATCAATCACAGTGCACTTTTTTTTTTGAAGCAGATCACAGTGCACTTGATTTAAAAGAAATGTGAACGAAGCACATTATTATATGTCAATTTAATTTTTTTAGTATATTTGATTATTGATATATCAGACTTATAATATGTATGTATAAAAAAAATTAAATTTTTTTATAAAAAAGTTTGGAAGAAGTAAAAATGAAAAAGTGATCTAACTTTTAAGTATCATTAAGTCAAATTATTTCTTCTATTATTCTCATGGTGTGAATAAAGATTAAAAATATCTAACTTTTTTGAAATTTTCTTTTCTAACTGTTTATTTTCTTTTTTGAAATATCATATGGACCTCTTATGTTTTTTTTTTCTATTTTTCACAAGTTTAGTTTTGTCTTTTGTTGCTTTCTTGTTATTTTTATTTTCCATATAATTTTTAGTATATGGTCATATAATATTAATTTTTTTTATATTGAAACATAAATTGCTCATGCGAAAAATTGTCATAGATAGACCTCTTCACATCCAATTTATATGTCTTTTAACTCTTATTATTTGAACCATCTGATAGGCACGGTCATATAATACATACCTTTTTTTCTTAGTACAGGTCATATAATACTTTTAATTCGTGTGGAAATAACTTTTTTTTCTTCTATATATATAAAATAAGGATATTGTCAACATATGCCCTTAGGGTATAAGGGCATATGATAAGGAATCTAAAAGTATTATTTTTGGCCACAAATATAAGTAAAATTGATTTTTTTAGTTCATTTTTCTGTTGGTATATCTGGTTCAGAGGGAGTAGAAATATTACATTGAAAACATAATATTTTGACTTTAAAAAGTTAAAGGTACAATTTTTAAGCAAATATTTTTATTTTTAATTCATTAACACGTGCATTTGGGACACACGTTAACATTTGTCATAAAATAAAATATACAAAAAAATTAATAAATTTGAGACTAAATTTAAGTCTAAAAATACTACTATGTCCTAAAATATAAGAGAAAATTAGTTAAATAAAAATATTGTTTCTAGATTAAATTTTTACCAAAATACATTAACTTTTTTATTGACCAATTGTTTTCATACTAATATCATTGGTAATATAATTAAAAGAAAATAAATACTCATGTTATGATGTTAGACAGAGAGTAGAGTCTGAAAAATCAACTCAACAAAACAAAGAGTCTCCATCATCTTCAAAAGCTGCTTCTTTCTTTTTTATCCTCAGTTCGTCGATCAATGGTGACTCCTCTCTTTTTCAACCATTAGAACCTTTTTTTCTATTTTCTATTACTATAATCAATCAGTATCATGAAGAAAGGAAATTTGGGTCTTGGTCTCAAACTCTCTCTTCCCCAAACCGATCAAGTTGCTTTTGCAAAGTTTCTGTGAGTCTCTCTTTCTCTTTATCTCTATATGAATGTGATTGTTTGAGTTTGGATTTTGATAAATTTGAAATTTTTCCATGTGGGTTTGTTTTAGGACTGAGAGTGGAACTTTTAAGGATGGAGATCTGCTTGTAAACAGAGATGGAGTTCGAATTGTTTCTCAGACTGAAGTTGATGCTGTAATAACATTTCTCATGGATTATTATTATTGTCTTTGCAACTTTTTATTTGTTTAGTTCAATTTTTTTTCTTCCATTTGGTCTTTTGGATCTGATGAATTAGCTTTTATTGTAAAAATGGATTTGTGAATTTTTATGCCTTTTTCTTGTTTTGAGGTTTTTATACCAAAATGGGGAATTTTTGTTTGGTGGATTATTTTCTGTTATTGTTATTTTGGTATGATCAAAAGAAAGGAAAAAGAATGTTTTTTTTTTGGAGGGGGTATTGGGTTGAACTTGAGTATAATTTTCTTAGCCTTTGCTTCTATTTAGAATTGAATCAGATATTTTTTTAAACAAATTTATCAGTGTCTCACAGATTTTGTCATCTTACTTTCATTGTTCAACAAAAGGGAACAAGTTGCTGGCATTCAACAAAATGAGTCTTTAAGTTCATTCAATTCTACATAGGGAAATAATATTTCCTTTTATACATAAACAAAGTTTTTTGTTGAATTTTTCGCATTCTTAGATAACGTTTGATTCTCTATGCTGTCCAAAAATTGAGTCTTTGATGTTTTCTTTGGTTGGGACATAGGGAGAGACTGCTAAGTATGTTTGAATTGATGATATAGGGTGTAATGGAATGAAAAGTCTGGTTAGATTTTACAAAATGGATGTCATTCTATCCTATTTCATTACATTCCTCACAATTCGCCCTATATCATCAATCCGAACGTTTTGTATAGTTGTGTCCAAGTAATGAACCCTCTGTGTCCACCAGAATCGTTTGGACTCACTACCACATTATTCCAATGCATACTTTTCTATGGTGATGCTTTTTTTCCGGTCATATTTTAGAAAGCGGGATAAATTGATAGTAGATACATGGGCATGTTAGTGAGGACACATAATTCCTATCTATGAAGCCCATCCACTGACACGGACACCGACACGGATAATTTTTTCGAAAAAATGATATATTTCAATGTAATTGTAAGTGTTATACACGTGTCGTGTCCGACATATGGACACGCCTGTTTCGTGAAGTGTCCGAGCTTCCTAATTTCCTATTATACTTTTATAAGCAACTCAGTTTTTTTTTAAACAAAAAATCATCTGATATCCCCTAGACCCCAACAATTGTGGTTTTTGATATAATTAGGGCAAGGAGGTTTGATCTTTGGTCGTGCTTTATTTTTTGGTCACATTACATGTGTCGGCTGAATTCTGACAATATATTTTATGTATGGTTTACCATGTTTTATATGTTTTCAGCCACCTCCGAATCCAATCAAGCCAATAGACAACCAGTTAAGTTTGGCTGACATAGACATAGTGAAAGTTGTTGGGAAGGGAAATGGAGGGGTGGTGCAATTGGTGCAGCACAAATGGA
Source organism: Trifolium dubium (assembly GCA_951804385.1). Taxonomy (NCBI): domain Eukaryota; kingdom Viridiplantae; phylum Streptophyta; class Magnoliopsida; order Fabales; family Fabaceae; genus Trifolium; species Trifolium dubium. The sequence goes on from OX638073.1 coordinate 34,418,822, forward strand.
CTAATCAGTTTTTTGCATTAAAGGTAATATACTTTATGCACATTGAATACCTTGCCGTGAATTTGCATTGGATGAGATATGATCTAAAATTTTGTATAGTTGAGTTGGGCCAATCCAAATTCTAAGAGGAGTTGTTCAATTTCATCCGAGTATTTAGTTGATTGTTATTCGTTGCAGGTGGTTTCTTTTCCATTATGTCACAGTATCATCTTTCTGTTCACCCAACTTTGGACCATTTAACTGTATTTAACTTAAACTTAATAATTCAGACACATGTCTCTTCCCTAGGTTCTTGTATATTTTAATCAATCTTTGAATGAGAGAAATACAAGTTATGATGTGAATTGAGACAATATTTGCACCAAGGTCATCAATTCCCCAACCTTCAATATTAAAAATTTATTCCTTGGTCATCCACATCCCCCTTTTTCCTATTAGTTTTAGACTTTTAGGAAGTAGCGCAATGATGAGGTAACATGTCCCATATTGATTTAGCAATCAAGTATTCGAACATTAGAGCTTGAAAAACTGCTGCTTTTATATATCATGATTTTTCTAATAGTAGCTATTTGAACTTGCAAACCAATTACTTTCCCTTTATCTGATATATAACAACTTTAATGTTATCATCTACTATTCTACGTTGTTATTCTGTTGTCCCTTATGTGTGCGTTCTTCACAATTGAAGATAATTCAAATGAATATCGAAGAGTCTGTGCGCAAGCAGATAGCTAAAGAGCTGAAAATTAATCAAGCAGCACAATGTCCTTATGTTGTTGTCTGCTACCAATCATTCTATGATAATGGTGTCATATCAATCATCTTAGAGTACATGGATGGAGGTTCCATGGCCGATCTTCTGAACAAAGTTAAAACAATTCCGGAGCCTTATCTTTCTGCCATCTGTAAGCAGGTAAGGAGTAGACACTGCTGCTCTTCACTCTTCCCTCATAGTTCTGTTCACTGAACTCTAAACAGGAGCTAATTCCTTTATTTTGTGTGTGTTATGATATAGGTTCTGAAGGGTTTGATATATCTTCACCATGAAAGACATATTATCCACAGAGACTTGAAACCTTCTAATTTGTTGATTAATCACATTGGTGAAGTTAAGATAACTGATTTTGGTGTTAGTGCAATTATGGAAAATACATCTGGTCAAGCAAATACTTTCATTGGCACATACAACTATATGTCTGTAAGTAAAATATGTAATCATATGTGCATATTATTTTACTACCAAAAATGTTAAAACGTTTTCATGGGAAATAACGTCCAATCTGTCGATTTTACAGCCAGAGAGAATCAATGGAAGCCAACGTGGCTACAACTACAAAAGTGATATATGGAGTTTGGGACTAATATTGCTCGAGTGTGCTATGGGGCGGTTTCCATATACACCACCAGATCAAAGTGAAAAATGGGAAAGTATATTTGAGCTTATTGAGACTATTGTCGACAAACCTCCTCCTAGTGCTCCATCTGAACAATTTTCTGCAGAATTTTGCTCATTTATCTCTGCATGGTAATTGTTTAATTTGCTATCTAGTAATGTATAGTCGAGAGATAATGAACATGCATGTCCGTATTTACTTAGTGAGAATGAGAGAGATAGAGTACACTGTTAAAAATGTTACCGGTTACTAAATGGCTGTCCAGATATTTGTTTAGCTGTTTGAGGAGCCTTAATTTCATAGAATGTCTATGGAGTCAACAATATCTCGAAAGTAGGCATCTTCCATAGGAATTCAGTTGCTTATTTTTCCATGAACTCTGTCACAATGTGCTTTTCATGAGTCTTCTTCTGATTCTTCTTTTCCAATCTTCTCTTTGTTCAGTCTACAGAAAGACCCGGCAAACAGACTGTCGGCTCAGGAACTTATGGTATGTGAAAATCTTATCTGTATATATCTATATCATATACAATAGTCTTTCTGATGCTATATATCTCACTGAAACTCCAGGGACTTCCTTTCATCAGCATGTATGATGACCAGCATGTGGATCTTTCAGCTTTCTTCTCCGATGCAGGATCTCCACTCGCAACTTTATAAAAGATGGTATGTTCCAATCTTAGACTATGTTTTAATTGAAATAGCAGATAATTCCTATGTTATTTATTTATCAATTTATCAAGTGTTCTTGAATAATCTTCAATACATAAATACAATCAATCTGTCATAAGGATTCTAAATGCTAATGTTTTGAAGCTCATTTTTTCAACTAAAATCATCCTTTGTATTGTGTTTCATATATATAATAACATTTATGAATAATCTGAATACCCTTTTCCTCCCTAAATTCTTAACAGTTGGAATATAGTACTCCATGGCAATTTCGGAACTACTAATTCCACCATTAATATATAAGTATATAACTGTATCGCCGTTTCAAAAAAAGTATATAACTGTATCAGTAATTCTTTTTATTTGTTATAATAGGCTGCTGCTTGCAAATAGGCAGCATTTGCGGACGAGTCAGATAAACAAGCTCATAGAGTTATGCCAAAGATACTGTATTCTGTTGTTTAGTGATTGAGTTCAATAATTTGTGAGAAACTCATAGATCCAAGGTTCAAGGAATTGCCATGATTTGAACTTGGTGAAGAATTTTAATGATGAACATCAAGTATTAAGGGCTACCTTCTGCAAAATGTTTGTAATTTTATGATTGCAACAGAACTTACCCGTATGATATGCCAAAGATTGAGAGGATATTATTTGCTGTACAAATTTATTACTATCCCCGTATCCAAATTTTCAACGAGTTTTTTCTATGTCCTCTTTTATAAGTCTCTCTTTAAATTATCAACTACATTATGTTTTTACCAATATGTCCCTAACTAATGTATTAGTACATTTTTGGAGGTTTAAGGCAAATAATAAAATGGACCCCTAATAAAAAAAGCACAATTGTTTTTTATAAAAAAAAATCATATATTTATACCATAATAAAAAGAAAAAGAACAAAAAAAATTGAGTTTATTTGAATTAGGTTATTTTAGAAAACAGTTTTATTTTATTTGAAATATAAATAACATCAATAATATAAAAAAATAATATTTTAATCATAATAACAAAATACACTTTCAAGCAAATTAATATCTTTAAAAATTAATAGCGTTTTGAAATATAATTTTTTATTTCAAAAGAAATAACAAAATATAGTTAATATATTTAAAAATATAGTAGTGAATGATTCTATTTATAATAAAAAAATATAGGAGTATCATTTTTTTTGACAAAAACAATAGTTGTAAGTTTTTCAATTTTTTTAATGAATTACAACTAATAAAATTTAAAACAGAATAAATTTCACAGGGAAGAGTTGAACCAGCTGCTGCATCTTGTCAGGCATGCGCAACGGTGCATATAATATTTAACCCTGATTGAAATTATTAGGACAAAAAAATATTTTGGGCCCAAAGTTGTGGCCTTTTTTGCCTAGCCTCTGGGCCGCCCCTGAGTCTATCGTAAATGAACTCAAAATTTATACCTAAACGAGTTCTCAAGTTATGTTTGACGTTTTTTATTTGGTTAAAACAAATCAAATTTCTGATCAACTTTTCCTTTGAGTGGCTAACTCCAAAATTGTACCCTCTAATTTTTTTAATATAAAAAGCCTTTGTGATATGCTTAGAAAGTTCTCATTCAGTAACCTTGTACACATTGAATTTTATAGCATACATAACTTACTTAGCCCCCATGAAAAAGTGAGGGGCTAAAAAGTTCTAATGATTCTGAAATACAAACCGTAAATCAATAGCATAAATGAAGATATTTCAACATGCTAAAAACACGTTATGTTATGTCTTTCTCTTCAATTTTCTCACAGCCTTTAAGTCTATCACAATTACAGATATGTTATCGCCGCTTCCTCTGTGGAGGGCGAGTTTAGATAGATACTCTGCAGCAGACTGAGATGCGAGATCAACTCCTCCTTCTCCTTTGTCATATACTGTTGTTCCGTTGTCCCCATACTTCTTGTGCCAAAGAAGGATTCGCTTTCTTGCAACTTCACAGGCTTCTTCATTTGTTATTACATCCCATAAACCATCACTTGCTAAAATAAGGCACTCGTCGTTTTTCTCTCTTTGCACGATATTAACTTCTGGTTCTGGTATTATCCATGGTTTCAAGTATCTATCGCCTGTTGAACAAGACAGCAGTAAGGGAAACTAACCACAATTTCTGAGATGGAGTGATTTAATAATAGTTTTAAACAAAAACTAAATTTGTGTAGCAAAAAAGGCATATCATATCCAAAGGATGAAATCACATTCAAGGAAGTCTCTTAAAGTCCTTTTGTGCTCCAAAATTTTGGGTCCTTGAGACACTATTTATAAACTAGCAATTGTTGGAAAAAGAAGTGTTCCTTTCTTTCTTTAAACTTGAAAAGCTAAAACAAATGCATTAATGTTTGTACTTGTGTCCCACTTCACCAAAATCCATTTGATTCATATGATAAATAAATTTAACCCTTTAGCACCAAGCATATTAGAGTAACATGCAAGCACAATAGTATCAAGTTGCAATAAAACCAATCGTGCAACAGACACATACCTATGGACCTTGACATGGCCAAGACACCAAGAACTCTGTATCCTTTCCACTGTATGACTCTTCCTCCTGCAGCTTCTATTCTAGCTCTCTCATCCTCTCGATTCGGCTGCAAACGTGAAGTAAACTTTCTTGTATCAGACAATGCCGGCTTCTCACATAAATTCACCAAAAAAATTGTGAAACAATGATGAAATGCCTTACTTTGTGGTCAGAAGACAATGCTATGGCTTCTTTCCCGCGATACAAGACAGCTCTTGAATCCCCACAATTTGCAATTATTATGTGGGTTTGACTTAAAATGGCAACCACTGCAGTGGAGCCAGCAGTCTCAGAAGCAACAGGTTCAATCTCATCATCTACTTTCTGAAAACAATTGGAAAATGCTTTCGTCCAATTGTCCTTCCAATCATTTCTCCCGTTTGTTTCGGCCAAACTGGACCGTTGCGATTCAATCTCCTCAATCAACACTGAATGAAGACGTTCTTGGCAGTAATTTGCAACCTATCAAAAACAACACACTCAGTGAAACAAATAAATTTTTCAAAATTATACAAATTGTATGATTTGTTTTAGGCCCATACCTGGAATCCCCCATGTCCATCATAGACACCAAAAAAATGGGCCAGTGAGTATTTTGTGCTTTCATTCACATGGTCATCCATTAGCATCGGTGTAGGGACTTGAAAAAGTTGAGGTTTAACAGCAATAGCATCTTCCATCTCCGGTCTATTTCCACAGATTGATGAGAAACCCCAAAGAGGACCATTACTCAATTCCAAACCATTCTGGTTGCTTGTTCTCTGTGTTATGTTCTCCTTTCCCAACTGATCAAGAACCATAGCAGATAGTTTTGGATCAGCCTCTTCTGACACACTTCGATTTTCATTTTCAATATCCATTGCAATAGAAACCGTATTCTGCTCTGGCTTTAGTGCCGGAAGCACCTCATTTATACTAAACTTACCATGAATATCATCACCAACCGTGACGATTATTGGTGAATCTGCCACCAATTGAGAGCTTGAATTATGCAGACACTGAAAATCCACAGCTAACATGATCTCATCTTCCTTTATAGTCTGGTTACGGTTTTCACTCAAAACCCAATTACTCTCACATTCAATCACCATTCCCGACACAACAGCAGATCCAACTTGATTCTCCTTTACCTCAGCAGATACCATGATTTGATGTTGAAGACTAACATCAGCATGATTTTCATTTCCAACTGCAGGATTTAATATCAAAGCTGCTGCAGTATTTGCCATAAGCTTTAACCCGGTTATCTCCATATGAGTTGTAACTGCGGCATCCTTTTGAATCAAATTTCCAAGTGTAAATGGTACTGCAACACCCGAAGATATTTCTTCCATTGGTTTACTTTGCTTTTTAGCAATAACCTTATTTTCTAGTACCCTATAAGCTTCTAACCTTTAACCACTTTATTCTCCCTTTTTCCTCAAGCTTTTTTTCTATGATATGGTCACAATCAGCATCAAAACACCAAGAATTCTCCTACGGCAAGAAATTTAAGGACTTTAAAAATCAATCTCCTAGACGAAGTCAAAAAAGTGTAACAAAAGTCAATATTTAAGACTATTCATCTTTGTACATCAAAATCTAAATTGTAAAAACTTAACTAATAGAATAACCTACAAGATCCTTTCTGAATTCACATGTTCTAAGCTTCTTTTCATAAAATCCTTTAAACCTAATTAAAGACAAGTAATATACAAATCAGGCAATAGATTATTCATTGATCAAGAAACCATTATTATTATTAATATCAAACAAATCACAAAAACAAAGAAAATGGTGGCACTGAAAATGAAGAAGAAAAAATTGATTAACGGTTTCCTAGATCTGAGACATGAAATTTCACATCTTTGATTCACATCCTTGATTTTGTTCCTTTGATGTCAACAAGGTGATAATAATGGTGATGATTTGAACTTGTATGTAGCTTCTTTAATCTGAATATATAAACAAAACAAAGAGAGAAAGAATAACGGTACTAACTAACCTGAGAAAAGATTGAAACAGTACAAAGAAGGAAGAACAGAACAGAAACCTCAACAAACAAAGATATCAACTTTGGTTTCCTATTTATTCATGACTACTATTTCATTCAGCAATTATTTTTTTTAAAATAATAATAAAAAGAAAACAAAGGAAGTTTCAGCTTTTTTGAAAGAAATTAGAAAAAAGGGTCTTTTGATATTTATAAAGTAGTACGATATAAAATTTTTAAGATAAATATTTTTCTATTAAATTTCTTAATATTTCTCTACCAAAAAATTTTTCTTACAAAACTATCATAAATTATTTGATAATGATGGTTTTTCTAAATTATTTAACATAATTATCAAATAATAACCGTTTATTTCATTGATAATAAGTATTTTTATTATTAAATTCAGAAATAGCAGAACAATATATCTTGGTTGAATCTTATAGTGGAATTAGATGTTTTAAATATGGTTACGGCGCTCAATAGTCCCGAATAATTTTCTTACTATATGTTGGTTATGAAGATTGTATTAATTTTAGTATTTTTTTTCATAGATTAAATTTTGTTTATGCAAAGTGTAAAACCAACCAAAGCACTATACTACTCATTGTCCGACTAAATATGTTTTTTATAATCTAGATTATACGTGAATTAAGAGACTCCACTTTATATTTCTACAACCTTAACTTTTGATTTATTGCCAAAATATCTTCAATGAAATTATCTCTTGAAAAAAAAATGCTTTAATTTTGTTAAATATCAAGGTAAGATTAATTTAATCCACATAGAATAACTCAAGTGATATAAATTAAGAGACATATTGATCGAATAGGAAAAGATCCATCAATCAACTCCTAACATAAACATTTTATATTTTTCGATGTAACAAACAAAGGTAAGATTAATTTAACCTCATGTGAGAATTTGACACGTGGCCTTTCATTTTTAAAGAAAAAACAATACTAGTACTTTATTGCGGGATTGAGTTTAGTTACATCGTTTGTTTCCTTTCTAAAGAACTCTTTTATAAAGTTCCAACCAATACAAAATTAAGACGTGTAAGTCATTCTAATCTCTCTCTTTCATCCATTATGGACTTTTGCAAATCTGCTGGTATTTCTAGTACTGTATATATACAGCTTCCTTTTTATTTTTTAACACATTTTTGATTTTTCTTGTTTGTTTACGATAATAATTTTGGTAAGGTTTACGATAATATATAGTAAACTTTTAATCGTTTTTATTCCAAAAAAAAATTAATTGTCTGCTCCACTTTAAAGTGACCATAGTTTGTTTACTTTCAATATTTTTTTTGTCGAGACCGGAATATCCACTGCCGAATGCAGTGACTAATCACTTGCTATATTGGAGATACCTTGGATGAGATAGCTGACCAAAGATTTAAAGTTAAGGTGAAGATCGAACTCTCGACCATTAGATTATGAAGGATGAGTTTCAATCGCTCAACCAGACCCCTTGAGTTTGTTTACTTTTAATATGATAAGGAATATAATTCAATTTTCTCTTAAAAAATAAATATTAAAAAAATATCAACTAGTACTAAAAATATTTTTTTTGGTATGGCAACTAATATTAAAAATATGTGACAACGTAACTTTTATTTTACATATTAAGCATGTGTATCTTTATTATTATTAGTTCGTGCCCATCATCTATTCGTTTTTTTTTATAAGAATTTGTTCTCTTATTTATTTTTAATTTGTTTTTGGTTATGTTTGTATATTTTTGTTTTCACCACCAGTTTTATCTGATTTAGATGTTAGTTCTGGCATCAAGTGTGTCTGTCTATCCATATATATGTTACAAGTATATATTTTTATTATATATTTGGACTTTGTCAAAAAAAATTTTTATATATTTGGACGTTTTTAACTTATTATGAAATAATTTAGAGTCTGTTTGTTACAGATTAAAAAATAAGTAATTTTGATATAAAATAATTTAGAGATTATTTTTTAGAGATTTTACAAAAAATTAGAAGCTATTTTGTTTGTTTACTATTAAAAAAATTACTTTTTATAAAAAATAAATTTTAACTTATTTGGATCCAACAATATAAAAGTGATTTTGCATCATAAAATACAGTTATCCAAATATAATATACCGTGTAAAATAAATATATGAAAAATACTCAAATAATTGTTTTTTATTATGATCATATGACTTTATATATAAATACGAATAAAACAAATTTTTAAATCTTATCTGCTGAAAATAACAAACTAATCATATAAATTATAAACATTATATTATTAGAATAATATTAAGAATATTTTTGTCTGAAATTTTTTTACACTTGCTTTCTCTTTCCTTTAAAAAATATCTATAATAAAAACTATTGATATCAGCTTCAGATTTTTAGCAGTTTTTAAATTATCTTCATATTCTGATTATTTTTAAAAGATACAACAAACATATGTTATTTTCTTAAAAGTGATTATTTTTTAAAATGAAGTGATTTTTTTCTAAAAAAAACTATAACAAACAAACACTTATATTAAAAATTTGTTTCTTATTTAAAGATTGAAGATATGAATTAGAAATATGTTTTGCATTCTATTTTATCTTTATATATATAATAGTGAATTCAAGTTTAGAATGACTTTTTTTCCTTCCACATATCCCAAATATATACACGAAAAACTTCAAAAACATTCTTTTCAATGGCTGACAACAACGACAACAATATTTGTTCAAATTCCGGATTTGATTTGAATTCGTTGTCCACTACAAACACTCCTGGGGTTTGTCTCCATTTATCACTTGCTCCTTGTTGTCCATGGCCATGTACAATAACAAACGATGATGAAGAACCAACAAAAAAGAGAAAGCTTGTGCAACAAGAAATCAGTATTTCAAGAAAAAGGACAAAGAAGACATATAGTGATGGAGATGTACAAAGAACTTGGGAGATAAAAAAAGTGTTGACGGAAAGTGATACTATTGGAGTTACATGTAGGCTTTTATTAGGGAAAAAACATGCTGAGGAATTGGTGATTCCTGCATTGGGTGCTGATGTTGAGAATGGAATTGAAGTTAAAATATGGGACGTTGACACTTCTTCGATGTATTATCTTGTTTTTAAGAGATGTATGTCAGGAAGCTACGGTTTTAGTCGTAATTGGATCAAAGATTTTGTAGTTAGAAGAAGTTTAAGAACAGGAGATGTGATTGGTCTCCATTGGGATCAACATAACAAGTGCTTTGATTTTTCGATTCTCAAGGCCAATTACGATGATAATTCTAATTTTTCTTAGAATATACGAAAATATATTAGTATCTTTTATATTATATTAGAGTATCTTTTTCTTAAGATTGTATTTTTTTATTACTTATTATTTATTCTAGATTTATGCATTGAGTCGTTGAAATGAGAATTTGTATTGATCTTTTGCATAACCTCGTTATTCAGTAAGTTATACAATTCATGTATTGGAATTTTAGTCTCTTTTTTTTGTTACAAAATGTTAGTCTCTTTATCCTTCATCTATTTTGTAATATCTATGGTTAATACTACCTCTTATACCTCCGTTCATTTTTACTTGTCGTTTTAGAAAAAAAGACCAAAATGAGAAAATATATGTTTGCACCTTATTTTCCTATCATGCCCTTTTTTAATCACCAATTATTTCATATTTTTTCACAAACATTATCTATTCCTAAAAAATTGTAACAAACTTTATTTAAAAACAAACAAAATTTGTATACAATAAAAAGATTATATTGTTTCAACAACAAAAATAATACAAAATTTAGTCAATAAAATAGGAAAAGAGTATAATAGGTAAAATATAACCTAAATTGCCAAAACGACAAGTAAAAATGAACAAATATTTTTTTTTCTAAAACGACAAGTAAAAATGAACAAATATTTCAAGATTATATAGTTTGTTATTAATTATTTCGTATTTTTATAATATATTATAATTAGATATAGATTTAAGTCCCGTTTGGCCTGACCTATTTTCTACTTTTTTTTTAAAACGAAATAGAGAAGTATAAAATTGAATTTAGCCATATTTCTCCTTAAAAGTATTAAAAAAAATAAAGTAAAAAAGTAAAAATATAAAGAGAAGTGAAATCAAACACAATTCTTTCATATTTTACTATTTTTAAGGAGAAGAAAAAAATTAGAAAATAAATCGGGCAAACGGGGCTATAGCATATTTTCCCAATATTGCATGGGCTAGGTGAACATAAAGATTGTTACAAAAAAAATTGTTATTTGTGTTAAGCTTAATATCTTAATATTTATGTAACCAAAATATCACACAAGACAACATAAATGAGTATTTTGTGACTATTATGTAAGATCTGCACTTGAGTTGTGTCTAAAAAAACAAAAAAAATACATCTATGCGGGTTAATGTGCGGCCCATGGACCATGCAGGTAAACACATATTATCAAGTAAATACAGACGGAGTTAAAAAGCCTGAATGATACTTTATGTAAAAAATTTAAAGCTCAAGCCTGATATTTTTTGGGTTTGGCAATCCGACCCGTTTTTACGGCTCTACATATTTTCCATCAAAATAATATAATACAAGACATCAACATAAAATAGTTTATATTTAAATCTATTTAGAATAATTTAAGGATATGATTTAAAAATATATTTTAATATTATAATAATAATAACTATTAATATGAGAAATGTCATTTAAACTTCTAAGATAATATAATTGACACTATAAAAATACACCACTTAAGTTGAATAAAGAGAAAACTACTACATACTAAAATAAAATTGTATCCGCCCTATTTAAATATAAGAAACATTTGTCTATCAATATTATTATAAACATTTTTATTTTTAAATGTATTCTTATGGCATATTAATGTTAGCAATATATTTTTTAATTATTTAAAAAAAGAAAAAAATGAACAATTATTTTTGTATTGATAGTCCAATAATAAAAAAGCAAAAGCAAAGACGGAAATGTAAAAGGCCAGTACGAGGAAGCCACGTGGGCGCGAGAATCAAGAAGAGGGTCCATAATGTTCCAAAGTCATCCAAGGGAGATGTATCCATGTATCAATGTACAGTACATGTACTAAAGTACTAACAGAATACTATAAATGGATAAATAACAGATGAGAACATAACATTTGTTGGTATAGAATAGAATAGAAATTGTTTGTCACACAAACAAAACAAAAAAGAAAGAAAGATGCATGAACTCATTGATTGATTGATTGATTCAATTGATACAGACACGCCCTACACAAAGCCGTGACAGTTGACGCGTACAACATCAGGATGCTTTATTTCTCTCATTTTTTTTTTATGAAAAATGTTAACTAGCACACCCATTCTCTGGTTAACAAATCTAAATATAAATATAGCAAAACTATATTAGACTTTATGTAATTATGTAGTTAATGTTTGTAAAATATAATAAATGTTATTTTCAATGAAAATGAAATAAAAATAAATATTTAAGGGTTTAATAAAAAAAATAGATTAAATGTTTTATTGATAATACAAAGTGATATATGTTTTAATACAATTATTTTTTTTAAAATGGTATATATTTTAGTAAAGAGTAAGTAAAATATGTTTGATTTATTTCAACAAATATTTTTATAATATTAAACTTTTATAATTTTTGGTAAAAATTTAAAAATATTACTCCCTCCGTTCTAAAATAAGTGTCATACTTGTCAAAATTGTTTGTCTCAAAATAAGTGTCATATACTATTTATAACATTAGTTTTTACTATTTTATCCTTTAAAACAATCATTAGGTAAGAGAAAAAGTACACTAAAAAATCTACTTTTTAGTATTCCAATATCTACTACCAATAAAAATAGAGGGTATTTTAGTAAAATTTATATTCTCTCTCTTTTTTACACATTTTTCTTAAAATGTATGATTTGGTCAACTGCGACACTTAAAATGGGACGGAGGGAGTAATGATTAAAATTATGTATTATATGTTGCATATAGTTTTGTGCCGAAAGAAAGACATGAGATAGAAGAAACAGGTTGATTGAACCCTTCTCTTTGTCTCCACGTGTTCTCCATCATGAGTGCTGACCAACCGACCATATCATATTCATTCTTTTCCATCTTTCTCTTTCTCTTTCTCTACTCGTATCGTATCTCTTCTCCTCTACGTATTTCAAAAGGCTTAGAAGATAAGAAAAATAATATTACTACAATACATAGGTATTTCAAAAGTAGTAAGTAGTACCTTAGTAGTCTTATCATTTCATTATTAATAATACGTCGTTGTCTCTTAAATTTTCTTTCTCTTAAACTATATAGTAATACGTATTTTAAAAACTAGCATATAGGACGCATGACAGCATATGTTTTCTTATCTGATTGGGAGGAAAAACAAACAAAAAAGATGAACACATGATACCCAATACCAATTTTTTTTTTAGTACACCAAATATTGTAAAAATTATTAAATGTTAGTTGGTCTATGCAGATTGGTGTTAGATTATCAAAAAAAAAAAAGATTGATGTTAGATGTGGTAGGGAAGACGACAATATAATCTTCCACAAATGTGCTTAAGAAAGTATATGAAATATTGAATGTCAAAACTTGATATGAATCAGATTAAATTGTGAAAAAAATATTGCAAGGACTTTAATTAAGAAGTTTAGAGATTTTGATAGCTCACTTACAAATGATATGATTCATATTGACTTTAAAATATAATAATTTTAAATATGAATGGTCTGATTTTTCATAATATATATATATTGTTGTACGAAGATTTTCGATCATTAGTTATGCATATAGGAGCACAACTTATAAAATATTCCTTCTTCTTAATTTATAAGAAGAAAAAAAAACTAATATATTTTTTTCATCCAAATTATAAGTAAAATAGATCAATTTTTTTCATTTGCAAAATTAACTTTTACTTATTCTCATAAAATTAGATGCAAATTTTATTTGATTTTCTTCGTAACCAATAGATATTAACCAATAAAAATATATTTTTACATCTTTTCTTAAACTTATTCTAAGAAAAACAATCATATTATAAATTATTATGTATTAATTTTCTAATTAGTGTGAAATAATATTTTTCTTATAATATTGGTTGTTCAAAGTTCATCCAATAGTCAAGATCCGCCCATGCATGAATTATGAGTCTATGACTACAAAATACTTAAGAGTAAAGGGGCTTGTGATTAAGAATGTGTTTTCTTACTTTCTATCATTGGTTGGACGGAAAAATATATTTGGTGACACTCCAAAACCTTTTAATATAAAGTAAATAGATGGATTACATAAACTAATAAGATTAAGATTAATATACAAAATCTTTTAATAGAAAACTTATTTAAGTTTCAACGATTGTCAAGTAAGTTTAACTTATACCTTAAATTAATAAGATTAATAACTTCACACTCATCAAGTCCCAATATATAGGAAAATCCTGGTTGCAACATAAAATATGCAACTACAGAGACAAAGTGTTGGCAAAGAATGAAGCTGATCCATGTGAGCCACATGCTATTAATTATCCATGGATAGTATCCACAAACATTATCTTTCACGACAGATACATCAGAATTTAAATATAAAAAATGAAAAGAAAATCGGGAACATTTCCCAATGTAAAATCAACTGCTACAATATTTTTTTAGAATCAAACTGCAACAAATTTTTGTTATAGTAGAAATATTTGAAGTACTTACCATCAATAAGATGATCTTTCAACCAACCTTTAAATGTTGTAATTCCCTCTCAACTAAGAATCTCTGTTAAGTCAAAATCGACTATCTATGAAGACATTAACAATTCTCTCAATTCCTAAGTAAGAACTTTTATGCATATAGATTATTACAAAACCAGGTCAAATGTGCTTCATACATACCAATTCCATAGTAACAAAAGCAGGCAAGAATGGATCATCTGATGAAACACGGGCAATAATCAGTTCACCACACTGACACACTCACATCAGTCATCAAAAGTTTCCCTGAATACCTCTTAAGATAATGTGGAATTCTGAATAACACTTTGATGAAGCCACTGCAGTAAACAACTTGCGCCAAATCACATTGAGGCATGCATCTGCAAAATGCAAATCCAAAAGAAAACCCAAGGAAGAGGGGGGGAGGAAGGAGATCAACAGGGTAGAAAACTCGATGTCATTTCGGCATACAAAAAAGCTGATTTTATTATAAAAATTAAATGTATGTACATGAGGCCTTGTTCTCTGATTTTTAAGAGCTACAACCAGAATAATGTTTTCTAACATATAATCACTACAATTACTAACTTCTACCTTGAACAAAAAAGATCTTTACAGTGGAAGTCACAAACTTGAACACGAACAAAATCCGAACAGCTGAAAACGTCACTCAATAACAACTTGGGAGAGAATAATTTACCAAAGAATCTATATAACCTAATCGTAGACAGAATTAGCCATAAAACCATCCTATGTAACTGGTTATTTCTTCAGAGTACTTTGTTTCCTTTGTTATTGGTATAATAATGAAGTCTATACAAAGAAAGCAGCTTCAAACCATCATATTCAAGTCTGAAAGGTCGTCCATGGGAATTTCAAGGCCCATAAAGTCATCATGATCTTGTAACACATCGTCATCAATATTCAACCATGAACCAAGATCTTGACCTTGGTCAGCAAGATCACCAGGATCACCGAGCACATCCATTCCAGGCAGCTGCAGGTTGGACAGATCAATTGGCTCATCAAATCCACCTAAGCCAAACTCATCCTTTTCCCTGGCATTTCTATTACTAGGCTTTTCGACAGATTTTGCAACAGAAGGCAATGCCGATTTTGGTTGCTCCGACAACTTGCCAAGGAGGCCATTTACAGAAACTGAATGCTGAGTTGCTTTCTGCTTAGCCTTTGTTTTGGTTTTTCTTTCTCCTTTAGCACTGGATGATGCTTGCCTACCAGCTTTCGTAGTTCCATTTCTGGATAGTACCTCTCTGGCATGCCCTTTTCCATCTCTGTCCCTGTCGCTCCTCTTTCCTTTTGCACTGCTTGTTAGAGAACTTCCAATGCCCGGAGCACTTGAATTACCTTGAGTACCACCAACATCATCAAGGAACAATTCTCTCTTCTTCACCCTGTTTGACCATAAATCTTCCTTGCCACTGATTTGTTCAGATGACTGATTTAAAGAAGGAAGCATATCTGATGAAGTGAGAATAAAATTATCCATATTCTGACAAATTTGTGACGGGCTCTGCTGTGAAACCATGGAAGCTGCAGAAAGAGAAACAAAAAAATATCAAAATCTAGGCAAATGAAAAAAAAAGAAAAGAGAGAGATTATAGACCAGACAAAGAAGACAGTATGTACAATTATTTTTATCTAAGTATGCAAGTGACCGTGCTGGCACAGCAGATATAGATTAAAACCAAGATAAAATTATTTATGCCAGAAAGCAATGAAGAACCTGTTGTTGCTTCCAGAGACAGAGAAGAGGTATATGGTTTTCTGGAATCAGCCTCTAATCCATCTGATTGCCGAACAATACTATGCTGTGAAGAAGCAGTAAGGAACATATCCTTGAATAAAGGCTCGCTAAAACAGCTCTTGCCTGTATCTTCAAATTGGTGGTATCGCTCCAATGTCCATTTAACAAATGCCAATGCAGCTTGCTTGACCATTTTGTTGTTGCTTGAATTTTTCCCACCCGAGGCACTAGAACCCCGACAAGCCTGCCAATCAATCATTTTGTTAAGCTTTCCATATGACATAATTATGAATACAGGGCATATTTTAGGGTGAGGCCCAATATCAAGTAGGTTTTGTAAGGATGGATTAGGCCCAATATCAAAACCTAATACTCTTTTTCTACCGTCCGCCCCACCCCCACTCAAAAGAAAAAAATGGCTGAACAATGACAGAGACTCAGAGAGTCCAAACCAGGTCTTCATAATCCACTACCCATTAGTGTAATATAAAGATCCCCAACCTTTTCAGCAACTATTGTAATATAGCTCTAGCTAAATCTTCAGCCCAGAACTTCGGGTTAAACCAAATTAGCATGCAAAACACTTGCTCTAAAGCTGACAAACACTAATATTGAAAGTCAAGATTACCGTGTATTTCTCATAAGCTGTCACAACAAGTTGATCTAGAGCACGTTGATCAAAATCCCTGTTAAACAAGTTTATATTTAGAACAATAAAAAAAAAAGATTAAAAGCAGCACGAAACGAGTACAAATGACAGTGCAATTACTTCTCCTGAAGTTCTTTTGCTGCTGACGCAGATTTCAACAATCCATCTAGCAAGTTTTTCTTCTTGGAAACCTATGATACACAAGAAAATAAAAATTACAAACTAAACCACACAAGACAAAAGATCAACTGCATTAAATATTGAAAGAATTTTATTAATCAAATCTCTTCAGCTCTACAGCCTAAAATAAACGATTATACTGTGTGAAATGTTATATAACAATTAGAAATACAGGGGGGGGGGGGGAAGATCGACAGTTAGCACAATATAACTCAACTTCAGCATCAATCCATACCTGTCCTTGGTAAAGCTCGTCTAACCTAGCAATATCCTCCAATATGGCTTCATCATCATCTTGCACCATTTCAGGCTTTAACAAACAAAAACAAAAAAGCAGTTATGATCATATACTAACATACTATATATCAAACAAAAGTCATAACATTTGTAGTAAGTAATGCATTAGTTACATTAAAGAGACTTCTGAAAAGTAAAATAAAAATACATACAAGCAAGAACAATATAGTTTAAAGTCACTGGATCAGGCAAGTAAGCTTACCACTGGTTCTAGGTCAAGTCCAATGCTTTGAAGCTCCAATAGAAGCCTATCATTTATACCCAAGCTATTGTATTGCAACTCTGAGCAGGCCAGACCAGACATTAATGCTTTATCATGAAGAAAACCATTTACCGAGTTGCCAAAGCTTGAATTCAAACCAAAATTAGGAAAATCAATCATATCACTTTCAGTTTCATCATGTGCCGGATTCCCAATAATCCCATAACCATTATATGCAGAATGACGAGCAAACTGAAAATTAGTTTCTGATTCTCGAACAGACTCAGATTCAGTATCATATGCATCAAACTTGAAATCTTCATTTCCACCACTACGATCTTCCTCTGATATCAAAGCAGCTATAAGCCGTTGACAGAGAGGTACCACGTTATGATCTCCCTTGGGCAGTGCTAACTTTTCTGTATTAGTACCAGCACTACGTTGAACATCCAACCTGACATCTTTTTCATAGTCAACCAATCCATATTTATTAACAATGGTTTCACAACCATCTATATTTGAAGGAACTGGAGTTGCCGTCAGAGTGCTTGATTCAAGATTTACCTAAAAGTGCAAAGTATTAAAGAAGTTTGGTTTCTATTATAGATTTGTATCAGAAATTACATTTTTTCAAACCAATTTAATTATGCCTTAATCATCAGTAAAAAAAATTGATGCATCAAACTAATGCCAAACAAATATATGGAAAACATAACCAAAAAATAAAATTCAATGGCCACTAATTCATATTGGTTCAGAAACAAACATTAAATAATTATAACAAGAACTTTGTCATCACTCTAACTATAAAATAATTAAGCACAAGTCATATGATTATTATAAAGGAAATTTGCTGGTAGAATAACAGCAAAAAACTACCATCACATAGAGAGGGAAAAATAAAAACACAGCCACTGCCTTAGGTGTATCTGCATAAAAATATACGGCACAACATTATGCCGTCTATTCAATATAGGTACTAAATGACCTCAGATACATAGAAACTGATGTGTAACTGTCATATCCTACTAGAACAGCCAATGGCTGGGTGCATTACTCTGCAAAGTCATATCATTAACATCAAATATACTATGTCTAAAACAAAAGGCACCATTGCACTTATCTTCTAATTGACACTCAACAATTCTCAGTAGTCAGTAGTAATACTAGTAAACCCCAGAGTAACCAAGGTGTATGACATGTGAAACAGGAGTGAACAGAAGAGAATAGAATCAGAGTCAATTTCTGCTAGTAACAGTTACGTAGTTAGGGACATCCAACAGATGTAGTTGGGGACAAGAGGCAAAATAACAGAATAAAAAAGATTGAGAGAAGAGTGCAGGGTAAGGAAGATTTTAAAAAAGTAGGGAGTGGGACCACAGCTCTACAATCCTAGAAGTGAGAGAGACTTTAACTGTAATCCTCATCAAAATTGTCTCCAGAATCCAGATTTGGATTCTTGAAGAATAGAGGATTGGAATAAATGTTTCATCAGTTTATTGATCCAATTCCTATTGCAGTGCAGCACCAGAAACATTTTATTGAATCCAATAGAACCAATAAAATATCTAATAGGACAAAACAGAACCTACGAGAATCTGCATACAATAACACAGACATTGTCCTCCCGATCAATAATTACTTACAAGTTACATGTGATATGGTTAATATGTTATTTTATGCACAACTAAGACATTATGGACATCACAAAAATCTAAGTGATGTACTGTTTTCCATTGTATCATATGGAAGCGCTGTGACTAAGTGTCAATAGTCAGCATGACTATCGTCACAAACTTTAAAAAAGAAAAGTGACAACTATCATTGACAAAACAAATATTACCTTCTGCTTCCAGTAAGTAATATCTTCCTTAGATATGAAACTGAAGAAAGGTTCCATCTGCTTCCAAAATGGGCTGGAGAAGGAATAAGCTGCAGTAATAAGAATATTTTAAATCATTCCATCATGGGGAAATTATTTAGGAAGCAAAGATATATAGTATCTAGTAAAATGTATACCAGAGTTTATAACACCCTTTACAGCGGCCAATAGCTCTCCATGTCCATCTTCTGATCCAACTAAACCAACAAAATATAAAATGAATGAACATTGATACTTACACATACAAAAGTTACCATTTAATTTTTCGAAGGTTTGAATTAGTACCAAAATAATCTGCTGCTGCACTAATGGCAGTAGGCTTTTGACGAGCATAGGCCCTACGATCAGAAAGTTTCCTTGTTGGTGGACGACCCACTTTGCTGCAAGGATTCCATAAAACATTAAGACTTCGATTCATGTGCCCAAAAAAATTAAACAGGAAATAGAACCATTTTAACCTTTCATTCTTATCACATCCTAGTCTTGCACTTCTTAATTGTTTCGCAGTTCCTATATTTACAAGCTTCTCAGATGTCATTGGTGTCAGTGACCTTGTGGCATTGAGATTGCGCCCTGTCCTGCCTTGCCTCCGAACACCATCTCCAAGTTCATCCCCAGAAACAAGCTTACTCTTTCTAGTTACCAAGTTAGACACCTTTGGAACATTTTGTCCGGCTTTCAGATCTATCTCTTCTGGTTTCCTGCCCTTTTCTTTAGGTTTAACCTCAGCCACCCCAGACTCTTCACTTTCAGATAAAGCCGCCGAAGGTGAAGGTTCACCTTTTAATTTAATTTGATGAGGAGAACTAACAGATGAGCGTCTCACAAATCCTATCCCAATGTCATTACCAGCCACATCAGAAACAGCATCCACAGCAGGAGCTTCATCATTACTCGAAACAACAGGCACAAAACTTGTTCTTCTGGCAGTGCGAGAGCTCTTTTGTGGCCTCTGCCAGGGGACAACAGGTGGGGACGATGACCGTGCAGATGCCGCACGTTTGCGATTGTTGGTACTAACACCAGTTGGGGGCTTTGTGGCGCAATGAGAAAGCTCCCAATCATTAGGAACAGCTGTTCTATGGACAACTGGGGACATCTTGGGGGCAACTCCTGACCGTGGAGCCCGAATAGCAGTATTCATTTTAGCACTTGAGGTAGGGCTAGATGAATTGAATTCGTCGCGAACAGTCGCCCTGGGCATAAAACATAATACAGAAACTTAATCAACTGCAGAATTCAAATCATAAACATGAACATGAAGAGAGATGTTGATCACTAATTACCAAGGCTCCAAAAGCACATGGAAATGGAACAATAATATAAGAAGCAAAACGTAAAAAAATGTAGCCAACAAAATATCTTTTTCCTCGGTTAAAAATCATATAAAGGAGAAAATAGGAGCCACAGCTTGTAAGCTTACTTGTTAACAGCTCTGAAGGTCACTCTCTCCTTGTCTGAACTAACAGAACGACCCCGCTTATCATTGACAAGGGAATTATTATCTTGCCCGTTTCTTTGGATAGGAGTGCGTATACCCAACCCAGTCTGTTGAGAGATTCCATCTGTTTTGCTAGCTGCAACAGTTCCATTAGAAACTCCCAGCCTGTACAAAAATACATGAAAATATTAAATCTATAATCTAAATATTAGCAAAACAATAAATAAGAATTTGATGATGATAATATTAATAATCATAAATAAAAACTTGTCGCATGGTATCTCCATCAGAGTTTAAAGCCATGATCCTAAAAATCAGAAAGAACCTGGCAAAGTCCCTCACCATAGAATTCTTTTTTTGAAATAAATGCTTTTGCCATTTACTAACATGTTTTAATATCAACAAAAAATATTAAACTGAAAAACATGATAAAAAAAGATATCACTAATTACTATATTCATACAACAACAACAATCAACCCAATACTTCCATACCTAAAAGAATTAGAATCGTTACTCAATTTCGACCGAGAATCAGTAGAAAGTCGTTGTTGCATTCCCTGTTTTATTTCCTGGATACCATTAACAGGTTTATTCAATGCAGTACTTGGAGAAATGTCTAGTTTGATGCACGAACGCTTCTTCTTCTTCATTTTTGATGTTTCCCAACCATCACCTACAATAGGTAAGTTTCGCTCTTCACTCTGAACTACAGAGTTATTGGCAATCCGTAGCTTTTCCTTATCTCTATCAACAGTCCCTGATGGCCTGACAAGAGAACTGGTACGCATATCCGTCTGGAATTTATCAAAAACTATCAGTTCTGCACACACCATGTTAATCTGAAAGCTGACTCGACATATAAAAGAAATAACACAAGTTTAAGGCCACCGATGCACATCCGTGCCTCATTAGAACAGGAAAAACTCTACATTTCTGCAATTCGCCACTTTCAGAAAAGAAACAATAAAGGCATAAACCAACTATAAATGTAATGAAACACCTATATACAAGCTTAAGGATAGAGTGCAAATTGTGTAAATACAGTACACCATAACTTTTTACGTAAAAAATGTCCTATATATATATATATATATATCGATGTACACGAGTGGGGAAATGTTCTAGCACGTATATTTTGAGAAAACAGAGTTTAACCAAAGCCAAGTCTTGTGTCAGTTGGAGATATGGAGAACAAATGTTTCACAATATACTACAAGGTATATATATAGTATACTATATATAAATGCAGTATTTACTCTAAAACAGAAAAAATTTAATAAACAGCAATAAAAGGAATTAAAAGAAAGAATGAAATTGTGCAATGTTAACACTAGCAAACAATTATCGGGGGGAAATTCAGCAATGTACCTTTATATCACCAATAGAAGTTCGAGGGCGCTTGTTTAGACCAAGATTTTTGGTCCTTTCTTCTGACTTTTGCTGATCTAGTTCAAAACCACTGGTGACAGGATGACCTTGATTACCAACCTTACCCATGCTTGGCCCCAAGACTGAGCGGTCATTTAACATGACACTAGAACGGTCATTGGAAAACCCTTCAACTCGAGATCTCTTCTTCACATTTACAGTTGGGAAAACTTCATTGAATACAGATAAGGCCTCATTGAACATTTTCACACGTTCCCTGTCAAAATGCACAATTATGCAACGTTATTCCTTAATTACACAAATCTATATTAAATGCAAGTACAAAACCTACAAAGAACTACCTCGCCTTCACAGTGCCTGAATACAAACTATCCCTCACACGCTTGATGTCTTCTGGTACTGGGGATGGGAGTAGCTTTCCCTTAGCAGAACTAGATGGAGATTCATCAGGAGAAATTCCAAGAGCAGCGTTAACATGTCGCTTATAATCCACGTGACGATTAGACTTATTATCTAGCAACTTTGGATCAAAATGAACATAATTGAAGAAACTTTCCACATCCTCATGTGTTGCTGGAGAACTACTTCTCAACATGTTGGGCATAGAAGACAGAATTGGATTTTCCATGCATTCTCGAAAGCTACCTGATCTATCTAATGAAGGAGCTATGTTGGATCCACGCTGCGCAGTGTACAGTGGTCTATCTGGGCTACTGGAAGATGGATCAAATTTACCAGATGTCGTCATTGCACTATTTCTCACACATCCTTCGAGCAAAAAATACAGACCAGAGATTGGTGCATGACAAAATTGCAGAACAGAAGCAAATCAAGAGCAAATATAAATAACAAGAGAACAATTGGACAAAGTGCCTGAAAAGGTCAAAATAATAGTAGAAAAGTCAAACCCAATTGATACACACACACACTGATAAATATTATAAAAAATTACATGATATGTATATCTGCTCTATACAGGACTAGGTCCTCATTCTTTCCTTTTTTTGACAAAAGTTCCTCATTCTTATATCACCAATATATCATTGCTCCATATAGTATACCACCTCAAACTAAAAAAAAATATTCACAAAACAAAATCTCATTTTAATAACATACACATAAGACTGATGACAACAAGTCCAAGTAGCAGATGAATATTCTCCGAAATGACTTTAACTATCTCATTTCAATTGAATGAACTATACCAATGTAAATTCGGTACTTGGAAGACAAGATACGCCAATACAAATGGAAAATGTGGGTTCCAACCTATGTTTAGTACATTTTATTAATTTAGAACTAAACCAGGATTGAACATTGGGTGCAAAGTATAAATACAACATAACAAGACATGAGGTTTAAAATGTATACATTTAGATTCAATTAAGAAGGTACAATCAAGGCGAACAGAACAAATAAACAGCTCCATTCCTTCCTATCTGTGTTCCAAATACATTCTGAGGAGGAAAGAATCAGCCATAAAGTTTTTAAGATGAAATATACTTCTTACCTTAAGTCTTTATAGCATATATTTTCCTTCAGCAGCTCTTTTATAAATGTAGGTATCTTTTGAAGCTGTAAATTATTGAACAGAGAAAACTTAATATCAATAGGCATACCGCATACCCATGCATAAATGGCACAAAAGGTGAATTACATAACCATGTAAGAACTCTTCCAATGCCATATCAGTCAACGTTTTGCTCACATTTTAAGCAAGTCAAAATGCAAACTCATGTACATACAAGTTAGATCATTTGTACATAACCAAGCATCATGATCATTGGATCATACAGAAATGTGATTTCATAATTCATAGACATCAAACTGAAGTCTATCAGTCTATGTCATTCCAGCATATGTATAACAATATACTCAATTCAAACCAATTACCCCATCTGTTTATGCTAACAATACTTCAATCAAACACTAATTTTACCCCATTAATTAAAATCCATTATTCACATTCACAATAAAAACATAAGATCAATCTTTTCAAATATTCAGTTCATTTTCCAACCCCCCAAAAAACAGTTCATCGCTTTCATAATGTGTCAAGCAGTAACATCAAGCGCACACTGTTATTAACAAAATTTGTTTCCTACAATCACAAATCACACCCATCTTAGTTTGCTCTTAAATTTACTTCCTAGCTTCAATACATTATCTATCTACTACCACATTAAGCAATGACAACACATTACAAACTAATGCACAAACTTAACTCAAATAATTTGCTTTATTTAATTCATAATACACAATATAATAACATGATAGTAGTAAATAAATATAATAGTGGTATATTTATATATTCATAGTGTTTTTTTTTCCTGGTGATAAAATAGAAAGTAAGTATGCATCTACCAACTAGATAACTTGTAGTTCCTATGCTGAAGTTCATGCAAGGAGATAAATCTTCTACCTTATTGCTTCAATATCAATTTGCTCGAAATCATGATTTCAAAAAAGAAAAAAAATTGATAAAAAAAAATAAAAATAGACCAAAGAGTAAGAAAATTAAACCCTAGCAGCAAAATCAACAGAAAAGGAAAAGAATGAAATAACGAACTACCTTAATGAGAGAATTAAGCATTACGAATTGGCAAAAAAACAAAACCCTAGAAATTAAATTTTGAAAAAACAAACAAAAAAAAAAGAGCGAAATTCAAAATTGAAAACCTTGAATGTTGCAATGAAGAAAGGGTTTAATCGTGAATTGAGAAAATTGAAGAGACGTTGAAGTTGAACGTTATCGTTGAGTTTGGGTGACGAAGAGTTATAGCTTCAAATTCGTACGAAGAAAAACCATGGACGTCAAGGAGGAGTACGGTGTTTTTGATCAATGATCGGCAAAATTGGGCTATTGTTATATTTACTATTTTGCCCATCTCTTTCTATTGTTTTGAAATTTGGGATTAAGGTTCATTGAGGACTTTTTGGTAATAACGTTGTTGGACACCGTATATCTGGCATTGTGTTACATACATGTGCTATGATTTATCATCTTACCGTCTAAATTAATTAATGTATTCTAACAAATTAAAAAAATTATCTAATAAGAGATAAGATAACTTATTTTGTCTAGTAACTACATTTACTTGTAATGATATTGCATGTTATCGTAAAAAAAAATGTTTCAATTTTTTTATGCCTATTAATGCATTTTGTAAACAATAAATTATTAAGAATTTATTCATAAAATAATGGGATTAAAATTCGAACTTAGTACGTTGAGTTAGAATTTGTATCCACATATAAAATAATTCTATCAGTTTAATAAAATAACATAGTATAATATATTAATCTTAATATTTATTTTATCTAAACTCAATTACAATCTAACAGGATAAAATAAGAAAATAATTTAACAATAAATTATAAATAAAATATATTAAATGTATTCAAATTATAATATATATATATATATATATATATATAAAATAAAATTATTATTAAAAATTACAAAATTAGGAATATTCAATTTCTTATATACAATTTTTTTACAGAGGTAGTTTTGTCAATTGTATGTAACATATATCATATCTTATTTAGCTTCTCAAACATGCATAATAGAATTATTTATTTATTTGTAATTTTTATAAAAGAAAATTGTAATTGTTTATTTAGTTGTCAATAAGTTTTAGTTATTATTTTTTTAAAAGGAATATACTACTAATTTCCTAATTTATTTTTATAAATTTTTAAGAGTGAGCTATAAAGGTGCTTATATTACTATAGTTCATAGACTTAGAACAGTGAGTGTGTAACTCATAAATCTCAAATTACATATTTTATTATGTGATTATTGTTTTAAGAGTAAAAGATTCAAAGTAAAATATGACATTCTCTCTTAACTCTAAATTTTGTTGGCATTCACACTTTATTTTCATTCAAAAAAAATTCATATTTTGTTTAAGGTTTTGCTAACATGTGTCTTAAAAATACAATAGTTGACTATAAAAAATATAAAATACATAAATTTTAATGCCAAATTTCTTTTATAAGACAAATAACAACTAACAAGTGTTCTAAGGACACATATTAATATTTTCTTTTTATTTATTATCAATTTCTTCTCTAAAAGTCCTCAATGTTCACACACACCAACCGAACCTCCCTAAATACAAACTAGTAAGTATCACTCAATTTAATTTCACATGGATCCAAATATAGAAGATTACCCTTCTTTTATGTTATCAGTCAAATGTGCTTATCTCCATCTCTACATAATTGAAAAATCAATGAACACTTTTCTAGCATAAAAAATATTATATCCAACAAATAATTTCTCATATATTTATATATTTGGGGTATGTCAATTTACATCCATTTATTTTTTATATTTATCATAATCATCGGTTCTCAAACAGAGCTTATATAATACTATCTTCCGATGTACCAAAAAAAAGAGCTTATATAATACAAATACATCAAAGATAGCAACAAGCTAGGAGCATAGCAAAGTTGTGGAAAGTACAGCAGGAATGAAACCATAAATAATGATCACACTATGGTGTTCAATTCAGCCACAACATCAAGGCTCTATATTCTCCTTGTTTCAACATTCTCACTGAGCGTTTCAATATTGACTTGAAGGCATTTGCTATACTACAGGGGCCATGGCTCCTATCTGTCATGAAGGATCTCAGCAGCTTTGTTCAATCTTTACATATATACATACGATCATATGTATAGTAATAATTTCCAAAATACTAGTCATCTATTTGTGTGAACTCTAGAGCATTGGCGTCGGGATCACGAGTAAAAATTGCTGGTCTTCCAGAACGGCTAAGTGTGTAGGAAATCCCTACAAACACAATAGAAAAAGCATAGAGAAAATTACATAAAACAGAGAATCTCCATCGAAAAACAAAACCAGACACTTTACAATGCTGCAAATCATGTGTGAATGAATTGATAGCACATCAACTAATAACAAATAATAATAGATAAGTTAGTTGATTGCTAATAACAAATAAACTAGCAAACGGAATACCTTATAAATTATCCGCTATAAATGTAACTAATGGTTTGGCCTTCTCATACATAGCCTATCTAGTTATTTTATTTTAAAGAAAAGAAAGAATTGAAGAAGAAATACCAGCTTTATCAAGGATTGCTTTGAGCTTAGAAACATCTCGGATCGCAATACAAGTGTGACGATCTCGACCACCATGTTGAGGTCGTCCAGTTAAGGGGTCAGGATTTGGAAGTTCCATCAAGTGGATCATCTCAGATCCTACCCACAACCAAGCACCTCTGTATGGAAGCTTATCATGCGGCCTTGCTTCATTTATATTCAGACCTATACTTCATTTAATTCATTAGTACTTCTTCTAGCTATAACACATTCAAAATATTACTACTAGTTTCAAAGAACTGTAGGCATACCTAGAACGTTTTGATAGAAATCAAGTGATCTTTCTAGATTTTCGCATAAAATTCCAACATGGTGAACACTAACAACCCCATAATCTGAAAAATACCACAAAAAATTATACTAATGGCATTGGCAATAATAAGACAAATAAGGAGCGAATCGCAAACAGTGACTAAGAGCCTTCAAATACTTTCACAGGTTCTCAACTAGCTTAACTTAATAAGCTATTTTTAGTTTATTCAACAGTTACTCTTTAAATAGGTTATAAACAAGGTTTTATACAATAAGGCCTTTGTAAACAGGTTTATTTTAGCTTACTTACTCTTATAACTATCTATGAGACTCTTTAGGAGAGCTTGTAGAAATAACTTATGATATGATATGTTTTGTAAGCACTTATGGAAAAAACTTAGATGAAAATGTTTATGTTTATCTAAACAGATCCTAAAATTGTGAATGAACAAAAACCAGTTAATTAATTATACCGCTTTGTTGATTAGAGGAGACTGATTCATCGTTAATTACATCCCCTTCAACAGCAGTCTGAGCTTTTATTGTGATGCTGGAAGCATTCCATCTCCCATTTGTTACACTAACATTTGTGGGTATGGGTGAAAAGCTGACATGATTCAACTGCAACAAAATACAGAAGAAGAATAGAATCAAAAAGTAATTAAGATGAAGTTGCGGAAGATGATGGTGAATTAATAGAAAATTACCTTTTGGTGCAGTGGATAGATAAAGGAAGATACTTTGAGAAGTGACGCCATGGTGAACCAAGCAACTATCTTACTTTATCATATACCGTAGCTTAAGCTCAGTGTTTATTGGCTACAAATTTGAGGCTAAACAAACACACTAATCACTGACCACAGATTTGGGAATGGGGCACTATTTTAAAATAAACAAAATAATTGAGATTGATATGTAAATACGATGGAGTTAAAGGGTATACTTCAAATCAGCAAAAGTACCAAATTTCTTTACCCATTTAATGTTCTGGTGAAATTCAGTTTATTTTGTAACAAAAAGAAATGATGTTCATTCATCAAAACAAATAGAGCACATAAGATAAAATAAATAAAAAGATACAAGTATAAATTCAACACCGTTAAAAATAAAAATGATGAATCTATAAACAAATTCAGAGTCACAACATTTAAGTTAATATTAGTATAAATTAGCATACTCATGCCAATAAATATTATGATAAATTTAAAGTAACTGAAATAAATATTTATGTGTTCATATCTGCAACGTTGACAAACTTGACCACTTGTTGAATAAGTAGCTGATCAAACTTGATCAATCAATTCAAACCAAAAAAATGCCGCAACAAAACGGGAGGAAAACAAACGAACGTCGCAATTAAACGACGAAAGCACAAAAAACCAACAAAAAAACCTAATCAATATGAATACCACTTATTTAAATTAAAAGTGGAAGAATAAAAGATAAAAGGGGGGGTGATTTTGAATCAATAAAAACTCAAAATCACCCTTTTGAAACCAAGAACAAAGGAAAAAAAAGGAACTTTGAGAAAGTTAATAATTATCATATAGATCCCAAATTGAGTTGAGATAAGTTAATAACTAAAAGTTATTTAACTAACTTAAATGTTAATTAGTTTAGCAGTGATTAACATTTGATATGATGGAGAGGATCACAATTAAATCATCTGCAACTGCGTTTAGAAAAAGATTTAAATCACTTGATGTTAGAATTCACACCGAACTTTTAACTACTCGAGAGTGAAAACCTAAACAAAAAAAATATTGTTTAAAATATTTTCAATTAACTAGACATCATTAAAAGTTAATATTCAAATAGTGTAGTGAGTAGACCTACATAGACAATGAAGAATTTTATCATATTCTACTCAATTGATTATCCTAAACATAAATAATTTTATGAGTTATAATTAATTTGATCAAATTGATTAATTCAAAATCAAATTTTTTCAACGCAAAACTAAATATATTTTAGTATTAAAATTTATTATAGAATTAGAAAGTACAATTTTCTAGCTTCAAAATTATTTACAGTGATACAATCAATTATGTTTCAAAAAACCAAATGTATTAGAATCAATGTCAATGCTACCATGCACAAATGAAGAATATCATGCATGAAGTATAAGTCATCAATTATATTATAATAAATACGAATTTTATAAATTTATTATGGAATTGAAAGTTTATACCATATAGATCATTTATGTAATATTTAAAAAAATTAAAAATTGTTTGCTATGTTATCGAGACTCATCAAAATTAACAATATTCAATAAAAACTCATAAATCGTTAATTTTGATAGGTCATAAAATTATCTAGAAGTCGTAGCTCAAATGACATATACTAAAATTGCTAGACTGGACATCATGACCCAAGTTCGAACTCAGAACCTTACAATTATGTGAATTATTTAATTTCAATAAATTACCACTTTATCTAAAACAAAAAAGAAAACATATTAAATACTCCCCCCGTCCTTTTTTATAAGACCCCTTTTGACAAAATTTCACTATTCACTTATCTTGTTTTGACTGTATTTTTTTAATGATACATAGATATTAAATATCAGCATATAAGAGCTTGTTTGATTTGTTTTGATAAATACTTTCAAAATATCAAATTTTTATAATTTTTACTATTAGATAATTAAAAATATGTGTGATCAAAATTGTACATTAGCATACGTATACTAGTAAAAAATGTAGAGAGTAATCTATATAATTAATTTTTCAAATTAACAGTAAATTTTATAGAATTCATATGTTTTATAATGCCTCTTCACAATGCACAATATGCATTTTAGTCAAAACCTATTACCTTGCCAAAATTGGACAACAAAACAAGTAATGATTCTTTTTATTGACCGAAGGTTCTGACACATTTCGATCTGAATTTCCATCGGTTTTCGTTTTCAAACGCGTAGATAAGATAACCAACCAAAGCGAGAAAATAACACGTTTTTCTTTTCCCTAAACACTGATTAGAGTACTAGTACTATACCACTGTTCACCATGTACGTACTCCTATTTATTACCAGTCAAAGTCATAGTCAAACATACCGCGTTCACACGCTTCCGCAGCTTTCCCTTATAAACCATTTTCCACTCTCACTTTTCTCAACTCACCACCATATTCTTCAACGTTCACACACCAACAACCACTATATCTCTCATTTTCAATTCTCACATGGATATTAGTTCCATCACATTCCCTAGTTTTGACGATTATTCTTTTCTGTTTTCAGACATGGAACAACCCAATCTAAACACTAAGAAGAGAAACTACCCTGAAGAATCTCAATGGAACAATAACAACAACAACAACTTCAACAACTTCAACAACTTCAACGACACTACTGCATTAAACGACATCCTCACTTCCCTCATTCATTTCGACAAACAACAATCTCCCAAACAAGAACAACAATCAACACCTATGAATTCCAATCCCAATTCCGATGAATTTCATCTTGATTTCGAAGACTCCTCCCCTGCTAAAAAAGCGCGTCGCAATGACGCACAAACCGACGCAACTGCCACTTCCGGTCCACCTAGACGGTTATGGGTTAAAGACCGTTCAAAAGACTGGTGGCAATGGTGTAACAGTCCCGAATTTCCGGAACACGAGTTCCGCAAATGTTTTCGTATGAGTAAAGCAACGTTCGAGTTTATATGTAACGAACTCGACGCAGCGGTTACTAAGAAAAATACAATGCTGCGTGACGCAATTCCGGTACGGCAGCGTGTGGCGGTTTGTATTTGGAGACTCGCCACCGGTGATGCTCTTAGAATCGTTTCGAAACGATTTGGTTTAGGTATATCAACTTGTCATAAGCTTGTTCTTGAGGTTTGTGCAGCAATTAAGAAAGTTCTTATGCCGAAATTTATTTCATGGCCAAATGAAAATAACATGAAGGTAATTAAACAAGAGTTTGAGGCTATTTCTGGTATACCAAATGTTGGTGGTTCAATTTATACAACTCATATTCCAATAATTGCACCTAAGTCCAATGTTAATTCTTATTTCAATAAGAGACATACTCAGAGGAATCAGAAAACTTCTTACTCTGTTACTGTTCAAGGTGTTGTTGATACTAAAGGAATTTTCACTGATGTTTCTATTGGTTGGCCTGGTTCTTATCCTGATGATCAAGTTTTGGAACATTCTGTTATGCATCAAAGAGTTATGACAGGAAATTTGAAAGATGTTTGGATTGTTGGAAATTCTGGGTTTCCTTTGATGGATGGAATATTGGTTCCTTATACTCATCAGAATCTTACGTGGACGCAACACGCTTTTAATGAGAAAGTTGGTGATATTCAGAAGATATGTAAGGATGCATTTGCGAAAGTGAAAGGAAGGTGGTCTTGTTTACAGAAGAGAACAGAGGTGAAGATTGAAGATTTGCCTGGTGTTCTTGGTGCTTGTTGTGTTTTGCATAATATTTGTGAGATGAGGAATGAGAAAATGGATCCTGAATGGAATTTTGAACTTTTTGATGATGAGATGGTGGCTGAGAATGGTGTTAGATCAGTTGCTGCTGTTCAAGCTAGAGATAATATTGCTCATGATTTGTTACATTGTGGCCGTGCTGGAAATACTTTTTTGTAATCTTTTATGATATGTATGTCATTATTTAGGCTATTTATTTTTTGTAGTCACATTTGATAAGAAAAAATTGTATTGTTAGTGAGACAGATTTTTTATTCAAACATTAAATAGATGAAACAGTTGAATTTTATTTACTAAAAGACTTTTGGTATGTTCATGCATTTGTTAGAATTTTGAGTTTCATGTGTTGTTAAAAGTAGTAAAATTGACTTTTAAGTTTTAATCCTGTACTGAGGCTGAGGGTATGTTGTTGTTTTGTTGTGTACCATAGTGTTTGACACTTGAAAGATGTTCCCTGTTTTTGGTAATGTAAATACAATAAAAGAAATCATTATATTATGAACATTGAATCACAGTGTCAATACTTTAATAATGGAACAGTGTCTCACTATACACAAATATTTTAACTTTATATCACCTATAATAAGCTCCCATTCTTATCCAACAATTTTCAGTAATTTGAGCTAAATACAATGGCTCAGGATCTTTCTTTATGCATTAAAAAAATTCCCAATATTATTTACAATCCTTTTGTACACTCCAAATTCTGACAATTTTTATGCTGAAAGTGAAAGAGGGTTGAGAATTGAGATGAGAGATATAGAATTCACAGCATGCTATTGTTAATCAAGTAATGCCCTTTCTGACTTCCACTCTTGAATGGCAGAACGTAAAGTATGGTTTGGAATCAACTCTGAATGCTGGAGTTTATGCTTTGTTACTGGTGACACACTGTGTTTGCTGAGCCATGCTTTGATTGCTCTGTACTCGTAAGTGAAACCATCAGCTGCGATATATGGCTCAACCATGATTTCCTGCAGTACTCACCAGTCACCAGTCAAACAAGAATGAAAAAGTACATCTTAAAGAAAAAAGATATATGCACCAAAAAGATATGAAAATACAATAACTATATGTTCATCAGAAAAGTGCAGGTTTATACCTGAAGGATTGGACAATAATACTGGCTTGGGGTGGATACACTATTTTTTCCTATCTTGACTCTAGCATTTGCCACATCAGAAAGTCTTTTGAGCAGTGGAAGAACTTCAGTATCAAGTTCTGGTCTATCTCTGCATCTAAGGGCAGTGCATTTAAGACCAATTTCAGCCAATTCAATTGTCTCATTCAGTGGCCAATCTCCAGCTGATTTATCTAAAATATCACGAAAGGACCCATTTGTAATTGCATCTTCAATAGTCATAATGAGTCCGCGTGCATGGCGAGCAGTTATCAACTGAAGAATTATTACTCCAAAAGCATACACATCTGATTTTGGTCGGACAGTGCCAGTTCTTTGATACTCTGGGTCCATGTAATGAAGAGTACCGGCAAGCACTGATTCTCTGTACTCTGTGATATTGTCAGGTACAACATCGGAAATGAGTTTAGCCAATCCAACATCTGAAATTTTGCTCACGTAATTTCTGTCTAACAAGACATTGCCAGGTTTTATATCTCGATGAACAATAGGCTCTGGCTTTGAATTATGCAAGAATGAGAGACCACAAGCCATTTCAAAAACTATACGAAATCGAAAAAACCAAGGAAGTGGTGGTTTTCCACTTCTGTTGAGAAGATAGTCTTCTAGGCTTCCATTTTCCAGGTATTCATAAACAAGGCAGCCATTCTCAGGACAGGCTCCAAGTAACAAAACCATATTTGGATGGTGTAGTTGACTAAGAATCTCAACCTGCAATAAATGGGAGACAACAAAAGGAAAACTTTCTCAGTTTCTCTTATTATTGCAGCATTCAAATATTATGTTCCTTTAAAACATTTGAAAAGCGTGCGTCATTAGAAAGCAATGAAAAATATGACCTACGGGAGTGTGAGACCAAAACATCATTTAACTTATGAATCTACAAGATTTCAAATGAGGGTTATTGCAGCGCAAAGAGAAGAAAGAATATATTCTATTGAAGCTAGATGAGTCAAGGATTTGCTGATCAGTAACTTAATATCAGTCAACTTCTTCAGTCGGATTAGTGAGGTTGTCACTTTTAAAAGTTTCCAAAGTGACTTGGATACTTAAGCTTGCATTTGTAAGTTTTATAAATCAAATCATGCTTTAGAACTTTAAAATAAGTTTTGAAGAACTGCAACGGTGACACGGGAGTTCAGTAAGTTTCAACACTCACATATAAACAATTTCAAATGGAAAAAAAACACCAAAGCACAAGGAAAACCTCTTTCAGAAACTCTGCTTTCTTGTTGATTGTGTCCTGATGCAGAACCTTTACAGCTACTGGTGTGTGATCAAGATTGCACTTATAAACTTTCCCATATCCTCCTTCACCAATGACCAAGTCCTGAGACAAGTTCTTTGTCGCGATCTTGATTTCATCCATAGTATACTTTCTGTATCTTCTGTCATTTGAGAGCAACGTGTCGACAATTCTCTGTTTTTCGATGGATTCTCTAAGGACATTAAGTTCGGCCATTTGCCTTTCATATGATTCTTTGGCAAACATACTTTTTGACTCCTCAAGTTCCTTCATGACTTTTAAATACTTTGCTTTCTCTTCAGCAGCAATCTTTCTCAAAGTCTCCTCCCTTTTCAAGGAAGCATTTATTATTTTAGCTTCTTCGAGAGATTCAGAAGAAAGTAAAAGTGCCTGAAAGAGAAGAAGCTATACATGTAAACAGCGCTATGTTGTGTCATTAAGCCAATAATTACTCTGATTGAGCACAAACAAATAACATGGAGTGCTGAGCTCTAAATTATAGCAGCTCCCCGATGGCCGTGTCTTTCAATTAACTAATTTTGAGTTAAAAATATATTGAAATCAAAGAGGACACATACGTTGGGTTTGAATATGACTGAACCAATTTATTTGTCATTTGTTAAATTTGATGCCAATGCCAAGGGTGGGTCGGGGATCAAGTTTTAGCTATTCAAAATTTAAACATGAAATACATGTATTAATAAGTATTAGGAAAATGCTAAAAAAAGAAATTCATTTTATGTTATTAGAGAAACATATTCATTTTCTAACAAAGTATTTGAAGTGATTCGGGAGGATAATTTAGCTGAATTAGAGACCCCCACAAATATTATTGAGCTCCTCACCTTGTTTTGAGCATGAACCAGGTCTTCACAAACCTGTTTGTACATGGCAATAGTATTCTGCAACTCCAGTTGCAACCTTTGTACTTCTTGCATGGCTAACTGCATAAGTACACGTTATATGAGATCCATGCCGTGTTGGCTAACTACATAAGCCACTAAGATCTAACCAAGAAAAAGATAGTTACCGGTTCATGATGTGCAGAAGCAATGTCATCAAACGAGTGGAGACTGATAGTATCAACATAGTCTCCATAGTTATCTGGATTTGCTTCTTCACTTATAGTAGAATTTTCAAAAGAATTCCTACGACTAGAGGTTTGTAGACCAAAGTAACTATGCTCTGATATTGATAGAAATCTGAAATTTTTTAGAATTTTAAGTTCTGTTGAGGATGCACTGATTCCAGACATTTGTCCACTAACACCAGCACCATTGTCTGATTTATTTACGTGATTAGACACGATGTACCTCGAGCCTTCCTCTGTTGGAGGAAAAAAAAAAAAAAAAAGAAATTCGATAACTTATTCCAAAAAGATTTTATTCAGAACCCTAGTTCGATAAAAAGGATTATCTAAACTATATATAAGATGACAACACCATTAGGTGACGCAGAAACGAATATCTTATAATGCAAGAAATTCAATCATACCATGTGATTGTGAAGATGAAGAATCGGCTAACTTTGAGACAATTCTATCTCTATCTACAACATATACATCACAATTGTCAGGAGCACATCTTAGAATGGTAGTCGGTATGCCAGGTCCTTTTAGCTTCCTGGAAGAAGAAAACCAGAACTTTAGAAGAACTTCCTAAAAGGGTTATTATACTGGATTGGTTTTGATCCATCCTATTTCTTTAATGAAACTGCTGGTGAAAAAATTAATTCCACTATATTTCCAACGGAAATTTTTTGTTGTAGTAAAGGACTTGGCATGCAAGTTTGTAACTACTCATTGAAAAAATCTAATTATATACTACTGCAGGGAGTGAAAAGCAAGTCAATTTATTACATAAAATCACATAGACATTTATAATTTCAGACAGACTAATAACAAAAAACTTCAAAAATGAAAATGCCTGCTTTAATGCTGCTTTGAATCTTTGGAAACGCTTGCCTTGTAATAAAATTTGAGGAGTCAGAACCCAGCACTAATATTTGAACCCCTGACTCCGAGATAAAGCTAAGAAGTGCATTTGCCGGATTATCGTCTTCTAGCAGAAAGGTTTCTATCTGCAAAATTTTCAGATTAATCTTACTAAAGAGACCATAATTTTTTCAAATTCACATATTTTTCTTAGCAAACCAATTACTTATACATTGTAGAAAGAAACACACCGTGTTTGATTGACATAGTTTTTTGAATGAAACAAAGATTTCTTCAGACTTATGTTTCACATCCTGCACATAAGCTGCAAAGGCATGTGCATCTGCTTCGGAAATGGGAATATACCCTCCACCTGAGTTCATTTCAGTCATCAAAATTAGTTTCTAAATTCTAATCATATAAAACACATGCACCAAAAGAGTACTTGTATTTGAAATAAGTGATTCTGTCGAATATTTATTTTTCATCCAAACAAACATACCCTAAAGAGTGATTGAGATACCTGGGGTTGGAATTGAAGTGATTCTAGGGATGACATGAACTAAGATGAGTCTATCTGCTTGAGGAACAACATTCTCTATCGCCCACTGTAAAGCTCGTCGGCTACCTTTGGCAGCGCCGGAGCCGCCGCTGACGGCAACTGCAACCGATCTCGGTGTGGACATTCTCTATCTGTTTCAGAAGAAGACAAAGACGGAGTGGTTGTTTTTTGTTTATGAATGAATGAATCTTGGGTGGGTCAACGGGGTGAGTTGCTTGTTTTGACTCGTCTTTCACCAGCTACTAATTTCTATTTTGAAATTTTACCGTTTTCTGTTATGTTCACACACACCCTTTGCATTATTTCTTCTACTTATGCCCTTAGTTAGGACTTTCTTCTATTTAATGATTAAGGAATCATTTTATTTCAATATCAAAATCAATTTTTTATACTATGATACTACTATCTAACAAACCAAACCAATCCTATAATGATGTCCATTTAAGAAATTGAAACGATCTTTACTCAATCCATGTGGGTTGGGTAGCTCAACTGATTTGAGTTAAATGTTAAGGAGTGTGTAATTTAATAACTAATCACTAACTTTGACCACTTCAAAATAAAATCTCAACGTTTCAGGTGTCCACATTTGCAATTGGTGAAATCCATTCTATCTTAGCAAGTAGAAAGCTTCTTTAATCATCTCTTATTACTGATGCTTGCTTCATTTTTCCACAATTTATTGTTCCTTTGTTGCCAAATACTCCAAAGCAACATCACAATTAGTGAGAATTGATCTAACTACTATGATATTTTGCTCTAATAATAGCACACAATTTACTACATTGGTGCTGAATGCTGATGTTCAAGAATTGTTGAATCTGATGCCACAACCCACTTTATTACCAAATTTGAGTATTATTCATGCAATAGAGAAAAGGATGTCTGCTACATCGTGTAATTCATTGCACAACACACAAATCAAAGCAGTTAGCACTTTTTTAGTTTTGGCAAACTCAAACTCTACTCAAAATACACTTTTTACACACACGGTATATTTTGTTTAGAAGTACTATATATTAGACGATAAAAAATTTGTATTTTTTAGATGTGCGAAGTTTCTTACCTTTAAAATTGAACGCCAAATTTTTTCTGTTTTATGGGACTAAAAAACTCTAAATAGACATATATTTCATACTGTAATGTGTCAAAATTTTGTGTTTGAATAACGTTGTTCTTCTCTTGTTCAGTAGTAGTACTTTTTATGAATTCTCTCGTAGAAGTAGTTACGAGAATAAAGTTGTTTTTTTGCGAGAAAAATACAAAATAAAGAAAGGTTTCGATCTGCTTTGAAATTTTAGTGCAAATATATCTTCTAATCTAAAACTGTAGTCAAGCCATCATCCATATGGCAATGGCTTCATCTTTATCAACAATTCTACTTAGTGCTGGCGGCTGTAATATTGTATTTGAAACTAAAACTTTATCAGGAAAAGATACAATTAATTAATATTGCAGAACTAGTCAAATTCAGAGCAAATGTGATGAACTTCTTATTTACTACAAAAAATATGTAATGGGAAGTGGTGTGCACCAGCAATATAATTTGTGTTAATTGTTATATGCTGACTACAAAATATATGTAATGGGAAGTTCTGTGCACCAGCAATATCATTTGTGTTAATTGCTATATGCTTTCTGACAGCATAAAAGAAGGTTAAGTACACATGATTCATGTACAGCGGATCGAAAAAATTTCAATTATTTCAGATGATGAAGTGATACTATATATATGTGTCTGTAAATGATATAGTTTTAACTTTTAATAAATTGAGTTTTCTATTATATGGCCTTTGCAAAGAATTAAAGGCAAAAATAGTGGATCTTACTTGTTTTCCAATATGAATCCAGACTTGTAGTGTGGTTTAGCTCAGACCATACTCTCAGAGTATATCATCTTAAACAGTCTTGTGATTGGTCCAGTGATAATAATTTTATGTTGCACTTGCCTGAGGTGAAAATATTATGGAAATCCTATATCAGCTACAGGTCTAGAATAGAGTACTTTTATTTAAATCACCCCTAACTTAAATTAGTAATTTTTTAAGTTGAATCCAAATGCTCAATTAATTAATGAAGTGAAATTCAAAGGAAAATATCAATGAACCCTTTGATTTGCCAAGTCAATGTCTATTACTGAACTTACTTTGTGAAGTGCCTAGAAGATAAGCTAATTAGAGAATATTAAGCTATAAATAAGGACACGCCGTCGCCCGTCTGACCAACTGTTGTCAGGAATACATTCAGTACAAGGAGCTGATCATTACATTTAGTCAAACAATCGACTCTAATGCCACATGTTGGAATGTTCGATGAGCGTCGGAAGCAACAAGGTAATGATTCATACAGTATAACCAATGTTAAACTAAATCACTCACACTTGAAACTTAACAGAACGCAACGGTTGGCATATATCCCTGCAAGGGACTTATTAAGATGACCTCTACAAGTATTTTACCTTCACTTTTTGCAATTCACTTGTTCAAAGTTTAATGGATTTCCTACCTGTCTTCAATCTGTAATTAATTAACTTTAATTGCTAGAAGAAGTAGCCGTAGAAAAGTGATATTCTGTAAGTGGATCGTCCATACAGGGAGGGAATGTCCAACAGGGAAAAAACTTGAATTGAATATTGATAATAAAGACAAATTTCAAGCATAATGCACTCTGATGTATTGAGAAATGGATCAAATTGTCATCCACATGGAATATCTCTGATTGGACTAAGACATAGTTATAATAGTAAGCTAATTAAAGGAAGGAGCAAACATGCATCAGTACATATATTATAAGCAAACTTGGGGTGATTTAAATATATTCAACAAGATTAATTAATTAATTAATTAAGGATTTTAAGTGAGGCGTGCGCAAATTGAAAGGCTGTATTATATGCTTAGAGTTGGAGTGTCTTGATTCATGAACTTGTAGAGCAAATTATATTAAATTGTTCATTACATAGCATTTGATAACTAAATAATAGCAACCGAAATTGAAGTAATTTTTAGTAAAATGAGAAAATCAAATGTTGATATTTTTATATGATTTGTTATACATTTTGGTTCATAAGGAGAGCTTGAACGATTGTCACATTAGGCTTGAAACCACACAAGTGAATTGAGCACCATATCTTAATAAAAAAATTTAATCATTGCGTATATGGTTCTCACACTTATACGATATTCAATGCAAACATACTTGATATATCAACAATATTCCCTTCAAGTGTGAATGAGTCACATTCAGCCAAACTATCGACTCTAATACCACTGTTCGGTCATTTAAGATTATTTATATAATAAGGTGCTGAATTCAGTCAAACATAGTCAGCACAGCACTGAGGCAAGCAAGTTAAGTCAAGTGGTGATTTTTTAAATGTGATACTCTAATATAGTATCAAAGTGTTGTCTATAAATTAAGCCATGAGGTTTCCACATTCATCATAGCATACCCTCTTGTATAATCTGCATCCTTACTATTTGTCTTAGGCTAGTAATTAAGTAGTTAAGGATGATGAAGTCATGTAAATGGATCTGTTATTACTTCTTGCTAATCAATATGTTCCTTTTACATTTGACAGTAAGGTCCGAACTGACAACAGATTTTTATAAGTCATCATGTCCTAATCTTACTAGAATTGTAAGGAAAGAGGTTATAAAAGCTCTATCGAATGAGATGCGAATGGGCGCTTCTTTGATTCGTCTTCACTTTCATGATTGCTTTGTCAATGTAAGTTTATTACATACATGCATGCAGACATATGGTTTTTGCGAGTTTTGTGATAACAATGTTTTGTGCCATTTAACATTTTAAAACATTTTTTTTCCTAACATGGATTCATTTTAAATTGTTATTTGTTCATCAGGGTTGCGATGGATCATTATTATTAGATGGTGGTGGTGATTTTGAAAAGTCTGCTTTTCCTAATATAAATTCTCTTAGAGGATTTGATGTTGTTGATACAATCAAAAGTTCAGTGGAGAGTGCCTGCAGCGGAGTTGTCTCATGTGCTGATATATTAGCCATAGCTGCCAGAGATTCTGTTTTTCTTGTAAGTATATATTCATCTAGTTACATATAAGCTATTATAGCTTTCTTTTATGCTTTAAAAAAATCACTATATTATGATTGTTAATGTTTGGCAGAGTGGTGGTCCTTCATGGCATGTTCTGCTAGGACGAAGAGATGGAACAATCTCAAATGGATCACTAGCAAATGAGGCACTTCCCACTCCATCTGATCCACTAGATACTATTGTTTCAAAGTTTTCTAATGTAGGGCTCAATCTCACAGATGTTGTTTCTTTATCAGGTAATAGTGAACTTCATTCTTAGAGATTCATAGTGATATATAGGCCTAAAATAATTATGGGGACAAGACAATCCTCACATACACGTCTATATTTTTTAGTTGAATTATGCCAAAATCTAAATTTAAAGGTTGTATCAAAGTTTATGTTAGACCTATTGTACAGTATTTGCGCTATAGATGTCGCTAGCTTTTGAGATTGAGTAAAATTCAAACTCAAATTTTAAGAGTCCGCGTCTCTTCCAAACTATAATATTTTTTGTCGCAACCATTCAATTCTTGGTGGAGATTAACTGTATTTTTTTTGAAGGTGCTCATACGATTGGGAGAGCAAGGTGTGCACTGTTTAGCAACAGATTGTCCAATTTTTCTGGAACAGGTTCACCAGACAGTACACTAGACACTACCATGCTCGCTGACCTACAAAATTTGTGTCCTCAAACTGGAGATGGAAACACAACAGCGGTTCTTGATAGGAACTCATCTGATCTATTTGACAATCACTACTATAAGAATTTGCTCAACGGAAAGGGTCTTCTTAGTTCTGATCAGATTTTGTTTTATGCTGATGAAGCCAATTCAACTACTAAGCCTTTAGTCCAAAGCTATATCAATAACAATTCACTTTTCTTTTATGATTTTGTCAAATCTATGATCAAAATGGGGAATATAAATCTAAAAATGGGGTCTGATGGAGAGATTAGAACGAACTGCAGAGTGGTAAATTCTTAGTAATATGCATTAGACTTCTTAAAATATGAAATAAACGGAAGACTATAAATGTGTCTTCCTTTGTGAATTGTGATAGTGCAATTATGTTGTTGTTGCTCACTTGTAACATTTGTTTTTTTAATGTTGTTGTTTGTAAGAAAATCTATATTTGTATCTGTATGTCAGGTGTGCTTCTCAAACAAAACAGAATCATATAAATAATCTAAAATACAATGTTGACCTTGCGATTTATCATCCATTATTTTTTTTTTTGACGATAACAATTTTAATGCATTTTATTAATCAAAAGGTATCAATACAAAGAGGAATTGTTTTGTAAAAAAAAAATACAAAGAGGAATTGTCTCAAATAAACAAAGACTAGCCCAAGACTTAATAGAAATAATAGTAGTAAATTTCGAATTCAACATGAACTTAATTCGGTTGTAAGACATCACATTTTATATGTAAAGTTGGAATTAGAACTTCGGACACTCCGA
The DNA here is from genome assembly GCA_951804385.1 of Trifolium dubium. Classification (NCBI taxonomy): domain Eukaryota; kingdom Viridiplantae; phylum Streptophyta; class Magnoliopsida; order Fabales; family Fabaceae; genus Trifolium; species Trifolium dubium. The sequence goes on from OX638073.1 coordinate 34,461,134, forward strand.
TCGTTATTTCTAGCCAATAGGACCTATTGACAAAGAAAAAAGTCATAGTTTATTTTGATATTTGATGTAACACAATATCCCTAATTGTCCAGAGTTCAGAAAAAATTGTAATATCAAGTTATCTCAACATCTTTTCAGATGCAGTAGCGCATGATCATTTTTAAAAGTTCAATGTTAATCACAGCTACTGCTACTGGACCAACTAACATTTAAGTTTAGTTAATTATTTTGTGTTTGATTATTACAATTACGATTACAATTAAAAAATGATTTATATTTCAGTATCTTCAAACACTCAAACGTTGCACTACCAAAAAAAAAACACTCGAAGGTTGTCGTAATTAAACGAAAAGAGCACAGAGAGATTGAAGAAAAGAAAAGAAAAGAGAAGTGCAATGTTGGGTGACGCCAGAAACTGGAACGAAGATTCATACAGAGAATCCGTATTGAAGGAAATTGAGATTCAAACACAAACCGTTTTCAGAACAGCTTGGTCTCCTTCTCATTCTCAATCCCCAAATCTCAACTCTCTCATCGTTGCTTCCAGTGACGGTTCCATCGCCTCTTACTCCATCCCTTCCACCATCTCTTCTTCCAAGCTAAAAAATGTTTGTTATTTCAATCTCACTTTTATTTTTTTGCTTATCACTTTTTTTTTAAGCTCAAACTATAATTTCTTATTTCATTGTTTTTGTATCTGTTGCAGCCATTTGGTGTTATCAATACTGAAACAGATAAGTAAGTTAGCATTTATAATCTGTTCTCGATTTATTAGATTATTATTAACATTATTAGGTTTTAGCTGTGTTTTGACTTGCAATGTGATTGGTGCGTAGTTTATTAGCTGAACCAGATTGCTTCTTTCAAGCGCATCATGGATCTGCATATGATGTCAAATTCTACGGTGATGACGAAAATGCTCTGTTGCTCAGGTTCAAACCAGTTCTAGTTAGTCATTACTCGTCCATTTAGTGTTTAGTTTATCATTTAGCATAGGTTATGACAGTAACTTTACTTCACAGTTGCGGTGATGATGGTCGGATTCGAGGATGGAGGTGGAACGAAATTGCAAACTCAAACGATCATATTTCTTCAGAAGGTCATAATAATATACTTACAGCTATTATTTTTGCTCTCCATAATTCTTAGCTTAGGACATTTCGGTATTTTATTTTAACTTGCAAGCTTTTCTTTTTTATATCGAGACTGGCGTTGGATTTATTCATTTTCATAGTCTGAGTAAATCTGGTAATTGCAATTTTAAATATTTGTTCCTTTGAGTAAAGGTGGAAGAGAGAAGTTCAGCTTAAGTAATATCATGAAAAAGCAATCATATGCGATAAAACATCAACCTATTACTCCTATTGATACCAATATTTTAGGTCAAGAACTTGTGAAATACAACACATACAGAGCACAAACCAATAACACACCGTACACTATAGCTTTGTTTTTAGGAGAATGTCAGTCTCGTGCTCTCAGCTTGATATTTTTTGTTTCGAGAGTATTATAAAAAGGGTTAATTGATTTGGAGAGTTCTCCAAAAACCTACAAAATCCTCCCCCAATACATTTTTTAGGTCCTCCATATTGAATAGTTTTAGTTTTGTGTAAAAAACCCATGCAAGGTGGGGACTATCATCCCTTCCGCTTCCTTTCCCCAAAAACCTCCCTTTCCTTCCCTCATATCTCCCAAAAAAGCCTATAAGACTCTTAAAAGGATAAGTCAATAAGAATCCTATCATCTTACAGTTGAATTCCATCGCATTTTCTTAAAGAATACATAATTATAAGTTCATATCAACATAATTAATGTGACACAGCGAGGGTTTTGACTTTTTAAAAATATAAATATTACTCTTCAACTAAATATCTCTGGTTTTCTAAAAGCCTATCCCATACCCTCCTTGATTGATTGTGCATTTGATTTGATTAAGGAGTTGTGGTGTTCACCTTCGCTTACTTCTTCAATGTCCATATATGTTTCTTATTTTTACTTTTGGATCAGTGATTTGTTCAACATATGCTATCCCTTAATATTTCAGGAAATGATGTCAAGCCTATCCTTGATGTGGTAAATCCTCAACACAAGTGAGTCTTAAGAGAATTAATGCATACTCCAGCTTTATTGTTACTGTATATTATCTGAGTATACTCCTCTACACCTGCGTCTCTCATTTGGTATTATTATTAATTGCATCCAATAAAATAATTTAGGCATTTGCAGATAAACTTGGATGTTTGAAATTTATGGTTTACTATGATTTTGCACTAACTTTGTTATATATTATTCGCATTTCCTTTGACCTCTATTTTTGGTTTTCTGATTATCCTCAATATGCCCACATAATGATGTGTTTCAGAGGTCCTTGGGGCTCACTTTCACCTCTCCCTGAGAATAATGCTATTGCCGTTAGTACACAGGTCTGTAACTTTTTGGATTTGTCACTGTGTTTTTTTCCCTCATAATTTTGTGATTGAATTGGTGTCTTTTTTTTACTTAACTGTAGGAGGGATCTGTTTTTGCTGCGTCTGGTGATTCTTGTGCATACTGTTGGGATGTGGTATGTATTTAGGGTGATTTAATTTAAGTGTGTTAAGTTTCCTGGGATAACATGATTTATAATTAAATCTCTGTTGATGCTGGTCTAAAAGTTTAATGTTTCCAGGAAACTGGTAAATTAAAAATGGTATTCAAGGGTCACTCTGATTACTTGCATTGTATTGTTGCCCGCAACTCATCCAATCAGGTCTTGATTCTTAACCTTATACTTTCTGTCCTTTTTACTTCATGGTGTTTATTGTTAAGAGATATACAGGATGACATTTTAAAACCCTGACTTCTAAAGCTTCTTTGCTGTTGCTATTTCTCTTATTCATGGATATGTATCTCACTTCTTGTCTTCCCACACACAATGTGTTGACCAGAGATTTTAACTTGGTTCCTTTTGAATGATGTTCAGATCATAACAGGTTCAGAGGATGGAACAACACGAATTTGGGGTATTACTACTATTTGTTTTTTGCACCAGTTATTAAACTAGAACGAACTACACAAAGCATATTCTTTTTAAGTAAATAAATTGGTTTTAAACACACTGGTTAATCTTTATTGGTTACATATTTTATTATGACTTATTTATCATATTTACTAGATTGCAAGAGTGGAAGGTGTGTCCAAGTGATTGATCCAACAAAACATTTGAAGTTAAAAGGACCTGTTTCATGGGTTGGCTCTGTTGCTTTAGATGCAAGTGAGAGCTGGTTGGTAAGTGAATGTATTATTATTTTGTAATCCTTGCCTCTTCCCTAATACACAAATGCCTCTCTAGTAAAAGGAACATGAATGTTCAGACAATATGTCAATTGGGTGTACCTATGGATGCAGATCATATGAAGTTATGAGAACGGATATTAGATAATGATTGTGCTTTTAATTTATTATTATTTTGTAATCCTTGCCTCTTCCCTAATACACAAATGCCTCTCTAGTAAAAGGAACATGAATGTTCAGACAATATGTCAATTGGGTGTACCTATGGATGCAGATCATATGAAGTTATGAGAACGGATATTAGATAATGATTGTGCTTTTAATTTATTTTCCTCTTGGAATCTACTATCTCAAATAGTTATGCTACGCTATAGTGCTATAATGTTTTTATAACCACTATTTGACAACACAAATAATTAAGACTGGGAAAACACTTCGGTAGTTATGAATTATGATACAAATTTCTTTGTCCTATGCAGTTACTATTGTTATTATATGGACAGGCTAGTTTTGCTATTGCCTTTTCTTTCTATTCCATCAATAATAATCACATGTTTCTAGTCAGAATAATCTTCACGTGTTAATAATCACATGTTTCACTATATGCAATCTAGTGAAATACAGTGTTTGGAAAAATACTGTGTATGTTTGTTATTCTTCCTAGTTCTGTGATTTGTTCTGGCACCATTGTCACCATTCTACAGGCTTGCAGTAGTGGACGTAATATATCACTTTGGAACCTTCCTGCTTCAGAGTGCACATTAAATTTTTCCACTCGAGCTTCTGTACAAGACATGTTATTTGACAATAATCAGGTCAGTTGGCTATAGCTTATTTCAGTTGTTTTGAACATTGTCATGGTCTCTGATCATGGTAGCTTTAGGACTCGGGAGAAAGACAGAGAAAAGTTGCCAATATCACGTGCATAAAAAAGTTATCAATATTTTGTCAAAAAAAAAGTTATCAATATCCTCTTACAAATATCTGCTGTATCATTAACCTTGAAATAAGGCCTTTTTTTTACACATTAATCTTATCATCCCTGTCTGTCGTGTAAAAATTGTTGGCCTCTTCTGAATATTGACGCATTAGATGTTCTTTAATGTCCATGCCGTGTTTGTGTCACTGTTGTTGTAGCCTATCTCATTATGGTTTATAATTTTATATTTTTGCATTTCAGATTCTTACAGTTGGTGCAGATCCTATACTCAATCGCTTTGACATGAATGGTGTGATCCTCTCACAAATACCGTGTGCTCCTCCGTCAGCTTTTTCTATCTCCTTACATCCAGCAGGGGTATGTATAGAACTTCTGTTTAGGATACCGACTATTCAGGTTATTGCATTACCGCATGGCTCCTACTGTCTGTTTATTTTATTTATTTTGCCCATACTGTTCGTTTCAGGTTATTGCTGTTGGAGGTTACGGATGTCTTGTGGATGTTATCTCGCAATTCGGCAGCCACATGTGCACGTTTCGTTGCCAATGTGTTTAGCAAAGTTCACAATGTATAGTATGAAAAATCTGACGCACAGAGGCAAGGGACAGAAGCCCAAGTTTCCCAGTCAATGTATAACAAGATCATTTTTGTTGTTGAGGTGATGTATAACAAGATCATATCATATGTATTTATAATGATTTTGTGGGTCGCCGGTAGATTTTTTTTTTCCTTCTTCCTAAGGTCACATTTGAGGTATGCAGTAAAGAAACAGTTTATCCAATTAGCGGGCTTCTAATTTTTTTTTCTTAACTTCTGAAAAGTTTTTTGACAATAACATGTCAATGGTCCTTGACTCCTGAGTAGAGCTGGCAAATGGCTCGGTTTGACCCGCAAGGCTTTGCACTATATATGGGCCAGACTGATCCAACCCATTTCTTATTGGTCATGCTTTAACGAGTCCGGCCTAGTCCTGCATGAGCTCGGTCTGGCCCGGTGGGCTAATGGGCTTGCCCGACCTAATTTATTTTGTTTTTATCAGTTTATTCGATATTTTTTAAATGACTTTGATATATTAGTTCTTCATAATTTTATTGAGATATAATTATATGCAAGTGTAAATAACTTTGACATCATCATGAAATATGCATTGATGAATTATAAAACTATTTTTTATTAAAGTTTTAGGTAAATATAATTATTTTTATTGAACTTACACATTAAGTTATATTTTTTATAATAAATTTTCATTTAAATGATAATTTTTTATGTATTTATTGATATTATTTTATTAAAATGACATAAATTTCTTAATTATAAGCCGGTTCCAAGTCTGATGGGTTAGTCCGGCCCAATTATTGGGAGGACTTCATGGGCTTGGACTAGCTTTTTTAAAGGCTAGTCCACCTAAGTTTGTGGGCTATTGGCTCGATCCACCGATCAGGCCAATTTTGACAGCTCTACTTCTGACTAACTATTTCACTCTTGTACCTCTATTCAGAGGTGGAGCTACTTTTAGGCAGGGTAGGGCTATAACTCCTCTCAAAGTTCAATTTTAAAAAAAAACTTGTATAGGTATGTATACAGATTTTTATTACTTGTGATGTAAATGGCAGCAGTTCTCCTTCACAGAAAAAAAAAAGTCAATGAGTAGATTCACTTATTCAAAGAACAATGTAAAAAAATTCGAGAAAAAAGGATATGCATTGAAAAATATTTGTACACTATCAATTAGTTTTTTTTTTTTTTGAACAGCCACTATCAATTAGTAATAACAATATATTTTATGCCACACCATTTTATCTATTTTCACATGAAAATTTAAATTATTCTTATTCTTATTAATATTAGTGCAAAATTCATTTAAACTTATTGTGCGTATCTTTTAAAGTCATAAAATTTTACCTTATTTAATTGGTATATATCATCCGACTAGACAAAAATATGTAAAAATAAATTTGACATGTCCGCGTAAATTTAGTTTAGATGACAGAGAGTTGGTGATATCGTTTTCTACATGAGAAGTTTCTAAAGTATCAAAGATAGTTTCTTAGACCAATGATTCATACCTTATTCTTATTATTATTATTATTAGAGTTTCATGATGTGGTATAGAATATATCAAAATTGATGATACGATATTTTTTTTTATAATTGATGATACAATATCTTATTTAAACGATAGTGGATCACTTTTAACATCATGTTTCTAATACAATAATTTTTTTTTATAATTAATGATACAATATTTTTTTTATAATTAATGATACAATATAATTGTATGAACCTCTTGTTAGTCATGTATGATACTCAAAACGGTGTCACCATTGAAAATATCTTAACCATTAGGCTAATTTGTAAAAAATAATAATTGTGTAAAAAAAATACGGAACCAAAATAAAATAAAATTGATATGATCTGAGGGTAAGAAAAGGTGACACGTGTTATAATATATATTTGGGTCCGATCCGAATGATGAAAGGGAAAAGGTGCAGAGAGAATCAAATCAGAGGTGATCCGTGGGGAGTTTGACCAATAAGAGTTAACTAAGCGTAAAGGGCAAATTCGGAATTACAAAGAGTTATATCACCTATGAACCCTCACCTTACCCTGCTGCTTTTCGTTTTATCTTCACTTTACACTCTCATCTCTCTTTCGCTATCTCCCTTCAACTCCGCGGCGTAGATCCGGGGAGTTTTTGGGAAACCCTAACTCCGTTCACTTTACGCCGTCACTCTTCTCTCTCCTTCAATTTCAAGGTATCTCCCTCTTTTCTTCCAATCTTCTCTCTATCCCAGACAATACAAAACTTTTTTCTTTTTTATGTTCTTTGATTCGTTACTTTATCACTGCGATTTTTGTCTTTCTTTTCTAAATATTTATTTATTCTATTCGTTAATTATAATGTTTTTTTGTTTTGTTTTGTTTTATGTTTTATGTTCTGTTAGTTTAGGTTAGGTTTACTGTTTACAGTTTACATGTGGTGATTTTGTTGATAAACTGTAACCGTTACTGTTTACCTTGCAGCATGGCAGGACTAGCACCTGAGGGGTCACAGTTTGATGGTGGCAAATATGACAAAAAAATGAATGACTTGTAAGAACCTTTGTTTTTCTTCGTACTTGTTTGTTTTAATAATGTATGCATTGTGGTTTTGTGTTTAATCTCTGTTGCTTGCAGAATTGCTGCTGATGGAGAGGATTTCTTCACTATTTCTGATGAGGCTTATGATAGTTTTGATGCTATGGGTTTGCAAGAGAATCTCCTCAGGGGAATTTATGCATATGGTAATTTTTTTTGATGTTTTATGCTTTTTGCCCTATTTTTAAACCTAGAAAATTCTGTTAATTGCTGTCGTGGCTGTTGGAGTTTATTGTTCTACCTTGGAAATCTTGATGATTCAAAATGTATTGTCGGTTGGTGACTGTTTAGGCTGCTTAGCACTAGACATGTTGTTCAGTGGTTACTACTCCATCCCTATTTATAAGCCCATTTATCACATTTCATATATATATTAAGAAAAAGTAGCAGTATACTATAAATAATGTGTATGTTTTGTGTATAACTATTACTTTTGCCCTCTGAGTATAGACTTACGTATCCATTATTGACTTTTTTCTTCCAAGATGAATTAGTAGCCTTAATTAGATTTATGTTTGAAAAAAATAACAGATGCATCTAGTAATTTGAAAAAAGAACCTATATTTAGGGACAACCCTCCCAAAGGGTGTTTATAAATAGAGGCAGAGGGAGTATTGTATATCCTCCTGTGCTACTAATGTATAATACATGATGTATCTTTTCGCCTTTGCTACTGTTTTTTTTCTCAATGGTAAGTTCAAATTGTTTAACTAGTATATGACCTGTGCTTTAGGTTTTGAAAAGCCATCAGCCATTCAGCAAAGGGGAATTGTCCCCTTCTGCAAGGGACTTGATGTTATTCAACAGGCTCAGTCTGGAACTGGAAAGACAGCAACTTTCTGCTCTGGTGTTCTGCAGCAACTTGACTACAGTTTGACTCAGTGCCAGGCCTTGGTTTTAGCTCCAACTCGTGAGCTTGCCCAGCAGATTGAGAAGGTTATGCGGGCACTTGGAGATTATCTAGGTGTTAAGGTGCATGCTTGTGTGGGAGGTACTAGTGTTCGTGAAGACCAACGTATTCTATCAAGTGGTGTTCATGTTGTGGTTGGTACCCCTGGTCGTGTGTTTGATATGCTGCGCAGACAATCTCTTCACCCGGATAACATCAAGATGTTTGTGTTGGATGAGGCTGATGAGATGCTTTCTCGTGGTTTCAAAGATCAGGTACTATTTATTTCATAACAGTTGTAGTCCCTTTTCAAATTGATTAATTATATATATTCTATTTTTTTTTGTTCATGTGTTCTACCCACACTCGTCTATTTAGTTTTGGATACTGATCTCCATACTTGTTCAGATCAAATCTTTTTCCCCTCACTTTATCTTATGTTTAATCTTTTACTTGTTGAGAATAGGATTCTTGGGATTTTTAAAGTCCTCCCCAAATTTGTTTTTTTACCTTAACTTGTGGGGTTTTTATTACTGTTAAGAAAACATGAGCTCCCATGCAAAGATGGGGTGGACAGCTATCTTCCACTCCACTCCCCTTCTCTTCCTTCCTCTCTTTCCCCCAAACCTCTCCCATCCGAACTCCCTAATAAAGCAGTTACCTTTGGAGTTTGTTATATTAATAATGTCTAATAAAATGTGCAAGTAAATTCTCTTTGGACCTTTACTTGTAGTCATATTCTTATAATTTTTAACCTATGTACAACTTCTTTAACCTCTCCTTGGGTTTTTTGTTATCAGATCTATGATATCTTTCAGCTGTTGCCAAGTAAGATTCAAGTAGGAGTTTTCTCTGCTACAATGCCTCCTGAGGCACTTGAGATCACAAGGAAGTTTATGAACAAACCTGTGAGGATCCTTGTGAAGCGTGATGAGCTGACATTGGAGGGTATTAAGCAGTTTTATGTCAACGTTGACAAAGAGGAATGGAAGCTGGACACTCTCTGCGATCTTTATGAGACATTAGCTATTACCCAGAGTGTCATTTTTGTCAACACCAGAAGGAAAGTTGATTGGTTGACTGACAAGATGCGAAGCCGAGACCATACAGTCTCAGCTACTCATGGAGACATGGATCAGAATACCAGGGACATTATTATGCGTGAATTCCGTTCTGGGTCTTCCCGTGTTTTAATAACTACTGATCTCTTGGCACGTGGTATTGATGTCCAACAAGTGTCTCTGGTTATTAATTATGATCTCCCTACACAGCCTGAGAACTATCTCCATCGTATTGGTCGTAGTGGTAGGTTTGGTAGAAAAGGTGTTGCCATTAACTTTGTCACGTCAGACGATGGAATAATGCTGCAAGATATCCAGAAGTTTTACAATGTGGTAGTCGAGGAGCTACCATCGAATGTTGCTGAGCTTCTCTGATGAGATTTTGTCCTCCATAATATATTAGACAAAAATTAGAACCTTTTGGTAAGCGGTATGTAGTATTTACCCCCTCCCCTTATTTTTGGTTTTATTTCTGTTTTTGAACTTAGTTTGATAGTGTCTTGGTAATTTATGTTGCAGTCAAGGTCTGAATATTTAAGGGGTGGGTGCTTGCATTGTGGATTCCTATTGGGCAAATTGGTGTTTGACACTCGTTGCACATTTCTAGAATGCAATTTTTCTAGTGTGCATTTTAGCTTTATTTGAACTTTGAGTACATTGCCGTGGGTTTTTTGAACGTATTTATCAGTTATGTGGGATGATATATTGCGGTGTGTGGTATACTAGCATTAGCCTCGTGGAGATTTTTATGCTTGCATAGATCATTTTATTCCCTTGATTTATCTTTCGAAATTTAATTTATGAAATATAAGAATAAAATGATAATATCATTGTGTGGATTGTTTTAAATTAAACTTTTTTACAATAAACTTCCTTTGATTAATACTATTCTGTGTCTCAAAATAATTGATCTAATTTACCATTTTATATAATATCAATAATTTACCATTTTTATGCATGGTTCTACTAATAGAATACAAAACACACCACCTTTTTGAACCCAAAATCCCAACAAAGTTTGGCCATGAAAAACGATCCTTGTCTCAACATGAATGACACTAGGAATCACACACTTCATAAAGACAAGAATTTCTCAAGTGATTAAGCACAAATCCACCACCCTTTGATATAGGAACCACATAAGTAAGAGCCACTTTTTGTTACTATAAAAAAATGAAGACACTTATCTCTCTCCTATTTCTCTTAATATTTTCTTATATTAAATAATACATCAAATCTATTTTGTTTTTCACATATTTATCTCTTTTCACACTCTCTCTTACTTATATCTCTTTTCACAACTTCTCTTCTAAACTAAATACACTCTAAGGGAACTAGATAACTCAGAAGGTGGTGTCTCAACTCTCAACCACCACCAAAGATAAACTTGAAGACGCTCTCAATTTGGCTAAGACATTTGCACAAGCATTATCCTTCAGAAGGATGTGATGAGTAACAAATCTCCAATCACGGCGAAGCAAATGAGAAATGCTATGAATTTTATTTGCAAAAGTGTGAAAATGTAGGACACCTTCTCGAACTAATTTATCGCTTGCAGCAAGTCGGAGTAGCATACTATGTTCCTGAATCCATTCCCCCAACATAACTCAAGACCATGAAGAACAACCATGATCTCAACATATAAGACATTAGGATGCGAAGCAACTTCATAAAACAATGCGCCTGAATTGTTTTAAATAAGCCTTCCAAAACCAACTGACGATTGGAGTTCCGATTGGATTCTAGTTCATGAGAACCAAAAGTCTCATTGTAGAAAGAAGTCATAGTGAGAACCTGAGAGTGGTTATGGTGCATAAACTTTTTTCTTATTCACCGTGCATAAGTAATGAAAATTGCTTACTGCATCTCCATATTGCTTAGTACACCTCTCAGATTACTTAGTGCACCCATCAAATTTCTAACGCACCTCCTAAAAATTTGGGGGTGCACTAAACAATAATTTGGGAGTACACTGAAAGGGACCATAAATGAGATAATATATATAGGAATCACCTGTCATTGGGTAAACTTGACATCCCTATACATGGATTTGTGTTGAGTTACATAACAATTTTAAAATGGACCGAGTCTGAAACTTATATCTTTGGGAGAGAAACATGTTAACAAATCTACAAACGCAATGTTGGTAAATAATAAAATTAGATCTGATTGAGAGTTAAAACGTAATATAAGCGTGGAGGAAAATACATACAAGATGAACCGACATGATTAGTCAGGCATAAGAGAAAACGTGTCTACGAACTCAGTGATTAAGAAGCAAAATGGCTATGTTACGATTAACGTGTCAACTTGAAGTTGAAGTAAAGTTTGAAGAATATATGTGGTGCTGCACTATTGCTAGTACTACTACTGCATCTCTATTCTCTCACCCACCTACCTTCTTTGCATGTGCCCAAAACTGATTATTATCAATCATAATCACAAATCTGTTTTCTCCCCCAAACACTGCCTAATCATAAATTCATATTCCTATTTTCTCTCTCGTTTGTTTTTTCTTCTGCATGATTTAATTAAATCTCAATTAATTAACTAAATAAATATAATATTATAAAAATATAACAGATCGTTTTTGGAATAGACTGAATAAAGTAAACGTCGTTTCTTTTTCTTCTTCTTCTACGATGGCGATTTCCGACGAGTCTCAACCTCTACGCAACACCTCAGTTCTAAACCAGTCCTCTGTTTTACGCCGCAGACCAAGCGCCACTTCAGTCAGCGGCTTGTTTGATTCATCTGCCACAGTCGACGGTGATAGTTCCGGTGAAGAATTAGTCAAGGATTCTAGCTCCGACGAATCTGTCAGCAGCGACCAAAACATCTCCGCTAATACAGAACAGAATCAAGTTCCTGATATTTCTTCTGTCAAATTCACTTACCGTCCTTCTGTTCCCGCTCATCGCAGAATCAAAGAAAGTCCACTCAGCTCTGACAACATTTTCCGTCAGGTTCTCGCCGTTAAATTTAAATTTAAGTTCGTATTGTAAACTGCAATGTTTATTTATTCCCTTAAATAAATTGTTAGAAATATGTTACGTTGTCCTCGTGAGCTTAGCTCAGTTGGTAAGGACATCGCATGTTGTGGCACTGATCGGAGTTTGAATGTAACTCACTTATTCATTTTTAACGGGTAAATTTACACTAGGCTACCTTACTAAAAAAGTATGTTACTATACTACTTCGTAGTGGTTAGTTACTAAATTTTGCTTTAATTAAATTAGATAAGAATTTGGCATTAAATTAAAAAAATTGAAATGAAAATAAGGTAGTTGAATGAATTCAATTTTGTTCTTCTGACTGGTACTCATTTTTTCATAGAAAGTGTAGTTAAGAGAGATTGTTACTACTGTTTTGAATTTAATAGAATGGCAGAGTCTGCATTTTTTGTAGCGGTTTCAGTGTTGTTGTTATTCATGAAAATCATGAATATACTACTATGTGCTGACCAGGTAATTGTATTTTTGTACTAATTTTTGAATCAGTTGCAGAGTCATGCTGGGTTATTCAATCTCTGTATAGTAGTCCTTGTTGCAGTAAATAGCAGACTTATCATTGAGAATTTAATGAAGGTTTTTCTCTTTCCTCTTTAATATCATCAACAAGGTTTCATTATTATGGCATTAATAAGTTTCACAGTTTTGTTGTATTTTTGGTTTTTGGTTTTTAATTTTTCTACAGTACGGTTGGTTGATTAAGACTGGTTTTTGGTTTAGTTCAAAATCATTGCGAGATTGGCCTCTCTTCATGTGCTGGTAATCAATGTGGCCAATTCTATTAACTTCATTATTTATTTTGAGGAATGAGTTAGGATTGTTTCATTGCACTTAATTTGACATGAAGTGGTTTATGCTTGTTTTGTTGCAGTCTTAGTCTTGCAATATTTCCTTTGGTGGCTTTTATAGTGGAAAAGTTAGCACAACAAAAGAGTATTTCGGAACCAGTAAGTAAGCTAATAGACCAACTGTAGTACTTTTGTTGGAATTAGATTCTGAGGGTTTGGGGGGACCACATGAGATCCTTGTTTGCATAGCTAAAATAATTTTGAAATATTGTAGACTATGCTGTGCTGTTCTATTATTTCATACCATATAGAGTAATAAATATTTAATGCATGTGAATATTCACTTCAATTTTGCAGATTGTTGTTCTACTTCATATAATCATTACAACAACTTCTATCCTCTTTCCCATTTTTGTAATCCTCAGGTCAGTTTTGTACTTTTCTGTACTCTTCAGAATAGATTTTGGAGCTTCAATCTAGACTCGTTGTCGTTCTCTAAAGTTTTAACGTTTTTTATTAAACCATTAGTCTATTTAGATAGAATTTGCTAATGGAATATGAATTTTAAAAAAGAATATAAGGAAAAGAATTGCTATTGGATGGAACCTCAGTTCCTAGTTCTGTATCAATAAGATACTCTCACAAAGTGTAAGATGAAGAATATAAAAATAGTATAGCTACCCAGGAGTTACAGAGAGCCGATACCTCTTCTCACAACTGTTTCCAAAATACCCAGTAATCCCGATTCCTGTTTTCCTTGATTTATGTGGGATAAAGTAAAGATGACTACTCAAGGAATAACTAATTATATACTTGTGCATTCTTGATCATTTCAATAGATAAGGCTATAGCAAAGATGCTTGTGTTCTCTGCAGGTCTGATTCTGCTTTTGTATCAGGCGTCACATTGATGCTACTTGCTTGCATTGTATGGTTAAAACTGATTTCTTATGCACATACAAACTATGATTTGAGAGCACTTACCAATTCAATTGAAAAGGTAATATTTGTGTTCCACTTTTAAGTTCGTGGATAACTATTGCAAAATATCATTTCAACTATTTGTAGAATAACTACTTCCAGATGAGGATATGCCGCACAATCTATGTGCTGATCAGTTTTAAAACAGGAACATCTTGATTTACTATGTTGTAGCTTTTGGTTTTCATGTTCTCTTAACACATCATCAGATGCTATAACCACAGTTTTTTTTATCTTCATAAGAATTACTTCCATAATGCTATCCCCTTCAACCCTTACTTTTTTTTTCCTGAATACTTGTCTCTTCAGATGTGTGGTACACATGCTTTCTGTTTTCACCCCATTCAATCTTGTTTCCTGTGTCATAGGGAGAAGTGCTTCCCAATACTCTGAATATGGACTATCCATACGATGTGAGCTTCAAAAGCATGGCTTACTTTATGGTTGCGCCTACATTATGTTACCAGGTAGCAGCATTGTTGAGTGATTTATTTTAATTTTAAGATGCAATTTCTTTTGACCTGTCATTGTGATGCTCTCTCATTTAGTTTCACAAAATATACTTTTAACGATAATTGAATGCATTTTTATATCTGTTAGAAATAATATAAAACCATTGATGCGGCCTTTCCTAACAGCTTAAGCTTTTGGGATAATCGGTCATCTGACATGGTATCAGAGCCTCTATGACTAAGTGGTCTAGAGTTCGTTTCCCGCTCCCCTCACTTTCTAATTAAAAGTGAAAATTTAAGTAAATGGTAGGTGGGCCTATGCATTATCTACGCTTCAAGCCAAATGGGCTCTTGCGTGAGGGGGCGTGTTAGAAATAATATAAAACCATTGATGTGGCTTTTCCTAACATATTATGCATCCAATTCTTAACCTTTCTTTCCCTTTTGTTTTCACATGTTGGCCATTTGACCTCATTCATATCACACTCGGTGCATGTTTTTTCCTGGCATGCCTTTAGACATCCAAACATTTTGCAGAACCAAATAGAAACTCAGTAGCTGGACTCTCAAAATTATTTCTCTAGATCCCTTTGTACTTTCCATTTGTACAAGATTCCCAACATTCCCTTGTATTCACCAGTTACTAGATCAATATCTAACCTTTATCTCACAATCACATTGTGTTTTATCCTTGTTGTTGCTTCTCATTATTATATATGTAGGGGCTGAAGTTATTTTAGGGGATTGGCTATTACATACTAACTAGCATCAAAATATAAAATGTAGCATAGAACACCGTATTTTTTTCTAGGAGCAAGATTTCTCTGTGTCTTTCTCACATGTACCTTGTTCTTATTTAACACACATGCTATGAACTATTGTTTTAGCCAAGTTATCCTCGCACCCCTTTTATACGAAAGGGTTGGGTGTTACGCCAACTTGTCAAGCTGATAATATTTACTGGAGTTATGGGATTTATAATAGAACAAGTAAGCAGTCCCTGCTAATAAATTCTGTATTTTCTACCTTTCTGTTCCTTTTTTTTACGTTGCATTTAAACTTTACCAACACTGCAGGTATTCTGACAATGTTTTGATCATATAATTTTGCAGTATATTAATCCTATTGTGCAAAACTCCCAGCACCCTTTTAAGGGAGACCTCCTATATGCCATCGAAAGAGTTCTGAAGCTGTCAGTTCCAAATCTATATGTGTGGCTCTGCATGTTCTACTGCTTTTTCCACCTTTGGTATTTCATATCTAAGTCAACTTTGTATCTTCATAATTGATTAGTATTTGAGGCAGTTTACTCATGGGACCCTGTTTGAACGTAGGTTGAATATACTGGCAGAGCTTCTTCGATTTGGTGATCGTGAATTTTACAAGGATTGGTGGAATGCCAGAAATGTTGAAGAGGTAGGTTATTTACCTTGATATATTTTTATTGTTTACTTACAATACTTTCAATCTTTTATGAAGTTTTGTGACTTATTTCTCTTTGTTGGATGTATCTGTGCCACTGCTGCCACCACCAGTATTGGAGGATGTGGAATATGGTATGTCTTTCTCAGACTTAATTTTGATGATCAAGTTGTATAGACCTTTCATTTTGTTATCTCCAAATAATTTGCTAATCTTGTGAATTCCTCTGAACATGTCTAAGAGAAAGAGATGTTACAGCTTGTCATCTGTTAATTATGTAGTTTCCTTTCTGTTACTCAATATATGATTCTAAAATTGCATATAAGAACACATTAGTGGTTTTTATTACTTTTAATTGGAGTTCTAAATCATTGGTGTAATCTGAGTTGTTTCTTTCACCTTGCAGCCTGTTCACAAATGGATGATTCGTCACCTTTATTTTCCATGTTTAAGGACTGGTATACCCAAGGTAATCAGGCATCTTGTTTTACTGAACAAACCCTGAACTTATTTGTTCTAAACACTTCTTCGGTGTGGGTGTAAATTTACTTTTATTATCAATCTGTGTTTGCCATCTCAATTTATTGTTGTCAGAATATATTTTTTTGAAATTAACATGTTACTTCTGTCCTAATAAACATCTTATTTAACCCATTTTGCTTGGAACCAAAGATAACAAATTGAAAGAACAGATACAAGAATATTTTTTTGAAAGAATAGGAGAGTTCTATTTATTTTGTATTCTTAATTCTAATTCCCTTTGACTAATCAATTAACTACTCTAACTGTCACCAATTAAATTCTCTAACTAATCAATTGTTTTCTTCCTTGGTCTTTGTTATCAAACATTTCTTACTATTACAATTGTTTGTTATTGGATGATATTTGCGTTTGCTCTTCACTTGTTGAACATATTGATATTGTTTTTAGCTCTAATGTAGTTTTTGTTGAATTTGTTTATCATTTTATTGTACAGGGTGTTGCTGTTTTAATTGCTTTCCTGGTTTCTGCTTTGTTCCATGAGGTGTGTTATTCGTCTCTTTTTGTTATTATACCATAATTCCCCTAGATACACTCGATGGTGCATGTCTTTAGCCTATCATTTTGTGCTTTATGTGCATGTTGTAATTGTGTTGTTTTTAATGAATCTGTCATTTAGTCCTCCTAGTAAAAGTATGGATGTAAATATGAATAACTTAATTTTATTGCCAATGATAACTAGAGTTCCACAATTTTCTCACGGTTTTATTCTGTCCGGGTGCAGTTGTGCATCGCCGTTCCTTGCCACATATTCAAGTTGTGGGCTTTTAGTGGAATTATGTTTCAGGTAAAATCAGATTACCATATTGTTCTTCTGTTTGCTCACTTGCTATTTTTGAACTTGAGCTTTCTTTTATTGTCAAATTAATACAAATTTTCTATGAAATCTAACTGTCCCCTCCCACTTCCTTCATGAAGATGAGGGAGGGCCCAGAAAAAGACAGGACGTTATTTCTGTTCTTTGATATGTCTGAATGAATGAAAATGTTCTGTTGAATAAGAAATTCCTGCTATCTTTGGAATAGTTTTTTTAGTTTTCCATAGGAGTATTCTTATTTGAAGCGCTATTACCAGTTGGGATTTTAACCTTGGCTCTTGTTGTGGAATTTGACAATCATAAATATCATCTGACATGCTAATGAATTTTTTTTTGTTTACTTTTTTCTTTTCTAGGTTCCTTTGGTCTTGATAACTAATTATCTACAAAATAAATTCAGCAACTTAATGGTAAGTGTGCTATTTATGCATATTGCGGCAATATGCATAATAGCAACTTAATTTTAATTATTGCCATATCTTAATGTACTATCTAATTGCTCGTTATCTTGGAGTTGCTTGATTGAGTTTATTTTTTAACTTGTTACTTTCTTCATGCCAGGTTGGAAATATGTTTTTTTGGTTCTCATTCTGCATCCTTGGCCAACCTATGTGCGTACTATTATACTACCATGACTTGATGAATAGAGAAAACAAACTCGACCAAAGTTAAAATTACATCATTATCTGTGCAATACATCTTGATCCATATATTCTCTTCAAAGAAAATATTGAACCATATACTCAATAACTCAACTCCTCTGGCAATTTTGTCAATATGTACATTTTGAAAATTTTGAAGCAATGCACTGGCATTGATAACTGCCAAGGAATAGTAGAACTAGTTTCAGTTATTAGATCTTAATTAGGAGAGTTGTAACTTGTAAATGGTTTGTGTACAAAATATTTATTCCTTAGTTTTGAAGTTCCACGAATGATGTTTCTTAACATGTGAAATATTTAATGTCAAGTATTTTTTTCTTCTTTTCTGTTGGTATATATTGATTAATTCTTTGTTATATGTTTGTTTATAATAACATTGAGCATGCCAGTGTCGCGTAGTTTGATTCTTGATGCCACGAAAGAAACAAGAAAATAACACTGACTCTTGAATTTCTTCAATGTCATAGTTTTAGAACAAATTTAGAATGCTAAAACATCAAACGAAGAAACACATTATCCAATTCTAACATGTATTTATTAAATTGTAAATTGCAATGTGACCTTTGGAGATATTGCAAGTACTACCGAACTGAGATTTCAGTTATTTATTTTTAAAAGCTTGAAATTCAAGTTATTAGGCTATCCGATAAAAAAAATGAAATTAAGGTGATCCATTCATGATCCTTGATCCTTTGCAAGAATTAAGTGCAAAAAGTTTAATATTTACAGTAGATATTAATTCTTGGCATTAATATAGAGCTATAAGGTGATCACCTATTTCATATAAGCGCCGAACACCCTAATTATGGCGCTTTTGCTTTCATTTATTTATTCTAATGCTAAGATATTTCAGTTTGTTTGTACTCTATAGCCTTTTCAAAAGTACAATATGAGTATTAAAATATGCCTATTTAAGAATTTATTTTATATTAGCGTCTTAAAATAAGTAATCTTTTTTTTTTTTGTATGGAAGCTAAGAAGAAAAAGAAAATTGAAAAAGATCATTAAGGCTTTCACTATGGGAGGTATGGCTCAAAAAGTGCATTTTAAAATAAATAATTTGATAATTGTTAGAGCACGAAGTGAGCTTGGACACCATACTCTTACCCAAAACCTTAAGACAATGAGTTTATGGGTCCTCTCACTTATAAATGTTCAAGTCTCCACACTTTTAATCAATGTGAGATTTGATCCCCACACTACTTACACTTGACACTTAAGTTTTCTCAATAATAATGATCTAATTATTAATAAAATTAAACTTCATTTTAATAATTAAAATCACATTGTAGAGAATCCAAATTTATATGATACTTTCTCTATTTGATAATAATTGATGCATTTCACAATGTCACACAGATTAAAAAAATAATAAATAAAAGAAAGAAAATAATGATTTTACTTAATCATCTTAATTGTTGTAGTATTTTAATTGTCATAAATATAAAATAAAAAAATAAGCAAAAGTCAAAACATATTTTGTTTAAATACTTTTGTTTATATTTAAGATTGAAGGGGATAATAAATTAAAGTTGAGGTTAGAATTGAAAATAGAGAGATTGATTTTGTATTTGAAACTTAAAGTGACAACTATTAACAGAAGTATCATAATTGAAAATAGATGTTACTATAAGATAATTAATGTAACATTTTTTATTGAGTAATAATTAATGTAACATATTTTTTTAGTACGGAGATGAAACGGTGAACACCATTAAAAAATGTATAATCTTTTCGTATAACTTCCGTTATGCAAACTCGAAAAATATTTTTTTAATCCTCAAAAATCAAAATACTATTTTTTTTATACATACACAAGATGACAATTGACAAGTCATTAAAAACTCACACATATAACAGAGATGACAAATCATTAAAAAACTTCAGTCATAAATATCATATCTAATAATTTTGGCATTATTTGTCGATCGAGTCAACAATCAAAATAGGTTTTTAATAAGGGAAATAAGGGAGCAAACTGTTTCAAAATAATTGACATACTTGTCAAAATTATTCTCAAAATAATTGCTTTTTTTACTATTTATAAGATCGTTTGTTTATATTTTACTCTTTATTACTTCGAAGTGCAATAATTAAGGGAGATAATAAAGTAATTAAAAAATATTCCTTTCCCTCACAAATATAAATAAATTTGACTTATTTAGTATATTTGATTATTAATGTATTTGGTCCATATTATAGTCAGATACATTAAGAGTCAAATGTACCAAAAATGTCAAATTTACTTATATTTATAATTATTAATTAGAATGAATACTTTTTAAAATCTAAAAGTATGCAACCAATAAAAATTAAGAGTATTTTAATAAAAGTGATATTATTTTATACTCTCTCCGTACCATAATATAAGTCGTTTTGGGAAAAAAATTGTACCAAAATATAAGTCGTTTTACAGTACCAATGTAACATTTAATTCTAATTTTCTTATTATACCCTTAACTATTTATTACTCTCTCTTCTTTTATTTCTACAATTTATTTTTTCCATACAAAAGACAATTTTGTAAAAGAACTCATAATTTCTCTTTTCCATACAACAATGATTACATTTCTTAATAACGACTTAGACTTATATGAGTACGTGTGAAATGATCGACTAAAGTAATTAAATTGAGACTGAGGGAGGTAATAGATTTGGCACCGACGGAAAAGCATAGTAGTCAGCGCCCCCTGTCTGTCTGTAACTGGAATCCAGCCAGGCAGAGAGAAAGAACTGTCAAAACAAAATCTCTCTCTCTTTTTTCTCTCTTTCAATCCAAACACTTTCTCTTTCATTTCAATATTCTCCAAACACTTTCTCTTTCTAAATTCAAAACCAACGAACGTTATTGTAATTTGTAACAGTGGCATGGAAGATTTCAGATCCAAATCCTATGCTGCTGATGGACGGAATCAAATTGAAACTTACTCTGCACCTGGAAATGGAAATGGACCTACTTCCCTCTATGGCATGCAAGATCTACGTTGTTACAGTGCTTCTTATGCTTCATCTGTTCATCCAACTCAAACCCAGATGGGTAACAACAACAACATCAACGATCCTAAGTTCAAGAAAGGAAAATCAACTAATGGTTCTACTTCTAAAAGTTGGAGCTTTAGTGATCCTGAATTGCAGAGGAAAAAAAGGGTTGCTAGTTACAAAGTTTATTCTGTTGAAGGTAAACTCAAAGGTTCTTTTAGGAAGAGTTTTAAATGGATTAAGGATAGATGCAGCAGAGTTGTTCATGGATGGTAGTAGTTCATAGTCATGATGATGATGCTTTGAAATTGAAATTTGAAATTGACAATTGAAATTGAAATTGATATGAAACCCTTATTTTGTAATTTGGGGGATTCTTAATTAGGTGGTGGTGAGTCACCATCTTAATTGAAATTTCAACATGGGGTATCTCAAATATATTTATATATGAATAAATATTTGTTTTTTTTTTTGCTTGTTTATTTATTGATTAGTGTTTATGTCCATGGCTGCAATGCAATGCAAAGTAGTAGTTTTTCCATCCATAAGGATCATTTGGAATGTAATTTGTAATATGAAAGAGAAATTGTGATGATTCATGTCTTCTTCAGTTCAATGTAGTTGATTTCTGTAAAGAGTGTAAGTAATCATCTTTGCTTGTTTAGTGATGGAATGGAATGGAATTGACATGTCTTTTTTAACATTCAATTTATTGTTATTTGGACAAAATTAATTAGTGCATGCATATTGAATAATCACTGGAGTATTTTCTCTATTGGGAAAATTGATCAACTTTTTAGGCTTCTTTAGGTGTAACTTTTTGTTTGAATGGTTAGAGCAGGTGCATAAGAATATCTTTTTACTTTTCTGCCTTGATTTTAGTTATATGTCTCAGCTCATAAAGAAACATTTGGATGCTCATTTGTAACATTTTTTGAACACTTTAATAACAAGTCTATCTTTAGTACATGAAAGCAATGTGAGTCAGTCATAGATATTGGAGGGAAATTTTGGAGGGTGAATCCGTTTTGGGAATAAACAAGTGACTGTGATATATACTGTAATACAGTTCTTCTCAGAGATAGTTAATATTCATGACCAAATTCTTGAATGATTCTCTGCATGATTTGTAGTTGTAGTTGTTTATACTTTGAAGCAAATGGGTTTTTCTTCTTTCTCTCTATGAGGAATTAAGGGGTTTTTAATCATGATTTGCTAAGCAACTAGTAGTTCACTAAGTGCCATTATAAGAGTTAACCAGCTTATTCTAGAATTTAGATTTCGGTTATAAGGATTTTCACCAATGAAACCTCAGTGATTATTAGCCGAATGCCCTACTAAAAACATATGACAGGAAGCCATCTCAGTCACAACAGAAAAATCAATTGCTAATTTTACTACCAACGCATATTTTCCATCTGACACATCAGGTAGAATATCAACATGTTCCCTTGGCAGAGGAGTAATATTAACAAGAGAAATGTTAAGGTCACATTTTCAAACAATATTTTAAGCACTCTCATATATGAAGCCACTACTTGATAAAGTGAAATGGGTTTGAAATTCTTATTTTATCCTGTGTTCTTCTAGTATAGCATGACTTGTCATTGTTATGCATTAGATGTGACTTGATTAGTTGGTTATAATATGTAATTGAAGTCTGGTCTTTGTACTATGTAGAGAAGCAATCAATAATTACCTCTAATATTACCAATGATGAAGTGGTGGGTGCATCAACATGAATGGTATGAAACCACAATTTTTGGTGATATGATGTTTAGTTAGTAGTAGCTACTACATTTTGTGTTTCCTTGTGGCTGGCGTTTTATAAAAAGACAACATTATTGAGCTGGATTTGGTGATGTTGACATGATTAGTATATGATTATATTTATAGAGACTTTTGTTTTTTTATTTGTTACATGTATTTTAGCATATACTCTTTTTATTTAGACATGTTTGGATACTAATTATTTTTATGTTATGGACATATTTATCTTGATAATCAATCAACAACCAGCCTCTTTCTGTTTGTTTGTCATATATGAACCTGTCTTGCAATTGTAATTGTATAATCAATCAACAATGTTTTTTTTTTCCTTTCAGTGGTACACATTCAATGCAATTGTTTTTGTTATAATCATTACCCCAATATGTTGGAAAACAACTCCTCACAGAATCACAGATCAATTTGGTTTAATCATTACTTCATCAATATACATTAAAAAAGTTACTCCAAAG
Organism: Trifolium dubium; assembly: GCA_951804385.1. Lineage (NCBI taxonomy): Eukaryota > Viridiplantae > Streptophyta > Magnoliopsida > Fabales > Fabaceae > Trifolium > Trifolium dubium. The sequence goes on from OX638073.1 coordinate 34,484,327, forward strand.
TTTGTGGTAAAAAAAAAAGATGGTTACTTTCCTACGTATGATTATAGATTCATTCCAATAGAAACATAATGATTTGATGCACTGTGTCATGAACTCATGATTATAGATTCATTTCCAATAGAAACATAATGATTTTTTTTAACATAAAATTGAGGCTGTAATCTAAACCACCTGATCTTGATCGGATGGCCTTGAGATGGCTGACTGCATAAACAATACATAATTCAATAATGTACAATTGCTGGTACTGTTTAAAACCACACAAATTATCCAATGTCTAAAACCTAACAAAGCAGAACATACCAAGAACAAGATGCAAAAGCACAAACGACAAAAACATCATTTGCACATAATTGTTTCTACAAGTGATCACATATTCATAAAGACCAATAAGCTTTCTTTAATCAAATTCAAAACCTTGGAGAAATACAACATTATGCTTAATTCTTCAACTTAGTTGGAGTATAGGACGGCCAATATATCTATAGTAAAAGTTGCGAACAAAGTTCAAAACAGAAGCTAAATGTCATTTGATAGTCCACTAGTGTAGGCTGGTCTTGTTCCATAGGAAAAAAATCTACTACATACTCCTTAATACATGAACTTTTAAGAATTTTCTTTGTTCAACTGTCAATTTTTATTTTCATTTTTCTTTTTCATTACCAAAATACTCATAATTATTGTACATTTTTAAATTAACAATAAATATATAGTGCATACTATAACAATGACAAAAACATATTAATTATCCCTCTTTAAAGGCAAGCTCAAAAATATAGTACAATTTTATAACAAATTTAATACAGCTTTCTTAATTCCCAATCTCATATTTAGAGATAGACAGTAAAATATATTTCCATTCGTGATGAACACATCTATCAATCTAGTTTAAATTAATTGTCAAACAAGTTTATTATGAAAGATAGCAACTAGAAGAAAGCTAGAGAGGAAATATGATTTCAGCTTGATAGGAACCACACAAGATAAAAACATTACAAGTTCCTAATACCAGAATAATTTCCAGACACTTGCATCGTGGAAACTGAAGGAATCTTATCCAACAAGAGTACAATATTCAATGGCTAATTACATTTGATAATTTTGACCTTTGCGGTCGACGTGACCCTATAAACATCTGGTAAACCAATACAATAACTCACAGGAAAAGATGTTAAAAACTTTTGTGTTCCGACCAGAAGTTAAGTGCCAATTAAACCTGAACTTTACAGCAAAGCACGATCCCTTATTTGAGGGAGCGAGTTAACAATACAAACCTGGATTTTCAAGTTCAGATCCTAATTTTCTCACGGCTCAACTTCACAACATAAAGCAACTTTTGCTTCAGTGGTGGCTATCAACTCACAGTCACTAGATGAGAAAGCGAGATATTAGTATTGGGTCCTCTCATCATTCTCTAACTGCAAACCTTCCATGCCCCTAAGGGCACTTTCATAATTATTTCCTTGAGAAGCATTTCTCCCAGCCCGTGCTACTCTCTGGGGATCAGAAGATCCAATTGGTGAACTTCTTTGCCCACCCAAAATTCTGTGTGGTGCTCCAGGGCTAGCCTCAGCAGTGCGTGTACGAACCTCTGACTCAGCACCAACAAATGCATCACGACTACTAGAAACAGCAACTCGCCTAGATCCACTTGACTGACCCAAAGCATTGGAACTTGATAGCTGCATGATCACAGATGAAGCAATTAATGCATTTGCGAAAACAAAGCTATTTGTTGTTGCACGTGAAATTCAGATTCATCTAGTAGAAAAAGAACAGGTAACAAAATATGCATTCTAAGGCTTTGTTTGGGAGGGCTTTACAGAAAAGGAACAAAAGGATTTGGAGAAAATGGAAGTGGAAGGGATGATAGTCTAAAAGGCTCAGCAAACATCCTCAATACCAACAGAATATATGCTGACTGAATTTCTGCTAAGAGACTTACGGTATTCAAAATGGGCCCTGACATTCTGCGCCTAGAGGAATCCACCGGGGGTTGCCCTTCTTCTCCTCCTGTAAGAGACAATATTAAAAATGTAAAGCTAAAGAGCTAAGTAGATATCATTTAAACTTGGGTGAAGAAGTTCATGAGTTGTGTCATTGCAAAACCTATTTCAATGAATACTTAATAAAACGACGGGAGTAAGGCTCAAAAAGCACATACATGGGTCACATTGACCTCACATACAAATAAAAATAATGAAGGTCTATAACGTTTACTTATGGGAGATCTTAAATATAAAGTACCTGTGTGTCTATCAGCATTGGTAACAGCAGGTGGCATTGCAGAACTGGTTCCAGTACCAGGAACCTAAATAAAGTGAGCATGTATGAGTTTCATCCATTGCAGATGACATGATAATCACAAATGGGGAAGAAAATGAATAACACTTACAATGGCCCGTGTTGGAGGTGTGGCAAGTTGTGACTGTTGATACTTCAAAATGGTCCAGTCAAACACGTAATCAAATTGGAATCCTGTTGAAATGTCAATTTATAAAATATATGCAAATTTAAACAAAGTCATACATAGACTCAAATAGAAAATTGAAGGGGAAGTATACAAATGACAAACTTTAGAAATGAAGAAAATTTATCCTTTCTATGTGCTAACAATTTCAAACCTTCACGAATAAACAGGTCGCGAAATATCCTTTTGAGATAAGCGTAATCTGGCTTATCATCGAACCTTAATGAGCGGCAGTAATGAAAGTATGATGCAAATTCTGTTGGATAACCCCGACATAAGGCCTGGAATTAGCAATAAATTCTTAGGGTAGGTCATGAAGGAGTATATAACATGAGCACTAAAAAAGACCGATTACATTTTAACTTACTTCAATTGATGTAGAAACTTTTTTTTCACTGATTCTTTCATACTTCTGTTTCTTGGTACCTGCTTTAAGTCCCTGCCAAGGAAGACTACAAAGAGAGCACTAGTCAGATAAAGTACACAGTGCCGGAAGACACCAAAGTATAGGTAGACAATAATAATACCTTCCTCGGAGGAAGTACATCAAAACATAACCAAGGGACTCTAAATCATCTCTTCGACTTTGTTCTGTGAATCAATTACCAGAGAAGTAGAGGCAAATATTAGATAACAAAATTTAACCATTCAAAATATAGGTTCAATGAAGGATCATGAACTAACACATACCAATGCCAAGGTGAGTATTCATGCTAGCATATCTTGCAGTTCCAGTTAAATTTTTATTTTCCCTGCAGTGTTGATGATTGAATAGATTAGACAAATCCCCCTAAAAAATTATTTTCAAATGGTAGCAGCCAGGTACACTTTCAAAATAAATTGCTGAACTGATAATATTGCTGACAAGAATCATAACCCGGCCCTAGTTCTAGAAATCATAAACTAAAGTGAAACGAAGTGTTAAACAGTATGCATATTACAATTCCCACCACCAAGGCACCAACCCATCAGTTTAAATCAAACTATGGTATCAGTGCAGAATGAAAAGTTGATCACAAATATGAATGGTGTTGGGAAGAATAGGGTCACAATACATGCATAAAATTCAAGTCTTTCTTATAACTTGGGGGGTTTGCTAGTAGATGCAGGCATAGGAGAAGAATCACAGTTTCAGGAAATGTCATGCACTGAAATTCTACGACCAGGAACATATTAGGATATTTTATGACTAGAAATCAATAGAGTATTCTTTTGTGCAACACTTTTATAAAGAAGTGTTGTCTCCTTACTCACAAATTACGAGTTATGAATGTCTAAGCAGACGGAATGGCATTAATATCACATGCCAGGATGATGCATAATTATTTGATATTACATTCTCAACAAAACTATTATAGCGCACCCTACTTAATCTTTATTCTTTTCACATATGACAGTTGTGCGATATATGATATGATAACTCGTATAGTTACAATTTCCATTGGATAAATGTGGTTCTTGCTAAGCTATGTACTTTTACCGCATTTAATCATTTAATGTACACCAATGAATCTTTGTACCTGTAAGGAATGTGTTGATGGGTAGAACTGTCTCTGTATTTCTTAGCCAAACCGAAATCAATAGCATAAACCTACATGTGCAATGACATTCATTAAATTCTCATGTATGAAAATTATAAATAACATGCAATGCATCCAAAATCCACATTTTAACAAGATTAACCACCTGGTTCGCACGCCTTCCTAATCCCATTAGAAAATTATCTGGCTTGATATCTCGATGTAGCATTGATTTCGAATGAATGAACTCAACGCGGTTGATCTGGCAAAAAAACAGGGGAGTTCTTAAAAATTACTAAAAGAAGGGGTAGGCAAAATGCAAAAAATAGATAGTTTGCAAAATCAACCAGGACCTACCATTTGATCAGCAAGCATAAGAACTGTCTTGAGTGATAACTTTCTACTACAAAAGTTAAATAGATCTTCAAGACTAGGTCCAAGCAGATCCATCACTAAAACATTGTAATCTCCCTCCACTCCAAACCATCTAACATTTGGAATTCCAGCTGTCAAAAGCAAACTTAAGTTAGAACTGACCATAAATTATACAGGATATTTTGGGGGGATGTCCCTATGCTCCTTGCATAAAGCACACACACGCACGCACACACAAAAAAATAAAATAAAACAATGGATGTGAATATAGTCATTACTTCCCCCCTGGAGAATTCTGTACAACTTGGACTCATATAGCAACTGAGGATGCTTAGTCTTGACATTTTCCTATTCAAAAGCACAGCAAGGAACCAAAAAATATGAGAAAAAAAAAGCTTCGATGCACTTAAAAATATCAATAATCCTGTGCTTAATTAAGAACAAGTCAACAAAAAAAACAATACACATAATGTTAAGTCATAATCTTGAATCAGGGGAAATGTCAGTATTTTCCTAATGAGTAAGTGGAATGGATTCAATTGAATAAATAAGGCAGGTTTCATGCTTATCCCCTTCCACCAATCTTTTGAGCAAACTTCTTTACCATCGTCCATCCAAGAAAATATGAGAACCCCGGCTTATCTTACCACCACATTCATGAATTAGTGTAGCAACTCAGCTCTTCTAACATTACACTTAATCTACAATACATTTACTTATCGTAACCTATCCTTCGCTTTGAAGAGTTTCCCTCTAACAATTTTGGTTTTTTGAATGCAAAGCATGGTTTCTATTTTCTAAACAGTCAAAATGTTTTCCACAGTCATCCTCTTAAAAAGCATTCAAGTTGAACACACTCCACCAAAATAGGAAGCATGAATAAGCTCAATAAAGATACTACTTGAAATCTACTCCGTATACAATATTATTACACCAATGTCATTAAAAATGGCACATAAAACAACTAAAAACCAAATTTCATATGATAAACCCTTGCATATAAATCAGACTAGGGACTAACTAACTAACTAATTTCACAAACAATCATCTCCCCTAAAACCCATTTAAGAATAACTAATAATATCACACACAAATAATAATAAGAATGTGAAAACAAATGAGTGAAGAAAACTTACAAGCTTAATTGCAACTTCCTCGTTAGTTTGAACATTAGTACCTGCAACACAAGAAACAAAATAATCTAAAACAGAGCCAAAAAAATGAAGAACATAAGAAGAAGAAGCAAAGAAAGTACCTAAGTAGATCTCCCCAAAGGAGCCGCTACCGATTTTCCTTCCTAATCGAAACTTATTCCCAACACGAGGTTCCATTCAGAAACGATCAATTTTAGAACCCTTAAGCTAAACCAGTAATCAGAACCCTTAATTGAAGATGGAAATATTAAATGCTATAAATTCTAATAACTAGAATTCATTATAATTATGATTAGAAATTAGAAAAGAAAAGTGTAACGGAAGAAAAGGAAACGCAGAATAAAGGAAGAAATTGTTGGTAGATCTAAGATAAGGAAGAATTAATTAAAAGAGTAATTGTGTTTTATTGGTAAAATACTAGTACTAATAATCAGGGTTAGGTTAAAACTAAAGAAGGAGTAATAATTAATTAATTAATGAAAAAGAAAAAGAAAGAAAACGTAAGAAGAAGTGGATTTGGATAATGGTGGCAAGGCAATGCAATGCAATGGTGATTGTTTTCTCTGTCTTGAATTATTATTATAGTGATTGTGATTAAGAAGAATGAGTGAATTATTGTGGGGTTTTTTGAACCGGTCGAATCGAACCGCCAAATAAAATTATTGTGGTTTTTTCCTTCGGACGCGTGTTGGTTACGCGTGGTGTGGGTGGGAACTGACATAAGTACTCCGTAGCTTTTCCCTCTCTGTAGCGGGACCGGCTCACGTGACCGTACACCACACGGCCGCCTAATTTTTCAAACACTATGGACTTAATTTTTTACTACAAAGCTAATGTAAAAGGAAAAAAAGGTCATTGACTAAATGAGTAGTAATTTTTTGAAATGTTTATAACGTGGATGACTAAATTAATCGCTACTAAAATTTCAAGAATGAGTTTATAAATCTTAGTTAACTTGATAAAAAAATATCGAAATTATTAAGTCAAACATTTATGATTAGGGTTTGATCTTCAGTTATCTCATTTATACATTTAAAAAAAATTCAAAAATGAAATTGAATATTACTCGTGTATATTTTAATGACTAAACCCAACAATAATATTATTGATTGTTTCAAAAAACAATTATTATTTTTTAGTCGTTTCAAAAAAACAATTATTACTATTGATTATCATGGTGAGGATTAATTTTGTACAACTAATCATTCACACTCCAAGATAACTTAAAGTGCCAAATTCAACTTCATTATGATGACAATCACATATACTTCAATTTATTTCTTTAAACAAATGTACGAAATCAAGATTAGTTGAGATTCAATATGACATTTTATAGAATAGATAAAACTTTGATAGGCTTCATTTATTATTGAACTACCATGTGCAACTAATAGAAACATCAAACATACAAAGATAAATCTCAACTGTGTAAAGAATTAATTGAATCTTCATGCATTTCAAAAAAGAAAGGCAAAAATGGGCCAAGGACATAATGTGTCCAATTGAAGCATACATAAAATCAAATACCTATAGAAAATGAAATAATAAACGAATTTCACATTAATAACAAAAAATAAAAGAATTTTAGTTAGTATTGTTTGATTCTGCAGTGACGAAAAATTATTTAATTCTCTAATGTTATCATTTACTAGTCGCCGCCACACGATTGCCATGATCATGGTCCAAACCTGACCCATTCTTTTGGTCCAAAAAAGGGCCACAAAATTCCTCCAAAGGTTCCTTTAACTTGCAGTTGAGATTGGATTTCTTGGACTAGGTAATCCCATATGCGCAAGCCTAGGTGACATCCTAACTTTTGGGCTGGGCCTAGGAGAAGGAATTGGGCCAAATTTGTTGAGTCTTGAAGAAGTGGGCCTTGGTGACAAATTAACTTGTTCCAATGCTTTTGATTGTAAGTGTTCAGGATAGTCACGAACACAACCAATACGTGGACCAGCACCAGTTGACCACTTGCAAGACAACCTCCTAATTGCATTAAATGCTGCAATTGGATCCTTTTTATGAATTGTTGTCACATTGTTATTGTTATCAGTCACATTGATCTTAGGAGTAGGAGGAACCATTGATTGTTGTGGTTCATCCCCATTCAATGAATTATTAGTTCCAATAATTGAATGAGTATCATCATCTATAGAACATCTCTGAAAAAAAATATGCAAAACAGTCATTAGTATAATTCAATTACTATATGAATATGAATTTATAAAAGCAATTTTATTTTCATAATTTGCTTAACATGGAGTATTGGCAGTGTAATTTTTTTAGGACCAAATGTTTACCTTAACATTTGTGAGGTCTACATTGTGCTCTTCAAGAAAGCTTATAAATTCTTTGAAGTTCTCTTCAGTTGGATGGTAGTGTCCACTATATGGCCAAATAGCCTGCATTTTGTATGATGATTAAATTAATAACAATACTTAGTGAACAAAATCTAATAACCGGCATGCATCGTTAAAATATCTCAACAATTATATACGCGGTGAACTAGTGAACTGTAGTTCACCGCGTATATAATTGTTGAGATATTTTATGAACCATAGTGGTGAAATATGATTGAACGTATGATAAGATTATCAATTAAATCTTTTATAAAAAAGTGAAAGTGCAATTTGAAATCAGTACCTCAAGAACACCTTGCTGTGCCACTAATCTACCAGCTGCTGTGGTTGCACCACCAGAAAGAAAACTTGAATGTTGAAATTTACCCTTTTGTTTTTTTCCCACATACAAGGCTCTTGTAGTGCTAAGAACAAATATCCATTTTGATTTCTCATCAGTGTTCACAGGCCTTCCATCTTGTCTAAATACCAATTTTCCCTTTTCAACAATTACTTCATATTCTTCTCTTTCTTTCTGCAATGATAACAAGTATAAACAATTAACATTAGATACTATAATATTATAAGATAGGCTTAAAAATAAAAAAGTTTATGAGTTATGAAAATTTGAGATTGCTCATATAAATAACTTACCGGTCCAAGATATTTAATGCATTGGCGTTGTAGAACAGTGTTTCTTGGACATCTCTCAAGATTTATTTCTTTTCCATCTCCAACATCCAACCTATACAAATTGTTTATCATAAAACACAGTTAACCACCATATACACACCAATTTAGGCTCCTTTACTTTCTGAAAACATTTTAAGAAGATCGTAGAACAAGAGTTTAATTACCAGTAGAAAAATGGTTGTGTACTTTGGCTTGCAAACCAGATATCATAATACATGTGAAGATTGTGTCCATATCGATGACGCGGGTCAATCTACAAAAAATTAAATAAATTCACTCTGTTAATAGCATATCACCAAATATAAAAAGTACAATTCAATTTTAAAGTAAATTGAATTTGAATGAAAAATTGAAAGAAAAGCTACTTACAGCTTCAAGCCAATGTTGCAATGCTAATTTTTGTGCCTTTTCATCTTTAGATAAACCTTTTCCCACCTTTACAAAAAAAAGTCATAATCAGCACTTAGCACTAAGTATTTAATAAACATTATTCAAAGCAAAATAACATGAATCACATACTATAAGACAATAAATAAAGTTACTTGAATTCAATTTAATAATATAGAAATTTAAATACCTTAGCAGCTCTAGTTCTTGCTCTAGCCCAACGTGACACAGCAGTTTCAGGTTTCTGAACATCAAAAAATGAAACAGAACTTCTTTTAAGAGCAGCAAAATCCAATGCTTTCCACCATAACTCTTCAACTACAACTGCACAATCTGCAAGGTTTCTTCTTGTACGGTAACTCTTGTAAACTTTTTGAAGTTTAGTTGCTGCAGCATCAAGCTCAGAAACTGGTCTTGGAGAACAGAAAATCACTGCTTCAGGCAGAGAAATCACAGGAACTTGTTTATATTTCAATTCAGTTTTGATTGAATCCATGTTATGTTCTTTGTCTTGAACAAATGAATGGTTTCTTTCAAGAATCATGTGTTGTGGTCTGCAATCACTTAATCTGCTTGAATTGCTCACTTTATTAGACCCATTTGACAAGTCAGTTACAGACACCCCCATAAATATAATACCCTACAAATCTGCACAAATGTTTATAATTTATTAGCCATGCCATAATAAAGTTGAATATTTAATATATTTGACAAAAAAACCAAATAATAATTGTATTAGTTTGTTCAACATAATATGAAAATTTGTTATATTGTAAAGTTACATAACTAGCCTCCAATAATTGTACACATTACACAATTTAACTTTGAAACTAGATTTAAGAGGTACTGGTTATAGTTTATCCTAGTTAGTTACACTGATCAGAATATCTAACCGGTGTAACTAACTAGTAAAATTTATTGTAACTGGTGTAACTAACTAAGCATAATAACTAACTTTTATATCTAATTTAATAGTATAAACATTTGATCATAAGTTAACATTTACTAACTAGGAATTACCTATGTTGTTGTATGGTGTATGAGTACTTTAATTTGAATGAAGATGAGAGATATTGTGAAAGTTGATATTGAAAAGAATTGAAGTGTGAGAATAGAAGAAATTAAATTAAAGAAATGAATTAAGATATGTTTGTGACAGTGGATCTTGTTTGCTTATATATAGGCTTTACTCCTTCAAAAACGTGTGAAAGACTGGAAAATGAGAGAATTAAGGAGCAGTCTTTGAATTCCAATTTAGAATCAACGAGCTTACTTTTGAATAGGGAAAAATAAATAAAGGTATAGTGTTTTAATTTTGCATTGTGTTTTGGTTCTTAAAGAGAGCAAAAATAAATAAGAGCAAGCAGCACGTAAGGATAGTTCTGGCGGTCAAAGAAAGTTTGCTTTTGAGAGTTTCCATGAAGAAACGCGATTTTGCAATTATCTGTGTACTTCAATTTATTTTTTATTGGGGTTGAATACTGTTCATCCAATTTTTTCATATTATAAGATTCAATAATAGCAGTTGCAAGTGGTCAATAATACATTTAATCATCTCAAGTCAACTTTCATTGGTTCAATTCATTCGTGTGTTTCGGATAAAATACAGTGCAATATTGTAATTTTAAATACAATATTCATTTTTAGGCGGGGGAGGGAGTATATACTTTTGTTTTATAGTATAGAACATTGCTGAGAAATTTTTTTATACTATACTCCCTCCGTCTCAAAATGTAAGCAATTTTGACTTTTTAGATACATTTGACTATTGATGTATCTAACTCATATTATGGACCAAATACATCAATAGTCAAATGTACCTAAAGGTATCTAACTCCTATAATACAATATTCATTTAATTTTTAGGTGTGCATTAACACATTATCTAACACATTTGTTTTAGCACACATTTTTTAATTGATTCAAATTAAACTTTAAAATGAATTTAAATTTGTAAGTCTCATACAAATAAACTTATGAGTCGATATGAATTTTATCTAATATTTACAGAGTATATATTAGAGATTGTGCTCGCACTTGTGTGTGAGTTCAATTTTAGTGAATTACTACGTACTTCATCTAAGACCAAAATAAAAATGTGTTGTTAGTATAATTCTAAAACAATATTCTTTAGTTAATATTTCCAAAATAATAAATTTTTGAAAACTCACAAGTCAGTCACATAATAAAAATAATCGATGTTCGCACCTCAATTATAAATATCTGACGTAATATAATCTCTTATTTCTAAATGTTGTTGGGTTAGCAACAATTTAACCTAAATTTTTCCCTCCAAAACAACATTAAATGAGGCTATCATAAAATATATTTTTAATGATAATTAAATCTAATACTATTCTTTTAAGTTTTTCCTCCCATCTCTTATTCTTATTAAAATTAATTAAGCACATTCTATTGAACTTTTCATAGATTATATCTAATGCTATTTGATGGAGGAAAAAAAAAACAAAACCCATAATGGACCTAAAGCATCGGTCACTTATTAAACTAAATTGATCTTTTCATTTTTGTAAAAAGAATACATTGATTATATTGATTTTTTTATTGTTTTTGAATTTTTATTATTCATGATAATGAATATTGCATATTTTTATGAAAAAAAATTAGTATTATGTTTTCTTAAATATAATAATCAATAAATAACTTTTTAATGTTATACATTTTTTTGATACATAGATGGGATAATAAAGCCACCATAAATTTACACATACAAAGTGGATCAACTAGGAATCAAACCTCAGTCATAGACATCTGACTTAACAATTTCGACATTTATTGTCAATTGAACTAAGATTTCTAGACATCAATATTATACATTTAACATTAAATAATTTATTCTTACAATTATCAACTTATAACACCCGTGCGAGCACGGGTAAAAGTCTAGTTTTGATATTTTTTACTAATTGAACTATGATTTGTCATGTGCATGCTAACATTTCATTTAACACCATCTTTGTTTCTTTGTTACAGGCTTACGGCATAATTATTAGTTTATTCCATTCTTAAATGCAATTTTAATCTTATTTTGCAGTAAAACAATTTTGAATGAGTGTGTAAGTCTAAATTCAAATGGTATTAGGTCATTTGTGATGGTCAGCGACAGCTCTTTGATTTTCTGTGTCATGGGCTGATTATGGCCGCCTACCTTCTAGTGTTTACTTCCGTCTCTCATCAGGCAAAATGATCCTTTGTAAATTTTGGTCAAAATAGTTGAATAATGTACGTATTGATTAAGTTGGTATGTGATTCAATGTTGTCATTTGTCAATAGTTTTTATAGTTAATTTAATAACTAGAATTTCACTCGTAAATAAATAAGTGTATTAGATTTCAATCTACATTCCCTATATATTATGTATATATTTTCAGAGTTAAACTCACGAGAATTGTTGTCAACAGTTTTATTTTATAAACAAATACTAGTAGCTGGTAGCCGTATTAATTATCTCCTTAGCTGCTAAACAAAGAAAAAACTAGTTTATTCCATGTTGCAGCTCTTGTGTGCATTGATTAATACAGCGCACACGTAGTATTTTACTACTCCAATATATATTGTGGTATTTGGTGATTTTTGGCTGTTAGTCCAAATAGTTTCACATCACTTTTATTATCCAAGATGTGTTGAAATTTGTTTTTTTTAATCAATATACACACTCTTTTCACTCTTTTTTTTACTAAAATCCTATACACACATGAGACTTTCAAAAAACATTTTAAGGTAAGGGGACCAAAGCCCCAACTGAAACCAAATAATTAGGGATAATTAGATGTAAAATCTTCGATTTGTCTAATGAAATGGAAAAATAAGCAAACATAGCTCAAAAAATACAAGATGGAACAGTCATAATTTATGTAAAATCTAAGTTTAAATTGGGATCACCACATTTTCCTTCCTCAGTTTGTTTATTTGAATATACACACTATGTGAACTTTTTTAAGTTTTAATATAACTTTCTATTGTTAAAATTACTTTATTGAAACATTTTTTTTTTTTTATCTTTCATTTATACAATTTTGCTGTAATGTTTATCTTACAATATTTTTGCACTAGTCATATATATCAATCATGTAATTGTTTGACTCATTAGAACAATGACGACCATAAACTTTTACTTTCAATAAATCTTGAATTCGTTGTTAAAAATTTAAAATTTCATTTGAGTACATTTTGAAGGGTTGATCCCGTTTGAATGATATAAAGTCAACCGTAAATATTTTAATATATATTGTTGAAAGTCAATGCCACAAATTGAAGGAAAGATAAGATGATTAATAAGTCATATATATCCGTTCATGCATGTGGATCAATATCATTTTCTAGTAGTAATTACTAAAATCGTCGGCAGTACGTACGGACACTTGTTTTGTTGGCTGCTGATTTGGATCATAATTAGCATCTTGTCTTGTCTCTTTTAGCCTCCTTTTGTCAACGCTTCAACTAAAATGCAAATTCAGAGCATTAATTATCCTTCCTCAACTTGCATTTTTATCTTTAGAAATGAAGAATCTTCAAACCATGCATAAGGCCTAAAAGGGTTGCAATCATTGCAGTTCAATGCTATTAATACTGGAGTAGTTGCTTTGTTTCATAGATATTTTATAGGCTGCAAATTAATTATGAAGTAATTCATCAAAAATAAATTGATCTAGCTATCTAGCTAACAATATTACAGGCTGGCATATCCACTAATTATATGCAAGAGGACACCATGTAGTCATAGATAGAAAATACTAATAATGTTACAGCTCATACATATAATTCACAATCACATAATATATAGATGGAGTATACGAAGAAAAATAAATGTATACTATATTTTTGTAAGTAGTATTTTTTAAGCTTTCAAAAAAAATTTACTTTAGATTGAGACTTCATCTTCTAAACCAAACTTTCACGAATCCGTCATTATTTGTTGGGTGACAAATTTAAATTTTTAAAACAAGTAGTATTCATTTATGAGGGTACACTCAATAATGAATCATCAAGAGAAAGAAAACAGAGAGAATGATCAAAAGTAATATTATTTGCTTCACAAAGCATTAATTAGTTTGAGCTGATTGGATACATAATACACCACAAAAGTGTCATGAAAAAGAAGCCAAAGGTATATGCTACTAATTTTATTTGCTTTCAGCTTGTTTGTGAACATCAACTACAGTTTCAGATGAAACAGAACTCCTTTTAACAGCAGCATAATCCGATGCTTTCCACCATAGTTCTTCTACTACTGCTGCACATTCTGCAAGGTCTCTTCTAACAAGGTAACTCTTGTAAACCTTTTGAAGTTTAGTTGCAGCAGCATCAAGTTCAGACACTGATATTGAAGAATCCACTTCTTCAGGCAGCTGAGAAATCACATAAACTTGTTTATGTTTCAATTCATCAGCTGAGAATCCACTTTTATGAAGAGTATCTGAATCCATGTTTTTTTCTTTATCACACTGGTTCTTCTTTTGCTTATATATAGGCGCTTTATTTACTCTTTCATTGCGTGTGTGTGCCTTCAAATACGTGTGAAAGATTGGAAAATAAGAGAAATAATCAATTAACTAAGAAGCAGCCTTTGAATTCCAAATTAAGATTCAACTTCAATGAGCACACTTTTGAATATAATACATAAATAAATGAAGGTATGTGAATATATTTTCCACCTTAAATAATAAGTTGTTCAACGAGTTAAAAGCTTGGTTGTTTGAATTATATTTTTCACTATGGTTGGAAAGTCTCACTTGGAAATAAAGGATAAACAATTATTTTGATTTGTGAATGTGTGAGGACTGAGGAGTTTTAGCAGGTCAAGAGGAGTTGACGAATTTGAGAGCTAAAGTCCAAAACTTTAGGCCATCCCGCCTAAAGGTTGGTCTATAGACTTTGGCCCGTCTTGTCACCACAATCATTTTTGCCATCAATTAGAACATTAACCAACAAAATTGAGTCTAATAATAATATAGAGAATAATAGACTCTACAATACGTGAATCAAGATGTTATGCATTGAGGCGTTCTAATTCAACCCCTATCCTTTTGAACTGCAAAAACTTAATCAAAAACTTGCTTAACATTGCTTTTACCTAAACAGAACATATGGCAGGTTTCATAACAAACCAGGGTAATGTGTAAGCTTGTTCATGGGAATGGACAACAGGTATAAAAGCAAGATAACAAGAGTTCATGCACTGTTTACTAAACCTGACTCACTGCATATAACAAAAACTGCAAGTATTTTCTATATTACATTCACAACTTACACACTGTTGTTCACTATTACTGTACATTACACACTATTACTATCACTGTACATTATAAGACATTTTTTTAACACTACAAACAAGCTAATATAAGACTCGTGCAAGCAAAGTATACCAACTTCTTTTTGGTTGGTCTGTAAACAAACTAAACTAACTTTAAGATAAAAAAAAAGAACACAAAAGTAAGGTCCAGCCCAAGTTCACCATTTGAAGCCACTGAATCAATGTAAGTTGATTCAATGCCATTCATAGATGAGAGATTTAACTAGTTTGTCCCACCAATCCACTAGCAGATCCACCCCAATCTGTTGGCTTACTTATCAAATCCTCTAATTCAAGATAGATATTAGTGTCATTCACATCCATTTCTTCATCAACAACAGTATTTTCCCCTAACAGTGTTTCTGACATAACATGATAAGCGGAAGACACATCTTGCACACTTTGTCTAGAACCACCACAAGCCTTCAATTCATGTAAAGAGCTACACAATCCCCTTTCCAATGGAGTAGAAACTGGTGGTTCCATTCCACCGGTGTTCACATTTTCAGGAAAAAGTCCATTCAATTCAGATTGGTAAGTAGCAAATTGTTCACAACCCTGAGACCTATAATCTACACTAGTACCTTGTGTTCCAAGCAATCTAGGTCTTTTAACCATATCTATATTACCATCAACCTCTCTTTTCCGCTTAATCTTTTGGATCAACTGATTCATAAACAGTGGCCTTTTGGCCATTTTGGTGAGGAAATATATCATTTGATATTGCTTCAACTCTGCACGCCGAACTCGCTCTTGAACATGTGTCATTTGAATATTTGAATTCTCTTGTTGTTGCCTCAGCTTTAGAATTTCCAGTTTCAACATGTTCTGATCTTTCTTCAGTTTCTCCACTTCCGATTCGATAGGAGGTTTCATCAGATTGAATCCTCCTTGATGCATTTTGTGATACTTACTTCTCCTTCGTATGGTCTTCAACAAATGCCTCTTCCCTCCTTGAAATCCTTCATTTGCAAACTCCCAACGGTCTGAATCAACCTTCCTAAACCCCTGCATGTGAACAGATTTATCACAAAGTTCAATTCAGAATATATTAGGATTCAATTTTAGGAGACACAAAGTCTCTATTTGGTTAATGGGTGATACAAAATGATTTTGAATGAATTGATTATGTTTGACCTAGAGTGAATTGAACTTATAATGACTTGTGTTTAGATGAGTTCACGTAAAAGTGAGTTGAACAATAAATTAATTTGTGACTAAAAATCGATTATAGTAAAGCTATAAGTTCAAGTTTCGCGTTATAATCAATTTTGTATGAGTAAATTCAAACATCTCAAAATTAATTACTAATAAGATTGAGTATACAATTAATACATGAAGATTGTGCAAAAATCTTTTTTTTTTGTCAGAGAACAGGGTGTCCACCACCAAACACAATGATTATTTGCCTCGCTATACACCTCAAAAGGTGGGATAACTGGTCCAGAGATTTAAAGTTGCTCTGTCCCAAGAGGATGAACGCTCGACCCTTGGTTAAGGGAGGAGGATGAGCCCAAACCACTCAACCACACTTCTGAGTTAAGATTGTGCAAAAATCTGATTATCAATATATTTGCCGTTCAAAAGAAGAAAAAAACTAATAAGATTGTGTAAATTTTAACTTACATAGGTGTTGAGCTGGCGAATGAAGCTAGAAAAATTGTTATGCTTAAAATACTTAGGAAGAAGGATTTTGGAGAATTCATGAGAGTCCCAAACAATGAAACTATCACGAGAATCGCTCCATGAAACAATCGGGTCAGTTTCCGGATCCTCCACCATTTCAAAAGTTTTCTTGAGAAACGGTGGTGGACCAACTTCGTTTAACCCTTCCATTGGTTTTGGAAACTTGATCGAAGATGAAGCGTTAGCACCGTCGTCTTCAATAGCTTCTTCTTTGATGTGAATAGCGCGAGAAGCTGTTGCACCTTCTTCTTCTTCTTCGGTTATCACTGAATCTTTTCTTTCGCTTAAAACATCGTCGTAGTGGTAAGAACTTGAACCTGCACTGTCATCGAATAACTCTGCTTTTAATGATGGGATTAGGCAAGACCTGGAGTTACCGATATCACCGTCGTATCCACCGTGAGCCACCGCCATTTTAGTATTTCTTTATGTTTTTGAGTATTCGGTGTTACTCTGCTTTGCCGCTTGAGTGTCGCTGCGTGTGTGTGTTAGTTAGTGTCTGTGTATGAGTATGTGTAGAGAGATGTGAATGTGAATGTCTTTGGGGGAAAGTGTTGCACGTTCTCTTCGTTTCTATTTATAGATCATAAATTCATACTATCTTCGTGATAATCACTATTGAAATTTCACCGAATGCTACTCCCTCAGTCCCTTTTTAATTTTCATAAACAAAAGATTTGTCTTTTTCTTTATAAGACATTTTCTAATGACCACATAACCAATGTGAACATCTGTGTCTCAAGTGATGCACGGTGTATAAGTTGCGAATAAAATAAGGTACAATTAAAAAGTATTTGATATATTATTTGAATTAAATATGATTAACGATATTTAATAAAAACTGCAAATCATTAATTTGATTAGTCTCGGTTACATATCAAATAATTTTAAATTTATATAAAATTTAACACTGATGTTTTATTTGATATAAATTTTTAATCTAATTGTGAATTTTATAAATTTGTATTCGTTGTAGTTAATTACAACTTATGCACAGTGCTCGAGTCACTTGTGAGCATTAGAAAAGCGTCATAATTATCAATTACATTAATTATTTTATTGTCAAAAATATTACATTAATTATTTGTTTTTTAAATTATTCTTATTTATTTTATATATTTTTTGAATTTTTTTTTTATTTGTATAAATAAAAGTAAAGCGTCATACTAATAGCCAGTGTCTCCTATAGGGTGCATTTGATCTGCTAAAAAATAGGGGATTGGACATAACAGCTTATGTTGTACTGTGTTTAATTTGAAAATTGTCACTGGGACTGAACAATCTGAGAGTCAAGGGACTGGACAAAATCAGATATTTTTGTCCTCCACTAAACCATGTGACAACTTTTTGTCCCCAACACAACTTTTCTAAATCACAAAAATAACAATATTTGTGTTCCACTTTGCCACTTTTATACGTTTTGTTCTTGAGTGCTTGTAATAAATTACGCCATTTCATAAAAAAAAAAATATAATATAGATACGAAAATTTTTATTATCAATTATAATGATTCATTTTTATTGAAAAACTCACAGTTTTATCTCCCAACAAAAATTCCATTTTAAGTCAAAATTGAATTTTTAACCGCTGTTAAAGTTTTAAAACTCTTATTATTTGACAATTATTTTAAAAAGAGGAGAATATAAATATAAATTTTGGTCATAGTAACTATAATTAAATGATAAAATAAATATATAAATATAAATAAATAATATAAAAGGAATGCGACTCATGTGATAATGAAAGTGGTGAGAGTAACACAACACAGAGAAGCAGGGGAGAACAATGCACAGTCTATTTTTGGATATAATGAGGCCAATAGCCACGTTTCATTTTTTTTTTTGAATAAAAAAAAACCACGTTTCATATTTCTTATTTTGTCGACATTTGTAATTTTGTATGGATGTACTATAGTTCTTTGCTCATTTTGTAAGGCGTATTTTATACGTGTGACATATTCTAGATAACGTTATGACACGTGAATTATTTTTCTCTGGCCAAACAACACCCACGTGCCAACGAGTGAAGTATACACACTACGCAGTGTCATTCTTCTGATAAATTTATTAATTTATGTCCCGCGGACTTAACGCGACTAATTTTTCGTTGAAATGAAAGTATTTTAAAATGTGAGATAATTGACTCAAACTTTTAAAACTATTTCCTTCGTCTTAAAATGTAAAAGAAAAAACATAATTTTTTTGTCTCAAAATGTAAGAGAAAAAATTCAAATATTTCTTTTTTTAAGAAAAATTTACTCTCTTTCTTACTTTTTCTATAACCAACAATCAATAAAAATTGTTTTTACATCTTTCCATATAACTTTTTTTAAAAAACATACTCCTAATCATTATATAGAGATGGATAGAGTAGCTGAGCTATAGGCTATAGCACCGTCTTGATATTGATAAAGACAATGTGACTATATTGTGCAAACGGTTGCCGATCATAAAGAAAGCGGTGTGTGTCTAGCCGTTGGCCTCTTACGAAAAGAAGAGAGTGCACTTTATTTACATGTGACTAATTCCACGTACTCGCGCGTTAAATTATACTAGTGACTCGTAAATTTAATTGATTCTATTAATGCTAATCAAGTAGAAGTGTTTGAGTTTAGTTACATTATTAATAGAATAAGAATTAGTTTATATTGTCTTAACAATTTTGAGGTAACGTTTGTTCGGCGATAAATGAATATGTTTGCTCATTCACTTGTAAAGGTATTTATTTCTTGGGCTAGTCACTATATATTGAATATAATTTCTTTTTATATTGAATTTTTGTTGATTAATGAAAGAAGTTAAGTTTGTTTATTTTAAAAAAAAATAATTATACTCTCTTTGTACCACAATATATGTAATTTTGAAAAAAAAATGTACTATAATATATGTCGCTTTACAGTATTAATGTGAAATTAGTTTTAATCTTTATAAATTAATCATGTATTTATACTTTTTTTTATCAACAAAAGTCACTAGTCTCGCCAACTTTATTATTTTTTATATACCAAGAAATAAGGAAGTTATATTTAGTCAAGGGTAAAAAAGAAAACACACACACACACACACATATATATATTATAAAAATTACATTTATATATTAGTAAAAAAATATGATCAATTCGAGACAAATCAAACAACATCTTAAATGTTAATATTTACATTTATATATTAGTAAAAAAATATGATCAAAATAGATTATGTAAATAGTATAAAATAATCGACTATGACATTTATTTTAGGACGAATGAAATAGTGATTTTCGAAAGCACATGAAAAATGACAAGTGGAGAACTGCTACTTGGTACCCGTTATTGAAATTGATGGGCCCAGCCCAGCCCAGCCCAATAATAAGTTGCTCTTCTTCAACACGACAACAGCAACGTACAACTGTACACATGACTGACCCTCTCTGACCGGTAGAGAGCGATGGAAACAAAAAGGAATTGAAAAGCGAGGGAAATCAAACGCTTCATCTTAAACTCAAATCAAAAACCCTAAAAACATAAAACCCAGCGCTAAACCGTTTTACTCTGAACTCAGCACTAACTAACATGCACAAACATTCTTGAATCAATCTTCTTCATTTTCCTTTCTCTCTTCAATATCCTCCGAACTCATAGGCTCGCTTAGTTCGAAACTCTATGGCGCGCTTGCTACGAAACACTTCCTTACTCACACGCTCTCTATTCGCCTCTCAGGTTCACACAAACGCTTTCTTTTCCCATTGATTGTGTTTTTCTACAGTGATCATGATCATATATTTTTTGTTACACATTGATCATGTTTTTTTTTTTTGTTTTTTTATGTGCAGGGTTTTAAACTAGGGCTATCTAGTACTATTCAGATATTGAACTTTTCATCCAAAGGTTTGTTGAAACTCTATTCGCAGTTGGACTTAGTGTGCGTGATTGAGCATTTGATAAATGAAATTTTGGATTAACTTAATTTTGTACTATGGAAATTTGATTAAAATTGATTTGAAGTTAAGTCATTATATATGGATTTTTTAACCTAAAGCAAAAGCTGTTTTTTTTAATCACTTATAGTCAAACTGGAGTTTAATTTTGTCCCACAGTAACCAAACATGTACACTAATATCACATTTAGCTTACTCAGGACAAGTCTGGTATAACAGACTTCGGAACCAAACACGTAATTAATTTAGTAAGGATTCTTAAATTGCCTGTGGTATCAGTATTTTCTTTTACAGAAAGAGTTTAAAAATCAGTTTGTTTGTCTACTTCTGCTATTAAAATCGGTGGCAGATTTATTAAATGTTGCAGTGTTTCAGATCATTTTATGTTGACAAGACTTTTGTTTCTACATATCTTAAGGTAGAAGGCGCTCTAAATCTGATGGAAGTGACTCGGGTGAAGACAACATGTCTAAGAAAGATTTGGCCCTTAAACAAGCTCTTGATCAGATCACTTCTGCATTTGGAAAAGGATCTATTATGTGGCTTGGTCGCTCTGACACACCAAAAGATGTACCAGTTGTGTCTACTGGTTCTTTTGCTCTAGATATAGCACTAGGATGTGGTGGACTTCCAAAGGTATCCTAAGATTCCTGCTTAAAGAAGTTTCTTGCTAATTTCTTACATGTGTTCACAAATTTTGGATCTTTTAGAACATATTTAATTAGTTAGTGTTGATAAGACAACATTTTTATTTGTCTCCAATGTATTTCTTTTAATTTTATATTGATTGTATCTATTCTATCTATTTCCTTTTGGAAATATGATCAAAAACAATTTCATTTTTGAAAGTTGTTTTTATCAGTTAACATTAATGGTTGATCATTTCAGTTGACAATTTAACTCATATTTTTTTTCTTCTAGATATTAGAAATTGCTTGCTTTTCAGTTTATTCATTAAGACTATTATTATATCTAACTATGTAACTATTTATGTATGTAGGGACGTGTTGTGGAAATATATGGTCCAGAGGCTTCTGGGAAAACAACTCTTGCTTTACATGTGATTGCAGAGGCACAGAAGCAAGGAGGTTATCTTTATACAATACTTTCGCTATTGATAATTATGGCTTTTGTTTTAATTTGGTTTTGATATAGAATTCTAACTTTTAGTAATGTTAGGCACGTGGATACTACATAAGTAATTTCTACTCTTATGGTAGTCATGGATTCATGGTTGATTGAATCCCCTCCTCTCTTCTTGCTTGGCTGTGATAACACTAGATAAACTTCTTAATCAGTTTCTAAGAATGCACTTTTGACCGATGTTATTTGGAAGTAGAAAATTTTGATTTAACTATACAATTTCTCATTTTCCACATCTCCATTTCAATGATAAGTGCCAATAATTAGAGCTGCTAAACTACTGGCTAGTTTCCAATTGTAAGCATGGTGTGTTCTGTTTTCCAGGCTATTGTGCCTTTGTTGACGCGGAGCATGCCCTTGATAAGACCCTCGCGGAGTCTATTGGTGTGAATACTCATAACTTGCTTCTCTCACAACCAGATTGTGGTGAACAAGCACTTAGTCTGGTGGACACCTTAATCCGTAGTGGTTCAATTGATGTAATTGTTGTTGACAGTGTAAGTATGGCTATCTTTTTTAAAATAACCTCAGCTCCTGTTTTTTTTTTTTGACAAAACTAGATTTACATCAATTAATTATACTTGTTTCATTGGTGCTTTAAGCTCCTGTTGTTATAACTTGTTAATAATGACATTTTCGTTGTATTAATATTCCTAACATGTAGGATTCAATAAACTAGTGTATGATTTGGCACATTTTGCACCAACTCGAGATATTTTAGCCGATCACCAATTCACCATTGAATCATACCCAGTTAATTAAAATACTCATAAAAGCAAGAGTTATGTATTTAAGTAATATTTTGATTCAACCATGTCTCTATGGAGGCATATATCTAATTCTTGTTTGTATTTTTTTTTGACACAATTCTTGTTTGTATTGACACTCATAATCTGGAGATATAAGTGCAAGGAGACTAATATATCTGATGTGGAAACTGAAATATTTTTCTTTTCTAGAAGTTAAATAAAATGGTTTTAAAATCTTATACCTTTTAGGTATATCTGCTAAATTTTTGCAGTCTTTTCATTGATAGGTGGCTGCTCTTGTTCCTAAAGGTGAGCTTGACGGTGAGATGGGTGATGCACATATGGCAATGCAGGCTAGGTTGATGAGCCAGGCACTTCGAAAATTGAGTCATGCCTTGTCACTTTCTCAAACTATATTGATTTTTATAAACCAGGTATCAGCTAAAATTGTTGGTTACACAGTTGTCGATCTTTCTCAAACTATATTCGATATAGCATTTCAATTTCTCTGATGTCCGAGCATTGGTTGGTCATGTTCATGTAGCAGCAAACCTATTTTTTGAACTTATGTTAAGTTGTGCTTGCTGTGCAATGCTAAATTTGATTAGGCATTTTCTTGAATTGTTGTTTGATGCCAAGGAATGTAAATGACTTGCATGATATTAAAACCAACCGTTGCTTGTTCTTTTGCTTGTACACATCCATTTTCTTTTAGGTAAAAGTACTTCTGTTCAAACAAATTACCAGAGGATGCACCTATCTATCTCTTAATAATGAAAACTCTTTTGTATGTTTCTTCAGGTGAGATCAAAGATTTCTACTTTTGGGGGATTTGGCGGGCCCACTGAAGTGACCTGTGGTGGTAATGCATTGAAATTTTATGCTTCTGTGCGGCTTAATATTAAGAGAATAGGGTTTATCAAGAAGGGTGAAGAGGTAGTCATCTATTAGTTCTTCTGCTTTCATGTTTTCTTCTTTAGTATTGGCATGCCTGTTTAATTTGAACATTATTATTTCAGAAAAACATTAGAACCAGTGATGTACTGTTCTGAACTCAGCTTTAGTTAATCCCTATATACCAAATTGCTTCATCTTGTGCATGTATTTTGGACAAATGAGTGAGATGTTCAATGTTCATGTTAAGTTTTTCAACCAGGTGATATCCTCTTTTGGCATAATAGGGTTCAGAGTTTGTGTGAATAAGCAAGTATTAGAACCTCAGAAACTTACTGCAATCTTAATAATTCAACTGTTCTGATATCAGATCCATGCATAGCAAAACAGGTGAATATAAATCAATGAAAGTCGCTTGCTTGCTTATTGTTCAAATCTTTCATGATTGATTAATGTATTCCACATTCAACAATAAGTAGTTGTCTGTGTTTTGGATGGTGCATAGATAGACTATAAAAAGAGAGAATGTATAGAGTTAATCATTTGAGACCAAACTTGTAATTTTTAGGAGAAGGCTTTTGTTATAAATTCTTGTAGCAAAACTGGTTGCTTGACGGATATGGGTTTGAAGAATTGTTTTTTTTAATCCTTATTGGTTTTCTGTTGACACAGGTTGTAGGAAGCCAGGTTCTTGTCAAGGTTGTGAAGAACAAGCTTGCCCCTCCATTTAAAACTGCTGAGTTTGAGCTTCAATTTGGTAAGGGTATATGTAGAGAAGCAGAGATTATAAAGTTGAGCTTAAAATTTAAATTCATCACAAAAGCTGGTTCTATGTATTACTATAATGAACATAATTTCCGCGGTGTGAATGCTCTCAAGAGTTTCCTAGCTGAGAATTATGGCGCTTTAGTAGAACTGGAAATGATGATTAGGGAGAAGCTTTTAAAACCCGAGACAGACAAGGTAGCAGAGTCAGATGGAGATGTTACGGAAGAAATTGCTACCCTCGATTCTACTGACGAAGAAACCCCTGCTGTTGTAGAAGCATGATTTTTGAATTTTGAGTGAACTTTAAGTATGATGACTCACACTCTTTCTATTTTCCTTGCTCCAATCTGGGCTCATGTGATTGAGGTATGCAGCAGCTTGATGTATTGGCTTTAAAATGGTCCAGTCAAAAGAAGGTCCTAAGAAGCCATACATGCCTCAAGGTTGGATTCTTATCACTGAATTTGGTTACTCTAAGTGGAAGGTGTCTTTCAAAAAGGTCTAACCGTTTTTGGAAAAATAATGAATTGAGATTGTGACATGAAGGTTATTTAGCTGTAATCTGATCTGAGTTTTCAATTAACAGTTATCATTTGTATTTTACTTTTTAAAGTATGCCCTTCACTTTAGAAGAGTCACCCCTTTTGATAATTCTGGCTTGTGGTTAGATTAGATGTGCAAGTCAGGAATTAAATTTTTGGGTCATTTTTGGAATTAAAACTTTGGGTCATTCTTGCTTGGTGACAGGGTAAATTGCCAATTGTTAAGGAAGCAAGGCTATATTACTCCTGACCTGAGTCGGGTCATCACCAATTATATGTAAAGATTTTGCTATGCATTATGTATTTTGTATAGTGATGAATATATCTCATTTGGGACCAGAATATACAAGGAAATGACGATTCATTGTTTGTGAAAGCGAGTTCAATAGTTTGAAATTTGTACAAGGAACCTCTATTTAATGTAAAAAGGTTGTTGCAAATAGGGGTAATTTTTTATTTTACTCTTTGTAAAATGTTTTTCTTTCAATTTGACTATGCTATTTTAAAACACTTTTAATTTGGTGTTAGTTTTTTTTAGCTGAAATGGACATAATTTGACATGTCACATTTGACTAGGCTTAATATATGTTTGATTCATCAAATACATATTACTAATTACATAATTAACTACGTGAATCATATATTATTATTTTAGGGTTATTAAGAAGTTGAAATTAGGATTTTTTAAGAAAAGAAATTAGGGTTATTAAGAAGTTGAAATTGGGATTTTTTTTGAAAATAGAATTTTTAAAATTGAGAGGTCTGGGTTATCAAAGTTAAAGATCATAGTTTTTTTTTGGTCCGGAGTCAAAGATCATAGTTACACTTACTACCGACAAATAAATAAAATTAATTTTCATACTATTATATTACACTATTTTTTTTATATTTGAATTGGATGTTATTTGCGCACAATTGCACACATTAATTTCTTGAGCCGGATATGATTGCAATAGTGGTAAAATAAAATTACTAAAACAAAGAGTGTTGCTGTCACTTGTGATGCCTTCATGAGACCTTAATCGAAATGACTTGAATTTGTGATCACACTTGGTTGGTAACACAAGACAAGACAAGACAAGACAAAAAGTCTGTGTGTTCTCTGCAATTTACAAGTAAGTGAAGTGGAGTAGTGATTGGCTACTCTACTCGTCTCTCAATGAATATGTTTGTTATGCAAAATGGTCACTCACTTTCACAGCTATTATCAAATCCATCATCACTTTTTATAACCCCTTCATTCTTTCATCATCACCAGGTTCGTTTTTCTATCTTCCCCAATCACAAAACATTAACCAGAACAACAACTCTCAAATTCAATATGGCTCTTCCTTCACAAACACAAACCCCAGGTAGTCGTAGTAGTTCATATTCTAAAGACAAAGAAACCTATGTAATTGTTCACTGTTCTGTTAATAACTACCCCTTTTCAGGTTTTGAGCAAAAGAGAGTCATAATACCAAACAAGCACGGTGAAAAACTTGTGGGCATATTGCATGATTCTGGAAACAACAAGGATATTGTTATCTTGTGCCACGGTTTTCGCTCCTCAAAAGTTTGTTTCTTTTTCGTATACTATTAATCTTTGTACTACTCAATTGTTTTTTTCAATTTCATGCTTTGGTTTTCTTATCTTCAGGAATCAAATACCTTAGTGAACCTTGCTGCTGCATTGGAAAAAGCTGGAATCAGTTCTTTCCGTTTTGATTTTTCTGGAAATGGGTAACTTAACTTCAACCGTGAATAATTAAGATATTACTACCTCCTTCTTCCCTTTTTATAAGTCGATACTTGATACGACACTTTTCACATATATTAAGAAACGTTTGTAGCCTGATTAATGTGTACATTTTATGTATAACTATTACTAAATTATCTCTTGTGCATAGATGTATCAAATATTGAATTTTCATCTCCGAACACAAATTAGTAGTACTAAATAAGGATATGTTTTGAAAAAAACGATAAATGCATATAATATTTTTGTAGGAGCTTATATTTAAGGTCAATTTTTTTCTTCCTTACCGCACACCATTTTGCCTTAATTTAACTGTTGAATTTTTCTTCTAGGGAAAGTGACGGTTCATTTCAGTATGGTTACTACTGGAAAGAGGCTGAAGATTTACATGCCGTAACTCAACATTTCCACGAATCAAACCGTCCGGTGACTGCAATTGTTGGGCATAGTAAAGGTATATTGGCTTGTTCTCCTTATCTGCAAGTACTCCTGCTGCCAGCAAGAAAAGTTTGAGACAAATAATTAAAGATTGCATTTTGGATATAGTTGCTGATTTTGTAATCATTCATCAAAAATCCTCCATTATACAGTATTACAAAAATGTCAAAATTCCCTATGCTCCAGCTCTATGTGGGTGACTGCATGATCATTTTCTTTTCATTTGTTTTCGGTGAAACTTGACTTACTGCAGCTTTGATACATCTTCTCAAATTGCCTTCCCATTATGCATAATTAAACTATTATTCGGTGTATCTGTATCTTGATGCAGGAGGTGGAGTGGTGCTTCTTTATGCTTCTAAATATCATGACGTCAAAGCAGTCGTCAATATCTCTGGACGCTATGATTTGAAGACAGGAATTGAAGAACGCCTCGGAAATGATTATATGAAAAGGATTAAGGAGGATGGTTTCATTGATGTGAAGAGTTCAGGTAACCTGTCTTTTATCAGACATAAGTTTCAATTCCTCCTCTTAGTGTGGTAACACGTAGTAGGTAGTTAACAAATTCAGTGTCTCGTCATTACTTGATTACCTGTTTCCCTGCTTTGAATTTATTATTGAAGTATAAGTATTTACTGAGGGACCATGGCTTGTTTTTCTTTCACATACTCTAAAATTTGAAACCGGGGATTATTCTATCCTAGAAGCTAAAGTTCTTACTTCAATACTCTATTTTTGTGAAATTTCATTTTCTTTAATGTCTAATAAAACAAAACAAAGGAAAGACAAAACAGGGAAAAATGAAAAATATAGGCAATGGTTATTAACAATTGGGTTCAAAACTCGCAGGCAGCCACCATAGTTGATCTGGCACATGACACGGCATTCTCAGTTTCTGTCTGTCAACATAAGCACACTTATTTTATTATTATATGACGATCATTAATGTTGCAGGAGGTTCTGAGTACCGTGTCACTCTAGAAAGTTTGCTGGATCGCTTAAATACAAATATGCATGAAGCATGCCTTCAGATTGATAAAGAATGCAGGTGAGAGAAAAATGTTGCCTGTCTGTTTTGCTTCCAGGAAGAATAGAAAGAAAGATTTATGAATAGATTTTTATTTGCATTCATGTTTGACTTCTATTAAATGTTTGGATGTTAAGTTTGGGAGAATCATAACAAATTTATCCACTCTTATATTTTAAACGGTAGAAGGTTTACTGAAATATATCCCCTCTTGATATTTTATATTCAGATTTTTAATTTAATCTCAATTTTGGTTTACTCCCTAATCAAGTGTATGATAATTTCAATTATGCATAGAAGTGTTAATCTCACTCAAATCTTGTAATATATGACAGGGTCCTTACAGTTCACGGTTCTTCAGACACAGTTATATCTGTGGGGGATGCATATCAATTTGCCGAGATTCTACCAAACCACACATTACATATCATAGAAGGAGCTAATCATCCCTACACTGATCACCAAGATGAGTTAGCTTTGTTAGTTGTGAACTTCATAAAAGAAACATTGCACTAGGATAAGGATACTTAGGTAACTAAGTGTCTTTGCTAGCAGCAATATATAGACTAATTTTTGTTTGACAGATATCATTGTGATCGGTCTTGCAGTTCTGAGTCAATTGAAGTTGCTACCGATGACAGATTCTCTCTTGCGGATATGGCGTTTCTTTACTACATTTTTGAACTCTTGTATTTTTTGCTCATTAAAATTAGTGAATCTTGCTTTATAGACAAGAAAATATTGGTGGTAACAACAATATTGTCCAGTGCTATTTGCCCCTGATCTTATATACCATGTTATTTTGACATTATTGATTATAACATGAGAACTTCCTAGTTCCAATCTCTTAATTTGAGCTTTTTTATTTTATTTTTAAATGATGAAAGCATTTACAAAATTCATCATTAGAACTTGCTGTGATAGTACATCCATTGCTCAACGAAGTATGTGATATGATTTGTTCATTGGTTTCTACTATGTGATACGAAGACATGAATCTATATGTGAATGGATCAATGAATACTGTTAACGGAGCTTTTATCTTCCCTCATTCTTCAAAAGAATCAAAACCCCTCTTTTTCATTTTTTTGAGTGAATAAATTACCACTCTCCAAAAATAGTCTTCTAAATTCAAGCATTATACATAAAATACGTAAAATTGTGGATGATATATTGCAGCTAAAGTTATGGATCATCATGCTGATGTGAAGTCAGATATTGGAGCAATCTCATCAATAAAGTTTTGGTCTGTCCGCATTTGATAACGAGTTGGTCTAAGTCTAGCCTGCATTGGCTCACCAGTTAAATGGGTTGAACTGTCATAAGTCATAACAAAATAAATAAATAAAATCCATTTTTTTTAATAATAAAATGAGGCTAAAATTTGATTATGATAAAAAAAATGTTTTTTTTATCAAAAACTAAAAAATTATTGTTTACAATTTGATGTTACAACTTATAAGTTGTATGCAACAAACAAAAAGCATTATAAAACTGCAAATGTAAAAAAAAAGAAAAGAAAAGAATTTTGGACCATTAATGTATTATTATTTTAATATATTTCAACTGTTAATTTTAGATTGGTCAGTTAAAATTTAAAATTCAATTTTACACAAAAAATTCAATTGTCAATTTAAAATCAGACAGAGGTGGACCAGAAATCCAATTCCATATTTTTACTGAACCCATCTTTTTCTTTATAATAGCAACATAAACCAGTTTGCATTTCCATCCCCAGAAAGGCAATAATTGAAGATGGCCCAATCTACACAAAACCCCTGTGAGTTCTTTCTTTTCAATTTTTATTCACTATGTCATATACAAACCATGAGACTGATTACATGAGTCGTGACTACCATTATCATATGTTGAAAATGGCCTCCATGGTTTATTTTGAAGCTAGCTACTGGTTTAATTGTTGTCTGAATGAGGCTCTATCAGTTTGTTTGACACAGTAGATTGATATCATACTTTGGTTTGCAAGTTACCTGGAGTTCAAATAGATTACTATAATGTAAATTCACTAGTTAAAATAGCAGGTTTTAGTTGAAAGTATGTCACTTGAGGAGTTCCACCCTTTGTATATATTTGGATTGACTTATTTGAGCTTATCTACTAGCATAAACACTTATGAAATATATGAAATAAACTTATGACATGTTGTAAGTTGTTTTCGGCTTATTTCTGTAAACTTTTATAAAAACAACTTATAGCTTATATGAAACCAGCTTGACTTTATTTTATTTTTTTGTTATAGAGATACTAATTTAAACACTATGCTATAATTACTTAAGTTGTTTATCCAAACATGATCTTTGCGTTCAAATGTTTTGGGCGGTTTTCAACTCTTCAAACATTATTGTTTACATATTTAACAAGAAAAAAAGTCAAAAGCTGGACATCAAAACAACTTAAGCCGAAAAAATGATTTTAAGAGGCCATACTAGTTTTCACTTCAATTGTATAACATAATTTGGACTCCTAACTCAGTTTCAGTAGAAAAATGGTTCTTACATGTGACATTAACGGAACCCGCTTCCAATGGTGCAATGTGTAAGAATCAATCCTTACATACAAGACCCTACACGAGAAACCTTCCTTGGAGATGATCTTAGCCGGAGGATGTTGTAAGAACATACTATCTTACATACACAAATTGATGGACCATTAAACCTCATTTGATTCCTGAATTCCTTCCTACTTATCTGCATTTGTATCTTCAACTTCCTAGTTACAGGCTTATTGAAGAATGTCTCACAATTCTAGTGTATTTTCTGTGTCATACAAATAACATGCAGCAAAACTATTCGAAGTTGTTTTTGAAAAATATGGCATAGTACTCGTGAGTTACGCGTATCACCTTTTTCTATTTTTATAGTAGTACTTGAAATAGAGTCACAATTATTAACCTAAGTGGCATATTGCACGATCAATAAATTTCAAAGAAACTTACTTAAACTGTTGAATTATTTTCTTAGCCTTCGAGCAGCAGAAAGTCATAATAACCAACAAGCATGGTAATAAACTAGTAGGCATATTACATGAAGCTGGAACCAAAGAAGTTGTTATCCTATGCCATGGTCTTCGAGCCTCAAAGGTTAGTTTCCCTGATATATGGATTATTATGAACTCCCTATTTATGTTTTACTCGTGCCTATAAATACCTTGATTCAATATTTGTCATTGTTTAATTATGTTCTTACTTGTAAAAAAAAATTATGTTTTTCAATCTCCAGGAAGACATTATCATGACACAGCTTGCGGCTGCACTAGAGAATGCAGGAATCAGTTCTTTCCGCTTTGACTTTGCCGGAAATGGGTAAATTTCTTGTAATACAGAACAAAATCATGAGTTTTGTTCATATTTATGCCTGTCGTCTCGAAAACAGCTCACATCAAAATAGAAGATTATGATTTTTTACCAGAAAACAGCACTAGTCAATACCTATTATAGATTTAGATTCTATGCAAAACATGATTTCTATTTGACAATTTAATTTTGCTTCATTTTGATTTAGCTTTCGACTATTCCTTATAGGGAAAGTGAAGGTTCGTTTGAATTTGGCCTTTACTGGAGGGAGGTTGATGATATACATTCTGTAGCTCAACACTTTCATGTAGCAAACCGTAGAGTTATGGCAATTGTTGGGCACAGTAAAGGTTTGTTGTGTTACCATGGTCTTCCATATTATCAGACACTTGCCGACTCTTCAACCCTAAGTTTTTAGTCCATACTTATGAATAAAAAAGACTTTTGCTTAATCTAATGAGCTACTAAGAAAAATTACTAAAATGGAATTGCTATCCTTCCTTAGTTCCTTTGCATATCATCCTGCAAAAAGTTTTAATGATGAAGCGTGGTAATATAGAGGATAAATGTGAAATTTATCGCTTGTTGTTAAGTGAAGTCTGTATGAACCTATATCTAGGAAAATAAATAATGTTAAATTGCTGCATATTTATGTTAGGGCTTAAACCTTTATTTCATCCCTTCATAAAACATGGAAAGATCTTCTATTGATGTGTGCTTTTCGGTCTTCAGTCTTCACTATAAAACTGGAAGCAGGATTCAAACCTGTAAAGGACAATAATTCTGTCTCTACATTTCTTAGAAAATATGTAGGTATGTTGAAATTGTTCTGAATAGTTTCTGTATCTTGGGGCAGGAGCTAATGACGTGCTTCTTTATGCTTCAAAGTATCATGATATTAAAACCGTTGCCAACCTCTCCGGTCGCTATGATCTGAAGGCAGGCCTTGAAGATCGTCTTGGAAAAGATTTCATGGAAAGAATCAGGAAGGACGGTTTCATTGAGGTTAAGACTAAGTCAGGTAACCATCCATTTAATCAGTCATGTGTTCAAAATCAAATACCTAAATTGCCATTGGTGTAGAAGAATGTATTGAAAAAAAAATGCTTTCAAGGAGTTCAGGATCCATATAACTTCAACTTGTTTGTTTCTCTACTTTGAAATTAGTATTCACTGCATGGATTTACTTAAAGGAGCAAGTTCAGAACCTTGCCTTGATTTGTTTTGCTCTACACTCTTGTTCTAAGTCCACTAAACTATTTTTAAAAAAAAAATCGGAGCTCTTTTTTTGTTTAATCTTTGATGCAATGCATCCAACAGCATCATTCTGAGCATCTTCGCTGCACCTCTTTTTTTGAAAGTGAACCAACATATGCAAACAAAATGAAATTTTCTTACAACAAAAAGAGGGATACCAAAAAAAACGTTCGGGGATGTCACATCATACCTTCTTTTGTAGGAAGTGTTGATTATCGTATTACTGAAGAAAGTTTAAAGGACCGGTTAAACATCAATATGCATGAAGAATGCCTGAAGATTGACAAAGCATGCAGGTGAGGGGAAATTTGTCTAATAGGAGCAGTTTGTGTCTCCTTTTCAGTGAAACCCTTTCATCTTTATTACGACAGTGTTTCATTGCAATAATCTATAAAGTGGAATCAGTGAACGGTGAAGGTGTAACCTGCAGTGTATAGCAGATGATATTTTACTTCTATAAATCTATATTTAAATCACAAGACTTTCAAATTGGAAACGGTCTCCTTAAAGAACACGCTTCTGCAAAGTTTTGAAATAACAGAAAATCCATTATCAATTGATAATAACAGAAATTTCAATTTTGAAATGTGAATTTCAAAAGGTTTTGGGAGACTGACGATTTTGTAATGTTGATAATTGTAGTATGTCTTTTTGTTTATTTTCGTATTGTTTAATGAAGGAGATAATGTAGAATCTCATAATATATACGTGACAGGTTCCTTACTGTTCATGGTGACACAGACACAACAATTCCAGTTGTAGATGCACTTGAGTTCGCCAAGATCCTGCCTAATAACAAGTTACATATCGTAAAAGGAGCTGACCATGTATATACTGATCATTTAGCCGAGTTAGCTTCAATTGTGGTGAATTTTATGAAGGAAACTTTTGCAAAGGGACAAGTTTAATGCTAGTTAGGTATCTATCTACCTTGGCCTGCATATTAACTTTTTCTATACCTTTCAAATTTATTACCATTTCCAAATTGTAATGGTGATTGTCCATCTTGCTTCTTGAGCCAACGAAAATTTGAAAGCGTTTGCTGGTGACAAACTTGCTTTTGCTGCAGGCCCCTAATGAACCTCTCCATTATGCTATATTGCAGCTTGCATGGTGGTACATTCAGAACTCTGCTCATGTGATGAAGAGTCCTTTCCAATTTATGGTGTTCTGTTACAGTAATGTTATGACATTACTATCCAGTTATTTTCCTTTAATAACTAGTTTTATCTTCTTTTTTTAATGAACTAATGTACAAATTATCTATTCAATGTATATTTAGTCTCCTAATACTATGTCAGGTAACAAGGTTGTAAACTTGGGACTAGTTGTGTTCCATTTGAGATTTTAAACAACGAAAACATTTGTGTTTGATTACTTGATCGACCTTCAGCAGATTTTATGATCCCACTCCTGCCATGATAACTAGTTATAACCATTTTCTTATGTCATAGTAAGGATAACTTTCTATTTATGCATAGGAAGTAATAAAAGTGATGAGATATTTGTAGTTGCAGAGACAAAAGCAGAAATATTTACATAGTAGTAAAGTATCCTCTATGATTTGTTTTTTTACTGAAATAAATATTTACAGAAATATGAATATGTAGCTAAGGGATAGTATTATCCATCTATCAAACTGAATTGACCATGCAATTAATCATCCTTACAACTAACTGGATTGACCATTTCACATGTTACATCACTTTAATATAAACGGCGCAGAGAATGGAAGTAGTGACAATAATCTCTCCCAACACACTGACTTGAGAAACACTGTGGGAAACATCAAAGACATGGCTCAAGTTTTTGTGCTCAGTTGCTCAAGTTTCACATACTTGTTCATCTTCTCAGTCACTCATAATGTTCAACCTCAAAAAGCTATTGCAATGGATTACTTCTGTATAGCTTGTTTTGATGTTTTAAGTTCTCACCACCACTGTTGTCTTTGTCAAAATGAATCTAATCCTTTCATTCTAGTTTAATCAAAGAGAATAACATTAAGAGGAATAAGGACAGTACTGTTAACATTCACTTAATATTGCTACTGAATATTATTGGTAAAGTGAGTAAGTTACTATTTAGTAAATAACAAGTACCTGGTATTTGTCTATGGAAAAAGAGTACTTAGGTCTTCCAAGTCATCATCAGAAGAAACATGGTTGTTATCCAGTGTTGAGTACATAGTTTTGTCACCATAAATCACCTTTTCATTTTTCTTATCATCCTGAAATTCACAACAAAAACTTATAACCTATCCAAAATAATTACGACAGAGTAATTTAGAAGTGATAGAACGTCATACTAGCTCAGATTTGAGCAACTCAATCATCTCCTGTAAATCTGAGATATGATGTTTTAGTGCCTGAAAAAAATTTACAAACTTAATGAGATAAAAGAACAAGTAAAAATCTCAGTAACTCAGTTTTTTTACAGGCTATTGCTTTATTACCTCTTTTCTTTGAAGCTCCATAGATCGAGCCAATGCCTGTCTCCGTGTCAACAAGCTTTTAGGCTTCATAACCTGTGGGCGGAAATAGTTCTTCCCACGATAAACAATTATTATATGGCCTTTGGTATCCTTGTCTACAGACACTAGCACCCCACCACTCTCAGCTTCCAAGGATATCGCAATGTGCTTAACTTGGGCTAAATTTTTCCCTTTCACAAGTATCTTTACCAACTCGCGATATTTCCAGTGTAGATGCATGTTTTCTATGGTGCCGGCATAAACGTCTCGCCTCCCTGAAAATCTCATGCTTTTAACATATTTTGTACAATAAACTTGTACAAAAGCAGCACTCCTAATGCTATAGTAAATTTGTTGTTCTTACCTAGAAGTAAGAATGGCTTCATACTCAAACCCATCTTCCTAAACAAAATTCTCTCTTCATTAGTTAATGTCTCCAAATCAGTTGGAAGGTCTGCCGGGTTGAAATCACCCTGTATTTTAGCTAAATTCCTCTCGGCCTTCCTGAACCTTGCTTTTGCCTGTAGCCATATAAAGTTAGATAGATGTGGAAACAACAGATAGTATTAAGTTATATCAGTTGGTCTCTTGTAACTTACCAGAGCTAGTTTATTCTCATGATTTCTGATTAAAGAAGAAAGTCTATCCAAGGTGGATTCTCTCATCATTTTCTCAACTTCTTGTTTACATGGTTGGTGTCCCCAGTTGGCGGTTGCTGCCTTAGTCTCGGCAAGGGTGCCAGCAAATAACGGAATTTGAGATGATTTCCTATTAGATATAGCAATAGATGAAGCACTTTCTCGTGCCTTCTCTTCCTCGTCTTGTTGAAGGATGGTTAGTTTTTGCCTCTCGGTCAGGGTTTTGGTGACGACAGGAGGCAAGAAGTCATTGCCCCTGTAAATTACAATATAATCCTTATTTCTAGAAAGTAGAGTCCCCCCAGTCAATTTCTGCAAATGCATGAAATACAAACACCATAAGTTTGAAGAAAGGGATGATCGATTCCCTTTAAGAAGCCATAGGGTAAATTAAGAACAATAGCAG
Organism: Trifolium dubium; assembly: GCA_951804385.1. NCBI lineage: Eukaryota > Viridiplantae > Streptophyta > Magnoliopsida > Fabales > Fabaceae > Trifolium > Trifolium dubium. The sequence goes on from OX638073.1 coordinate 34,520,562, forward strand.
TTGTCAAAGCATTCAAGTTTCAAGTGCCTACAAAATGTAATGGTTATTATGAAAGTATAACTGCAATCAATCTTTTTGGCATTCTTAACTAAATTGATTTTTACGGTACCACAAAATCAATAAAAAATAATTCAAACAATATTGTATTCATGCAAAAGCGTCCTTCAATATTGGGTTTCATGCAAGAACCTCCTTTAGGAAATCCTTCAATTGTGGTAAATCACTTGTGGTTTGAATCGTAGCAACTCATTCCCATGAATATTGAGACCTGTCTAGTATTATAGGTACTTAGGTAGATCGCGTTGAGGGGAGGTTACAAACTTGTTGGTCTACTGATAATAAAATATGTTTTTTCATCTGGGAAAATATAATACTAGACAGGTCTAAATTTTACAATACTAGACACTTTACAACACTAGACATGTCTCATTTTTATTTTATTGTTTTATATACGGTTTTAGCAAGATAAAATTCAAATAAAATTAAATTAAACAGTAATGTTGTCAAATTTCTAGCGGTTCATGAGAAATACCTTGAGTTGTTCAGCCATCCTATCATTAGATGTATAGGGAACACCACGTTTGATGGCTATTTTTGCAATAGCGCTAGTTTCCCACAGCTTCACTATCGCTCTGGCCAGACCTTGCAGTTCTCTATTTCTTCCTGCAGCAGTAAACAATAGTAAATCTTTTGGAAAGAGAAATCTGAAGACATGAATGTAACTAGAAAGCTTGTTGCATACCAAGGGCAAAGTGTGGAGCCGTTCTTCTGGCAACCCTACGCATGACAGTCATTTCGTTGTTGGATAGACAAGGTTTCACCCCATATGGAAGAAGTCTGAATGGTGTTTTATACCCTTGAACAACAGCAGGTAACTGATCTGCATCAACCGGTAAAGGCTCACGGCCTGTCCAATCATTGAAGCGTGGACCCAGTTCATCTAACAAAAGGTTGAGTTCAATCAATTCCATCATTTCTTCTTCACTCATATCCTTCAAATACTCTGCAGAGTCTTGATTAAGTGATTCTATACGTCCAACCGTTTCTTTCACACTTACTTGAGCATTACTTTCACTTCCAACATGCACTGAATGATCCATAACATTCTTCTTAGCATCATATACTTTCGTGTATGATTCTACGCAAGGTAGTTTATAGGTCATTCCTCGATATAACACTAAGGAACTGCCTGATCGCCAGACCACAATACCTCCAGTTTTACTCTGATTAAGACAAAAAATAATACTATAAACATAGATGCCTAGCATTTCGAATATTCTCTGACAAAATTCATGTTAGTATAAGCAAGCAACGACACTACATAAAAAACTATTGCATCTTTGAATTGCGAAGCTCAGCCCTGTTTGGGCAATCAGCTAAATTAAGCGTTTATAGATAAGTGTTTATCATATAAGTTCTCTATATATATAAGTCATGTCTATAACAAAAGATAAAATAAAGTCAATCACAAAACTTAGAAGTGCTTATGCTAGTAGATAAGTTCAAATAAGTCAATCCAAACAAATGACATTATTCAAGCATAAGTAGAGAGATGGAAGGAAGAGTGAACCTCAAGAATTTGATGAGCCCTTTTCATATTAGAAGAAAGAGGAGAATCAAACTTGAACTTAACAACTTCATTAAAAGTCCATTTTTCATGAATAGAATCAACCAATTCCTGAGTAATACCAGCAACTCCAACACTAAACCTCTCCACCATTCTCAACGCAACATTTCTAAGCCTCCGCAACTCATGTTCCGGAATCAAACTCTCCGCCAACTCAGTATTACTTCTCCTTTTCTTCAAACTACTACTACTCTCTGATTCTTGAACTTCTCTTTCCATAACAGAATCACCAAATTTTTGCTGCAACTGTTTCTCATTTTCTCCGTTGTCATCGGAAGCATTGGATTCAGAATAAAACTGTGGTTGTTTAGTGTTTTCTGAAACATGCCAAGGTGATAACCGCTTTGGAAACTCAAAATTCAGCGGGTAATTAATCGTTGAAGACACGTTCTCTTGAGACTGTGGTTGTGGTTGTGGTTGTTCCTTCAATTCTAGTTCTTCTTGTTCATCTTCTTGTTGTTGTTGCCATGGAAATTTTTCTGTTTGGGAACCTAATTTGAGGGACCATTTATCACGAATTTGGTCGGTGAAACTTGGTCTGGAGTTGTTTTTTTTCTTCTTCTTTACAACGTTAATTTCGACTTGAGTTGTCTGGTTTGAAGAAGAAAGTGCAAATTTGAAAATGTGGTGTGTTTTGGTTTGGTTTAAGGGTTGAAAAAACTGAAAATGCAGAGAAGATATTGGTTGAAGCGCCATGAAAATCAAAAGGACAATTTCACAGAAGATAGCAAAACAGACTGACTCTTTTTTTTTTTTTGTTAACTGATTCACAATGAAAAGGGCCAAGCCCAAAGGCCCGTTATTTCAAAGTGAAGAAACAAAAGCAATTTGTTCTTTACACCTCCATGTTGCACACTGCTCCGCCAAATTTCCTTTTTACTATTTTTGAAGTTTGAATATGGTTCGGATTCTATTTTCCAAATTAAATATCTGCTTGACTGAGTTCGGATTCTATTTTTTGAACTGTTTCGGATTTAAATTTTCAAACCACTAGAAAGCTGAACAAAAACCTACTAAATTAATCATGTTCCTAGTTAATCATGATTAACATGTTTTTCATGTTAGCAAAATCTCAAACAAATTTACATTTCACGCAAAATTAATTAGTGTTTATAATTTAAATTTATTTTTTATGATAATGTTTCTTAAATTGTTATGGATGTGGCCATCGTGAATTTCATGAGAAATCCCAGCTAAGCTAACACGTCTCATGCATGTGTGTATTGTGGTCCAAACTCTTGCTCCTACTAAATCTCACTACATGTGAATTGTGAACATATACATTTAATTTTGGAGAATGGGTAGCTCAATCGGTTATAAGTTAGTTGAATTATTGATTATAAGCTAGTTGAATTAAGAGTTGAAAAATTGGAGATCCATAATTCAAATTCTAGCAAAGAAGAAAAAACTAACATTCTAAGATAATGACAACTAACATTGTCTATAAAAAATATATTCATTTAACCTTTTTTTAATGTATATTTAACACTTTCATCCTGCAACTCATACGGTGTGGTTGAACGATTGTGACTTATCCGACAAAAAAAAATGAAAATTAATTTTGAGTAGCTTTTTTTAGAAAATTATTTTTAATAACCATTTTATTTTCAAATAAATTTTGTTATAGTATAAAAAAATACAAAACAACTTTTCTATTTTTCAAATCACTTAAAATTAATCTCAATTATTGATGATAGCATCAAATTTGCTGTTAAATATGGCAAATTTGCTGTTAAATATGGCAAAAAGAACTTTTATATGCATGCATGTTCTTTTTGTTCTTTTTCCTGTTAATGATGATAGCATCAAATTTGCTTCCTCATTCGTGCATTATGATGATCATGATCATCTTTGGAATATTTAGCTATCATCACTATAAAGATTCTAATGTCAATTTTTCTACACCGCAATCTATTAATCCAAGACAAAATAATGCATGGTGTGTGATATGTCCAACTTTAATATCCTTGATCGAATTTGAAGACAATAAAGTACACCTAGCTAGCTATATGTCTATAGACAAAGTGAACGCAAAAAAACACATTTTACAGACACTTTTTTTTCTTTTCAATTGGTAGAAATTTTCTTTTTCATCAAATTGAACGTTTAATTTTTTCACCGTGGTGAGTGTTTTCACCAAATTCATGAGGCGGTTAGTGTTTTCTGAATAACCATTTTACAAGAAAGATTTGGTGAAAAAATTACGGTAGTGTTTTGTTAGTTAACGTTCAATAAAATCGTGCCTTTTTTTTCCTTCTATATTTAATCATTTGAAAAGGAATTTAAATGTTTGATTAATTTTGTGTACCAATATACAACAAAACTTTTGGATATTAAAATTTTTCTCTCAATAATATTTGTTTTAACTCTCAAATTTGTAGAAGAATTAACGTTTTTAATTGTTTTAGACAGCTTCAAGACCTAAAAGTTTACTATGTACCCTAGGTCCAACCGTCCAACAACAAAAAAGGTCCAATTCAACTAAGTGTTCATGAAAACTTGCATTTACACCCGGAACTCACTATAGGTTATAGCTAATATTCATTTCAGAACGATTGTTAACGACAACTTCATGTCGACACTCGACATTGGTAAGCGCCATCATAACGACCTCACTCATGTTCAACGTCTATACAACTATAAAACGATTTGCGCAAACACACACACACACCTCACAATAATTTCAGATACAAAAATTTCTATCCTTAAAAATTCCGTACTCTTGACTCTTATATTGACTTAAGTGTGTTTGAATGATTTGCAAGTAACTTAAACCTTATAAATTGATGTTCAACACACATGCATACAAGAAATCACTTGTTTATAGCCCACTGAACCATGTATGAATTGAAACACAACCTAGTTACCACCACCACACCTTAAGGGGAAAAAAAAAAGGCATGTACTATCATTTTCAGTGATTGCTGGCAACAGCCATTATCATTCCATAATATTGTTGTGATACGATATTAATTAAATTGCTCTGGCCCGCACCTCCCTTCTTCAGATTCGATTTGATATGGAAATCCTTTTTCAAGGAATCTTTCAAATTCTTATTATTTTATACACTTTTTTCTCTCTATAAGTTTGTACTATTTCCCCTCGTGTTATTCATGATATATATAATTTTTCTCAAATATTTTTAATATTTAATTTATATGAAGTGATTAAATTTATAATAAATTGTAACCAACATTTTTTTTTAGTAAAATAATTCACTTGTTCTTGCCTATAAAATTCTTTTTCACCTTCAATTAATTGTCGTTTGACATGAAAAACATTTGACTTTCATTATATCTAACTTAAAGTTATATAAATGATACGTTATTATAATTTATAGTTATAATTAATTGATTGATCATAGTTATAATTTATACACTAATCACAATGTAGTATTAGTTAGTCTCATATTTTTATATATTTTTTTTATAGTGTATAGTTTAGTCTCATATTTTTATATATATGGTGCATGAGGCTTGTGATATTAATGTATTCACATTTATACTAAAGTATATATATATATATAGGCAAGAACAATCGGAGCAATTGGCATGCTGTTGTTGTTTGGACTAGTTGGAAAATGAGGAAATTTGTTGTATTTTCTCTTATCAAGTTGTTCTTGTTGAGATCCAACTAGAGAAAATCAATGTTGTCTTCAAGTCTTGTAAATGGTTATTGGGTAAGGAAATGGGGCCTTTGTCTTTTATTATTATGAATGGTGTATTGATGCTTTGTAGTTTTTTGAGTAGCTAGCATAAAGAGTTGGCTTTAAGGTTGCTTTATTTTGTTTTTAAGGTTTGTAGTATCTCTTATATTTATTTTTTAAAATATATATTTAGAAGAAAAAAAAAATTATCAAATTACATTATTGATGTATTTGGTCTAAACTTTAAATTTAAACCTAATACATTTTTTTTTATCAAGTTTTGCTTATTTAATTATATTTGAGATTGAATAAAGCAAATCTCCTTAATCATGTATCAATCAAATAAGATACACACTCTAATACTTTAGAGTTTGATTGAGTATATATCATTATTTATTATGTCAAAAAAATTATATTAATTTATTTGAAAATAAATTTTAGTTATAGAATACCAATATCCAACTTAAACATACCTAATATTTTAACACCAAATAATGGTACCGAGTCAAAACATATCTTTATTTTCTTTGGTTTGGAACTAGTTGGTAGTACTATATATCCAAAGGAAAATCTAATGGAAGTGACATAACATCAATGAGAGTGAGACAAACGCATGATGGGTAATAGGGTATAATCTTAGTTTCATTTCCCTGCTTGACTTTCCATTGATAAGAACAAATGTTACCTTAGATGCTCACAAACCAAATCTTGGCCCAAAGAAAATCTTGTCCCTTGTCTCCCTCAGTTTCCATTGTTATACCATTCCTTCCATATGCATGAATCACAAAAGTTTGATGGATCATAGTGACTGATCCGGTGATCCCAAAATCAAATCTTTAATTGGAGATTTTTTATGATAGTAATTGCCTAATTTTTGACCATCCTTAAAATGGGAAATACAAATTCCAATGTTGATTTAAGATAATATATAAAAGATCTTATATAAAAATGATAAGGTGGTTTAATTAGAAGGACAAATATAAAGATTGAATTTGAAGATATAAGGTGGTTGACTTGACTCACTCTTTCATAAAAAGTTCTAACAATCAATCAACTAGTAATATAAAATTAAAAAAAAAAATACCGAACACAATTGTGTGTTCAATATGTAGCTTTCATATAATTTAATATAGTTATTTACTTTTACAAATAAAATAGTATTACTCATTCTATGGATTCAAATATTTCCAATTGCTGGGATCGTTTGTGTCCATGATGATTCATGCAATTTCACAAGATATACGCGTACGTACGAAATATCAATTTCTTTTTAATAGGTTACCACCAATGCATGACAATACATTGCATTTCTATCATATCTTTGAATTTGACATTTAGCCTCTCCTTTTCTTTTATCAGAAAGAAAATCACACAAACCTAATTAACACTTTACAAAATCTACGTCTGATATTATAACATTATTAAGAAGTAAATTTGATATACCATCGATCAGTCATGCTTTTTTATTGTTTAGCTAAGCTTTAATTTTTTAAGATTAAAAACTTCTTTAAAGTAAAAGTTGTTTGGTAATTTTAATTTTTTTGTATTTAAAATTAAGTAGTGTTGTATTTAACAAAAAAATTTCGATATATTTTGAACTTATCTTTTACATAGTTTTTGCTGTCCAAAAAATATAATGTCAAAAATAAAATAAATTAAAATAAAATAAAAAGAAATGAAAAAATGTGTCAGGCAGAAATCGAAGCGGAACCACGCATAAATTTACCTAAAAGTTCAATTTTGTGGTTTCTCCTTTCTCTACTTTTCTTCATTAATATTAAGCCAATTTTTTAATAAAAGTTTCATATAAAATATGTTTGACCCTACTTCTGACTTAAAGGAGAAAATAAACTGAAACAAAAATCGGCCAAACGGATACTATGTCTGATCTACTATGATTTGTTAGTCTATTTAAAATAATTTCATAGTTTTGTCTTTAAATAAGTAATAAAAAGGACTTATATTTAAATAGATTAACAAATTAATATGTCAATGAAAATAAGTTCTATTTTGACAGAAATGTGATAAAATAATAATAGTACTAATTATAATAAAAATAATATTCATCCACTTATTTGGACTGCATCAACCGAACCAACCTACATTGTGTAAACTATACCTTGCACTTGATCTAGTGAAAAAACATATCTTAAAGTGGAGAGGTTCTAAATTTGAGTTATCCGCTATAATACGAAAATAGATATAGAGATGAGAATTTTATGTGTTAGAAGTAATCCACTATAGCTAGAAAATAGGGATACAGAGAAGATGAGAAGAAGATGAGAATTTTGTATTTAACTTTTCAATTGAATATCTTTACACCATAATAAAAGTTTTATATATTGGATACAAAACAAAAAAGTGAAAGAATATAAACATTTACTATTTATTTACTATAGTGGGAAGTGTAGTGGAAATAGAAGGAATGTGATGAATATCCACTAAAGCTTCCACTAAATATATTTATTCATCTTTCCTCGCTTGGACTACTAAAATTTATACATATTTAATTCAATTTTTTTAATATGTATGTTATTTAAATTTATTTGAATTCCAATCCAATTTATATGTAAGTTAAATGAAAACAATTTTTTAAATAATAAATGTAATTATTTTACTAATTAAATATTTTTTAAGGGGTCTCAAATGTGTGTATGAATTTATGGGGTGGTGTCAATGAAAATTCACTTTTCACGAGTCATGACTCTTTTGCATTCCTCCTTTAAAAAAACAGTTTATTGATGATGATTCTTTGCATTAGGAATTTGACACAGTTTAACGTAGTAGTAGATCTTGATTGTTAATTTGAGATAGGACATATTTATTTTTATTTTTTGAGTGGCAAATATAATCATATTATAAAAAGAAGAAAATGAACAAGAGTCTAAAGTATAAATGAGTATGAAAAGTACTCATAAAAAGAACTAAAAATAGTAAAATTACAAATACATACCGTCAGAGAAAAAACAACATTACCGGAAATAAAAACAAGCACACTAATACCAAAGAGAGAATATCCTAAACACCACAATCACAAGAATAATCGACTCCCAAAGAAAAGAAGAAAAGATCTACCACAAGCGAAAATATCCAATTGCACAATAAAAAAACAACTATATAATAAATTTTGGCTATTCATTTGAGATGAGACGGTCAAAATTATTTGTTAATGTGTACAACAATTAGTGCAACTCACACACATTTTGAATACGGTGTAAAAGTGAAAAATTTTGAGTTCGAATCTTAACATTTCCGGTAAATAATACTCCCTCCGTTTCAAAATGAGTGTCGCTTTTGGTGTTTTCACACATATTAAGGAATGCAATCATTATATTAAAAGTAATAGTACATTTGCTAAATTAAGTATACTTTTTCCTTTATTTTCTTGGAAATAGTGTATAAAGTAGTAAATAGATGGTATAAATGGAAAAAGTTGCATTGGAAATTGAAAAGCGACATTCATTTTGAAACAAATTTTTTGAGCTAAAGCGACACTCATTTTAAAACGGAGGAAATATCTTTGATATAGCTACCAATCGGACAACAAATTCCTCCATTCTATTTATAACCTTTGGCAGCTGTCTGTCCCTTGCATTCTCCTTCTTCAATATATCTTGCTCTCTCAAGAAAATGGCTAAAACATTCCCTTTATCAATTTACTTCATGCTTCTATTACTTCTAATAACCACAACCTGTTTAAAATTCACCATAGAAGAAACAAATCAATGCATAACCTTGCTACCACCAGAGCTTGAAATTTTCGACACCATATCCAACAAACTCCGTAACGATCCTGAAACCATCAAAATTGCTTCCAATGACTATGGAAACATAATTCAAGAATTCCCAATAGCAGTGTTTCATCCATCTTCAGTACAAGACATAATAACCTTAATTAAAACCTCGTACAATAGCTCTGTTCCTTTCAGTATAGCAGCAAGAGGACAAGGTCACTCTACTAATGGACAAGCCATGGCACGAGATGGAGTTGTAGTCAACATGGCAAGTTTCAGAAAACGAAGAAATGAGGTTGCAATTAGTGTCTCTGAAGACCCTTTTATTGGTTACTATGTGGATGTTGGAGGAGAACAACTATGGATTGATGTTTTGTATGCAACACTTGAACATGAACTTGCACCAGTTTCTTGGACTGATTACCTTTACTTGACGATTGGAGGAACACTTTCGAATGCTGGAATTAGTGGCCAGACTTTTCGGAATGGACCTCAACTCACCAATGTTCATGAATTAGATGTGATTACAGGTATGATTAATCATGAAAGTTTGCACATAGTTTATTATAGATTGTTGTTTTGTCTTATTTTCTACTTGTAATTTGGCATGTTCATGTTGCTCAATGATCACTGCAACGGTGCAACCCCCTCTATTAAAATGAATGTGTTTACTGTTTTTGAGTTTAATAAAAAATATAATTATGTTATCACGAGACATGACATTTTTAGGGAACTAATTATAAACGCATAGTAGTGGAATAGTATAATGTTTTTGAAAAGAAAAAAAAAATATTAAGGTTTTTTAGAAAAAAATTTATAAAAATGAGACAACAATTTTATGATATTTCCACAAGATAAAATCAGGATTTCTTTTTTTTATAGTTATAGGTAAATGATGTAAAATATTTCCACAAGATAGAATCAGGATTTTTTTTTGTTTCATTACTCTAGTCTTTGCCTATATAATTATAGGTAAATGATATAAAATATTTCCACAAATTAGAATGAGTTCACACTATCCAAGTCTCCAACTCTTGACAAACTTGGACATATGGTCCAAGTCTTAATTAATTTGTCAATCTTTCATATAGAAAAACCAAAGAAACAGCATGGAAAAACATACCGGTTATGGATGTATACATATGCATATACTTTTAATTAAAATGTTTAATTAATTTAAGAAAAAGTTGTTGTCATCTATCTAATGGTGGGTTTGGTTTTATTTTAATTAGGTAAAGGAGATTATGTAACGTGTTCTTTAAAGAAGAATTCAGAGTTATTTCACGCGGTTCTTGGAGGTTTAGGACAATTTGGAGTTATAACAAGAGCAAGAATTTCTCTTCTGCCAGCTCCCACCACGGTATAGTTATACATAATTGTCAATAAAATTTGTCTTGTAGTGCATTTTTTCTCCAACAATCGTACACCAAATCTAGTTGTGATATATATATCTATATTTTGACCATATCATGTTAATTTTATGAACTAGGCTATGTCTTTGTCCATAACCCACTATGATGTCTATATGTTTTTTTTTCTTGGTAGTTACGGGTCATGCATTTCACTTTTTATGTTCCATTAGTCATCTATGAAAGGCACATTCATAAATGACAGTAGGATATATTGAGTTATATGCACACATATATAAAGTATATATGAATCGTTGAATGTGGACTTTTGAAATTAAGAACCATATGAGTTTATTATAAAAAATAAAAAAAAAATCACTCATGAAATTAATTAACACTTAGATCTTAAGCAAATGATTAGCAAAGGTCACTAGATTGTATTCTTTCTCAGTCAATGATAAGACATTAGAAGCTTATCGATTGGGCGTTATCATATCAAACTCAATAGCTATGTCTAAAAAAGCCTTTCACATAATTTTATTAAAGTATAATGTCCCAATTCCCATACCCTTAAAGTTTTATATAATTTAAAATTTGGATTATTTATAATATTGTTTTACAAGTAGAGGTACCTAAAAGGTTAGACCGATGAATATCTTGCAAGAACACATGTTATAGTTTTTCCCTTAATTGATTATTAGGATATATATAAGACATTAATTAGTAATGGTGAATTGTTGGCATGTATATATGTAGGTTAAATGGATCAGATTGCTTTATAGTGACTTCTCTGCCTTTACCAAAGATCAAGAACGATTAATCTCAATCAAAGGAAAGAAACAAAACATTGAATTGGATTTTTTGGAAGGGATGCTGTTAATGGAACAAGGGTCCATAGATAATTGGAGATCCTCTAATTTCTTCCCTCTATCTGATCATTCGAGGATATCTTCTTTAATAAATAAACACAACATTCTCTACTGCCTTGAATTGGTTAAATACTATGATGATCAATCTGAGAAAATGGTGGACAAGGTATACACCTCTATCAATTCTAGTTATTACATAGAACATTTTATAATATTTAATATAAACATACATAGATTAATTAGGTTGCCTATTGCACGTTAGTAGGGCCAATTCGAGATTTAGTGGAGCCTAAAACATTGATTCAAAAAAATGTGGGGCCTAAAACAATTTTCCAGTGTGATCGTTTTTAATTTAATTTGGTGATAATTTTGAGTATATTTGATTAATATGTGTATAGATGAAGTTATGTGCCTCCAATTGAACTGCCATATAGTATAAATTTGAATCACATATTGTTTAATATATAGGTCAATAATATTTATTTTCTTTTAAATATCTTTTATTATATATGTAGGAAATTCAAGTATTGCTTCAAGGACTAGCCTATATCCCTGGACTTCATTATGAGAAAAATGTGCCATATGTTAATTTCTTGAATAGAGTCAGAAGTGGAGAGTTGAAGCTTCAATCACAAGGACTATGGGATGTTCCTCACCCATGGCTCAATTTATTTGTACCAAAATCTCAAATCTTGGATTTTCATTCAGGCGTATTCAAGGATATAATTCTTAAAAGAAACATCACCAGTGGAATTGTCTTGGTTTACCCCATGAATAAGAGCAAGTAAGCCTTTAAAATTATTATAATTATTAAGAAAAAAAAAATAATACTAATAAATTTATTGGATCCCACCAAATTATATGAACTATACAGTACTATATAAATTTAGTGTGACTTAGAAATTTTAACCAAAAAATATGTGTCAGAATGTGTATTGTTAGCGTTCTTTTAACAAAGTATAAAATAATAATTAATCATTTACTAATTACTTGAAAATTTTAATTTAGGTGGGATGATAGGATGTCAACAATTACACCAAACGAGGATGTGTTCTATGCAGTTGGATTTTTACACTCAAGTGGATTTGAGAATTGGAAAGAATATGAAGCTCAAAACAAAGAAATTTTGGACTTTTGTAGTGATGTTGGCATTAAAGTTAAGCAATATCTTCCCAACCACAGCACACAAGAAGATTGGAAAAACCATTTTGGCAACAAATGGATGAGATTCTTGGAAAGAAAACATCAATTTGATCCTAGAATGATTCTATCACCTGGACAAAAAATCTTCAACAATAATTAATAACCAGCAGTATATATGACCAAAACCTAAGATGAAGAGTGGGTTATTCTGATTCTAATATATATGTACCAATAAATAATGGATATATTAAATTAAAGTTGGACCATGCATTATTGAGATTAAATCAGTACTAGGTTAATAATGTTTTTATTGTTATATATATTTCACCAAATTAAATAATATGATTGTAAATGTAGGTAAGAACGGGCTAATAAAACTTGCGCAAAAGTAACAAAGATATTGTACTCAAATAGTTTAATAAAATTTATCATAGGAAGAATTATAGGAGAATTCAGATTCGATTTTTGAGTGAAAATTCTTAGCCATATTGTCAAAAAAAATTCTTAGCAATATAAAATTTATCTTGCGGTTGAAAATTAGACTACTAAAACTTCATTCTCCTAAGAACCAAATAATTAAAAACCAATAAAAAACTTGTGCAAAATTAAACTTGCACAGGAATATATGTTCCGATTTAATTTAAAGTTTCAAACAAGTCATTTATATTCTTTATTATTTCGTGTTTTATTAATCTTTTAATTACTTTACATTTAGTTCTTTATATATTAACTCTCATTCTTATGTTTAAAAATATTAAAGATGTTGGACTACCAACATAGTGTGACACAAGTGGTAGATGCTTGGGCCCCTTAACCATTTGGTCCTAGGTTCGATTCTTGGCCGGTGCATATGAAGAAGCATTTGTTGGGAGAGGTCAACCTGAATCTCAGTTACCTCGAAGGGATTAGTCTCTGCAGTTGCGCACGGAGGATACATTTGGTTTAAAAAAAAAAGAGATGTTGGACTGTGTTTAAATTTAGTTCTTTAATTTCAGAGTTATTTTTGAGGTAAGACACATTATTGCTGGTTATAAATTTATAATTGTGGTTTCATTATTAATTTTAGCTACCACTATAAAGTTCGATTTAGCCATGTCTGAACCGTTGCTGAGTTTAGTTTGAAGATCAAATTTAAAACCCATAAGCTAACCATAGTTTAAATGTTGCTAACAAGCTGATCTTTTTTATTAAACAAAAGTGTTATCTCAAGTAATTGGAATATTTTATTATAACAGTGTAGTATATACTGTATTATATTGTATGTATTCCCAAGCATAATGATCATTTAAATCCAAGAGTCTTGTTTTTTGTCCACAAGATTGAGCCAAATTTTGTCCAGTCGTAGATATAGTGCAAATTGATCTCAAAGAGTATATAACTATTTTATTGAATCTAGTTAAATCACTTGTGTACATATATTATACAAATGTACATACATTTAATTAAGGGTTAAATATGATTTTAGTCTCTATAAACATCTGACTCTTCTACTTTTAGTCCCTCTAAAAAAAATTTCCACTTTTTGGTCCTCCAAATATTTCCGATCATGATTTTTGGTCCCTGCTTTTCACTCAACTATGTGTACGATTCAAATTTTTTAACGAGTTTTTGTGATCATGTTTATAATATTATAAAAACTACTCAAACCAAAATTCATAATTTTTTAACAAATGATGAAATAACTATGAATTTTTAAGCGCAAACACTTCAAAAATTCATATTTAATTCATCACTAATTAAAAAAATTTAAATTTTGCAAATCAATTCAATTTTTAATATACTAAACATTATTGCAATACATAATTCCAAATTTTAATTAGTATACATGAGTTGACTTAAAAATAGAGACCAAAATTCATGTTAGAAAATTTTGTAGGGAGCAAAAAGTGGGAAAATTTTTTAGAGGGACTAAAAGTAGAAGAGTTAGATGTTTATAAGGACTAAAAACATATTTAACCCTTTAATTAATTATGACAAGAAAACATACTAATAAATTGCTTAAAAGATTTTGTACAACAAATTGATAAAATAGAAAATAATCACATATAACTTATTTTAACTTTAATTGAAAATCCCTTGCCCTGGTGACAATATTTTATTTGGATCAAATTGAGCTTTTCTTTTCTCAAAAACTTCCCATTTGAGGCCATATTGTTCCACCCATTCTTCATGTGTTTTGTTTAGGGGGAGATATTGTTTTATCCCTATACCAACATCCTTACAAAATTGTAATATTTGTTGATTTTGAACTTGAAATGCCTCCAACTGATCAAACCCAGTTGCATGCAAAAGACTTACAATGTAGAAAATTTCTTCATTAGGTGTAACTGCTGACATGTTATCGTCCCACCTGTGAATTAAATTTTTAGTCACTAAAAATAAAAATATAGCGAATTTTAATTTTAGTCAATATAAATAAAATTAGAATATATTAGTCCTGCCGGTAAAAAAAATAAAAAGAAGGGTTATTGGGTTAATATCCTCTGTAAAATACTCAAGTTTGCAATATTTCTATCAAAAAAAATTGAGAATCCCTATGTAATGTTAAAATTTGTACAATACTCTAATGGACTCAGTCAACCAAAATATAACCGCAAAATATAATTTTAGTGAGCATTATAAACTGCCGCAAAATATAATTTTAACGAGGGATCTAAATCGCCACAAAAAAACCACAACAAATATAATTTTTGTGACAGTTCTGTTTTACAGCGATTATATTATGGTTGATTGAGTCCAGGAGATATGGCAAAATCTCTAACATTTTGGAGGATTCTAAACAAACAAAAATTATAGAAAAGTATTGCAAAACTTGAATATTTTACAGGGGTGTATTAATCCATTAACCCTAAAAAGAATGTGTTAGTCCTCCAAAAAAATTGCAGCTTGATTTTGTCCCCGATGATCAATTTATGCCCTCATGTTATGTCCACCTATTATGTCAAACCTATATATGTTTATATTTTTTATTTTTTGAATGACAAATATAATTATATTATATAAATAAGAAAAAGGACAAAAGTCTAAAATACAAATGAGTATGAGAAATACCCACAAAAAATTATGTTTAAGAAATGTCAAAAACCTATTAAAGTTATCCTATTTTTAAATTTTAGAGGATAAAATTAAAATGATTATACTTTTAAGAAGGAAAAACTTGTTTAACCCTTAAAGTTTAAATAAAATGACCTCACAAAACTTACTTTGTTCGGTTCATTGGGTAGACTACGGCAAGTCCTGCAGTAATATTTTGTTTAAGGATAATACCCTTGAACACACCTTCATCAAAATCAGAGATTCTAGATCCTGGAACAAAGATATTTAACCAAGGATGTGGAATGTCCCAAAGTCCTTGGCTCCTTAGTGCAAGCTCATCAGAATGAACTCTATTTAGAAATTCTTCATAGGACGTGTCCTTTTCAAACATAAAAGTAGGTATAAAATTCAACCCTTGAACCAAAGTTTCAATTTCCTATTCAATAAACAAGAACATATTTGAGTTAGTGGATAAATTAATCATATAAATCAATAAATCAAAATATTAGGCTCAAATGATTAATAAATTTTATTAAAAGACAAATTTTAAAATCACCCAAGTTTGATTTCTAATCAATAAAATGATTCTTAGTCCAACCTTTATTAATATTGTTATCGAACTTTGAATTACTAGCGTTCATTCAGTTAGAAATCATAAAGGATTAATACAATTATTTTATAGTCATGATGAAGAAAAGAAAATACTAAAATAACATGATTTATTAAGTTAATTACCTGATCAATATGATCTTGAGAGTTATCATCATAATATTTAACAAGCTCGATGAAGTAGATGATGCCATATTGGGTTACTAGGGAAGTTATGCGAGGATGATCAATTTCTGGATAAAAGGATAGGCCTAATGGTGGCTGATTTAGCAACAACTGACCTTCTACATAATTTGCTGCATTAGTTTCATTTATTCCATTGGATGAGATTAAACGTTCTTGGTCTCTAGAAAATGTAGAGAAGTCTTTGTAAAATAAACGGAGCCACTTCACCTACATACAAGAAATTAATTATATATTTGTTTAATTAATTGGTAATTTAAAGTCTTGTTTAAGTTCATAAATATCATTTTTCTACGAATTGTTTATTTTTTTTTCTAAAATCAATTCAGTTCTGAACTAATTTGAAACAAAACCTACTTATAATTACAAATCAGTTTAATATTTTCAAACCGATCAATTTAGAAAAGCATATTCATAACTAGTTTTAATATAATATATACCGATTATAAACATTTATTTTGGATTTCCATAAATTTAGTTTAATTGATCGAGACATCATATTTTATATATAAGAGTTAAAGATTAATTTGAACCAATATGATACCCTTTCTTTATGGAGTAGAATTTACGAAAAAATTAAGAAAACCATATTCATCATAATTGGTTTATAAAGTTTGACTTGTGAAATAGTAGTAGCATGAGTTTACTAGCTAGCAATCAATGATTGAGACTAACTAACAAGAGAGCTTGTTTTTCCCTTTTCAACTAAGTAAGATTAATACTAATTAATTAAAGAACATGTTACTTACCCTCTTGGGTGCTGGTCCTGCAGCTATCCTTGCCCGGGTTATAATCCCAAATTGGCCTAAACCTCCAAGAACAGCATTAAATAATTCTAAGTTCTTCTTTGTAGAACAAGTCACCAAATCTCCTTTCCCTGTGAAATTGAATGGAAATTTTATAAATTTTTTTATGAAATTTTAGTTCATATTAATCATATTTGTTGCTGTTAACGTTGTTCTTTTTAATGGTGATATGTCAATGAAGATCTTTATATACGAATTTTATAACAAATATTCAGTTGTTAAATTCTGTTTGACTAAAGTTCAATTGTTAATTTGAAGAGCTACACAACTATTAAAATCTAGTCTCTATGATTTTCATTATTAACTTATTGTATTGTTTTTTGGTCAGCAATTACCCCACCCATATATATGCATATTTATTTTTAGTGATATGATGCGACTTTTTTTGAGATAAATATTATAATCAAAACAGAAAATATATTGGATGCTCAGGTTGAATCAGTGAATGTGTGTGGCAACAATTTGTTAGCTGAATTATTAAAGAACAAAATAGGTGTCATTGACACGAGCGTAGACATTCGAGGCAAGTCAAATATGATACATAGTGGTTAATAATGACTAATCTTAATAAAAATTTGTAAAATATATAAGATGAATTATACTAGCTTCCTGGTTAATTTTATTTTTCATATATAAAGAATCAGAATTCAAACGTTAACAACTTGTTTAAAAGATTTAACACAAACCAATTTGTACACATTTATAAATGGAGTACTGTATATGGAATCTACTAAACATAAGATGAAGTCACGTGACAATAACATTCTCATTTCAATTTTGCATTTTTCAACTCATTTATAGGTGGATTTATAAGTTTCTACGCCGAAATTAATAAAATAACAAGGTGAATTCTATGGTACAATGATAAAATGATCATGTACTAATACATTAAATGTGTTGTCCAATTACCATTTAACATGTGTCATAAAATTTGACATATTAGAACTATTATGTTTGACCAATTTGCTGACTTGGACAAAATTTGCAATTTTATTGGTTAAAATCTCTAGTTACAAATTTTGTTTTTTTTTTTCTTTAGGCCAAGGGCTAGTTTAGTTCATATATATCTATCTGTTATTATTCTATAAACATGTCAAATTTTCAATCAATAAAATACTAGTATGACGAATTGACGATAAATACTACGCATAATGAATATAAGAGATAAACTTTAACTAGCTAGCTTGTGGACATATTTATAGTTAAACATTTTCTTTAGATAGACATGTATAGACTTTGAACCTTGCAGTATGTTAACTCTAATGAAGATACTAACTAATTAGTAATTATCCCCCCAAATCGATTTTTAATAACATGGTCAATTTTCACTACATATAGAGACAGATTTAAAATCTTCTATAAAGATATGGTGTGACTTACCAAGATAGCTTAATCAATTTTTGCGACAATGAATTTGATTTGGTTTGAATAAAATCAATTTATCATATTTTCCTTGTATTTATATTATACTCAAGATATGCTAGAGTGTTTTTTTTATCTTACCATACATGGGGTGTAAGATAGTCTATTTAAAAGAATCATATGATCATTGGGTATAGAATTCACGAAGTAAAATTTTTACTTATATTTAAAAATAGATTTATTGTTTTTATAAATTTAGGACAATTATTAGGTATATGATCATACTTACCCGTGCCAAGCAAATTAAAATATACATTTGTATTAAACTCATATTGTGGATATTCTATTTAATTAAGAGAAATTTGTTTTATCTTTTCCATAACATTTGTTGCTTACTTTTCTTATTATAAATATTAAAAAAATTGATGCAAATGAAAATATAAAGAAATTCTATTAAAAAGTCCAATTTTCTATCATCATTAAAATAACAACTTTATTCTAATACAAGTAAAATAGTAAAAAGTTACAAAAATATTTGATATGTTAGAGGGTGGACAATCCAATATTTTCCACTTCTCATTTAGTATTTAGTTCACATGATATGAATTTAATGCATAAAACAAAAAATCATTCAAGAAAAAGATTTTGGCAAAATGAATTATATACGTACCCGTAACAACATCCAATTCAAGGACATTGGAAATTTGAGGACCAAATCGAAATGTTTGTCCACTAATACCAGCATTAGAGAGAGTTCCACCAACCGATAAATACAAATAATCAGTCCAAGAGAGTGGTGTAAGTCCTTTTTCAAGACAAGCATGTAAAACATCAATCCAAATTTGTTCACCACCAACATCTACATAATTATCAAACACTAAAATTCTACTACGTCCATTATTTCCTAACCCTTTATTCAATTCAGTCATGTTCACCACAACACCATCATTTGTCATGGATTGACCATTAACTGAATGTCCTTGACCTCTTGCAGCTATTGCAAAAGGGATAGGAAGGGAATTTGAGAATTTTAGCAAGTTTGATATGTCATTGGTAGAAGATGGTGCAAAAATTGCAACTGGGTTTTTGTGAATTATGTGACCAAAATCGGTTGAGGCTAGTGAAATGCTCAAAGGGTCACGAATAAGCTTTTGGATAATTTCTTTTGGTGCATCTAGTAAGGACCATGGTTGTGATAGTGCTTCTATTGGGTGCACTACACTATTTAGACATAGTAGAATAATGAAGGTTTTTGGAAGTATAAAATATTTTTCCATAGTTAAGTAATTGGAGCTTGATTTGGTTTATGAGAGAGTTATTATAGTTTTCTTGTTTGTCTTTCTCAACTCTAAATGTGTAGTTACGTATTTATAGAGAACTTTAGGAAGAGGTCGAAAAATTTTGTGGGGTATGTAACGACGTCGTAGTATAATACTATGTGGTATTGTTGTGTGTGTTGCTTTGATTAGTACGTCTTTTTTTTTTTTGGATGAAATGGTTTGTACGTCTTTGTAAGTTGTAACCTTGGGTTTGTAAATTAAATTACCTTTTTCATTTGCACGCTTTATAAGTTAGGCACAAAACTTGAATTTTCTTTTACTTCCACCGACCCTACAATGAAATCCGGATTATATTGCATATGGTCAATGATATTGATTAGTCGAGATCAAAATATTCATCGCTAAATGTAATGATTATTCTCTTCAGTAGATTGAAAATAATTTTAAAAATGGAATAGTTGACCCAAAAATTTAAAGTTGTTCCGTATCAAATGCGAGAATAATCTTACTTAGTAAATAAACAAAAGAATTTAACATAGATGAAAAATACGAGAGATAATATGAGAAGATTTGTTTTCTCTATATCAGCAATTGTAAAAAACAAATTAAAATAGATGACACTTTTTGTTTTTAGTCTAATATTAATTATTTTTTCTTTCTAATTTACTCTCTATTTTATTTTATTTTTTGACAAAATTTACTCTAATATTAAATATATCACTCTAAATTTATTTTATTTTGCTTTACAATGGTGAATATATCAATACTTGATAATAGTAGTAATTTACCATAAAATATAATACTAGCAATTAGCACAAAGTACCTTTCTAATTTCTTTTATTTACATTTTTTTACCATCTATAAAATAGCTAAACAAATCAATAATCTTAACGAATGTTTGCTTGAAACTCATTAACAGCTCAAACTCAAAAATAACCTTTTTAATTGCATTGTGTTTCTTGCATATCATTCTACTTGTATTTAGACCTTTTGGGCGGAGATTAAAAATTATAGTCAAAAGTTGAAGATTGCGCATTATTTGCTTTTATAAATTTTACTTTTATAATAATGGGGAGACTTCGTATTAATTAGTCCTATGAAAGATTAAATTAAACTGTAGTACTACGTGTGATGATTTGTCAAAGTCAACAGATAATTTGTTATACGGTTGACATACTGTGTATTGCTACTACTTATTTATTTTTTTGAATCACATACTATGTATATATGATGAAATATGTGATATACTATGATACGCATGCAATCAGATTTTCGCCCAACAATTTATTCACTGTACCGAAAATCTTTCTGTGACATATAAGAATAGGACATAATATATTGAATATAGTATTGGGACTGAAAAATTCGTGTATAGAATAATGTTTATTAATGTAAGTAAAACACATGCTCAATTATATTAGCATTTGTGTAACATTTATATAGATACCTACCGATTTTGTGAGTGTACCTCCATGAACATTGTGTGTACTATATTTGTGGTCCATTGACTATATATTCCAATTTTATATATATTAATCTTAGTTAGACTTTCCTTCCAAAAAAAATCTTAGTTAGACTAAAATAATGTTATTTTATTTATTTTGAAGTTGAAGTCATATTTTTTGGTTTTGCTTCTTTTTATTTGTCCTACACCGTGAAGTAACATTCAATGAAAATTTTTTACATCCTGAGTGGCTGAGTCCACTCTAAGATTAAGCCTTTACAATTCATCACGTATATATTTGGTAAAAGCTATACAACATGTATACTATAATTGAGTAGTTGTATTCCAAGATTTAATATAGATTTTTCACGTGTTGAACCAAAATGAACTAAAAACGAGATACGATGATAAAAATACTTAATGGTACTTAACTGCACGCAACTCCTACATACTACTTGTTCCTTGGCAGCCGCAGATTGTATTCCGATTTTGGGACGAAATACTAGTTTCCCTTGAGAAAAGGCAGACCGTATTATTCGGTAATACTAATACTAATGGAATCATCATCAAAATTCAAGTAGCAAAATTTGGCAAGAATAAACAAATTCCAACTTAAAAAAAAGTGTGAAGTTGAAACTCCATCTTATGCTGCATGAAAAAATAAAAGTTTAACAAAATATAATAAAAGAATTTATTGTTGGTCCAATATAATGTATATGATTCAGACTCTCGATCTCTTCATGACTCAACAATTTACATATGAATATGATATACAATGCCATGTGGTAACCCGTCTTTCTGTTAATTTTCAAAGAACCTTGACTTGCGGCCTTGCACCAAGCACCATGCCGCTGGTTAACTCCCGAATACTTTGCGCCCATCTTTGATGTGTTTTCATGATCATCATGTGTTCTTGCTCTTCTTGTAAAATATCTATTGTAATATATAGCAATACTCATAATAAATAAAATAAAATACTGTTATTTTTTTGACTAAAAAGTACTGTTATTTTAAAAATATAACAATTATTGTAATATAGACGTATGTGTCAATATAGGGCTCATTTGTTTGAGATTTTTTCTCAAAAAAATCACTTTTTTCATTTTTTATGTGTTTGTTTCAGATTTTCATAAAACTCATTTTGCTAAAAAAAATTATTTTTGAATCTAAAATGAAAAGTTATTTTCAACTGATTCTCTCAAAATATATTTTTTTAAAAACAAGAACCATGTGTTTGTTCTAAAAAATGACTTTTATAATTATAAACAAACAGAAAACAACTTTAAATTTTTTTCAAAATCTCTAAAAAAAATTTTTAATTTTAATCTCAAACAAACGCACCCATAATGAAATTCCATATTGGATGCTGGATTTCATCATCATGCTCTTTATAATATTCAAAATTTTCTGTTAAGATATGGTATTTGGGCTACCAAATACTACATGCTAGTTGGATATGTTCCCTTTTCTTTTCAAATATGTTTTTGCTTAGTCCACCATGGTTAGCTAGTTATATATATGATACTCATTCTGTAGTTTGTGAATCAAACCTTTTTGGATTTGGGCCTTGATTTTGTTTAATTTAATAAATGAAAATTGTTGATTGCACCCGATACAACTGTTGATATACCCCCAACCAATTATAATTTTTGTGTTTCTTCACATAGGTGTGACATCGTTTGTTTTATTTGTCATCTTATCCAACATATTTTAGTTTTTCTCTCTTGGTATAGTGTTTAGTTTGTTCAAATTAACAGATCAACTTCATCTCGTTACAATTTTAATCAATGATATACAAATTTTGAGACATAAATATTAGTGCTTTAGTAAAGAGATTACGAAGCCTATCACTAAGGTCAGTTTTATCTCAACTTTATAAATATCTGGTTAATATGTAGTAAAATTGAACATTTCAAAAATCACATATATAATCAGTTTTTTATGCCAACACTTGCAATATATTTTCTCTTTTTTTTGAGATTGAAAGACATCAAAGATTGTGGGTCACAAATTATTATTGACTCACATATGGAAGAATTTAGTGTGATTGTTAAAATTTGGATTTTAGTTTGTTAATTCTTTATTATTTGCTGAAAGTTTTTTTTGTATCCTTGGTGAATATCTAACTATTTTCATCATTAGTATTGTTGTTATTTTAACATTTAAATGAATTAAGCTTATTTATTGGAAAGAAATCATAAATGGTTATAGATCATCTAACTAGTTGTTATCATGCAAAACTTCCTTTATTAATTGTGCGTATAGATGGAGTAATTACTTCCACAAATCTGAATTCAACAAACAATATTAATATTGTTAAATCAAACATGTTATGTCTCATTCTAAATCTAACATCACTTGGAACTCGAGTCTAACGGTAGTTTATATACAACATGTCACATTCATCAATTCACTAAAGCGCATTTTCTATAAAAGACAAAATTAAAATTTTCGAAAATGTGGACTTGAGGTCGGGTCAAAACATACACTCAATTCATACAATTCATTTTTATGTGAGTTTTAATAACCAAAATTCTTGCGGTGTGAGTTTCAACAATATTTCTCAATTCATTTATAACCATAGTGGTAAGCCTTCTCCAAAAAAATAACTGGATAGCTTTTAAGCAAGTACAAACAATGAAACAAATGTAAAATCATCGCCTTCAACCAACCCAATATATTGCTGGATAGACTAGAGCCTTTACATGTAGGAGGTTTCATAAGGAAAGAGACTTGACGAACGACATATATCTGTAATAATTTTTCCAGTTTGTCTTCTTTTGAATCAACAACAACAACATCAAAAATTCTCTAAACTACCAAAATACACAAACCTACAAACATATTACAATATAGTTTTTTTTTTCTTTTTCGTTCAAATATTATTTTTTATCATATCCATAAGAAGTGTAGGGTTTGTGTTGTCATCATCAAATTATCCTCAGTCCTCACTCACATGGTAGCATTTCTGTATCGGATAAAAGAATCAAGTCTCTGCAACCTCAATTGCTTCTTAAACATGTTAATAAAATCATCAGCTTTTGAGTCTACAGCTTCATCTTCTTTACAAGTTGTCGTTTCACTTCTCGCCATCGCCGTCGAAGGTCTTCTTCTCTCCACAGTTTCTTCATCCTCTTCTTCCTCCCAATCAAACGTCATAGAACACTCTTTCTCACTCGCTGATTTCTTCATCATTTCCACCCTTCTCTTCTCCTCATCACAAACCGGTTTCAAGTCCTGACCCTGATCCTGATCCGTAGATATGTTTTCATCAGATTCGGGTTGAGGTGGTTCTTGTTGTTTGTTGAGTTTAAAGGACACAATTCGCTGTAACAGAGACGGTTTTGGTTTTGGAACGAGTTGGGGCTGAGTGGACTCGGATTCAGGAACAGATGTTGGTTGATTGTTGTGGTAGTGACGGAGGTTGAAGGACTTGACTCGTTGGAAAAGTTGTTGTGGTTGTTGTTGTTTTTGGATTTGGATTTTTTGGGAAGCATTGAAGCGAGAAACGAGAGCTATGGTACCGATGACAAGGTTTACGAAAATGAAAAGGGGAGAGGGTGCACACCAGATGGCTATGCCCATGAGATGATTACTACTACTTGCTATGGTGTCTGCCATTTGTGGTTTGGAGGGTTTCTTTCTTCAGTGTGTAGTGTGTTGGTTGGTAAGAGAAAGAGAGAGATATGCGGTGTTACTTACTCCTAACACTGTCTATGGAGAGTGTAAATATAAAGAAAAAATACACGTCTTTCTCTTCAGGAAAGAAGAGAGTTGATAAATATCTACTTGTTACTGTAGTTCTGTCGACGTTTACTTCATGTGGAAGTTTGTCGTTTTGTTCTCTTTTTTCATTTAATAATGATATAACATTTGAATCAAAATTTAATACTAATATTAAAATGGCATATGCTTAAAAGAATAAAATAAAAAACTACTGTAATTATATATTAATTCCTCTCTATAACACGAGGGTTTTATTGATTGGATAAGATAAGAAATCACCTCCAAAGCTCCAATAATGGTATTGTGTACAAAACTCCAATGATGACCAAGTTAACATAAAATTGTGCGTTAGAGGCAGAAAACATTTGAATATGGAGTGCCAATGTTTTTGCCCATATTACAAATGTTAAATAGTCATATACTCTTATGTTAAATGTGAGATGACTAATACATTGATTATAAATAGAGACAATATTTATTTTATAAGACTAGTTAGATTTAACTTTCAATCTCAAAATGAGATAATGTTAATAATGATGTATGTGAAGGGTGTTTTTTGCAACAATTAACAAGTTCAAAGTAAGAGTGAGATATGAAATTTGAGGTCAAACACTTATATTTTAGAGTCACTTGTAGTATTTAGTTATAATTGGCTTACTAATCCTATGGAGAAATTTCTTGGATATATATTGTCGTTCTTAACACTTAACATGTGGTTTTAATTAGATCAACTCATGGGCAGAGTTAGAAATTTTTTAATAAGATGACCATTAAAATGGTAAAAAATGGCTCACTGGCTCCGCCCTGAATCAACCCTTAATAAAATTAATAGAGAATTTTGTTTTTTGAACAAGAAATTAATTAATAGAGGATTGACTTAGAGTTAATTAAATAATTTTGATCTTTTCAAAAAAAAAAAAATTTGATATTTAATTAAAAGTATAATTTATTTCAACTGAACTATTATTAAAAAAAAATTATTTCAATTGAACTTGTTTAGTCGATCTTATAATTTTTAGGATCTTTTATCCAATTGTCCACCAGTACTTTAGTATACTATATATATGTACTATGAAAGGTATTTGACACAGTTTCATCTAATAAATTAAATAAAACAATTATATTATATTTTATAATTAGTTTATTTTTCTTTCTTAATCTACTTTTAAAAAAATATCTTTAGGGGGTTATTGGATTGAGATTTCGAGGGATTTCGATGGATTATTTTAACAAAAAAAATCTTGAAGATTTTAAAAGAATTTGTGATATTATATTGATTTTGAGAGACTTTTTTTAAAAGATATTTTACAATCAAGATTCTTAACACAGGATTTTGTAAAAATTATAATAAAAAAAATTTTCTTGATTAAAAATCTTGATTGAATAACAACAGATTTTGTAGCATTGAAAAAAAAATCTTGATTAAATAACACAAGACTTTTAAAATCCATTAAAATCTCTCAAAATTCATTAAAATCTCTCAAAATCCCAATCCAATAACCCAAGATTAACATTGGTTCCACCATATAAGATGGTATGATTATGAAGTGTGACAAAGATGAAGCCATGCGTTTAACTATAAAAGGCGGCTTGTTAATGTGTGAACGTTAATGGGCCAACTAGAAAGAGTGTGGAGAAGGAGAAGACATGATTGATATATGGATCCAATTGAACACACCGACCTGAGTGAGAATTGACCATATCATGCTTTCTCAATGCTTCACAGTCACAAACACATGTATATGACTCATCTCTGTTTGGTCGTTTTGTTTATCTGTGAATCTGTCTGATGTTATATCACTTATATGTGTGTTTCTAGAATTTATCATTTTTATCCATATAAAATAAATAGTATTTTAGTTTATCTATATAAGTATATCGTTTGAAATTCAAGTTTAAAAGTAGTTTATATACTACATGTCACACTCTTTAAATCAATTGATGTCATTTTCTATAAAGAACAAAAGTGTAATAGGTTAATTTTAAAGTGGACAATTTTTTGAAAATGTGGATATGAGGTCCACAAACCTTTAACCTCGATTGGGAGCATCTCTTCTGGCTCACTTATAAGTTTTACATTGTTTGGAATTCGATGTTAATGATAGTTGGCTCACTTATAAGTTTCACATTGTTTGAAACTCAATGTTAAAGATAATTTATATGCAACACATCACACTCCTCAAATCAACTGACATTTTTTTCAAATGACGAAATTGTGACGGATTAACTCCAAAACAGACAAATTTCTAGAGATATAAACTTGAGATCTAGTCATAACATAACCTCATTTATCTCTGCGAATAAATCTGAATTATGTTTAAAACAACTTATACATTATTTGATTATGTTTAAAACAACTAGTACATTAAACTCATTATTTGAGTTTGTTATAGTCCATTCCGCCATTCGCCCAAATTCAAGGTGATAGTACAAGACTAGTTAATTAGCCTCAAAGTTTAAGTGAGTTGTTGTAACAAACTCGTGGCATTTTAAGGCCGATTAAGGCTAATGCGTCTTTTTAAAACTCATTTAGATGCCTTTAATGTGAATCAGAGGCTACGAAATCTTTGACCTATATAGATGGAAAACATCAACAAAAAGATTTTTTGAAATGAAATCTATACTATTATTATTTGAGACCTTCTTTTCAAAAGAAAATGTATACGTAGCACTCCCACATTCATTCTTCTCCCATTTTGTTTTACCATTTAATGCTCTTGCTTAAAAATAAAAATCATAATTACATCTAATTAATATATTTGCACCTAATAATTATTAATGATTATGAATTATATATAAAAAAAAATGTTGTAACCGTGTAGTATATAATTATAATAAAAGAAATAAAAGGAATATGCCAAATTCATTTGGAATGAAGTAATTAGCCTTTATTAGTTTATTAGCTTTAATATCTTCCCTTACCATTTATCTCCGATATGATATTCCACAAATCACAATCAAATTAAAAATTGAATAGCTTTTACTAACCTTTTTTTTTTTTGACAAAAGCTTTTACAAACCATATTTTGCTATAAATATAGCTTCTAATTGTAAACATTTGTCACAAAATATTGCTTCAACAAATTTCATATTTTCTTGCACACGAATTTTTTTTTTCTTGCTTCTTAATTCTATATAGATCTATTTTTTGTGTATTGATTCTTTGTTCTTGCTTTCTTTTGAGTTTGTTTATTTGATCTTTAATTATAATTTTTAAAGTTTGCAGGTTAATAAATCGACCAACATAACACAAAAGAAGGTCTATCATAGAGTAAGTGATGATAGTTTATTGTGAATAAGATTATTATATGCATCAATCTTAAGATCATCAAAAAAAAAATTATTTCAATATCATCACACTTATCTAATTAGAAGAAGAAAATAGTTTTTTATTTTATTTTATATTAATTAGTATTTTTAACTACATATATTTTTTCTTTATAATATATACATATTATCATCACACTGATCTCAGGTTTATTTCCTACTTTCATTGTGATCTCTTAATATTTTTGTAGTTTATATTTATGTTGTGATTTTTGATATTTTGTTTTGTATTTCATGTTCATATTTTTTATGAATTGTAATTTCATATATTCTTCTCTTTAATTTATTTTAGATCATTTCTATCAAAAAATGTCGTTGTCATTGTTTTTTATATTTATATTTATTTTACATAAACATTCATATATCAAATGATGGTGACAGACCAATCCAGAGTAAGACAGCTCAATAAAGGGTTTTAGACTTTAAAAAAAAATTAACAAGGTAGAAAGGCCTCCTAAAAAAATTAAGTCTCTCTTACCAAAAATTTTTTATATAAAAATGAAACAACAACTTTGCAACTCCTCAAAATGTTAAACAAAAATTGCTCTAGATCTCAAAGAAAAATGTCTCATTTTAGAATTCGTTTAAGGTCATTTAACATCGTTTGAAACCAATTTTCTGAAATTTAATGTACATGTGGCATATGAAAATAAATTCTTCTCTATTATTGTTTTTGTTTTTTTTTTTGACCAATTCTCTATTATTGTTTTGATATTAAATTTCCATAACCAAATTTATTAAATTGTTGATCAATGTTATAGTGTAAGTAAAACACGCCCATGTTACTATGTACAACAAAAATACCAAGGCAAGTTGTATAAAAAAAATTGTATCTTTTGATTTAGTTAACATACACAAACAAGTAAAAAAAATATAGTAAATTATTTTTTATTTATCAAAATTAAATGCACAAGATAAAATTATTTTTATTTAGTAAATTATTTTGTCTGATTAGTTCTTTTAAAATATTAGAAGAAAATCTAACACAGATTGTTTTCACCCGTTATGTATACTATCGTCAAAGGTTTTACTTAATTATTTTTAGACAATTGTATTAGACTTAATTGAACTTAATTCATTTTTCAAATTTTGAATCTATATGATTTTTATTATAATTAATATATCATATTTAGTTTAATATAATAGTCAACTTTTATGTGCAAAATTTATTTTATTTTAATTTTTATAGTGACTTTGCAAATTCCAAAATGACAGAGTCATAATAAACTCACACAAATAAGTGAGGGAGGAAGTGAACGACCCGAGATTCGAATTTTGTTTGTGATATTTAGCATAACAATTTTGACACTTTTTTTTTCTTCTAATTGAGCTAGAATTTATGAACAAATTAATGCACTAATTTGTATCACATAAGTCCTTTAAGTTTTCAGTTTGTACAACATAGATCTTTTAAGTTTTTTTGAACACATATGTCCTTTAAGTTTTAAAATTGTAACACGTATATCCTTTCAAGTTATATTCAATCATATGAAATTAAAGGACCTATAGATACATTTAGCCTTTTTAATTTATACAAATTTTTTTAGTTATAATTACGGATGTATATATGGACACTATATATTCATCATGTATATAGTTATAATTGTGTTATTTTTGTTTCTTATTTATTTTACTAATGATATTATAAGATTAATTTGATTTTTTTTGGTTTCTTTAGGGGCTTTTTTATAAAAATGTATAAAAGTATATTTTTAAAAAAGTATGCTTTTTTGTGACAAAAATAAACATTCATTCATTTAAATAGGTAGAGTATATACAAATTCAACACTGCTAAAAATGAAAAAAATAAATCTGCGAATAAACTCAAATCATTGTTTTGACATTAAATTATCATGACAAAATTAATAAAAGAATCAAATAAATAAAATATTTGACCAAATTTTGAAGCTTTGGAATCCGCATAATATAAGCATGAAGAAAAAAAATGACTATTAATATGTAATGTAGTAAAGGCTTATTGCATAAATAAAACCTCATTTTGATTTTTGTAACAACAAAAAAAACGTTATATGATTTTTTTAATTAAATGTTGCTGCACAAAAGCTACGGGAAACCTTATACGGTTTAATAAATTTGCCCATATTTAAATTTCCTTTTGCGTTTTACATTATTTTTCTATAAAAGTTATTTTATAAAATCAACACACACACACACATATATATATATATATATGTTGGTCAGATCAACATATTCTTTTTATAAATAAGTAAATAAACAAATTAAATATATGTCAATATTTTTTATATATTATTGTATTCAAAATAGTTAAAAAAATTTGGTCGTGAAGTCAAGACATTTTTTCAGAATATAATATATATATATTCAAAATATATGATATACGTTACAAATATGGTACATAATATATGCCATAAATATTTTTCATTATTGTTTCAAAAAAAAATATTTTTCATTATTAAAAAGGAATATTTTTCTACCAAAATAATGTTTTACATTGGAGGTAGTATGATCTCCAATCATTTACTGTATATATATATTTATATTTTGTTAATAAATTTTAAATCTGGTTTTTTTATGTTTCTTTTTTGTATCTCATTGTATTTGAAAGTTAGTATTTGGCAAGTTATGGTGCCATTTTTTCATGAAATGGATGTTTTGTATCAATTTATTTATTTATTTAAATATTATGGGAGTATGTATTGAAATTGTTAAATTGTTAATAGCTACGTTTTTTCTAAAGAGTATAATTCTACTTAGGTTTTATCATTTTTCTTTTTAAATTTGATGAAAAGTATTTATTTGCAATCTTTGTATTGATGAGATTGGTCGCTAATTACATTAGAGTATGATAGTATTTAATGTCTCATTATTTCAACGGGACGACATTTATACATCTACATCAACTAATATTCTGTGATTTATATTTTAATTTATTGAAGAAAGATGAATAATCAAATAAATGGGGTAGTTTGAATTTTTCCAATTTATACAATTTTAAGTGTTTTTCACTTTCTGACATTGAGAGAGCAAAAAGCAAATATGGGAACGAGAGAGAAGAACGGGAAAAGAGAAAAGTAGTTTGTTGAATTATCTTTTTAGTTTAATTTAATTAGTTTAATATTTTTATAATATATTATTTGTATTAAAAAAATATGTTGAGGATATTTTTTTCCAAATGGATATTGTCATGTCATTAATGAGTATGGCACGTAAGAAAAATTTTAACTAAATTGAGGTGGCAGACTATCATTCCTAAAAAAATAAAGAAGGGACCAAAAAGTTGATTTTTAAAGAAGGAGATCGAAAATTCAAGTTTTTTAAAATTTGAGGACTAAAAGTGAATTTAAATCTATATACTATATATTAAACTGTATCATATAAAATATATTAAATTTATAACGTATTTTTTACCCGTGCTTGGCACGGGTTCATAAACTAGTTGTAAAAAGTTTAGAAGAGCACAACATCTTCAAACAAGAGTAATTAGATAAAATTATTAAGTTGGACATCTATAATCATGAATAAAATCTCAATTTTTTTTATATGTTTAAATTTTCAACAACTTATTATTTCACGTATATAAAGAAAAACAATAGCAAAAAATATGTACTTATTTCAGCTTTTTTTTTTGTTGTACTCATACGAATATAATTTTAAATCTTATCAAATTCTAACAACATCGTCTCATTTTATATTCATTCGTGAATAAGGTAAAACTTGTAGTACAAAATGTCAATATGAGGATTGATCTCACAAACATCTTTATTTGTGTTGGCAAATTAATAACATAATAAAAAGAAGTAGGTTTATTGTTTTTTATTCAATTAAAAATAAAAACAAAATAATTAACACACCAATCAAGACACATATATTTGTTAGAGTATATTTTCATGGAATAATCCAAGTTGGTAAAAGTTGAGGGACAAATAGGTTGAATAGGAGCAGAGCCGGCCTGGTGTATTCCGAGGCCTTGTTCCAAAATTTAAAATAGGCCTTTAATAAAAAGTTGTATTTTTTTTACAATAACCCATTTTAAATTAAATTACAAATAACATAAAAAAAATTGTAACTAACATAAAAAATTCATGTTCTAATAAATAATACCATAATATCTCATGACTTATTTAAAACGAGTCATTTTCCTAAGACAACTGTGACTGGAATAGTCAATAAAATTTCTATGCGATAACTATGTTAAGAAAATAATTTATGGCTTTCAAAAAGTTTAATAGTATACCAATAGGGTCTCATCTTTATTACACGCAACATATTTTTTTATTTTGGTCAAGTCGCCTAATAACTAAAAATTTCATTTATAAAATGCAATGTCCCCTAACAACTGAGTTAAACACATTTTTTAGTAACTTTAATTAATACTCTCTTCGTCTTAAAATATAATGCAAAATTGGTCAACCAAAGTTAATGTATCTAGTCCAATTTTTAAGCATATACATCAATTTCCTTTGACAAAATTTTATGCTTAAAAATGAATCTATAATTGTATTATAACTACAAAATTTATTATTATTTTACATTTTTTTTATATGGTGTTGCTTCTTCTTTTTCCAATAGAGCGCTAAGTTATTTATTGATTAAAAATGTGTCTATTAAATTTATTTATTTTAAGCAAAAAAACTATATTGTTAAGTAATAAGAAAATAATTATTTTTTTATACATATATAAATTTTAATAAACATATATAATTTAGAGGCCTCTTATTTTTTGAGGCCCTATGCGGTGGCTCACCCAGCATACACCATAGGGCCGGGCCTGAATAGGAGAAGGTTTAGGCATCAATTTTTGACGGGGTAGTTATCTTTTTGATGTACAAAAAATATATATATTTGTTAGAATCTTACAAAAAAAACTAAATTGTGCTAAAGTTAAATTTGAAATTTATAATGAAAATGTATAAAATATACTTCGAAAGGCCACTGATATAAACAAATTTTTAAATTTTTTTATATTTTATAGGTCAAATACATCACTAATCAAATTGACATTAAAAAATTTCAAGTATTGATGAACAACAAAACTTATTCATTTATGTATAAATTATACATGTGATATAATTTATTTACAATTATATAGAATTGACTCAAGTACATGACAATTCGGCTTTAGACTTATAACAACATTGTTCAAAGATTCAAAGTCTTCCCAACCAAGATTGTAAGGACTAAAAAAAATGTCACTATTATAAAAATTGCTCTTTAGGTCCACTCATATACACACAAGCCCATCAAAATCTCAAGATTAATCGTGTGTTTGATCTGTTAAAAATTAAAGAATTAATTTGATTTTAAAACTCTGCGACTGGATAAATTGAGGGTTATGACACCTGACAAAAACAAATATTCTTATCCTCCATTGAATTATGAGACAAATTTTTTTCTTCGGCACAAGTTGTCTAAACTTCTAAAATAATATTTTTTTTCATTAAACATCGTACAAAACAAAATTTATTTAATACCTTGAATATTTGTCATCTATTGTTCTATCTTTTAATGTTTTTACTGTTATGTCAAATACTTTTATTTTGTAGATGAAACAGACCATTCGAAACATGTTTTTCCCTTAGACTATGTGCAATGGTGTTCAAAGTTGAGTGCTGAATGATGTTGAAAGAGAAAATTGTGTTGAAAATGTAATGGTTGTGTTGAGTAATAATAAAATGATTTGGATGAGAGAGACGTTGAAAGATTTCAAAACATGTTGAAACTCAAAGGGAGGGGGACACGTGGAGCTTCATTATTGGCAGCGCCAGGTGCGTATCAAACACGCGCATACAGCGGCAAGTGGAGCGCGTAAGGACGCGGAGAAAGAAGATGTTGTTGATAAAGTTGCGACATGTGTCATCTTGTTATTGGTTGTCTGAATTTTTACGATATTAATACTTTGAACTCAATTATTTCGTTGCATAATTTTTATTTTTACCAAAATTCGTAATTTTTTTTTTCTCTTTATAAATTAAAAGGAAATTCTATGGTGAAGTCACCAAAATGCCTTCTTAAAAGTCATTATTCTGACCAATGAGAAATCATGATTGACTTGGTCATTGCCACATAAAATTTTATTATACTTATCACTTACCATGTACCTTCATAATTATTAATATTACAATTAAGTCCTTGATATATTAAAAGTGATAAAATTCTCCCCAATCTTTAATTATTATTTTAAAATTAACTAATAAACAAATTAAACAAAAAACTAAAAGTTTAATGATTTACAAGGATTAAAAAAACAAAATCAACACATAGTGTTCTTCTACATCATTTCCTTCAACATCTCTCCTTCCATCTACTTCTTCTTTTCACTTCAACAACAACATCACCACAGCCACTTCCACCTGCT
Source organism: Trifolium dubium (assembly GCA_951804385.1). Taxonomy (NCBI): domain Eukaryota; kingdom Viridiplantae; phylum Streptophyta; class Magnoliopsida; order Fabales; family Fabaceae; genus Trifolium; species Trifolium dubium. Next base: position 34,555,040 of record OX638073.1, read on the forward strand.
ATACCTCTCTGCACTCTACAAACATCTCTTCTGCAAAAAAAATTCGATCTTTTCAACACCGACAATAACCCCGTGTAGATTAATGTTGTGAGAATGCACACCTCATGTCAAACGTTATAATCTGAATCAAAGATTTTAAATCTTATACAAAATGCGAGTTTAGTTAAACACGGAACGTGATTTGAACGAATTTGTTGATGTTCGGTAACTGCCTGAACTGTTTTCAAGTTGTTAAAAATTTTAATTCTAGGTTTTTGGTTGTAGACCATTTGAATCAAAATTAAAATCATAAATATATTGTAAATGGTTTTTGTGATGTTTCTGCATGATTAATTGTTAGTTTCAACGTTTAAATGGAACTAAAATCGCCGGATTTTTAATCCGGGTATCGCGGGTCAGAACCGGGTCGAACAGACCCGGCTGAAGGTTGAAGACGATGAGTTGTTAAATATATTTTTATAGCATAAATATTAAATACGAAATTTCAATATCATGTTGTTTCAGCCTAGCGGTTACGAGGCTTCTCTACAGTCCACACGTTGTGGTTTCGAGTCCTGGTTATGTTTTTTTTTTAAAAAGACTTGATTTAAATTAAAAATACAGTTAAAAAAACAACAAACTCATCCAAGTTTCGAGCCTGGGACCTAGTGATCATAAGAGAATCAGTAACCAATTGAGCTGCAATTAAAATTCAATAATTTTTGCATTAAATAGATATATAGATACATATAAATATATATTTCCCTTACCAAAAAAATATAAATATATATTTAATAGAAGTTAATGTGAATATAATATAATAGGAATGACTTAAAAATTATATATAAAATAATTTTTTAACTTTATGACCTTTATATATAAAGAAACTAGGTATTTGTTGATTTAGTTATTACAATCTGTCAACATATTCAAAATGTGATTATCATAATTTTGACTTTCATTCATTTGTTTGATCAATCAGATAATATTTAGCGGTCGGATTGATCAAATTTAAAATTATCAATCAAAGTTGGTAGTTTTAGTCAAAGTTCATGACTCTTTCATATATACTAGATATCCGACGAGACATATATTATGATCGATCCACACATTCAAAATTTGATCATCAAAAATTTGACTCTCGTTCATTTGTTGGATCAATTATGTGATATTGAACTGTCAGATTGATAAAATTTGAAATCATCAGTCAATGTCGGTACTTTTAGTCAAACTTTATGGCCCTTTTATAGAAACTAGGTATCCAATGAGATAGATATTATGATCGATCCACACATTCAAAATTTGATCATCAAAATTTTGACTCTCGTTCATTTGCTGGATCAATTAGGTGATATTGAATAGTCAAATTGATAAAATTTGAAATCACCAGTCAATTTTGGTAGTTTTAGTCAAAGTTCACGGCGGTTTTATAGAAACTAAGTATCCGATGAGACAGATATTACGATCAATCCAAACATTCGAAATCCAATCATCAAATTTTTGACACACATTCATTTGTTGGATCAATTAGGTGATATTGAACGATCAGATTGATAAAATTTAGGGTTTAGAATTTAGAGTTTATGAAATTTAGGGTTTACGAAGCTACCTATAGTTTATTTCTACTACTATCAATTTTTTTTAATTTCCCTCAATTATCAAGTCAAAATTACTAATATATTGCATTTCGTTGTAAGCATATGAAAGGTAATTAAGAACACACATTCATTTGTTTTTTAGATTCTACCAAAATAAAAAAATGTTTAAGAACACACATATTCGGTCAAAGTCGTCGGTAATTTTAGTCAAACTTCGTGATCTTTCATATAAACTATACATCTAATGTGAAAGAATTCCTCAAAAAAAAAAGTGAAAGTTATTATCTCAAATTTATTTTTAAATAAATTATGATTAATATGTTCTAATTGTTTGAGTTTTTATTTACTCAAGACTATTAATCTTAGTCATTGATCAATGGTTATACTTCGAAGTTTAATTGTCAAAAATCTAATTTTATGAAATTTTGTTAAAAGTCCGGTTCAACAAAAGCACTATAACCCTATGATTTGATTCGAATAGTCAAATTTATAAAATTTGAAATCTTTAGTTAAATTCGGTAGTTTTAGTCAAATTTCATGGTCATTCATAGAAATTACATATTCAATGAAACATGTATTACGATACATTCACACATTTGAAATCCGATCATCAAAATTTTAACTCTAGTTCATTTATTAAATCAATTAGGTGATATTGAACGATCGAATTAATAAAATTTAAAATCTTCAATTAAAATCAATAGTTTTAGTCAAATTTTATGATTCTTTCATAAAAATTAGTTATCTTATAAGATAAATATTACGATCATATATGCAATAATTAATATTAATATGCAGGGGTCCAAAACTAACGCCAAAAGGATATTAATAATAATAATTAATTGGCATAAAAAATAAAAAAACTGGAATTTAAAACACGCCTCACGCGCTACATTCCGCGAGTGGGCTTTCATTGGATGACCATCTTCTTCACCCGGTTTATGCAATTGGGTCGAGTTCGACCCGCCAATGACCCGGTTCGTTCTCTCTCGATTCTCAATGCCAGCCAACGATTCCTGTCTCATTGTAACCGCAGTTAAATTTTAGAAGGATATCCGGTGTTAATTTTAAGAATAGCAAAGCAAATCGCAGATTGAAAAATTAGGGTTTTGACATAGAGCATGAATCGTCATGATTCGTTATGGTTGTTCGTTATGGTTGCTAAGTTTTGAATTGGTGTTCTTGCTGTCTTCCATAGCTAAAGATAATTTTGCATGAGATTTGGGGATTTAAGAGGGGAATACAACCAAAGATAAATAATTAGGATGGCTAAGTGTTATTAAGTCCCCAAAACCTTGAGTCCCAAGAGGCGTGACGAAAATTAAATGGTTCAGAGGAAGAACAAAGAGGCATATTAATGAAGTGGGTGAGTAGTACACATGGATAAGATGCAGGTCTTAGTTCGTTATGGTTGTTCGTTGTTGTTGTGAAAAAGAATGGGCGATGTTTGTTTTTTGAGTTGGTGTTCTTGCTGTTGTGAAAAAGAGGAAGAAGAAAGACCAAGAATGGAAGAAGACAGTACGATTAGATTTGGAGATTTAGGGGTTCAACTTCACCAATTAAAATTGTCAATTAAAAACAATTATGTATGTAATTTTTCTTTAAAAAAACTAATTTTGTTTTTAATTTATAAATTATTATTATTAATTATAAACTTAATGAGGGACTGATATGTAAAAAGTAAAAGTTTTTATAAAAAGGGTTCATCGTAGACTTCCTAGACCATATTTGTTGATATGGAATCACTTAAAATTCTATTGGTAAAATGAAATGATTTCTTTTAAGAAGGCATTTTGATGACTTCACCATAGAATCTTCCTAAATTGAAATAGAGACTTGATTCATTCAATTTAATTTTTTTTTTTAAAATTTTCACTATCTTAATTTTATTATAAGTGTTAATTTTGATCCTTTATCCGAGATTAATCTTTCGATAAATCATTTATCCAGGATTATGATCTACTGCAATATCAACAACATGCAATTTCAATTTCACGCATTTATAATTCCTGATTATTGATTTGAAATCAAACGGTTCAAAATACACGCAAAATTAAGAGCAATAACGGCATCGTCTAATCCAAATCTATCTATTGGAAGGCACAAATAAAACCTAATTGTAGAACACATCCGCTAGTAATAATGTTTTTATTTATCTTGATCATATTCAACAACATCTTTTGTCGTCGTCAAATTCCTCATCGCATGGTGTTTCTGTAGCGGATAAACGAATCAAGTTTCTGCAATCTCAGTTGCTTCTTAAACCTGTTGATAAAATCATCAGCTTTTGCATCAACTGCTTCATCTTCTTTACACGTCGTCGTTTCACTCCTCGCCGCTGCCGTCGCTGGCCTTCTTCTTTCCACCGCGTCTTCATTCTCTTCATCATCCCTATTGGACGTCATCAAAAACTCTCTTTCGCTCGCTGATTTCTTCATCTCCACCTTACTCTTCTCCTCATTTGAAACCGGGTTCGCGTCCGGATATGTATTTTCAGATTCGGGTTGTGCTGGTTGGTTTATGTTGAGATTGAAGGACATGACCCGCTGTAACAGAGACGGTTTTCGAACGAGTTGGGGATGAGTTGACTCGGACTCTGACTCGGGTTTAGAGTAATGCGTCTGTGGGTGTGTTGGTTCGTGTTTGTTGAGCTTGAAGGATATGACTCGCTCTAACAGTGAAGGTTTTCGAACGAGTTGGGGTTGAGTGGACTCGGAGTCTAACTCTAACTCGGGCTGTGTATCAAATGTTGGTTCGTTATGGTTGTAGTGACGGAGATTAAAGGACCTGACACGGTGGAGGAGGGAAGGTGTGCGATTAAGTTGAGGTTGTTGTTGGTGGATTTGGTCGTTTTTAGGTGGAGCATTAAAGCGAGAAGCAAGAGCTATGGTACCAATAACGAGGTTTACAAAGATGAAAATGGAAGAAGGTGTGAACCAAGTTGCTATGAAAGTTGTTGGGTCTGCCATCATCATCATCATCCTCCTTAACTTGGAGGGTTTGTTTTGTGTAGTGACTAGTGAGTGTGTTAATAAGAGGAGAAAGCTTGATAGTAGTTGATAACACTGAAAATGGACACTACTATATGAAGTATGAACAATTGTGGAGGTGGGGGGTGTAAATAGAGAAAGTACTCACGTCTCATCATCATAAGAAAAAGAAAAAAGTAGTAGTAGATAATAAATTATAAAATTTCATGGGGCACGTTGTTGTACGTCTGTTGACGTTTACCACTTCTTTTGGCTCATTGTCGTTTTTTTGTTCACATCTTTAACGATATTAATAATTAAGTATTTAATTACTTAATTAATAATTTAGACTTGAGAGAATCCAAGAGTATTTCACGTATTTTTTCTAGTTGAGTTAATGTGTTACTATGTCTGTTTGTGCTTTGTTTGAGACTTAAGAAGATGTTTTGAGTCTATTTCAAGGAGGGAAGGAAAAATAATTCCAGACAATAACACCAAAAGAAAAGAGGGTTGAGGTGTCATTTGATCATACGTGAAAAAACCAACAAATAAACATAAAAAATTGTAAAAGCATATAGAGGATATTGACTAAACTAAGTACTACAGTACTCGTTCCGTCCCGAAATGTAAGAGAAAAAATAAAAATCACATTTATTAAAAAAAGTAAAATATAATGATTGGGAGTATGTACTTTTGAAAAAAGTAGTATGGAAAGATGTAAAAACAATTTTTATTTATTGTTGGTTATAAAAAAATTAAGAGAGATAGTAAATTTTTCTTGAAAAAATACATGTTTGAACTTTTTCTCTTATATTTTGCGACAAAAAAATTGAATTTTTTTCTTATGTTTTGGGACGAAGAAGAGAGTATGTATTACTGAAATAAAAGAGAATTGACTCAGGACTTTCAAGCAGAGGCGTCACAAAATGATTTTACAGAAATACAAGGAGGAAAAATAATGTTAGTTTCCCCTTGGTCTATTTGGCATCTTATTATAGAGTTTTTTTATCACGAAATTCTTCTTAAAGAAAAATTTCACGAATTATCTAATTGGTTTATCAAAGTATTTTTGGCCTACCAAATGACATGGTAGAAAAATCAGTAACATTGTGGCGCATTTTCAATCATGTATCTGTGATATTTTTTTGACTGATAATAAGTAGTTTTGTTTTTATGTATAATATTTATGTGTTCATAAATTTCATTCTTTTCTATTTGCGTAACAAAAAAATAATAATGACATGTTGTCATTGTATTTTAATTTTAGTTTTCGTTTTGTGCTACTTGTCTATAGCAACTCAATGAGTCAATGTCTTATAGTATTGTTGAATCAAAAATTGGATCATCTCGTGTTAATCGTCTTCTACCGTATATCATGTCTCTAATCCAAGTCTCTCTTGATCCTTTTTTTCTTCTTTTCCTCTCTTGATCCTAGTAGTGCTTAATTCTTAGTGTAAAACACCAAATTACTTCTAAAGTGTGTGATAATGTAATAAAATTATCAAAGGTAATATTGTCCCATGACCAATTGACCACGAAAAGTATACCCATAGACCATACTCCATAGTGATGTGTTTGTTTCTATATTAAAAATCGAATATGAGCGCATCTTCTTTATAGTGTATATTTTTTGGGTTAGGTAGTCTAATGGGCATACATGGGTTCGAACCGCGATCTTTGCACAAATGTGTAATGTTTTTTATCAATTGAGATATATTCATGAGAACTCTTTATAATATTTATTAATGCATATTTGATATCACGGTAAGTGTGTCAAAATCACAACGACCAACCGTAATTTTTAAAAACCATAAAATATAATTTCTAAAAAAATATATTGAATCACTACAATTATGAGACATCCACCTTAATACCAAATGTAAGTTCAATTGTCGACCATAATATAAGGCAAGTGGCAACAACCATAGTTAAAGTCTCCTCCAAGTCGTCTTATTTATTAATTGTACTTGTACGTGGTGATACATTACATGCCATATTTATTGTTGTGAATCGTGATCCTTTCTTACATCGTTTTTGTTTTTATTCCTACCAAGCAAACTCGATTTGATTGCAAGTTGCAACGAAAATTGTTCTTCTAGCCCCTTGAGTTGCTCCTAAACCCCCCAAGAATCCTAAAATACCCTCAATTTCAAGCTCAGTTACGAACGTATTTTAACAGACGAATGCGCCTACCTTCGTTCTTTACTAAACGGATACGTCTACCTTCGTATCGTAAAATGCGATTGGTGTTGTTATAAGAAACAGAAATCGCCAGTTACGAAAAGGGTTAGAGAGGAGAAGGGGTTGTGCCATTTTGAAGGGCTTCAATCCAAAATTCGTCAAATTCACCGAACACCAACAATATTTCTTACATCAAACTTCACAACAACAATTTCTACTCTAAAAAGTAAGTGTTTAATAACTATCCATTCTTTAGTTTGAAATTGTATTTTATAATTGATAAATTGGTAGTTTTAGGGTTTAATTGGGAACACGAAATTGATTAGATAGGTAGTTTAATTTGATAGGGTTTTATTTGGTAGTTTAATTTGGAACACGAAAATTGATTAGCCCATTAGGCATTATTTGGAGTTTAATTTCATTGATACTAATTTGGTTGGATTCAATTTGGTAGTTTTTTGTGGTTATACTAATTTCATTAATACTAATTTGGTTGGGTTCAATTTGGTTATACTAATTTAGATTGCAAAATATATTGTTGGCATAATTGGCATAATTTAGATTGCAAAATATTGGCATTTCTATATATCCTTTGTACTTTATGCAGAGTTATATGATCCCTTTGTCAGTTCTCAATTCAGTTCTAAATGGATTTTTTGTGGTTATAAGAATTAAAGACAGTGTTGGAAAACAACAGTTAAGGAAGAGTGAGTGTGGCACACGGTTCTGGGCGTAGAGAGCATGTGGCCAATGTTCCTGCGCCGAGATGTCATAGAGGAAGAAGAGGTGTCGGATTAGTTGCCAAGATTCAACATGAGCATGATTCTGAGCCTGAGCCTGATAACGAGGATGAAATGAATGAGGCAATGGGTCAACAATCCTCACGTTCACAACCACGAAGAAATGTTAGAGTATCAAGAAAAGTGTCAAGTTCAAGGCGCAGCGCTACTCAATAGCTTTTGTTAATCTACCGATATGGATTGTACACTTGTTTTGGATTTTATTTAGATGTTTTGGTTGTAATAGGTTTAATGATATGATGAATATGAATTGTATTGAAACTTATGGTTTACTAGTGATTTTATTAAGTTTACTACTATTTGGATTGTACTGAAACTTATGGTTTGTACTGATGAATATGAATTTCTGAAAGTTATGGTCTAGTGATATGAATGTATGAAAGTTATCTTTTTTTTGGATTGAAATGACATTTTATTAAGTAATTATACCGGGTTTTCGAATGGCACAGGCTAATCCGTTGGAATTTTGCAAAACAGAACATGCTGGTTCTTTATCACACTGGTTCGTATCTTAAATACGATTTAACAAACCATTTCATTTTTTAAAATACAAATTGCTTTTTCGTTTTTTGCGAGATGAATTTATTGTTTATTTCGTTTTCTATGATACAAATCCCTGAACAAAACTATTTTTCTAAACAATTTGTATGCCAACAATGTCCATGCCAATTTTTACACTTAATTAACCAACACCATTCACCATCTTCATTATATTAAACAACAACAACATTCAACCAAAACACTTAAACTAATTAAACAATAACATTCAACAAAAGCACTTAAACTAATTAAACAACAACATTCAACAAAAACACTTAAACTAATTAAAAAAGCATTTCGTATTTTAAAAAATGAATTGGTAAGCCATTTCGTATTATATAATATGAATGGTATCAATATTTTTTTTAAAAAAATCAGTTCATTTTATCATGTTGGATGCGTTTTGTATGATATAGGTGTTCATATTATAGGATACGAACCATAACTCATTTCGTATTTTATAATATGAAGGGTATTTTCGTCAACTTGGGGGGCCTGAGAGCATTTTAAGGGGCTAGAAGAGCAATTTTCAGTTGCAACGGTGTTATGGGTGGACTTTCAGTTTCACATGATTTGTACTCTCTTGATTTGACTAAAGTATCTTTGTGTTTAGACTTTAAAGTTTAGATTATGTTTGGATTCATGAAATAGAATAATAAAATGTAATTGAATAGAATAAATATTCTACTTTATTGTTTGAGAATTTTTAATTATGAAGTCATTATGTTGTATATACTTTAAATTTAAATTAAGAGGAATTAAAAATAGAGGGAGTCAATGGAATGAGATGGATTCCATTTTTGTTTATTTCATTTATTTTTTTATAAATTCAAACAAAAATTATGTTATAGCAAATTAAATATATTTTTAGAATAGAAAATCAGCATAACCAACAAAGAAATCAGCTTTTGCGTATAAAGTTATGCACCATTGACAGCAACCTATATGTTTACAACAAAGATATCAGCTTTGTACCGCGTCTATGTAATTCTAAAAGTTATGTCCAGTTGACAACAATAGGTCATTGTGCATATTAGAATTTACCCAATAACCAATACATAATAGATCTAATGGTTTGTTTGGTTATAAGAAGAAATTGTGAAGAGAGAAATAAGTAAGAGAGAGTAAGAGAAGAGAGAAATAAGTGAGAAATAGAGTAGATTTAAGTAATTGTTTGGAATGATAGAAAGAGAAGAGAAATAGAGAAGAGAGATATATGATAACTATTTGAATTGACAAAAATAACCTTGACAAAATTATCAATTAGAATACTACTAGTTGTTAACTTTTGTTTGTTTCATTTGAATTAATTAAATCACATAATTAACTTAACCAATGCACTTTTTTTTGTTGAAGAAGACGTACTGCACATTTTATGTTAATGTAGAAATTGAATGTTTTATTTTAACATGCATTAATGGAGTAATTAATAACTTAATTAAACCAATCATCCACTACCAATTCATACTTAAGATAATTAATTGTTACCGGAGTATAAAAATGCAGCGTAAGTAATTGTGATGGTCGTACTATATTATGGTGGTGATACAGTGTTGTAGTGATAAAACAAAGGGTAAAAGTGTAAATGAATTAAAAATAAGCATTCTCTCCCACTTTATTCGCAAAGATGAGAAGAGACTAAAAAGTGGTAAGACCCACCAATTTACAATCTCTCTTCTGTATTTCTCACATGTTCCAAACATAAGAAATTGTTGTTTCTCACCTATCTCTCTCGCCCCTAACTCTCTCGTCCCTTTTTCTATTAAACCAAACGCACCGTAAGAGTTTTAAATAGTGGGGGCTTCACATATAGAAATTTGTGAAAATTCATATTTTGAAAATATCAAATGATTTTTTTAATTTTCAATGCAAATAAATGTATCTTTCTTCGTCCATAAATTATAGATCAACCGACAAACATATTGAAATTGCTAAGTATGACGTAATGAAGGCTCGAAAATTTAATAATGCAATTAATTGAGGGCAGAGACTGATTTGATAAAACTTTCACAAATTAAGATGATGTTTTAACTATTTCAATAAATTCAATAACAAAATTGATTAATGGGTAAAAATTTAAAGACTAAATTATTTATTTACTCTGTATATGTGTGATGATAACATGGACTTAAAAGAGAAATATTGTGATGTGTATGTGCATGTTATCAAAATGTGAACATATACCATAGTGCTATACATATTAAAAAAAATTATCCAAAATTCGGCATTTTCCTACACTTACTCTTACCTGCATCTCTATCTCTAAACCAATATGATTTTTTTTAAAAATTCATAACTTAAGAAGTCGTAAGCAAAAATCACTTTTTAAATATATTAAATAATCAATGTATCTAATCTAAATATAGATTAAATATATCGGTTAATGCTTATAATTAAGGAGGGAGGGTGTAATAGGTTAACATCTTCTACAAAATCAGTCAAAAGAAGAGTATCTACAAAATTCAATTTAATTGGATTTTACGGTTGGTTGGACAACCCTCAAAGCTGTTTCAAGCAAAATGGTCAAACATGAGCAAACGTGTTGTGACAAGCAATATATTTTTACACCATTTTGCATTCGACTTTCTAATACATAAAGTTGTAGATCTTTTGAAAAGAAATTAAATGGTCATGCTTAACAATATTGTGTTGCTTAGATTTATGAATATAGTTTTTCAAATATTAAGTTTCATTATACAAAAATGTTTAACAGCACAACTTGTTGTTCGTTTATTTTTTATTAATGTGTAATTATTTGATATATATAAATTTGAAAAATAATACTACCAACTCGATCCCATGTCAAATGAATTATTTATAAAAGAATAATCACACCAATCAAGTTGAGTTAGCAATTTAATTGACTTTACATATACAGAATTAGTGACGAATTTATTTGCAAATTAAACTAAATTTATTTTTATTGTCTTACATTTGTTTTCTTTGAGTTTTCAAAAACAAAAGTCCCATTACAGCAAACAGTTTGGGTGCACTGATTCCATTTTCATCAAAGCTTGTTATGGCTCCTCGAATCCTACTCTGCGGCGACGTTTTTGGCCGCCTCAACCAGCTCTTCAAGCGCGTCTCATCGGTGACTCTCTCTCTCTCTAGGGTTTTGTTTTCTTTTGTTTTGTTTTGTTCATGAGTTGAATACATTGCACTGAACCCTTTGAATGAATGTTAATTTAGGTTAACAAATCGGCGGGTCCATTTGATGCTCTCCTGTGTGTTGGGCAGTTCTTCCCCGACTCACCGGAGCTGCTTGATGAGTTTATGGCATACATTGAAGGTGGATCAAACATTCCCCTTCCTACTTACTTCATCGGCGATTACGGTGTCGCCGCTCCTAAAATTTTGTTGGCAGCTTCTAAGGATTCTGCTAACCGTGGTTTCAAGATGGACGGGTTGAAGGTTTGCGAGAATTTGTTTTGGTTGAAAGGAAGTGGCAAATTCAACCTCTTCGGTATGCATTTGCTTGGTTTTGATTTTTTAATTAAAATTGTATTTCAAGTTCAATGCTATTATTCAAAATGCTTCACAGGAAATTTAATTGTTACTGTAATTAGCATTTGCCAAAGTTGAAGTGTTAGGATTGCATTTTGTTCATTTTTTGTGACTACAGAATTTATGTCTATTGAATCGAGTGAGTATCTAAGTGTGGTTTGGGTAACGTGTTTTACTTTTCGGTTCTTCTGTTGGGATAAACAACTTAATTTACTTATAGCATAAGCGCTTATCATATAAGTTGTCGGTTATGTATAAATTAATGTCAAACTGTTTTCATATAAGTTATAAGCTTTTTTTCATATGTCATAAGTAGTTTTCATATGCTATCCCAAACAGTTTCATAAGTGCTTATGCCAGTAGATAAACTCTAATAACTCAATCCAAAAAGACCCTTAGTTGTTGATTATGCTTCTGTGGTTCGTAGTAGACACCAGAGTTTCTTTTGACTAGTAAAAGAGCACAATGCCAAAAAGAAATAAAAGTATATAGGGGTACCAGAGAGAGATACACCGAGCCTAATATAGACTGTCAAAAGAGAAAAATAAGAAGCCGAGACAGCCTAAACACAACAACTCATAAAACACCACCTCCCCTATTCTCTAAGAATCCAAAAAAGAGGATTAACACATCACTCATAATACAACCTGGAACCTCCTTTCCTTCAGCTGAAAACCATTTTCAAGAGACAGCTTTCGTGTAATCAACCAACTCTTCAGCCTCCAGAAGCTTGTTCTTGAAAATGAAGTCACTCCTCACCATCCAAATTGACAACATAACTGCATGCCAAACCAATAACAACCTCTTTTTCCCTTTCTGGAAACCAAAAGAGCTTAATTAGCGAAGGAGGAGGTCCCATATCGGCGGGCAAAGTAATAACCACCCCTAGCCACCTAAAAACCTCATACCAAACAGCAGACGAGAGGCTATACAAGCCAAACAAATGATGCCCTGACTTAGAGTATATAGATTCTTATTAATCTAGTTGATCTTGTTGGCAATAGTTTGCTTCCTGGCTTCTCTATGAGCCGAGCAATACTTATTGTGACTTGAATTTGGCCTCTTATCTTCTGTACCTTTGTGCAGGGTTATCTGTCACTTATTTATCTGGTAGGAAATCACCAAACGTTCAGCAGTTTGGAACTTACAGTGAAGATGATGTTGATGCTTTGCGTGCAATAGCCGAGGAACCTGGAGTTGTTGATTTATTCTTGACATATCCTTGTATCAATGTGAATTATTTCTTTATCATTCTCAGTTATACTCTATTATGGGCTTAATGTAACTTGCTTGTTTTCTATGCCGCAATCTGTTTTTTGATTTCCTTGATTCATTATTACTAATGAATGGCCAAGTGGAGTCACAAGTGGAGCAGCTGCTTCAGACATTCCTGCTGGATTCTCAGATTCTACTGGCAGCGATTCAACCATATCAGAGTTAGTACAAGAGATTAAACCACGGTAATTGTTGGATAGATGGCTCACAATCCCTTTTCTGACTATCTATGTCCCTTTCTCTCATATGTACAAAAAATGATTAACTACATTTTCTTGCTGAATGTTTCATATGCAACCACAATGACAATAGTGATAAACAAGTCACAAGTTTTCTATTTAACAAACAGAATTGTATGCATAATCCTGATTTCATAATATATGGTGATATTGAACTTATAGCTTTGAAAAGATAAGCTCGTAGGTTATATGTTCAATCGAATGTATTTTGTGTATCGTGCACAGGTCACATATAAGCTCCTTGGAAGAAAAAAAATTGTCCCTTTCTATTTCTAAATTGCTAAATGCATTAATTTTTTTTAAAACAAAAATACCGATAATTATTTAAGAACTCGGGAAAATCATTAATTCAGTCGAAAATTATGAGTCCTAATAATCGAAGTGCAATTTTGAAAAATCAATTCACATCGTTGATACATTTAATGTATATAACAAGGTTACTTAATTTTCTGATTTCTTGTGAATTGGTTAAAAGAGACTTTTATTTAGGGACAAATGTAGTACTTGTTATATCTGTTATAGGTATTATATTTGCAATCCTTATAACTGAGAATGACAATCTCAGAAGCAGTAAAAATAAAATGGGAATTGATTGGAGTCATTGTTAGATAATTAATTAAAATTATTAAACTTTGTTTTTCGGGAGGAATTTGGTATGTCAATTGTGCCTTTTGTGGAATCTCTTGTAGCCTTTGTGAAATCTGGGTCTTTGATCATAACATTTTTTCCTTTTCTTTTGGTAGCTATCATATCGCAGGTTCTAAAGGTATATACTATGCCCGTGAACCATATTCCAATGTGGATGCCGTGCACATTACACGTTTCATAGGGCTTGCGTCTGTTGGAAATAGAGATAAGCAGGTTTGGCTATTCTTTAGCATACCACTCTCTGTTATTGATTTTATTTGATCAAAATTTAAAATTTGTTTAACATTTTGATATGGCAGCGATTTCTGTTCATTTGTTCTTCAGTGTGATGATTCTTATTATGATCATACTTGTGAATTTTTCTACATTTATTCTTTAGAGGAATGCTCAGGAGCCGTTATGCGAAATATTTTCTCCATCTGTTTGTGTACCACTAGCTGTTGTTTATTATATACATATATTTGGACTTTCTGGAGAGGGGGTGGACTGTGGAGGACTGAACCTAATCTTATAAATGCTTAAATACAGAGTTGTTTTATTCAAAATAAAAATAAAAATACAGAGCTGTCACTTTAAATAGTATTTTTTTTTCTTATGGAGAAAATAAACCTTCCTTCATGTATATTTCTCTGTAAAGCAAGTACTTTCATTGCTGTAAAAATTTGGTCACTTTTGCTTTTCAGAAATTTATTCATGCAATTTCTCCAACGCCTGCTTCCATCATGTCTTCAACTGAGATCGCCATGAAAACCACAAATACCACCTTATCACCATACACATCCGGGGAGGAAAAAGATTCTTCAAAGGATACCGTAAAGAGATCAAGTGATGGTATATCTGATTCTCAACATTGGAGATATGATGTTTCACAAAAGCGACAGAAGTATGACACTGGAGATAAGTTGTGTTTCAAATTTGTATCTTCTGGCTCTTGTCTACGAGGAGAGACTTGCAGTTTTCGACATGACACAGATGCTAGGGAGCACTCTTTGAGAGGTGTTTGTTTTGAGTTTTTGAACAAGGTAAAATGTGACAAGGGTCCAGATTGCCGCTTTAGGCACAGCTTGCAGGATGAAGGTGATAATCATCCTTACAGGAAGCCTGGATCAGGAAATACAAGGTCTAGCAGGTATGTTTCTTGATTACTTCTATTCTATATTTAATGTACATTCTGTGATTTAGTGATTCTGAATATGTGGATTTGTCGGTTAAGTTAATACTCACATGGTAACCAGTAAGTTTTTGGATTTATTATTCCAAATCTTTGTTTATTTGATTTATCCCTGTTTAGCTGAACTTTAATGTTTTTTGCCCTTGACAAATTCTACAATACAACTGCAGATCAAGAGAATGTTGGTTTTGCTTGTCAAGTCCCAATGTGGAGTCACATTTAATCATAAGCATTGGGGAAAATTACTATGTAGCACTGGCTAAAGGTCCACTTGTTGATGACCATGTGCTGATAATACCTGTTGAGCATATGCCAAATACTTTATCTTTGTCTTCTGATTCTGAAGCTGAGCTCTTAAGGTTTCAGAACAGTCTCAAGAGATATTTCAAGAACCAAGGAAAGGAAGTCATATTTTTTGAGTGGGCTTCCATTCGTGGCACTCATGCCAATCTTCAGGTAAAAGAAGTTACTGTTGCTAGTTGCAAAGTAGTTTAAATCTGGACTAAGGAAAGCTGTTTGCACTTTGTTTATTTAAAGATTGGGTTTTCCTCCCTCTCCTCCCTACATGGATGTCCACTTTCCCCTTATATAACATGCTCAATTCCACATTAGATATCTAATCTGTTCGTCACTTTTTGGCTAGCTATTTTCAGTTCTAACAGTAGTAGCTTTTCAATTGATCTTTGTTTTCCCTTTCTTGTTGATTAAGCTCAACTTTTACGTGATTCACTGTAATTTAATCTCCTCCCTTATTGACATTCTACTTTTATGCAGGTCATCCCCGTTCCATCTTCCAAAGCAGTTATGGTTGAAAAAGCATTCAATTTAGCTGCACAAAAGTTGGAATTTAAATTTGTGACAAAGAAATGTAAGCAGGCTTTGTATTTCATTGCTTATGTGGTCCTAGTCATACCTGGATCTTTAAGTTCTCCATAACCCTTATTCCCCACTTAATTTCATTGTTTTTCATTACCCTGTTACCAATCTTCACTTGCTAGTTATTTGGCTTGAAAAAAAGATTCAATTTATTTAGTCTGGGAATTTCCTACATTATTTTTTGGGTATTTGTTGCATTCTTATACTGTTTTTCATGGCAACTCAGTTGATAGTATTTCTGATGGAAGAGAGTTTTTGAAGACGCAATTTGATGGGAATTCATGCTTGTTCTATGCTGAAATACCAGGAGGCACAATTTTGCTGCACCATGTTGAGGAGAAAGACACATTTCCTGTCCAATTTGGACGTGAGGTATAGCCTTCTAAAAGCGAAATACTCAGTGAACACAAAAACGTATCCTCCTTCCAGTCTCAATTATAAGCAAAACTAACTAACTACAATATAATTAAGAATAGTGATTAACCTATTTAATATTGTTGAAGTAATAAAAATAGTAATGTATTTCCCGAATTACCTTTCTTTTCATTTAATTTTGTATGAGGACTTGTTTCATTTGATGATATTTTGAGAATAATAGCATTTAATAAAGTGAAGTTAGTTAGGTTTTGCTTATATTTTAGACTTTAGACCACCAAATATGACTTCTTTTTTGCTTATATTTGAGACAGGAGTAGTGTGTCTTGTTCATTATTTTTTTCTGGTAGAGGTCATCAATGATTAGGTTTTTTTATAAGGTTACACCTATTGTATTTATCAGCAATAGTTAAAACTTGAAAAATGAATCAGGTTCTGGCGGGGTTGCTTAACATGGCAGATAACTCAGATTGGAGGAATCATAAGCATAACAAAGACGAAGAGATGAAAATTGTTGAAGATTTCAAGGACCGATTTCAAGAATATGATCCAAACCAATGATTGTGTTCAACTGTTCATACATTAAATTATCTATTGACAGTGATGCCATGATGATTTTGTTGACTCGGTGCATCCATCAGTTACATGTGCCTAATTGCTTGGAGTACATGATTTCAAATTGAGGTGTATATTTGTTTAATTCTGCAATCATCACTTTTCTGTTGCTTGGTTATTGCTATTGGAACCAACTGATTTTACACGATTTAACCCCATGAATTGGTGCTTAGGATGCAACTTGATAGTCCTACAGGATTTCAATCGGTCACTTTTGTCTCTGGTGAGCTTTCACTTTCCTTTCATATGGACTTCTTGAAGCTTGAAAATCTGAATGGCAACTTTTGTATGACTATATATGCACATTACACAGACACCTCAAACTTGGTATTGGCATTCTGCATATTTTCCATGCAGTGAATGGCCAATTTGAAGTAGCTATCCTATCATCTAGGCTTTATACGCTGGTCAACAAGCAGCCGCCACAGTCATGTTTTGAAACAGTTGGATTTGCATCTTCTTTGTGTAAGTTGACAGTATTCATATTTGTTTCGAGAGACCGGGAAGTTGAGGGTAAGAAGTAAGAATGAAAATTTATTTCAACTTTCACAAGGAATCGGTATCTTTTTATTCAATGTTCAGATGTTAAAAGATTTTTACTTGCATTTGCCTAGAGTTTGCATAATTTGCTTACAAATGCATAGTTCGTAAGATTTGTACTTGGATTTGCCCCAGCTTCAACCTGTTTATGAAAATTCAAATCTGTAGCAGCTAGTTGTTTTGATTTTTTGTTGTCGTTGTTGTTGACAATAGTTGTTTTGGTATTTAATTTCTTCTTTTTAACGAGAGGTATTTATTTTTTTTGAATTGATTGTTCCTTTTTATTTGTGTTTTTGATGTCCCAAGGACTTACTATACCATAATCTTTGATCTTTAAAATATGTTATTGTTGTCCTTTATACTATATATCCTTTCAAAAATTAAAAAACATTCCTTAGATAAATTTTATTTTTACTAAATTGAAGGTAAACAATTAGACAACCACGGAGATTGGGTACTGTTGGGGAAGTAGTATCCGTCAAATATGCACTGTCCCCAGCTGAGCATCCTTTGTCCTACCCTTGTGGGCTCCTCTTTTTCTCTTATCTGTCTCTTGTCTCTTTCTGTCTCCTCTAGAACTTAAATAAGGTAAATGCTAATATTGCTTTGCAAATTGCATCCATTGTTAAGGTCAGGAAGTCACGGGTGCCACATTTTTCATTTGTATTTGCCAAAAAGAGCTATGGACTCTTCTCACCAACTCCCATTTTATTCCCCCGTCTCAAACGGTTGAGGAGAGTGGGATGAAATATATTACTTTATTCAAATCTTCATTTTTTTGACACATTATTCAAATCATCATAGTTACATAGATAGACGTGATTTCATCTTTATCAATATATTAACACATTCTTTTTTTTATTAATATTATTAAATATTTATAAAATGATAGTGTAGTAAATAAATATAACATTTCAAGAATACTCTTTTGACATCACACGGTTATTTGGGATGTGAGACGCATGAAATGCCTTGTTATCATTGTGTCGAAATGGCCAACAGACGCTACCAAAATAGGAGAAAAACAACTAGGCAACCAGTCTCCACAGAACTGAAGTGATAAAAGTTTGTTAATTAGTTTGGTAAAAAATAAGTTTGTTAATTAATGTCATGAACTATTTTAACCTAACTTTCTTGTTGAAGATTAGTAGAACAATATACATAAATATAAAAGTACATATATGGTGTGATGATATCAACTCTAATAAATCATGTTCTATACTCACATTTAAGCTTGTTTAGAGAGAAAGCAATACAATATTGAGCACCTTCTAGTTTTTCACCTCTTGATCCAATTTTGTTGTAAGCAATAAAGCAACAAAATGTACAAGATTGATTGGATGTTTAGTATGTTTAAAATGTACAATGAAATTGTTGATAAATTTATTGAAATAGCTTGTCCAAAACCATGCAGCTGACCATGACTTTGGCAAACCAACGCGACACCAAATTTACACTAAGATTTCGTTTGTGAGTTGGTTTTTGGAGGGCTAAGTCTATATTTTGATATGTAGTTAATATTTTAAAATAAATAAATTAAAAGAAGAACATGATAAATGATCATAAAATACTTCAATCACACTTAATAATAAAAAAAAACTTTTACAGTGTTCTCAATTTTAAAAATAAAAGTAAGTTCTTCCCTTACCTCCCTCCAAAAACCAACTCGCAAACAAAGCCTAATAGCATCGGCCCCATCTAACATCTCTCAATAAAGAAAGTAACCATTCGCCATAAACTATTTTTTGAATTCTCGAGGTTCCTTAGTGTTTATGGACTGTGAATTCACGTGTAATATTGTTGTTCTCCCCCCTCTTGTATCAATTTTAATAACTTCACTTAATTAATTAACTAACTTAAGTGAAAATTAGTTCAACAACTTTTACCCTTTCATCACGTGGAAATATCTAAACTCTGCTAATGCCAGTGCTTATTTTCGCAAGAGACATATATGTCTTTGGTCTTGTCCTTTACATCAAAAACAATTCTAGTTTGTTTCTTCTCCATAAACAGTACTTAATATTTTTGTGTCTGTCACTATATGTGGACCTTATTCAATTAATTTAACCTCATTTTGTTCTCTACTTCTTCTGGTTTTCCAACTTAAAAACCATTTGTTATAAATCACTTCTGAAGGAGCTGTGGTTGGAGATTGTTTAGCACTGATGTTGCAGCTGTTGAAGTTCTGCATCATCTTTGGCTTTGCAGTGGCATCCAAAGGTAGGTAATCTTCTAAAGATTGTCACAAAAGAAAAACACTTTCGCTTAAACTATAATAAGTACTTGATTAACATACTTTCTTTGAAGTCCTTACAATATTATGATAATATTAATATATACTGCAGAAAACTTAGACATGCATTGCTAACGAAATCATATTTTGATTAGTATATATTGAAGATGATGCAAGCTGCTTAAGAAAAGTATGAATTCTAGCAAAACATTATCCTCAAATGGACACATATCCTTAAATATTATTTTTCAGATCCAAACACACATAAAAATCAACCAGAAGAAAAATATTGAAATACTTACTAACATTCCAAAATGTCAAATTATTGCTGAAGTGAATCTATGTGTTTCCTTGATTAATCAAAGAGTTTTGAATTTTGATATCTTTCTCTCTTTTCTCATGGGCTTATTGGCATTATAATTATTCTCAGTTACGGTTACAAAGTCAAACTCTTACGGTGTAGTTTCTACAAGTATTTGATAAATTGTTAACTTTTTTCAGGACTTGTTATATCCCCATCTCCAGCTAAATTACATGCGTATCCATCCCCTATTGAAACATCTGGTTCCTCCCACCAAAAAGATACACATACCAACATTTCTCCTACCTCTCCAACAGTACACAATGGTAAATCTCATTCCCTTGATCCTTTAAATAATTATGGTATCACTTGACCAAAATATATGTTTTTTAATTGTCCAGGGCCATTCTCTCACCCTCCATTAGCATTATCGCCAACATATGAAGTTGTTCCTTCACTATCAACGGTGCAATCGAATACACCACCATCTGTTAAAGCAAGTCCGCCATCAAGGAAAGCACCCGTTGTTACGCCTCCTGTCTCAACACCAACTGTCTCAGGTATGTCTATATTCATAACTTGTTTTACTTGAATCTCTTCTAAAGTGTTGAACCTTTTCTATCTGTTTTAACCTGTGGTATGTTGATTACATTCAAATGAAATTATGCAATCATAATTCAATTTATGGATACTTATTTAACAAAACAGTATATATGTGGCGCAGCATCTATTCCCCCTTCCATATCCACTCCTTCAAGAATCATCAATCCGAGAAATGGTGGAGCACCAAATGCTGCATCTGTAATACATTCTCCTGCATTGACACCTTCGGTCTCAGATTATAAACATCATCGTTCAAGTCACATAATTACCATCCCTGCTCCCGCATCATCAAGACACAGAGGTTTGCTGCACTCTCTGACTGGTTAATTAAATTGTGTCACAAATGGAGTTATTTGCGGCAAATGAATTTATATAACCAAATTTTGTTTATACTTTTGACATAGATAGAGCAATTCCTCCCTCGTTATCACCAAAAACAGGTGGACAAAGACATCATGTTCTTCCACTACCAATGAACTCAGGTACCTATATTAGTATTATAAACTTCTTTTACTTAGATCTTTATTCGGTGAGAATGAGAAGTAAATAAAAGGAATTTCTGATTACTTGTTTTTCAGATTGTTTATCAACTGTCTGCACAGAGCCTTATGTAACTTCACTTGGAGCACCTTGTAGATGTGTCTGGCCCATGCGAGTCGCTCTCCGCCTCAGTGTTTCTCTGTATACCTTCTTTCCTTTAGTCTCGGAGTTGGCTTCTGAACTTGCCGGCGCGATTTTAATGAAGCAAAGTCAAGTTAGAATTACGGGAGCCAATGCAGCAAACCGGCAACCTGATAAAACTGTCATCCTTATTGATTTAGTCCCACTTGGGGAGAAGTTTGATAATACTACAGCCTCTTTGATTTCTCACAGGTTTTGGCATAAAAAGGTTGTTATTAAAGCCTCCGACTTTGGATACTATGATGTTTTATATGTCAACTACCCAGGTATATATAGACGTTAATTTCTGGTCCAACCGTTATTCTCAGATTCTGATTTCTTTCGTAAGAAATTTTATTGGATCTGATTATTTTGTTATACAGGTTTACCTCCTTCTCCTCCTTTACCACCTTTAAGCATTACCATAGTAGATGGTGGTCCTTATACCATTGATGGTAATAATGGAAGGAATATAAAGCCCCTTGGAGTTGACATACAGAAGATGCATAATAGAGGTGATCTTGGTAAAGGCTTTATTGCCATTACTTCTGTTTCAGTTTTTATAGCAGTTGTTTTATGTACTGCTGCTGCCTATGTCATCTTCAAATTCAGAGTTCATGTTAGTCAAACAACATCGACTCCTCGGCTTTCACATAGCTCTCTTACCAAAGCATCAGGTAATACAACCAGGTGAATTAGCTAGAGCATTTTCCTACCAGCTTATTCCTTTGTCTCAATATTTGATAATTAAAAACAGTGCTATATGTTTAAATAGAAAACTATGTTTCTTACCGCATAATAATTATGACGATTTGATTCATCATTTAATTTTGTGAATTTGACAGTTATTGCCACTGGATCATTAATTGGAGATGGAGGGATTGGTTCGGCTTCCTCTTTATTTGAATCTGGCATTGCTGCATATACAGTGCCTGCTAAGATTTTCAGTATGAATGACATTGAGAAAGCTACTGATAATTTTCATGCTTCAAGAATACTTGGAGAAGGTGGTTTCGGTCTTGTTTACAGTGGTGTCATTGGAGATGGGACAAAAGTGGCAGTCAAGGTTCTAAAAAGGAGGGAGGATCATCAAGGTGATGGTGGATTCTTGGCTGAAGTTGAGATGCTTAGTCGTCTTCACCATAGAAATCTGGTCAAGTTGATTGGTATATGTGCTGAAGAGGACAGCCTTCGCTGCTTGGTTTATGAACTCATTCCAAATGGCAGCTTGGAATCTCATTTACATGGTACTTGAATCTGCTTTTTGTTTGCTTACTTAAGCCTTTTAGGCCAAGTTTTGTTAAACAACCTAACTAGGGCTCATAGCATAAACACTAATCATATAAATGCTTATGTATAAGTTATTTCTATAACTAAAGATGAAAATAAAGTCAAACTGTTTTCATAAGCTATTATGGAGAACTTATGGAACTAAGCTGAAAACATCTTATATGTATGTCATAAGCTGTTTTTATAAGTTCTCCGAAGTCTTACAAGTGTTTATACCAATAGATAAAGTTCAAATAAACCAATTCAAACAGGCCAATATAATGTTTTTTTAATCTTATTTGGTCTTGTGATAGGGGTTGACAAGGAAAAGTGCACACTTGAT
Source organism: Trifolium dubium (assembly GCA_951804385.1). NCBI lineage: Eukaryota > Viridiplantae > Streptophyta > Magnoliopsida > Fabales > Fabaceae > Trifolium > Trifolium dubium. The sequence continues at coordinate 34,577,759 of OX638073.1, forward strand.
TGGGGTGCTAGGATGAAGATAGCTCTTGGTGCAGCTCGTGGTTTAGCTTATCTGCATGAAGATTCAAGTCCTTGTGTTATACACAGGGACTTCAAGTCAAGCAACATATTGTTGGAAGATGATTTTAGTCCAAAAGTGTCTGATTTTGGATTGGCCTGGACTCCTACAGATGAGGATAATAGACAGATATCAACACATGTTGTGGGAACTTTTGGGTACAAAGTTTTCTTCCCTTCTTTTTTCTGTTTTGAAGATTTGGTGAAAACAATGTGTTGAAAGTAGAAATAAAAATACATAATGTTTTCTCTTCATCCTCACCCTCATGCCATCTTGTCGTGCTTCAAAATGATTACTTCTTCCGGCCTTAAATATAAGTAAAAAGATACAATTTGGACCAAATACACGTACATCTTTGCTTATATTTAAGATCCGAGAGGTTATCTTCCAAAACCGCACCTTTGCTAGTAGTGGTACACTAACCACTTCAATGTAACTTCTTCCAAATGATTCCACACAGAGGACAAAATTTTAGAGGATACATAAAGTATTTTATTCTGACAAATTAGCGACTGTTCAATTTAAATGCTAATATCTACATTTGGTTGAAACTTGAAGCCTGTTTTCCTTTTCCTGTTGATTTTCGCGATCATGCACTTCCTGATTCATATGATTTTGACAAATGAATTCAGTTATGTGGCTCCGGAGTATGCAATGACAGGTCATCTTCTCGTTAAGAGTGATGTTTACAGCTACGGCGTTGTTCTTCTAGAGCTTTTGACAGGAAGAAAACCTATAGACATGTCACAAGCTCATGGTCAAGAGAATCTCGTTGCTTGGGCTCGTCCATTTCTCACAAGTAAAGAAGGATTGGAAGCAATCATTGATCCATCTATAAGACTTGACAGGCCTTTCGATTGTGTGGCGAAAGTAGCAACCATTGCCTCAATGTGTGTGCAAAAAGAAGTATCGAATCGTCCATTCATGAGTGAAGTTGTTCAGGCTTTAAAACTTGTATGCAATGAATGTGAAGAAGCAAAAGAAGATGATGGTTCAAGATGTTCTAGCCAAGAGCACGAGGATTTATCTGTTGTTGATATTGAAAGAGGGTTGTCAGCATCAGAATTTTTCAGTTCATCAGCTAGAATTGGAAGAATGGAATATGAAACATTTAGAAGAAAGTCTTATTCAGGTCCTATGGGAAATGGAAGAAGCAAACAGTTGTGGCAGATAATGAGAAGACTTTCTGGTGGAAGTGTCAGTGATTGTGAAAATGAAACTATATGATCAAGTAATGACTATGTTACTATAGAGAAATTGCATTATTTTTTCTTTTTAGTTTTGTGGATATTGTTTTCAATGGTTTTGTTACAATTACAAGAGGCTTCTTTCAGTGAGAAGTCCTCTACTTAACCCACTTTTGTCTGCTCTCACCTCTTAACAAGAGATGCATGGATGTATATTCAAAAATAAACAAAGTACATAAAGATGATCATCTTTTTTTTTGTGGGTAGATAGTTTATTCGATATTTCAAAATTTACAACACTCACACACACCATGTGTACCAATCACTTGCGCTAGATTCGGATAGTCCCAATTCAATATAAACTTGTGAGAGGTATACAAATGTTTATGTTTATAGTGGAGTGCTTCTAAAATGAGCATTAAAAAATTCTAGTAGTGAACCCTCATTTTATATTTGAAAAAAAGGGGGAATGTTGAACTTAACATTTTACTAAAAATAATGAAGGGGCATATTTGAATCCTATTTTGTGGTCCATACTAAAAGCACATGTTTAAAGTGTTGAAAGATAAGCATATGAGTTCAAAAATTAACTTATGGATGAAAATTAACATGGAGTTTAATGGCCATAACCTAATATAAACTAATTTTACACCAACACTCAATAAAATTCATTATTTCTTAATACGAGTTCACTTTGTAACTGTTTTTTTAAAATAATCTCTACACGATCTTGATTGAACGTCAGTGTATTGTAAAACTATTTTAAACTAACATTGTATACTCTATTTTCTCCAACGTATGGCCTAGTAGGTCAATAGCTCTCGACCGTCAACTTCAAAATACAAACATGAGTTTAATTGTTATGCACTGACGGTGTAAACTTTTTTTACACATACATCCAATCAAAACACAAGAAATTGCCACTTTTATAGGTTAGTTCCTAAAAAATCTCCATAAATGCTTACATGGCGTGATTTAATTGGATGCACGTGTAAAATCATTTTACACTGTCAGTGCATATAAATTAAATTCTACAAACATTCAAAAAAAGACATTTTCTATATTAATGAACCGATCAACTATTTATTTTTTGTATGTATCTCTCTCCAAATGGAGAGCATCTCAAGTCTCAACTATTAAATGTGTATATTAGTAAAAAGTGGGGGTGTTGCACATAATATGGGCCTTAGAAGTTGGGCTTATTAGAAACAAAATATGTTAAGTAGAATAAGTTGACCGGAAAAGAAGACCGGCGAGGGAAGTAGACGACGTAACTGAGTTTGGTGTGAGTGAAGCAGAAGCAGTGCAAGATCTGTGTTTGTATTTACTCCACATTGTATCAATGGTAATTATCATAATTGTTTGCAATTTCGTTTTCAATTTCATTTCTCGAATCTGATTTTGCTTTATCTATCTATCTATCTATCTATCTATCTGTGTAAGGCTCCAAAAGCGATCGCGAGTCCTATCCCTGATTCGTTGTACCCTACGCTCTCCGTCTTCACACTCACAATCGGCCTCATCTTAACCGCTTCTTTCTTCATGTAAGTTCCGATCTCATTATTTTTAACTTTATTTGCATGGATTTGGCGATTTGATTGTACATTAACAACACTCGATTTGATTTAGGGATCTAATTACTGTTTCTTGAGGTTATTGAAAAGTTAATTGAATTTGTAGATGTGAGATTAATTTTAATGTAGGATGTGTAATTTATCAATTTTGAAAAGAAACTGCTTGCAGAAGAATCTACTTCATACGAGGCTGTTAGAATAGTATGAAATGAACTTGTTTTTTCCATTGTTAGAATGTTTCACTATGGTATAGGGGAGTTTGTTTACAATAAAGAAGGGAAAACAATAACGATCAGCAATTTGATCGTGCCTATACTCTTCGAGGTTTCAACGTCCAACCTACTCCCCAATCCACATGCTTATAAACCACTCTCTCGATAACGAACTTGTACAGACATCTACATCCCCTCTCGAGTGCCACCTCAGCAGGTGGTTATGTCCCAACTCCTCTATCTTACCATTGAAAATTTGATTTGGTTCATCACGTCATTGCACCTTTCTTCGTCTCTCGAACACTTTAGAGATATTGGGCTTTGGGACTAGGTTGTAACATTCATTATTACTTGAGTGTGCTATGTTTTGTTGATTAAATCTTGCAATTTTTAGAACTTCAATTTGTACATAAAAAGGATGTGCAGTTTTCAATCTAAAAAATTGAATTGTTCAAAGACCCAAAAATAAATAAAATTGATGTGAGTTTCTGTTGCTTGATTTTTTGTAATTTCATGAAGTAAAGGTGATTTGCCGTGAAAGAGTTGTAGTTTTGTAAGGCTGGGTATATATGTGATATGTTACCCCTGAACTGATTGTTACAATCGGTTTTGCAATGTATTAACGATGGGTGTTGTTTAATGTTGATTTGACTTGGTTTAGATTAGCTCATGGTTTATAAGAGTTTCTCAATTAAGATCTGTTTATGGTTCTTCACTTAAGAAAAGAAAAAGTTTTTACAAGCTAATATGTGTTATTGTTTGAAATGAAGTTACGAGAGAGCTTCAAAAATTGAGATACTGAATCATGATTTAAGCTTCTGCGAGAAGCTACTATTTGAAAAACTCAAAAGTTATTGCTAGAATTTTTTAATATTTCATTTTCTAAGTGCTTCTTGAGAAGTTTATTGGAATTAGCTTAGTCTTGTATTTTTGTGATGTTTTACTGATGAAGTGAGATCTTGAAGAGATCAGACTAGGTTTCCTGATAGCTGAGTTTCATGTGCTTTGAAATTAGGAATGTTCAAACTGATCGATTTGTTATATCTTGTTATCATTCAAATGAAAGCTGTGTTTTTTTGCAGTTATGAAGCAACCTCTTCTAGGAAAACCCGTTCCCTTGCTCAGGAGCTTGCAACAGGAGCAGTTGCATCAGTCTTCTTGGTATGTACAGTATTGTTTATGTTTATTGTTTATACTTCCTTTAGTTCTGTCATTGTTTGACATTATACTGGTATAATGTTGGAAACTTATGCTTGTGCTGTGTCTTTATCTTCTTCACAGGGTTTTGGGTCGTTGTTCCTTCTACTTGCGAGTGGCGTGTATGTCTAATCATTGAACATCAAACTGTATGAAATTTTTGCTAAGCAGATAGCTTAAAATGAAAATTTACATGAGACATTCTAGTTTTACATCTTACTTAAAAATTATGTTCTTAAACTGTCAGTGACTTTTGCTGGTTATGTTTAATGCTCAAGAAGATTATGAATTGCTAGTTTTTATGCTTGATTCTCTAGCTGAGGAAACTTCACATTTTCACATTTCCAACTAAGATTGGGGTTGATATATAATACACAGAGCATTATGTAGATCCTCCCTAAATAGATGGGTTGGGTACTTTCTTCCAATGGATTTGTTCTGTTTCTGAATATTTAGGAACGATCCAAGCAATTTAGCATCTTTGTTCTTATCATTAATATATGAGAAGATGCTTTCAACACCAGTGGTGAAATATAAATGAACAATAACAAGATTCAAAAAAGTTTCATTCCTGGGGATTTAATTACTATACATTAAAATTAAAATGATGTCCATGAATGGTGAATATCATGCAGACCACAACAATACTGCTTGGGGTTTCTGAGGATGAAGATGGTCGAATGACTGTGACAGGTTGCCCCAAAAGGCAATAGCACAGCTCACTTTTTGTGTGTGCTCAATTACACATCACTTTTATGAAGAGAAAGGATTCCCTCAGGCTCAAACGAGTGCCAATCTTCACCCATCAAACACAATAATTCCCCTTTTTCTATAACTTTCCCACTTCAACCTCTTTATTTTTTAAGAATCCTAATTTCAATGGACAACAATGTTACGTTACGTAAGGGAATCATTTCATTGTTCATGAATCAGGGTTTTATAAAAACAATTTGAATTAGATTATGTACACTATTAATGTAAAAAAATAAATAAATTCTGTTTTTGATTGCAAATTACAAATCATCTTGTAAATATTTAAAGAGATCATTGTGCAAAAAACTTGACTGTTAATCAGTTAACATTTTTTTTTAAACTCTTGCAACAATTACGATTCATGCCTGTGTGGATGGCAATTTGTTTGTTGCAAATTGTAATCACTCACCTTTAATGTGTACATTTAATTCATCGACAAGCCATACGGATTGAATTATTATTATTTTTTCCTCTGTTATTCTTTTTTTTTTTTTACAACAAGACTAGTGAGTTTGAGACACCAAAACAGCTGTTCAAATAATTGGGACTTGAGGACATGTTTTGCCATGTGGAATTGCTTGAGACCACATTGGAAAAACTTTCTTTGAACAAACAATGCACACTGTAAGTCTCATACAACTAAAATACAACATTTAAGTTGCATTTTCTGTATTTGTCAAATGAAATGGATTGCAACTAATTTTGAAATTCACTAATGTGACAAAGAAGACTTAACTTTCTTCAACACAGAGAGAGGATCACACAAAAGTCTCACCATATATTAATTAATTCAACATGGATATGGACAAGTCAAGTTTCCTCGGATGGTATATTGGTGTGTGGTCCTGGTCCAGATCGATAATGATAAATAGGCAAATTTGCTAGTTGCAGATTTCTGACAGTGTTGTATTATCGGTTCATTTTAAGCCAAATGAGGTTCGTTGGTTCAAGTTTCTCTATATCTGTCTCTGACTAAGAAAACTCATGATGAATTGTCTCTACATCCATGTGTTCTCTGTCTCTTGTTCTGTATTGAAAGCTAAAGATAACCAAATCAATCTGTTTCTTTCTTCTATCCTTCCTCACCCTTTTCTTCTCATAAAACAAAGAATGAATGAAAATGTCCTTTTGTGCTGTAATTCTTGTATGTTTGCTCTCTTTAATCTTTACTCTTTATACCTGACTATGACTAATGCAAAAATACTGGAAGATCAACCAATAAAATAATACTCCTTCCGGTCTCATATATACGAAACAAAAAAATAAAATTGATGGTCTCAAATATAAGAAAAAGATACTACAATCATTACATTTATTACCATTATTCTAATTTTACCTTTAACTTAACATTTTCATTTTTTTTATAAAAGCATATAATGATTACTTTTGAGAATATCAAAGGTCACCTACTATCAAAAAGTAAGGATAAAATTGGTAATACATAATTTTGTCTTATCATCTATCCACTTCCTAAAAGGGTGTGCTTTTTTTTTTCTATTTATTATATTTAAGACTGGAGGGAGTACTTTATTTTATTCTAAGCTGTTTTCTCGTGAACGCGTTGTCGCATCGTTTTATATGAATGAAGCCATACCACACCAATTTACACAATCTTTAGAATTTTCTTATATCATAGTATTAGTATTTGCAAAATAATACCAAATAGTATGGCATAAACGGTAGATATATCAGAAATAATTTAATATTAATTACATGAACATGCTCAATACAAATATTATAATCATACTTTAGTGTGAAAGCTAAATAGCCATATGAACATGCATTCATTTCCTTCCAGTAAAAAAAAAAAAAAGCATTCATTTGATTTCACTGCAGAATAGGGGAATATTCTCATTTCCTTTTAATTCATATACATTAGTAAATGTAAAATAAGTTCATCATAATTGTTAGATGATCGATAAGAAGAGCTGAAGAGGTGACCAACATCCAACACATCACAATATATAAGCAGATGTTATTGATAGATAATAGTTAGAGGTACCTGCAAATATTTTGACATTCAAGATAATGTGAGTTGAGATGTAAAATTTTTAGGATAACATAATTGAGTCTTTTTGGTGTAGAAGTATATTCTACTCCGTCCCAAAATATTGTTGAGTATATTTAGTATATACCACTAATGTGGTTTTTTATTTTGTATTGTCGAATTTAGTGAGATAAACTATGAAGATTGGAGAATATAACAAATATATTATTCATCGTTTTCATTTATTTTTTTTCAAATTATTGTTCATGACATAAGATTCTAATGATTGAGCTGCAAAAAATATATTTCTAAATCATATTAATCTTAAATAACAAACAAATCTTATATATCCTAAACAAAAATATAAATCTTAAATTTAATATTAATTTATTTTGAATATAAATCTAAAATAATTTCAAGAGTTTATAATGAGTTTCTTTACTATGTTTATAGTTTAATTTCAAGAGTTTCATTTTCCATAATATATTCATATTATTACTTTGTAAATTGTTAACGAAGCTTGAGTTGTACTTAACCAAGAACATGGTTGGCCCAACATTTAAGGCGGCCTAAAATATAAACTTTAAAAGTGAATTCTTTTCTCTAATGTACAAAACGAACTTTATTTTATTTTATTTTAAAAAAAAAAGACATTTATACTTTTCTCTTAGACATCTTTTTAATGAATTTATCACTTATAAGAGATCTTTTCTAATAAAACTAAGACTTGTAAATTTTTCTTATATTTGTCAGAAGTCTAAAACTCTTGGTTGAATTGTTTTTTTAACCAGTTTGAGCCTGGACTGGATTGTGATGACTGATGAGGTTGAACCTCTAGAAAATCCAAACAAAGGCATGAAGGATGGGTGAAAAAAGCATGATGGTAGGTAAAAAAGGATAAAAGTAAAAATTGACAGCGATTCATCCAGCAAGTAACCAAAAATTCGTACTCCCATTTAGCGAAGAAAGTGTGGGATGAGCCATTCCCGCTCTTTCAGGGAAGCGCCACATCAACCTCTACGATCCTCCTCAACCACGTGTCACTCAAATCAAATCAACGGTATCAATCTTGTGGGACCCATCCAATTACGCTTTGTTCCGTCCCAATAAAATCCAGAACCTTCCTTTTCATTACTCACTCACTCTCCCTTTTCCCGTTTTCAAATTTCAACTTCCTTTCTCTCACAATGTCCGTTCTACCTAACTCCGACGCCGAAACCGAACCACCGTGTGCTCCGTCGCAAATGGAAGAAGACGAAAACGACGAGCTATTCAACCTGTTGCAAGAAGATTGGGAAGCAGCGGTATCGTTCATTGAGGATCCTTACTCGCCTCTGGTGGTTTTTCAGTCTGGTTGTTCGTACATCACTATTAACGGAAATGAAGAGAGTTGTGGTTCTTCTTTTTCTGATTTCGGAACTTCTGTTATGGCTAGTGTTGATGTTAGTAGCTTCAGTTTCAGCTTCATCCCCAAATATCAGGTGTTTCCATTTCCAACTTATTATTAAATCGGTTCTCTCTCCCCTTTCTTTTTTTAGTTGTGAGTACAAATTAGAATCAATATAATCACAATGTGAATACAAAAAAATACATGAGAAGTAGAAGAAATGAAACAGTAGGATATGGAGTTTTTTTTGGTTGTAAGGGGAGGGTAGTTGGTTACATTAGATGGAGGAGATTCTTTAGCACAAAATGTTCTAAGAGTGGTTATTTCCAGATTCAAATTTAGGGATTTATTATGAAAAGAGTAAAGATTCAGAGTTATTAGTATATTATCATCACCATTATCAACATTCCCCAATGCTAATGTTTTGGGTTACATTGTGTAAATGAGTTGGCATATTGAGTATTACTCCAGATTTTTCTCTTGCTTAAAAAAGTAGTAGTATTAGTAAAACTGTAAAAGTCACTACTTTTTACATTTTCTTTGTACAAATATAAATTGTTCCCGTCTTCGACCTCTCTTATTCAACATATATGTCTTTCGACTATTTTAATTGCTAGTACATATGAAAAAAAAAAAATATCAATTAGAAGAGAAAATTTATGTGCTCTGCATAATTAAACGATGCATATCAGTTATAATGTTGAAAAAATAATACAATGATAATCCGATTTTTGTTTATTATATATACTCTTCAAAAAATAATGCTCCGTACTAATTTGATACTATGCTTTTGGATAAGGACGTAAGTACCAAACTAGTATAGACTATAGAGCAAAATTGGATAATGGTCAATAGATCTACTTCATTAATCCACATCAATGTGTCTATCTAATATCTACTACCTCCGGGCTCCGTCCCAAAATATAGTAAGAATTCATCGACAACCGCACGTAATTTTGATTATGAATATTTTTAATTGTTTATTAATAAAAGTTTTACAATTTAATATTTTTAAAATATTTATCGAAACAAATTTTTTATGATAATAGATTTTTTAACTCTTAAAGTTAAAAAATACAATTAAAGTAAGACATATGAATAATGTATTTAATCAAAGTGGCTCAAAACAATTTTTGGGTTTGAGCAACCATCAATTGGGTTGGGTATGCTATGCAGCAGTGCTATATATCTTTTTAGCTACCTCATACAGTCGTTCTCCCCATTATTATTAAGTATTAAAATTAAATCATTTGTATTTAATTTTTTTTTTCAATAGCCTTTTTTTCCGAAATTTTTGGAAAGCTGAAAATTTGTTAGCTCCCTTCATGAACAAGATGACTGTTTTTCAATTCATCAATGGAAAGAGTTATAACATTATTGAATTCATCTATGGAGAACACTAAATAGTCAAATTTTGATGTTATAGACCTCAAGATGTTCTCAACAATCTTGATTTCATCCATTCTTTTCCAATGAAATGTCATCTTAATTATTAGCAATTGCAAGAGTTCTTGTAAGGAAATGATTGTCATCATTAACATTGATCAAGCATACGCCACTTATATATAGACATACAAACAAGTGATACTTAACAAAACTAACATTGAGCCAGTTTACTTGTAGTACAAACAAGACGGACAAGGACTAAATTGAGTAACTAATTAAGTTTAATTGTAACATTTATTTCTCTCAACATGTTCATACATGAAATTTTCAATAGGATTCTATCAAAAAAGAAAAGAAAAGTTCAATATAGGAAAAATTTGCTTTCTATAAGAATACTATTGTTGCAGTCCGACACTTTTTCTTGTGCCAGATTCTCTAAACGAGATGTGCACACACACACGCACACACTATATATACATCCAATTTATTTTATCTACAATTGTTTTCGACTAGATGGTGAATGAATGTAACTTTGTAATTTGGAATGTAAAATAAATTGAACTGCCGAAAAGATGGGGGTGCGCTGTTATTGGATCTCATATACTACCTTCTATACCTAACCTAAAAAAATTGCATCACATGATCCTAGCTGCATAGGGCCTCAACTGAGAACTTCTTTGCAATTCCTGGACATGGGTCTCCCCCAAAATTTTCAGGAGATACAGTTACCATACAAGATTGCTTGCCAATGCAGTCCTGCCAAAACATAAAAATGATATGTGAGCAGGTAATTACCAAGTAAGAGTTGATACTAAATGAAATGGTAAATATACCCTTTGAGGAGCATCATATGATTTGTGAGCATGACAACTCCCCTCTTTATAGTTTCCACAAGTTCCTTGTGGCTGTCCATAGCTAGCAAATTTAATTTGGAAGATCTTTTGTCCAATGGGACACCACAAGTCAGCTAGTCTATCAACTTTGCTCCCAAGTGTTGGCTGATTTTCATATACATCACCACAAACACTTCCTGTTGTTCTTTTCACCAATGATATTCCATTAGGGTCACCTCCCCATTCTTCAAACACAACCAAGTAGTTTCCTCTTGGATTCAACCATGACCTAGGAACATGGTACCTGCCCAATTCCAAAAACATTTTTTCATGATATTCAAATTAAATCATTCACTCTTGTAAACTAAGGTATTGTACAAACTCTTACCACTTCTGTGAGGGTTGTCCACAATTCGTCTGACATTTTGTTTCGGTGTAAGTTCCGGCATAATAACAATTGCCACATTTACCACGCGCTATATATCCAGGCCAATGGCGACCGATGTTTCGACCATTTATCCATACTTGACCCTTTCCCATACTGCTCATATCTAGAGCTAATGGATCATTGCCTGCAGGTGTTCTAAAAGATGTCTAATGACATTGACATACAAAATGATTTAGAATACATTCATAGGCAAATCGCAAATGATCATAGTTCATGATGACAAAATTAAATATGTTGAAAATTTAATCATACCTTGTACCATGTCAAAGGTTTTCTTTTAGCCAATAATGAACCGTGTACCCATCTAACTGATGTACTTCCACTTACAGTGTGAAGTTTTAAGGCTTCACCCTCGAGACCAATCTGCCCAACAACAAAAATCAATAAAAATCAATGACACATACTGTAATGCTAACACTGCTAGACAACAAACCTTGTAAGACCATTTCTGTCGAGACAAGTCTCTTGTACCCTCATTTAGTCCCTCGAGTGTGACCGGGCCTAACACCCCGGCATTCCATGTCTCAAAGTGCACGCCGACATTCTAGGATCAATTGAAAAGATTTCAAATATATAAATATTTTGAAAATTCAAAAAGTATTAAAAATAGTTAAGATGTTACAGAATTTCAAGAAAACTAACCGGGAGGCCAACAGTAATACTAAGTAAAGAGATCTTGTTATTTCCAACCCTCAGGTTCACATTCTTACTAAATGTTAATTTAGGAAACTCCAATGATCCATACACAAAACCTGCATTCAAACATGATGGATAAGTAAGACTATAGTTTGTTATATAAGAAAAAATACTAAACAAAAATATAATTTACTACTTTTATTGACCTGATAGTTGATCATTAATGAAAACATGCATAGCATGGCCTGCTGACATTATTGTAAGAAGAGGAGATTGTCCATTCTTTATAAAACCTTCATTTGGATCAATGTTGACACTGAACAAATCATGCTAGTATTTAGTAGACGAAGAAAGAGTATAAAGTATAAACAAAATTATCAAGGAGAAGAATATAATTCTAATTATTAGTCTAAGAGTAATAAGTTGAAAGACACTTACTCTGTCATATACCACAAATAATCAGTAGAATCTCGCGTGACATTGATCTGCTCCCATAATGCATATGCTGTAATTGAATCATGTTCATTGGATGATGCTGGTTCTTCATTATATGACTGCCAAGTAAATGCACTATTTGCAGCAGTCATCTTCATTAAGGTACTTTGAGTTTCAAGCTGTATAAATTTAATATCTTAACATTAATGTCATACTTGAAAAATAACTCAACATAGACAATACAAAGAATTTATACGTAAATCATTAATTGTTCACTTCAGTTTCGAACTGTTGTAACTATTCAGTCCGGTTAGATTTTCCTTCTTGAACCGAAGTATGAATTGAACGGTCCTAACAATAAGTACTATATATCTTACCCTTGCAGTGTTGAAAACTGCAGTTTTGCAGTTAGGAAGAATGCTAACAGACCAAGGTGGAAGTTCATATTGCTCATCTCCATATTTAACAGTCGCCGCATATTTGGTGTCATAGTTTGCAAGGAAGGCAGAACAAACACCAGTATTTGTCTTAAATTCATGTACCTAAGATAACATTAAAAAAATTAAGCAAGTAAATTTACAATACAAAATCTATTATGTTGGGTATTATCATAAAACTAGTTTATGGCCTTTAATTACCTCTAGATTTTTTCCAGGCCATGTCACTGTGGGATCAACAGACAATAAAGCTGGTTCACATAGCTTAATTGCCTTATGTAAATCTCTTAAATGCCCCCATTTTGGTTGATTCAAAAGTCCTGATATACAGTCATTAGATGTAAAAGTTGGTTAAACAATTTAGTTAGTTATACTAGTTAGTTAGTTAGTTAGTTAGTTAGTCACACTATCAGGCAACCATTCTTTCACGATCGATATAATTCCCATTTAATTTATCTCTAATCGACGACTTCTATTGAAAATAGTAATAAAAATTGAACAAACTTCATACTAATTAATGTGAAAACACATTATCACTCTAAGCAAGTTTTTTACTACTATTTTAGAAGCTTATTTTTATGTGTTTAAAATAACATACCAAATTCATCAAGGGGAGCATCAAAGTCATAGCTTGTAGCAATGAAGGGTCCGCCAGATGTTCTATCAAAGTTAGTTCCTCCATGATACTATACCAAAAGAAGTAGTAACACACTACACTCAAGTTAGAGTTTACAAGGCATGAATTGAATACATAAATCACAATTGCAATGATTTATTTAGCTACTCACCATATAGTAATTAACAAATGAGCCACCATTTTGTACAAATCTTGCAACAGAGAAAGCCATGTCTTCTGCTGATCTACGTGGAACTGCACCACCAAACTCTGTGTACCTACATAATTTTTTTTTTTTGACATGAAAAATAATAAAATTAAATAAAGAATTTAGAATATGATATTTAAGGAATTTAATTGTGTAGGCCTACCAGCCAGTCCAATTCTCTGTCCACATTTTGGGTTTGAAGTTTTTGTTGGGCTTGAAGTTTTCACAGTAGTAACCATTGCAAGTATCAATCTATTGCACGATATATAAATATTAATTAGAGACAAAAAAAGGTGAGTATAATCAATTTTTTATGCAATCAGCAATTCCAAGCATTCACTATCATTTTTGTGTTATTGGTTATTTACTAATATTTTAAAAAATATAAGATTATTGTGAGGAGAAAGAGAGGTCTAAGGTGCTGTGCTTACAATAGGATCAGGAGCATCTTCTTGCTTGCACATAATCCATGGTACCCCAGTATCTAAACTTACAGCCATTTGAGCAAACCATTTGGTGTAAGCTTTTCCAGGAGCACCAATTTCCCACTCCACTGGTCCATACTCGTTTTCTATCTACCATATTCAATTGCAATTATTAATTAGGAACATTAAATATAAATGCAATAATAATGCAATTTGCCAGCTTAAAACTTTCTAGCAATATCAAAAATGTGAAGCTGAAATCAATAATACAAATAAAAATACTTATTTAAATTACATTTCCTTGCCTGAGACAAAATTATTGGACCTCCTTGCGTTTGAAACAATTTCTCTGCCTTCATCATGTCGACAATCTTTGTGGTAAAATTTTGCATTGCCGCCTACACCATCATAAAATTATATGTATATTTAAATAATCGCATAAAAATTTGTAACTTCAATTATTTTTGTCGATGAAAATGGACAAACGGACAAATTGCACGCTAGTAAGTTTCCGACCTTGAAAGGTTCATTGTCTGTTCTAAATGCAACACCCGGGACATACTTAAGCCAAACTGGAAATCCCCTGCATTTCAAATATAAAAAGAAGACCTTTGAGTATAGTCTAAGCATTATTATTGTCATTTTCCAATAATAATAATAATATATTATAATATAAAATTATAATGCAGATTACAAAAAATTGATTACCCCAAGTTCCATTCAGCACATGCGTAGGGACCAATGCGTAGATGAACATAAAGGCCAGCTTGTTGCACCACCTTGATGAACTTAACCAAATTGTACCTATCTTCAAAATAATACTAATAATTTTTTTTTACATAAAAAGAAAATTAATTAGCTTTGTAGTTAATAACATTTTGAAAAATTAAATTAAATTCAAAATAATTTAAGTTTTTTGAATTACCTGACCAGGAGAAGGCTCATGTCCATTCCAAAATACATATGTTTGTATGACATCTAATCCTCCATCTTTGGCCTTTTGAATAAGGTCTGGCCACATCTAAATTCATCCACAAGTTATTGAGAAATTGAGATGCATAAAGTTTTTAAAGATTAAATTTTTTGATGTAGCATATATATAATATGATATATTAATAGTATACATTACCTCAGGTGTACTTCTTGGATAATGAATGGACCCAGAAATTAAAATTCTTCTCTGTCCATTAACAAGAATGGCCTTGTGATCATATGTCACAGAGGCAGTGACACCACAAACCCACAAAAATAATAATGATAGCAATATAAATAATTTTTTCCTAACTAAATTCTCCATTGAAGTCCATGGACCCATGACTTGATCACTTTCTTTCAAATCAATGAATTTTTGTAACCTGGACACATTTAAAATAGTTCAAAAGAGAAATCAGTTTTGTTTTGTGATTATTTTTTAGAATGGAAACTCTAATTAAGTATGGTAGTTGAGGGGTGTGGTGTTGATGTCTAGCTGGTGATATCTAAGAAGCCTACAACTTCTTTATTTATATATACATTCCACTCAATAATCAAAGTACTTAAGCTATAGAGTTTTGAAGCTTTGTTACCTTCCATGGCACTGACCCCACAAGGAATCAAAACAAATACTTTGCCATTGCCATGGCCTTTGATAAATGTATCTTAATTTCCTTTCTTATGATAGTTATTGTACATTTAAGACAACAAATGCGGAGGATCATAGGTTGATTGTAATTTGCACTAGCTATCGTGAGGTTTGTGTACCATCCATGATTTTTTAATTATGATTATAATCATTAATTTAATAGCAATTATTTTTTTGGCAAAAGATTTAATAGCAATTAATTCAATGGACTAATAATGTGCATGTTACCTGATGCAGTCAGAAGCTCACAAAAGAAAGAGCAAGTGTTAATCCTAGTAAATATGTTTTCTACTTTCTAGAGTCCACTAAAAAGAGAATTAGTTGGAATCCACCATAAAAGAGAGGAAAATCTCAAATTATATTATTATTGAACTCAATTTTCATGACTATAATTGAGTCTTCAAATAATAAAATAAACTTAAGACTAAAAAATAGAAACAAACTTGTCTTAAAATAAAATAGAATCTCACTATATATATTTTTTATTTTAACTTAAATTTAAATCTTTATCTAAAACATATTTTATTTTAATTTAAAAAATTATTATCTTACTATTTAATAGGATAATCACCAGCTTATCCTAATAATCACCAGCTTTATCACGTAGGCCGTCGGGTCGGGCCACATTGACCGCTCCAATCTATAAAACTACTGAAAGAGCATTTGTTAAGAATGCTCGTAACAATTGATTGGGCCTAGTTTTCATTTTGGGTTTGGAAAAATACCCTCCCCCCCCCCCCCACACTCTTCTTTAAAATTTTAGATGTAAAATCCTGAAATTTTGCCTACACCTCCAAAAACCCCACACAAATTCCGCAAGATCTCGAAATTTATTTCGGGTTTTAGATTCTAAACTTTTTCAAAAATTCTCAATTCATACATAAGGACAAAAACGGTAGTTGGGGGTGGGGGGAATGTAGGGACTGGGGAGGGAGATGAGAAATCATCTTTGTTTTGTTTGTTTTGACGGATCCGGTTGACACAATTCCAACTTGCTTGTGTCTTGTAAGCCATAGACCATAGTGCCATACATTACAGGGTAGTCTAGTTTATATGAACAAATCAATTTTCACTATAAAAACTCAAACAAGTGTAGCATTTGGGGAGGGCCATACAATGCAGGTGTACTATTATCAATTTGAACTTTGAAGTGTTTGACTTTGATTTATTTTTTTTTCTTTTGTAGTTTGTTTAATTTCGATTCTAATCAAAAAGATCAAATTGGTTTGAATCAGATAATAGATTTGTGATTTCAACTTTAAAAATCCTTAAACATCGTCTATCGAAAGAAAATTTTGATTATATCTTTGTTTTTATTTTATAAAATGTAGTTCAAGTCTTCAAGACTAGTACACAGTACACACACAATACATATATAAGTATTTCAATTTAGACATATACTCTATAAAGCATCGGTTTTTAATGATTGCAATCGTGATAGGTTCCCATGAAACCATAACCAATCAATTGCTTTTGTGTCCATACATTTGGTCGTAGTATTACTGTTGATTATTTGTAGTGTTCCATTGATCCCATTCATTCAAATGATAGTATGTGTACTACTACTAAGTTAGCAACACACTATTTAACATATATTCTATTCAATACGTACATATTTTTTAATTAATTGAAATTTAAATAACTTAAATTAAATTTATATTACAAGAAATACATACATAATTTATTAATCTCATTTAAATTTTAACCAATTATATAAAATGTGTATTAGATTAGAGAGTGTTGATTAGGAAATCATAAACTTAAATTTTACCTGTAGCCTTACCCTTTGGGCATGAAAGTTGTGTACCCACACACCATAACACATTGAGATCTATAGGGATATAGAGGGGCCATGGGTATTCTGTAATTGAAAGAAAATAAAGTGTCATGTAGCAACTGAAAAGAAATGGCCCCTTTGCCCCAATTTTGAAAAGTACTATAACTTTGGACTTTACTATATTAAAGACAGAAATTAAATTATAATTTCTCACCAAGTCATTGTCAGAGACAGCATTGCCACTAGCATCAAACGTTTACAAGAGTGATTTACAAATCGTATACGTAGCCTACTTCATCATCGTAAAAATTACAATTTTATAGTATATTTTTTATATTTATATCGTTTCATAGTCAGCAAAATAAATTGTTGTTTTGATTAATTTCGTAGAAGAGAAAAAATAAATCTTCTATGTTCCATATTGTTTATGGATTTGTGATCATGATTTGGATAAATTGTATAAATGTGTGGTAAAGAAGGGTCTAGTTAGTACATGTCTGAATTTTGATGTTTGGTCTTATGGATATGATATTTTGATGTTATATTGTTTGGGTTATAATTAATATATAATGGTACTACACAAGGATTGCTATCCATCATTCAGTTATAATAAATTCTATGGTACTTGACTCAAGTGAAACTTTTGCAGAAGCATTTTAATTTGGAAAGTTATGTGTGTCCACTCATACATCCATTCAACACTATGAGGCGATGATGTGGTAGTAGGAAGCCATCATGTAGAGAGAAAATGATAAATCATTTGAAACTCAAACACAATTTTACAATTTTATAGATATTAGTATGTTGCCCCGTGCCAAGCACGGGTAACTCTACAGGGTTTGAATAATATTTATTATAAAATAAATTTTAAAGGAATTTTAAATAAAATAATATAGAAAATATTAAAAAAGTTATATATATATATATATATATATATATATATATATATATATATATTTGTCAAGTAGTTTAATAGTTAGAAATTCCATCTTTAAAGTATATAAGTGGGATGATCAGGGTTCGAACCCCCTCCCCTGCAAATATAATACAGTGTCCTACCAACTAAGTTAAATTCACAGGACAAAAAAAAAACTATATTATCATGAATGTTTTTTTTAATGTTTTATTATAAATGTTAATGTACTACTTTTAAATTTAAATTCAAGATGAGATGATAATCATATTTCCTTAGAGTTATCAAGTCAATATTTTAAAAATCAGAGCTTCTGATTCAATCAGTTGGATCGGAACTCAGACATTTCACTGGTTTAGATAACTTAGGAACACCAGTGAAAATTGGTGGAAACTGATAATATCAATGAATTGATCCAAGTTATACATAAAGGTTGGTCTTTTTTTTTTACCACTTTTCATTCTAACCAATAAAATTATGTTTTTTTTTCCTTTTCAGACTTCATTTCTCATTATCTCGTGATTTTTTATATTTTTCATCTTAAATTAGATTATCTCAAGCGAAGGGAACATGTGAGAAATAAATCAAAATAGAAAATATATATTTTACACAGATAAAAACCAACACTTTTATTGATAATCAAATAATTTTTTTAGAATTGAAATTTAATTTACTCATTTTACATAGTCTAAACTATATTGCATTTTGTAATTGTAATAACAATTATATTTAGTGAATATATATAGCAAGAATGGGAAAATGAGACTATTTAATTGAAAAATTATTGATAACTTTCAAAATTGTGATTCTCTTTTATACCAAAAAAGAAACTTTGTCTTAAAACAATTATGCCAAAAAAGAAACTTTGTCCCTTGTTTTGGAATTTAAATTATTCATTGTTATTTAACTCAAAAGAAAAAACTATTTAGTTCGGGATTGCTTAATACAAAATTTTTAAAAAGAAGTAATGAAACTCATAATAATTAAATCTTATTATTTTTAAAATAATTGCTGAAAATAGTATATTATTTTTAAATGTCATGCACAAAAATAATAATATATTAATTTGAGAGAAGAAAAAATCTGTTCAAAAAAAAAATTGTGAGAAGAAAAAAAAAAGTGTATATGACTTTTTAATGAGACTTAAATTAAATATAAATATAGAATGAGATCATATATAGATATGAAAAGATAAATGAATTATTTGACCAATAGCAATTAATACTGAAATAACAATTAATATCAAATGCATGAGAGGAGAGAATGCATGAGAAGAAGAATATTGTGAGGAGAGAGAAGGTAAATAATTTTGGCTTTACAGAAATTATAATTTGTAGCTCATGTAAAATTATGGTGAATATTACATATTTACCAATATACTAAATATAGGTTTCAACATCTTTTAATGGTTTTTTTTTGGTAAGGACATTTTTTATTGGTTTGACTACAACTTTTTGACCATACTATATATATATATATCAACATGTATAATTGAACTGCAAATTAAAAATGCTAAAAAAATGAAGAAAAAAAAGTGAAGAGTGAGAAGATCAATGAAAAGAGAAAAAAATAATAAAAGTTGCAACATTCTCTCACCTTTCTTGGCAGTGGTAAAGAGTAGAAAAAAAGGTGTGTGTGTGGATCGTGTGGATGGCACACTTATTTAGTCACTCTTGTTTGTGTACAAATGCTACACGCCGTCTCTATGATCTCTACCTTCAGGTTGTTAAAATAAAAAATATATTTTGTGCATCTGATAGGCTCTTAAATCGAACACTATACTATATACATTGGTGGCATTGATTCTGATCTTATTATTTCATTGGCGGTGGTAATCTTGATCCATTGTTTTTGTTTGAGAGCTTCAAGAAGGAATGAATTGTCTTCTTTGGAGGTAGAGGCAGAGTAACATGATGCTAGTAATGCTAGAGAGGACCATACACTTCATTATTATTTTATTTTATATTTTGACTTGATTACTTATTGGTTTTTTCTTGTCTAACCTTTTAAGATTTGGAAGTATTTAATCTCAACACCGATATAAATTTTTATAAAATATACCGTTTAATTGAAAGTTTATATTATATAGATCATTTGTGTAAAATTTTAGATAAATCGAAAATCATTTGATATGTTATTGAAACACATCAAAATTAATCGTTTCTAAAATTTTACAATTTATATGATATAAATTTTCTATCTAACCATATATTTTATAAAACTTTTTGTAATAGTCGGAGATAAATATCTCCAAATCTTGAGGGGCTGTCACCTTAGTTATTTGTGGAATTGTTTGGGCCGGATCGGGTAGGGCTTTGGTTGGGTTTTGTCCTTTTTTTTTTGCTTCCTTGCTTTTTCCTTTCCTTGTGTTGATCTTTGTGTGCATACCTCTATTTGGTTTATCGTATATACTGTATTATATATTTTGAAATTTGGTAACACTTGTGATCAAAGATGGAGACGGCGCAGTTATGGGGACCAAGGGAGAGGGGTTAAAAAACATGAAAATTACATTAATTAATTCTGTCGGGATGTGTCCATTTGCCTGCAAAAGCACTCAATGATTTTTATTTTGCATGTCAAAGCTATATAGTATTTCATTTCATGCAGCTAGTTGCATGATCTCTTTCTTCTGATTTCACCTAGCTAGTTGCAACCCTTTTGAGCAAAGTTGAAATTTTTGTAACTTTAGAGTTAGAATTTGTAATATTTACTATTATGCTCTGAGTATGAGATGGATATATCTCGCAGCAGTGGTAAACTTTTATTTTTTTCTGCGGATAAGGTTTGTCATATGTATGGGGTCAGTGTAGTAGCATTCCACACACTCCATATATTTTTGTCCTTTTGATTTGTCTTCTTTGTTCTAATCAATTCACGTGAAGCCTCTATTACGTACTCCATAATTATATTACTACCTTTCATCTCCCTTCAAATTTAACTTAATATGCGTACCGCTCTTGTTGGAAAATTAGGTAACTAGTATAATTAAATTCAATTCACAAATTCATTCTATTTTTTTTTCTATGCATGTGTGTATATAATCAGACTCAATAATTTATAGTAGTTTTCAAGTTATTTTCAAGAAAATAAATTGATTGCGAGGAAGAAATATATCAATATATTTTAATTTAAAGCGTTATGTTCTTCAAAAATATATATTTTAATTTAAAGCATTATGTTCTTTAATTTAGTTTTTGATGCACTGATCATGTTTGATTCAAAATCGAAAGTTAGAGACTGATGACATTTTTTTTGAGTCAGGTTGAACTCTCTCAGATGGTTATAGATGAATGTCTTTTAAGTATGAGATTAGAAGTGATCATCTTTTAGGTAGTGTAGTTTTAAACTTTTTCATTGGTGTTCCGTGTTTACTCGGCACCTCTGTTTTGTAAATTTCTCTTTTATTGGTCTTTGTTCGTCTTGAACAAAGTCTTAGTTTTATTAATAATATTTTCCATTAAAAATTATATTTTAAAACATTATATTTAACAAATGTTTTTAAAACACTTATTAAGAATTTTGATTTAGATTGTACCCAAAAAAAAGAGAAATTTGATAGAGAAAGTTTTAGAATTAATTTAGATTTTTAAATATTTATTATACAATTTTCAATAAAATATTATTTCCTCCGTCATAAATTGGTGTTCATTTTGGATTTTTTTTTAAAGAAATAATTAGTTTTGTTGATTTCAATAATTAATAAAATGAGTTTGTTTATGTTCCGTTGAGCATAACTAACATTATATGTTATATGCAAGGATCATTGTTCGAACCCTATTATGTCCATCTATTCACCTTATAAGGTGAAATTCTTGTCACTAAGTTACAACACAAAAAAAAAGGTTTTGTTGTTTACTGAAATGTCCTTATTAATAATTGTTAGTAGAGTAATTTGATGAATTGAAATCCAATAAATAAAGGTAGATTATTGAAAAAAGAGTAATAAGTCATATTTTGACGATATTCTAAAAAGATACTTCCCCCGTCTCAAAATAAATGTCATTGTTGACCATTTTGCATTATTTACATAATCTACTTTGACTTCATTTTTTACTAATATGTAAATATTAGAATTTAAGATGTTGTTTGATTTATCTCGATGAGTATTTTTAAAGAATACAATTTTTATAATTTTTAAAGATAGATAATTAAATATATTAACGATCAAAGTTGTGCGCTAGCAAACGTGAACTGATCAATTGTGACACTTATTTTAGGACGGAGGGAGTAAAAAGTTTGAGACATAAGAAAAACTCAAAAAAAAACACTTATAACTCCATATCATATAGTTGGGAGAAGAAAATATATATATTATGTGTCTCACAAGTTTCCTCGCTAAATGGTGCGGTGGAAATTTCATACTTATATTACACTCCTTCATATGAAAATATAAGTCACTTTGAGAAAAAAAATTCTACTAAAATATGTTATTTTACATTACCAATAAAACATTTAATGCTATTTTTTTAATTATATTTTTAACTGTTTAGTACTCGATCTTCTTTTGCTTCTTCATTTTATCTTTTTCATATGATTAATGAAGGACAATTTTGTAAAGTAACTTATAATTTATCTTTTCTATACAACAATAATTACATTTCTTAATTTGTATAATATAGTCAAAACAATTTATATTTTAGAACGGGACTTAGCTTATAGAAAAAGTAATTCAACATTTATTTTGAAACATTGTACTAGCATAGTAAAATTAATGTAACGGCTTTGATAGACCAGAATCAATGAACATTTTGACCTTAGTCAAAAAAAAAAAAGGAACATTTTGACCGTGGAAGACATTTGTATTGTAGTATAATTTAAGGAGTAGGGTGTAAAATAATAATGAGAGGACATATTTTTGAGGAATACTATATTTCACTGTGAATTAGGAGTAGACATGTTGCCACATATATCCTCTTCTCTCCCACTCCTTGTATCCTTTATATATTAGTGGACAAATGGATCAAAGCTGGAATATAATACCGTTTCAGTTGCAAATATACTTTGCACCATAAGCTTGCACTCATTCACATCTCATCTCTCTCTCTCTCTCTGATCACCCCCTTCAATTTATTCTCTGAGCCCAGCTAACTTGAATATTGATTATTTTCTGTCATATATGATGAATAGGTTACCACCACCTTATCACTCTTCTCTTATGTCTTTGGATCTTAATATTCAAGATCATAACCATGACCATGACCAACTTTCTAGTCCAAATTCTTTTAACTCATTTTCTTCTCTATCATCTTCATCATCATATCCTATTCTCTTAGATCAGCCAGATCAAGTTCAACAACCAACTTATTACTTCCAAACAAATGATCATCAAGAGGTAAAATTATTATATTATTTATTATTATACTAATTAATTTAGAGGCATATAGATTAATACCATATTGTATATTATTTTTATTATTAATTTGATCATGTGATCTTCTTAATTAGGTTGAGAAGATTAATATTTTTTCAAGTGGATCATGGGATAATTCAGCTGCAGAAAACCATGAGATCATAAAAAGTAAACAGAAGCTGACAATTAGATGGAAGAAAGAAATTAATAATATTGAAGCAGCTGATCATAATCAGGATGGTACTGATTCAGTGAAGTGGATGTCTTCAAAGATGAGAATGATGAGAAAGATGATAGTTTCAGATCAAACAAGTGCTTCTAACACAGCAAGCAACTCAAAGCTTGAAGATCAAAAGCAACCACTAGGGACTGACAATAGCAGCAGCCACAACAATTATTCAAATCAAATTAGGGTTTGTTCTGATTGCAACACAACTAAGACCCCTCTTTGGAGGAGTGGACCAAGAGGTCCCAAGGTACATCATATCCACCTTTACAAAATTAAATCAATTTAAATTGAGCTATGTTTGGATATTCGGTGACGCAATTTTCCAACATCTTGATTCATGGTTTTTCAAACCTCGAAATTATTGAACTTATATCATATGTTTGAAATTACGATAGTCTTGATGAAATCACGGTCACACAGTTCTTTTGTTGAACTTTTTGTAAAATCACAGTGATTCACCACTTTTCTGACAAACTCTCACGTACATGTTATCTAACACAAAATCAAACATACAATTTGTATTTACTTTTTAGGCTCAAACTTTTGATCATCATTAGAAGAATCACTAACATTGTTTTATATTATTTATTAACTAAATATGATTTTGAAAATTGAACAGTCACTTTGCAACGCATGTGGGATTAGACAAAGGAAAGCAAGACGTGCCATGGCATTGGCTGCAGCATCAGCAAATGGGACAACAGTAGCTGATCAGACATGTTCTGTGAAGAGAAAAAAGTTGCAGAAGAAAAAAGAGAATAAGTCCAAAATTGAGTGTTCTACACATTTGAAAAAGAAACCCAAGTTTGAATCACAACCATCTCAAACTAAAAAGGAGTTCATAACTTTTGAGGATTTGACATTAAGTTTGAGTAAGAATTTGTCTGTTCAACAAGTTTTCCCTCAAGATGAAAAGGAAGCTGCAATTCTTCTCATGGCTTTATCATATGGATTAGTCCACGGTTGAGCTAGCTTAATGCACTTGTTCAATTTATGATCATTGTTGACTAGGTTTTTGATACTATTATTCTTATTATATCTATATATATTAATATTAATTAGGGGTTATTATTATTAGGACTATAGTTTGAATTTGATTAAGGGTTGTGTACTAGGAAGAAGGTGCAATAAAGTTGGTTAGGGAAAATTATGGAAAAGGATGAAAAAGGACCACAAATAAGTTGCATTGTTGTGACTAGATGGTGTGGGAGAGTGTGATCTTGTGAGTTTTTTTTACAGTATTTTTTAAGAAAGGGTGATCATGTGAGTTTGTTTTTTTATTTTTAAGAAAGGGTGATCTTTTAAGTTGTGAAGTTAATTATATATATGTTTGATTTGAACAAGTAGACAATAAGAAAGGAATATTTATCTTGTTCATGAAGTTCATATTATCTCAAGAATTAGTACTACAATAAAATTCTCAAAGATTTTATATATGTGTAATTGCCTAAAATTATGATGGTATCATTTATTTTTCCATACAATATACTCCATGAGAAATTCATGAGAAAAAAAGAATAATGATGAAATCATCTTTATTTTTTATTAAATCTCTCGCTCAAAAGGGAAATTCATCTCATTATTAATTATATATATGATGGTATTATATTATGAGAAACCAAGTAATGTGAGACCCAAACAACTCCAACACCCACATTCACGCTTAATGTTGGCCTTTGTCCAATTTTCATATTGAGATATTTAATCTAGCTCTAATACTAAGTTAAGTTGGTTTTGATCTCATCCCAAAATAACTATCTCAAATTGTGAAGGTGCTACAAACAAAATAACTTCAACACTCCAAAAATCTCAATAATACGGGGCTCCAAACAACTTCAACAAATACATCTAAAAAAATACCAAATTTATGTTTGGTACCACAACAAAAATATCAAAATTACGGTAATCTACCGCGAGTGATTTTCTAAAAACTATACTTTGTATTTTCTGCAAAATTATGTTCCGTCACCTTGATTTTTGACATATTTATTGTGATACATAATAGTATGCACTAAATTCTCTCTTATACTTAAATAGCCAGTAATATAACTATATAAGAGTAAAATAATGCAAGTGGGAGGAATATTGAGGATTTGAGATGAGAAAGAAAGCAACATGACTAGTTATTTCTGTAACGTTCTTTCCTGTCCCGTATTAATATAAAAATATTTGACCAATGTAATTTGGGAGGTTCTGTTTCTTCTCTCAATGATGACAGTGATGATTCGGGTTGGTGATGCAGCTTTTTGTTTTGTGTCTAGAGAGAGAGAGTTACCCTTTGTGGGATACACAGTTGATTTTAGATTTTGTCTGCTTCACAATCACAGTAATAACGCAAGGCAAGTAGACTTGAATGATTGACTCTTCATGGTACCCAAATGGTGGCGCCACACTCAACGTAACAACACCAAACCTTATCATTATTATTGGGTTCAGATCAGATCATTTCCCATTTTAGTCGGAGACAATTTACACAGTGCTATATATAGTACTGTTATGCCTCTGTTTCAAAATGAAATGAAAATGGTCCAAGGATTTTCCATGTACTACTCAAGAAAAACCATGAATAAAGTAATCATGTAAATCCATTTTACAACTCTGATGCTAAAAAACTCTCTTAATATTTCATGTCACATATTTCATGTCGTGAAGGGTGGGTGTGTATCAACAAAATCTTCTTATATATATATTCAATCAAGGGTCAAGTGACTCAAACAAAGACGGAACTTAAATACGTGCAAATATAAATGTGGTCCTCATAATCAACCACTATACTTGTTCACAAATATAGGCTGTTAATTGACTAAATAAAAATATGATAGTAATGTTAGTTTTGTTAATAATTTCTTTTTAAAGTTTATCTTACACGAAAGAAGAATAATTTATTTTTCTAATCTGGATTCCCTCCATTAATTCCTAAACATTGTTTATATATGTTTTTTTTGGTAATGAAAACATTGTTTATTTTTTTAATAGCAAAACTATACTGTATTACAAGGAACTATGAAAATACAATAATTGTTCAAGATATTATAAAAAGATAATTATTTTAGCAAAGTAAACTTAACTCATGACATTAATCAGCAAATTATTGATACAAAAGAGAATAATTTTAAATCTATGGAAATTATTCTAAGAATTGGCCACCCTAAACGTACTCCAAGTTACCACCACACTTTATCGGACATAACTTTCACAATCAATTGCGAATCACGCTAAAAAAACATGACTATAACATTTGTGAATCACATCTTCCAATGTACGTAGAAGAGCATAAGATTCTCTTTTCAAAAGTGCAAAGTCTGCTTTAAACACATGAAAAAAGCAAAAGATAAATTTAATACTTATATTTAAAGTATTAAATTCTTAAAATATCTCATTAATAGACATGGGGATGTAGCTCAAATGGTAGAGCGCTCGCTTTGCATGCGAAAGGCACGGGGTTTGATCCCCTCCATCTCCACCTATGATTTTTTTTTAACCAATCTTCTTATTTTAATTTTTTTTTGGTCAAGCTTCTTCTTTTTGCGATGATTGATTGACCGTAAAAAATGTTACACTTAACATACTAGGAACGTACCCGTGCGTACGCACGAGACGCACACAGAAGATATATTCTAATAAATACTTAGTATCAGAAGATATCTTTCGACAGATGATATAAACAATCCGTACGAAGAGATGAACAATTTACCAAGTGCATATTGGTTGGGCCTTACGGCCCGTTAGTCGGGATCAGATTCAAAAGGTTCTTACTTGTCTGCGAAGAAAATACAAAGCAAATTCGAAAATACAAAGAAAACAAATAAATACACTCATTCATTTTGTGCGTTAAGGTCTTCCACAATTGTTTGGTAGCAAAATTCGCAGGGATCATCACCACCATCATCGTCATCGGCCTTTGGTTTTGATGAAATGACTATGAATGAAGCTCCTCCACCTGCACCTCAAATTGGGTCACCCATGAAACGCTTCAAATTCGTTTGGCGCTTTCTTTTGCTCTCAAACCTTGCTCTTGGAGGTCAGTTACACTTTTTTGTTGATTTCCACTTTCATTGTTGTTGTACCTTGAATTTTATGATCAATGGGTCGTTTTTTTTACTGTAATCTTAAACAGCAATGTGGTTTTGGCTTGTTACGTATATGCATATCAGGTGTTTGATATATTGCCTAATATACATCTTTTTTTTGTTTTGTGGCTTTTCCTTTCAAGAAGGTGCCCGCGTGGCATGTGCACGATTAAATTATGTGTCTGATTAAGCTAGTTGGCTTCTTTAATGTTGCAATAATTTTTTTGTGATAATTCATGGTTGTGCTGGGAAAGGGAAGATTGTTCTGATTGTCTTTAGTAAATATGACTGTGTTATGTTCAACTTGAATGATAGTGAGTTTATTTCTGCCACATTCATTTGGCATTCAAGAACGGAGCTTTTTGAATCCAAATTTTATGGAGTCGAATTATAGATCACTTGTCTTTGTTTGGGTATTTGGGGGCATGGGAGGGACGATTATCATTGTATAATGGGTACATCTAAAACTGATTTGTGGTATGGTTCATCTCTTGGTAAAATTTCATGACTTTGTCATGTGAGTTCGTGTTAAAACTTTAGATCTATTTGTCACTATTTAAACATTTAAAACTTTGATTGGGCCAAGCTTATTTAATATCTATTAAGGAGAATTAAACATTACATGAATGGATCTATTCCCCTAATTTGCTTATGTTTCTCCATGATTCGTATTTGATAATTCGCAGCTTTTCTGTTTGCAAGGGCAAAACGGAGAGATTCAATGGAGATTCATAGAAAAAGAACAGAACACAGATTGCACAAGAGCAAAGCTACTGTTGAAGTTCCTCCTGAACCCATCACAAGTTCAATGGACCTAAATTATGAAGATTTCTTGGTCCCTGACGCAATGCCTGCGGTAGTGCAGGCTCCAATTCCTGAAGAAGAACAACGCAAAGTTTTCAAGTGGATGCTGGAAGAGAAAAGAAAAGTGAAACCAAAGGATGCTATGGAGAAAAAACAAATTGATGAAGAAAAGGATGTTCTTAAGCAGTTCTTGCGTGCAAAATCAATACCCAAGTTTTAACTTCCTCTTGACTCTTGCAATTTTAAATAACTGATAGATTACAGTTTCAATCTGATAATTTGTCTCTGACTTTGATAAGCTCATTGCTTCTGAAGTTCATTTTTTGTTGAGCAGGACAGTGACGGGTTAATGGCATTGCATTTCCAAGAGTCTTAGGGAAGCAAGCATCAACTTAACCTCTACATTCTTGTAACCATACCACTTGTGCATTGGGGGATAACTGTAACCATCTTCTTATATAATTGAAACTTATATTATGCAAGAATATTAGTGTATATCAACAACTTCATTGAAAACTAGAATCAGTATGCCCCTACTCGTAGGTCTCTACTTATCACTTGTATACTTTAATCTTTTATCCTAACATATGATATATTTCTTGGTTGTGTGCCTGGATGAATGATGTACTTGCCAATTGTTATTTTAATGATTAAGCCTATCTTTGGATCCTTAGTGAATTCATCACTCTCACTTTTGTAATTTTTTTAAAATCCAAACACACTAAATTTTATGGTGAAATCCATTGTGGGGGACCAGAGGCGGATCCAGGGGTGGCTGGGATGGGCGGCCGCCCACTGTCCCAAAAAATGAAATTACTAATATGCCCTATATATTTAAATAAAATAACAAAATTATACTATATATATTTCCTTCGCGTAATTTATTTATAGGTTTAAGGCTAGCTGAGTGGCTAAAGGTGTGTGATTGATAGTAAGGTGACGGGGTTCAACTCCCATTGAGTGATATTTTTTTTATATTTTTTCTGTTTTATTTTTATTTACCAAAAAGAAATGTATTTTAACAAATGCAAAGAGATTTGAACATGATCTTTAGTGAAATTAATACACTTAACCTTATAAAAATTTATGAATCAAAAATATTATTCGGCAATGCATATTATAATTTTTTAATCGCCCACCCAAGTATTTTGTCCTGGATCTGCCACTGTGGGGGACGCATATGTACTGGCAAAAGAAGACACAAGAAATGATAGCGAAATTAACAATAAAATTTAACTGATTTGTTTGTTTTTTTGTGGCAAACTTGTCATGTGAAAGTGGTGAACATTGATATACTTCAAGTGGGTCAAGGTGAACAATCAAAATTTTTGTTATATGACACAGCGTAAGAACTGTACTTGATGTGGAGGAGTCACCAACCTCAGCTGTTGAGATGAGGATCAAATCGTTGCAGTGAATATGAATCTCAAATGTCATTCGCCGCCAATCTTCATGCACATCCCACAGATGTTATCCTACACCTACAGGGTTGGTTGAAAGAGTGGTGCTCAATTTTCTTTCATTCATGATTGTAAAATAAAACACATTTTGTCTAGGCCTGTACCTGAGAACAGTAAACTACGTACTGTACATATCAAAGTTTGTGTCCTCTCCTTGTCAGCTTCGGTGTCTTGATTCAATTGCATTTGGTGCCACTCCAAAGCAGTGCTCTAATTAATGATTTAATATGTGTTTAAGTACAAGATGCAAACTCAAAATACCAAAGTTGGTTTTAAGAAAGTAATGTTATTCTGAATTCTGTTAATTCCAATTGAAATAATTTCAAATGAATAAACACTTAGGGTTAAGGGTATGTGAAAGATTAAAAATGTAAAAACAAATTATTGAATGGAAAATAAACAAAAATTTCTACTGTAAAAGCATCTAATTTAATTACTTCTACACCTAAACTTCAGTTTGCAGAGAAAAACACAGTTACCAAGTAATATGTCATGTTCAAAGGAATGTGTTTTCATTGGCATGATTTGGTTATCAAGAGCTGAAAATTGATCGTTGTTGTTGATGCAATAGTACAGAACTTGGCAATATGCTAGTTTTGTTTGAGAGCTTGTTACAGATTGAAATTTAAGAATCTTATTTAGTCACCTTAATTATCAATGCAGTTATTGTCTTATAGTGATGAACTATTTGTCTTTGCAACGTTAGGGACCATCCTGATCTCAGGTACTCACTCTCATGTAGCAAATTTGTTTTATATATATTAGGGTTAAACAATTTTTTTGTCGCTAAAAATATAACAATTTTATTTCAGTCTTTAAACATAGAAACAAACATTTTTGTCCTCCTAAAATTTTTTGTTTCATTTTTAGTCCATAATGACCAATTTATGTTTAATTTGTACTTTTTTTAATCATAATTTGTATGTTATGTTCATCTATTATTATGTAAAACTTTTTGTATGATCATATAATGTTTAAAAAATATCAAGGCAAGGACATGTCTTCATTAGAAAATATATAGAGACCAAAAACAAACATAAATTTTAGGAGGATGAAAATACTTCGATTTCATTTTTAAACAAAAACCTCATTTAACTTTTAATTTTATTAGTTTAGATGTAAAATTATAATTTCAAATAATTTGTACCAAACCGTCCAAAGACAGGACTATTGAAACCCTCACTTTAGACCTACCAACAATTTTTTTTTGTTTTCGTTAGATAAAATAATGCCTTATATATTATTAATGCTTTAATTTTTTTCTGTCAAAAGAAAAGGTTTAAGAAAATTAAAAACAAAATAAATTGAAATTTTATGAAAGGCTTGTAAAAACATGTAAAATCATAAACTCGTCATAGACTATATGAATCTACTTGAGTCTATTCGAATCTATTAAAAATTAATTTTATGCGTGAGTCTACTTGATTTGACTTTCTCGAGTCTCGACTCGTAAACTCATATGAATTAGAGAGTCTACTCGCGAGTTTGACAACTATACCTATAAACCGGTTTTGTATATTCACACCTGTAACTACATCCCATTCAACTCCGCATTAAATACATAAAATTTCTGCAGATTCCTATGACTAAGAATATAATGCTCGATGCAAACACTTGTCCATTTGTAGAATACAAAAGAAACCACGTCAAGAAGTGAATGAAATCTCATTTGATTTCGTTATCATATGCTATCAGTTATCAATGTTAACCCGTGGGCCTTATCGCCTCTATAGCGGTAGAACTTGACAAGATAAACCGATTACTTATTGCTGGATCCGCATTGCATGCAAGTTTTAGTTCAAAAGGCCCTATAATTATTTATAACTTGTGTACTCTATATAGGTGACAAGGCAAAGACAACATCAACTCATCAAACTATATAAATTATTGATTGATGGGTATCTTTTTGGTTTACTATTTGACATACTCTCGTACGTAGTATATACTTTCTAATTTTAAATATAAATAAAATTTAATCAAAGAATACTATTATATATATCATGTAAAAATTGAATAAAATACATTTAATTTTTATCAACAAATTTTTGCTTGTATTTGAATTTGAAATTAGTACACAAAACTAAATTAATCAATAAAGACTTTAAAAGGGGAAATTTTTTCAGCATATCTTTTACTTTTTGTTATTGTTACAAGTATAAATTTTCATTATACATAAGACTCAATGATCGAATTAGAGTCTAAATTTTTAGCACTTAGAGTATTTAATTTAATTTATTGTTGGTAGAACCATTTGAGTTGTTTTTGGTATAACAAAGAACCATTAGAGTTATAGGTGAAAAAAAATACAACCTTGACACTTGCTACTGTGGCATTGAAAGATAGCGTTATATTTCATGCAAGTCTACATTTTTCATGCCAATGAGAATCTATATAGTACTATATGCTAAAATGAAAAAGATGAAAATTGTAATGTAGAAGAGAAGAGTGTGACAAAAGAAAAGGACGGAACTAAAGCCAAATATTTAGTAGTATATCTTTGGTCGTTGTTGTTTTTTGTTTTGAATGAAAATGAAAAATGCAGAGAAGGAACGTAAAAAGAGAGTAATGCTGCAAAGTTATTTTATTTGATACTAATTGATATGCTTAAATACAAAGAGTAACAACTGAATGCAAAATACTGCTCCATGATTTTAGCAACCACTAACTAAGTGAAAACAAATGAGAAACTAACTTATAGCCAACAAAATAGGAAACTAAAAAACACTAACAACAAAATATTAGATATTTTGCTTTGACTTATTCAAACTGAAATTACTTTGCCAGCATCAAAAGACACGTTTCAACACTCCTCCTTGTCTTTGAGGCTGCAAACTCCTAGCTTTTTCCTTAAAAATTCGAACCTGCTAAGTGAAGGAGGCTTGGTGAATATATCAGCAGCTTGATCTTCTGTTCTACAGTAAACCAGATTTATATCACCATTTTCTTGCACTTCTCTTAGGTAAAATAACTTGACATTAAAGTGTTTGGTCTTCCCATGAAACACCGGATTATTTGAGATTGAAATAGCTGCTTGATTATCAACAAAAATCTGTGTACTTTGCTCTTGCTTCAGGCCCAAATCTGCTAAGATATTCCTTAACCAAATAGCTTGATTTACAGCTGCTGCTGCAGCTACAAACTCAGCTTCTGCTGTTGACTGAGCTACAACCTCTTGCTTCTTTGAACACCATGAAAAAACACTTGAACCTATGTTGAAACAGTACCCTGAAGTACTCTTCATATCATCCAAGCTACCTGCCCAATCACTGTCAGAATAGCCAAATAATCTGAAGTCTTTGACTTTGCAGTACTTGATTCCATAATGAACAGTTCCTTTGATGTATCTTACAACCCTCTTTGCTGCCTTCAAGTGCAATTCACTAGCACAATGCATGAACCTTGACAGCAAGCTAACTGAAAATAGAATGTCAGGCCTTGTAGATGTAAGATACATTAGACATCCAATCAAGCTTCTGAAATGAGCTTCATCAACTTTATCAGCCCCATCCTCCTTGATAAACTTCTCCTTTTGATTCATAGGAGTGTTCATTGTTTTGCATTCATCAAGCTGAAATTTTTTTAAAATCTCCTTTGCATATTTTTTCTGACAAATAAAAATCTCATTCTTCTTTTGAGTGATCTCCATGCCCAGAAAATACGTCATAAGACCAAGATCAGTCATCTCAAAGACATCTTTCATCTCTTGCTTGAATTCTTCAACTAGTGTTATGTTGCTTCCAGTCACTAAAAGATCATCAACATACAAAGAAATGATCAAAATATCGGCACCAACGTGTTTGACATATAGTGTAGCTTCAGATCGGCTCTTTTGAAAACCTAATTGCAGCAAATGAACATTAATTCTGTTGTACCACACTCGTGGGGCTTGCTTTAAGCCGTAAAGTGCCTTTTTCAGCAAGTAGACTCTATCTTCTTGGCCTTTGACAAAAAAACCTTCTGGTTGCTCAACATATATCTCCTCTTGCAGAAAACCATTAAGAAAGGCTGACTTGACGTCCATGTGAAACACTTGCCATCCTTTTTGTGCTACAATGGCAAGTAGTAGCTTGATTGTGTCGTGTCTTGCTACAGGAGCAAAAGTATCGGAATAATCAATTCCGAATATTTGAGAATAACCCTTCACAACAAGCCTTGCTTTGTGTTTGTTTATAGAGCCGTCGGGGTTGAATTTTGTTCTAAACACCCATTTCACTCCAATGACCTTTCTATCATGAGGTCTTGGAACCAATTCCCAAGTTTGATTTTTTTCAATCATTGACAGCTCCTCCTGCATCGCAGCTAACCATTTCTCCTTGGTAGCAGCTTCTTCAAAGCTGGCAGGTTCAAATACAGCTATGTTGCACACTACTATGCTACTTCTTTCATAGATATCGGAGACTAACCTTGTGCCTCGAACTGGTGGATCATCTATTGTATCTTGAAGCTCCAATGCAGCATTCTCATCATCTGAATCATTCCAAGGCCAATTTTCATTCTCAAAGACATCTCTACTTTTCTGATTATTTTGATCATTCCAAGACCAGTTTTCATTCTCTATGAAGTGCACATCTCTACTTACCAAAAACTTTCCAGTTTGAGGTTGAAAAATTTTGTAAGCTTTAGAGATTGTGCTGTAGCCAATAAATACTCCAGGTTCAGCCCTTTTGTCAAGCTTGTCACGCTTAACCTGAGGTACATGTGAGTAGCATAAGCAACCAAATACTTTAAAAAAATCCAGAGAAGGTTTATAACCAAACCAGGCCTCAAAAGGAGTTTGATTTTTCAAAGCTCGTGTCGGGAGTCTATTTTGTATGAAAACAGCCGTACTTGCAGCTTCAGCCCATAGCTTCTTTGGTAATTCCTTTTGATGAAGCATACACCTAACCATGTCCATGATTGATCTATTTTTCCTTTCACTCACTCCATTTTGTTGGGGAGTATAAGGAGCGGTCAATTGATGTTCAATCCCTGCTTCATCACAAAATTGTTGAAACTGATTTGAGACATACTCTTTCCCATTATCTGATCTCAGAATTTGAATATGACAATTGCTTTGATTTTCAACATGAGTTTTGAATTTCCAAAACACTGCAGCTACTTCTGATTTGTATCTAAGAAAATAAATCCAGCACATTCTGGTAAAGTCATCAATAAAAACAATATAGTAAAGACTTCCATTTAGTGATGGAGTTCTTTGTGGTCCAGCAACATCACTGTGAATAAGTTGGAGCTTCTGTTTTGCCCTCCAGTTACTTGTAGAAAATGGCTTCCTTGTTTGCTTCCCAAATTGACAAGCTTCACATTCAGTTGGCTTTTCTGTTAAGGAAGGAACTCCACGAACTAGTTGATTTTTCAACATGTAGTCCATTCCCGAATGATGGAAATGGCCTAGCCTTTTGTGCCAAAGATCAGTTGTGCTTGTTGCGACTGGAAAAGCAGATTGCTCCTTCATTGGATCAAATGAAAAGCTCTTGCTCTTCATTTTGACTTTGAATATTTCATGGCCTGTTTGGTCCCTGATTATGCAGTTTTTATCTTCAAAAATAACTTTGAACCCTTTTTTCAAGTAGTTGTCCAACACTGAGCAAATTCTGGTTTATTTCAGGTACATATAGAACATCAGTGAGATTTTTCGTACCTGTGTAGCTTGTTATAGCTATTGTTCCCTTGCCTTTAACTGCAATACGCTCACCATTTCCAATTTTGACCCATTTTATTTCGGTGCCTTCCAAATGTTTGAACAAAGCTTTGTCGTAGGTCATGTGGTTAGTGCAACCACTATCAATCAACCAAGATTCATATGAAGTGTTAGTGGAAAAACATGTTGCAACAAAGAGATGGTCTTCCTCCTCCTCCTCTTGCTGGACATTTTCTGCTTCAACCGCAACTTGTTGGATTTTAGCTCTACAAATCACAGCTTCATGACCCATCTGATTGCACTTGCTGCACTTCGCATCTGGCCTTCTCCAACACCGAAATGGTGCATGACCCGTAATTCCGCAGTGCTGACAAGGGGGATAACTTTTCTTTTTACCCTTTCCTTTGTTATAACTAGTTGCACCATTTTCACTACTTGCTGGATGGTTCTTCATAGAGTTTGATTGTTGGCTCTTGGCTGGTAAAGCACCTTCAACCATATGATCTTGCCTCATAAGCCTCCGTTGCTCATGGGCTTGCAAGGCATGTATGACTTCTGCCAAGGTGATCTTAGAAAGATCCTTTGTATTCTCTAAAGAGGCTAGAGATGCCTCATATCTTTCAGGCACTGTAACCAAAATTTTTTCTACAATTCTGGAATCAGCAAATTTAGTGCCAAGTAATCTAACCTTGTTTGCAATGGAAAGCAATTTATCTGAGTATTCTTTGATTGTCTCAGACTCTTTCATTTTCTGCAACTCAAATTCTCTCATCAAATTAAGCACTCGCATGCTTCGAATTCTCTCGTCCCCTGCATATTCTTCCTTCAAGTAGTCCCAAATTTCTTTTGGTGTATTGAGGGTCATGATTCTAGTGAAAACTGTTTCTGAAACACCAGCAAAGAGACACGATTTTGCCTTTGCCTTACTGGTTTTTTTCTCCTTGTGAATTCTCATCTGAGCCATGGTAGGATTATTCGGCAGCGGAGGAACTTCATAATCCTCTTCCACAGCTTCCCAAACGTCCAAAGCTTCTAGGTAAGACTTCATTCTTACTGCCCAAAGGTCATAGTTCTCCCCATGAAAGACAGGAGGAGCAACTTTTGAGAAACTTGAGTCAGCATCCATTTCACAGGTCCCTCAAGAAGAGAGCTCTAGATACCAATTGTTGTTTTTTGTTTTGAATGAAAATGAAAAATGCAGAGAAGGAACGTAAAAAGAGAGTAATGCTGCAAAGTTATTTTATTTGATACTAATTGATATGCTTAAATACAAAGAGTAACAACTGAATGCAAAATACTGCTCCATGATTTTAGCAACCACTAACTAAGTGAAAACAAATGAGAAACTAACTTATAGCCAACAAAATAGGAAACTAAAAAACACTAACAACAAAATATTAGATATTTTGCTTTGACTTATTCAAACTGAAATTACTTTGCCAGCATCAAAAGACACGTTTCAACAGTCGTAAAGAAAATGTGAAAAAGGAAAATGTTGGCCCAAAATAGAGGATCAACAATCGTCACCTAGTTGACATGAAACAAGA
The DNA here is from genome assembly GCA_951804385.1 of Trifolium dubium. Taxonomy (NCBI): domain Eukaryota; kingdom Viridiplantae; phylum Streptophyta; class Magnoliopsida; order Fabales; family Fabaceae; genus Trifolium; species Trifolium dubium. Next base: position 34,614,949 of record OX638073.1, read on the forward strand.
AAACATTGTTTTCGATTATCTTTGTAATGTATAAGGAGACAAATTAAGTAATTAACGGTTACTTGTATAAATTGTATAATAATATTAACAAAAACTACGCGGTGTGCAAATTGGAACTTCTTACATATCTTAATATCTTATTTACATAAGTTTATGAAATTAATTCATATGTACAAAGCATTATGCAACTGCAAAACTTGTAACTTTAATTTTGAGGCACAAAGTTTATGGGTTATGGTTAGTCCAAAAGAAAAGCTTAGAATTGAATCTTTGCTTGCAGCTACGCCTTTGAAGTTTTGGTTTAATATTGCTTCGTGGCGTTTCCATTGTTTCATGTGTAAGGCTTAAGCTTAACATGTTCCACATGATCTCTACATCTTTGTAACCGCACATTTCTACATCATCTCGAAGATTCAACAATCCACCACCGGTTCCACCGTTGAACTCAGCGACACCGCCACCACGTCGGCATCTAGCAACAACACCTGCACCTGAAAATGATAAAATTAATAATTAAATGAAAATATTAAAAATAATTTTTGATAAAATCAAACTGAACAAGAAATACAATAAGTATCTGAATCACGATGATCATCCTCCACGACAACTTGTAATAACTTCTGTAAAATCACGATGAATCACGGTAAATCACCGTGATTCTAACACATTCATTCACTACTAAACATGCACTAAATAATGTTTAATAAAAGAATTAGAGGGACCCACCAGATTTGCGAAGCTTGATACGGGAAGAAAGAAGAGTGAAAGTTTTTCTGAGCTTATGCAACCAATCCATCTGTGAAGCGAACTGGCGCAAAGACAGAGAGGGACATAGGATAGGATATAGTAGTATATGGTTTATATTATTTACAAGTAACAAAGCAAGCACTATAGTATGTGGGGAGATTAAATAATAATGTATGATATGAGAAATGAAGCATTAAATTAGTAAAGAGAAAGGCACCGAAACCTATAACACGTTGGTTGAATGAGGTGCCAAGCGTCTTGAGTTGGTACATTCCACAAGGCCCTCTTTGGTTTGCTGCCAATAATTCATGTGCCATGTAAGCATCAGGATTTTGACTACTCTTCTTAAACTTGTTCAATTTCATTTTCTAAATCTTAGTAAAAGCATAAATAAGGAGTAGAATATTATTGATTCGGCTTCGGCTGCTCTTGTCACATTCTACGAATCCCTTAAATGGTCGGTCCACCTTTGAGTGCCTACTCAGATTACCCACCCCTACTTACTTATTCATACCACCCCCACCCTTGACTCCTCTTTTTCATTTCCTCTTTTATTATGATTTTTACCTTAATATTTTATCTAGTAAAAAAAACTTTAATATTTCGTTATTATTTTTGAACTACTAACTTTATTTTCCATTCAAGCAAAAAGCATCCACACAATTTATAGTTGACTAAAAAAAATAATATTTTAAAGTGCATTTAATAATTGCCTCTCACTTCATGAAAAATGATAACACATGTTAAAAAATCTGGTGAGTTTAGTTAGATGATAAGGACATTATGATGAGTTATATTTTGGGTATATACCACTAATGTGGTTTTATGTTTGTATTGTAGAATTTGGTGGGATATATTTTTGTATGAAGAAGCTATAAAGATTGGAGAATATAACAAATATGTTAAATATGTTAGTCATTGTTCTTATTTTTTTCCTCTCTCATTGTTATTCATGGTATAATACTCTATTTATAGAGTTACAAAAATATATTTTTAGATCATATTGATCTTAAATAACAAACAAATCCTAAATATTCTAAACAAAAATATAAATCCTATATCTAATATTAATTTATTTTAAATATAAATCTAAACTATATTTTAATCTAAAATCTTCAAAAGATATTTAGGCATTATTCTCAACACATTATACATTGTGTATATGTATTGGAGTTTGAATTTTGACATGCTTACTTATTTATTTTTAAAGGGTTAAAACTTTAGTCATTAAGAGCAACTTTATACGAGTATTTAACTAAGTTTTATGGCTAAGAATTTGATCCTTAAAATTTTTCTGACATGTGTGTTGAAAGTCCTTAGTACTTAAAATTAAGAAATATTAGTATTTATTTAAAGATTTCACAATTTTTAATTCTTAAATTATACTATTTCTTTTTTCTTTCTATTCATCACCTATTCTCCCTTCATCACCAAAAGTGTTAAAAATTTGTGGGACTTGATGAATATTATGAAACTTAATAAATAGTGTTAAGTACCATAAAATAAGAATTTGTTTTAAGAATATGTGGGACTTAATGAATATTGTAGAATTTAATTAACGAATAATGTTAAGTACTCTAAATTATTTTGTTTATCGTACATGGCTTATGTCTTAGTAGGATTCACATGAATAGTGTTATAAACTTCAATTTAAATATATAAAGATAAAGATGCTCTAAGCAATTTGACAAAAAACAACAAAAATAAAATAATTATTTTGGAATTAAAAATTTTATATTATTAAATATTAATTTCCTCTAATAATAAAATAAACAATACTCTCTCTGTCGCATTTTATTAAAATACCCTCTATTTTTATTGGTAGTAGACATTGGAATACTAAAAAGTAAATTTTTTAGTGTACTTTTTCTCTTATTTAATAATTGCTTTAAGTGATAAAATAGTAAAAATTAATGTTATAAATAGTATATGACACACAAATAATTTTGATAAGTATGATACTTATTTTAGGACGGAGGGATAGTTTCTTGAAAAAAAAAATGATAATAAATGAGATTTATATGAAACTTTTTTTTTTTTTTGAAAGGAGAATTATATGAAACTTATCCGTGGGAAAACTATTCCGAAGCAGATAATGGGATGCGCGCCTTGCCCATTGGTAACAAATATTCTGAAAGCATGAGGACGACGGTCACTACAAGTGGGCCGTTACTGGCTGCACTTTTTTCAAACCGACCGGAAAACGGCGCAATTAAACTTCACAATCACTATCCAACATTGCGCCGCCGTGGCTGGATTACCTGTGCAAGCCGTTCAAAAACTCCGAATTCAGTTTCTAACAACATTTACCACAGGTTAGTGCCTTTTCTTTCATTTCTAATTTTATTCAATCCAACAAATTCTAATGCATCAAATACAATTGCTGTTATTTAGAATCCTAATCGTAGTATTATTGATATATTGAGCGAGCAAAGCTCCCTGTCCTTACAATTACATTGAATTATATCACTTTTTTTTTTTTTATTTAACCGTGTTGACGTGTCAGTATGTGTCGTGTCCTGTGTCCGTGCTTTATAGACGCCGCGCCATTGATAAAGAAAAATGTATAAAAGCAATGGTAAATAAGACTTATATACCTAAAAAAAGAAACAACCAACTAGTGTGACTAGCTAACTAACTAACAAGTGTAACTAACTTGTATAACTAATGAGAATCAAAGTTTGTGTTTTGATTGTAAAGATAACAGTTATTACTTCTTCTTTTTTTTCCTTTAGGGGCTCAATGGGACAAATGTGGCTAACATGTTTTGATTTCTCGTGGAAATGGTTTTCTAGAATTGTTTCCTGTTACTTGTTATTGTCGCTTAATCTAGTTGCCGTGGCCTCGGATTATCCAGTTCCCTCTACGTATGCCTGTGAGGACATTACCAATTACTATTCCCCTTTGAAGCATGTAAGATTAAAAGGTGAAGCACTCAAGAGAAAATTGAATACCATCATTGCTCCACATCATTCATTGTCCTACCAAGAGGTTATTCATGGTTTTATTAAATATGTTTGTAGCCTCAGTGTTGATTTAAAGTACTGTACCATCACTTGTTTGCTATGCTATTTCTCTGGGATTTGGATTTCATGCAGTAAATATGTGACACATTTATTGATCTTAGATGTCTGATCACAAATTGTCAGTTTAGATTATTTAAAGATAATTTAGTGAAGATGTAATCTGAGCCGACCATTTTCAAATTGACAGATCAGATCAATTAATGCATGTAAATGTGTGATTTCCAAAATGCAGGGGATCCAGGTCTATTTCTCCGCGGTGTTTCAAATATTTATGTTTGTAATGTGACAGGTGTGGGATGCTCTCAAGGTTCTTGATGCTGCTGATATTGATAAACCAGGAGCTTCATCGGGAATGTATGCATTGCACTTATATCATGACTTTTTATTTTTTTATTTTAATTTGCTTTTTGTGTGATGCCTTTTGTTTATCGCATTATGTTAGCTGATTTTTATATATCTGGCGACAATTGATACACAGAGTTGAAATCTACTCTCTCAGAGTTGTTCCGAAATGGTTATCAGGAAAACCACAAGGATGGAATAGTGAGCCAACTCCTCAATTTGATGAACTTATCATTATTTCGATACTGTTTTTGGACTACTCTTATATATCTTATGGTTTTTCAGCCGTTGCTTTTGGCCTTTTTTTTGTAGCATAAATTCTCAGTTGGTATTTGTAACAAAAGGGTAAAAATGAAAGTATGTCTGATTAGAAAATATACATGTATTTGATCAAATGCTAAAGTTGAAAGATTTTTGTTTAACTAGTGTGCATTGTTTTAAGCAGTTCATTTTTAACAGTCTTTGAGCTTAAAGAAACTTGGTTCTCTGGCATCTAAATTCCTTTCCAAAACCAAAGTTAGCTCTCACCAATTTTCTTTTACTCTTATTTATAGCCTATCATTTCACATTATCTAACTAAGTTAAAGTCACTTATTTATGTAATTGCATCTTATAGGGGAGCATCTCTGGCCTCGTTCTTATGGGCTGACTACTGCTCCGTCTTTGACTGATTTACACAACATTCGCCCTGCCGACGTTAATGGTAAGGGGAACCACGGCACAGTATTTTACCAACATTACAATTTTGGTTGATTTTACAAGTTTTTCTCAGTGAATTCATCAAGGGGAAACAAGTATTATGGGGAATGCATAACTAGCTCGACCAAATGTTTGAGGCCAGCCAACAAAGAAGCTGCTTCGGACACTGAAGCAGACAAGAAGAGGTGGGCACCACCTAAGCAGGTCATATAGTCATTTTTAATTTAGTCTGTCATTTCCAAATCCTATTAATTCATTGCTGATCATGCTTAAAATTTGATGGATATATGGCCTGGTAGTTCCACCTTACATCATCTGAGCTATTATTTTTAAACATAAATAAAGGTGTTCCGGACTAGGGTTGGAGCATTTTTACTCTAGAATCTAGATTAAACCCATGATATTAAGATTTATTAAATCTCTATAATTGGTATTCACCACTAATTTGTACCTTGCAAATCAATAATAACTATTAAAAAGGAACCTGTAAGGAAGGTAAAAACTTCAGTACTGTTTTACTTCTATTTTCAAGTAGCTATGGTGCCTTTTTTTCACCTGAACAACTAATACAGCATATTGTTGATTCAAACTTCATATGGGTATACCTCTTTGGTATTTATGTCTAGAAGTTTTTTTACCTCAGGTTAGAGGAGATATTGCAAGGGCATTAATGTACATGGCAGTCACTTATGGGTTTCAACAACCAGGGGGAAGTCTAGGTCTTCGCCTTTCAGACACTCCAAATGCTGGTAGGTTAAACTGTTGAAGTTCTCGCCAAACAATAATATTTGAATTGTGAACATAACCCCAAGGGGTAAAATACTTGCCTTACTTGTGTTGGCTGAATTTTCAATGTGTTTATCTTGATTTGTATTTATCTTGAAGGTCGCCCCGTGTTAAATGTTTTTTTATAATACTAATAGTAATTATGTACTGTACTTATTAATAACAATTCTATACTCAATTTATGTTGCAATGTACATATTGTTTTATGTTGAAAAACAAGGTGCTTCTGAAAGTTGCAACTTGTTTTTTGCTTCTAATTGAGTATAAAATAACTCTGGTCCTTGTCTGTGATTTTATCTTATCCTTCAGAATTATTTAATTGATTCTTATGATTTTGGAAATGAATTTAAGTGGTCCAGCTAAGCATTCATTACTTTTTTTAATAACTTGTGTAAGTTAAAATATATGTCATAGCTTCAAATTGAAAATTTATATCGTCACTGCAGAAAACAGAGAGATGGGACTGCTTTCCACATTGTTAGAATGGAATGAAGTGGATCCACCTTCAAGGGAGGAGAAACTGAGAAATGAAAGGATCTGCAAATATTATCAGCATAATCGGAATCCTTTTGTTGATTATCCGGAGTTTGCGAATCTTATATGGAAGCAGGTTGTTTCAAAACATGTTCCTCATGGTGATATGAATGTCTCCAACAAAGGAAAATAATTAGAACAAGTGTCTCAATTACCTCACTTGTAATATTGTTTGCCGCTATTTTTAATGTGGCTGACGTCAAATCTAATTAAAATATTATCGTCATATTATATTGTTTATCGTATATGATGCCTTCTTGCTAAAGGAATGTATAATCCAGTGTTATTTTGTTGAACTAATAATAAAATCATTTGCATTTTCTTATAGTTTAATTAGTAGTTATGAATTCAAATTCAACCAAGCATGCTTCTTTACCTATTGCTTACATTGATCTAGGGTTTTGTTGACCCAGCAAAATAGTACTGTATAAGTCAAGATTTTGTATCTGTTCATTCATTCTAGATATTTTTTTAATCAAGTTATGCGTGCATTCTGTTTCTTTTTTTTTGAATCATGCATTCTGTTTCTTCTAATATTTTTCATTTGACCTTTGATTTTTCATAGGATTAACTTAATCCGATTAAGAAGAAGAAAAACAAGGTAAGTGGACAAATTTTTTTTTTATTATATCTTTTTCCATCAAATTTATTAGTACCCAAAGTAACATAAATCTCATTTACATACTATTTTACAGGCAATAAACTGCATAGTAAAACATACTATAAATATGAAGTGAGTATATTATATATCCAAGTTTTTTCTTATGAGAGATGATTATATATAGTTTTTGTTTTCATGAAAGTGAGCATTCATGAGGGAGGCCTTGAGGAAACCTTTTAGTATCAGTGCAATAATTATAAATCATGTAATTCTTTTGCACCCATTTAATCCTAGCTTGTCCTGTAGAATCCAATGATTGTTTCATCCATGATTGATCTGAAGTTGGATTTTTGGAAGAGCAAGAGGAACCTAATGAAGTCCAAACACAAGCTTGAATATTGAAGTTTCCATAAGAAGCTGTGAATGGGGCTTGGGCCCAATCCGTTTTTATAAGGCCTCCTCTTGTGGCCCAATTATCAGCATCCCAAAGGCTTGAATATATACTCATTGCTTGACTTCTTGGAAAAGGAATACCTTTTGATTCAAAATTCTTGAATTCTCTTAGAGGGGTTCCATCCACAGAAAATCTAATATAATGACACACAAAAAAGGTTTAAAATATGAAGATAATGAGACATGCACAAGTAGTATAAAAATGACAAATGAGAATCTAATATTTTAAGATTATTTTTAAATTAGGACTTTAAAGCGGACTTTCGTGGCATTATAGCAATATCATGATTTGTTATTGGATGTCGATTTAAAATTATTTAATATTGACATTCTATGTCTATTAAACTCTTTTTAAAATTAGAAACACTTAGAATAAGAGGGAAAAAAAGTTTCTTTGGTTGTACTCTCTTTGGCCATAAATATAAACAAAAATGATTTTTTTGGTTCATTTGACTGTTGATGTATCTGATACATATTATGAGCTAGATACATCAATAGTCAAATAAACTAAAAAAGTCAATTTTATTTATATTTATGGCCAGATGGAGTATAGGGAGTATGTAAAAAAATGTTTTAAGTTATTAGATCACTTAATTTACAAATAAAAGAAAACTTGTATTTTAATTTTTTTTTTATTTATGTGATAGAAAAGAGGTAGGATGTATATATACATGATACTTTGAGGATTCCAAAGAATGGAATAAGTGTGAAAGTCCTTGGTGGGGTCGAACCATAAATAGAATTGTTGTTCTTTGTTTCCTTTCCCTTGTGCGTAAATGTTTGTATGAACAATATAAGGATCACCACTTAAGTTACCCAAAAATTCAAAATCTATTTCATCATGAGCACCTCCAAGAGAAGATAGCTGCAACAATAAGTAACAAATATTTACTATTTAGTTAACATATAGTATTTCATAAGAGTAGTATTCCATCAATTTCATGCTAAATATTTTATATGAATGATAAAAACACACATGTATAGAAGAAATTAATGAAGGAACCTTACATAATATGTTGTGACTGTGCCAGCAGAGTTACCAGGAACAAGCTTTAGTTGCATGTCAATTTTTCCAAACAAATATTCATTTTTAGAACGAAATCCAGAGCCAGAGGCTTTGTCCAAAGACAGAGTAAGAAGTTGTCCGTTGTTAAGGATTTTGCCACGACCATCACCCCATGTTATATCAAAATATTGATTGAAATTACTACCAGCAGATGCTACAGCCAAAAAGGCTAAGAGGAGAAAACCAATAAGTATTTTATTTGCCATAGATTTCAACAAACAAACTAGTGATGAATATTGAATATGCTTATATGTTTAGCTATTAATGAAAATTTTGGGTTGGTGTGAATAGCAAGCAACTTAAATTGAAGGAAAAAGAGAGAAGTGTATATTTGGTGAGGAATGAATTGCATGCAAGTTGTGGAAGTATATATAGGGAGTGTAGTAGGAGGAGGCAATTATGAATATGAAAATCTAATTGGTTTTTTTTGGAGGTGGTGGAAGTGGTTAGGAAAAAATATTGCAAACGTGTGGAGTGAAGTGTAGATATGGGTTGACTTGTCTTTGGTGAGTTAAGGACTAAGCTGATCAAAGTGTAGGGTATGTGGGGCCATCACAGCTGGCTAATGAGTGATGATAGTACATCCTAAAGTTATTATCAAATTATTTGGGCTAACGTACTGTATAAGCTTTTTTCCTATATGCACCTGAAAAATATTGGCTTTTAATGTTCGTATATCATGATTGCAGCTGTCCGGGTTATAGTAGCAATCTTCTTAATGGTTTCATGACTATTTCTTTCACAACACTAATTTTCTTTGATGCTATGCTACACTTAAGACTTAAGAGGTTAGTTTTATATATATGGTTTACAAGTGGCCGGGTTTTGAATTTTGCATAGTTATATATCATACCCGGGTTAAAATGCATTGTGAAAATTTTATTGTTTGAAATTACACTGTATGAGTATAGTTGTTAGATCGAAGATTTACAATCAAGATATTGAAAACAACTGGTAATTGTGGGATTTTGTTACAACAGAAAATCTTGATTAGTACAAGTGAGATATAAGTTGAAATTTCGAAACAATGATTGAGTTGAATAATAAATTTGGCTTTGAAAACCTAACATGACAGAATTTTCTGCTCTGGCGATAACATAACACTGTTCACCATCACCTTCAACACAACCCACTTTCCACAACGCCTTCCTTCATCATGGAACCTTTCTGCATCCCTTGGTCTTGTTTAGATCTATCTCCTAAACAACCTGAACCAGAGAAAAACCAGCCAAAAATTCAAAAATCCTTTGCTCAAGCTGTCTCAAATGTTTGCGACATTCCTTTGTCACAGCTACCACAAGCTTGTGTTAAAGGCGATCGTCTAGCTATTTCCATTCCGGAGGAGGAGTATTTGGCAGGAGTGGAAGCTTGCAAGAACAATTTACATGGAAGAATCGTTTGGCCCAAAGGGGCAACTCCTTTAACGGTTGCCGCCCTGAAAAGTAAGTTATCTCCTATGTGGAAAGATCTATCGAAATGGGGCGTCAGCTCTCTTGGTAAGGGCTATTATGAATTTGTTTTTTCAACTCTAGAAGATGTTAGAAGAGTACGTTCCATTGCCTCTTGGAACTTAAACCCTGGAATGTTAAAATTATTTGCTTGGTCGAAGGATTTCAACCCTAGGGCGAAACAAAATGTCTCAGCTCAGGTATGGGTTAGATTTTATGGTTTGTCACAAGAATATTGGAGACCCAATATTCTCTTTTCTATTGCTGGTAGCATAGGAACTCCAATCTGTATTGATTCATTCACAGCCAAACCTTTGTTGGAAAGAACTTTTGGACAATTTGTTAGAGTTTTGGTTGATATGGATTTATCACAAACCTTAAGGGATAAAATTCTTGTTGAAAGAAAAGGCTTTGCTTTTTTTGTTGACCTTGATTATGAGAATTTACCACAATTCTGTTCAAATTGTAAAGTGATAGGACATCATGTTGGTGTTTGTAAGAAATTGAATTATGTAGAGGACGAAAATAATGACAAAGAAGCTAGAGACAAAAGGAAACCAGTGAAAGAAATCAACAAAGTCTTTGTTCAAAAAAAGAATGACACAACAGGACAAATTAATGGTAAGGAAGTGATTAATGTGGAAAGTGACAAGGTTGAGCAACTACAACCTGTTAACTTGAGTAACACAAATGAAGTGATATCCCAAAATAATGAAGCTAACAAATTGGTGGGAGCTTCAGGCAGTTCAAATAATATTGTCACCAACTGTTACACATCTAGGTCCCAATATAATAGATTTGCTATTCTTGATGGTAACCCGGAGGTAAGTTCAGATAACTTCAAGCAACAAAATTCCGCCACTAACTCAGACAACATACATGAAAAATCATCTGAAAAAGGAAAAGAAATTGGAAATTTGATTGACCCTGCAACTTTGCTCAAAAAACAAGACAGATTGTTGGAAGCTGAACTAATCGATGCAACTTTAAAGGGTATAGACAAAGAGAACACAACCACTATTATTGATGATACTAGTTCACAAGAAACTTTTGTAGATGCAACACAAGAGCAGCAAGATAATGTTTCAAGTAGTGATAATGAGATGTTAGTTGAAACACCAGTAAGGGTGAAGAAGGACATGGCGTTCTTGAAGAAATCATGGGCAAACAGGGTTGAAAATGAAGATGACGAAACAAGATTAATAGATTATTTACAGAAAGTTAAAACTGCAGCTGTAGAAGCTGAACCTGCAGCAAATTTCCAATTCAAGTTGTCCAAAGATCAAAAGAAATCACAAAAGAAGTTGAAACAATCTAGTAAAGACTCATACGCAACCAGTTCAAAGGTTATTCAAAAACCTTTCAAATGAAGTGCTTATATTGGAATACAAGGGGTTTGGCTAACTCCCCTACAAGACTAGCCCTAAGAAGACTAATTCTAAATCACAAACCTGATATTATTTTAGTTTCTGAACCATGGATGAATTTTGAGGACATGCCAAGAAGATGGTTAAGTAACTTACAACTTAAGCTTTTTGCTATGAACACTAGAAATAACCTTTTGCCTAACCTATGGTGTATCTGTAAAATAAGTTTGAACCCTTTGGTTTTAGCTTCTGATGATCAACAAGTTACTTTCTCTATTAATGAGAATAACAAAACTTTTGCAATCTCTGCCATTTATGCTGCCACCAACTATTTGAATAGAAGAAGACTCTGGTGTTCTTTGAATGCTTTACAATCCCAACATGCTTTACCTTGGTGCTTCATAGGAGATTTCAATGCTATTTTAGGGGCACATGAACATAGAGGTAGAACCACACCTTCTAGATTACCTATGGATGAGTTTCAAAACTGGACTACAAATTTTAATCTTATTCACCTACCAACAACTGGAGCTGACTTCACTTGGAACAATGGTAGAAGGGGTCTTAGGCATTCTGAGAGAAGACTTGATAGAGCTATTTGTAATCAATCATGGTTGGATATGTGCACTTCATCAACCCTTACCAAGCACAAGTCAGATCATTTCCCTCTTTTGCTTGATTTTAATCTAAACACAATTTCTTTTGCATCTCAATTCAAATTTTTGAGAATGTGGTCCTCACACCCTGAATGTGAAAATATCATCAAAGAATGCTGGAATGCTGAGATCTTAGGTTGTCCAATGTTTATTCTAAGCAAAAAATTGAAACTAGTGAAAGAAAAATTGAAGAGCTGGAATAAGATCAGTTTTGGTAATGTGCATGATTATGTTACTTCTACAGAGCAAAAGCTGCAACAAATCCAAAATCAAATTCAAGTTATTGGTCCTTCTGATGAGCTTTTAGAAGAAGAAAAACTTGCTCATGTTGATTATGAAACTGCCCTGAACAGACAAGAAATTTTTTGGAAAGAAAAGGCAAATTTAAATTGGCATTTAGAAGGTGATAGGAACACTAAATACTTCCATAGAATAGCCAAAATCAAAACCTCTATCAAAATGATAACATCTTTACAAGAGGGTGAACATGTTCTTATTGACCAAAACCAAATATCTCATCATGTGGTTAATTTTTACAAAAATCTTTTTTGCACTAACACTGTTTTGCAGGAACCTTTGCTTGCTGATGAGGTCATTCCAAATTTGATCACAGAGGATGTCAATGCTTTGATTACTCTTTTACCCTCTCACCAAGAAATTAAAGCAGCTGTTTTTGCTCTAAACAAAGATAGTGCACCAGGACCTGATGGTTTTGGAGCTTTCTTTTACCAACATTATTGGGAGATTGTCAAGGTTGAAGTCTTCAATGCTGTTTTGGAATTTTTTAGCACCAGCTGGATTCTGCCAGGTTTTAACTCAAACATCATTACTCTTTTGCCAAAGACTTCAAATGCTACATCTATTGATCAATACAGACCAATAGCCATGGCAAATTTCAAATTCAAAATTATATCCAAAATCATCGCAGACAGGTTAACCAATATCATGCCTACTATAATATCTGAGGAACAAATGAGTTTTATACATGATAGAAACATTAAAGACTGTCTTTGTATTGCTTCAGAAGCTGTTAATTTGCTTCACAACAAATCCTTTGGTGGTAACTTAGCTTTAAAGATTGACATCTCTAAAGCTTTTGATACTTTAGATTGGTCTTTCTTGTTGAAGGTTCTTAGGAGCTTTGGGTTTAATGATGTTTTTTGTAATTGGATCCATGTTATCCTCAAATCTGCTTTTTTGTCTATTTCTATCAATGGCAAGTCTGAGGGATATTTTAATTGTTCTAGAGGGGTGAGGCAAGGGGACCCTTTATCTCCACTTCTCTTTTGCCTAGCTGAAGATGTTTTGAGCCGAAGCATTTCAAAGCTTGTTCGGGAAGGAAAACTGGACCTTATCAAGGGTACTAGACATTTCAGTGTCCCTTCTCACACTTTCTATGCGGATGATCTTATGGTTTTTTGTAAAGGGAAGATATCTGGGCTCTCTGCTCTCAAAGACTTATTTACTTCTTATGCTCTTCAATCTGGCCAAGTCATTAACACCGCTAAATCCACCATATATTCTGGTTCTATCACTCAGGGTAGGCTTAATATCATTGTGAACTTGTTGAATTTTAAAATAGGCTCTTTACCTCTTAATTATTTGGGGGTCCCTTTATTTAAAGGTAAGCCTAAGGCTAGCTGGTTACAACCAATTGCTGACAAAATTCATTCAAAATTATCAGCATGGAAAGCTTCTTTACTCTCCATGGCAGGAAGAGTCCAACTAGTTAAATCTGTCATCCAAAGCATGCTAATCTATAGCATTTCTCTTTATTCTTGGCCTACCTCTCTTATCAAACAAATTGAGAAAAATGTTAAAATTTTTTTATGGAGTGGTGATGTTGGAAAAAGAAAGTTAGTTACAGTTGCTTGGAAGAAATTATGCAGACCATATTCTCAAGGGGGCTTGAATCTCAGATCTTTATCTAGTTTGAATAAAGCTTCCAATCTTAAGCTTTGTTGGTCTTTGTTTAATTCTCAAAGTTCTTGGGCAAAGCTTTTACAAGCTAGAGTTATAAGAGGAAAACAAATCATTCAACATCACATTTATTCTTCTATATGGAGCAGCATCAAAGAGGAAGTGACAACTATTATTGAGAATTCTATTTGGCTGCTTGGAAATGGTGAAGATATAAACTTTTGGAATGATAATTGGTGTGGTTCAATCTTATCTGAGCTGTTTAACATCCCATCCCACATTAGTCGATCTCTTACTTCCACTGTTAGTGATTACATACATAATGGGCGGTGGAATTTACCTTCTCAATTGACTCATCAATTCAATTCTCTCAATTTTCTTGTCCAGCAAGTTACTATCCTTAAAGAGCCCTTACATGACAAATTGCTATGGAAACATACAGATACAGGTGAATTGCATTTGGCAGATGCCTATCACTGTAAAGTGCAACAATTTCAAGACTTAAATTGGGCTAAAGTCATTTGGAGCCCAGATATTCCTCCTTCTAAATCTCTTCTTGCTTGGAGACTTATGCATAACAAAATTCCAACAGATGAAAATCTGATGGTTAAAGGCTGTGCTCTGCCTTCCATGTGTAGCCTTTGTTGTAAAAATGTGGAGTCTTCCTTTCACATATTCTTTGAGTGTAGTTTTGCAGTCAAAATTTGGTCTTGGTTTGCAAACTGTTTGGATATAGTTTTGCAATTTACTTCTATGGAGAACATGTGGAGACTTTGTGATTTTCATTGGTCACCTCAGTGCAAGATTGTCATCACTTCTGCTTTAGTCAACTTGTTAAATTCTATTTGGTTTGCTAGAAATCAAGCTAGGTTCAACAATAATATCATCAGCTGGAAGTCTTCCATTTCCTTGATAATTGCTAACACTTCTTTGTCTGGTAACAATTCTAAAAAGACCTCTTCTAATTCCATTAGAGATTTTATTATTTTGAAGCACTTTAATGTATCCACACATCATCCAAATCCCCCTGTCATCAAAGAAATATTATGGCAACCACCATTGTTCAATTGGATAAAATGTAATATTGATGGAGCTTCAAAAGGGAATCCAGGGGTTGCTGGTTGTGGAGGAATTTTTAGGAACCATGATGCTGACTTGCTGTATTGTTTTGCTGAACCTTTAGGATCTGTCTCTGCTTATCAAGCTGAGTTATGTGCAGCTATGACTGCTATAGAAGTTGCTTACAAGATGAATTGGCACAATATCTGGCTTGAAACTGACTCAGCTCTTGTGGTTCTAGCTTTTAATAACTCTAATACTACTGTTACTTGGAACCTACGAAACAGATGACACAATGTCTTGCTTCTATTCAAACAGATGAATGGCATGGTGTCTCATATTTATAGGGAAGGTAACCAAGTAGCTGACACTCTTGCAAACCATGGCTGTAACTTGTCCTCTTTTACTTTTTGGCAAGAAATTCCTGGCTTTATTAATGATAGTTTAGTTAAAAACAAGCTAGGTATTCCTAGTTTTCGATATTGTACTTGATGGAGTTTAGGTTTATGTCCCCTCCTCTTTACTTTCAGTTTTATATTTTAATATATTTTGGGTTGGCTAGCTCTTAGCTTCCAACCTTTTGTTTAAAAAAAAAAAAAAAAAAGAATAATAAATTTAATTTGATGTTGAAAATCAATTGTATAGGCTACTTTCATGTTTGGTAACATGGTGAGATGATGTAACCACAAGGTGAATATGAACCCTAGTTATACCTCTTAGTTTGATATGTGTTCTAATGGTGAAAATTGTTACTTTTAAAGAAATCAAAATTAATTTTATATTTCTAATTTCTAATTAAAATCATTAAGTCTTCTATAAAAGTGAAATTAAATTAAATATACACAAAGCTAAGTGTCACGTAATTTTGAGAGATGAGCTTCAGATATTTTTAATTGATCATCAAGTGCAATTGAGAATAGGATAGCATGGTTGGTCCCTAAAGTAAATTTTGAGCAAAGAAAAAACAATGGCTTCATTAATTGGTTGCTATTATTATTTGCATTTTATTCAAGTTGTACATGGATGAAGTTTCAGCGTGACGTACGAACAAGTGTTATTTTAGATGTGAAGTTTCAACGAATACAGGTGCAGATTTTATTACGGTAAAGAAGGATTCACGAGATTGATTCTTTAGTATGACTTTGAAGTTTGTACATTTTAATGGGCTTGGGAAGGTACATATATGAGCTGGTTTAATTTACTTGTTTCACCATATTAGCTTTCTGCCAAAATTGGCTACCAAAATTAATTAGTACTAGTAGTAGTTTTGTAAACTAATATTACGGCACTTTTTTTTTTTTGACGGTAAAAGGCTTAAAGCATTTCATTCATAATAATAGTTTGAATACATGTTGGAATCTCGATAAAGATATGAAAACGAGTTAGAAATGGAGCCGCTCTAGCAAGAGAATGAGCAACTTCATTTGCTTGTCTTCTAATGAACCTAACATGAGAGGTCACAAGATTAGAAGCTAAAATACGTCTACAATCATTAATTATGACACCTAGCTCGGAGACGTTTGTGTTACCACTATGAAGATAATCCACTACTTTTTTAGAATCCAGCTCAAAATCCACATTATATAGTTGAAGATCTTTCACCCAATTGAGAGCACTAAGAAGACCCAAAGCTTCACCCAAATCTACATCCATGCACGGATTAATCCATTCGGTCCTGGCAAGTACGAATCAACCTTGTTCGTCTCGTATACACATTCCAATACCAACCTTATTATGTTGCACTGAAAAAGAAGCATCAACGTTGCACTTGAACCGTCCTGAAGTCGGAGCTGTCCATACTGACGGGACCTGGGTCTGCTCCGTATTACTTGAGGCAGTACGAGTATGGGCCTGCTGCGAATTTCTCCAACTCATAAGTAAGTGGCCTGCTCTATCACACACTACTCTATTACGGCACTTATATATTATTAATATTGTTATTATATACTTTTGAGTTTAATTTAAGTGTGAGTGATTAAATTTTACGCTAATTATATATAAATATATTGTTACTTGTATAAAAGGTGTCATGTCAATAATATATCTAATATCTTAAAATTTTGTCGCTTCCAAATCTCGACACTCTTATGTGCTTTCCAATAAGGTGATATAAGAGCTCTTGTTCGACTTGATGGGGACTATGAGCGAATCATATACATTCCTACAGTATTCAAATTCCTAGCCAAGACCATTTCCATCTTTTGGTATTTTGCTGTGAATTGCGACTTAATCGAGGGTAATATTTTTTACTTAGAATAGGGATCCACCTACTCTATGAATTATTGAATAATTCCCACATATGTGTCTATTTGGCACTACATCATACAGGATTAATTTTGATTTTGGAAGAAACTTCTTCCACTTAAATTAGAAGATATTTATGACAAATTCTTATGCGTACATACATGGTACTATAGACTGATAGAGATTAATTATCAGTCTCTTTCTTAAAAATAAAAAATAAAAACCTATAATTATCTCTTAAAATTAGAGATTAATGACTCTCCACATTTTCACGACTAAATTAACAGTAATTTAATTGATACCAATTTAATTATAAATAAATAACGAAAAACAAACATGTAGTCCACATTAAATCAACATTAATCAATGATAGTCTTATATAAATATAAAGAAGAGGAGGATCATGAAGATTTTGCTTCTAAGTACTCCCTCAGTCCCATTTTAATTTTACAATTAATTAAATCACACACTTTAAGAAAAATGTGTAAATGAAAGAGAGATAATATGATTTTTACTAGAATACATCTTCTTTTTATTGGTAATAAACATTGGAATACTAAAAAGTAGATATTTGAGTGTGCTTTTTCTCTCTCTTAATGATTATTTAAAGAGATAAAATAAGAAAAACATTGTTTTATTGGTAATTTAGGTGTTCACTCACTCCGGCACCAAAACATGTTTTGTGTCATTCAAATGGTTTTAAAGAGTATATAACTTAAGAAAATATTTTTTAAGAATAAATTAATAATGAACATTTGAATAACTTATATGTCAAAGGATTTTTTTTATGTAAAAAATTATTATATGCTACTATATCATCATTCATCACCCTCACTAGCTCACACTTAGATATCGAACTCTTTTGCTAGTACATTACTATTTTTTCGGCAATAATTAATAATTAGTATTTTCTTCTTTCTAAAATTATTGTCCTTTTTATTTTTTAGTTTTTTTCTAAAATTATAGTTTTTTTCGGAAATAAATGTAAAATTAATGTTAATTTACTATTTGTATCCTTACAAAAGTTAAATCGTTAATTAAATATATTTTTTCTTTTTCAATAAAGTAAGAGTAAAAGAGTTTTAACTTATCAATTTATTTCGTTTCTTAATCAATGTGTATCATTCTAAAATGACAAGAGTTTTGGGACGGAGGGAGAATTGTATATTATTACTACCTCCGTCTCTAAATATAAGATCATGTTTGACATTGTATGTACGCAATGCACAATTTTGATCATTAACATTTTTAATTATCTAGCAGAAAAAATTACAAAAAATTAATATTTTGAAAATATTCATCAAAACAAATCAAACAAAATTTTATATGCTAATATTTACAAGTATATATTATTTAAAAAATACAGTCAAAACATAATAAATAAATGATACAATTTAATCAAACATGATATTATATTTAGAGTGTAGGAAAACATAAACCTATAATTTTTCACCTTCATTATTATTACTGTATTAATTAACCCCAGTCCTTCTAGCCTTTTATTTGGTGCCGACACGGTCATTATTATTTTATTTTTTAGTATTTTGAAATGGTCAAAAGACACATCTCACAATCTCTGTAAACTGTTTCTTCTAAATAACAAAAATTGGCAACCAAGAAAAATGAGTAGGTATCCAGTCCTCTATAATTGAAATTTGTAAGGCTAAAATTTATTAATAAGTAAAAAAATGTTCTGAATTATGTCACTTATTTCCTAATTAGTTATTCAAATAACTTGGTTATTCTATGAACTTTATCTAACTCAAATAAATCTTGAAAGATTTCTCAAAAATTATTTTAAAGTTTTTAAAAATTTAAAAAGAGAAAATATATTTTGAAAACTTCTTTTTAAAAATTGTTTTATAAAACTATTTCTAATTTTATAGTTTTAAAAATTAAAAAACAGAAATAAATTTTACATGTTTTGCTTTTTAAAAATTGATTTTGAAAACTAATCTATAAAACATATTTTAAAAACTAAAAAACAAAATTGTTTCAAACAGAATCATTAAAAAATCTTGTTTTCTATTCTCGAATTTTAAGGGTGTACCTGCGTCAAATTTTTTTTAAGGGTGTAAATACTCAACCCCTATAATTTTGGGGACAAATTGACGTTTTACTCAATAAAAATTAGGGTATAATAACAGCATGGCTAAGGCTAAGTATCATGCTTTTACATTTAATAATTGTATAAATAAATCAACATCAATCTACATTAATATTGTGTAGTAGTTAGTCAATTTTATTTGTTAGTATATCAATTGATCTTACTGGATTAATATTAACAATGACTGATTTTGGAAGAATAGGATGAAAAGAAAAGTTGAATTTGGAATTTTCCCAGCTACTTGTTACTAACAAGTTGGGGTGGGATGTTAAATGTTAATCCATTGAATGCTTATAAAATATAGATAAGCATCGTCATTAGTCCGCCAGCCACTAATAATACCGCTGTCTTCCATTTATCAAACTCATTAGTCATACTGAATTGGACCTATGCTTATGTAACCCCACACAAATCAACACTACAAAAACATGACAAATACTAATTGAAAACTACTCTAATGGCCCTATTCAAATTCACCTTTGCTTATGTAAATTTTACTATTAATTACAATTATTATTTTGGGATCTATTGCATTAGCAAGTTGGTGGAGTCGGCTATTTCATAGTTCTTTTTTTTGACTGGGCTATTTCATAGTTTTACAATGACTGTTTTTCTTATTCTCATTTTGAAGCATATTAAAAAATGATTATAGTATATATAAACGCTTGTTTTTATTTTGGTGTATTAAAAAAATAAATTCCTCCCAGTATAAATTAATCTCTAAATCTCATCTACTCAACTTATATGTTCCTCAGTTCTTATCTTACAGAGACATATAAACATTTGTTTGATTCTAAGGTAATATAAAATGATTTCGGTTAAAAATAAATTGAATGTAAAATTAAAATGTTAAAAGTGATATTCATTGCATAAACAAAAATGTTATTCATTATATGAAAAAACTTAAATATCAAGTTGCAATCAAGCATCACCTACTTTGTCAAAAAGAGGAGAAAATGAAAAACTAAACAGTGCGTACATGGATAGAAACTTCTCTTCATTACTTTTCTTATCTTCCATTTGCAGCATGCATGTTTGAAATTGCGGCTGGCATTGGTTCACCTCGTAGTTTGCTGCCTCTTGCCATTATTTTATAAAATTGCTATAAACAGAAATTTAAAACTCTTACTAGTCATTCTACGAGGGTGGGATATGGACATATGCAAGTTGGCCCAGCACACAACTTAAAATTTGGAGAGTCCAAATTTTTTGATATGCTAAAAGAAAAATTCATTTTTGTGAATAGAAATATTTTTTTTTTAATTTTAAATATAAATAGTTTATAAATTTCAAATCAGTTACAAATCGACAAAATATTGAATACATAATAGAAATACTAATCAAAAACTATATTTGACAAAATATTTCATGTAAATGGGTCAGATTAGTTTTTGGTCAAATATCAATTTTCATGTGAATGTAATTTTTACGAATCGACAAAAACTATATTCAACAAAAACTAATTCGACCAAAAACTTATTTAACCAATATACATAAAATATTTTGTCGACTTGTAAACTATATTGAACCAAAAACTATGTTCGACAAAATATTTCACGATGAGAATGTGAAGTGAGATGAAACAGGATATCTAAAATTCATTGGAGGGTACTTGAACCCCACGACGAAAATGGATGCGGAGATATCCAAACTTTATGGGTTTTAGTTTGGGCAAGGTAAAATCCGTCCTGCCCGGCCTAATTGTAATGCCTACTTTCACAAGTGCATGGAAAATCATTTATAGAGATTTTTTTTCCACCACAAGTATCCGGCCGCCTAATCCGGTTTGAGGCGAATTCTAGCATCAACAATTTTCGGTCATCTCCAAAGCGCAGTTGTGGAGGATCTTGGTTCTCTATCAAGTCTACATCAATCATCATTGAACCGAGACTTTAATATTTATAAATAAAATATTTTTATTTATGAAGAAGAACAAAATAGTATGCATGGCAGGAGTCTGGGTTTAAACCATCTCCAATCATCGGTTTATACCGATGGTGTGTTTAAGAATTCATATCGGTTTAATTCTAATATTCACTACCAATACACAAAAATCCCATGATCAAGAAACTCAGAATTCAAATTCATAAAACAGATACCAAAAACAAGAAGAAGACTTAATAATGGTCCAACATAAAAAATTACTACATTGTTTACAACTTCAAAACAGTCCAAGAGAAAAATATATTAAAAAGTTTGAATGTCTGTATTCGACCGCATAATAATATTCTAAATGTATGCATCTCCCAATAGAATTGTCCGGCAATATTGCATTGTTTCGATCTATACTATGATACATACACCCCACCCACCCACAGAATACAATAATACTACATACAATAGAATGGAATGTTTCTCCAATTGTTTCATTTTTTGTTTTTCAAAATATATAACACAATTAACGACAACAAAAAATTGTTACATAGTAGAAAATCAAAAACCAAACTCATCAAGAAATATTGTTGCTGTTGCCAGTTGTTGAATTTCACCTCTTCATATTTGGCTATGTTATGTCAATACCGACCAAGACGGCTCAAATTCAACTTCAACCACAATTCATAATAACTTTCTTCTTTGCCTAACAACAATGCCTCGAACATTACTTCAACTCCAAGGTTTCTATTTTTACATTCATTTTCTAAGCTATCAAATGAAATTTATGTAATACTGCAATAATTATTATATATTCTTATAGTTGTATAATTTTTTCATGTTAATTTTTCTTTGATCAATGATGAGTGAAATCTTGTGATATGGCAGAGTCACCGCCTCCTTCATCATCCTCATCCTCGCCGCACCACGTCTCTGGAGCTTTGTTCTTTTTCCTTGGAGGGATTGTAGTGCTAATCATATTGCTAATTATTATCTTTGTATGCTGGAAGCGTATTAAACGTGTCCCGGTAGAACTACCGGAGAAGACGACTTCACCACCAAATCAGACTCAGAAACATGGTAATATGACTACGAGTAAAGCATCTTAAAAAGTTCACCACAATATAGACTCTGTTTGGATTGACTTATTTGAATTTATCTCGTGACATAAACACTTACGAAAGTGTTTGAGAGAGTTTATAGAAACAACTTAGAATTTGATATGAAAACAGTTTGAGCAAGGCCAAAATAAGTTGTTTATATAAGGACTTAGTTAAGTTGTTTATCCGAACACGGTTAAAATACAAAATACAAAACATTCACCACCTAGATTATTAATGCTTGCATAGCAATATATATAATTTGTTTATAAAAATAATCATATTTCTGTTATTTTTCCTTGACATTGTAGCAGAAGATCAGATGATGAAGAAAATTGTTCCAACTAATCAACAATCAGGTAGTTTAATTGTTTAAACAAAATATGAAAAATATTTGACATTATTTATGGACCATATCATTGTAAAAATCAATGTGTTAAAGTTTCTATATTGATATAGGATTCATGGAGTTCATTAGTGGGAACCTTAGGACAATTAGCTACTTTGATTTCCAGACATTGAGAAAGGCTACCAAGAATTTTCATCGTAGAAATCTTCTTGGAAGTGGTGGATTTGGCCCTGTCTATCAGGTATAATGTAGGTACTAAATCTAATGATGCTTGCTTTGATAGATAAATTTGTGGTTATCAATCGAAAGACATTTTTTTTAATCGTGAATCGAATCTAATTATGAATTGTAATGGTAAATTGGCAATAAAAATATTTCATTTTTAAGTAATCAACAAGTGACATAACATAACTATAAGATGAAGATTAAAGTCATAATATCAAATTTTAAGAAGCAGCCCACAATGTAGGGAAGTTAACATTGAATTGAGTTTTCTGAGGGTGTATCTTTGGTAATTCAGGCTCATATATTCATGTACTTATTGAGGACTGCATGTGTTTTGACAGGGAAAGTTGGTAGATGGAAGGCTAGTTGCTTGTAAGAAACTGTCTCTTGACAAATCTCAACAAGGAGAAAGAGAATTTCTAGCAGAAGTGAGAATGATCACAAGCATCCAACACAAAAATCTTGTTCGCCTTCTCGGATGTTGCTCAGATGGACCTCAAAGGATACTTGTTTATGAATACATGAAGAACAGAAGTTTGGACCTCTTTATACATGGTATAGACTAAAGATATCTCAGTTTCCTTTGGAAAAATAGTTTGGACAAATTAAATAATTGTTATGTTGGATTTTCCTATGTGATTAGGGAAGAGTGATGAATTTCTTAATTGGAGCACTAGATTCCAAATTATTCTTGGAGTAGCGCGGGGTTTGCAATACCTTCACGAGGATTCACATGTAAGAATTGTTCACCGAGATATCAAAGCAAGCAACATTCTTCTTGATGAAAAGTTTCAACCAAGGATCGGAGATTTTGGACTAGCTAGGTTCTTCCCTGAAGACCAAGCTTACCTTAGCACTCAATTTGCCGGAACATTGTAAGTCCTTCATTCAAGTGATACGTTCCAATGTCAGACACCAACACATATTGATCACATTATATCAATTCATTTTCTCTAATTATTACCTCTAATGACATGTCAATGTCGTGTCTGTATCAGTTCTTCAGGATTTCTAATCGTGATCTTTATTTCCGTCTCTTTTGGTTAGAGGTTATACAGCTCCGGAATATGCTATTAGAGGAGAACTGTCTGAAAAGGCAGACATCTATAGTTTTGGAGTTCTTTTGCTTGAAGTCATCAGTTGTAGAAAAAACACAGATCTTACTTTACCATCAGATATGCAGTACCTCCCTGAATATGTAACTTCTCATCTTCAATTGATCCAAAAAACTTTTATTTGAACCAATTTTTATCTTAGAAGCGTTGAAATTAATGTGTATATGATGTGAAATTTTATTACAGGCATGGAAACTTTATGAGAAGTCAATGGTGATGGACCTTATAGATCCAAAGCTGAGAGAAAAAGGATATGTAGAAAAAGATGTTATGCAAGCATTCCATGTGGCTTTTTTATGTCTTCAACCACATCCAGATTTGAGACCTGCCATGTCACAGATTGTAGCAATGTTGACATTTAAAATTGATATGGTTACAACACCGATGAGGCCGGCTTTCCTTGATCGAAGACGCGTAATGGATGATGAGAACCATTCTTGGGAAGTTATATCTGAGGTTTTACAAACTCCTGTAGCAAGTGATTCAATGTTATAATGTAAAAGCATCAATATATGAAGATCACTAATCCAATTATGTGTATATATTTGTGTGAAAATCTACTCCTACTATATGTTTGTACTAGATAGATTTTTAAGTTTTTTTTTGTCCATATAGTTTTTTTAAGTTTCAAACTTTTGCCCTATTAACTTTTTTTAGCTTCTATAGTTGTACTATAGTAAATAAAAAATATGAGTAACCACAATTTATTTTACTCATTTCCATCTACATGGGCCTAAACACCTGATAACAGCCTCAATTAAATTCCTCAACTCTGATTCCAAATCAAGTGGAATATAGGATCTTGTTGGATGTGAAGACTAAAAAGTAGATGAGGGAAATGTGAAGCAAAATAAGAATTGGAGTATAAGAAGGTTTTAATTGGTTCACCTTATTTTGGGTTCTTTTGCAAACTGAACGCTTCTCAAATTTGTGAATTGATGAATTTTAGGGAAAAATTATGAGTTTAATCGGCACATCATACAACTAGTTTATTGTGATTTAATAAAATACAAAATGCTCATTGAATGTATGTGTAAAATTATTTTACACCGTCATAGTATCTTCTATTTTCTAAAAAATAAATCATATTGGTTTATTTTAAACACTTAACGTTAGTAATCAGTTGTTAAAGCTATTATTTTTTTCATTTATCAGAACTTGAATTCCGTTTTAACTCCTTCAACTCAGCTGAAATGAGTTGATTTTGTTGGTAAAGAGATTTGGTTCATCTAGAGGTTTGAACAAAAAATCAGGGTTCATAGTTAGTTAGAGGGGAAATATAGGTTTTGGTTCCTTTTTAAATGATCTATCTAGAGCTCTTGAAAATGGATTGTTTCTTATGTAATTTAGATATGAAAATGTTAAATGCGATTATCATTCAAATTCACTTCACCTAAATTTTTCTTGAACCAAAATCTGACAACCCAAAACTTGTTTCAATGTGCCAATATAGAAGTTAAAAATTGAGATTTCACTTTAAACTTGTATTCGGTCACTTTTAAACACGAAAACCATCCTCTGTTCGATTTTCTTATAAACCTCAACAACACCACACGTCGACTGTCAAAAGCTACAAACGATAGCTTCTCAATACCACGACAAATTCTGTATTGGGACGCGAAAATAGTAATTTCATCACACATCCAAATAATCCATAAGTTTATAATTTATTTTCAATGCATTGAGGGTATTTTGATTGATATTAAAAAGGAAGGCATCTTAGGATAAGTGGTCAATTCCATAATTAAATTTGCAAAACTTGTTTTCTACTACTAAGATTCTTTAATAGCAAAATCCTTGAACCATCATAGATTTGAAATGAACCATATATCGAATCACTATTTAATCATAAAGGAGAAGTAACCGAATCATTGACTCCCAATTTCCCATCACAACTTTCTATTTACCCTTTCCCCCTTCATACATCCGAACCTTCCATAAAAACAATTACCAAAGTGTGCTAAAATATTGCAAATAAGAGACAAAAACAAAACACTATTGACTTATTTTATAATAGTATTTTCGATTTGACTCTGTTGAATTACCAAAAGGGAAAAAAGAATGATACATAGAAAATAAAAATACACTATATATCTACAGAACATAACCTCGAGATATACAATATGAGAAAATGACCGTATACAAGAATGGCAAAGCACCATGGTTCATGTCAAAAAGTAGTATTTGCTGAGATACAAACAAGGAGACAAAGACAAAAGCAAAAAAATAAAATATGCACTATGCAGCATTGAGTGTAAACATTTGCATAACAATAACATAACATTACCCTTTTTTTTCTCTTCTAATTAATATTTGCAGCTATAGCTAGCATGGCAGTGATGACATTCAATTCTTCTCCCTCTATCCGACACATATTTAATGCCGTTTCTTGATTAACAATGCAGATTTATAGATCATATCACAACCACCTTATTTCTCTTTTTAACCTATGAATCACATCTATACACCCACCCAAAATGTACGTGACACCCTCCTCTTACTTCTATTATGTCATTCTCTCATAATTCTCTTTCCAACATTTCACATTTTTCCATAAAATATATTCAACAAAATATGGAAATTAAATTATCTACTTTTTTGCCCATACTGGGTGGAGCTCAAACACAAAGCATATATACATCAAAATAGGTACATCATTTAATTACATACAATGCAAACTTGTTTCAATTTCCTAATAAAAGAAAACAATTCCAAGGTAGTTACTACCTATCAACAATGCCACAGCCATTCAAATTACTACCTTTTAATAATAATATTCATTTACATTTTACAAAATAATAAGATAAAGAAAAAGTAAAAAATAAAATAAAATAAACTGGGAAAAAATTTAAAGGACAAACTACAGATAAAGTAATTAAGAAAATGCACACATTTCTTCCAAAAATTAAGTGTATATTTCAAATCACATCGAGTTTCACAAAATTACGGTGATATTATAATCACCGTGATTTTGTTGAAACTTCAGAGTGTAATTTCTAACAGAATCACGACGAGAAACAAGATTCTGCTAAAATGACTGGTAAATATTCAAACATACACCAAACCAAGTTAACTAACTATATTACTTCATGGAAGAGAGATTAAGGTTGTCCATATGTCCATTCTTCCATGATGTTTTGCTTGTTGAAAAATGGCATGATTCTACCTGTTGTGTAGTGGATTTGGACCGGTAGGAACGACCCTTTTGTCTTCTAATGATGACGTGTTGTTGTAGCAAGGAGACACGTGTGTTCTGTTGTGGTTGCATCTATGAACATCATCATCATCAAGTGCCACACTACTATTGTTGTTCTTCTTTGCTCCATCAAACAAATTTCCAACAAAAACTGTTTTCCTTGCCATTGTTGTCGACCCAATACAAGCCCAAAACAAAATGCATATCAAAAGTAACACTTCTTGTAATTTCATCTTCTCAATCTATAATAAAAACCTTGGTTCAAAAAAAAGAAGATATATTGTAGCTAGATAGCTAGAAATAATGAATATGGTGATGAAGAAAGAAGCTTTAGGAGGCAGAGGAAGCAAAAGGAATTGGTTTATAATAGTAGTAGTAGTAGTAGTATTAGTGAGGAAAAGAGAGAGTGTTATAAGAATGGGACATTAACTATAGTACCTCGGATATATGCAGTAAAAGACTTTGAATTTGATACATCACATCTCTCTTTGGTCAGAAATTTCACCAAACCTCATTAATTCACTTCAATTCCATTGTGACAAAACAATAGTAACAAAACAATAAAACAATAAAAGATTATTTTTTGAACCAAATGGAATTTTTGAACATAAATGGTGATGAGTGGAATTAAGTATGGAGTCAAAAAAACAGCAACATTCCGTTTCCTTAGTTAACTTAATTAATTAATCAACCCTGTTGAGATTATAGCTTCTTCACCACGTGATGGTTGAATTAAGGGCCATGCTTGAAAAGCTGACATTCATTGAGGAAAAAAGGAGTTTGCAGGAGAATTAAATGGGTGGTTTTGACTGTAACATGCATTGCAATTGCATAGCATGCATAGCATTCAATTTAATTTCATCAATCAACAAACGTTTTGCTTTTGAAGCACGTCTTCTTGGCTTATTCTATTTTAATTTTGATTAAACTAATGCATGCTACCGGAAGTTGTTTGTTTGGTCTGCGTTACAGTACCAGTAGCAGTACAATGTTTCATAATTAACATTTAACACCAACACATGTATATATGTATGTACGTAATAAGACTTCACTTTTTGTAATTATAAAATAAGGGTGATTATACTATTTGTTCATCTTATATATATTTGTAACACATTAATATTACATATATCACTCTCTAGTCTCTATTTCTATATGGGTGTACATGGAATACTTTTCATAAATTAAATCTATATATAATATATTAATAATCTTCTATTAAAAAAAAGTATATGTACTAGTATAGTAACCGATCTTTTCAATATATATTTTTTTTTTGGCTTTCATTCTTTGATTTTGATTATAGGGGAAAGAGAATGTAGTAGTCTTGAGTTCGAAGCGAGTTTTAAGTTTAACATAAGTGATTCCAGTTTTTTCCCGGCTCAATCGCAGTTGCAGAAAACGAACTGCGGTCTTTCTTATTAAATTCAGAATTAATCATCACTTAACTAACTAATGTTTATGTTTGATATTCTTTCAAAATTATTGGTGTGAGAAATAGAGTTAATGGAATTGGCAATGGTATAAGTATGAAACGACAGTTGGTACTTCATTAAAGCCGGCAATTTCTGTTAAAACAGGAAGGTTACTAACTCGTCTATCTTGCTATCTCATCCAATCGAATCCAACTATTCGCACCCCCTTTCCCACTTTGAAAAGGTACAATACAAATAAAAAAGGTTCATAGGTCAGCGCTAAGTGATACGTGACCGGCCATATGATGAATTAGTGTGTGTGACAGTGTGAGTGAGTCTCTGTGAGAGTAATAATACTCTTTTTCAAAATTTATGACTAGTGTACATTCAATTAAGTAATAAAAATTCTGTCATTTATCTTGTAAACAAAATTGTGGAAGAGTAATTACATGTGGATGGACGATCATAAAATATGTGTATCTTATTTGATCAATGGTTCAAATTTAACGAGTCTAATGAGTCCATGGACCAATTTTTTTATTGGTCCAAGTTATAAGGACCCTATTTATATTTTGTGACTTTTTTTTTTTTTGAGGTAATATTTTGTGACTTTTTGTTGATTCATAATGATACTTTTCAGTTTTCTTCAAACTTACGTTGATGGTGTTAGAATGAGACTTGTTAGGATGGTAAGATGGTTAGTGTGCGATGAGAGTAGTTGCAACGGTTTTGAAAACCGTTAGAGCTGTTTGTAGCAAGTAACTAATTGATATATGGATGACATGAAATGAAATATATATACCTAATTATGAGTGTTTTTTTACGTAAGCTTATAAGTTTTTTTTTCTACGGGAACGCAAGCTTATAAGTTATAAACTTTAAATTTTGACATTATAAATTTATATTTACCAACAACAAATTAATTTAACTGATAAAAGTTTTAGTCCGCTTAAATATGTAGTCATAAATTCAATTCCCCGATAGAGATTAGTCATTGTTAACGGTGGTAGAAATTTCGTACCAATATCATGGTAACAAAAAAATTGACATTATATGCAAGTTGTATTTAATTTTCATTCTCTCTTATTTTCTCAATAAATATCAATCAATAAAAATTGTTAGATCAGATATTCATGATAGAAGTTTAAACCTTCGTCACTTAACTTTGTCATTTCGTCTACATAACAAAAGTACAATTTTTAATATCAATTTTTTTTTTGGTAGAATTAATATCAAATATATTTCCTTGATGCAATAAGTGACATGTACATCAAGGTAAGCATTAAAAAACTTCATCAAGTCGTGAGTTTTAATTTAGCTGATAGAACATTTACATATAATATACATGAATCAGATTTCAAATTTTAATGGTGGTCCTTGCGGATTCACACGGGATTTAGATGTCTACGACCATAAAAAATTACAAAGCCAAAGTTACTAGACAAAAAATAAAACTAATCAACAAAAATTATTTTTCTATCATTTCCGTGAATTTAGTAGAACATATTACAATTATAATACACCCATTCATTCCTTTTAGGTTAAAGGTAGAATTCCGTCTACTCAAAAAAAAAAAAAAAACATGTTTCTATGTTCACATGTCTATTTATCAGAAGTCACAAGTAAAAACAGGCTTAGCAAAACGTATTAAATGATGATGATCCAAATCCAGAACAGAAGCACTGAAAATGATTTCCCACAAGAACCGTTACACTGTCGCCACCCTCTTCCTTCTCGCATTGTTCTTTCTCTCCATTTTCTTCTATTCTTTCTTTTTCTTCACCGCTACCACTCTTCACCCTCCTCTCTCTCATCGCACAGATCTCTTTCTCCATGTTCAACCAGAACCTCTTCTCTCTTCTCCTCCTCCTCCACCACCACCGCAACAACAACCACCACCGCTACCACCGCCACAAGAATCCTCCATCATTCAACCGAAATCTCCCAATGTTAGTACCAGTGTCTCGGATCATGAATCTGTTCCTTTTACTCATACAGAGAAGATCGATAATGCAGCTCAAGCTATGAATGATTGCGATTTGTACACGGGAACTTGGGTGGAGGATGAAAATTATCCAATTTATCAACCAGGTTCTTGCCCTTATGTCGATGAAGCTTATGATTGCAAAATCAATGGAAGGAATGATACTCATTATACTAAATGGCGGTGGAAACCTCATGCCTGTGATCTCCCCAGGTCTCTCTAACGCTTTGCTTAATTCATTCTCTTGTTCCCTGTGTGATTTTTGAAATGCGATTGTATTTGTCGGTTATTTGCGCGTAGTTGTTTATGATTGATTAGTTTTAACTAGAAATTTTGTTCAATGTTATGTTTGCTAAATAAGGGTCAAACCATGTTATTATTAGTACATTTGTTAAAAGTGTTATCAGCATGTCATTGTTAAGACTTTAATGAAGGCTGTTAAAGAATTTAAAGGACAATTTTACCACATTTGTATTGGATTAATTTTGGGAAAAAAATGTAAATGTCATGGCTCATAGGACAAGATAAGATTAGAAACTACTAAAAATTGTAAATAAAAGTATTAGGCAAAAAGTTGTGGTAGTACTTGTAATGGAAATAAGTTAAATGTCGTCTCAGGTTATTTGGACAGGAATGATTCAATGAAGAGCACATGTAAGTGTTCCATTATAGAGGGAAGATTGGATAAGCGATTGTTTGGTATTGTTGATAAATGGAGAATAAGAAAAACTATAAGTCAAACAATTAAGATGGATTTGGATTTAAATGGTTTATTCATAGTAAGATATTATAATGGATGTGGATTTAAAACTGAAAAGCATGTTCATTTAGTTAACTGTGTTTTTGTAAAACCTACTGGTTTTTGGTAGCAATTGTTCAGGAAGTATTCATTCTATTTGTGGAAATACTTTTAAACTTGTGGGAACATTTTTGAAAAGTTTCAAGCATAGCCTATGCTGAAATGATGAGAAAAGTTGATTTGCTGTCTAGCAAATAACAAAAATAGCAAAAGATTCATAATGCAATATTGTTTTTCAAAAAGCTACCCTTTGCTTCTTATCAGATAGTAGTTTACTGGAAAGTTAGTTATTGATATCTTCTCCACCCACTGCTTTCACATTTACTCTAGGTTTAGTGCCAAGGACTTTTTGGAAAGACTTAGAGGTAAAAAACTAATGTTGGTAGGAGACTCTATGAACCGAAACCAATTTGAGTCCATTCTGTGCGTACTTCGTGAAGGCCTGCACAATAAGAGCAAAATGTATGAGATACATGGTCACAAAATATCAAAAGGAAGAGGCTACTTTGTTTTTAAATTTGAGGTAGTTTTTTCTTTTCTTGTATATTTAGATCTGTCCAAGCACCAATTACATGACCTACTTTATATCATTTCTCTTGGGAAAAAATTAATCTTTTTTCGGTTATATATTCCTTTGTAAGTTTGTCTCTTAAAGGTTTGATTGGCTGGAATAAAAATTGTTTGCAAATAAAAACCCAGCTTGTGCTATTAAATAATTTCGTTTTTTCTCCCAGAAAATGAACATTGAATTCATCTCTCTTCGAAGCTGTAAGTTCATAACTTATAAAGTAGAGTACTGTATTTTGATTGATGTGAAATATGAAAATGATTACAAAATGATCGAGGCAGCTGCACTGCATCATTTCCCTGTGAAAATAAAATGTGGATGGACACACTGCAGTTCATTATGCTAAGATTTTGGAACACGTGAGCAGGACTATGATTGTACAGTGGCATTTGTGAGATCTCATTTCCTCGTGAAGGAGGGAATTCGTATGAATGCACAAGGGAGTTCAAATCCTACATTATCTATAGATCGAATTGACAAGACATCTGCCCGTTGGAAGAAAGCTGACATTCTCGTCTTCAACTCCGGGCACTGGTGGGCTCATGGAAAAACTGCTCGAGGGTTAGGATACTATTATCTCTTATTTCATATTTTCATTGATCTATTCATTCAAATTGTGTACATTTGATTCTGGAAACTGGTTGTGCGAGTTTGTTTGTCTTCCTCAGGTTTATTGAATTCTAACATGGTTACGTAATTTTGTCAAAAAAAAAAACATGATACGTAATTAAAGCATTCATCCAAGTAATTGCTGCAAAAGATTATTGACTTGTTTTTGTAACTTTTCTTAACAGTGAATGTTAGCATACATAATGCTATCAATCAAATATATGTATTGGGAAATATTGTACACTGTTGTCTATCATGTTTTTCTTGCTACATTTTGGTTATTCCCTTTTCTTAAATTAGTTTTCATTCACTGCTATGTGTAGTTTGTCTTTAATTCCTTGAAATTAATAAGTTGTCTATTAAAAATAAACAACACTACAATAGGAGCAATGTTCATATTATATTAAACAAAAGTATCTATCAAAAGAGTGACGGTGCATGACTTGTGCAGAATAAATTACTATAAAGAAGGTGATTATCTATATCCAAAATTTGATGGAGTTGAGGCATACAGAAGGTCTATAAAGACCTGGGGAAAATGGATCGACAATAATATCAATCCAAAAAAACAGATTGTCTACTATCGTGGATATTCTTCTGCTCATTTCAGGTATCAATGTTTTCTTTAATATATTTTTCCATTGCATTCATGATACATTCCTTGTCCCCTTTCCAGTTTATTTTCATCGAGGGTCTTGTAATTTGTAAAAAGTTATTTAGCTTCTTTAAAGTTAAGAGTGCACTTTATAGAGAAAATTACAGATATAAGTTATAACTACTGTCTGGAAATCAGTGGCTAAGATTGTATGAAAACACAGTACAAATATAGCAAACCATGAAGTTTTTAAAATTCACAGAGCTGATTTTGAAATCATTAGTCATAATTTTACACTTTTCTTTCTAAAATTTACCCTTTCACTTCATAATAGCTAAATTTGGCAAAAGAAATCAATACCTTGTGATCTCAACATCTTTATGGAGAAAGGAAAGTAGAAGACAGAAATGCTAGGAAGTAGCAATATACTCTCTAGTCTCTAGCACATTCTTTTTAACACTATTATCGAGTAAATTTTTAATATGGTCCATATACATTTCATTAAATAATAAAAGAGTATGCTGCTAACATTCTTCAAATAGGAAAAAGAAACTAATTGTACACTGCTACTAATTGTTCTTTAAGTCATATCTTATTGCTGATGAATCTTTGACAGAGGTGGAGACTGGGACTCAGGTGGGTCATGCAATGGTGAAACCGAACCAGTTTTTAATGGGTCCATCTTGAATAACTATCCTTTGAAAATGAAAATAGTGGAAGAAGTGCTCCAGGGAATGAAAGTTCCAGTGAAGTTATTAAATGTCACAAGGCTGACTAACTTCCGCAAGGATGGCCACCCATCTGTCTATGGCAAGAACATAGTGGGTGGAAAGAAAGTCTCCACAAGGCGGCAAGACTGCAGCCATTGGTGCCTTCCCGGGGTCCCTGATGCATGGAATGAGCTTATTTATGCCACTTTGGTTTTGCAACAGACAAATTCAAGGAATTGACTTATATAAGTCCTTTCTTTGAAGGAGTTTACTTTTGTGCTGCAAAGAAAGAAGCAAAAGTGAGAAAGGCAATAGAGGACAATAGAAAGTGTACCCTTAGTTGTATATCATCACAGTTGTTCAAACATGAAATAATCAACACAATAGTTAACAAGGCGTTTTCATTGATGGTCAAATTTCCACCCCATGAAGTCAGCAGGATCATGTTTCATTTCACCTGTAAGCGTCGTGATCTCATCGGTTGTTTGATGCGGAAATCCATCGGATAAGCTTATTCATCAAAGTTCTCTTACATGTTAAAAGAATAGATAAATTAATCATGCTTTGGGGGTGTAGGATAGGACCTGATTAGATTTTGATGTACAAGGTTTTGTGAAATTTTTTACATTGTATGTAATCTTAACTTGTCTACATGGGTGTCATTCTTGTACACTCACTCGATCTTTTCTGTCTATCCACTCCATTGCAGGGTCAGGTTAGGTATGTCTCTCTCTGCAACTCTATTGTACTGTCCCTGCTTGTTATCATTCTCTCTTTTCTATTACTGTATCTGTTATATTTACATTCTTTTTTTTCCTCTTCTCAATCTGAAGATACACTGCCATTGGTTAAAATTTTCATAAACTTTTTACGTATTTTGTTTTTTATTTTTTGACGAAATGTATTTGTTTGTTATTTGTGTTTCCCATGCAATTTTACATTTATTTGCCTTTTGAGTTAATAATATCTTTTATGTTTTTATTCCCTATATATAAGTCAATTAACAAAAATGGATAATTTCATAAATATTTTACACTAGAAATTAATTCGGCACACACTTTTTGTATAAATTTTTTTATACGGTTAATCAATCATAATTGTTTGTTTGTTAAAAATGTTCGACTTTAATCTTAAGTCAGACAAATGAATGATTGTGATTTGCTAATACTACAGGCTAAACTGTTTTACACTATTATGAAGAAACAATTTTTTGAAGGATTATGAAGAAACATGTATCTATAAAAATCTTTTAATCTTTTATATTTTCATAGTTCATACAAAAAATTAAGATTTACTTGCTGTAAAAGGAAACATTAAGACTTTACTAGGCTTTTCTTATAAATTTTAAATTTTTTCTTCTTTTTGATAATGAAGCATTTTTTTTCTTTTCAGATAGTCTAATGGTTAGAATTTTACGGGATATAATATAATGATACACATTTTAAATTCATAGAGTAACTATAGTAGTAATGAACTTAATTCAGTTGGTTGGACATATTGCACGAAAGTGTAGGGACCGGGGTTCAAACCCGGTATGCCCACTTATTCACCTTTATAGGTGAATTTCTAGCCATTAGACTACCTGACCAAAAAAAATATATTATATTTTTGTACATAATAATAATAATAGTAATAATTAAATTTAGTTATTAATAGATGACCAGAGGAAAATTTTAGGTACTAAAGTACTAAATTGTGTTTTTTTTTTCCTTTTCAAGTAGTCTAATGCCTGGAAATTCTATTTATATAGTGGAGAAGCGAGATGACCGGGGTTTAAACTTCACTTTCTGCATATATAACGCGGTGTTCAACCAATTTAACTAATCTCATGAACTAAACTATGTTTTTTATATCCAAAAATAGGTACTAATATGCTTGCATTATAATGTCTTTGGATTATTAATGAGTCAAAATTCCATTTCCATTTTGGACCACATTCGACTAGAATTTTCCAATTTCAATCACATTCAAGACATTATTTTAAATTGTTGTGATTACCTAATTACAAAGTCATTTTAGGTTTAAAATTATAAATATATTTTCAATGGACAAGTGTTGGTTGGGGTGGGAACATATTGGTGAGGAACTTCTAGGGCTTCAACCCTAAAATTTCCACGTTATATGAGTTGTTTTCTTGATAGTCAATACAATTATATATTGTTTGTTGAAACTCAATAATTTAAAGTAAATTACATTGCCATTCTTTGCAAAAACAAACAAACTAATATTACACTCCTCTTCTACGCTAAAATATATTATTGTCTTTTTTTGACAATTAATAATTTATAGCGTTTTATTTATAATAAGGTGTTTAATACATGTTGGAATATCATTGCGTCAAATAAAAATACATGTTAGAATATCATTAAAAATATGAACACTAGTTATATTATTGTCTTTTAACAACTAAAAATATGGAGTAAATTATACTTCCATTCCCTAACTGATGTTAGAACTAAATGTGTATTACATTTTAATCCATTTTAACACAACTAAATATTTTTATTACAGCAATTACCTTTAATCCACAATTTAAAAAAACAAATTCTTTTATTTATAACTTTCAATGTCGAGTATTTTCTTTTAGAGAAAATAGCTAGCATATACATAGTACAGTATAAGATAATTTTACAGAGTCATATAACAACTATTTGGCAAAATTAACTTCTAATTAAAAAAAGAAGTTAGATTAAGTTTGACATGGAAAGTCAAACTCAAAGAGTTAAAATTAAGTTTGATGAGCAGAACTAGTCAAGAAAGATAATCTTGCTCCACAGAAACATATAGGAAGTTTCATATATATTCACATTTTCAATAAAGCCATGTTGTCGTTCACACCATAATGAATGACCCACAGATAAATCTTGCTGATGTTATTGAATTGGTATGCAATGGAGTTGGTGGAAGATGATGAAAGATAAGACCAAATGATTGGTGTCCTTGTTTATGTATATGATTTTGAGTAAATACGCTCTTATCCCGTGATCTCTTTATATTATATGTGGGTCTTGTTTAGTTGTTTTCATTTCATAGCGTATAAGAAAAGCATGCATTATTGTGTTATTTTTAGATTTGGTAGTAATAGATATTTAAATTTAAAATAGCAGAAGAAAATGAACAGAAGTCAAAATTTATGTGTAATAAAGGTTTTATTTTTGGCATAATGTCAACAAAAAGTATTGTGTGGTGTACTTTGCTTAAGTACCAAGGAAGAAATATCAATCTTAAATTCTTAATCTCTTTGTTAAAAAATATATAAATAAACAAATCAATCTGTCTCAAAATCTTGTACAGTGGAAATGGGATCCGACACATCATTATCTAGTTTGAAGAATTCTTGTGACAAATATTTGAAACATATGTTATTTTATATGCATTTATTGTCTTTTAACTGAGAAATAATTCAGCTTCAAATTTTTTTATTTCAAGTGGGTATATTCTATACTTATATATTTACATAAATAATATATGAGTAAATTTTCAATAACTTATTATTCATTTTGTGTGTATAAATTTTTTTAATGATTTATTATTTCGTGTACGTACTAAGAAGAAGTTAAGACCATGAAATAATTAAAGAAACCAGCTATAAGTCAGGTAAATAATTAAGGACTCGTAAACAAGAAATATTATTAAGAAATTTGGGTTGGACTTCCTTAATTAGGACCACACATATTATATATATTAAAGAAAGAAAGATATCAAGAACCTAGATTTTATAAGAATATAATGGTTCATATATATAGGATAGGATTTAATTTGAATCAAATCGTTGACAAAATCCTATCCTATCTACATACATAGCTAAGATTCATTATTCTAAACTTTAACCTTAGTTACTAATTAGTAAGTGGACTAACTTAAAGAATTGTTTTGATTGATCTCTTTGATTTTCAACCATTCAAACACTTTATTCCTTATCTTTACTCAGGAAAATATGTATGGCACATATAGCTTCATTGAATCAAATAACAAAACAATTAAAATAAATGGTGGGTTAACATTTTGATATATATGTTGAACACCTAATAATTTAAAAAAATAAATTAATAATTAAGCTACACGTGTCTAAGCAATGTCCCAATATCCATATACCTAATATGACTTGGGGATGCACGTGTATTTTTCTTTTGATTATTTGCTATGTGTTGATTAAGAAGTAATCAATCATATAATTCCTATTAATCAATTAAGTATGAATTAATTGTTGTTCTCTTTCTCTTCATTGAGCTTAAACAATTTTTGGTCGCAAGAAGAGCACATAGTATTGATGAGAATTTTGGGTTTTGATAGACGTTGAGGGCATAATGGAGATTGTACAACTTTGAATTCCTGCAATTCCTTCTTCAATCTTTTGTTCTCATCACTTAAATTTTGACAATGCTTTTTCAAAAACTCATAATCAATTTCTGTCTGCTTCAGCTTCGTCCTGTTAATTATATATTTATGTTATATAATCAACTTCAGTTGTCAAAAAAAATAACTTAATTTGTGAAAATTAAATGATAGTATAGTAAAAAAAAATGATAGTATATAGTCAACAAAATAAATAAATTAAATTAAATGGGATTTTAATAGAATTAAATATATGGTTGATGGAGTAGTAGAGTTACAAAACCCAAAATAAATACACAGTATGAAGAAAAATTAATTAATGACTACTAGTAATATATAGGTACGTAACAACTTAATTATAAGATCAATGATACCTTGCTCTCCTGTTCTGAAACCAAACTTCAATTTGTCTAGTCTTTAGATTCAATTGGTCAGCAAGTGCTTTTTTCTGGACCTGCATATGTATATCATGATGAAACCAAAATTATATTAAACTAATTAACGCTTAATTAAACAACTGTTTTTTTGGCTGGCAATCTCGATCACTCACACAATAATTTTTTGGTTTGTCTATTAATGTAGACATCTCAAAAATTATCTTTATTTTTAGTAAGAACAAATGAAATGAAATTTATAATGAAAAGAGGTGTAACATTTTATAAAATATTACTAAACTAAAAAAATATTAAGATTCACTTTTGACCAAATTTATATTAGACGCTATATTGAATGTTTTTGTTTCATGAATTACAATATATATATATATATATATATATATATATCGATTACATATTTGTCTGTGAATCCTCCGCTATATTAAGAATTGTGATGATAACTATTTGTGTGACTACAATTTATAACATTTAGTGTGGCCGTGTGGGTATGTATAATATATAGAAAAAAGAGTAAGAAGTCTCTGTTCGTCTTGTACAATGACTTTATTATTAATAATATATTTGTCGTGAAAAAGAAAAAGAAAGAAAGTAAGATTGTATATAATAAAAAATAAAAATAAAAAGGCTCGATATATGAATGAATACCGGATTAAGAGTGTTGTGGAGCTTGAAGGTGTTTTCAAGGATAGCTGATTGCTCCTTTGTTAACCTCAATTTCTTTCTATGATCCTTCTTGTTATTGTTTTCAGAATCGGTGCTGCACGTTACATTTGGATAATATTGTTGTCTATCCAAACTCAAGCTTTCATTCGTTTTGTTGTTGTTGTTCATGGCTTCTCCTTTTGGGGAAAGCTGAAATGCTAGATCGAAACAAGGCATCAAAGGTTTGTTTAGTAATTTCTGCTTCTTCTCCTTTTTGGCCACGACGACATGTCCTCCTCCGAATCCGAGACATAAACCTGTGTTGCATTCTTCATGATCACTTTCTTCCATGGCTGGCTAGCTAGCTAGCTATAGTTGTTGCTTGAAGAAGAGAAATCAAGAAAATACTAAGGAATAATTGAACTATTGAAGTTGTTTGTATGTATGTATGTGGGAAAATGATAATTATATATGTATGGTTTAGTCAAATAAATATTATTGGGAAAGTGGGAAGAGATATAGGATAGTTAGCTAGGTGGATTTAATACAGATTTTATTGTTGGGGTTTGGTCTTCGTCTTAGAGATCTCATTCAATCTCAATCAGTTATTATTGGCCATTCACAAACAAAACAAAAATATATAACTAGTATATGTTGGTGTTACATTACATACATAAATGGAGTGGTTATATATATATACTACTAATAATTATTAATAAAATGGGAAGAGAAAGTAAAACCATGCATGCGTTAGACTTGACTTATGACTCCGTTTGGAAAAGTTTTCTTAATGATGAAAGATGATAGTATTTGACAATTTTGTTTTACTAGTATTATTATTTTCATATCCATAACATCTACTTACTACTTACATTTTTATGAAGATTATTCCTTGTTTCATAGTATTCAAATACGTCATGTCTTACCTTAGTTAGGAGTTAGGACCACCCCAAATGAGCAAGATGGTACTCCTTCAATTTTTTAATCGTATACTTTTTAATTGTGTTTGGTTACATCGTATATTCTTAATTATTTGATGATTATTATTATTAGTAATTTAGTATTATTATTTTGGGTCTAATAATAATAAATATTTGACCCTTATTAACTTACTATACCGTAAGTAGTAGGCATGACAACTAGACGCAGATCCGCCTGCATCCACTTGTATCCGCTTGAATTTAGCAGAAAAAAGCATTTTTAACCGGATGTGGGGGCGGGGACGGAGAAAACCTGAATTTTAAATACGGAAGCGATATGACTTTCAACCTGCCTTCGCTATGTCCAATTTAAATTATCATATTTCTATTATACTTAACAACAATATTACATATTTATCTTTCCATAAAAAAAGCATGAAAACTACTGTAAAACAAACATGAAAACAAATGATAAATTTTTAAGTTATTCATTTGAATGTGAATATAAGTAATAATTTTGGATATTTTAAAGACACATATTATTTATATTTATCTAGGAATATTATGTAGCCTACCTCTCTAAAATGCTACTGTGCAAAATTAAATCTTAAGTATGTTGCATAACTCTTATTTTCTTTTACGTTGGATTAGATTTATTTATTTATCTTCTTTAAAAAAAAATTATAGAAAAAATTTATTCTCTATTGAGATGGATGTCGGTGTTTAAATATCATCCCTGTTTAAATTTGGAAGTGAGGGTGATAAAAGGAGACAGAACGGGGTGGTATTGCTTAAATCGCTTCACCGTGCCCGTTGCCATGCGTAAGTAGAGAGCAATATTTTCGTAAAGAATTAGGTGGTACTTGTACTATACTATGAATACGATTTTGAGGGCATTTTAGAAAAATAGAGTGGCGTGAATTTCGTGACAATGATGTAGGAATTGATTAGTTGATTAGTATTAGTATTAGTACTAGACCCAAACTGAAAACAATATTCATCATTAGTATTAGTACTGTGTACGTTCATAAACATAGTAGCTAATAATGTTACATGAAACATCTTTGCCATTGATTTTACTAGCAGCTCCACACATAACAACATTGTTCTCCCGGAACAAGTAAAAGCTTCACCCTCCACCCAAAACACAACTAAGATATAAGTAAAATTGATTGTTTTGTTTGGAGTTGTACGAATTTCTAATGTCGTTAGTAATAATTGATCTCTATCAAGAAACTTGTAGATACATAAAGTGAGTTATCTTCCTTCAATTGATTTTTTTTATATGTAAGACTCAAAATTCTTACTACTTACATTAATTTATTGTTGTTAATTAATGATTTGAAGGAAAAAATTATTGGACTATTTTTTTGGCTTTAACCACTAGTTTAATCAAGTAGTTTTAACCTCTACCAACATAATTGCAGGATCAAATTGTATCCCTCTCTATCAAGTTCAATGTCAATTACTTAACCAACCAACCAACCAACGTTCGGTTATTATTTAAGCTAATTTAGTTACGCACGGTTATACAATTAGTAATTATTGAGGTTGGCCCGGACTAATCAATTAA
This sequence comes from Trifolium dubium, assembly GCA_951804385.1. Taxonomy (NCBI): domain Eukaryota; kingdom Viridiplantae; phylum Streptophyta; class Magnoliopsida; order Fabales; family Fabaceae; genus Trifolium; species Trifolium dubium. Next base: position 34,656,406 of record OX638073.1, read on the forward strand.
TTAATTATAGAGTTTGTAATTGTCAATAGCCAATTATTCAAGAAACGGCTAAAATGTGATGAAATGAATTAATGGTAGTACTAGAATTACCTAAGGCAAAGGCAAACTGTTGCATAGAGTATTAACTAACAATGAAAGCTATTTATTTAATTAATTAATTTTTGTAAATATAAGAGGGTAGAATTGAAGGAGAGTGATCCCCAGTGAAGCTGCAACTGCCTTAATGATGTAATTATGCATCAAGTTGCAACACACATGTCCATCACCAAACAGACAAGTCGACAAGCATCTCAAATGTTTATTCCTACCTGTTAGGCTGTTACAGCCAAAAAAGGAGCTAGCTATTACTATGAGATATATCTCTCTTCTTTTTTTTCCTTTGGCACACACCTAGCATCTGGACAACTACACGCCCGAAATGTCTTGTGTAATCCTAATTGCATCAATTCCTGCATTCAACTTCTCCATCATAATGCAGCATTACTCTTCTTCAACACCTCCATAATATCACGTATGCACACTTCTAAAATTTGCGATATCTCATCAAACAGGACTTTGATACCACTGTTAGAAATAACAGAGATGAAGAGGGAAAATAAGCAGAAGCGCAATAAAAAACACAAGAATATAACGTAAAAACTCTAAAATTGGAGAAAATATCACTGATGTTGTCGAAACCGTCAATTAAATAATACACACTATGTGAAATTTGTTACAACACATAGACTTCACTGACCACTCTATGACCCAATGACCAATACACCCACATTCTCCAAAGTAAATATGTGACCTACATCTCACAGCACTCTAAAACAATAACATAAGAGAAAGAAAAAAAATACAAATATAAGTTTAAAGTGTTTACAAGTGCTACTACATGGTGTATTGAAAAAAGAAACTTAAGGTCTCTATGAATAACATTGTGCTCCCCCACCCTACACTTCTCTAAGTAATGTGGAATTTTTCCAATATAATTTTCTTATCTTTTTTTTCTTTCATTAACAATGTGAGACTTTACATTACAATCAACCCCAACACAATTCACTTGTATCGATATTTGTTAGAAATAATATAAAATCATTGATGTGGTCTTTTCTAACAGTTTAAGCTTTTGGGATAATCGGTCATTTGACATGATATCAGAGTCTCTATGACCTATTGGTCAAGAGTTCGATTCCCGCTCCCCTCACTTTCTAATTAAAAAAAGTGGAATTTTAAGCATAAATTGGGCCTATGCTGACAATATTCATTAACGTAGATGCACAAATTTATATTACAGAATTATTGGTTTGCATAATATAATGGAATATGATGTGAAAAGAATGGACATAGCAATACATAATTTGTATTGAATTTAATCCAAAAACACTTAATTTCAACTTAATTTTATATATCATGATAAATAAATGTCGACTATGATCTTCATTTAAAAATAGTGTACTACTAAATATTTTGTAATCATCATATAGTGAAACTGGCAATAATTAGCACATGTTAAAACCTATAAAGTCAGCAAGGTTGTTTGCAGCTGCATGGCCTTATAACTACCAACAACCAATAGTACGTGATTGCTTTCATTTCATTATATTGTAGGCGGCGGCAAGGTGTATGTACTATTATTGTATTGTATGTATGGCAGCCAAAGCATATATGTAGTGCCGAGCTACCAATGGTACTATAATTTAGTATTACTATTACTATATTTCATTATTTTCCAGAAAAGTATAGTACCAATCTTTTTTAATCAAAACGGGAGCTCTTCGTCACTATATATGTGCCACCACCCTAGCTCCTTAAAATATATGCATTTCAATGATATCCACCTTGACAAAGTTTAATATTTTCCAATTATCAAAATAATAACTAGACACAAGTTGATATACCAAAAGAAACTAGTTAAGTAAAAAAATTAGTGAGTGTTTTCAATCTTTTAAACTGTAGATCCGTAGTAACAATGGATTCGATTAAGTGGGAAGAAATTTTGATTCTTTATGCTTAGTAAGTAGTAACTACTTCTAAAGGTGAAAATAGATTGGACAGAATTAGACTTTAAAAGGCTCAAATCTAACCTGTCAAAAAATTTAAGCCCCCTTTTTCAAAAGTTTGGTGTGACATATTAGCCTACTTGAAATTTATTTCATACAAATTATTTAAATAAGTAATATGATTCATGTTTAAATAAATTAATTGTTAATAGACTTGTACCCAAAAAAATTTAACTGTTAATAGACCAGTAAAATTAAGCTCATATTTTATACTTAACATTTTAAATAATACAACTATATATATGATATTAAAGAGTTCCACATTAGAATTTAGAAGTGAGATGATATATAGATTTATAAGTAGAGACAATTATGAGAAGAATGAGTGTATAAGGTTATATATATATATATATATATATATTGAAATACTGAATATTTTTTGGTAGTGTTATATATGTAGTCTTGACATGAAGTTATATGTATGTTATAGAAAAAATGAATTAAGTAAATTAAAAAATATCAAAAAATATTTTAGCCTTGTTACTATGTAGAATCCAAAAGTAATGTTGCTATTAATTTTATTTTTTTGAACAATGTTGCTATTAATGTATAGTCCATCCTTACGAAAATAAGATAGATCACACTGATATTTTGGTAGTTGATTAGCACACTTTGGGTCATGAGGGCTCGTGTGCTGTTACTACTTTCCCATCCTCAGACCATGTTAGGTGATCGACTGTTAGTTTGATCCATGTGGTGTAGACCCAAACTGTACAATTGATATCTTGATGTTTCTGTTTCATCTTTCGATCTTGAAATGAAATGGCGTGGAAAGGTGTTCATTATTTAGATTGAGGGTTTTATCTTAGTGAAAGCACAATGGAAGTAAGAATGGGGTTCAAATTTGCTACTTTGGACGTCATGACCAGTTTGAATTTCAAATGTGTATGAGTTATCAATGATTTTTCATTTCGTTTATCTATATAAAAAAAAAGCAATTTATTATTTTTTTCCTTTCAAATTGACATACATCTCTTAAATAGCAAGTCAAAATAGTTATCCATTAATTTTTACCCTGTCACGATTAACTTTCGACTCTATTTTGATTCCACATCACTAAAACCTAAATTGCTTTTAAAAAATATAGGCATCTAAGATTACTAACTTGTAGTAATTAGTCTATATATAATTGCAATTGTTGACAATTTTATCATTGAGATGATATAGATATTATAGGTACATTAGTCACCAAATGAGACGATATTGATTTGAGATCAACGTGAAATATAATATGTAGTTTAATTTACCTGGCAAATCATAGTCTTTATCGAAAATAGTTGGTAGAGGAGGTCATTTTGAATGATCTATTACAGTTTTGAGATCTACTCCCTCCGATCTCAAATATAAGAAACAAAAAAAAAAATTGTTGGTCTCAAATATAAAAAAAAGTTATTACAATGATTACTTTTTTTATCATTATTCCAGTTTTCCCCTTTATTAAACTTATCTAACTTTTCCAATTAACAATAATCCTAAAAACTAGTAACTATTATTTCTAATTAAAATACCTAAATTATTTAATTAATTCTAAATCTAATATCTTCCTCAAAAAAGTTAAGGGTAAATTTGGAAATACAATAATTTCTTTAATATGTGTTTTTTTTTTCTTCTTATATTTGAGACCGGAGGGAGTATTTGTCAATTCACAAAAATGAACTATTTTGACGGACTCTTACCATTTTGGAATAAATTTTCTATTCACCTAAAAAAAGTGATGGAATATCATAAATTAGAAGGGAAAAGTGGTCAAAACAGGTGGTTTCTGTTTCCTTATCATGCATTTGTTCAAAGCTTCTGTTTAATTTGTAATGTGTTCATCAAATTAGTGGAAGTGTTCTCATGTCACTTTGTTCATGTTGTTACTAATAATATTTTAGATGCCTCGTCACTCCCATCCCAATCCCTTTCAGTGTTCAAAACTTCATGAGAATATGACATAAACCTTATCCAATCTTGCTCCTCAATTTAGACATACATAACTGTTGATCGAAGATCATGCTTTATTTGCACCGATAATCATGAGCTCCTTAATGATTGAAATCATTCACCGGCTTGACCTCGGGTTAGTTTGGTTCTTGACATATCTAAAAAAACTCGGATACTATACATCAGCTGCAGAGCTATTAGATTTATATGTCAGTGGATACAATTGGATTTTGATTCCAGATTCAACAACTTTGCAGCCACTTGACTAGTGCTATCCTGTTGCATGCTTAGATAATGTCAAAACAAAGTATTCCTTTCTACACCAAATAAAATTGAGTTTGTAAGTGCATGTATGTCAAAACATGTTTCCCAGCTCCTTAAAAATGAAATAAAATTGAGGTATACTATAGTTGAAAAGGATTGAAGATTCCAAGTCTAGAGGGTATGCCTTGACTAAATTACAGCAACCAAAAAAAGTCCGAAGATACAAACAAAATGCATAAAGATATTGAGAGAGGGTGAGATATCACCGAGATATAGCAGCTTAAGGATGATATATCATAAACCAGTCTTTATTGTTGAGGACAATACATATGTGATGATGTAGCAGTATGGTTCCATTTGGTATGAAAACTGAACACATACCTCTTTCACTATAATCATACCATGAGAGAGAGAAAGAGAGAGAGAACAGTCCAACATAACCACTAGAACCGTGGGTACGCATGTCAAAACATGTTTACCAGCTCCTTGATCAATAATTGCATCCATCTTATTTCTTTTCTCTCTCCATCCATCACTTCCTTCTAATGCACTTTCCATGTGCTTCTATATAATGTTTGATGCAATCAACAACTTCCCCTATGGGTAGCAAACCTGATTTTTTATCACATGATGAGTTCTTCTATCTTTCTTCTATGCTGCCTTCTCACACTCTCTTTGTATTTCATCTCCCACACAAGCTTTAGTTATTCATTAGATTTTACGCCAGCAAGGAAGTTGAGCATGTCAACTCCTGGGAATGACCTCAAATATCATGAAATCCAGGTATGTTTATCCCCAATTAATCATAGAGTAAATTGTGGAAAGATAAATAATAGGATGCAACTTACTGTAAAGCAAATTCCCTCTGCAAGACCTTTCATTCTCCTCAGTGCCTTCATATAAACAGTCGTGGATGTCAAACATTTGATAAAGTTCGCATGACTTATATTTTGTATTTTAAAGCTGATTTAGTAAAATCGGAATACAAGTCATATGATCTTCATTCATCAGTATATATCCTTTCAACATGTGCTTTCCTTGACTAAAGGAAATTGAGGTCCATATGCCCATCTTTCCTTATTTGTTTCCATTTCTTAACATGAGTATATAAAATGCAGGTAGCAGATGAGGGAATGGAAAGTGCCCCTGCCAAAGCAGATATCACAACACTAGAAGTTACTGGCAACAGTTACAGTCCTCATGATCTTGTCTATCATACAGATTACCATGGAGTAACAACTCATCCAACTCCTAAGCATCCAAAACCATAGGCTGCAGATTTAATTTCAATTTGTGAAAGATATATGCAGACATGTATTCTAGTTCTTACAAATATATAAATGTAACGCGCTGTGTGCTTGGGGAGAGAAAAAAATGGTTTTGTTTATATACTGGAAATCTGGATCTGATTACATGATTTATTTTGCGTAGCTAGTTTGACCTATATATGGACGCGTACATAACCTGTAAGCTTATATAGTTCACAAAACATACAAAAACTGATGCGTTTATTATTAAGATGCTACTGATGTCAAGCATTCCGGTAGGTGAATATGATTCAGCAATTCCTCACAAGCAGGGAAACTCGAAATAAAATAAAACAGCAGGGAAAACTGAAATAAAATAAAACAGCAGCATTACAATTTATCATGAAGTGAAATCATACCATTAATATATTGCCTTCTTGTCTTTTTATACTTCTGAAGAAGCATCATGTGACTAGTTGCAACATCCTCAAATACCACTTCACTACAAAACCTAGACCTCACATTCAAAAAAGCAGCTTCTACCGTGTCCTTGTGTTTGGCACACAGGGAGTGTAAATCTTCAATAATAGAAGATTTTTCTGTGTTGAATCCACTTTTGGCTTCTTTTTCCATATGATGAACCCAAAGCCATTGGATTTGTTCAAATGGATCTTTATTTTTCTGAATAGCAACCTCTACGTTACTCAGCACTTCCGAGAAGCTACATTCATTACTTATTTTATCAATCAAGTGGAGAAAAGTTTTTCTCTGATTCTGAATAAGCCTACGATAAACATCTGGTGGCAAGGTTACTGCAGCAGTCAAACATGCTTTCCGAAAACTAGGATCAGAAGTGCTAATAATCTCAATGGCAACATGTAAAAGATTTACAGACACAAGATCAAGTTTTTGAGACAGAAAGTTAATGGAATCATTGCATGGTCTTTTCCAGTGTTCGCTCCAGCAATGAAGAGCAAAATGAGCTACTCCTTCCCACCTGTGTTTAGAGAGATATAAAATGAGTGAAACCTGGATATCTAAATCACCAGAGAGATAACCTTAGCAAGTACAACCTTTCATTTGCAATGACGCAGTTGCTCCATTAACAAAGTTTATGCCCATTTAGTGTTCAAAATCTTTTCAATCACCTCACTCATTTGCAAGTACAATTATCAATTTGAATTCAAATATAACATAAATCTAGCAATCAAATACAATTGAAGGAAAAGAAAATTCAAACAGAATAACAAAAATTATAAATTTATAGGACAACCAAATGGTTGAGTAATCTTTCCAAATCAAAGAAACCTAGTCACAACATATCTCACATAGCCAAACATAGTAAGTCCAAGTTTCAGTCTCTTCATGCGGGGTTGAGGACAAACCAGCAGCAAGATGAAAGGTTAATAATATTATACACATCCTTATCAATAAGGTAATAATTGAGGTAGATTAAATACTATAAAAACTGGTCCATGAATCAGCTTTCCAAAGACATGGGTCTCTGGAAGCTTGGCCCGGTGTCCTGCAGACAAACTTGTCTAGTGTTTAATAATTGATTTTAGTGTGGGTCACCCCACATGCATAGTTTCAGTTTTGTGATTCAAAAATAACATCTTTAAAATGATTTTGTAATCAGTCGATATTGTTCTATAGCAGCTAAGAAATGAAAATTAAAAATAAATGTATTCATAATTTCTGGAATCAATCAAAAAAATCTGAGATGTAATTTCTAAGGAACAAGAGGTCAGCCAATGACTATGACACCTACTAGTGCCAATTAGACAAGGAAGACCAGCTTTGACTGGCTAGGAAAGAAAACATCAAGGTGTAATCATTAGTTTAATATAAGAATGTTTACAACGAGAGTGTACTAGTAGGGATTGCCAACTAAGCAATGTAGAATTTTGATTTCAGAACATCTTCTATTTTTACACTGAGAGACACTGTCTAATTTACTACACTCAATACCTGTTGCTAGCCTGATTGCACACCAAATGTGAAAACCTTTATGCTAAAACCATAATTCATAGTGTTGCAATTAAAACATTTTCCTTCAACGTGAAATGAAAGGACCCACAAATTTTCTACAAATTCAGCTGTGAACCGAGCTTTTGCTTATTTATTTACACGGGTTTTATCCATTATTCTTCATCAAGGAATTCTTCCTTCTTGAAAGGTTCAGATCGACTTAAAATGTTGTAAATTATTTGCCTATTCTTTTATCTTTGCACTTTGCAGTCTTTACATTTCAATGACTGCTTTACCTATCACATAATATAAAGGAAAAGCCAGAATACCCATTCAAAGTTCTACACAATTGATTTGCTCACTTGCATCCAACATCCTGAGAGAGAATGAAATTCACAGAACACATAGATACATCACATTATTTGTCTACCTATAGCTCCCTTGTCATTAAAATTATTCACTTTAGAGTTCTGTTCTACTTATGAATAATACATACACATGCAATTATGGCATAGTTTCAGAAAGTCTGAAGTTTATAAAACATGAAAAACCTATTTTCCTTTTTTCTCAATTTATGTTTCTTCCTAATATGACTGCAGTAATGTAATAGAATAAGAGATAAAGGGGCAGGTTAAGATTTGACCTTACTGCACAAAACCTGACCATGATCTAGTCAAACATTGTCATTTTCATTACATGCCAAAAAGTATAACTAATAGAACTTAAATTTTATATGAAAAGGAAAAAAAAACAGAAAAACAAAAGAAAAGGGGCGATGGTAAACTTAACAAAGTTGTAATTCAAAAATAACAACAGGAACTTCTATAATATAACCCAAATTATCATAATTAAAGCTTATTGCAAGTTTGCAACCAAAAAAAAAAAATAGTTTAAGTAACATTTACTTACTCAAAAGGAGGTTCAACCTCAATACTGAGTGTAAGGTGCAATGAAAATCCAGGAGATCCATCATCAACAGATTCAACACCATAATTTGTATAGGCCTCATGTGGAAAACCTCTGGGAATATACAATACATCACCCTCTTTGAGAAAGAACTCGCTTCTACCAGCTTTTGAACAGTCAACACCGGAACCGCAGAGATTATCATATAAGCGAGGTAACAGCTCACCAGGTCGAGAAAATACCGTCCACTTCTTGGAGCCAAAAATCTGGCAGACAAATACACAGTGATCATCAAAGTGACAAGCCAACCCCTGAGAATTAGGTGGCGTTAAGTACAAATTGGCACCTACTGAAGGTTGGCCAAACATAAGTGCTAATGTATCGGCAATAGCAGCGATGCTCTGATATCGAAACTCCAGACCACGAAGAGCAACAGTATAACCCTCCTTATAAGCTTGCTCACACTTTAAGAGATCTTCAGTAGCTAAATACAGAGGTTCCTTAAGGCAGTCCGAATGAAAGTCCCGAAAGTAATGTGTTTCGTTTCTGGATTGGCTTTCAGTTTTTACAACTCGTATATCTTGCTGGTAAATTATAGGACAACCAAGTCTATCTTTCACCTCATTTAGAAAATTAAGGATGTTTTCCTCCTCTGAAGCAATAGGGAAACAAGACACAAGGCCTCGAAGAATTGAATGAAAAAGGAAAGGAACGCTTCCATTCCAGTTCAAAGATTGTATAAATGGGCTAAACATGTCATTCACATTGTGATCCAAGGATTTCCTTGTTAGAAGAAAAGGTGAGACTTCCCAATAATTTGATATAAAATCTTCAAAACTGGTATCACTCGTACCAAAAAGACCTCTTTGTACCACTTCAAGTGGCAAAGAGATAGTATGTTGTGAAGCATTAATGGAAAGCCTAAAAATGCTTTCTGCAAGATCACTAACTCCAATGTTACTCTTACAAAGATGTCCTTCTTCATTAGATTTCACAGCACCTCCAATTACCGTATGATGACTAGCATTTGCCCTTATCGCTTTTAGAAGATTCAGAGATGCTTTAGAAAGGCTTGTGGGAATACCATGGAGTTGTTCAAGATCGCAGGCATTGATAAGAACAATAATTGCACTGAGTAAAGCCACCGAGAGTTCATCTTCCCTAATCCCAATCTTAATTGAGTGAAAACTTTCATTTCCCTCAGACCATAAACATACAGATTCCAAATGCTTAAAAATCTGAAGAAACACAGACCTAAGGAAATTTTCAATATATCCAAAACAACAAATGTTCAAATGTAAAATTACAGCTTATACTTATAGTTAGTTATAGGTATATAAAAAAGTTTGAATTTATTTTATCTTTTGTTATAGGAATAGCTTATACATAAACCCTAAACATTGATACTACAAGCCCCTAGCCAAAATAAAGTAAAACTATTTTCATATAAGCTACAAGGCATTCTCTCTCATAAACAAACTATTATGAAAATAAGCTAAAAAGAGTTGATGGAATATCCATCCATAACTTGCTCCAAATATTGTCAGTAAATAGATAAGCTGAAATAAGTCAATCGAAAGAAACCCTAAAGTTGAAATGCAATAGTAGGTAGGTTATAGGAGCTTACATTAGTTTGTGTAAGGCAGAGAAATAGAGAAGTTGGTGTTGGGCGAAAGCGGTGGTAGACAAATCCAAAACGGCATTGCAAGCAGAGAACAAAACCTTTCTATTTGGATGATGATTCTCCAACAGCGAGATTAATCCCTTCAAGGTTTGAGAATCAGTAGCGATTTCCTCGTTGATTTCGAGTGAAACGAGTGAGGCAGCGCCGATGATATCTGCGGCGCGGCGTGCGATTTGGGAGTGTGTGGAAGAGAGGAGAGTTGGAAGTAAGGCGAGGATAGGTCTGAATCTGATAGAGGAGGATTTGGAGAGTAGAAGAGATTGGTGAATTGTGAATAAGCATTTGTTGATGAAGAAGAAGGGAATAGGAATAGTGTTTGAGTTTGAGAGGGATGATGCGAGTAACAAAGCGAATAGGGTATTGAGATCAGAAGAGACTTTAGAAGACCGTTTCCTTTTCTTCTTCTTCTTCTTCTCCTTAACGCTAGATGATGATGATACAACAACTCCATGCTTTTTCATTATTCTCGCAAATGCAAATGCGCAAATGCAAATGCGAGAAGAATGAAAACTAAGTGCCTCATTATATTGATTATTGTAAACTTTGATTAGGAAGGTACTAAAGTGCAAAATTGCAAATAAGATAGATTTTTTCATAGTTTCTCTCTACTCTAGTTATTTTGATTAGAGATGTGTTAGTGTTAGACGTTAAATATTGGTGCCTATCTCAATCGGGTTCGAGCTTTGGTTCACCATATTGTAAGAACCAAACATTTAAGTTAGACCCAACTCTCATTAGTGCAACTATACTAAGATTTCAAAACACAGGACATTTGTTGTCTTAGGAAACAATTGATTTTCTTTTTACTAAGGAAACAATTGTTATTGTCATGATAAAATTGCACATGAATCGATTAGAATCCTCAACAGTTTCCAGCATAATTCATACAGGTATCAAAAAGTCATAATAAAAACTTTCAAAGTAAATCCATAGTTATTTATAAAATTCAATTTTTTAATTTGATTAAATAAATAAATAATAAAATAATTTATAGATATCAAAATTGATATACCTAACAACTGAACTCAAATTATAAATGACAAGTTATCTTTAGTCTATTCCAATTATTGGCAAACATAAAGGATATGAGTGGAACAAGATCCACACACAAAGGTCATAAACTACATGGTGTACAATAAGCAATCATTCAACTAGATTAAAATCTACCTCATAGTATAGATGTCTAAAATACCAGTCCAGAAAGTAGGGTCTTTTAATCGTAAAATCTTGATATGGACGATGACTGATGTATTCCGGTAGTTTGTTATTATCCCCCAAATACACTCTACATTGTGTAGATGAATGATTGACGGCATGGACGGAATTGCTTTCATAACCCCATATGTTTGGGTTGCTCATTGCATAATAGTTTCCACCCGGGGCATAAAATAATGCAATATCACCCAAAGTTTCCAATTTTACATAATTCCTGGTTGAGAAGTCAATCTTGTACACATCAAATACTACATTGGCCTTAGAATGAACCACGAAAAGTTGTTCATCACAAGTAACCAACCTTAGGTGTGATGAAGAAGTTATACTTAGATTACTCTTAATTTCTAAAAAATTTATGTTTATAGAATTTAAGCTGAGAACCCCTATGTTGCCCTTGTCAGTGATAACATATATAGTGTTATGCAAAACAACAAAGTGAACAATCTTCCATGTATTTCCCATTGTTGAATAAGTAACCCAACTTAAATTTCGAGATCGATAGACATGCAAACTGTTTGAACTTTTACATAAAGCCAGTAAGACAAATTCCTCGGAGCCTTTACCAAAAGCAAGTAAGACATGGTAAGCAAAATAAGAAAAATTTACTTTAAAGACCGAGGAGGTATTGATAACCTTCTTTCTTCTCGTAAATGGATTTATTAGCAGAAATGAATTATTGTTGCCTGTCATGATCAAATATCCGCTAGAAGATCCAGAATAGGTAAAGTGCCAGAAATAATTGATCATCTTCGAGTGATAAACATTTTGGGTGTGTATGCTGATAAAGGAGAATGATTTGTTAAAATGAGAAGACTTTTGAACAAGTAACGGTTCTTGGAATGCCGAGAAATTTTTCCAATACATTTTATGAAATAGCCTCCAATTGTTGCACACACTAGCAAATTGGAAGATGTCATTAAAATCTAGAGTTTTAATGATGATATCAAGGACATCCCAAGGAAGTTGACAATAATCATGTGCTACCTTCATCACTTTATTCCCTGTGTATCACAAAAAATGACTATGTTAGGCCAATAACTATCAAATATATGTTTTTATCATTTATTTTTGGAACATTTGTTTATCTAATATATCATGCAAAATGAAGAGATAAAGAAATATGACAAAATTATTCGTTTAGTCCTTTAGCTTAATTTTATGTAAGAATTTAGTTAGTCTTTATATTATTTGTTTTTCATGTCATTCTATATATAGGAAGAAAAACAACTTACAATTTTAAGTCATGGCTTTAAAATAAATTTTAGGAACGTAACTTTATTTTAAACTTATTTGACTTATAATCTAATTTGTCTTTGTTATATAATCTTCCCTAGAGCCTGTGTTGGAGTCAAGGATTTGAAATTGTTGTTTTGTTTCTTATATGGAGCGCACATTATATGGCATAAATGTAAGACATAACGGTTTTTACATTATTATTAGTAAAACTCATGATTAAATGGTCCATAGGTTTTAGGGGTTATAATTTGGAGAGTCCTAATTTTTAATGGTAATTATTTAGGTGGTAATGGCTCATGATTTTTTGATGGTAGAATTGAGCCTATATAAAGCCTTTGGTCCCTAAGCTTGCTCTCATTGCATCATAATTCAGAATATATACATATACACCATCTATATTATAGAGAGTGAAAGCTTAGAAGACTCAAAGGAATTCTAATCACTGTAGTAATGGCTGGAGGTAATTACATAATTTCTTTTCCGCATTTAGTTTATTGATCTTGTTCTTTATTTTGTTGTCAGGAACATAGATCAAATTGATTTAATCTTACAATAAACATATATGGTGGATAGAATAAAGAGTATATATAGCAAAAAACTGCAGAAAATTATCAACATATATATATATATATATGAAGTAGAATACTAACCAGTCTCATGATGTGGAAGTGTGATTTGATATTTCTTTGGTAAGAAATTGTTGAATTCCAAAATTAAATTTGTATGACCTTTAAACAGCTCTTTCACTATTGCCGCGACACCTCTTGTATCAATTCCTTGAGCCTTGTGATCGGCGATGACTTGTAAAAACTCAAAATATATTTCCATGTTATCTTGAAATACAAGTTTGACTTGATTGATAAATGTATCTTTTATGTCTAATTGATGATCTTGTTTGTGATCCCATTCTAATGGAAATAGTTCTTGATATCCATCTGGCATGAAGATGTTGAATCCCAAAAATAATTGGTTATGTTTTCTAAACAGCCTTATCCAAATTTCAAATAGTCTTTCTTTATCAAGATGAATGTTGAAATCCTGAATGGCTTTTGAAAAATAATAATATATTTCCATGTTATCTTGAAATTCAAATTTTACTTGATCGATAAAGGCTTTTTCATCTTGTTTTAGTTGATGATCCAATATTGGAGGAAGTATGATTTTATGTTCTCTTGGCATGTAGTTGTTGATTAATCCACACGTGAAATTTTTATGGCAATCTTCTTTAAACAACTCATTCCCTCTTGCTTTGACACCTCTATAATCAATTAGTCCAGCCCTGCAATCCTTCATGACTTTTAAAAATTTAGAATATGCTTCTTCAGGCCAAGTGTTTAATGTATTGGTATACGATTCATCAACAAACCAGAAATCATCATTCATCTTCAATAAGTTGCTGCGACGACACACAGTTTGCAGTCGAAAGTTCACAAAAGAATAACAGCGCTAATATTAATAGGTATATTTTTAAAAATCCAACAAGAAGAGAATAGCAAGTGCTAAACTCTAGAAATAAAATTGGAAACTGAACTCACCAGAAAAGAGAGAAAATTCTCAAATATTATATTATTATGATTAAAGCTTGATTCTATTTCAGTTTTTAATCTATTTAAATAGACTTACAACAGAAGTCCTAATTAAACTAGGATAATAACTAAACTTATTTTAAGTTCATTGTTATCTAAATATAGAAGATAATTATCCTTTGTAAAAAAAAAAAGATAGTTATCCTATCTAATAGGATAATTTGTTGTAACAATAATCATATCCTAAAATTAAAAACAAACTTAAAAAACTACAAATAAAAATAAAATAAAAATAATAATTCTTAACAACTAATCCTAATAAGTAAGATTAGAACCAATCTTCCTACATTAGTTGAACCCTAAATACAAAACCAAGCAGCGCTAACTTTTTTTTTTTTTTTAATAGCAAATTTGATGTAAGAGATAGAATGGAAAAAATACAAATTGTACTCTATCCACAATGGTATGATAAATATAAGATCGAACTCTACTTAATCTTAAATAAAACTTACCGAACAACTAAACCTAGTTTGTCGTATTATTTATAAGGAGCAATAAAACAACAACTTATTTCGCCCTGGTTTTTTTTTTATAAGCAAAAGAGTTGAATTATAAGAAATACAAAGGTACTCGACGCTTACAATTCAACTAACAAAATATTTAGATATTATGAAGACAATCTAAAGGGTGAGGCGACGCCGATGATATCTGCGGCGCGGCGTGCAGTCTTGGAGTTTGTGGAAGAGAAAAGAGTAGAAAGTAAGGCGAGGATAGGTCTGATGGGGGATTTGGAGAGTAGGAGGAGCGAATGGTGAATTTTGAATAAGCATTTGTTGGTGAAGGGAATAGTTGTTTGGGGTTGTTTGTTTGAGTTTGAGAGGGATGCGAGTAACAAAGCGAATAGGGTATTGAGATCGCGTTTCCTTTAGTTCTTCTTCTCCTTAAGCAAAAGTAAAACCACAAATTGAATCATCGCAAAAAAAAAACCCGCATTTAGATAAAATCAAGTATTATAAAGTCTGGTTTTCTAGCACCTCAAGTATAAGTTTGACACTTTGACTTGTTATTTCTTTCATTCACTATGATGATCAATCAAATATAGGCTTATAGGCTTCTCTTTTACTTTTACAATTTTTTTTAAAAGAACATTTACAAACTATTAAAAATTCAAAAGTTGAGAGAATTGAAGAGGAGATCCATTATTGATTGAACGGTCTTAAAATGATCTCAAAGTACCCATCAAATATCAAATATTTGTACACATCTAAGTGAAGGGGGTAACTTGTTCAGCAAGTTACTGGTGTAACTAACTGTTAACAACCCTCTAACAGTCACAACTAACTTCCATATAACTATCATAGCTAATTAACTCCTATAAAGCTGGTAAATGTGTTAGTTGAGTTAAGATGCAGTGACTGAGTTTTCATCATTCTCTAAAACAAACCTATTCTAGTTAGAGTTCTCTCCAAGAAATTTATCAACACATCAATGAATTTAGGAAATATTATCTTTGAAGAAGGATGGGGGATTTTGAAGAAGGCTTTCGCGAAGCTCGAAAACATTGTAGAAGATTTGGAGCCTAACTTCACTTCTGAGGAATACAAGGATCTGCATACGTAAGTATCAATCAATCACTCAGAATAATTCTATGGTCAGGATAATGCAGTTTTTCTTTTTCTTTTTTCTGCTGAGAAAATGCGTTCAAGAATTATGCTTTTCAAGATTTTCTGCTTTAGTATGTGATATTTATATTTGTTCATCATTTTTAAGTATGTGGCTTTTTATTATTTGAAGTTCTTGCTAAAATTCAACACGTTTACTATGGTGAATATGATATGCTGTACTCTTCTTTTACACAATCTTGAGTCTTGACACTTCTTCTGCTTGGTTTGGTTTGTGTTAATTCATTTTTCCTTTTCAAAAAACTAAAGTTATAATCTGTATTATTTTTCCACTTAAATTGTTATGCAGGACGGTCTCCCTTATGTGCCCCCACAGTGGCGTTCCTGGTGCTCAAGAATATATCGAAAAGCACTGTCACGAGTACAAGGAAATATGTGAAGAGTTCATCAAATCAAAAGTGAGTAACACTGTAATTTGGCTGTATATCATATTCATGAGCTTTACTCTTAATGGTTAAGTGAACTGTAATTTGCCTTATAAGCTCTGTCACTATGAAATAGGTTCTGCCATCATTGCGAGGAAAGAAAGAAGATCTTTTGTTGAGAGAGTTGTTCAGAAGATTGTCACGTTACAGAGTTATGATTAGGAATCTCTCAACAATTTTTCAGTTTCTTAATACAGTAGCTACGGAAACATACCGTCTTCCTTCTCTTGAAGAAACCAGCTCCTCATCCTTTTACGACTTGGTTGGTGATGAGATTTCTTTTGCAAAATTTCAATGGCATTTCCCTTTTCCCCCCTTTTTTTAACTCATTTTGATTGTCTTAGGTGTATGAAGATCAGATGAATAAAGATATAATGGATGCTATGTTTTCTGTGGTAATTATTCTCTAATTTCCATTTTTCAACTATCTAATGCACTTGTTATATATACTATATGTCTCAAATCTCAATTAGCCAATCCAAATTGGTCATTTGGTTTAATCTTTGTCATTTCATTTTATTTCGCCAGATGGAACGAAAACTTGCAGGAGAGAAGTTTGATCCAACATTTGTTATTAACACATTAGGTTTCTACATAAAGTTTTACAAATGGCCAGAAAAGGACTTCCTAGAGGTGATTTCACCAAGACTTAGTTCTTGTAGAAATATGTTGTGCATCTTAAGGAAAATTACATTTAGATTAAATTCTTATAGTTTTATGCTCTTTCTTAATGTTAACCATTCATTATAGAAAAACAAAAAATATTTTCTAAAAGATGTTTGCGGTAATTGTAGATTGATTATCAGAAGAAATTGAAGTTGGTAAGCTCTGATGGGGTTGAGTATGAAGTTGACTATGGTATTGAATATCATGCAAAAAGATTTGAGGAAATTACTGAGATCATTTCTGTTGGTGAAGTTGATACCATACGTGTTCCTAAAGTGAGTAGCAAAATGATGAATGTGTTCGTTGAGTACTACAAAAAGCACATTAATCGTCCTCTTGATAAATTCGAGCATTGGTACCTTCGGTTTCTGGATGATTATGACCCTGAAACCGTGCTTGATATTGCAACATGTGCATGCTACATGAAAAACATTAGGCTGGAGAGGCTGGCATGGAATAATCATATACGTTACTTGATAAAAGACAAGAAACCAAAAGAAATTGCCCAGATCTTTGGTGCTGTAGATCACTAAAACTCCAAGTTATCGGAAGAGAACAACCAGTACAGTTTTAGATTTTTAGCTAAATTTTGGACCTTCAATTGATTCACTTTACCATTTTAACATTAGAATGAACTATTTCTAAGAGCAGTGTTTTTAGTTTTTTAGTATATTTCCTCCTCAAGTTCGAGTGAGTGGGATGATTTGTATCATTTAGTAAAAGAAAACTTGCTTAAGAGAATAATTGTTGTTAGTTACTATCATGCCAGATTTTCTTCTACTGTTTTGTTTTGTTTTGTTTTGTTTTGTGAGAATTGATATTATCATTGGCTGGAATATTGATTATTATAAACTTTGATTAGGAAGGTACTAAAGTGCAAAATTGTAAATAACATAATTTTTTTCATAGTTTCTCTCTATAGTTATTTTGATTAGAGATGTGTTAGATATTAAATATTGGTGCTTGTCTCGATCGAGTTCGATCTTTGGTTCACCATATTGTAAGAACAAGACATTTTAGTTAGACCCAACTCTCATTAGTGCAACTGTACTAAGATTTCAAAACACAAAACTTTCGTTATCTTAGGAAACAATTGTTTTTCTTTTTACTAAGGAAACAATTGTTATTGTCATGACTCATGATAAAACTGCACATGAATCGATTAGAATCCTCAACAGTTTCCAGCATAATTCAAACAGGTATCAAACTTAAATGTTTCAAAATAGTCCCACATTCAATAGCTTTCTGCAGCACAGGTTGTAATTTTGTCTATATAGTTTATTCTGTTACCTGTGCATCACACTCCCGCTAAGCTTAAATGTGCACCTACCACCAATCCAAGCAGGTTTCAGGAAATTTACTATCATTAAGCATTTTCTATAAGTGATGTTGAGGGAATGACAATGGGAGTGCCTCTGTTAGAGGCAGAAAAATGTTAAAAATTGTAATGTTTATCCAGTTTGGCTGTGTTCTGATTTTGTAGGTTTCGTTGTGACTTAAAATAAAACACAACTCCTAGTACAGATCCCGTGCAAGATTGTACTCGCGTAAAGAAAAAAAATAGCGGAAACATAGGTATAAAATTCCATCACATGAGATTACGTAGAATACTTTTTCATAGAGTAGACAGAATTCAGGGTCCATGAAGGTACGTATTTGCTGGGAGTAAGGAAACAGGGAGTGCACTACACAAGGGTCCTGCTTACAGGTGAGGTGGCTGGATGCACATAGCCTTTGTCTCAAATTGGAGCTTAATCAGATACTGCGTGAACCATTAAATGACTGGATAGCATAGGTATTTGAACAGGAAGTGTACATAACTACCCTTTAATTGAATGGAACAAAATAGTATACTCGTCCCCAATTTTATAAGTCAGAGAGAGGCAACTTGACATAATTTTAGTTGGCAGAGTTGACAGACAAATAGAACTAGAAGGGGGGAGGGGGATAGTATGAAATTTGTATTAACCGACTTCAGTCAGTGTTGTAAGTGTAGATCAAAGACCAGATAGTGTGAAATTTGAATCTTGACCAGAAACAACCATCGGTCATACTTTAAGAACATCCCAGATGAATTCCGGATTACCAAGGCCTCCTTTCCCTTTAGAACAAGAGGGTTGAGACAGAGAAAAGTACAAATCAAAGTGAAAAGGCTAAAATTAAATAATCTGTTTTCAACTATGGACTCTATGAGTCATGTGCATAATACTCCTGCACCTAAACTTGCTGTTACACTGCCTTAATAAAATAAAACGTGCACATTAATCCTTACTAAGGAATGTTATGCACATGCTCAGCGTGTCAATATGTAGTAGCAGTAGTAGTATGCAGCCTTTTGTGTGTTCAATATAAAGACAAGATGTTGTATTTGACCCATAGTTGATGAAATTTTTAAACATTAACAGGTAAAAAAATCAAATAAGCAAAAACAAGAAAGGAAAAAGTAGCTCAAACTCGTGCTTCTTTATATTGATCTTTACAGCATTCGCAATAGGGAAAGGAAGATGGGGAAGAAATTACCTTATGAAGCGAAGATGGGCTATCACAATCAGGTAATAAAAACAGTAAATATATTTCAAAGCAGGAAGATTGATACTTCATTTTATAGTATAGAGCAATGACATATCTTAGCAGCTGTAAATATATTTGTCAGAGCATTTGCAGTCAATGTAAAATATACATTAGATGTATGCCAAAACAAATAAAATAAAAGCGCAACAAAAAAAAGTAATCATATATATAAGATCTATACTATACACGAGGATGCTACTTGAGACGACTATACAGGAGGTATGTTAGAGAAAGAGAACCCTTTGTATCCCTTGTAAGCATAATATGCAATCCGCGTATAGTAGAAACCCGGTATGAACAAAATTGATCCCAGTATTGCAAAGAAGAGACCTATTGATCATCAATAAGAAAAATAATAAAAAAACAATAACAAAACCCAAAATACTTCCTATTAGTCCTATGCTCAGAAAATAGAATAAGGGCTACACTAGATAAATTTGTCTACAAACAAACACTTATTAAAAAAATGGTAAGCAATATTAAAATAAGTCAAATGACTATAAGTAATTGAAGCTTTCCACCTACCCTCAACTTAGGACATGTTTGGATAAATAGCTTAATTAAGCACTTGTAGCATAAACGCTTATCATATAAGTACTTATGTATAAACTATTTCAATAACTAAGGATCAAATAAAGTCAGGTTGTTTTAATCTAAACTATAAGCTATTTTTACAAATCATCCTAAAAAGCTTATGAAAATAAGCTAAAAATCAGCTTATGGACATGTTATAAATTGTTTCTGAAATAGTCTCAGAACTGGTTATGTCAATAGATAAGCTCAAATGAGTCAATAGAAAACAAACCCATATTAGAAGACCAAATGATTTATCAGAAATTTTTCATATGCATAGAACAAATACTAGTTATTTCCATTCCAAACAAGCCCTTACACCAATTTAGAATCTTTGAATTCATCTTTTTTATCAGCTCTCATAATTTTAGTTTCAGCTGCTGCATATGAAACTAAGAGGTAGTACTAAATACTGAGTAATTCACAACACAAAAAATAATTTTTTTCAATCAATTGTCAAAATAAAAAGAAAGCCCTTTTTTTATTATTTATTAAAAATTAAAAAAAAAAAAAAACAGAATCAGGCAAATAATGATGGAAGGGGAAATCTGAAAAAAAGAAAAAGGGTGGTGGATGATGTTACCGTGAGCAGTGTCGCCGCCGACATGATTATAAGCCATGAGAGAACCGATGATGATACCTAGGGTTCCGAAAACGAGAAGAGCAATGGCGAGTGCGATCTCCTTGGTCGGTGGTTTGTTGTTGGCCGTGTAGGATGTTTCCATCATCATGTCCTCATCGGAAATCGAGAATGCGTGATCTACGTACATTTTTGTTTTTGATGATCTCTCTGTACTTTTGTTTTTGTCTCCTCAAGGTTTGAGATAGATTGAGCTGATGAAGAGGTGCAGCGTGTGTTTCAATGTTATGTTATGTTATGTTATGGTTTGTGATTGTGACTTTGTCTTGTTCAAGTTTCACACCTTCTAATCTATAAGAATAGAATCCGTACGCTATTGGATTTGGAATTGGATGTATTCGTTCGCCCTCTTTATCTTAGGTGCATAGATAGATTACATTACATAGATTGAAGACTTCAACAAAGTTCGCCTTATTTATTTATTTATTTATTTATTTTTTTGGTACAAGAATACTTATTTATTTTTATTTGTTGATAGAGAATTTTATTGACTTTAATTTTTAAGTCACTTTCATCTTTGTCATTTATTGTCTTTCAATTATCAAAATTGGCTATTATTGAGTATTTTGTTGATAGTTTTATTCATTAATAAAATACATATTTGACAACTAAAATAATTATTAAATACTAAGTATATATTTAAGAATTAAATTAATTAACCGAAGTTTAAAGTCTTAACTGATTCAATTGACAGAAAATAATAAATAGGATAGGATCCAGATTCATAATTAAATATCACTTAATTAATTATTATTATAAGATTGAGAGAATACTTTTTATTATTGTAAAGTCAAAAAAGAAAAACACATCTTATGTGACTCATAAATTTTTGACAAGGATTAGTCATTGTCGGCTAACGTACTAATGTATTCCCTCCATAAATTAAAATTAATTTAATAAAATACTATTATTTTTAGTATAATAATTATATTTATTAATATGTGTGAAAACATAAGGGAGGTAACAAAAAAAAAACTAATTTTTTCAACTGTTCGCCGCCCCCATTTCCCACTAAAATCAAAAGAAAACGGTGGTGCCAACTCATTCGCAATCTTGTCTCTCGCGCGGCCGTCACCGTCACTCACTCTCCTCCGGCGATCTTCCTCCAGGACCTCACTCTTTTCCCTCAACATCACAGGCTCACACTCTTGCACGGCGCAGTCACCGGTACGTAAAACACCACCCACCGGTTCAACTGTTCTGCATCAGATCCCCTTTTTCGGTTACTCCTTTTCTTCATCTCATTATTCGTTTTTATTTCCGAATTAATTGAAGATTATAATCATTTTATTGATGGATTGGTTTGGTAGCATTGGTGTTTTTTATCGATTGTAACATTAACTAATGCACTATTCATTTTTTGATCGATTGTAGCATTGGTGTTTTAGTTTGATTAATTTTGTTCAACACTTTTACTACAATGGTTAGGCATGATTTTCAGATTTTTTCGGTCACTGAAAGTATATGTAAATAATTGAATGAATATGATTGTGCTTGTTAGATGCAAAATTGTGAATGGCTTAGTCACTCACAATGATGTGAAATTGCGAATAATGACACAATGATATGAAAAATTACACTATTGGTTGCGATTCTAACGCGATTTGCGACCGCGATAACGGCTCCTGCAAAAGACAAAGTACCAGAGTACTGCGTCGCAGCAGATCTCAGCACTGCAATTTCCCGATTGGGCACTAAAGTGGTGCGAATAATGATTCATTTTGCTTTTATTTTATGCCTATTTGTTCATTTGATTAATTATTGTTTGATTTTCATGGCTGTTTTACCTCCTCTGCTGTTCCATTGAGTTGGGGAAAAACATAGTTTTCTTATTTGATCTGGTTGGGGACCTTGGAGTTTGTAGAAAAGTACCTTTTTTGCATTAGAATTTGAGATTGAGGTAATGATTTTATGTATGGTACCTGAAGGCTCTTGCTTGATTTTATTCTTGTTCTTGACTTTAAAATGTTAGAGTTGGTATCAAATATGTGCCGTTTTAATTGGGATTAATGAGTTCAATGGGTTATAGTTTGATGATGGAGTTGTGCTGTGAATTTTGTGGTTGTATATAAGTTTATGTAAAATAAACACTTTTCTTTTGGGTGAATATGGTTGGCATCCACTTTTGTTTCTGGTTCCAATATTATGCATCCTGAAAAAATATAGTTTACAACTGTAATAAGTTGTATTTGTATGTATAGCTTTTTCTATGATTTTAGGCACATATTACTTATTCGCTTTTAAGCATGTTGAAGTAATTGTTATTTTAGAGGTTTGATTGTGTTAAAAAAGTTGATAGCTTTTTACAAAAGTTTTACCGTTAATTATGAAATTAATATTTTCAGCCTGATATTTAATTTTTGTTTCTTTCCCTGGTTATGTTTGATTTAAGAATTATGTATAATATTGCTAAACATTGCAGGAATGGGAATTAGCAAAACAGAAGTAAACTTGAAGAGATTGCTTGCAGCTGCTCCTCAGCAGCAAAACCAGGCAAAACTTGTACATGTAAGTCTGAAAATTAACCATGACTATTTATTTTAAAATCAGTGTCACTGTCATGTAAGAAGAGGAATCTTGGCACAATAGTTGAAGTTTATGCTGTGGGGATGTCACAGGTTTGAGTAATGAAATCAACCTTTTACAAATGCGAAAGGTTGTCCGCTATATATGCAAAATAGACCCTATCCTTTTTTTAGACCCCATTATAGCAGGAGCTTTACAGCATCGAGTTGCCTTTTTTTAGGTTTATGATTATATCAATAAGCTATAATTTATTTTCTAATTTTAGTGAAATAACATTCTTTTAGTAACAAAAGCTTACTAATTTGTTGACTCTGCAGTATGTTGCTACTTTGCGTGAACAACTGGAACAATTGGCTGAAGAGAAGACACCAGAAGGCTTGCCAAGGTAGTATATCTCTTTATTTACAATCACATAATTAACTTATTCCCTTATTCATCATTGAGCCACATACAGAAAGACTTATTGCCAAAATAAGAAAGGGAGGGAGAAGAAACAATCTTATCAAAAACTTAATTAAAAACAAATTGGTACACTATCAATTCCTAAAAAATTAATAATTATTTCCTAAAGAACTTCAACACCCTCCTCAAATTGGTCTGCAGATATCGATTATGTATTTATACCCAACATGATTGCAAGAATTTCAAAATTAGCTAGGAATAGTTCTTCGGTTAGGATATGATATCTATGTTAGCGGCCAACACTCGGTTGGATTTAGTCCCACATCGGATAGATAGGATTCTTGATAAGAGTTTATAAAGAGGGGGCACTCCTCACCTTACAAGCCGGTTTTGTAAGGATGAGTTAGGCCTCGATATTCGTGACAATCTACCTCTTGTTGTACAGTTGGAACAAATAGAATACAAGTAGCTTCATTATCTATCTTTTCCTTTATTAAATTTTTGCCAACTTCCACATGTTTACATGCATCCTTGATTTATCGAGAACTTGCTATATTCCACTTCAATAAAGCTCCTTGGAGTTGCTACCACATTTTGTTATCTGCTTTTCTATTTAACTAAATTTCTTTTTAAATAAGCCAATAACCTCATGTAGACTTCCTACCTATAATAGGTCCTGCACGGTCAGCATTTTGAATAACTGCTGTACTGTAATATAAAAACCTAATGCAATACTCCCTCCGGTCTCAAATATAAGAAACAAAAAAAAAAGCACACTCTTTTAGGAAGTGGATAAATGATTAGAAGAAATAATGTATTACCAATTTTATCCTTACTTTTTGGTAGTAGGTGACCTTTGATATTCTCAAAAGTAATCATTATAGGCTTTTATAAAAAAAATTGAAAATGTTAAATTAAGGGTAAAATTGGAATAATGGTAATAAATGTAATGATTATAGTAACTTTTTCTTATATTTGAGACCATCAATTTTTTTTTGTTTCTTATATATGAGACCGGAGGGAGTACATCTTAGTCAAGAACATGTTTATAGAAATTAGTGTAAGCTCAGCTTAACAACATACGTAACATAATAAAATCCTACCGAAACAATAATTCCTATATAATCACATTCAAACCATACTTAAAGATCTAGCAGACTGTGGTATATGTACGGACACCTGTATTTACAACGAGTTCTCCTGGAAATGACTCGCATTGAATATAAATTGTACTATTCTTTGATTTTAATTCTTTGTGAAGATCTTGGACTTGTAATGATTACATTTCTTTAAACTGACTGGGCAGTTTATTCCCTCTTCTACCTTAGATCATTGGTAATTAATCCATGATCTAAAGCTGTTATATTCTTGCTATGTTTTTCTGTACTGAATATGTGCATTCATTGAGGCTTGTCTGTGATCGGTCATGCAGGATCTCAAAGGCTACGTTGAACGATTATTCAGAGAAGATTGAAGCCATTGCTTCAAAATTGGTTCATGTGGTATGTATTTCTTAGTTAGCTATTGTATGCTGGAGAGATAGTGAAATGCAAAAGATCATTAGATCAACTGACTAAACATTTGAGGTTCCCTTTTTGCACTAATATAATGAGAAATGTCATTAACAAAAGGATGTTTAGCTTGCATTTGGGGGAAAGGGCAATAGAATGGGATTTTTAATTGTTGGTATTGTAGAACCGAGCATTAGCTTAATTGTACAATGAGAAACCCGTTGTTGAAGAGGAAGCCCCTAGAAGGAGCATTCTCTCTGTTTTCTGTGGGGATTCTCTAAACCTTTGTAGATTTGTTTTCTTTCTCTATTTCTCAGCTCTCGTGCTCGTGTGTTAGTAATGACTGACTCGAATTCATTTTAACTCCATCCTTTTTTGTCCACCTACTCAACCAAACAAACCTCAATGATTTTCTTATGTGATGGAGAACATCACAAATACATTAGTTATATAGTATGTGCAAAGTGTATATAAAATATATAATTGTTTGAAATGCATCAAAAGGCAATGAAATTTGCTCCTCTGTTTTCTTTGCATATATTCCTTTTTTTTTGTCTAAATAAGCACACTTAGTGATTGTCATATAACCATTTAAATTTTCAGTCTGACATAGAAGTATCTGAGAAGGACATTGAAAGAAATGTTAAAGAAAACACTTCTGAAATTGAGGAAAAAAAGCCGATGTCGCCTTCTTCTGGATTGCGAAGAAGGCCTGTGTAAGTTAATGTTAACCTTTTTCACTGCTACTTTTATTTTGTAGGCTGTTTTACTGTTACTCATCTGATTCATTGGACAGAGCTGCCTCAAGTACGGAAGATAGTAGAGCACATGAGCCTGCTGAGACTGATCACTTATCATCTGTTAAACTAGATGCTGCGGGACATGCACATATTGATAAGCACAGGTACACTTGAAGTTGTGTAATGGTGAGTCAGTACTATCGCAATGAAGTGTCCATAACCTATAAACCATGGGTTCCTGTGTAAACTTCTTAAAAACAAAAGCTGTATTTTTATTCCTAAGTAGGAAAGGATAAGTGGATAACTAACCAGTTACTAAATGTTACTGAATAGGTTGAACTACTAGGGTGCTATATTTGGAAGTTTATTTTATTCACCATTGATACCAATACTCTCACAGTTGCTACTGAATTATGTGAAAATATATTAGATAGTTAATTGTTATTGTCGTTTGTGTTTGCTCTCTCAATGCTTTGTTTTAATCATATTAATTGTTTTTCCATTGTTCTCTCAATTGTTGTACTTCTTTGTTGAAACTTTTACTCCTCAGAAAGCTTCAAGATGATTTGACAGACGAGATGGTGGTGTTGGCAAAACAACTCAAAGAGAGTAGTCTCATGATGAGCCAGTCTGTGAAAAATACTGAAAAGGTCTGATTCTCATTTTCATTCTCTCCATCTTGACTAACTAATAACTGGTTGTATTGGTTTATTATGCAAAATGTATCTCATTTTGGCATGAAGGATATGTTAATGCATTGTGATGGGGTGTTAACTAACCTGATGAATGATGGATTGCTTGCAGATACTTGATTCTACTGAGCAGGCCATTGAGCATAGCTTGGCGAGCACAGGCCGTGTCAATGTGCGAGCAAATACAATATACTCAGAGAGTTCCAAGACTTCTTGCTTAACGTGGCTTGTTATGTTTGTAATGACATGTGTATTTGTCATGGTTATTCTTCTAATCCGTGTCACATAGGGTTGCAGTTAACATTTCATGTGGTAAATTAAATTACTTAAAGCATAGTTTTTTTCATGATGTAAAATTTTCTTCTATTCAGATATTTACATTTTATTTGGCAAATATTTTATAGACATTATATTATATCATGTGGTAATTTTTTCACACATTCAAAGTATAAGACTGATATTTTCTTCGCATCTTATCATACATAAAAATTCATTCAAATAAATGACTACTAATACACAACTTCTGTAAAAAGTAGTCCCAATTTTATTTTATTTTATGAAAAATGCTAACAAGTGCTCAAGGAGTATTAGTGAAAAATGAAGTGTAGAATATTCTTTTGAAAATAGTCTTTGCAACATTTTAAATTTATTAATTTTTTCAAGATAATTTAATTTTTCTTTTTGATTCTTTAACAAGTTTCATGGAATATTTGTTAGCAAGATCTATTTCTTATTTAGTGGCATAATGTTTAACGAAAATCTAAGTCAGAAATAACTCAAGAATATCAGCAAAAGAAAATCCAAATTAGAGCACTGTGAAATGGTTCAACTATTTTTTCTTACATTTTTTTAAACAATGTATTCTTTTTCACTAGCTTTCTCTATCAAATTCTCAATCGTGATGGATATTTTTTTAATACAACACTTGAGTTTGGATTATTTTGTCTTTAATTAGTTTATATAAAAGAGTTTATCTAGAAGATTGACTCATCATATATAAAAGGAAAAACTTAAAATAGTCGGCAAATATTTTTGACAAAGTACGCCAAATTGCCGTAACGCGTGATGTAATATAACTCAAATAAAATAAGTACTATGCAGTATTATTTTTTCTTGAAAAAAATGAATATGTTTTATTATATTAATTCCATTAATTTTCCATGAACTTGATGTTTTACTTATTAATTTTCCATTAATTTCATTATACGTCTTCCCCTTACATTAATAAACTAAATTCTTGTACTGTATTGTATGGATAGTGATACAGTATTGTAATTTTTTGTTTACAGTGATATTAGTACAAAGTTTTTACCGTTGTTAGCGATAACTAATCCCTGTCGGGAAATTTGTGAGACAAATAAAGTTGATTCTCTCTCTCAACTGAATTTCCTGCATACACGTGAATCAAGAATCGAACTTCTACCCATATACTTAAGTAGATCAAGATTCTTATCACTTGAACCAATTCATTGTCGGTAGTGATACAATATTGTACTCTGATTAATATAAAATATAATTTGGAAAATATTAAATCATTTTATTTATAGAGAATGAAAATAAATGAAAGTATAAATACAAATCGTATAATTAATTTGAGTGTTACTTAAAACAAAAATATTAACAAAGATATTGTCTCAAATGATTAACCAATGTACCAAAGATGAACTCTCAAAGAATTCGATGTCTGGGTGTGGAAGAAACCTGAGGGTTAATACCAATAAAAAAAATAAAAATATTTGTAAATCAAATTACTAAGATAAAAAATAAATATAAATCTAAAAAAATGTGATATAAAATAAATGAAATGTAGTATGTCACTTAAACATCAAATATATTTCATTAATTTAAAATGTAAGTATTCAAAATTATTATATATAAGTTTTTTTGAAATAAATAATAATAATAATAATATACTCAACGAGAATTGAATTTAACAAAAGAGAGATTAAACTCTCACAACATAGTGAATTAATATCCTGTAACATCAAATTTTGTCACGTTTCTAAATATTTCTCATGAATTTTTCTAGTTAAAACCATGAACTGAGACAACATTCACATAATATAACAGTGTTTTTGTTTTCTAACAGTAAAGAACTTATCTCATTTCATTCATGGCATAATATAACAGTGTTGTTTACTAATCAAATAGAGAATTGGAAATGATATTGGCAAACACAAAAAAAGTGAGTGATCCCCACATGATTATAATTGCATTTACTTGAAGTATTCTAGGAAGCTTCATTTGTCATCACTCATCAGTCATCACCACAAGTACCATTTTGTGTTCTCACTTTGTCGTTCATTTAGACACGTACAAGACAAGTATTTTTTCCTCGTAGACACTCTTTTCACTATCATCATTGTAATATAATAATATAAAACCAGTTCAGATAGGCCTTTCAACATTTCTCTCTTGCTTTCATCCTGCTAGCATGTGCTGCTGGCAATAATAATATCACTGTTTAAGGAAAGACCAGAATCAAAGAACTTAATGGGGAACTGTTGGACTAGAAGTGTTCAATCCTCGAGCGATCGTCCCAACTCCAGTACTGCTCCTGACACAAACAATATATCAGGTAATCAAAACCAAAGTGTTCACAACACTTGACACTTCCTTTTATTCATCCATTATTTAAAGATTCATAGATATGATTCATCACTCATCATGTGTTTGAAATCACATATTCTTGACTTGAGAAGCTGGAAGAATGAACATGTTTTTGCCCTGGTGGCTTTCTATTCTTCATGATTTTCCTTGTAGTACGATTGTGATTTTCAATCTCTTCATATGTTTTGCAAGTTTTATTTCAAATTCATTAATTTTCTAATATAGTTTCATAATATGACAAACGGTGTTACTCTTGATGTTGCAATGTCTGAGCATGACTCATTCGCTAATAATTGGTCAGTTGCTCAAGCATAGTGGAAGCAAGAGCGTATGCCCTTTGTATGTTGGATTCATAATAGGAGGGTTTGTGGTGTGGTGGCGAAGCCTCTTGTTGTAGGGTCAAAGATAAACTGTAATTTTTACAGTAGTATTTAAACATTGTATACGTATCCCTAAGAAATGCCAAATCGAAAAACTACAGCAGCCACTGTTAAAGACATAGGCATAATTAGCCAAACTTTGTGATCAATCATTTGTTTTCTTGTGTGTGTTTATTTATCTGTTTTTTGGAACCTAATTTGTTGTTAGTGACACATAGCATGACAAATTGGGTCTCTCTTGTTGTTGCAATGTCACAGGGATTCCGTTTTCTTCTGGTCTCAGCAACTTAAGATTGATAAGGCATGGTAATTCTACATCTCTTGGGCGTAGCAGCAACTCTGAAGGAAATAGCAGACTATTTAGTAGTAATAACCACTCAACAGGCAATAATACAAGTACATCCTTTTGGGGTTCTGAGAATAGCCAGACCTCTCGAGTAAGAGATGAGGAGGAGTTTCCTTATGGGCAGATCTTGGATACTGCAAACTTGAAAGTTTTTACTTTGGTAGAACTTAAGGCAGCCACTAGAAATTTTCGTCCCAATACTGTGTTAGGAGAGGGTGGTTTTGGTAGAGTATACAAGGGTTTGTTTAAGGAGAGCGCAGCGTCAAAAAGAGGCGAGGGTTTGACTATTGCCATCAAGAAATTGAACTCTGACAGCAGGCAAGGAGTTGTAGAATGGCAGGTATTGGTAGCATTACTGCATCATAAGTAAAACTTACAAATTTGGCAAATCATCACATTCACAACTTGTTGCTATGTGGTGGATTTTATTTATATTGATGGTTCGTTTTTTTGGGCACAGTCAGAGGTGAATTTCTTAGGAAGGCTTTCTCACCCCAACCTTATAAAGCTATTGGGATTTGGGCGTGAGGATGGTGAGCTATTTCTGGTGTATGAATTTTTGCATCGTGGCAGCTTGGATAACCACCTATTTGGAAGTAAGAGCTGATAACATTTTTAAATACTTTAATAGGACATCCACAGAAAACAATACCATCTTTCTCTCTTTATATTGTGTGTATTTTCCCTGACGTTATTTTACTCCTGCAGGAGGTTCGAATGTTCAGCCACTATCATGGGACAGAAGGCTGAAAATCATGATTGGAGCGGCTAGGGGACTAAATTTCCTTCACTCCTTGGAGAAGAAAATAATATACAGAGATTTCAAGCCCTCAAATATACTACTTGATAAGGTAAGTTTCATTTCATCTTTTGAGCAATATGGAATATCTCATGAGTACAATTTGCTCGTAATGAGAAATAAAAAACATAAGTAATTTCTCAAATAAGCTAGGTATTCATGCCATTAAAGAATTCATGTAATGAAAGAAAATGTATCTAATATTTTGGGTTGCAGGCATACACGGCCAAGTTGTCAGACTTTGGCTTGGCTAGATCTGTTCCTTCCGATGATCACACTCACGTATCAACACAGGTTGTGGGAACATGCGGCTATGCTGCCCCGGAGTACATTGCCACAGGTATTGTCACTTGATCCCCTTCTTATACATATTTTGAAAGTGTGGTGACTGAGACACTAAATTTATCTTCTGATGCCAATCAAACAGGTCATTTGTATGTGAAAAGTGATGTATATGGATTTGGGATTGTTTTGTTGGAGATACTCACTGGTAAGAAGATAGGCGAGATAATACGCCTTAGTGAGCCAAAGTCCTTGCTGGTTTGGCTGAAATCAAACCTATTAAATAGAGCGAAATCGAGAAGCAACATGGATGCAAAATTGGGAGGCAAGTATCCACCCAACTTAGCTTCACAAGTAGCTCAACTTGCTCTGAAATGCATCCAAACAGAACCCAAAGTGAGGCCATCAATGAAGGAAGTTGTTGAAACATTGGAAAGTATTGAAGCAGCCAATGATAAACCAGCTGATAATAGAAAGAGAACTACTAATTCCAGGGAAGTTCAACTACATGGCCAACCAGATGGTGGTTAATGCTGCCCATTAACACCGTCATTGTATTCTTCGCACTCAATGGAGCTTATGGTTAAAGGTGCATCCCAATATTTTTGAATATTGGGTGAAGCCTGCGGGTAACTGCTCAATGGTGAACTCGTGACAAATTAGCTTTAAGAGCACTCCGACACTAGCTACGTATGACTGAGACTAAATATATATTATTTTCGTAGTCAAATGTTTGTAAATTAGTAGTACGTAAGGTTAGATTTCACAGTTTAAACTCAGAACCCCCACTTTAGAACATCTTTGGTGCCCTTCAACTCATCGACAATGTGCCTATTTGGGACTCATCGACATCTTTGGTGCCCTTCAATTCAAGTCCAATAAAATTTTCATCATGCATGTTCTTGGAGCTTGTAATGTGTCAATCCATGTATATGTTTATTTTTATTTCTCTCTTGTATTTTATCTTTACAGTTTAGATGAATTTCAAAAAAATACACTTAAAAATCAAAAGACACATTATTTGGCATTGACGTCAAAATTTTGATGTCAAATTATCAATTCTTAAACATCAATGTACAATGAGCTTAAATAGAGATCAAGTGTTCAAACTGCAGAAAAATTTAAGATAACAATTTCAGTGTACATAAAAACCCACCTAAAGATCGAGTTGCGATGGCTTTAGCAATGATGCGGCGGCTACTTAAGCGACTGATGGTGCAGTGGAAATTTGGCTTCATGTGAGTGAGTTACAGATACATTCCGTTCCATCCACTGATGAGATTTGTGTCGCCGGAACTGAAATGGAAGGAAGTTACTAGAAAAAGACTTTGGTGAAAGCTATCCTCTTTAGAGCAAGGTGTTCATCCCACAAGCAGCAACACATTTGTGTGGGTAAAAAATATATAATTTCTTCTCACACCTCAATAAATCATCCTTAAACGATGAAACTACATTAATAAAGGAAAAGTATGTAAACTTAGTTTCTATACCTCGTGTAAATTCGGATCGCCTAGGATATGTAAATTTAGTTTTGGTACGTTTAAATTTAGTTTGTGTATACAATTTAAGTATACGTAACTCAAATAAATTCAGTTTATGTACTTTATGTAAATCTAGTTTATGTACGTCTGAATTTAGTTTGTGTATGCAACTTAAATTTATGTAACTCGTGTAAACTCAATTTGTGTAGGTTATATAAATTCAATTTGTTTAGTTCATGTAAACTCAATTTATGTATCTCATATAAACTTATATATATTTACTTATATATAATTAAATAATGGCGGCTCTGATATTATTATAAAATTTTAGATAACTTTTGGTGTAACTAGTTTGTTTTGGAGTGTGGCTAGAAATTCTCTAAAAAAAAGGTGAAGATGGATTCGCAATAACTAACTGTGTTAATTTAGGAGTAGTCATTAATAAAAACAAAATTGCATTTTAAAAAATAATACCCTTTCAATCTAAAATAGACTGATCTTACCAAAAAAAAATCTAAAATACACCGATGAGATTGTTTATGATTAATTTTGTCAATATTTATTTAGCGATCTGCTTTTTCTATCTTAAAATATATGAGAAAATTAGTCAAAAAAATTAAAATATTTCATCAAAATTTTTAACTAAACACATTAACTTTTTTTTTATTAATTTTTCTTATATTTAAAGACAAAACAAGTACATACTAAATTATGTGTATTTTCAGTCAAAAAAAAATTCTATGTATTTTACGCAGCACACGATTTTTATCCTAAAAAAACATCATAGAGACTTGTAGTGATAATAATATTAAAAAATGATTAAAATATTTTCAATTTCCATTATAAAAAAAAATATTACTTTTGTCTTTTGTAGATTTAAAATTTATAGGGCGACCTTTTGTGGGTCAAAATATTTTCTAAACTTTAAAGTAAAAACCACAAAATTAACTCACTGAATTTATCTAACAATTACACTTCTTGTCCACACACAAGCAGCCATACACGGACATGCATGTATCCGTGGTGAGATTTTGAATTCAATAAGATTCCAAAAGACACTGAAAATGTTATATATAATGCCATATTCTGGTTAATAACTTCCTTTTGTTGGTGTGTTCTTTCCAAAGAACAAAAGGCTAAAACTAGATTAAAAACAGTTATAATAAAGAGGGTAACTGTTATGTTAGGGTACATAACAAAAGTCCAAAACACAGCCTTTTGGAGTTATTGATGTAGGTTTCAACCTGTTCAATTCACTGTTTTGGAGTTTCTTAAATGGACAAAAGTATACATACACCATGCATAAATGTTATCACACCATCATCACCCATCCACCACACTCCATAAATTATCATTAAACATTTAACCTGCCTACTCAAAATTCATAACTCATTATTAAACCTTCTTGTACATGCATGAGTTTCATAGCAAGATAAACTAGAATTTAAAGAATTCTTTTAAGCATCCAAAATTATTCTCCAATATATTTTTTGAATTTCCCTCATATTCGAGAGGTTTTATATATGTTACCAAGAAAAATGGACTATTTTTTTAAGATGAAAGACTATCCCCTTCCATTTACTTTTCCTCCTTCTTTTTCTCAAACCTCCCCCATTCCCTCTTAAACTACCAAACAATCAAACACAAAATATCTTAAAACCTTTGATCATCCGAAGGCGACGACGTTTCTATTTTATGTCAATATTTCAATTTTAGAAGAAGAGTACCGATGATCCGAAATGTGATAAGGAGATAGGTAAAAGCTATATATTTACCGATTGTTTCGGTCAATATTCAAACTAAGTTGAATTTAAATGATTTCACCTTAAATTAAATTCATTAACCCCTTGAGTTCAACCACTTAATTTTATTAATTCTACTTAATTAGCTTCTGTCAAATTAGTTAAGTGTTTTCTCTCCTGAAGAATTTATATGCAAAATTAATTTCATGTATATATATATATTGGAATTAATTAACAAATTTCAACAATTTTAGGCTATATCTCGTATTCAAAGTGCACAGTCTTTAATTTATTTTTTGATAATAAAATGCACATCCTTTTATTTAACTTTTGTTTCTAATAAATGATATCAAATGCATTCATATAACCAAAATTAAATAAAATTAAATGCATCCATATATACTAGAGAAATACCCTCTCTTATCGATCATAATCTAAAATATATACTACATTATATATTATTTATTGTGCACACAAAAAAAGAGTATATATTAGTGTACTTATTAGTTTAATGTTTCTATTTTATTTATGTTTTAAGTTATACTATAAAGTAGTATTAATTATTACAGTCGATTCTAAAATGACTAAATAAATTTGTAGCATTAATTAAAGGTATATTTGAAAACAATTTAAAAAAATTGGTGCAAAATATATTTAAAATTTAAAAATAGGTTTATATTTAGAGACAACTTTCTTTTTTTTCCCAAAGATTATAATCAGTAACAACTAACAACATATTTAGTTTTGGTACAGTTGAAATATAAAAAAATAAAACACAACAAGAATAATGCTACAAATTAAATAGAAGAGAAAAGAAATAACATAACAGATGCATAATTTGAGGCTTTGGTATGTAGTTAGTGTTTGATTAACTAAAAAAATTAGACGAGACTTACTATAATAATAGATATATATACACCTTTGAGGGAGTTGGTGGTGGGTGTGTGAAGATGAATATTGCAAGGTAAGTTCATATATATTAGGTAGAAAGGTTGTTGAATTGGTGTGAAAGAGAGGAAGGTTTGATGCGCGGGAGAAAGAGAGAAGCTAAATCATCGTCTGATACTTTAAAGAACTTCCGTTGATCATCAGACGACGGCGTTACAGTTAGGCAGCGTTGACGTTTCTTTGGAGGTGGTGGACAAACCAAGTTCCTTGTTGATGATGGTGATGTGGGTGGTGTGTGGTACTTGTTGTAATGCTCTTCTTCTTCTTCTTCATTTTTGCGTTGACGCAAGGTAGTAGTAGTAGTAGTAGTAGTGATTGTAGCGGTAGGAAGAACAGTTGGTTTGATTGGCCGTAATTCTTCCAACATTTCCAGACCCATTATTATATACCAAGTTGCTGCTGCTGCTGCTGCCTAGCTTTTGTGTTTGTGGGAATATTTTCGCGCGATGAGGTGCGGTATTAATTGAGAGGTAGTGGTGGGTGATGTTGGGATTGGGGGGTGCTGAAAGAGAGATAGATAGATATATGAGAGAGATAAGAAATAAAAAATCAATCAAGATGGGGTACAAGAGGTGAAAATCTTAAATAAATTAAAATAAAATATCAATATCAATTTATCAACATTGATATTCAATTTACGTGAGAATATTTGGATGAGATTGAAATCAGCCTTAATTATCAGATGATCGATTATCCCAAAAACTTAAGTTGTTAGGAAATGTCACATCAATTATTTTATATTATTTTTAACATGTTCCCTCACGCAAGAACTCATCGGATTTGAAATGTGGATAATGCATAAGTCCACATATCATGTCACATAACTAATTATCCCAAAAGTTTAAGCTTTTAGAAAACATTTACATCAATAATTTTATATTGTTTTTAACACTAATAGTCTCTATAATTACGCGCAGATGATATATATCCCGTTCAAACCCAAAAAATATTGATATCAATTTTATTTTATTTTTTATATTCACTATGAATTTAATTTTATTCGGGTATTTAGTCAAATTAAATGTTAGATACGTTGATTTTTTAATAAATCATTCATCGTCTCTTATAAATAGAAGCGAAAATAATAATTTATTATAAAAAGTAATGAATTCATATAGTAGTATAAACGCCCACAAATAACTGAATATGCATATATTTACTTTACATTCAGCTTCTCTCTTTTGAAAGAATTGTTGTTATAAACGACAATATTGATACCGATATATCCAAAGCAATGGAAAAAAAGAGCAAGACATATGCTAGTGGTGTAGTTGTATTCCTACGTGTATGAAAGTGAGTGTTACAAAGTTAGAAAGACATGATGCGAACGCAATGCCAATGCAGAAGCATAGCCTTCGTCTGACACAAAGGCAACAAATTCGCTGCTCTTCTAATCTGCTCCCCACTTTGCTTCGCTAGAGAAATTAACGAGAGAAATTATTTGAAGCACATAATACTAATATAGTCAATGTTATTTTTGAAAATCCATCTTTAAAGGTTGAAACTTTATTGCTTAGTAATTTTGTGGTTTTATTGCTTAGAGGTTTTGTTGTTGTAGTTTAGTGTTGGTTTGTTGTTTAATTTTCTAATGTATAAAAAAAAAAATCTGTGTGCAAATTTTTATTTTTTTACTAAAGCGCAAAAAAAGACATTTATATATATTTATTAAATGAGTACCTATTTAAGAGAATAAATATTAATAGGATGGAGGAAGTATTGTTATACATGGTTGATACTTGGTAGAAATACTATAAAATCATAGCAATCCCCTAAAGAAAACCCTCTTGTTCTTGACTCATATTAAACAATAGTTGACATCCACAACAATTATTAGGTGGCTATATATATACCAATTTAGCAGCATGCCATATTTCATGCCCAAGGTAAAACGTTACTCCAACATTCCTTTTAGTTTGTTGGACACGTTTGTTCCAAATATGAATGAATGAATCCAAAAGCGGACAATTTTTGAAGTCCATATTCGTGCGTCACGGATAAGCATCCTATGTGTAGAAAAAAAAATAGTGTGTAGCTAATGGTAGGTTGCACATCATAGTCTCATTAATCATTAATCATATTAGTAGTATCAAATACGTGACCAACAAGATGTCAAAGTGAGGAATTTAGAGGTTTTGATAATTTTAAATGAGAAGAAGTCTAACCAACAAGGTATCCAATGATTTTTGTCATATATGTGCTATTAGAAGGAAGATGCTTCCATTTCTTAAGATAATGTTATGTTATTGCGTATGATTTGTCATGTTTCTAACTCAATCACATGCATTTCACATTCGACCTCTCCTAATCTAATATAATAAATAACATTGATTTTGGTGGGTCACGGGCCACCTTCTAAGATAATTGTCATATGGTTCAGCCTTGTCTCTCTACTAGTACATATACATATATACTACATACCTCCCTCTCATTTTAAATATAAGCAAAAAATAATTATAGGTTGATTTGCTCTAAAATGTGAATCAAATTTATATAAATTTAATGAACTTAAAAGAGAATCTTTGCTTATATTTTTTAGCTAAACAAAGGATATGTTTTTCAGATCGTTTGTTAACATTTGTTGAATATATATAACCTAGCCCTGTTGTGTAAATTATTGAAGACATTTCATTTACTGCTACTGTAACGTTAATATTAAAACTTGCAACTACTACAACAGGGGTAGATAATTAGGAAAAAAACATACATGAGTTGGTAAGTAGGAGTAATATTAAAACGCAATATGCTTAAAACTCGAACAAGTTAGATACAAGTTCGGTGGAGAATTGTGTTTTGTTAACTTTGTTGTACACAGTAGCATTTACTCTCCTTATGTACTATTTGTTGATTACTAATTAACAGAACAACCTATACCTGTTTGTGTAAATTATTGAAGGCATTTAATTTACTGCTACTGTACCGATTGATATATTAAAAGTTGCAATTACTCATGAACTAGGAGATAGATAATTTAGAAGAAAAAAACATGGCTTGCTAATACCAATTACTAAAACACAATTCTTAAAGACACGAACAGGGCCAACCCAGAAGCTGTGCGAGCTGTGCAACAGCTTTGGGCCTCCAAAATATTGGGGCTTCAATATTTATTTATTTTTTGAAACCAACTAGTTTAATTTGATTATATATTATTAGCGCGTTTCCAATATTAGGAAGTTCCAGCTGGTTTAGTATGCGTTGATGCAGTATCTTG
Organism: Trifolium dubium; assembly: GCA_951804385.1. NCBI lineage: Eukaryota > Viridiplantae > Streptophyta > Magnoliopsida > Fabales > Fabaceae > Trifolium > Trifolium dubium. The sequence goes on from OX638073.1 coordinate 34,694,650, forward strand.
TGGGGAAAGGGATGGTTGTGGGTTCGAGCCTTCTCACTAAACTTTTGTTTCATTTTTTTCCTATTTAGAGAAAAAACTGTTTTCTTTCATAAATGATACTCCTATTAATTTTTATCATAAATAGAATCATATGTTCAATAGTATATTTTAAAAAAAAAACTATATTATGTTATTTCCTTGAAAGTAAAAATTTATATTTCAAAAAACTATTAATTTTTTATAATATTGGTTTGAAAGTGTATTTTATTATTATAAATTAAAATATAACTATTTTTTGATATTATTGATGTTATTTGTATTTTATTTAAAATAATATTTTTCTTCTCAATTATCAGGATAAGTGATTACTTTTGATGTTGTTTGTGTTATTTACTGTTTAAATATACGACGTTCTTCTTTTTTTTGGTGAATATATGATGTTATTTTTATAAAAATAAAATTGTATTTTCATCAGGGGTCCATTTTTATTGTTTGCCTTGGACCTCCAAAAACTCGGGGCCGGCACTAGACACGAACCAATTAGATACATACAAGTTCTTTGGCATATTGTGTTTTGTAAACATTCTTATATAGATACGGTAAAAAAAACTAATATAGGGCACAGTTTTATATGAGTATCATGGTGAATGGCTGCATGCTACGGTGAATACATTTATCAGTGATCTATCAAAGACTAATATCAAAGATTTAAAATTACGGCTGAGATTTAAAACAAACAAAAATAAAATACTTTGTCCCATAAGTTGATATTTTTGTAAACTTCAAAAATAGAGCTGAATATAGGAAGAAAAAAGAAGTGGAATCGCACAAATCTCAAATATTTTCAAAAACAAGTTAGAGTTTGTTTAGAAGTTAGAAGTAAAACAAGAGAAAGCATGAGACTGAGGATTGGAGATTTCACGGTGGAATGAAAAACGTAACTCTCAAAGTTGCATCAAGCAAAATGACCAAATATGAAAAAGCGTTTTCTGACAATATAATAAATATGTTTTTATACCATTTACATATAACATTTTTGGTTTCCTACCACTAGAGATTGTTGACCTTTTGAAACGAGACCAAAAAATCATAAATAACAATTTTGTGTTGTCTAGGTCGTCTAAAAATACATTTTCTTAAAGGTTGGGTGTTACTATAAAAAAAGTTTGACTGCACACCTAGTTATCTTTTAAAGGTCAAGGAGTATATGATTAAAAAAAAAACAATTAGTAGCAAATAAAGGGGTGCAGAAAATAGTACACAACCAGATGTGTCCAAACCAACAATATATACAGAATGTAATTTAATTTATTGCCTAAAAAAACGTACTAAATTATTGTTGGGCTCAAATAATACAACATTAGTCCACAAGAAATCCAAATACTTATTACTCAGCCTCTATCTGCATAAAGTTTCTCTTCTCACCCCCCCTCCTCCCAACACTATTCTAATTACCCCCTAAAACTCCAAATTATCCTTGGACGTAAAATCTGAAGTAAGATTTGGGATTTATAACCCGAAATAAATTTTGGGATCTAAATCCCAGAATTCTACCTACACTCCCAAAATCTTGCATAAACTTCGCAAAATTTCGGGATTTAGATCCTGAACCTTACTTCAGGTTCTACATCCCAAACTTTTTTGTAAAGACCCTCAATTCATATCTAACAGCAAAAACGGTAGTTAAAAAGGGGAAAGATGAGAATTTTTCCTATATGCAATGTTACAACGTTAGTCCAATAAACTCTATTACTTACATTGAATGGAAAAGACTAAAGAGGTGATGAGATAAAAAATAAAGATTGTTTTTCGGGCATATGAAATTTCTCGCGCGCCCCCAAATATGATCAAAATACTTCCCTCGCTATCTAAATAACAAACTCTGTTCGCACCTTTAGTATTAAACGGCATTTTTTATGACCTAACACACCATTTGCACCCCATGAATAAAACGATCATATAGTTAAGATATCATTTTCATTCTTTCAATAACAGGTTTACATACTATTCATAATAACCGTAAAAAAAAAATTGTTGCTTGTTTAAATCATGAGTAGAATAATAATATTTGCTATACAGTTCAGGAACAAACAACCGCATTGTAATTTGAAGTTACATGTGTAAAGGAAGCACAAGATTAAGAAGTTATCTTTGTATTTTGGGTCAACACAAGACTATGACTTAACAAAAATGTGGCCGTAGAAGATACAAAGATGTAGGAGATGGAAGATTTCAAACTTTATATATCAGTACATTCGGCCATATGAATATTGTTGTTTATTGGGGTTGAGATTCATTGTCATAATCAATTTGATCATTTAGTAAAGTTCTGAAAAATTGACTTTTTCTTTTTTCTGAAAATAGAAAAACTTAAATTATGTAATTCAAACAAAGGAGTTGAATTCCATTAACATTTTATGAATTTAAAAAAGTCAAATTCAAATAAAAATAATCATATAAACTTGAAAGATGTTTAGAACAAAATTAATTTTTAATAAAATTGAGTTTAAACTAACTCTACAAAATTAACTTATGAATTGAAAATTATCTCTATTCATAAACTCATGTAGAGTTACCTCCACAAAACAACATTGATTACACTTAAACTATTTCTACTTTTTTGTAAATAGAGGTAGCCGGATCATTCACGAACATCGATACTAAGAATGAGACAACCGGGAATCCATCCATTTCAACATGGAATTTCTCCACATTACTCACACTTTCACGCTTGTTTTTCTCAACAATATGTAAGATCAAAGCTGTTTAAAAATAAAATAGGAGGATTAAAACTTAATTAAACTTTTATATTTTGAAGAACTTTTTTATTTTATTTTTATAAGCATATATTTTTAAGAATATGATTTGGTCCTACGTATAATATGGATATGTGATACCATCACTGATCACCCAACGGCAAAAATTAGAATAAGGTGGAAGGGGACCCACTTTGGACACGAATCCATACACAAATGTCCACATTCTTCGTATTGTCCTCTTCTTCAACATGCACCTTTGACTTTGTTTCCATTCGCACTCTTTCTTTTCAACTCGTGGCCATGGAATCTATACTTTTCTTTCCACTTGGATTATCTCCGAATATAACAATTCAATTAAATCAAATTTAAATTAAATATTAAAAACTGGCCCAAAGTCCAACCAATAAATAAATAAATAAAACTTGTTGTATAAATTTCATTTCATAATTGTTTTGCCGAATTTACAGAAAAGTCCTTATCAACTCTTAGACGACTCATTCATTGCAGTCCACAAAAGTAAAAGTTGACTTTGCTTTTCTTTCTCTCGGAATCTCCGTTCTTTTCCGTCACCGTTACGGTTACACGTTACAGCGTCGTTAACTGCAAACAGCGTTTGTCACTTCAAAAACCTTCCGTCAAATTTCCGATCAGATCAACGCCGTCGTTTAGGAAGCCTGAGATGTGAATCCGGCGACTGTTCCGACGGTTTGCAAGTGTCGGTGCTCTCCTTCATATGTAACAATAAGCATATTGGGATCATCTTGTGCCCTTTCAACATGCTTCCTCGCCGGACATCCTTTAATGCTACTGCACTTGTAGTAACCACTGCAATTTCAAAATCATAAATAATTAATATTTAATTTCAATTAAATCTAACAGAGAAAACAACAAAGTTGATTATGATTTTGACGGTGATCGGAATAGAAAATTACCGTGGGTAAGGTGAGCCTTTAATAGGTTTTTGACCGTATTTCCTCCATGAAAATTCATCTGATGGAATATCGGCGACTTTGGAGCTTATCGCCGGAACACGAATTGTTCTCTTCACACGAGATTTTCTGATTAAGGAAAATAAATAAACAACATCATTAACTATTAATCTTCTATATTCATTTATTCACTATTTTTTAGGAATTTAGGGTTTGAGACTTTGAATTGAATTTCGTAATTTACCTTCTCTTGGAGCAATGGCATGGACCAGAGGACGAGACCTTGCCGGAGACGGTGGCTTCGTGACACCTTTTGCGGTGAGATGATGAAGCAAGAGGAGGCTTACCGGAGGAGATGATAGGACCTATTTTGCCGTCGGAAACGCTTCCGTCTCCGGTGATAGTGGAAAGAAAAGAAGAAGTTGTAGTGGAGACGCTATAGGTTTCCTTGGATTTGGAGTATTGAGATTGAGAAAGAGATAAATCTTTGGGTTTGAGATTTGAATTTGGTTGAACAGTTTGGATCGGTTTTGCAAAATCAAGAGTAGTTAACTGTGGTTGAAGGTTCATTTTCTGAGATTGAAATTGAGACGAAGAACAAGAAGGAGAAGAAGAAGGATTCGAAGGTGCGCGACGAAAACGAGCATGACCGGTACGATTCAACAAGTTAATAACCTGTTTGAATTTGGACACAGTGAAATCAGTGATTTCAGTGCAGTCAAGGTTATTGACCAGATCTTGGCTGTTACGTTGATCTGAAGAGGAAGAAGAAGTCTGAGAAGAGAGAACACGAATGAGATGCTCCATGCTTTTCATTCCAGCAGAAGCAGCTTCTTGAATAGCAATCTGTTCTCCCATCCTCATCTTAGGAATCATTACAGGATCTGCAGCCATCGAAAAGAGATTATAGAAATAAGCGCGTTTGTGTTGTTGGAAGGAAATTAAGATGGAGAAATAGAAGAGAGGCTATTTGGTTTTTAGGTTTGGTTGAAGAAGAGAAGAAGAGGTTTGGTTTATAAAAGAGTGGGGATGAGAAAGTCAAACTAGCTTCGTCAACATATTGGTTAGACTTTTATTTTTTTATTATTTTTTCAATGCAAATTGAAATATTAAAATACTCAAGCATTAATGAGTCAAAAAATCAAATTTAATTTGGTCAAAAGAAATTAATCATGTTTAATTTTTTAAGTAGAATATTGTAATTTAATTCAATTTTATTTATCTCACAATATAACATTAAATTATTGGTCAATGTAAACTTAATTCAGTTGATTAAAACATCAAATTTATTTTTTTTTGGTCAGGTAACATAATGGTTAGAAAATCACCTTCTAAATGTGAATAAATGGACGTACCCAGATTGATAAGAACATCAAATATTATTTGTATAAATTGAAGTATGAATCTTAATAAATTTATTCATTTATTTTTAAGAGATGAACTTTTAACTACAAAATTGTTTTAAAAAACTTTAAATTAACAATTTTCTTAGAAACAAGAGAGGCTTAAACATAATTTCTTAGAAACAAGAGAGGCTTAAACATAAAAAACAATGGTGGTAGTGGCTGAATTGCAACACGACAAAAACAATGTTTACTTTAGTATGAAAGTCCAAGAGAGGAGTTGGTGGTAGGTCCTACCACTCTGATTTCAATACGAAAGTCCAATGAAAGTGGCAAACCAAGAAAACAATAAACAAATAAAATGAAATCTAAATTCACCAAAACAATATCATCACATCACCGCCTTACCTAGTCCAAAAACACCAACTCATACATGTGAGATGAACTCTTCATAATCAAATTTAGACCACTTAATTATTAAAGATCAGTTTAAATAGAAGTATTAGACAACACAATATAGGATAATATAAGGCAGAATAACACGAAACAAATATTTATGTTTTTTTTTTGTCTTGTATGATCTTTAATTTGATAGAGAAAATGTTATTTTGGTGATTTTCTTCGTTGAATTTTTTTTTTGAAGTATAAACCGAATTTTATTTCAAATTTCTTGAGAAATTGCAAAGTTTTTATCTCATTTTTATAAATTTTTTAAGAGACCTTTGTTTTTCTTTGAGGCTTTTTTTATTGGACTTATGATTTATTTGAGGTTTTTTTCTTTAACAATTTTTTTACATTTCTCAGAGACTTAAAACCCTTGTTTACCTTCCTTACCCATAAGTCGGTCATAAAAATGTCATATCAATAATTTTACAATAATTTAAATAATACACCACTCAAATATATTAACACTTAAAATTAATTAACGATAAACAAAATTAAATTATTCATATATTGACTCTTATCTCTATACTATTGTAAATACACATGGAGCATATTGTAATCCTTGTTGTCTCTAAGCGCAAGCAATCGAAAATGTCAACGGAGTTTGACGTATAGCACTAGTTTCCTTAACCGATCAACTACGTTCATTGTTTATAAATTACTACTTGTATTCTAAATGGCTTTTATATTTTTTTCTCATGTTTTATTGGTTTATATAGCATTTGTCCTTTTCAATTATTCATGATTTTGCTATGTTATTGTTATACGTACGTATTTATATTTTTTTAGTTTGGTATATTGAAATTTAGTTCGTATATATACATCAATACTTTCACATGTTTATACATATGCATTAAAGTCATTATATGATACCATTTTATAAACTACTTAATTTATTTTTATAAATATTTATTTAATATGATTTAATTGAATGTACTAGTAAAAAAAAATTACACCTTTCTGCTACATGGAAGAAGTTAATATCCATATACTAATGATCGAAACAGCTTGCTTGGATGTTCAGTATAGTTTATAATTTATAATAAAAATTACTTCAATGATTTCAATAATGTTACTTTCATAGATGAATTTTGAATTATCTAATTTATTTATTTTGTCACTAATACTTGGTGTGTGGCAGATATATCACAATACTGGGATATTCGTGAATTTGGCTTTTCATGTTTTGAAATAACACAAGTTATTATTCTTGAAGTGGTAGTTGTAAAAAATCCAAGAAGAAAACACTAATATTTTAAAGGTCATGCTAATCGGTGTAGAATATTGGTTAAAAAACCTAAAAATAGAATGTTTTAAATTAAAAATAACACTTTTTAAATTTTCAAAAAATTTGTACAAACTCTAATGTTAGATTACTATATTTGTTATCTTAACCAATGTCCGAAGACATCTATTAGTAACATTTTTCATATACTTTAATATGTGGTCATTTCTACTTGACTTCTATAAGCTTTGATGTTAGCATCGGATAGATACCACGCAGCGCATTCCACTAATAAAATATAGTATAAAAATCATACTATAGTGATATCTCCTCGTAAGTGTCTCCCTACAGCTTTTCTATTTTGTCATTTTGTTTATGGTTGACCATTTATCTAGGTCATGGAAATGGGTAAAAAGCAAAGTAGCAACTAGATAGAACTTTACTAAATTAATAATGTTGAATTTTGTCATGGATTCTCTTACGATGAAAAAAGTAACATTGTTGCATATAAAGATGAAATAAAGTAATGAGGACTATACTCAAGTCGATTCCTTTTGTTAGGTCAATGCCTAATTTGGCCAGCTTTATAAATGGAAGTGAATCATTATCATACGGTTACGCTGTTCGCCAAAATATAGATTTAGATCCTCATATCATATCTAGCTTGTCTGTATAACATTTACCTTTTACACTTTTATATATACTCTATGTCTATGCTATAAGAATGACTTAAAAATAAGGTACTAAAATCTTTACTATTTTACTTTTAAATAGTAAAAATTATTTTCTATCAAACAAAAAGGTCTCAAAGACTCAAGGTTCTAATGGAGTATATAGACAAAAATATTTTGTTATAGTAAAATTACGTTAGGTCTTATTTACTACATTATAAAAAAAAACTATTGGATCAATCTTAAATACTAGTATTAGAGTATACATATTTGTCTCAAGATTTAAAGAGGTTCTTACGATCATATGGATATAGTCTATATGTGTGGTGGTCAGACCCGGCCCTGTGGGGTGTGCCGGGTGAGCCACCGCACAGGGCCTCATAAAATTAGGGGCCTCTAAATATTTGTATGTGTTTATTAAAATTTAAATATATGTATAAAAAAATAATGACTTTGTTATAGTTTAAAAATATTTTGTTTTTGCTAAAAAAATAGATTTAGTAGACATATTTTTAATTTGAAAAGTAACTTTGTGATCTAACGTAAAAACAAAGACGTAATATCACTTAAAAAATGTAAACTAACAATATTTTATAGTTAAATACAACCACATGTTCATTTTTATATACATTAATTTTGGTTGATCAATTTTGCATTATATTTTGATACGGAGATAGTATTAATTAAGGTTACTATAAAATATGTTAAACTTCGTTGGCATGGGAACATTGCATTTTATAGGTGAAATTTTTAGCCACTAGACGATTAGACCAAAAGAAAAACAATATGTAGCGTGAAATAAAGATGAGACCTTATTGATATACTATTAAACTTTTTAAAAGGCTTGATTTAATTTGTTTTTATAACATAGTTATTGACTATTTTGTCATAATTGTCTCGGTAAAATGATTTGTTTTATGTAAGTAAGAAGATATTACGTTGTTATTGATTAGATTATGAATTTTTTATTCTAGTTACAATTTTTTTATATTATTTATAATTTAAATTAAAAATTAATTCTTTTTAAAAAAATTACTTTTATTATAAGGTCTATTTTAAATTTTTGAACAAGGCCTCTAAAAATACCGGGCCGGCTCTGCTGGTGGTTGAAAATTGAAAAGAGATCTTATTAAATTTAGAACAAGTAAAAAATGAAAAATAATATTATATTTTAAGATAAAGGTAATACTTTCTTTTGTTAGGCGAAATATCTCTAAATATTTGATGATGGTATACCAAATCACATAAAGTTCGTAATTTCATTCTTCTTTTCACTCACTCACTCACTCTCTTTGTCTTTCGTTAGAACTAAACATAGTGGAGAGATTATAGATTTCATGTTGTTGTCATCTAGAAATGTAAATTGCCTATTTGATTTAATTAAGATAAATGACATTTAAAAACAAAGTTGAACAATCTATGGGTAGAGCAAATGAGTAATACTAGTAATTTTTCAATAGAAAAACGACAATAATAATAGTAGTAATAATAAAAAGCTACACAAACATACTACTAGCTATTGTTGGCTACTATGGTGAGCAGGTGAGGCCAAACAGAATTGCATCAAAGAAAACAGAGGGTTCGGTTTGACATTTATGATACTTGGTTTGACATCAAAATCAATATTAATGTGTTCAACGTTTTAGTGCAACCAAACAGTTGACCATTTCATAAATACGTAGAGAGGAAGAGAACCTCAGTTTTGTGTTTTCCACTAATTAATTAATTCAATGGGTTTTGATTTGACAAGGACAATCAACCAACAAAATTGATCTGATGATTTCCATAGTGGGCACATGATCATCCAACGGCCACGTACAGATTGTGGTGGTTGGTTGACCTAAGTTACATGAATGAATATTTAAATAAAGGATGTCAAATGACCACGATGCCCATTTGATATAATAAATTCAAAACACGTGGGATGAGTATTCAACGCTCCAGGCCCCAACAACTTCAACTTAAGAGGAGGTGAGAGGTCTTCTTGATCTTATTATACTCCTCAATATACCACAATATAAATCCTTTTGAGAATAAATTGGTAGAAGTCAAAAATCAGAGGGTCAATCTCCCTCTATAACTTATACTCACTTTATTTAGTTTTGTAGGAATGCATTAAGGTTTATTTCAATTCTAAAGTGATAATATCTCTGTTCCGAAATATACATTATGTTTTACTAAATTGTATTATTAATTTATTATATTTTGACCGTTTTTTTAAATAATATCTAGATGCAAATACTCCCTCCGACCAGTCCTTATTATAAGAAAAAAATTGCTTTTTAGATGCATAGAATGTTTGATGTATCTAGTTCAGAACATAGTCTAGATACATATCAAACATTCTGTGTATTTAAAGAGCAAATTTATTATTATAATAAAGACCAGAGGGAATATTAGCATATAAGATCTTGTTTGATTTGTTTTGACGAGTATTTTCAAAATATCAAATTTTTATAATTTTTACTGCTAAATAATTAAATATATTAGTGATCAAAATTGTACATTAGCATACATGTCGTGGTCAAACAGAGTCTTATATTTAAAGTCAAAGGTAATATATGACTTTTTCGAGATTTGTTCAATCATATACTATCAAGTTTTAGCCAAGAGATCATTAATCATTTATATTTATACATCAAGATCCACTGTGCTTGCTGTGTGTGAGATAGTGTGCTAAAGAATCTTTCAATAAGAGTAGATCTCAACTCTACATTTTAAGATTTATAATAACTCAATTTCCTAAAAAATTGGATGATTAAACTAAAATAGAAACAATATTTTTTTATATATCAGAAAGATAAATTGTTCCCGCCAACATTTAAACCCCGAATTTCTCCCTACCAAATCCATATGTTCTCCAATTCTTACCTTATGATACCTTATGATGATGGAGAGCGGGATTCAATTCTAACGAACAATGTCAACCAAACATTTAATGATCTAAAATCTTATATTAAAGACAACTGAGAAATGCTAAATTATAAATGTTGTATTTTAAAGATATACTTCAATTTTTTTGTTCAATAATCTTGCGACTAAATCTTCATCTATTTTAAGATGAATATACAGAAGTATTATAGTTTAAACCCTAATCATGCATATTACATGTGAACAGAATCATTTAATAATTTAGTCATCGGTCTATTTTGCATAAAACTGTATAGTACTTCTTAACAGTGACACTTCATTTTACTACAATTAGTCAAATTGCCCCGAAGACCCAAGTTGTGGGGACTAACATTTACTAGAATATGTATTTTGCTTTTTGCGTAAATAGTCCAAGTTACAGGAGACTTAACATTTACAACAATATAATTCAGCTTTGTCTAAGATGAAATGAACGAATACTATTATATTACAGGAGACTTAACATTTACAACAATATAATTCAACAATAGTGATTATTATTATTATTATTATTATATTATACGTAGTAATGAATATGAATTATAAATTTTTTAATGTTTGATTGAAAATTTATATTATATAAATCAGGAGGGATCTGTTGACTTCATGAGTAACTTTGAGCTGAGTTATTCCGCTTTATATTTCATTATTTATGATAAATTTCATCAATCCAACCGTCGTCTAAATAAAAGTTCTTATTGAATAGATCAACTATACAAGTTTTTATAAAATTTTAAATTATTTGATACATCAATAAATAGTTTCAAATAAACGTATAATAGACTCTTAAAAAACACAAGTAAATACCGATGCCTAGATTACATAGCTACGAATTTTGGATTTATATAAAAATGTATGTACTTAATGATTGATACATAATGATAATAATCAACGGTTAGATTGATGAAATTTATTGTGAATAATGAGATATTAAGCGGAATAATTCGTCTCAGAGTTATTTTTGGAGTCAACGGATTCCTTCTCTAAATTGAAATTATTTAATATATTATTGAGATTTATTAAGATTAACGTTTATGAGATTTTATTGAATACAGTTAATCTTGATAGATCTCAATAACATATCAAATATTTTTCAACTTTTATAAAATTTGACATGATTAATCTATATGATAATAGACTTTTAATTCAACAGTAAATTTTTAAAATTTATATTCATTATAATTATATTCACAACTTGTACACAGTAAATTACAAGTATTTCACCATAAAATTCACCATAGCGAAAAAAAAAAGCGACAACAACATTTCTTCAAAAAAAAAACATTCACTACAATATAAGTATTATTTGTGGTTTCTTTTAATTTGGTACTTATTATAATTTGCATATAAAATAAAATTATTAAAGATAAAATGTTTGTTAGTCTTAAGAAAAAAGACGGACTTTTTTATAAGGGAAATGTTAACGAGTGCCCTAAATACACTTTTTAAAACTTTAAATCGTAAGTGTTTATAAAAATTTATGCATTCAATGTATCAAAAATTAAAATATTAAATTTTTTCAATAAATAGTTTTATATTCTTAAAAAATGTCCTTAAAACACTAATTAGCAAGATCCTTTATCGATATTTTTTTTTGTTTTACAAAAGAGCAACTTTTATAAGACTCGTTGTTTAGCCCAAAATCCGATTAATTTAAGGGACACCATTGTCCTTGTTGTTAGGAAAAACAGTGATTTTTATAAGACAAATTCTCTTCATTGTTAGTATTTAATTAAATTATAGAAGCCTACGAGAATTCATTTTTGAATCTCCATCGTCTTCTATTTTTCGGGCGTGGTTATAATGTATAAGTTTTTTTTTTATGCACCGTATATAAATAATGAAAATTGTTTAATGCACTTCAAATTACTAAGCACACATTTCAGATTACTTAGCGCACCATCCAAATTTCTAACGTACCCCTTAAAAATTTGGGAGTGCGCAAACAATCTGTTGGTGTGCTAGAAATTTGAAGAGTGCGTTAAACAATATAAAATATTTATGCACGGTGCACAAACATACAGTAACTTGTGCCGTATCTTTTTATCTCCAGCAGCCAACAGGCCTCTGTCCACGGTTCACTGGACAATACTACACTCTTTCTATACAGGAATCAAATCTAAATGTTGAAGTGAAAATTCATTATAACCAAAACAAAATAATATTGTTCATATACTTAGTTTCTTTTTGTTTATTTATTTATTTATTTATTTATTTATAATGATGCTATAAATCTCATTACCGGTAAGGATATATATATGATGTTTTTGCGGCTATTGTGCCATTATATGTTGCTCTGATATTAGCATATGGTTCGATTTGAAGGTGGAAAATCATCACCCTAGATCAATGTTTTGGCATAAACCGTTTCGTCTCAGTTTTCGCGTGCAGTCCCGTTACTATCTTTCCATTTTATCTCTTCGAGTAATCCTTATGCTATGAATTACTACCATTTCTTGGCAGCTGATTCCCTTCAAAGTAGTTATCATAAATAGTCTTGATCGGACAATTACACTTTTCTCCCTGTCAACTCTTCCTCCTAACACACTTGTAGTTGGAATGCCTCTTTTTAAATGCTATGTATTGTGATTTCTCAGGAAATCTCATGGCACAAGTTGTTTTTCTGCAAAGTGTTATTTCGAACACTCTTTTGCTTTTCTTGTTTGAATATAGAGCTGCTAAACTTCTTATTTCAGAACAGTTTCCTGAAACTGCAGCTTCTATAACATCATTTTGTTTAGTTCAAAATAAAGTTTGATATTCGAACACGACTTTTATAAAATGCAAAGATAATATCAATTGAATTAAGTTCACGAGACTCATGATGTTTTTTTTATTTTTAATAATTAGCTGTATAACATTGATATGACTTCTTTAGAAATTTCAGCTCCATTGAAGAAAATATTAAAAATGCATTTATGACCTGAGTTCGATCCTTAATTCCTATTTTGTGTGTTCGAATTTATAAAGACTTTATTATTGCATTTCATCTATGTAGAAGAAAAACATTGATCTAGCTTATCTTTTACTTATGTGGGCTTTCATCTATGTTTTGCTAGTCATCTTAGCAGCTTAGATAGTGGATCTAATTGGAAAATTACTCTCCGCCCCCCCCCTACACTTCTCAAATACCCCCTGAAATCCAAAATTGCCCTTGAATTTCAAGTGAAAATGCAGTTCGGATTTTAAAATCCGAATTTTGCAGGGGTTTTACAGGTTCGGATTATAAAATCCGAACTTTGCGGGAGTTTTACAGGTTCGGATAATAAAATCCGAACTTTGCGGGGGTTTTACAAGTTCGGATAATAAAATCCGAACTTCATAGCTATACTGTGGGTAATTTGTAGCTAATTCGTAGCTAAGTATTAGCTACGACGGATTTGGTAGGGACTTCGTAGCTAATCTCTAGTAAAAACAAAACAACCAAAACCAATATAGCTAAAATCAATCAGATCTCTCTCTTTGGTTGTGAAGAAAAAACAATCAACAAAATTGATGTAGAGATTAAATACATCAGGCCAATAAGTTCTAGGAGAATAAGAAAGAATAGATATCCAAAATTGATTTAAACAACAAACAAATACTAAAAGGAAGGAGTGAAAAAATAACAACACAACTTAGAACAGCCAATCAATTCCACAACAAACAATCAAACAACAACAACATCACAGAACGAACAATTCCACATCAAAACCAAGCAGCAATCATCATCATTACCAAAACCACCACTTAGAACAGCCATGAAATCACCACCACCACAATCACCATCATCGCAAAACCAAGCAGCAAGTAGAACAATAAACAGAGCACCACCGCCACCGCCATCGCCGGCAAAGACAGAACATAACAAGAACGGAAGGAAGGAAGGAAGAGACGATTCGCCGCCGCCATCGCCGCAAACGACCACCACCGCACTCACCTCCTTCCAGCTTCTTTCTTCTCCTCGGGTACGGCACCGTCACAATTCATCGCCGACAAACTCACCATCACACTCACGCCATCGCCGGGTACGACACCGTCAACAACATCCATCAACAACGACGTTACACTTTTAATCCAAATCCTTTCGCCACCACCAGTTCGGATTATACAATCCGGAAAAATTCCCGTGTGTTCAACTTCGGATTATAGAATCCGATCTTTCCTGTGATAACCTCAAGGGTAAAACTGGTAGTGAGGGGGGGGGGAAATTGAGGGGGGGGCGGAGAGAAATTTTCATCTAATTGATGTGGAAGAAGCCCAAAAGGCTTATGGCCTTAGAGATGAAATCCTAAAAGCTTATGATGGGCTGGTTTAATCCTAAAAAAAATCTCTAATTCATGCTGTTTTACTAACTATTTTATCTCATTTACGATTTTAGTTTTTGTATTATTAAATCTATAAATTTAGTCTCTTAATTTTTAAATTGACTCATTGTTTTATAGGCTGAATAAAAGTGAGACAATTTAAAAACTAAAAGATCAAATTTATAGATCTAATAATGCAAAAACTAAAAACGTTAATGAGATAAAATAGTTAGAGTAAAACAATACGAATAAGAGATTTTTTAAATTTAGTCTCTTAGTTTTTATAATTTCACAAATGAGATACTTATGTGACAATTGGATTGAAGATATCAAAACGATTTATTAGGTGAAAATCGTCAAATTTAATTACTTATGTGTTATACTGTTATGTTATCAATAAACAATGTCATCAAATTTATTGAAATGAGAACTAATTGTTACTATAAGAATCCAGCTAGACAATATCATGTCATCAAAACATAAACATTTCACTTGTCACTTAATCAAAATTTTCTGCCTTAAAATTCCAACTAGACCAATCCATTGTTGGTTGCTTAATGCTATTTATGTCCCCTCAGAATTAATCTCCACATTACAACAAAATATTTAATAATAGGTTTCACAGAAAAATCTTTGCTGCTACCGCAGATAACTGAATACTGCCCAATTTACATGTGCATGAACGTTTACAATGGCGCCGAGTTAGCCTTATAATCAAATATTATTATTCCTACACACCTTGCTCATAGAAAATCCAACCTTTTTCTGTCTACATTTGAACCTCCATTTTTTATTATATACTTTTAAATTATTTCTACCTCCTTTATAAATCTCATTTAATTAAAAACTTAAGTGCCTCCCTCTATAAGAGAAGACTAACAAAACAGATTTAAAACTTTCACAAACTCTTTCTTTATCAACCTATAACAATTTTTTTGTGTGTCTAATCTAATCTACCTTGACCTATCTATAACCATGATTACAGGTAAGGATATATACGATGTTTTCGCGGCAATTGTACCGTTATATGTTGCTATGATATTAGCATATGGTTCGGTTCGATGGTGGAAAATCTTCACACCAGATCAGTGTTCTGGTATAAACCGTTTTGTTGCGGTTTTTGCAGTTCCATTACTATCTTTCCATTTTATTTCTTCCAATGATCCTTATGCTATGAATTACCATTTCTTAGCAGCTGATTCACTTCAAAAAGTAGTTATTCTTAGTGCTCTTTTTCTATGGAACACATTCACAAAAAACCAAGATAGTCTTGATTGGACTATTACACTTTTCTCTCTTTCAACTCTTCCTAACACACTTGTTATGGGAATCCCTCTTTTAAAAGCTATGTATGGTGATTTCTCAGGAAATCTCATGGTACAAATTGTTGTTCTACAAAGTGTTATTTGGTATACTCTTATGTTGTTTTTGTTTGAATATAGAGCTGCTAAACTTCTCATAACAGAACAGTTTCCTGAAACTGCAGCTTCTATAACATCATTCAAAGTTGATTCTGATGTTGTTTCGCTTAACGGTAGAGAACCGCTTCAAACTGATGCTGAAATAGGTGAAGATGGTAAACTTCATGTTGTTGTTAAAAGATCAACTACTAGCTCTATGGTATCTGGATCATTCAACAAATCTCATTTAAATAATATGACACCACGAGCTTCGAATTTAACCGGTGTTGAGATATATTCGGTTCAATCCTCAAGAGAACCAACACCAAGAGCTTCTAGTTTTAACCAAACTGATTTTTATGCCATGTTTCAAAGTAAAGCGCCGAGTCCGAAACATGGTTATACAAATAGTTTTCAGAGTAATAATGGTATTGGTACTAATGGTGATGTTTATTCTATGCAATCTTCTAAAAGGGTAACGCCAAGGACTTCAAATTTCGAAGATGAGACGTTGAAGATGCATAAGAAGAGAGGAGGAAGGAGTATGAGTGGTGAGTTGTTTAATAATGGTGGCTCTTATCCTCCTCCAAATCCAATGATTTCTGGTTCTACAAGTGCTGGCACAAAGAAGAAAGATAGTGTTGGTGGTGGAAGTGGTAATGGACCTAATAACAAAGAGTTACACATGTTTGTTTGGAGTTCAAGTGCTTCACCTGTTTCTGAAGGGAATCTTAAACATGCAGTTAATAGAGCTGCTTCTACTGATTTTGGCACTGTTGATCCTTCCAAATCTGTTCCACATGAAAATACTCTTGCATCAAAAGGTACTAAAAACATTGTCAGCCATCAAATTCATTGCCTTTTCCTTTATTGAAACATCATTGTATAATCTAAAGTGATGAATAGTACTATATTTTTCGTCTGTATAAATGTACCAACATTTGATTTTAGTCCCTACAAAAACTTCGCTCAAATTTTGGTCCTCCACATATTTTTGTTACATAGTGACATTTGTTCAACGGAAGTCCACGTTGTATGTGTCTTTCTCACATTCGTGCAATATTGTACGGGATCTTTATTTTTGTTGATTAATTTTGTAACACAAGTATTGTGATATTTGAAATGCAGGTGTTAGTGAACTGATTGCGAATATGAGTCCTGGTCGAAGAGAAAGGGATATGGAAATTGAAGAAGCAACAAAGTCTCCATATATTAGCCAGAAGAAGATGGATTTGGAAGGAGCGGATGTAAACAAAAACACGCAGATGCCACCAGCAAGTGTGATGACAAGACTCATCCTCATCATGGTTTGGAGAAAACTCATCAGAAATCCAAATACCTACTCAAGTCTTATAGGACTTGTTTGGTCTCTCATATCATTTAGGTATAAAAATCTATCTATTCATGTCTTTGGTAAACTATTTCTATATATTATAGTATAGTATAGTATATGTATTTAATTGATAACCACCGAAACATTTTTTACATTGACAACCAATAATAACTTTGTTAGATCATTAAAAATATTAACGGTTTTTTACACTGTCAATCAATCACTGCAGGTGGCACATTGAAATGCCCTCGATTGTAAAAGGTTCGATCTCAATACTATCTGATGCTGGTCTTGGAATGGCCATGTTTAGTCTAGGTTTGTTCATGGCATTACAGCCTAAGTTGATTGCCTGCGGAAAACGAGTTGCAACATTTTCTATGGCTGTTAGGTTCTTAACCGGTCCTGCTGTGATCGCTGCAACCTCAATCGCAATTGGTATCCGTGGAGTTCTCTTGCATGTTGCAATTGTTCAGGTATGTAAAATCAAATTCACTTTATCAATTAATTATGTTCTTAATGATTAGCATAATCATGTTTAACTATTTTTGCAGGCTGCCCTTCCCCAAGGTATTGTTCCATTTGTGTTTGCCAAAGAATACAATCTCCATCCAGATATTCTCAGTACTGCGTGAGTCTCATTTTTGTTTTTGTTTTTGTTTTTCCATTTAATTACATCTATGTTAAAAGAAAATGCATGTGATTATATATGTGAATTTGTTTATTGACAATAAAATAAGTACTAAAACAGAATTTTGCTATTTGTGCAGGGTTATATTTGGAATGTTGATTGCATTGCCTATAACAATACTCTACTATATCCTTCTTGGAGTATAGTCTATTTTTGATGCAAAAGCAATTATGGTGTATTAATTAGATGGAAATGTATTAATTAGAAGATATTATTATTGGATTTTAGTAGAGAAGGAAATGGAAATGATATACAGTACAGCAGAATGCTAAATATAGTACTATTAATTTTGATTCAATGAAATTATGGGTTTGATTTGTAGCTGATCAATCTTCTTTCCCTTTTATTTGTTAATAATTTGTCTTATGAAAAATGTTTTGATTATTATAGGTAGGAAAGCTAGAGATTGAAGCCTATGATTAATGAGACTATACAAATATCAATATAGCAAATTGATTATTTTTCACTATTTCAAATCGGTTAATACTTAATATTAAATATAAAGTCTTGAAAGTGACTTACTAGTATACTACTACTTTTAACTAAGTTGCTACTTGAAAATAATTCAATAAAAGCTATTTCTAGTTAAGCTGACTAAAAACAGTGAATTTGGTGCATTTTTCCACTTCAATTTTTCAAAATAGTTTGGCTACTCTCCAATTGCATGGGATCTTGTTCAACATTAATCATATGATAAAATAATTGAAAAATGTTACAGTACTAGTCTTTAGCCATGTGATGTGACCGCAGTTGATAAACGACTCTAATTGGAACAAAGCTCTTAATTCATGTTACTCCTTGTTTCAAGGATTTGTCTTGTTCTTATCAGTCACTAAATTTAAGCCTTATATACTAGTCAATTATTACATGCGACGAATAATAATAACAAAATATTGATTCTTGTATATTGGTAGTGTAGTTTGAACCCTCGACCTCCTTATTATTTCATTTTCAGAATCATCTATAATTATGAGATATTGTTTAATAAAAATATGTACTATATGTAGAAGTGCTCTCATTAAGGCAATTTTTTTTAGTGCAAGTAGAGGAGTTTTAACAAGGGCACATTTTCTTTACAAAATCTACACGTTGTCAATATTAAATTGGAGTCAAATACGTTTTGATTTTTGCTTACATTTATATTTAAGATTAAATTGAGTAAATAAATGTAATATAATGATGTGAAGTTGTTCATATGACTAATTTAATTTCACAACCACCAAATCATATCCTCCCTTCGTTCATTAATTCCTACAATTGACTGATTTCCTCCTCTTTTCATTCATTTCAAAGAGTTGGTGGCATGAGTTATGTAAACGTGGGAAAGTAAAAATTGGCTACTTATACTTACATGCTATGCTACTACCATGGGAGAACAATATTTTTTTTTCTTGTATATATGTACCAAGTTTTCTTGTTATTGAAGTTTATGGTATGGTATTCAACTCTTTATTTAACATTGATTAGAAAAAACAGCTAATAAAAAGAGCTTAAATTTGAGCATTACATAATGCACACATTGGTTGACTAAAGAAATTTCTTGGAAATTGATAACAGCTCTTTAAGCCATGTCAACTAATTAACAAATTGATCAAACCATGTAATCCCTAGTAGATACTGATGAATTTACAAGATGAATGAATGGAATCATTTGCATTTGGAAATATCCCATAACAATAATTAATACATTAATCAAACTAATGAGATTAGATCAGAAACATAACATGTGCTTAGGTTCCTTATTATTTGATCAAGATGATTTGATCAACAAGCACCGTATATAGTGTTAGATTAAAAGAATATGTGGGTTCTTTCTACATTAGTTAATTAGTAGTAAATCCATTTGGATCAGTCTAGTAGTGGTATTAACTTGAGACTTCAAAGAAAGAGTGCTTCTTATAATGTTTCAGGTTCAATTTTTCTGGTGTTAATTTCGATGGACTCTGACTTTAAATGGATCTCCGTAAGTAAACATGAGATTGAACCTCTTAAATTAGTTGGTTTTTAGACCAGATATCGAATTTTAAAAATACTGTAATTAATTAGTACTAGTATGATCACGTGGAAGTCCAAAAGGGTGTCTTGTCTGTTTTTTATTTGGAATTCAGAAGTTAAGAGATTGGGATTGGCAGCATTGCACATGAATGTTGTCCCAGTTTCTGGTATCTTTCAGACATTTCTTCAATAAAATAACAGATTATGTAAACAGTAGAATGGACAGAATGCATCCACTGACAGCATGAGTTAGCTAGCTCTGTTTCTGGTATGCTTGTGAAGGAGTGTTTCTGTGTAAACCATATTGTAGTATTTTTTATTTTTCTGATAAATTGTGAATCAAGACTTGGATATAAAGCGGTGATGACTAAGGAATCACATAAATATCAATTTTATGATAAGCAATTACTAACAAATCACATAGTATATTAGTAAAAAAAAAACAAACAAATCACATAGTATATGTTTTGCAGAGTAATTACCACTAGGAAGCAAATTGCAAATATATATATATATATATATATATATATATATATATATATATATATATGAGCAACTTCTGTTTTAAATTACTATGTACTTTTAAGTTAAAAGTAATTTTAATAAGCTTAGATCAGATTTGAATTATAATTTAAATTAAGACTAGAATAATCATTTAGATTAGATAAAAAAAAAGGATTATTTTATATATTAGATGCTATCATTTTCAACAAGACAAAGCATAGATTTATTTACTGACCAAATCCAAACGTGGTAGTTGTAGCATACACCTTATTACTTTCACATACGGATCATCACTATTTAATGATACTTCTATCAATCCATGAAACAAAATGGGCTCCCAAAGTCTCAAAAGCCCACAAGGCTCTTTTTTTTCTTTTTCTTTTCTAGCTTACAAAGTAAATAAAGTGCAACCTAGCCCGTCTCAACAAAACAAAAAAGTATGACCTTACAAGCGAATGAAGCAATTACATTCATCCGCTAGGTTGTACTTCTTTTATCCTCTTAGTTGCTAAAGTAAGTTCGAGGGGAGAAAATGCGGCGTGGTGAAAACATGCCCATATGCCGAGGAGAAGCAAGACCATCAATCGATCTAGTATAATCAGGAAGGATAAAAGCCTCACGTTCTTCACGAGCACCATTTCTAACACTAAATGTCCCATACTTGACCAACCTTCCAACCCATGACTTCTTCTTAATTGGACTTTGATGACCAGCATTCATCTTATTGCATAAGTACTCCTTCACTGAATGCAATCCATGCTCCACCACTTCCGGTGGTGGCGAACTAAGTGGATTCCCTTCGACACACAATTTTTGAAGCTTATTAAGGCAACCAATGGAGTCTGGTAAGGACTTGATCTTGTTGTAGCTAATGTCAAGTTCAATGAGAGACAAGAGAAGTCCAATGGAGTAGGGGATTGAATCCAAGTAATGGAAGTTTTGACTGACGTTTAGGATTTCAAGGCTGACGAGATTTTCTAAGTCTTCTGGGAGAGATCTAAGACAGTTGAGACGCGCGTCGAGAACTTTGAGAGATGTGAGATAAGAGATGGAGCGTGGAAGAAAAAGTAATTTGTTGGAGTTGATTGATAACTTCTTTAAGTTTAATAGCTCGTACCCTATTGTGTCTGGTAGTTGAGTCAACTTGTTGAAATTTAAATTCAAATCTTCTAAGACCCTGGTGAATCAAAGTTCATTAAAAACTGTTCAAAATATGAAAGAAATTTGGCGCCAATTTAATTATTTTATAATTTAGTAAAAAGTAAAGTGGTGAATAATTAACCTGCAATTCTCAATTGTTTTGGGGAGGCGTTGGATGAGGTTGCCGGAGACATTTAAAAGCTTGAGCTTAGAGAGGCAGCCAATGGAGTTTGGGAGAGACCTAAGCTGGTTTGAGTGCACATCCAATACCACCGTGTTCACTAGTCTTGCCGTTAACGACTCCGGAATATTCTGTCACATAATTAAATTGAATATAATTTTTTTAACTAAAAGTTAAATTAAATATTGTACTCTAAAACATATACAAATTGAGTTAAACTCATATGATAATACATACTGCAATCTTTTTTTTTTGGGTACAAAATAAATATATTGTAATCTATTAGACATACGTACTACAAGTAATTATATCTATTATACATTGTTTTAGGATAAGAGTAGGTTGGTCCCAAAATCACCAAAATACATACATAAACATGATTTCCTTGGATAAAGCAAAATTTAATAAAAAAAAAGTAATAATTTTTACTGAAATTTGATTTATTGAAGATATTGTTCAGACACCAAGTCTACAACTATTTTTGAAATATTGTCTATTTTGAATATTTATGTAAATTCTCACTACACTTTTATCTTTTATAAATTAAAAGCATTAATTTTATTAGTTGAGAAGTGTGAATGTTATTTATAAACCACGATAAATCTTGATTTTTAAAAAGATTATTTTGATGTATTGCAACAAATATTAATTTAACATATATTTTATTTGTGAGTGTCTAGTGTGTTTTTTTGGTTGACAAGTAGAGTAATTTTTAAATTTTGGCCAACACCAAAAATGTGTAGGAGATCGAAGCACATGCAACGACGTAACAACATGCATGTATTAGTATTACCTGAAGATTGTTGTTGGAGAGATCCAACTTGCAAATGGTAGCTAAATTAAGAGAAGGGTTAGGAAGAGAGTCCATGGATATGCCACTCAAATCAATTATTTGAAGCCTCTCAACTTCTTCTATCGAATTCAAATTATATTTGCTCCTTTGATCCGGTGTCTTTATCAACGGTTGTTGTAACCATTGCTGTTGTTCGTACATCATCTTTACTTTTGTGTTCTTTTCACTTATTATAGTAAAGCTTGATACAATAAAAATTGAGAGTGTACGTAATAGGAAAGTGTTAGAGAGCAAGATTGATGATGATGATGAAGGGATGAAAGTGTGATGAGAGAATTGAGTGAGTGATATATAATAAAGGCAAAGTGAAGATCTAAGCGTACGGATGAGAAGTAGCTAGCAAAGTGGAAGATGTTGTGTCATGTTTGTGATGTGTCAACAAGTACAAGAACCGTATACTTTGGTGTTACGTACTTGGCCATGCTTCTTTTCTTACTTACTTAATATTTTGATTAGGTCAACACCTCATTAGTCCCATGTTATTAGGGTGGTCATCGATCAGTTCGGGTCAACTGCGAACCTTGTCATCAAATCTAATCAATTTAATTCAACATGCATGTAATTTAACCCAATTTAATCATATTTGCGTTTAATCTAGATCAACTCATTCAAAATTAAGAATTGAGTCAAAAAAAGATCAAGAATTGAAATTTTTAAGTATTCGCATACAATCATTTTATAGGCATTCACATATTAATTTTCCAATTATTGTATGATCCAAATAAATTACTCCATACATTTCATATAAATGTTGCTTAAGATTTTTGAACACATATTAATGAATGCTTCGTGATGTAAAAAATAATAGTAACATTTCTATTAATGTATCATATAATACATATTATAGTGATTTATTTTCTTTAGAATAATATATAAAATTCGAAAATGTTGCGTCGAAAATTAAAAAAACAACTCTCATTTTAAAACACATTTTTTAAAGTAAAACAATATTTATTTTGAAACGGAAAAAATATTACTTCTTTTTAAAAGTTTTAACGCCACAAACAATAGGAGGATATAAAATTCTTGATTTTGTTTTTTTTGTGACCAGGTGACATTAACCACTAGTACTTGATTTGTTGTCTAATATATTTAAAACTTGATTATATTTTTTGGCTCTAATTTTACAATTCTAATCTATTAATTTCAACGTTAGTCACTGATAGGATAATTATCGTTGAACTTAATAAAGAAAATTACGATTTAATCCCACAAATACGTATTTGAGAAAAATTGAAATCACTTGATATTAAAACCGACTAAACGAAACTCTTGATAATTTGTCACCCACTCATGATCCGACCAAATTAAGGCAATGTAGATTTGTTTTATTGCGTGGCATACTCCAATTGGGCATAATGAAAAATAATTAATTAATTTAATATTCATCAAAACCCATATGTTGTTCTCTTGGGAGTTCAGACCTCGTACGCAAATGGCGAAGATCATGCGAGTAACACCCTTTATCACAAATCTCCAAAAGGGACAACCTCAAAACCTTAATTTTCGAAACAAACATTCATCAAAACTCATTTGTTGTTCTGTTGTAAGTTCAGATTCAGACATCTTTGTGTCACAGAAACTTGCACAACAATTCAATCCAAACATTCCCATAGAGAAAGCTGTCACACCTCCATCTTCATGGTACACTCATCCCTCTTTCTTCCACCTTGAGCTCGATCGCATCTTCTACAGAGGCTGGCAAGTTGTGGGTCAGTTAAAGTTTCAAACTTTTACCTTTTTCTCTTGTGGGGTATTTCGGTTCTGTTTTCTTGTTCTTGCTGATAATACAGAGGGAAACAAATTCAAGTTGTAGAATTTTCAATTTAATAGTTTGTTTCATTTGTTTAGATGATGAATTTATTCATTTGATGTTATATGATGTATGTTGTTTGGTGAGATACCTTTGACTTTGAGGGTAGCTAATAATATGAATCTAAGGTCCATGATTGAATAAATATATTAATTAAGCACTTATAGCATAAACTATTATCATACAGTACTTACTTTCATATAAGCTAATAAGCTATAAGTTGTTTTCATAAGCTATCCTTCCTGAAAGAGCTTATGGAATTCTTAGTAATGGACATGTCACAAACTCTCCCAAATAGTCTCACAAGTGGTTATGTAAGTAGATAAGCTCAAATAAGTCAATTCAAACAGACTCTGCATGTATATGACATGAGTACATATGGTAATTCAGTACTTCACTTGATTATTTTTATTGATAAGCAACTTTTGATTAATTATACTTGAGTTGTATTTGGTGGTTTGTGCCAAGTGCATTACTAAGTCCTGTTCTGCTTTTATTCATACTAAATACTGAATTCTGATGTCATCAATATGATAGATTAACTAAACTAATCCATGTTTTTTGAATTTTGTCTTACTATTTTTCTTATGGGTTTTTTGATGGCCAAAAGTTCACAATTTCGTTTATCAGGATCGACGGAACAAATAAGGAATCCCGGTGATTTTTTCACTGGAAGGTGGATTTTTTGTTTCTCTAATATAATATATGATCCTCTTATTTGTCTTCAATAGATGTACATTGATTCCAGTTCTTGCTGTATTTACATATGTTGTTGACATTGTTGTCTAATTGCAGCTCCATTTGGTTCTTGGAAGGGGAAATGGATATTTAGGAGTGACATATTAAGTTGTGTACTCTATTTATTTTATTTTCTTTCGAGTTTCTGAGAACCACATGGAGGATTAAAATTTAAATATTGCAGACTAGGAGATGTAGAATTTGTGGTATGCCGTGACGAGAGTGAAAATGTCCGAGCCTTCTACAATGTCTGTTGTCATCATGCCTCTATTCTTGCTTCTGGAAGTGGACAAAAGTCCTGCTTTGTCTGCCCTTACCATGTAAGTTCAATTATAGCATCAAGTATGCTTACAAGCATTATTTTGATTCTCTTTTTCTATGAACCCCCTTCTTTTTTATGTTAAGATCCTGGTGATATTGAAGAATCAATCGTCTAGCTTTAATGGTTGCTACCATGATCTGATCCTTTCTTATTTTAGGTTTCTATTTTCAATTTCCCCCCTTCTTGTTTTGGAAACTTCATTGCGAAACGACAACTATTTCTGCAGGGTTGGACATATGGATTAAATGGAAATCTTGTTAAGGCAACTAGGATATCAGGAATGCAAGATTTCAGCGTAAACGTATGCAGTTCTATTCTATATTAAGTTACTTATACAATATATGAGTCGCATATGGAAAAAGGTTGGCTGATTTCTCTTACCATGAAGGGTAGGATTTTGGTCTTATACCAATCAAATTAGCTACCTGGGGGCCTTTTGTCCTTCTCAATTTAGAAAATGAGAATTTTTCTCAGAAGGAAGTTGATAATCATAATGTAGCAAAGGAATGGCTCGGCAGTTGTTCAGAAATACTGAGTACCAATGGAGTTGATTCTTCGTTAAGTTATGTATGTAGACGTGAATACACCATTGAATGCAATTGGAAGGTATGACCTCTTGGCTTACCTTAAAAAAAAAATTCATAGAGTTTTTGTTTATTACTTTGCCAATTCGACACACTTTCATATTGTTTATGATTATGTGAATGAAAATTTACTGGGTTTATGCAACTTTACCATCCTTTCATTTGTTAAGCCTGCTTAATTTTTGGATCTTCTTTTTGCAGGTATTCTGCGATAACTACTTAGATGGTGGCTATCATGTGCCATATGCGCACAAAGGCCTAGCATCTGGTCTTAATCTCAATTCCTATTCTACCACAGTATGTTTTTTTTTTCTGCTTCTCTTTTATAAAATCTCTTCAGTTTACATTCTACTGTACTGTATAGTGTACAGCATGACCAATTGAATCATGTTATGAGACAGTTGTTTGAACGGGTTAGCATCCAAAGTTGTGAAGGCAGCTCAGGGGAAAGCACAAAGAATAACGACCGACTTGGAAGAAAAGCCATATATGCTTTCATTTACCCAAACTTCATGATTAATAGGTTCTTGCTTTTTTATTTGGGCAATTAGTTGTTAATTTTTTAAGTCATGTTCTTGCTAAGAATTTGGCATCATGGATGAAAATTAGCATGCTTTTATAACTCAGGGTGATTTCTGGCCTGATAGGTATGGACCTTGGATGGACACCAATCTTGTACTCCCTTTAGGACCCAACAAATGTCAAGTAATTTTTGACTACTATCTCGAACCCTTGCTACAGGTAATGCAACAGTTAATGGGTCAAGATAGTTCCTCATAGAATTGAGCCTTTTTTTTGTAGATTTTAAGAGTTCTTTTGAAGAGTTACAAGTTTATAAAATATATATAATTATCAGAAAAATTTGGTCAATTAAAAAAGCTCAATGCCTGCTGTCTTCTCTTCGACTGAGCAGGTTGACAAAGATTTCATAGAGAAAAGTTTACAAGATAGTGAGAAAGTGCAGGTACAAACATTGGTTTAGCAGACTTGATAAGAAAACTTCCTCAAGTTGCAAAATACCTATTGTAATGCATTTTGTTGTTCATGAGCAGATAGAAGATATTGTATTGTGTGAAGGTGTCCAAAAGGGCCTCCAATCCCCGGCATATTCTGTTGGTAGATATGCTCCTAAAGTTGAGCAGGCCATGCACCATTTTCATTGTCTGCTGTATGAAAACCTGACATCATAAATCCCGTTGTTCATTGTGGATGATAAATTGCTGCAGAAACCAACAAAATTTGCGAGCCATACTGGCGAATAAGCATCTGTCTAAATATTGAAATTGATGCATGGTATGCCACTACTCTACCAGAGGCTTTTATTTTAATCAAGCATAATAAGTTGATGTATATATATCTAGTAATGCTAGCTTTGGGTATCTCCTGCTGAACATGATAGTTATTTGGAAATATGCTATTGTTAATTTTGCTGCTCCAGTTTCAATTCTGATCATATTAACTGCCAAAACACACTGGAAATAAAAGAGAGACCGACTAAAGTTCATATCGAAATACTGACACCATACGTGACACTATATATGTGTTTCCAACTTACATTTTTTTCTTCTTACAACCTAAATGCAATTTAAAAATACACACACAAAAAAAAAAGACATCGTATTTGACATCAAAATTTTGATGTCAAAATATCATTTCTCTAAAATAAATCACATGTTGTCTTTTCAAATAGAAACATTCATGTAACAACCAATTTTCTCGTATCAGCCAAATGCAGTTCATCCGGTCAAATAAGATGACATGGAGAGAGTGAATCAGCAAGATGTCTATAGTATACATGACTACTGAGAAGCTTCAGACTCCATCTTTCTTTTAATTCTTCCATTACGACATCTTCGAAAACAGTTATTCACAGGTATCAGTTTCCCAACCACAGCAAGAGGCCAGCTGAAAGCATTGAGAAACATAATGGCAGACGGTGAAGAAATATAATTAGCATCCGGACATAAGGCAAACTCTCCAGTTTCTATTGTGTAAGTGTGTACATATCTTTTGAGTTATAAATACAATGGTACAATACATGAAAAAACAATCAAGGAAGATACACTATGCATTTACGTGCATATGATAATCAACTGACCTGATAAATCCTATAATAACACATATGAGCCACTGCTTCCAATTAAGCTTGACTGTTTTAGTGAAAGTTCCAAGAAATTCAATGATGACAATCTGAAAGAACAGTGAAAAAATTTATGGTAGCCATACTATATAATAAATAAAGTCAAAACAACCACAGAGGACTTGTAACAAGACTCACCTGTAGTACTATAGTTAATCCCACTATCACCATAAATAAGTAGTTTCTGGTCACCCCCCTGAAAATGTTTAGTTCATCTGGCTTTCGTGCGTTAAATTCGTTAAAGACATGCAGTTTGGAAGAATATTTTATGTTATCATTGAAAAGAAAACCTAAGGTGCAGTCATAAGTTGGATATAGAAAAGATATGAATATGAAACAAAGCATGAAATGGCGATCAATCCATAGCCTTTATCTGACATCGGCAAGATTTATCAGCAATGAAACTCAAAGAATTCAACGTAATGTTTATCAGATGGGAGCAAAGAAATCTCAAGAACAATATGCGATAAAAATTAAGCAACAATAAAGCTACTCGCACTGGTCCACACTAGAGGGATTAAGGAAGCCATCAAAAGTCTTTTACAAATGGAATTCGGGACACCCTTTCTTAAGTATAAAACACACACCAACTTGGTGAAGAGAAGGACTTACTTGACAAAGAACAAATGCATTGAATATTATAGTGTTCTTCACTTTGACTGCAAACTCGTCGGTCTCGTGCCTCAGACTCAGTATGTTCCTGCCTTGAAAATTGAGTATAAGCAAGACAGAAACTTGGTACATTGCCTGAAAGGTTCAAACATTGTTGATTATTTAGTGGCAACACCACTACAACTGTGACAAGAGGAGCTGATAAATTAGAAACAAAATTCACCTGTATTAGCAGATTCCTCCATATAATATTTGTTACAATAGGTTCTCTGAAAAACAACCAAGATACAGTCAATTTCATTACACAAAAACTATAGAAGTACAAAACCACAGCAGCATCTGATGTTTTTGGTAATGGAGCTTGAAACTCAGTAGGTCCCTTTTTCATGAATGCATTATATAAATACATGCAAACATGAAAAATTCTACAATCACCGGTATCTTTAAGTAGTATTTGTTAGACAGGATAGAACATAAACAATATACACACAATTACACAAACAAAAAACAAAATTGGCTAGACACACTGATAGGCCATTAAAACATGCATATAAAAGGAAGGGGAAAGAGGGAAGAGGTAAGGGAGCATATGTGAAATTAATAGTAGGGTCAGAAGGAATGAATGAAGTGGTAACTGAATGTGGAGAGTTGAAAGAATGTGGAGAGTTGAAATAATGATTGACAATAATGTGGAGAGTGGGTTAAAGAGGGGGGAAGACAGAAGGAAAGGGAGGTTGGTTTTTTGGGAGTAGAAAGGGTTGTTGAGTAGTGAGAGCCTTTCTCACCTCAGCAAAAGGGAACCTCACACTGAGGCTTTTATTTTCATTTTATCACTCTTGCAAAGAGATTATTCTCCAGCCATAGTTGTAATTCTCTACTGTAAGAGGCTCGCCTTAGTCACACATTAATAAAATTTCCTTATTTCCTTTCCTCTTGGTCCAGTATTAGCTATTGTTCTATTACACACTAACTAAACTGTTATCATTCTTCTAAATTTTCAAGTTCTGTGCAGCAACACTAAATAACACATCAACCAAAGATCATGACTCGTGATCCAAAAAACCAAGTTCCAAACAAAAAAACTGAAGAAAAAAAAGACCTTCGACCCACTGGACGCTGATCCATAAGGTGATCAGTTGGTGGTTCAGTTGCCAAAGCTAGTGCTCCAAGAGTATCCATGATTAGATTTACCCAAAGAAGCTGTTGACAAAAAATAAAGAAATACAGTCATAATGTTGGCTCCTGAATAAATGAGCGAGCAGCCGAGCACAAACCAATGAGAAACAGACAGAGAGCAAACCTGTACTGTATTTAGTGGGACTTCACCGGTGGAAAATGAAGCAATGGTGTTTATAACAAGAGCTGCTATATTGATTGTGAGCTGAAACTGGATAAATTTCTGAATATTTGCATACACAGATCGCCCCCATTTAACAACCTGTATAGGTCGATAAAATTGAATGGTGCTACCAATTATGTTTCAAACATCAATTTATTTTCAACTTACATAAAATAATATCTGAAGCTATGCAATGCACCTCTATTTTATATAAATATCTCGTAAAACAGTATTAAAAAAATGATTCTGCATTTCAAGTAATGCTATAAATAGTTATTCAAGAGGTGGATGTTAAACACGGATCATTAATAAGTAATAACAGTTCAAAATCTCTCAAAATAACAACTGAAGACTAACCTTCACAACAGAAGCAAAATTGTCATCCAAAATAATGATATCAGAGCTCTCTTTAGCAACTTCTGTACCTTGAATGCCCATTGCAAGACCTATATCGGCCTAAACTCCAAAAAGTATACAATTACAAACAACAATAGAAACTAGTATTGTCGTAACGTTGACATGTACTTCAAATTATAAACCTAAAGCCCTGCTTCCAAAAAGATGAAAATGCTGTACAAACCTCATGTAGTGCTGGAGCATCATTTGTTCCATCTCCTGTTACAGCCACAACATGCCCCTTCCTCCTCAATGCTTGCACAAGCAAAAGCTTGTCATTAGGAGACGACCGTCCCATAACCTATTACAAATTTTGACAATTCATCTCATTTACCGATGACATATGACTAAAGCTGTTATAGTAGTTTGATTATACCGATATCCTTTCAACAATTTCTTCTCTCTCTTCATCTGACAAGGCTCGGAATGTTTTTCCTTCAATGATGTTTGGCTCTGTAGCATCAGCAAATGAACCAAGTATTCCACATTCCACAGCAATTGCTTTTGCAGTTTTAACATTGTCACCAGTCACCATTTTTACCTAGGGTTAGAGATGCATAGTTACTGCCATTGAACTGTGCATGGATTAATTGCAGGACAAGTTTTCTCAAATATTTTAATCTCTAGGAAACAAATTTCTTTTAACAAAAATAATCATCTTATAGAAGTCATCAATGGGTAAACCTTGGCAACTTAGCCTTACAAATGGAGAAACAAGATATCCTAAGCATCATAATGGGAACAAAAATTACTTTCAACATCAAAAACATATATTAAACACCTTAACCCCGGCTTTTTGGCAAAGGTGCACTGCATCTTTGACACCAGGTCGACAAGGATCCTGCATTTCAATGCATAATGACCTGAGACAAACTAAAACATATTGAATTGATAATAATTAACGTAGGAGTTATTCCACAAGAATGATTATGGATTCTAAACAAGACACACTGGAGAAAGCATGATGAATGGACAATATTAATTCTGGAGAAAATACATACCTTCAGACCAACGATAGCTAGTAAAACAAGATCATCCTCTGGTAATGACCAGTGAGCAAGTTTTTCTTCGCAGGTTGGAATGCTCTCCATTTTATCTAATAATCTATATGCAATGGCAATACAGCGTAGACTGTCAGCAGCCATATCTTCGATAACACTTTTAAAAATTGTCATCTGCAAGCCAGGAAATTTTCACTTAAAAGAACATTATTCAAAATAAGTCAAAAGAAATTAAAAAATGCCATCCGAAAATCTCATATGCACTTTCTTTTCTTCTTCACAAATGTATGTAATGGAAAAATATAAAGGAAGTAGGAGGCTAAATAGGAAAACTCATTAGTGAAGCCTACTTACCACATGTGCAAATACAGTGCACACCTCTAACTAACTGAAATCTAACTGAGCTTTGACAGCTAGACTAAGACAATAGCAATGATAGAATAGTATATTCACACAGATACACCGAAATTACATATTCTTTGACAGTTATAGAAAATTTCCGACAGGAAAATTTTAGTGGAAAAAAAGCAATTCCCTTGTTTAACTATTGATCTTAATATGTAACTATTTCTCAAACCTTCTCTTCATCCATATCCACCAACTGATCATTTGTATCAAAATACTGAGTGCAGAAGGCGAGGACTATCTCAGCAGCACCTTTCCAATGTATATGGATTTCACCATCAGGCTGCAGGGAAGTATAAAATCATTAACAATAGTACTCTTACAAAATGTAGAATATCGCCGTATAATACATTAATTCCCTGATAACATATCAGGTAATTTGAACAAGCAAAACTTCTACATGTTTGAAATAAAATGCCAACAAGTTGTTACCGTCTGTAGCGCTACTCCGCCTCTTTTTTTGTCTGAGTTGAATGGAATGACATGTATGATTGATGATTCTGATTTGGCAGCCTCAAAATCCATGCCGATCTGAGATTAAATATAATATTAGTCATGAGTAGTTGTGGACACAAAGCTCCTTGAAACAAAGGAAAAAATCGAAGTTTATAAACAGACCTGAACTCCCCAGTGTAAAATTGCCTTTTCTGTTGGTGATCCGGAAACCTCAACACCATCGCCACTCTGTAAAGTGTAAAGAACATAATTGTACATGCATAAAAAATTAGCAGAACACTAAGCAGAAAATTATTGCAGGGGCAGAGTGAAGAAAAACAGTTTTAGCATACCTCTGGTAAAAAAACACTTCCATTAGTGTTCTGTGCAACACCTTCAATCAGCAAAGACTGAAGAATAGGAGAGACCTGTGACTTATCATGAGGAGGAATAATCTTCTTCCCGCCAACGCATTCGTCAACCACAGTCATCTGTCTCAAGGAACTTAGGTAAAATATTCTGAAACACTATCAAAACTAACAGAAATGAACTACTTCCTCCAAAGATTCTCCAAAAATGAACACCTATTGATGAACATCCAGACCATGTTCTGTTGCCTATAAATGTTAGTTTAATAAGATATCATTCATGTTGACATGTCATTTTGATAAGTGCCAAAAAGTAGTTATATTTCACATTTAAATAGGGCATTTGTTAACTTGTTTTGTTAGTTATTTGTACATAAAGTCCCCAAGATCTTGTATATATTTATTTAATGATCTTTTGTCTTATGTTATCTAAATTTAAGCTTATTTTGACAGGTTTTTGTGCTTAGAATGAATTGTTGGCAAAGTGGAGCATTTTTGGAGTGTCAGGAGCTCGCCAGACCTCGCCAGCCAGCGAGCTGCCCCCTGTTATGGTCGCCAGCTCTCGCCAGTTCTCGCTAGCCAGCGAGCTGCTCCTGTTTTGGTCGCCAGCTTCTCGCCCAGCGAGCATCAGCGAGGAAGGCATGAGTCAGCAGTACTAATCCACGTGTCAGTAAACCCATTGGTGAAGAAAGCTTAGCTCGCCCAGCGAGGATAGCTCGCCCAGCGAGAAAAACAGAGCAACTTATATAAATAGCTTTTTGAAAACAGATTTCATTATTCTATTCAGTTGTTTTTAGATCTAAATCAGAGAGAACGCAAAGGAGAGAGTATTAGGTGCTTGAAGGTGGATTCATACAACTTGAGACATCAAGTGTTGATGTTCATCTCTTGTTCTTCTTATCATCATCTTTGTAAGAACCCCATGACAATGGGTAGCTAAACTTCTCTTTGTTGGGATTAGATGTAACTTGTTCATGACTATGTTTCTATTTTGATCTTAATATATATATGCTTTAGATTATTCATCAATATGAGTGTTATCCTTGATTTTCATGTTTATTTTAAGATTTGAATGATATAGACATATGTTATTTGAATCAAAGATTTAGGATAATACTTGTTAAAACTTTAAACTCTAGACATAGATTTAGGTTTTAATATTCACACTTAGTATCGAAACTTAATGCTATTGAAGTGGTCGGATCGTCCGAGACATCGGAATTCGAGTAATTCAATATAGCCGTTGTATTGATTGATCATCCGAGACATCGGAGGTTAATAGGTATAAACGGGTTTTTCAACGTTCTCTGGACACGGAAACGTTAGAGTAGCGATACGTGAAAGTATTGATTAATAAGCTAAAGTGTATGTATAATTGATTAAGATGGTGCATAGGAGTGAATGAATTATTCTAATCCCGACAATTTTATCTCTGAAACTAAATCAACTTTTATTTGAAATTTTATGTTTGAACATTTTACAAACGAAAACCATTGAAACCTTAACTTGAAATGAGTATAATTGTTGAACGGTATCTAATATCACACTAGTCCCTGTGGATACGATATATGCAAAATACTTGCTTTTGTACTTTAACAAAATGGCGCCGTTGCCGGGGACTGGCGTTTAGATATTAGAAGCATTGCAACAATTTACATTGTTTTAAGCAATTTTGCACTTTAAATTTTTAGTTTATTAATCCTTGAGCTGGCTCACTTGTTTGTTTGTTGTTAGCCTTTGTTTATGCGAGGTAAGACACCGGAAGATCAGTTGTTATTCGATCCGGAGATTGAAAAGACTGCACGGAGAAACAATAGCAAAACAAAGAAGAGAAAACAACTAGCCAAGCAACAGAGACAACAAGGGGATACTTCTAGCTCTATTTCTTCAACACCTCCACCGCAAGAAGAAGTAGAAATGGCGAACCATGGTCAAGCACCATGCCAAAACAGTCCAAGACGGATGGCACACATTGCCAGGCCGTTAGCCAATACCAGACAAGCAGAGATGAAGACGGGACTTCTTCAGCTCATTTATGCTAATCCTTTCTCTGGTCTTAGTCATGAAGATCCTTACACCCATCTCACAAGATTCTATGAGTTGGCAAGTACAACAGGTGCACCTGAAACTGAAGAAGAAGGTGTGTATGAAAGATTGTTTCCGCATTCGTTGATTGGTAAAGCAAAGGAGTGGTACTTGGATCAACCGAATCAAACCATCATGAATTGGAATCTGCTTGAAGAGAAGTTTCTTGATCGTTTCTTTCCACATGCCAAGTTCATGGATGCAAAAACCACAATTGCGGTGTTCTCTCAAGGAACAAATGAAACATTGTGTGAAGCTTGGGATCGTTATAAGTCTTTGTTGAGGAAGTGTCCTAATCACGGGTTCGATGAGCTCACTCAGATTCACATTTTCAGAAATGGACTTCAGCAACAACCGAAGCTTCTGTTAGATGCAACAGCCGGGGGTTCATTGTTATCAAAAAGTGCCGAAGACGCAATAGCAATAATTGAGAGAATGGCACTCACTGATCATCAAGGAGAGTATAGCAGAAATCCGACACAAAAGAAACCAGGGATGTTGGAACTTGGTACAGGTGATGCAATGTTAGCTCAGAACAAACTTCTTACAAACACTGTGGAAGAGCTTTCAAAACAAATGTCGAAACTGATTAGTCTACAAGAAGAATCGAGTAAAGCCAAGCAAGTTGCATACTGTGAGCTATGTTCAGGTGATCATCAGACTGGTCGTTGTCCCCCGCCAACTGAAGAAGTAAATTATATGGGGAATTATAATCAACAAAGACAAGCACCATATCAGAATAATGCTGGTTATCAAAGAGGGGGAGGATCAAACTACAATCAAGGTTGGAGACAAGATGCTGGGTCTTCAAACAGACAAAATCAATATGAGAACTTCAACCAACGCCCTCCTCAACAAAGCCAACAATCTGACTTGGAAGCAACTTTACACAAGTTTATGGAGATGCAAATGAAGCAGAACCAAGACACTCAAGTTTACCAACGCAGCAATGATGCAGTGCTCAGAAACCTTGAAACACAAATTGGCCAGATAGCTAAACAAGTGGCCAGCAATAACAATCAAGGAGGATCTTATGCAGCCAACACCGAAGCCAATCCAAAAGAACAATGCAAGTCCATCACAACAAGGAGCGGCAAGGAGATTGGTAAAGGTATTGGTGATAACTTGAGGACAGAGGAAGCAGTTGTTGATAGAAGAGAAAAATTTGAGGGAGAAGCTGAAGAAAGTGAGAGAGAGTTAGAAGAGAAAAATAATGAGGAAGAATTAGTCAAAAATGAAAAAAATCAAAATAATGAAAAAAGAGAGTATGAGGGAGAAAGTAGTGAGGAGAGGAAGAACAAAAATCAGAAGAATAAAGAAGAAAAGAGCATTCAAAAGAGTCCTCCCGCTCAACACTTGCCATATCCGCATGCTCCGACAAAGAAAGACAAAGAGAGGCAATATGCAAGGTTTCTTGACATTTTCAAAAGGTTGCAGATCAATATTCCCTTTTCAGAAGCCTTGGAGCAGATGCCCACATATGCCAAATTCATGAAGGAGATCATCAACAAGAAGAGGAGATACACTGATGAAGAGACTATTCAGTTAGATGCCAGTTGCAGTGCAATCATTCAGAGAACCTTGCCAACAAAGGAGAAAGATCCTGGGAGAGTTACATTGCCGGTCACTATAGGTAATGTTAATGTGGGAAGAGCTCTCATTGATTTGGGTTCAAGCATCAACCTTATTCCATTATCTGTTGTGAGAAGAATTGGTGATCTGGATATGCAAAAGACAAGAACAACACTACAGCTGGCTGATAAATCAATTGTACGCCCATCAGGGGTAGCTGAAGATGTCTTGGTGAAAGTAGACAAATTTTTATTTCCTATTGACTTTGTTGTGATGGACATTGAAGAGGATGATGATGTTCCTCTAATCTTAGGACGATCTTTCGTCAAAACAGCAAGAATGATGATCGACACTGATGATGGGGTGATGAAGGTTAGAGTTCAAGATGAAGAAGTTAGCTTTAATCTGTGGGAAGCCATGAAACATTCAAAAGATAAAGGAGTCTGTTTTAAAATGGATGATACTGATAAAGCCATCAATGATGTGAAAAAGCTGTTGCACACACCGTCTCCTTTAGAAAGAACTCTAACAGATGCACTCCATGTTCTCAGCAGAGAAGAAGAACAAGAAATTGATGAGTGTTTGAAAGAACTAAACACTTTTGAAGAAGTTCCTCCTCTTGAAGCCACACTTGAAGAATTGAAAGATGAACCAAAGCCGGTTGATGACAAGCTTGAATTGAAAACCTTACCAGCACATCTGAAATATGCGTTTCTGGAAGAGAATGACAACAAACCAGTCATCATCAGCAGCTCATTGACAAATCAAGAGGAGAAAGAGTTGATCCAAGTGCTGAAAGATAATAAAGAAGCGATCGGATGGAGGTTATCTGATTTGAAAGGTATCAGTCCATCTTATTGTATGCACAACATAATGATGGAAGAGAACTACAAGCCTGTTGCACAACCTCAACGTCGTTTGAATCCTACGATGAAAGAGGTTGTGAGAAAAGAAGTGGTGAAGTTACTTGAGGCTGGCATGATTTACCCGATTTCAGACAGTGCGTGGGTGAGTCCAGTCCAGGTGGTTCCAAAGAAAGGGGGGATGACGGTGATCAAGAATGACAAAAATGAATTGATTCCGTCAAGAACAGTTACGGGATGGAGAATGTGTATCGATTACAGAAGACTGAACAAAGCCACCAGAAAAGACCATTTTCCATTGCCGTTCATGGATCAAATGCTTGAAAGATTATCAGGACAGGAGTTCTATTGCTTTTTAGATGGTTATTCGGGGTACAATCAAATTACAGTCAATCCCGAAGACCATGAGAAGACAGCATTTACATGCCCCTTTGGTGTCTTTGCCTACAGACGGATGCCTTTCGGGTTATGTAATGCTCCAGCAACATTTCAACGGTGTATGCAAGCTATTTTTTCTGATTTGATGGAGAAATGCATTGAAGTATTCATGGATGATTTTTCAGTGTTTGGTCCCTCCTTTGCTTGTTGTCTGATGAATTTGGACACCGTTCTGAAGCGGTGTGTTGAAACAAATCTGGTTCTGAATTGGGAGAAGTGTCACTTTATGGTAACTGAAGGCATTGTCCTAGGTCACAAGATCTCTTCCAAAGGCATTGAGGTTGATAGAGCAAAGGTGGAAGTTATTGAAAAGCTTCCACCTCCAATAAATGTCAAAGGAATCCGGAGTTTTCTTGGTCATGCCGGGTTCTACCGGCGATTCATCAAAGACTTCTCAAAAATTGCAAAACCGTTAAGCAACCTGCTTAACAAAGATAAGTCTTTTAACTTTGATCATGAATGTTTACTTGCTTTTGAAGAATTAAAGAAAATGTTGACAACTGCACCCATAATCATTGCGCCAGACTGGACATTAAATTTTGAACTCATGTGCGACGCAAGTGATTATGCTGTTGGTGCAGTTCTTGGCCAAAGAAAGAACAAAATTTTTCATGCCATACACTATGCAAGCAAAGTTTTAAATGATGCTCAAATCAATTATGCAACAACAGAAAAAGAATTGCTTGCAATAGTGTATGCATTGGAAAAATTTCGACCTTACCTCATAGGTCAGAAAATTGTTGTTTATACTGACCATGCAGCTATCAAGTACTTGGTGAACAAACCTGATTCCAAGCAAAGATTGATCAGATGGATGCTATTGCTCCAAGAGTTTGATTTGGATATCCGGGACAAAAAGGGAACAGAGAACTTGGTAGCAGACCACTTGTCAAGGCTGGTGAACAATGAGGTGACCAAACATGAACGTGAGGTTCTTGAAGAATTTCCTGATGAAAAGTTACTCATGGTGCAAGAAAGGCCGTGGTTTGCTGACATGGCCAATTACAAAGTATCTGGATTAATACCGGATGATTTCAATTGGCACCAGAAAAAGAAGTTCCTCCGTCAAGCTAATCAATATGTTTGGGATGATCCTTATTTGTTCAAGATTGGTGCGGACAACTTGTTGAGAAGATGTGTCACAAAAGAAGAGGCCGCAAGCATAATGTGGCATTGTCACAATTCACCATATGGCGGTCATTACAATGGAGAGAGAACTGCTGCTAAAGTTCTACAGTCGGGCTTCTTTTGGCCGACTTTGTTCAAAGACACTTATGAGTATGCTCAGAGATGTGATAATTGTCAAAGAATTGGGGGAATTTCTAGGCGCAATGAGATGCCTCTGCAAAACATTCATGTGGTAGAAATTTTTGATTGTTGGGGCATTGATTTTGTTGGACCATTTCCCTCATCATTCTCCAATGAGTATATTCTTGTGGCGGTTGATTATGTGTCAAAGTGGGTGGAAGCAATTGCATCACCAAAGGCCGATGGC
Organism: Trifolium dubium; assembly: GCA_951804385.1. Lineage (NCBI taxonomy): Eukaryota > Viridiplantae > Streptophyta > Magnoliopsida > Fabales > Fabaceae > Trifolium > Trifolium dubium. The sequence goes on from OX638073.1 coordinate 34,733,896, forward strand.
AAAACGGTGATCAAATTTCTCAAAAAGAACATTTTCACTCGCTTTGGAACTCCCCGTGTGCTTATTAGTGATGGAGGATCGCATTTTTGCAATTCACAACTCGCAAAAGCACTTGAGCACTATGGAGTCAAACACAAAGTTGCATCACCATACCATCCACAGACCAACGGACAAGCTGAGGTTTCGAATCGTGAGATAAAGAAGATTCTTGAGAAAACTGTGTCCGCTTCAAGAAAAGATTGGTCATTGAAGTTGGATGAGGCATTGTGGGCATATCGGACAGCTTTCAAATCACCGATAGGTCTCACACCTTTCCAAATGGTCTATGGTAAAGCTTGTCATCTCCCAGTGGAGTTGGAACATAAGGCATATTGGGCTTTGAAGTTCTTGAATTTTGATGAAAATCAAGCCGGAGAGAAAAGGAAGGTTGAAATGCAAGAATTGGAAGAAATGCGGTGTCAAGCTTATGAGTCTTCCAAGTTGTACAAGGAAAAGGTCAAGAGCTATCATGACAAGCGGATTCTCAACAAAGAATTCAAGCCGGGGCAAATGGTGTTGTTGTTCAACTCAAGGTTGAAGTTGTTTCCCGGAAAGTTGAAATCCAAGTGGTCCGGTCCTTTCAAAGTTCATGAGGTTAAGCCATATGGTGCAATTGTGTTGGAAGATCCAGTAACAAATGATAGGTGGACTGTGAATGGTCAGAGGCTGAAGCTCTATTTTGGTGGTGAATTTGATCGTTTCACCACTAAAATTTCACTCACCGATCCTCATAATTAAATTTTCAGGCGTCGAGCTAATGACGTTAAACAAGCGCTTGTTGGGAGGCAACCCAATTTTGTAAGTATTTAATGTTTTTGTCATGCATTTAGAGAGTTAAAAAGAAAAGAGTGGTTCGGACTAGTTGCGCAGAAGCAATTCTGCAGAAAAGCAGAAAAATCTGTTTTGCTCGCCCAGCGAGCTATCCGTCGCCCAGCGAGCTATCCGTCGCCCAGCGACGCGCGCAAAATTTTGTCTGCCTACATGGCAGACACAGCTGTCCCCCACTTCAACAAAATTTAATTTCTTTAACCTCCCTCACCCACTCAAACACGGTTTCCCACTCTCCAAACCCTAGCCTCCATTTTCTCTTCTCCAAACTCACCTCTCTCACATAACCCACTCAAATCCAACCAACATTCTTGAATCCTTGGACTCTCTCAAGTTAATCTTCATCATTCTAAGTTCCATTAGTGCATTCAATTGAAAAGGTATGTGATTTATGGGTTTCTCTAGTTTCAAAGAAAAGGGTTGAAATTGGAAACAAAGTTAAGAACTTTCTCAAAATTTTTTGTTGAATTCATCTTGGAATCACCACAACAATCCAAATTTTGTTCTTCTTTTGATTCACATTAGTATGTACATAGTTAGTTTGTGATTAAATAAATTGAGTGTTTTTTGTGAAGAACAAATCAAATATTCATGCTTTTTCAAAGTTGTAGTGTGATTCCAAGGATGAAAAGTGCATTAGACAAGATTTTTAGGCATAAGTTAGAAATTTGAGTAGTTTAGGGTTGTTGAAATTGAGAAAAATCACAAGCTGGGTGCGTGTTGCTCGCCCAGGCTCGCCAGGTCTCGCCAGCCAGCGAGATGCTACTGGTTTGCTCGCCCAAGCTCGCCAGGTCTCGCCAACCAGCGAGCTGCTACTGGATTGGTCGCCAGCTGCTCGCCGGATCTCGCTGGGCGACCATGACAGTACAAAAACTTCTTTGCTTACACTTGTGCATTGTTCTGATCATAAAATCTGGTGTTTCACTGCAATATTCTTGATACTTTCTTTCACAATTTAACTTGTTTGGAGCATACTTTGTGTTATCTTATCTTGTAGGTATGGCTCCTAAGAAACAAACAGTTGAGAAAAAGAGAAAGACTGATGCTGGCACTTCACGTGCCTCCTCAAGCGGGGCCCGTTTCAATCCAGATATTTTCCTTGGTCCTGAACAGTACAAAAGGTATCAATCCTTGGGAAAGAGGACGATATGGCATGAAAAGTTCTTCCGTATTGATGCTGATGACAAGTGGGGCAAGTTTGTGGAAATAATTGAAGCAAGGAAGTGGGGGAAGCTGATCACTCCACCTGACAAAGTTAATGATGACTTAGTAAGAGAGTTTTATGCAAATGCAATTCCTATGGAGGATCATGAAGAAGTGTCTTTCAAGACAATGGTTCGAGGAAGGGAAATTCGATTTGATAGAGATGCCATCAATGCATACCTCGGCAACCCGAGTCGACTCTCTTCAAATACACTGTGTGCTTACACAAAGATGGTGAAAAGCAACGATTGGAATATTGCAGACATTGAAAAGACGTGTTTGAGAAAAGGACGCCATGTCATAAAAGACAATCTCCGTCGTCCCTTGAGAGCCCTCAGGGACGACATGAACAAATTCAGTCAACTCCTCCTTCTACTTGTGCTTCACAACATCATTCCAAGAAGTCACACTTCTGACTGTATCATGCGTTCACTAGGCTTGATTTATTTCATGGAAAAAGGTATGCAAATTGATGTAGCCCGTGTGATTTCCTTGGAAATAAAGGAAATGGTCATCAGTGGTATCCGTAAATCATCCCTGAAGCCGAATTGCATCCTTGGCTATGCTGGATTGATAATGGGACTGATTTTGCAAACTCGACATCCCATTCCACCAAATATTCACCACCACACAGGAACAATCGATGATGGTTATGCCAACCGCCACTGCAAGTGGAGCACTGTCGACGAAGGGGAGCAAGACCAAGGACAAACCTCAACACAACCCCCCACCACTTCCACAAATGATCCCCCTTTCCAAACTTTCTACAATTACATGTGTGACCAGAATGAGGCAAACTTTCGGGCGATGACTGCAGTGCATCAATCCATTTATAATACCCAGACCATGCAGCCCGTGATGACACCGGAAGCATTCCAAGCTTATGTTCAATGGCCTGCGGACAGGCCAAACTTCTTAGGAGGGGGTAGCACTAATGCTACTACTACTGATGCTGCTACTGATGCTGGTGTTGATGATGAGGATGATGAAGAACTCGATGCTGAACTTGAGGCTGCTGCAGCAGCTTTCAGAGAAGAAGATAATGAGGATGAGGAAATGGAGGATGAAGATGAAGAGGAAGATGATGATGATGATGAAGAGGAAGATGATGATGATGAAGCATCTGACTGAGCAGATGTGCAGATGACTGAAAAGCTCACCATTACTGAGTGAAATGTTTAAAGCTTTCAGTCATTTATTTCTTTAAAAATTTCAGTCTTTATCTTTTCAGTTTAGTTGAACAATTTGGAAGCATGTTTACTGTTTTAACTGTGTTTTGAACATGTGGGGATGTATTTTGAACATGTTTATGTTTGTGTTTTTTTTATGTCACTTAAGGTACTTAGTAATTTATATTATTAGTATTAGTTAGTATAAGTTTTAGTTAAGTTTTTGATGACAAGCTTGCATGATTCAGAAGTGCAAAGACAGGTTTGTGATAAATCAAGTTTCATAGCATGATAAAATTTCTTTTTGTGAGCCGTATGTTAACTTTTGATTGAACTTTGGAATATGCTTAGGAACTCAACATGCTTTTGAACTGTGTTGCTTGTCCTAAGATGATTCTCATTATTTTTGTCAAGCATGAAAATTTTTGTGTTATCTAACCTAGCCGGGTGAGTTTGTGTGAACTTTCCATTGTTTACATAAATATTTGAGAGCCGGCAATTGTGTATGTGCATTTGATTTTAGCTTAATCTTGCTGTCACTGATGTGTTTGATGTCATGGAAAGGATCAAGGCCTTGTTTCTTTTTGAGTGATAACTACTTATACCAAATAGCCTACCTTGTGAGAATGTGTGATCCGTTGTGTCCCCTTTTGAGCCGTAAATTGTAAATATTTGTTTGTTTTAACCCTATTCATCAAAAAAAAAAAAAAAAAAAAAAAGAAAAACAACTACTCTACCCTTGTCTTAGGATAAAAGAGCAATTGTATTTCAATAAGGGTTGTGTCAAAAATTCAAAGTTGGGGAGAAGTAGGTTGAAGAAAAATTGTGGTTTTGTAAAAGTAGTTGATCAACACTCTTTGAAAATCAAGATAAGAAGAACATTTGTATATTAAGTTTTGATCAACACTCTTTGAAAATCAAAAGAAAAAAAGAACATGAACTAAGAGTGTTGATGAATCAATTGTGTATAGAAAAAGAAAATCACCTTGAAATGAAGAAGGGGGAAAGGAAAGAAAGTGAATAAAATTGAATGTGAATAGTCAAGAATTTGCTCTCTTATCCTTAAGGCCTTTTGAATTCAAAGAAAAACAATGATTTTTGTAGCCAAGCCCCATTACAAGCTTGAAAAAGTCCTTAGTGATCCATGACTGATGACATGTTGTGTGATATGGCGTAGATGAATGTTTGAATCGAATTGTTACATGCATATTGCTCGGATTGAGTTAAACACTTACCCTTGAGTGATATAATTGTGAGGATTTGTGATAACACTTGAATTTTGTGTGTTTGATTAAAATGTTGAAAATCTTTGCTTAGGCATAGCAGTCTTTTCTTAACCATGCTTTGTATCTTTGTATATTTTGAAGGTTAGTTTTAGTTGACAGTGCTGTGTTCATGCTACTAGAAAAGAAAAGTTGCAAATATTGATTGATTACAAACCTACTCTTTATGATGTGAATTATTAGCTTGTTAATATTTTGATCTTACTTTTGTTTGAGGACAAACAAAGTCCTAAAGTTGGGGAGAGTTGATAAGTGCCAAAAAGTAGTTATATTTCACATTTAAATAGGGCATTTGTTAACTTGTTTTGTTAGTTATTTGTACATAAAGTCCCCAAGATCTTGTATATATTTATTTAATGATCTTTTGTCTTATGTTATCTAAATTTAAGCTTATTTTGACAGGTTTTTGTGCTTAGAATGAATTGTTGGCAAAGTGGAGCATTTTTGGAGTGTCAGGAGCTCGCCAGACCTCGCCAGCCAGCGAGCTGCCCCCTGTTATGGTCGCCAGCTCTCGCCAGTTCTCGCTAGCCAGCGAGCTGCTCCTGTTTTGGTCGCCAGCTTCTCGCCCAGCGAGCATCAGCGAGGAAGGCATGAGTCAGCAGTACTAATCCACGTGTCAGTAAACCCATTGGTGAAGAAAGCTTAGCTCGCCCAGCGAGGATAGCTCGCCCAGCGAGAAAAACAGAGCAACTTATATAAATAGCTTTTTGAAAACAGATTTCATTATTCTATTCAGTTGTTTTTAGATCTAAATCAGAGAGAACGCAAAGGAGAGAGTATTAGGTGCTTGAAGGTGGATTCATACAACTTGAGACATCAAGTGTTGATGTTCATCTCTTGTTCTTCTTATCATCATCTTTGTAAGAACCCCATGACAATGGGTAGCTAAACTTCTCTTTGTTGGGATTAGATGTAACTTGTTCATGACTATGTTTCTATTTTGATCTTAATATATATATGCTTTAGATTATTCATCAATATGAGTGTTATCCTTGATTTTCATGTTTATTTTAAGATTTGAATGATATAGACATATGTTATTTGAATCAAAGATTTAGGATAATACTTGTTAAAACTTTAAACTCTAGACATAGATTTAGGTTTTAATATTCACACTTAGTATCGAAACTTAATGCTATTGAAGTGGTCGGATCGTCCGAGACATCGGAATTCGAGTAATTCAATATAGCCGTTGTATTGATTGATCATCCGAGACATCGGAGGTTAATAGGTATAAACGGGTTTTTCAACGTTCTCTGGACACGGAAACGTTAGAGTAGCGATACGTGAAAGTATTGATTAATAAGCTAAAGTGTATGTATAATTGATTAAGATGGTGCATAGGAGTGAATGAATTATTCTAATCCCGACAATTTTATCTCTGAAACTAAATCAACTTTTATTTGAAATTTTATGTTTGAACATTTTACAAACGAAAACCATTGAAACCTTAACTTGAAATGAGTATAATTGTTGAACGGTATCTAATATCACACTAGTCCCTGTGGATACGATATATGCAAAATACTTGCTTTTGTACTTTAACACATTTGAAATTCTTAACCCCTAAACTTGCACACTGAAACGTTCCTACTTGTCATTTTAAATTAAGTTCTGTTAAATAGCAGCAACTATAGCTTCGCGGAATTTGGACAAATCGCTACTGTTCTGTGATTATGCTATTTAGTACAAAATATTGTCAAAAAAGGCTATATGCAACAAATGCCCTCCAACATCATGTTTATGAAACTTATAATAAGCATTTAAATTATTAATCAGGCTTAAATAGTGCCTCACAAACCTGATTCATAGTCAATGTTCCAGTCTTATCGCTGCAAATGGTTGTGGCTGATCCCATTGTCTCACAGGCAGAAAGCCGCCTCACCTGCATTCAATGTGTTATATTAAAAGGAGCTTCACAATCAAAATTCAATGAAAGCACAAACAAAAATTGGCATACCAAAGCTTTATCTGCCATCATTTTTTTCATTGAGTAGGCAAGTCTATAAAATAATCGACAGAAAAAGGTGTTAGTAGGGAGAAATAAGATTTGGAAGAAAAAATGAAAATTAGAGGTGGGGACGAGAGGGTGACAGAAATAGTGACAGTTCTGGAAGAGATTACTAGAATGGAATAGATAGCAGTTTCATCATATGGTCATAAGTAAAATTCATATTGAAGTGAATGACACATTATCCATAATATGCAATGGAACTAATGTTAAAAGTTACAATATATCCATCAAGAATAAGTTGTAAGAAAAAATTGAAACTAGAAATTCAGATTTTAATTAGTAAAACTTACGTTAAGATAACTGCTAAAGGGAGTCCTTCAGGCACTGCAATCACTACAATGGTGACCTTCATATTCAAGGAGTCACAACCACCTCAGAAATTGAATTTAACTCATGAAAATTATGAGTATTTATCTATATATGGATCATGAATGTACTGCCAGTCTAATTCTTATCGATGATCATACCGCAATAATGGCTATCTTAACTACTCCATTTATAGCATCACCGAACCTAGTCTCTCCCGCTATAAATTGAACACTTCCATCTGGATTTTTAGTGTGGCCAGTGAAATATCTATACGTAAACATATTACCATCTCAGAGACATGTGCAGTTAAAAAAAAAAACAGTTTAAATTACAAATTTCCCATTGAAAGTTTGCAATTTAACCTCTAAAATATATTGAATCATGCAAAGAAGCGAATCGCAACCTGGCCAGTAGCACAACTAGAACGACGACAGCCACAGTGAGTCCAGCAATACCGATGAAGGTAGAAAGACCATTCAAATGTACCTATATTGAGAACTCATAGGTTAACATACTATAAGAAGAAGGAACTACAAATGAAACCGGGTGTAAAAAAGGAGACCTGCAAAGGTGTTTCTTCACCAGTGTTTTCTGAAATGCTAGCCATTAGAAGCCCCCACTCAGTATTAATACCAACCGAGGTTACCTGATGAAAGGACACAGGAAGAAAAAAGAAAAAAATTCAGTCATGACTGTTACAAAAATGGAAAGGACAAAGGATAGTTAAAATTTTACCAGCATAGTGCCGCTTCCGTCTGCAACTTTACATCCAGACATCAAAAAAGATTCCTTAGAATGCTTATTGACCTGGAAAAAGAAAATTATTGTCAACTTGGGAAAAGAGAGCGATAATTATGCTTCTCTGCGTGATAGAAATAAACACTTACAATCTTGCTCTCCCCGGTCATACTTGATTCATCAATTGCAAGAGAGTGACCGGTGATCAAAATTCCATCGGCAGGGACCTAGAACAAATCGGTTAAGAACTAAATAGTTAGAAGCAACCACAATCATTAGGTATGGTGAGCAAAATGTAAGAAGATAAACTTAGTTACCTGGTTACCAATATTGAGAGGTATAACATCACCTACAACGACATCATATATGGAGATCTCAACTCTTCTGCCATCTCTAATAACCTTTTCAAGCACAAATCAAAACATCAGGTTAAAAAATATGATAAAATAATAACGATAAACAAAAAGTATAGCTGAGCCAAAAAAATACACATAAACCTGCAAATGTATGTTTCTTTTATGCTCATTTAAATCTTCAAACTGAAGAGACTGCTTATAATCGGTTATGGCTACAAAAAACGAAGGAGAAACAAAAGAGGGTGACGTGCCCTTCAATTGAGAGATTCACTAGATACATAAAACACACTATATAAAGTTTATATCAAGTAGCAAATTGAGAAAAAGAAGAATAAAACGTGTAAATAAATTATTTCATGCACTGTAAACTTTACCAAGAAAAAATACTAATACCTGTAACAGCAATAACAAGAAAAACTGCAAAACCAATGCTTCCTCCATCATACCAACCTTCTTTAATACCCTGAAACAGAAAATTTGTTATGAACTTTTTTTTTCACTAACAAGAATAAGGAATTGCTCATAACTTTCTCAGCCAGTCTCACCTCAGATTTTATCCCTAGTGCTAATGAAGCCACAGCTGCTACCATTAAAATAATCAAGGTTAGATCCTTGCAAGCATCCCAGATAAACATCTATTGAAGAGAACAAAAAACAAAGACATCAGTACAATAGCCTCCAATTCAAAAAGAATCATCAAATGATCGATGCACCGAAATTTAATTACCAAAAAACTTGTTCCTTTCTTTCGAGGGTAGTTGTTGGAACCAAATGCATTCCTTCGGATTACCAAGTCGGCATCATCACCTTTAGCCCCCTTCACTAAATTGGTTTTCAACAAATTTGACAACCCTACAACCTTATAAAGTAATTCGAAAGAAACTCGTGAATATTTATGACACTTACTACTAATAATGCCATTACCAAGTTAAGAAAATTGTTATTAGCACACTTACCCCACCATATTGTTTCAGAGCATTAGTATCATGCTCTCTTGAGATTGAAGAAAGTTGCTCTTGTCCAATTGAAAAATCTCCATTAGAACTTGAAGGAGGTAGTATGGTTTCTAATCATAACAGTTAAAAGCATTAATTCATTAGTATTGGAAAAATAAAGACATAATGCTTGGCTTATGCTACATTATTCCTAACCAATTTGCAGCTTATGAAATATTGAAATTAATATTCTAGCATAAGCAAAGGTATCTTCTAATGTTTAGGAGCAAACTACAGAAGTATAATAATAAACACCAAAGTTTCACCTAGTATAATACTAGTTAGTAATAAACTATAGATTAAATGTTTTTTCACAAACTTTGAACTAATTCTGAATCACCAGGCCAGAAGTACTGAAAAATTTAATTTCTCACTATTTGTGTTCTTCTTAGCTTCCTTGAAACGATATGCAGCCTGGTAGAGCAAAATAATAAACACGTTAGTGCAGTTAACAAGTTTAATTACATGAACAATAATGTTAAATAAGTAAAGTCAATGGCAGGAACCAAACTTGAATGGCTCGTATATGCACTATAATCTTCCTCAATGTTTGCTTCCTCTCCTCTTCTTTCTTCAAGTCCAAGGTGTAACGAAATCGACGAGCAGCATTAAGCACAAATGCAGCTTGCTAAAAAACAAAAGGAGTCATCGAACAAAACACAGTCTTCCATTGATGTTAATTAACAGAGTTGATATAACAAACAAGAAACAGTGATACTACTGATTAAGGTTCGAGTCCATGCATGGTGCATCCGTGCATGACAAAGATAATAGCATGCATTGTATATTTTCTTAAGCCAATTTTTGAAACTGTAGTTTATATTTGCAGGGGCATTTTTGCAACTTCAGAAAAGCCATACTCATGGATAGAACTGTAGTTTAGAAGTTGAGACATACATACCCTCCAACGATTGAGTTGTTGAATGGAAGCATTCTTTGTTCTGCTAATAACAAATGGATCAGATGGGTTGTCTTCACCAACTAAATCAGCAGAAGAGCTATTGGCATTGGGAGAACCGGCCTCTAAATCATGCTGTGTTGGAGGAGAGTCCTTTGACAACTTCATTGTTCACTGCTCTCTAAATGTGATTCAATCATTTCAATTGCAAACCAAATAATTTTTTTTGTAAAAAATGTCAAGTACTTACATTATGTTTATATACTGATATTACAAAGACAAATTGCACGGTAGAGTAATAAATACTTTAATAGATGATCAACCGTGGAGAGTACTTAAAAATGTTCGGAACTCCAAACGCAGTCCATAAAAGTAGTTCATGAGTCTTTCTCGTTCTCACAACTGAGTCAGAGACGATTGCATGCATTGCGTGCAGGAAAGGAATTGCGGGCTTTTTCAAGTATTTAGGAGATACTCATTAGTATTCAAGAATAAAATACCACACTTCTAGCATTGCAAGTGTGCGCGCGCGCATGAAGAATGGGTGACACGATGAGATTAAGCGTACGAAAAATAAATGTACAGTTATATTCATTGTTATCTGTCCCTTATTTTATTTTATTTTTTTCTGATAAATATCCCTCATTTTTTTAATCTTCTATAGCTCATACATATTTCAAAAATAACCATAAAAACTAAAAAGACTACCTTATTGAAAATAAGAACAAATTCAATGTTCACTCATCATATCTCTTAATTAATTAATTAATTGATTCTTCTTCGCTACATGTACACATAATCAAATCAATGCATGATAATATCTTCCGCTAACTTCGTACATGTGTGTTGCGCCAATAATATCTTCTTCAACATCATTGGTATTGATAAATTTAAATAAATCAAATATTATAATTACATGAAACAAGTATAACAAATTACAAGTGAGTTAAAATATCAACTTGTAATTGTTCCAAATTTACTCTCTACCTGGTTTAGAAGCTGAAAAAGGCTAGAGTACTGACTTCGATGAAGTTCCAACACTGAGAAAAACCCAAGAACAAATGTATGAATGAAAATAGTTCAGAATATGCAATACTATAGAAGTTATATATATGCATCATAAGGACTTAATATTAATACTAAGATTAAGACTCAGCTTACATCAATCGGTCGGTTTAGAAGGAAACTTCTTGGAAATTCATTGTACACATATATTTTTATTTTCTTTTTGTATCTATATACAAAAATTGTATTAATCTTAGGTGATTTATACTTAATTATCTATAAGGATAAGCAAATGAATTCTCACATGCGAAGGAAAGAGTAAAAAGATTATAATTCTCCATTTGATAATTAACCATCAACCAGCTGGTTTGTTTATTTTTATACTTTTTGTGCATTATACCATGCAGCACGTACAGAAGAAAATTCGTAGCAATTTCACAAACACCTCCCGTTCAATTTGTAAGTGTTTTTTTTTATTTTTTTATGAAAAGAGTAATGATATTTAATCACCCATTTGTTTCTTACACCTACACGCCTAAAACACCTTTTTTTGACGCAAATGCCTAAAACACCTGGTTAGCCACAATTTTATGATTTTCAACATGATCAAAATAATCATATACTCAATTAAATTAACCACGATTAATTTTGTATGTGATTAATCATGTCGCAGTTGTGGGAAAAATTAAGTGTCATACAACATTTTTGTTAGAATCAAAGTGTTAAAATGTACTAGTTGTAAATAATAGTGACAAAGGCACTTCTTATAAGTTAGCTGGGACATGAGAGTATACTAAATTTTACACTCAATGCAATAATGATACTTGTCCTCATTGGAACTTCTGTTGTGTTTTCTTAAAGGGAAATGCCTTTTCGTACGAACTATAATAGGAAGACTAAATTAACAAAACACAACAATAACAATAACACCAACACCGCTGTGTTTTCCGCTAACCGCATTACACAGGATTGTGGGTTCACAATAATGCTCTATCTCATACGATATAGCACCACTGCTTCTTAAATTCTCCTGTAGTCCAATCTACTCCAGAATTGTTGTTATAAAGATTGAAGACAGAACTACAATCATCTGTCAATCTTTGTTTTAAGGTTAATTTATTTTGATCCATCCTGTCATCTTCATGCTTTATGTGGTTAGTCCATATTAGTATTACATTGCTAACAATCAGAGGTGACTTAATAATTAGTCCGTTTTGAGCATATGCTTACCCAACTCAAATTACACTTCCTTATCTAAACTTTTTCCTCCTTGAATAATGGGTCAAAAAGTCTAACCCATGGAAAAATAAAATTTTACATGTTAAACTGTAATGTTTTAGAAAAGAAATATGGAAAAACAAAATCGATTCTAAGATTCAGTGCAGTAATGTTCTATTAAAGCGGGAACCCCTTCTGCCTCCTTATGTTTCACAACTTGAATTCCTGAGGCGATTGTAGTTTCCCCTATCCTGCGGAAATAACCAAGAGTTAGTTATTCACATCATTCATTTTAAACACTTTGTTCACTACATGGATTTTCAAATCCTTTATGCTATAATAATACGATTTCTCTTGGCATTCAATCTCAGCAATCAAGTGATTTAAATATCAACTCAATGTAAATAACAATCAAAAGAACGTTGCATATGCAAAACAGTCGACATCTAAAACAGAAAAAACAAAGATAAATTAAATTATCTATAAAAAACTTCCAAATAAAATTGGAATTTCAAAAACATCCTTGACAACTAGCCAGTCATTATTACATTTACACAAGTTCCTGAGGGCATATGTAGCTAACAGAAAGGTCACTATGAAAATAATTATACATAATCTCTTGTGCATGTATCAATGCAGCAACTGCATCTTAATGTTTACAATGCATAGTGATCAATCAATTACATCTTAGCATTTATCAATTGATGAATGATAACACCTTACTGTCGCGAACATGTTTATTCATTGATGAATGATAACATCTTAGCTTAATGTTTACTTCATCATAGACTTATCAAGTTTTTACACAAAATTCAGCATCTAAAGCAAGACCACTTAGAACAAGCAAAAGCAACATTACAAATTAAAACCAGTTAACAGAAAGTCACCAACCAGTCATAACTAAGCGCAAACTAAAACCATGTACTGTAAGAAAACATGCATACTATCTTTTCTATTGTTAATCATACAAAAATCTATCATGTATCAAATTGTTTCAATACTGCCAACAATTACATGAAATATGTGTTCAAATTAAAAGAATTTATAAACTTACATAACTAAAACTAAAATTGAATGTGATCTGTGAAGGAATGTAATTTTACCTAACCAGATCCAACGATGATATTGTTAATTGGAATGAAAATAAGCTTGACGAAAAAGCCAACGAATCCCATCACAACGAAACCGATCGCAGTGCGAACAGCAACCTTAGAGAATTCTACAATACGAAATGCATGATACTAAAATTAAAGATCCATCGCATAAAGATTCGAATCAAGTAAACGAAAAAGGTAGATCAAAGAGGAATGGAAGAGATTTGGAGCTCAACCTTTGCGATCGGGTTTGTGGCAGCGCTTGACGAGTCTGACACTGTCCTTAGCGAATTCTCTGAGAGGATCAAAGACGGAATCAATGGCGTCCATTTTCTCTTTAGCGTTTCGATCTGAGAATTGAAAAAAGCAAAAAAAAAAAAAAAAAAAAAAAAAAAAATGATCGATTAAGAGAGAAGGAAAAAACCGTAATAATTGAAATTGAAGTTGATCGAATGATCGATTAATGGAGAGAATACAAAACCTAACAATGGAAGAGAAGAGAAGAGAAGTAGAAGATAGATAGATACCTTGAATCTGTGTGCTGAGATTTCTTTTCGCTGCAACAAGACGAAAGATTTGATTTTAGTCTACTGAAATACTATAGAAAATAGTTATTTGTTTTTAGTCCCTCATATTTGACGAGTTTTGATTTTAGTCTACTGAAATATTTTATTTTTAGTTTCTACCCCATAATTTAAGATTCTATCATATTCTCATGTCAACAACACTGTCTGTACTCGTGTTGACATTCAATGGGTGACTATCATGTGCCTCGCATAAATTACAAGAAGAAACATTCGAATTATATTAAACAGTTAGTGAAAATCAAAAAATTTAAAATTAACTTGCATAAATTACTTATTCATACAAGCACAACATCGTTTGCACTTTAGAATGTGTTTGTCTCCCGCTAATCAAAATATTTGGTGTTGGCCAGTCTCAACGCGACGCATATAAGAGAACTCTCTCAAATCAATTAAGTTCTTCTTCCCCATATATATTCATTTTCATTTTATAGATGATAATTTTTATTTATTTTTTGATAATATAGATAATAGTTTTCTACTTTCCATTCCAGGTTTGTTTTTTTGTTTTCATATACGCTTTATACTTTACTTAAACACAATACTAAAAATACTAGTTAAAGTGTTTCAAAAAAACAAAACAAATACTGGTTAAAGGATTTTATCCTCTCTACACCAAACATAAGTAGTGAATACCACATGCAGAAGGAAATTCCTAGCATTTTCACAAACACACCTGTTATGTTATTGCAATTTTTCTTCACTAATTCCTCAACTTGAATTTGGCTTTGTTTGGGTGTATAACTTGTGCGTGTCATTGCCATAAAAATAAAAAAACTTCCACGTGTCATCCTTTGTTTGGGTGTATGTTATTAGTTAAACAAAGTCAAACGAAAAAAAATCAACAAACATTTAGGTTTAAAATAAAAAGTATTTACGAGTTAACTAGTTTAGTGAATCTAAATTTATCTCTCACCAAGATAATTTATACAATGAATCATGTTATCATATTTGTGTAAACTTCACCAAACGCTGATTTTAGATTTAAAATACAATGTATTTACAAGCTAACTAGTTATGCCGTGCGAATCTAAACTTATTTCTCACCAAGATTTGTTCATGTTAGCATTTTTTAAAAATAAACTGACAAGTATCTGAACAAGATATTCGATATATGCAACTCTTTTTTACTATGAAGTTGCATAATTAAATTAAAAAAAAAAAACATATATAATGACAAAACACACTTTGTTAACTACTTAATGAACATCAATTAACACATAATGACAAAACACACTTTGTTAACTAGTTATATGAATCCTTGAGGAGTACTACTCGAGTTCGAATCCTAATTGAACAATCCTTAGTCAAATTTTACTTGCTACTTGGCGAACTTTGGATTACCAAAGTTTCTTTTCCTTAAAAATAGGAGGGGTTAATGTATCAACTATCAAAAACAAAAATAGTAGAGTTAAGACAAAAAAAACACTGATATCATGTTGCACTTCAGCAACACAAGCCTTCAATTTAATCCCACCTTAGAATCGAAGCACTGTTATACTAGATGCAACACTAGAAGCATTGAGCAGCACAATGAAATTCATAAAACTGTTGAAATATCTTTATCGATTATCATGAACAATATTGTTTCAATGAACCATAATAATTAAGCAAAATTTCGATGAACCATAATAATTTAGCAAAATTTCGATGACAACACCAGCTTTAGCATGGTGCTCCAGTAGCAAATATCATAACAAACTTTCTTGACATGAGGAAAGACATAAACCTATATGCTTTCCAGTCACTCCTCGTCTGAATAATTAAACTTAACTGAGTGGGAATGTAAATCAATATGTCCACCCCTATAAGTCCCACGTTTCTTCTTAGTCTTCTCATGACGAAAATCCCTGCAAGAGAAATATTTCATATCAGCGAAAAGGTAAAATAAGACGGTGATAAAAGTATATATTGAAGAAACTTCGCAGTGTGCACATTATAAAACAATATATTGGTTAGCTGAATAAGACATGAAAAGGGTTTGAAAAAACGAATGAAAGCTTTCAATATCCCTAACACGTGATCTTTCGAACATACTTTCCATTAAAGGCTCCCTAAACAAATGAAAACATCAGCGATGCATCTAACAGTGTGAACTGTTTATTTCTCTATGAAAACATTAATATTGCAATGATAAATACAATAAACAAATAATGACTTTTTTATGCATGAAATACAAGTGCAAATATGATATGAATATGATTTAACATACCTTCCTCTGACTTGGCCAAGAATTTCTTCTGCTTTTGCACCATAACCACTCTCAGCACCATCCTGCAGACAGACTCATACACATTTTTTAGATAATGCAATTGGGACAAAAACCACAACACCGATTACATGGAAAACATAACAATTCATCATACCTTTGCCCAATAAGAGTTATCCTGAAGCCTCTCATCAATGAAATCTATCTTCTCAACTTGTACCCGTTGAAATGGCGTCTTCACTGGTTTTTGCTGCAATTTCATTTGTCAAAGTAAAAAATCACAATATAAATCTTAGCTTCAGCGGTGAAATTGGCGTCATAAATACAAATGACAAAAAATCCAAAATATAACTAACAGAGGTCAAGAATGAAAGAAAGCATAAATTAAACAGCAATGAAACATGCAAGAAAATAAGTACAGACAAATCGTTATGAAATAAGAATACAAATCGTTATGAAATAAGAATACAACTATGAGCATCAAGCCAACAAGTACATATTCACAAAGAATAAATAGTTATGGCATACCTCAGCTGATTCTTTGTTTTTTTTCTTCTGAGACTTTTGCACAGAAGATTTCTCTTCCCCATTCTCATAGTGCCCATTTGTTTTTGTCGATTGGTCTCCTCCCTGAGATTCATTCAAGTTTTCGACTTTCCTGCGTTTGGTTTCTTCATCCTCCTTTACTTCGGTATCTTGTTCGTCATTTTCTTTAGAAATTGGTCTTTTTCTTTTCTTAGAATCTTTCCTCTCGGGCATTGTTTCTTCATTTGTTGCTATGAAATTCTCTTTTTTTGAAACAGTTGTATCGGGATCTCCAATCTGCTCTTTTGAATCCCCTTCACTGTTTGACTTATCTTTCTTTTTCATTTTACGTTTGGACTTCTTCTCTGTCTCAGCACCGTTATCAACTTTGGCATCAATAGATAAATCATCCTTAACTTCATCTTCTGTAACTGCAATCTGCTCGGTTGCATCCCCTTCAATATTTGACTTCTTGTTCTTTTTTGTTTTATGTTTCGACCGCTTCTCTGTCTCAGCACCATTATCAACTTTGGCAACTGTAGATGTATCAACTTTATTTTCTGTGACCTTAGTTGATGAATCCAGTTGTTTATCTTCCAAGTTATTAACAGCAGATTCAGAAACTGAGTTGCTTTTCTTTTTCTTTTTTGCCTTGGACTTTTCCTCTTCCTGTTTGGAGTGCACAGCTGCAACTAGCAGGTAATTGAAAAGCCGCAGTTAAGATTCAATTGCAATGATTCAAGAAGCAACAGAATGAGAAACGCAAGCAAGATCTGACTCTGAGAAAGAAAGAAGAATTCACTGCTATAAACAACAGATTAGGTTTTCAAAGATTCAAAAGCATACCTTGCTCCTTTTGATCATTGATAGTTGAGTTGGCATCCTTGCTATTGAAAAGAGATGAAAAGCGAGAACAAAAAAAGCTCAATTAGCTTATAAACAAGACAGATATTACAAATGCAGCCGGCAGCAGCAATTAGAAAAGTGAGATTCCTCTTCTTTTTTAAAAAAGTGAGATTCCAAGTTCCAATTACTTGTTCCATATTAATCTCAGATTGTGGCACAGAACAACCAGCCCCACAAATACTATATTGAGACTGTGTGTATTGGGATAACTTATTTTCTGAAGATAACAAATGTAGGATAAATAGTTTTTACTATAGTGTTGTAAAATAGCAACATTATTAATACATGGATCCTCAACAACATCGGACAATGGTCAGTTACAGTGTACTTCACACATAGAACTAGAAACAATTTTGCACTAGTAGCAAATAATTGGTTAGTGTGCCATCACATTGTTAAGCAGTGTGTTCGTCATAATCAATTTTTACTGCAAAATATTGAAAATTTGGAACAAAGTTAAGGCTGTTGGGCTTACCATGTTTCTAAATATTTGCGGCACACTTCTTCAAGATCAACTGATGAACCCTCTGTATTATCTTTCTGCATCACAAGCAGGAGCAACAATGTAAAACAGAAGGAAACCGTGCCAAAATTGTTTTATATCTTTGAACTAACTGTAAATTTTTTAAACAGCAACTTCTCGTAAAAGATGAAATTAGCCTCATCACTCCATCTAATTTTTAAAAAACTGTCCTTGAATTTAAATTCTGAATGAAACTGTATACACTTATAAGCTTACAGAACTTTGTCAGGGGTGAAGAATCAGAAACTTGTTTTAATTGATAAGTTCTCATAAATTAGAAATCAATCAAAACCAAGCCTATGCAAGACACAAGAAGACCAATTTTGAAATAAAATCAGTTAAGATAAGCCTATAAGGACTTTGTACACTATTTTCTTTCATAACTTTGGAATTAACTTTTGTATTTCATTTTGTTAAAAACTCTCAATGATCATCATTAAGCTTATAAGGACTTTTTGTCAAGTGAAGATAAACTAAAGCCTTGTTGGATAAATAGCCAAATCAAGTGTTTATAACATAAGCTATTATCAAATAAGTGATTATGTATAAGTCAAATTGTTTTCATATAATCTATAAGCTACATTCATAAGCTATCCATGAGAGATTATGAAAATAAGCTGAAAACTACTTATGGACATCTCACACATTATTCTCATAAACCCTTCCAAACAGTCTCACAACTACTTATGTCAATATTTAAGTTCAAATAAGCCAATCCAAACAAGCCCAAAATTTAATTGAGATTATGAAAACCCATCTACTAATTAGACATTACAATTGTGCAATATTCTACACAACATAAAAATGTGAACTTTATCTAAAACAGAGTCTAGCCAGCAACATCAAATTTGAAGTCAATTCAGCTGATCTCACCTCGATTTTAGCTTCAGAGAGAAACTTTTTTAGGGTTTTGGAAAACCCAGCGCTTTCCAAGTAAAAAGCAATTGATTGATGAAGAAGAAGCTTCTGCTTCTGCTTCTGGTTCTGGTTCTGTTCGGAGCTTATGGTTCTGTTATCGGCGACGTTCTTCATGGTTAACAAAACTTGACGAGGAGTGAAAGAGAAGAGGGTTGAAATTCCTTTGATACCTGATGGATTTGCAGGCATACGAAAAGGTTTCTTCAACCCAACAACTCTATATCATCATCTGTTAACTGGTTTAGGGTTTATTTAGGGTTTCTTACATTGCAAATACATTTTCTTCACAAATCTACCCCTAAACTTTATCTTTAATTACGATTTTGACACTTTTATATGGGCTATTAGGCCCGATAAAAATATAACCAAAATAAACAATAAAGGGTTACTATTTGCACCACTTCTGAGTTATATTTTGAATGAGTGTCATATAGGTTTTTTTTTTCCTTCAAAAAAAAAAATATATATATATATAGGGTGTAGATAAATAATGGATATGTAGGTTTTTTTCAATCCATTAACTGTGTAAAATAAATAATGTAATTTTGATTTTATGGTTTATAATTAATGGATGAGATTATGAATTGTGGAAATCTATGTGATTCTGCTACAACAATGGATCATGGTCGTTTTGGGGTATGGTTTGAATTGATTTTGAAACAAAAATTCATATGATCTATAGATAATTATATGCGATTCGGCTTGGTTGTGGATGACTAAATTAAGAAAAAAAATACAATCTCGTCAAATTTAATGTAGTTTAGTTTAGATCAGTTTATGAAAGATTTACTATTTTTTATGGATAAAAAATGTTTAATAGTCAATAAGGTTTGACTCAACAATCAATATTAAAATTATTAAGTCGAATTATTTCATTCAAATTTAAATCTGAGACGTAATAATTGTATGTGTGAAATTCAATAGTATTATTACATCGTCTATGAATAGGAGGAAAAGTCAAATAATAATAATAAAATTAATTACATATTTTGCATTGTTATAAAGTTATTTACTAGTAAAACGAAGAAAATATTATTTTCCTTTACTAATGCCTGTCAATTTATACGATCTTTAGGTTCAAATGTCAATTTCAATGAGTCAATATTAGCTATATTTTTGCATATGTTATCCATGTGAAAATTGATTTTTTGTTTTATCGTTCATGCATTAATACATTGGTCCCCTTGAGTTATTTTTCTGACTCTACTTGTTGGTTTCTGTTTGGCTTCTTCACTTAGGTCTAGGTGGTAGATGAACTGATCCAAAAGTAAAATAGTAAATTGAACTAGTTTGAGTTAAAAATTGCATTTGATTTAGATGATTTTTTGATGAACCGTATGGTTTGGTTAGTTTGAGATTTTTATTTCATTAAACCGAACTAAACCGCAATATTAATTTTAAGTTTTTATTATTTAAATATGGGTCTTGTTAACTAGTGCCCTTGGGGCACTAGTTAAGGTTATCAAAAAAAGAAATAGTTGCATTGGAAATTGTGTTTTATTGTTTTTGAAAAGTAGAAAACACAAATTTCGAGAGTTTTTTTACTAATTTTGTTTCCTTAACCATTGCCCTAAAGACAATGTTTATCATTTTCCTTTAAATATATACCCAATTAGCAAACTGTCCCACCAAATGAATCAATGGAACATATATTGTCGAACATTATATTTCTAACTATTCATTTCATTCACGTTACAATCTTTCACTTCAACTTCAATTCCTTGAGAAACAACTTTTATTGATCCTGTAATGTTATTTTGGAACTTCTAATTCTTTTATTTTTCTTTAATGTTTAAAATTATTTGGTACTAAAATATTATGCCATAAACGCACCAACTGAATCGACCCAGACCTCATTGGTTTGAACGACTTTTTAAAAATCAACTGAATTAAACCGAAGCGTATGCATTTTTATCTCGCAGTTTAAATAATTTTTTTGCTTAAAACTAAATCGAACCGCACCGTGGTTACTCATATGTGAGTCCAAGTGTATTTAAAGTTGTGGATACAATATAACTAATTTATATGAAAATGTTATAAGAGACATACGTCATACGAGACAAAGTCTAGTAAATCTAAAAATAATAACAAGATGCATATATCATCTTAATAAACTCATTAGAAATTTTGTATTTATTGTTTTATGGGAAGTTTAACTCTATTGATATAGACATTGCACATAATGTAGATAGATCAAAATTTGAACTCTAATACTATCACTTTTTAAAAATAACTAAAATTTATTAACCATTTAAGCCCAATTTCTTCATTTAAATTGGTATTTACTTTGTATTATACAGTATGTCTCTTAATCCAAAAGGCTAGCTCGACATTAATGAAAACAATGTTGAATTTTCAATGATCCATATTTATCACTAGTCACTTTCACAATAATTTTTTTGATCCCAAAAAGACAACATAAAAGACACTATGGAATTCAAGCCTTCAACTTCAACATGATGAGATGCAAATCAATACTGGTAAATTTTATCTAGATCCACGGCTTCACAAGCTTTGATTTGATTCAAACTCAACAGTGTAAACCATAATTCAAAGCTTCAGACAAAATAAAAAATGTCATCTCAAAAGTACTCAATATGGGGCCTATTTGTAAGTACTAGTTAAACATATTAGACTTGTTAGCACCCACAAGAACAAACAAGATAATCAATCATAAAAAAAATAAAATTAATAATAATAATAATAAACTAAAGTATTGAGTGAGTGACTAAATATGACAAATTAAACATAGGTTAATAGTGTTATAAAAAAAAAAATAAACATAGATAGGTTAATGATCATACAAAACTTCTAAACGTTTAGAGCAGAGAGTACAAACATATTTCCTCTTGATCTTAAAACACATGGACAAGAAACATAGCTTGGATTGAACCTCAACGTCCTTCACTTCAACCTTGCCACCACAGTAAGGACAAGTGCCAGGTGCTTGTTGTCTTCCCAATTCCTTCTCTCGTCCCTCGCAACCGTAAGAATACCGCATTTTCTCTCGATCCGGTGCTATAACTCTCTCTCTTTTTTCCTTGAAATGGAATAGGAGAAGAGTCTCAATCTTGGTATGGACATAAAAGAGTTTGTTACTTGTATTTATAGAGGAATAAAAAGTAACAAAGCACAAAAAATAAAGGTTAAGTTTTTTTTCAGAAAAAGAAATACACTTATTGAAATAAAAAGTACGTAAAAAAATCATTTTATTTATTTATATATTTAGCATGCATTAATAGATTGGTCCCCTTGAGTTATTTTTCTGACTTTGCTTGTTGGTTTCTGTTTGGCTTATTTTTCACTTGCTTAGCTTAACGTTTTACATAGTGATAACAAAATGTTTTGTTCAAAAACTGACCCAACAACAACAGCACAACACATGCAACAAATATAACTAAAATCAAAATTGTACCCGGGTGATAACGGACTAGTCCTATCTTGCATTCTGTTTCATCACCATACATATCTAGCATTAGCAATCTGAAAATGGAAAATTCAATGTTAAAATAATCATTGATCATCCTTTTTAGTATCCAACAAGCAGAGTCAGAAACACAATTTCATCTACAGATATCTGAACACCGTCGGCTATGAGTTTGGACGTTCTAACTATTATTATTGATGAAAATGGGAACGAATATGGAGATATCAAACATTATAAGTTTGAATTTGGTGATAGTATAATCCGCGTCCGCTCCGCCGCGTTGCTATGGCTAAGGGACATATTGCAAAAAAAAAATTACTAATTGGAAAAGTTAAACAATAAGAAAAATAACAAATAAAGTTGCTATCACTTCACATGTTACTTTCGATTGTTAGAAGTTATCGTTGGCATGGACCTCGTTGTGGAAAAACAGCATCAGGATATTGGTTTGGGTGTTGTAAAGATAAGACACGTGTACTGATGGCTACTATTTACACCAACACAAACAACACACTTTTATTTGTGAAGCTTTGTTCATTGTTTTTCTATTTATGTAAGTGGTATGAAACCGTAGTTGTGATGGAAAATGACCGTGTCACACATATGGAAATAAATATCGTGACAAGTCTCACTCAGTTCCATTTTAAGGAAGTATGAGTTGAAGAAACAATTACATGATTCATGATTCATTTGTTATTTTGTTTTGTTACATATAAATTTGGATGGGTTTAAAAATCAAGAAAAAATAGCCATTATTTTACAAGTAGCCATATGCTAAAAAATAAAACAAAATATATTTTTAAATTAATATAATAAAACAGTTTTTGAGAAATCTTTTAAACAAATTCTAGATTCTCGTCATAGTTTTTTTTTTAATTACAAATTATCTTCGTAGCTAGTTGCTCGAAAGTGTTAAATAAGATGAATTAAGTTTATCCCTTACCAAAAAAAAATGAATTAAGTTTATTAAACAAATGATAGTCTTTTGCTTAATTTGGAAATGAATTATAATCTACGAATTACTGTATTTAACGGATTATTTTGACAGACAATCTTTTTGACTATGTTTTTTTTCATCAATTGAATAGTCAAAATGACATTGAAAATAAGTTAATTCACTTTTTGTCTTTTTCTCTCTTGACTATCTGTTACTGTAAATAGTAACCATTAATATTTATTTGGTGCATAAAAGTTAGCAAAGTCTAACAAACTAGTAATTGCACTAGAAACTTCAAGGAACTTTCAAATTTTGAAAATTACAGAAATTGTAAATTTTGTGAAACAAAATACTACAGTACTACTCCTCCGGTTAATTAATACTCAATTCACTGATATAAAACTGTTTAGAGTAGTATAAAAACAAATATGTGTTGTCATGAGCTTAACTAGTTAACTCAGCTGCGTCAAAAAAAACTAATTAACTCAGCTAGAAACATTACACATGATATGTAGAGACTAGGGATATGATATGTAGGGATTGAAGTTTTAAATTTGGTATATCTATTACTACTTTCATTTTTAAATATAAGATTATGTTTGACATGCACAATTTTAATTACTAATATCTTTAATTATATTTAGTAGTAAAAATTATAAAAAATTTAATATTTTGAAAATACTCTTCAAAACAAATCAAAAAAGATTTTATATGTTACTTCCTTCGTCTCTAAATATAAGACCCGTTTGACCAATGCACGTACGTCAATGCATAATTTTGATCACAAATATCTTTATTTATCTAATAGTAAAAATTACAAAAACTTTGTTCTTTTGAAAATACTTATCAAAATAAATCAAATAAGATCTTATATACTAATATTTACATCTATGTATTATTAAAAAATATGGTCACAACAAGATAAGTTAATAGTGCAATTTTGTCAAACAAAGTCTTATAAAAAGTTACAGAAGGAGTATATATTACATATATATTATAGTCAAAACATCTATATATTATTAAAAAAAAAGTTAAAATAAAATAAATGAATAGTACAATTTTTATATTTAAGAAGAGATATACAATATGATGAGATTCAATCGACTAACTCAAATACTATAAAAATAACATGTGACATATTGAAAATGTCATAAATTATCCATTTTAGTCCTTTTGTGTAAGTCAAATATGTAATTAATTAAACGAGACATTGTTTGCATGCATTAATTATCCATTGTCCTCTGAAAAAAGGTCATTTGGTAAAATTTAAAAACTTGTGTATGTTTGATTTTAATTTTAAAGGGGTTAGAATTGATTTGGGAAGTGTAGAATTGATTTTGATATGTTTGATTTTTATAAAATATAATTGATTCTGTTTGAAGCTAAAAATTGTAGTTTCTAACTTTAAAATTAATTTTTACACTGAAATTTACTGTTCAACTTACTTTTAGTTGAATTTATCCAAACACAAGTCAATTCTATTAAAATCAATTGTGATAAAATCAATTGTAGTAAAATCAATTCTATTCAAATTAATTTTATCTAAAGTCAAATCAAATATAAATTCAGTAGATGTGAATTCACAACAAAAAAAACAAGACTGCACCAGATAAAGCAGAACTGAGCTGCCAACTAACACAAGAAAAAACTAAAACAACAACACCACCACCGAACCGAGTGAGTTACCAACACACAAATATTGATGTGATGTTACCTCAAAAAAATAATATTGATGTGATGCACCACGATAAAAAGACAGAAGAAAACAAAAGATCCTAGAAAGAAATACAGTAATTAAACACCAAATAACCAGAAACCGAGGTACACAGGGACCAGACACAACACAAGCCACCCCCTACACAAAAACTCAGAAACCAGCCTTCAATTTCCAACCAGTAATAAGCAAAATGATCACCATTGACAAATTTAATTTTATGTTCATTATATGTGTCTCAGGAGTATTCTCTACCCTTAATTCAAAAGGCTAACTTGACACTAATGTAAACAATGTTGAATCTCCAATGATCCATATTTATCACAGTCACTTTCACAAGAATTGTTTGGTCACAAGCCTTCGCCATAATATTTATCTAGATCTATGGCTTCACAAGCTTTGATTTGATTCAAACTCAACATGCAAACAATAATTCAAAACTTCAGACAAAAAGTCATCTCAAAAGTACTTAATATGGGGCCTATTTTTTTGTACCGGGTAAACGTACATATTAGTACCCACAAGAACAATCATCGAGTCACAAGATAATCATAAAAGACTAAAGTTATTTTTCATCTCTAATTGTTAATCAAGTGAAAAATTAAACATAATTTAATCATACAAAATTTCTAAGCGTCTAGAACAGAGGGTACAAAAGTATTTTCTCTTGATCTGAAAACACATGGGTAAAAAACATAGCTTAGATTGAACCTCAACGTCCTTAGCTTCAACTTTGCCACCACAGTAAGGACAAGAACCGGGTGCTTGTTGTCTAGCCAATTCCTTCTCTTGTCCCTCGCAAATGCAAGACAACCACATTTTTGTCCTGCTGCTACAACTAGCTCTCTTTTTTTTCTCCGTTTTGATGATGCTTATGTTGTGTTGGGGGGATTGAGATGGAAGAAGAGAAGAGTGTCTCAATCTTGGTGTGGGCATGGGTCAAGTTACTTGTATTTATAGAGAAATAAAAAGTAAAATACCACCCAAAAAATGCAAAGTTTTTCTTAGAAAAAATACATTTTTTTATTTATAAAAAGTAAATATCTAAAACAAATTATAACGAGATAAATGTACTCTTAAAATGTCACGTAGTTTTTTTTGTCGAGATCAGGATATTCACCACCGAACATAGTGATTATTTTCTTTGTTAGATTGGAGTCATCTCAAAGAATGAAATAGCTGACTTAAAAATTTAAAATTATTCGGTACCCAAAGCGATAGTCAAACCCTCAATTCTTGGTTAAGAGAGGATGTGTCATAACCACTCAACCACTCTCCTATTTACTTTTTTTTTTATGTCATTGAATAATAAATTTATAAGTCAAAATGTGGTGTTCTTTCAAAAAAAGAGTCAAAATGTGGTGTAATAATGTATCTATGGAGTAAATTGTACCACTTTTTTTTTTTTTAATTTAGTTTTAAATTTATTTATGTATATTAAAAATCAATAATTTTATTTTACTCACTTATTTTTGTAGAGTTGACTGTAGTATTATTTAATTATAAATAAACAAGTATATGTATCTAGTCCAAATATAAATCAAAATACAGATAATATTTAAATTATATTTTTTACATCAAAGAGAAATTTGTTACGCATACATTTTTTTTTTACACAGAATTTGTTACACATACATGACTCCAATTAAACATAATGTAAGTATAATTTTTTTGCACAAAGAGTAGTATAGCCGTATAGGAATTAAATCTTTTTTAAACGACTTGTGTTTGGTTCCGAGAATGAGAAAAAAATATAGATTTTAATAGAGTGACGGGACGGGAGTTTAGTCCAAAAAAAGAAAAAAAGGGTGACGGGAGTATAACTTTTTCTTTTTCAAATTATATTGTTTCGTTGATGTCAGAATTCGCCTTGAACTCTAGACTATTAGGTTATTTCCCTTAAAAACTAGAAGGTGAAAAATAATTTGTTTTGTTAAAGAGAAGAAAATAAATAAAATAAAAGAATTATTTATTTATAACTATAGGACAGGATAATTTAAAGTATTTTAAACTAATATTATAGAAAGAATAACTAAAACTAAAGTTTAGAGTGTGTTTGAATAAAACGATTTATAACATTTATTATTTTTTTTTATTCACGACATTTATTAATTTAGTACTAAAAGTTAAATTTTGTACTAAATTAAAGTAGAGACAACACCATCATTATTATTATTTTTTGATAAAAACCATTTCAAGATTTTTGGGCTCTGCATTACGTGTGAATCTTGTTGGTTTCTACAAATGTCAGTTTATGAATATAGATGGACGCCACACTATGCATTGTAATGTAACGCAATGCACAAATTTAGTATACGGGTGGGGGAGTGTTCATGTGCGTGTAGGGTTACATTTTGTGACCAGAAAGAAACGCCATAAATCTGAGTGAGTGTCTTTTGCCTGTGCTGTGACTCACTCAACTCTCCCATACAGCGCCAACAAGCACCGCACATCATTTTCTTCTACTTTACATACGTTTATGTGATAAAAATGAAACAAATATATGTAAACAAAAAAATATATATAAAGATAACAGAAATGTTGTATTCAACAAGAAAATCCTAAAAATGCCTTAGAGAATTAACCTTACTAAACATCTAATTGTTAAAACTTAAAAGCTAAGTCCTAGTCTTTGTTCTAAAGAAACTGCTTGTTCATGAGTTCTTACATCATGCATCTAATGTTTGAAAAATTAACAAAAATATTCAATTCCTAACTCTTTCACTTTTTAATTTTAAATGTCAATGAAAGTAAGAGCAAATAGCAAAAACTGTCGTCATTATTCCATGCCTTAATGGCCCAGAGGCATCAGCCAGAGAAACACAAACCCAAGTAAAAATCAACCAAAAATTAAGCTACCAAAAAAGAAACCTAACAAAAACAAGTGATGAATACAGTTTGCCATAGTGAACTGCATCAGGAATGGTTGCAGATGCAGTTCAGCCTGTTAAAGTGGCTTGCTCGAGTTTTGACCACTACCAGATCATCACCAAAAACTAAAATCTATTACACATGATTGAACTCTCCCATGACCAAGGTAGGTGGTAAATGGCAAGTTTACAGGCTTGGGTTCATTTGAAGTACACAATAAACTTCCAAACTAAACGAATTAAAGAACTAGCTAGCTTACTCGACACATCACAAATCAGTTTAAGCTCATAAATATATTTTCACCCGCCTCAATCGTAAATATTTTCTCTTCCTTTAATTTGCAGCCTTCAGACTTAGAGTATTTGGTCGTTCACTGAGGTTTGTCCCCTGCAGATATAACACTAAACTGCATTAGCCTGCTAAAGAATAAACTCAGAGAGAGGATACACAAAAACAAGTTGAGGTTTAATGGAATATTGTGCCGGGGCAAGTAGAAGTTGAGTTAACTCAACAGTGCATCGACTAGAGTACCTCTTACATTTAAAGAAGTTAGCCAATATATTTATATAAAGTAGATTCTTATTTGAGAATATGGAGCAAAGGTTAATAGAGATTAAAACCCAATAAGAGGATACGGTTAAACACGAGTTTGGTCATTATCATTAATACATTTGGGATAATTAACAAAATTACTAACTATATCAAAAGTGATAACTGGAAGGGACTTACTGCCTTTTGATACTTCGATCTTTAGTTTGTCGGTTACAACAGTCATCATGTAACAGGTTTTGGCTTCAACTGTTAAACAACTAACTATTCCTTTGATTAATCTCAGCTCTTCATGAAATTGTGGATGTAACACCAATGAAGAAAAATTCTCATCAAGCACCAAACCAAGACATTTCACAACATCATCAAGTTTTGGAATCCAATCGGAAGCATTCAAACCTAAAGCTGATGACGCTTTCGGACATGGACCAGCTTGAGGAAATCTCTCATATTTCTTCAACCACTTTGCTAAATAGCGAATCAAATTCAGCAACTCTTTTCCATTCAACTTATTGAATGCAGGGGATAACATCGCATTGTTGATGTTTGGCGATGCAATCAAATAATGCAAGCAAAGTTCAGGTGCAGAGAAACCATCATATGCTATCATAAACAAAACGGAAGCCTCCTTTGCAACAAGCAAATTCTTCCGCTTGAGGTTGCTATCACTTGCTTTCTCAATGGCCAACGTTGCTTGGCTCTCCCACTCCTTCTTTACCGACAGCATAGAGTTATACGCATCTTTGGATGGCGAAAGAAAATACCTCAAAATGGCAAATATTTCTGAAGAACCAAGATCAAAAGCATGCTTACAAACCAAACAGATCAAGTCAGATCTCTTTTTCTCGACTAACTTAGCAACCAAGTTTGAGTAACAAGAATTCACAATAACACCATTAACAATCAAAGCTTCAACAAATTCCCATATCTCCAAAGAAATACACCCATCCAAAACCAATCCAGCAACATCTTTACCCACAAAAGATCCAAGTTTGTCAATCAAAATCTTGCAATAAGCACTACCAGATGAATCACCAGTCTCAATCGAAAACCCAACTTTCTCCCTAATGTTTTCAAAATAGGAAATCAAACTACCAATAAACTCATCCTTTTTCAAATTCTCGGTACCCTTAACCTTTCTTTTAAGATCTTCGAGAAATTTTTTGTTGATCTCAATGATTTCCGAATCGGTTGGTGAAATTTCCCATCCAATAAGGGGTTTAATAGGGTATGAGGAAGATTCATCTTTAAGTTCAGACTTCAAATTAGGCAAAATAAGATCCGGATTGAGAACAACAGGATAATCCGAATGTAATTCAGGTGATTTAGAATTGACAGAAGCATCTTTAATCAGTTCCAGTAAAGTCATGATTGAAATTTCAAAAATGATATCTGCAAAGAAAAAAAACGAATAAATTCAAACAAGTAAAGAAACTGTAACAGTGGTATAGCACATTGCAGGATGGCGAATATTTGGTATTTTTGGACATATACATACACAAAGTTCATGAAATAGTTGCTGAAAAAAATAAGTAAATGACTTAAAAATCATGAAATAGTTGTTGGAACTAAAAACAAGCTGAAAAATGACAAGTCTTAAGCAAAAGATGGTAGCAATGAAAAAACACAGATTTGGATCGAAAGGGATTAAAAAGAGAACTTACAGTTTCGTTTGCTGGTAGTTCAGGGAGAAGAAACGGCGGCGTTCAGGTTTTTGGCGAGGGAGAAGATTCAAAGAGCAAAGGAGCGCCGTTTGAGGGTTTTCGACTTTCGTATTGTCTTGGCTGAAGTGGCATTTCGTAATTTCCAATTTAACTAAGGGTTTGTTTGGATTGATGGAATAGAACGGAATGAGATGGGATGGAGTGGGATGGATAGCTACTCCCTTGTTTGGTTTTATAAATTATGAACGGAATGAAATGGAGTGGGATGAAACTCATTTCATCCAATACCACTCATTCATCCAATTTTTCATTCCGCCCAATTTGGGGTGTATGCAACGGAATGGAATAAATTAATAACGTAAATACAATTTTATCCTTATTTATTTTACTTATTTTTATAAAAAGACAAATAAAATCAAAAAGTTTGTTATTAACTTTCTTTCTTCTCTCTCCCTCGTCTTTTCTTCTCCTGTAACCAATTTTTTTTTTTGTACAAACCAATTTTATGTTAGTGTATCTTCCCTCCCTAATCTTCTCTTCTTCAACAATCAATTTTTTACAAACCAATTTTATTATATGTTATTATATTAGCCTATGAAAAAAAATTCACATCATATTTAACATTATCCTATGTTTTTTTTAGTTTTTAATGAATCTCATATAAGGTAGTAATAAATAGTTTTTTATCGTACCAAAAAAATTAGTCTTTTTAAACAAGGATAAATATTAAATTAAAAAAATATTAATGATATGTGAAACATGTTAATTGAATTGAATATAAAATTTAATATAACCCAAAGGGTGTGGTTGAGCGGCATGGGGCTCATCCGCCCTTAACCAAGGGTCGAGGGTTCGATCCTCACTTTGGGTATGAAGCAGCTTTAAATCATTGGGCCAGCTATCCCACCCTTCGAGGTGCTTCCAATCTAGCGAGGGATTAGTCACTGCGTTCGGCGGTGGATACCCCGTCTCGACCAAAAAAAAAATATAATTTAATATATTAATATTTTATAAATAAAGGATATAATTGGAATAAAAAAGTTATAACGCATTCCATTCCGTTCACTTTCCAAACGATGGAGTGGGAAATTTGTTCCGCTCTATCATAAAATATCTAAACAATGGAATGAAATCTATGTTCCATTCCGTTCCGTTCCATTCCGTTCCGCTACTTTCCATTCCGCTCCGCTCCATTCTATACCATCAATCCAAACAGACCCTAAAGGATATTATAGTAATTCCATAATTATTTAAATTAACTTTTTTAAATTAACTTTGTTTAATTTGTTTTGTGGATTATTTATTCACTCAACTTTTTTTTATAGAATAAGTGAATATTAGTACAACTCAGTGAGTATCGTTGAACGATTGAGAATTATCCTTTTTTAATTTTTTGGTCAACATCCTCTTTTAATTAAGAATGAATAGTTTGA
This sequence comes from Trifolium dubium, assembly GCA_951804385.1. Lineage (NCBI taxonomy): Eukaryota > Viridiplantae > Streptophyta > Magnoliopsida > Fabales > Fabaceae > Trifolium > Trifolium dubium. The sequence continues at coordinate 34,765,305 of OX638073.1, forward strand.
TCTTTATTTAATGTATGAAGCAGTTTTAAATCTTGATTTCAACTATTCTAAATGTCATCAATCTATCGAAAGATTAATCACTATGTTTGATGATAGATACTCTGATCTTGATCTCGACAAAAAAAAAAAGTGAATATTTTTTACATGATTAAGTGAACTTCTTTGAAGGGTCATTTTTCCGAATTGTTAATGAAAAATTTCTCCCTTAATTTATGTCCCTTCTAAAGAATTTTTTTTTTCTTCTGATTTTTAGCTTCGAATAGATAATTCTCACAAATAAATCTATTATCAATATAAATTGATATTTCTTATTGTCACGAGCCAACTAAAAAAGTTGATACAATATCTAAAATATTATTTAGTTTAATTGATAATATAACAATTGTTAAATTATCAAAAATATAAAATATCAAAATTGTTAAATCGAACAATTTTTATTCTTATCTAGCGAGGAATTAGTCACTGTATTCGGCAATGAATACTCCAGTTTCAACAAAAAAAAAAACAATTTTTATTCTCATGATCCCAGGTAAAATAAATATTGCCTTAATATATTTTGATGCGGAATATGCATGTTATAAAAACCCTGTAAATTTGAGTTAATCACTTGAATATCTTCCTTCAAACTTGTAAGTCCAAATTCAACACAAGGTGTCTTCAACCTTGGACTCGCTTCAGTCCGAAAAATCCAAAAAAGTGCAGTACGTGTTTACAGCCACTCAATCTTTCCCTTCCAAAACCTTCGTTTCTCCGAGTGATCACAGAAACTCGCATTCATTCTCCGATCTTCCTCCGAAGCTGCTCGGCAGCATTCAGCAGTTTCAATCCCGTTGCAGATGAATTCAACCGACTTCAATTTCCAAATCTGATTCTGCAATCATGTGGAATTCTTTCTGGCGATCTAGAGATCGTTTCTCGTTGGATCAACTCAGGTATAGTTACTTCTGCTTAATTTCATTCAATTTTTATCATTCTGAATCTCCTAGAACAACATTAGGTGATTTTTTTTTATTTCGATAAATAATTCTCATTCTCTTGCTGCATCGTTGTTTTTACTTTTCAGGTACTTAACTGATCAATTGACCAAAGTTCAAGTTGTTAACGAGGTTAATAAGGTACTCTCTCCGTTCCTTTTTATACGTCTCTTTGAACTTTCTTATCACCGTCGTGTTTTGTTATGCGATTATAGAATTTGATTTCGATTGAATTGATTATGTGAAATTGGTTCCGGTTAAAGTGAATCAATTATGGTGAAAAAATCAGTTGAGTTATACTCAAGAGCAACCAAACATCTCAAAATCAATTTTATACCTCTAGAATCCATTTTGGCTCCTCCAAAAGTGGAATCAAACATACACCATATCGGTAACACAGTTTTTTTTTTATTACCGAAATCGCGGTTTTGGAGGAGCCAAAATTCTATACCTGGCTCTAGAATCAATTATGTAGCTTGAAACGTAATTTGATTTGAACTGTTCTTCACAGTTATCCTTAATATCTCAATTTTGTTGTTTGTGAAGGATTTTGTTATTGAGGCTCTGAGATCAATTGCAGAGTTGATGACATATGGTGACCAACATGACCCGGGCTATTTTGAGTGAGATTCCTCATTGTTTGTGTTCCTTGCTATAACTAGTATAGTGCTGGAAGTTTATTGTATTGTATATCTTTGTTATTGTAGATTCTTCATGGAAAAACAAGTCATGGGCGAGTTTGTTCGTATTCTAAAACTTAGCAAGACTGTTAGTGTTCCTCTTCAGTTGCTGCAAACAGTTAGCATTTTGGTCCAGAACCTAAGGAATGAGCATGCTATATGTAGGTTCATTATTTTGTGAAGTTTCCTGTTTGGAAATTTCTTACTTTCTTTAGTTTCTCAATTGAGAGAGATATAATAGCAATGTTTATGGTTAATCGATACTATTTGCTGAATTTTTGTTGCAGACTATTTGTTTAGTAACGAACATATAAACTACCTGATAACGTATTCATTTGACTTTCAAAATGAAGAGCTGCTGTCTTACTACATATCCTTTTTAAGGTTCGTTTTAATTTTTTTTTTAAAGTTACTTACTTAACTGGTGAGTTGTGGTTGATTTCACCGCATAGAACCTGTTTTATGGAGCCATTATTATGTTTTCGTTAAGTTCCTCTCATCTTTGTCTAATATTGCTAATCCGTTATCTGATTGCTTGTATTTTTATTTTATGTAGAGCAATAAGTGGGAAATTGAACAAGAATACGGTTTCATTGCTTGTGAAGATTCACAGTGTAAGTTTAATGCCCCAAGAGTCTTAAAATATCATGTTCTAGGCACTGAAATTGTAATGTCAAGGAGAGTGCTCTATTGGAGTTTTCTAGCTGTAGGCTCTTGACTTAGTAAGATGGATAAATGATGCTGGTTTTTATTCTTTGAACATACCTTAACTGAAATTTGATGGTTATCAAAAGATAAGAAAGGAGCAGTAAGTGAAAGATAGAAATGTAATGAAAACTTGTTTTTTATATTTTCAAAGTGGGCGACGTTGAAACAGAAACCTGTTGGAAGTTGGAACATTGTTAGCTTGTTTCAGTAAAATCTTGTGAGATAATTAATTTTCTTTTAGCATGCAGTTGATCTTGTGTTTATCAAGTCTTTTAAATATAGTTGACCTAATGTCCAAATGTTTTCACTGTATCTTTCTATGCATTTAGGACGAAGTAGTTTCATTTCCACTGTATGTTGAGGCCATACGCTTTGCCTTTCACGAGGAGAACATGGTTCGCACTGCAGTACGAGCTGTGACCCTTAATGTTTATCACAGTGAGATTTTATTGTTTTACATTTTTTCCATCTTTCTCATTTCCGTCCTGAACTCAGTTGTTATGATGAGAAAAGTTAAAATTTCTAATGCTTATATTCTTTACGTTTTTCAGTTGGAGATGACTCTGTAAATAGATACATATCCAGAGTACCTCACAAAGATTATTTCTCAAACCTGATTTCATTTTTTAGGAAGCAGAGCATAGATTTAAATAAGCTGGTCTCTCATACACTGATGTAAGCAACTTTTCTTCTGTATATTTGCTAAAGATTCTAGTGTCTAAAATATCAATTTTGGTTATTGAATACTGAGACAGAAATTCAGGCCCAGATTCAACCTCTACAATTATTGCCGCTATAGATGAAATTGAGGACAACCTATACTACTTTAGTGATATTGTTTCTGCTGGAATTCCTGATGTTGGTAGGCTAATTACAGACAGTATTCTGACAGATTTGATATTTCCATTACTTCTTCCTTCTCTGAAGATAGCAATTGATAATGTATGAAACCTCACTTAATGTCCTTGTCAGTTCTTGTTTTCCACTTCCATTTTCGTTGAACGGTATTTTACCATGCAATTTATTCTTATTAATGTTTGGTAGCACATTAATGCAGGACATGCAAAGTGGTGTTGTCAGTTCTCTCTACTTACTATGTTGCATTCTGAGGATAATCAAAATTAAAGATTTGGCAAATACCATAGCTGCTGCTCTTTCTTATCCCTCAGAGGCCTTCTCAAAAAGTTCTGGGGGTAAATTCAATAGCCATATATTTGGTCATGGTTTCCCATATGAAAACCAAGTGTCAAATAATCATATTCTTACCACGGTTGATATAAGGCACTCAATGTTTAATGTTCCACACTCTTCTAGTTCTTCAGGTTTTCATTCAGAAGATGTTCTCCTGCAAAATGATTGTAGCAATTCAAATTTGTCTTTAAGGTAAAAGCTACATTTTTCATGCTTTGAAATATATATTATATTTATCATTCACTATTTTAAGTTAGCTTGTAAGTAAAAATGGAAACAATAATGTTTATGTCATGCCAGCTCAAACGTTACGCTGTTATTCAAATGAAAATATGCCATATTGTGTTCTGCATACATTGATGCATATATGCGCATATTTAAACACGAAGTGTTTTTGGCTTTTTGTGTAAATATTTAAGATGATGTTTTAGAAGCAGAACATGTTTCAAATAAATAATAATATTTTTTGTAACTTTGGTGTTTGTATATATGCTTTTGATATATCTTGTTAACATATTATAATGATTAAGTTGTTCTACTTGTGTTTTTAAACATTATTTATATGTTTTAGTAAAAAAAAAAACCATTATTTATAGGATGCCTCATTACTACTACTGCTGCTACTACTATTCTGATGACTCTTTATTTATGTAGGGATGTTTTGCTTGCATATGTAACAAAAGGAGGTGATGCACAAGTATTGGGTTCTTTGAGTGTGCTTGCAACTCTACTGCAAACTAAAGGTTTTATATCTACAGTATTGTTCTACACAGTACACACGCAAACACAATCATAATAGCTTTACTATTGCATCCCTTTCTGGTTACTTAGTAAAGTTTGTTCTTCAGAACTTGATGAATCAATGCTAGATGGGCTTGGAATTCTTCCGGAGCGCAAACAACACAAGAAGCTCTTGTTGGTATGCCACATTCTTCTGAGTTGGGACTTCATTTCTCTTTTGACTAATTTGATTTATTGTTGATACATCATTTTATTGACATTGCATATTGGTGCAGCAAGCTTTAGTTGGCGAGAGTTCAGGTGAAGAGGAACTTTTTTCTTCCAAAAGTAGCTTAACAAGGGATAGCAATGGTAGTGATATTGATGTGTATCATGAAAAGATCAAGGTTTGCAACTCCTTCTACACTTTAGAAATCATTTATCTATTTTAATTTTCACTTCCAATATATAGATTTTTGAATTTCCTTTTCTTGATGCTGGCTTCATTACATTTTCCATGTATCACAGGATCGGTATGGAATATCTTTTCAGTCTTCTGTTGTTGGAAATAACCCTCATGTAAATAGATTTCAGGTAATGTTTGTATCTAGTCGAGTCTTGCTGATATATTGTTTATTTTTTGTAACAGTTTCTCCATAGCGTGTTAAATTCCTTGACTGATAATTGGTAGGTTCATCTTTTCATTTAAGATCATGGAACTGTAACCTTAGAATATTTGATGATTCTGATTTATGGTAGTGGATATAGGAGTTTCATGTACAGTTACCAAATTATCTCAACCCTTTTTGAACTGCATTTGGATTGCCCATTCCAATTTGCGGGTTTGTTACTGTTCCAGTTCACTATGCTGGAACGGAGCAACTGATGTTCTTGCAGTACGTGACCTGTTTAGACTTTTCAACACAAATATAACTTTTTTTGTTAGACGAACTATATTTGACGAAAATCATAAACGGGAATGGACTTGGAAATTGCAGAGTGCAGACTTTGTGAAGAACTTGTACTCTGCAGCATGGTTTTAAATTGCGGTTGCGGCTGCGGATGCGGTAGCGGTTGCAGTCATTGCGTTTGCGGTCAATGCGGTTGCTGCGACGAGCATTGCGGCCGTTGCGGCGTGAAATAATTTTATATTCGCACCAAATATAGAAAATTTATATAATTATTATAATTTCTTATATACTTAGTTTCATATAAATTTTAATTCATTTTTAGGGTATTGTATCATATTTATGAATAATATAAATTTAACTCTAATAAAACAAACATTATACATCCTAAATTGTGAGATTCTCTATGAATATGAAATAGATGCTTTATTTTTTTGTTTTTTTCTTCTATTTTCTGAAAAAGAACGATGAACAAGGACTCTTATGGTCTGTTGCGGTCCCGTTGCGGTTAAAATGCGGTTTTGATGCGGCATCAGCTGTGATTTCAGTTCACACCGCAATTGCGGTCCGATGCGGTTGCGCTGCACACCGCATCCGCAATATTGCGGCCGCATCACGTGATGCGGTCCGCAATTTAAAACCTTGCTCTGCAGTACAGTGCTGGCAAACTCAAACCAGATGTTTCCCCTCAACAAATACAATTATTGGAGATAAAGTTAACTTTAGATGATTTGGGCTTGTATGGAAGACTTGTAGAAACACCAGTAATAAGGAGGTTGGACAATGGATGATAATCTAATAGGTCAAGTAAAACTATAATCAAACAATCAGAAAGATTTAGTGGTACCTAGTAAACAATTTCTCTTCAAACTATTACAAATAAGGAATTATAACTTCATAGCTGACTCCACTTAAAGGGAAAAGACTTGGTAGTAGTGCAGGCAGTTCTTGTACAGTAAGAAGAGAGGAAAAAATACATATAGGTTTGAAATATTGTGACTGGGTTTAGGGTCTTGATAGTATTTGTATGGGAGCAGGGTCTTGATGTAGATTTGTGAAATTAAACTAATGGAAAAGAACTGGGATCTGTACAAATTAGAGTAAGAGGCTGATGTGTGAGCATGAAATACATGAAGATTAGTGCAAAAATGGTGGACAGGCCACAAGCCATGAAGGTATAGGCGTACAGCGCAAAACAAGTATGCATGTGCTAGGAGCTCAGAGAAAATAATGGAAATTAAATTGGAAGAACCAAAATAGTAGAACTGCATTGTTGAAAAGCAAAAATAGTGAATGGGGAATACAATTCCCTCCAGGGGTACCCCCTTACTATGGATCTCTCCTTTCACTTACAAAGACTTGATTGATACACTCATAAATAAGTAACATTGCCCATGGATGGTTTTCTTCTTCTTTAATTGGAAGTCAGCATGATCTTAGTTTGTGTTGTTTATGCTTATTACTTATATACTGTGTGCCTGAATTTCAGGTGATTGATGCATTGGTGAGCCTTTTTTGCCGCTCTAATATATCTGCAGAGACACTATGGGAGGGTGGTTGGCTTTTGCGTCAGTTGCTTCCTTGCAGTGAATCAGAATTCAACAGCCATCACCTTGAATTGTTGAAAGTAAGAACATGGCATTTTTCTAAACATACCTTCAAGTACATAAAACATTCTTTTATGATTATATAATGCTTACAAATATATAAAAGTTCACAGGTTTTCTTTGTATCTTAACATAATATTGTTGGTTGCTATTGTGAAAATTTAATAATTACTTCTACTTCGTAAGATTATCAGTTCAGTAGACCATTTGAGGAAGCTCGGCAATTTGAGAAAAGATACCTATACAAATTACATAATTGAATTAAAATTTTATTAACCCTTAATTACACAGTTATATTTATAATTTAAATCATTAACAATTGACTAATTCATAAAACATATATGGGTCTTGATATGAATTTACCATTCCCATTTGAGTGACTTCTGTTATATCTTAACTTAAAAGATATACTATAAGAATGTAAAAAATTGATTTATTCAGAAAAAACATTGTTTTGCCTCTAATACAGGTTTCTTACAAGAACTGTGTTTCTGCTCTAGTAGAGGAGGTTAAAGGCATCTGGTCCGACTTCCTTATTTCTGTTCTATGCAATGAGTGGCAAAAGTGCAAAAGAGGTGATTTTTATATGATATTCTGTTCTGCTTGATTGTTGCTATGTTTGAGAGGTCTACTTGTGCGCCTGAACAAGAAAATTTGTAACTGCAGCTATGGAATCATCATCTCCTCCGAAAGAGCCAAACTGCATGCTTTTGCTGCCACATCCACATTATAAATTCTCTTTAGAAGGTATTCTTCTACATGTTTCAACATTATGTCCTTTGGTTGGTTACCTTTGTTATGGACTATGAAGAGAAAAGTAAGTAGGCCTTAATATGATATCTTTATTGTTCCTACAGATAACATTCCAAAGGGATCATCATTTGCTGCGGGAGAAAGAATGCAGGAACTGGTCAAGGTCTGTGCTTATTTAACCCCCAGCACACATTCTTATTTTCAAGTGCAGACTGGCATGAAAAATTAGAATACTGTGTGATTCTCAGCTTTGGTTCTTCATATATTGCGTACCTTTATATGGTGAAAAGTTTTTTGTTATCTTTCTCATTTAGGTATTTGTACTACTGCACCAACTTCAATTATTCATTCTCGGGAGAACTTTACCTGAGCAACCTCCTATTGATCCTACTGGTGATCTTCCTGCACATTCTCGTGCCCAGACTTCCGGGCTTGATGTATCAGGCCCAAAGGCAGGCACTGAAATCAACCTTGGTTAGTCATCTGAACTGTATGTAGTTTCTCGTATCACTATGACATAATACTGGTATTGCTCAATCAGTCAACCACCAATAATGGTCAATACCAAACATTTTAACCAAGTGACAAACTAATGATTGACAACAAAGAAATATGGCTTAGACATAGTCATTGGGTTACCTGTTTTGAAGTTTATGTAATGGCTTTGGTCATAGATTAAAAGACTTTTCTTTCATGCTATACTAGCAAAGCTTGGGCCAATCCTTATTCATTAGTGAATGCAGGAACTAATTACATTTTTCTACCGTGCAATGCCAAGGTGGCAAAAGGGTTACGTGAACTGTATACTTATTAATTTCTGGCAATACACCTGACAGCAGGCAACAAAAGAGTGAATTAATTGCTCCTGTTTGAAATTTGAAGGAAGTGTTGTAGTCTTCTAAGTAATAAAATATCAAGCAAATTGCAGTTACTTTTATTTTTTCTTGATTGTTCTTTTTACTGTATGTCTATACAGTAATATTCTTCAGTTAGATTTTATGTTATTTGTAATTCCTCTCCAGCCAGTAGAGAAAAGCAACATGTTATCATCTTAAGTCAGAAATCGGCTATCATTTTAAATTTTTCTTATTTTGCTTTTGCAGTTAATGCTGTGCCTTGTAGAATTGCTTTCAAGAGTGGCAAAGAACACCATTTTTGCTTTCGAGCAGTCACTTTAGGAATATCTGGCTGGCTTGTTCTTGCAGAAGAATTGCCATCACAGAAGTCTCATGGAATTGTTCGGGTCGTTGCACCTTTGGCTGGGTGTGATGTATGTACTGTTATCCACTAATTTTTCTTCTTAATCTTGAGTCAATTAATTTGGTTAATTGACAGTCATGGTACAAAATCATTTGCAAAATTATTCATTTGTTCAATTAATTTGTGGGATTGCATACAGAATAATTTTTTGCTTATGTATTTTGAAAATTTTCTTGTATAATTGCTTTAACTATGCATAATATTTTTATTTTATGATTAATATCTGTCCTCAATTGTTTAGCCCAGGATTGATGATACACATTCAACATGGTTACGCTTGCGGATTCGGTCATCCTCTGTACCCTTTTTAGATCCTGCGAAATCAAATGACTATTATGAGAGAATGAAAAAAAAAAGTTTGGTTGATGGGAGATGGACATTGGCGTTCAGGGACGAGGAGTCTTGCAATTCTGCTTTAGTGATGATTGTTGAAGAGACCAATATACTGAGTGATGAGGTTCATAGAAGACTCAAACCTTTGCTCAACCTTGAAACTGCAATAGATTTATCAAGCTCGCATTTATGTGTTCCTGAGGATTCCTCTTATAGATAGAATACTTCCCAAATCATTGTAAGTTATTCGGCTTGGTTAGTAATTGGTTAGTGTTCACACCCTGTTGTATATGCCCGCAAAATACATAACCAGATTTTAGATTAGTAACTGGTTAGTGTGTCATGCTAAGTCCCCTATTGTTTTTGTATACTAGCCTTTTCTTCTTGATCGGTAACTTCACCCCTTACTCTATCAAGTAAGTTTTCGAACAAATGTAAATATATGAGGCAACCTCACAAGGAAAGTTTTTTTTTTTGAAGGAGTCACAAGGAAAGTTCTTTCTCCTATTTTTAGTGTCTGTGTTTTCCTTGTTTGGAATTATCTTTATTTACCGGTTGACGTGAAACAAAGCATAGCACGATCAATCTGATGAATGTTTCTGAAATTATGATGACAATTATCTACTGTATGAACCAAAAGCGTTTGTCAGGCTCATATTTTGCTGTCTATAATTCCAAAAATAATTTATACTAATGCTTAATTGTATCTTGTCATTTGACATGTTATTTAAACATCAAAATGCAAACACTATATATTATTTAATATTTATTCATCTCTATACTCTATTGGACATCAATATTTTGATTTCGAAAAGACGTTTGTCTTTGAATTATTGTATCATATTATTACTGTTTATTTTTACTCAATATCTCTGCATATCGTGGGAGGTGTTACTGTTAGTGTTATTCAATCAATGCAGTTACTAGATATAGAAGAAAGAGACGTGACTTCTACTAATTGAAATCCCGTAAATTCTTCACTTGCGAGTGTTTAGTTACAAGCATCATTGAACTTCAATATCGTAATGTTTATGAATAGAATGATCTAAAAGAAGTCCCCTATAGACCAGTGATAACACGGTTCATAACCATAATAATTTCAATAAAGTCATAGTAATTTCATTACTCCTTAATCAAATCTTGATTGTTGAGACCAATTAATTCCAAACTAAAAATTGTATGAAATGAAAAAAATACAACAACTTTTGTTTAGTTTTTTTTTTTTTTTTTTACTGAGAATTGTTGTTAGGTCCATACTTTAGGACCCTCTCATCAATCCACTCTCTCATATCCCCCAACACAAGATTAGCAGACTCATCAGGTTCCCCTTGAATCAAAGAATGATACATTCCATCATAAAGCTTCAAAGTTTTATCCTTAGATTCTGCTTTCTCATACAATAGCTTAGAAGAAGAAGGGCACGTGACACCATCAGCAGTACCATGTGCCGTAAGAAACGGCACCGTAACATTAGAGAAATGATCTTGCACATATTGAGTAACCCTAAGAAGTTCCCTCATGGTACCAACTCTAGGTGGGCCCGTATACCTTCTTGGATTAGAAGCAATAATCTTCAACTTATTTGGATCCCTAATCGCTTTTCCAACCATTTTATTATCAGGCATAGCAGCCCACGTGTCAGCCAAACCGAACAAAAGACCGTACACAAACAAATGAACCTTACTAGGTTTCATATCCTCGGGGATCACGAAAAGTGGCGCCGAGAATATCAAACCCGTCCACGTGTCCGGTTCTGATTTAAAGTACATCAGCATTGTGACTAAACCACCCATTGACTCACCGAACAGAAACGCCGGGAGGTTGTTGTAGGGCTGACTACGACGGACGTGGAGGAAGAAGGAAAGTGAGGCGGCGGCGACTTTGTCCATATCGCCGAGATAGCAACGGAGACCGTCGGAACGGCCGTGGCCTAATAGATCGGCGGTGAAGACGGCGTAACCCCAGGTGGCGAAATTGATGCAAATTTTTTGGAAGAGCCAGCCGGTGTCGGAGCCGTAGCCGTGAGTCATGTAAACAGTGGCTTTGATATCACCGTTGAGTGGGAGAAAGGACTGTGTGAAGATTTTGCCACTGGATGTTTCGAAGTGTGATTTGGTGTTACGCACTCCTTGGGAGGTGTAGTATTCTTCTTCGGGCATGTTGCCCCAGAAATTCGGGGAAATCTCCGATTCCGGTGCCATTGACTCTGTTGGGTTGGGTTGTGTTGTTTGAGCAATTTGAGCAATGGAAATGGATGAGAAGAGATTGGTATTAGAGAAAAATAATATATAAAAAAAATGGAAAAGTAGGGAGTTAGTGCGATGGTTGGTGGATGGGACCCATGGAAGTTGGTGAGCCAACCAACCTACTCCGGTGGTCCTTTTTTTTTTTGGTTGTTGGCTTTGGCTTATAATTGAGCCCATATCCAGAAGTTGGGCTTGTTGGTTAGATGAAAGGATAGTTTTTGGATTTTTAGTGGGTGAGAGAGAAAATTTCTCTTCCCACCCCCCTATGCTTCTCTTTGACCCCCCTATAATCCAAAATTGGCCTTCATTTTTATTGTGAAAATACAATTCGGATTATATAATCCGAACATTGTGGCGGTTTTAGCAGGGTCGGATTATATAATCCGAACCTTAGTAGCTAATTTGTAGCAAATTCCTAGCTAAACACTAACTATTCTGAATCTCTTTGCATTCTTAATTTCTGCTGCATCACAAGTGGTTTCTTCTTGCCAACAATGCTTATAAATAAAAACCCAATTAGTCATCACAAATTTAAGCAAAAACAATTACATTTTTTGGTTCCATATAAAACTATACTTTGGAGAAACGAGGTTTAGTTGTCTACCACCATTGAAGTCATCAATATTAAAGTTTAAAGCATGAATCACCTAAGTTGGAACTAAAATAGGAGCACAATATGTAAAAATGAAAACATTGCAAAACATAGTAAAAAAACAAATACAAAAAAACATTGCAAAAAATACACAAGTGTGATTGCAATTTTACTTGTTTTCTTGCCTAATTCCGAAAGAGGGGAGCCATATGGACGAGCTAAGAACACCCATGTTGCTCCACATCCTACCAGACCTGTTTTGTAAACCAATAAAAATAGGGGATTAGCTACGACAGATTTGGTAGCGAATTCGTAGCTAATTTGTAGCTACCAACGAATTCGGGTTCTGCGGGCCTTTCCAAATTCGGATTTTAAAATCCAAATTTTTCGTAAACACCCCAATTCATTTTTAAGGGCAAAAATGGTAGTTAAGGGTTTAGGATTAGCACTTAAGTCGAAGACTTTTGGATTTTTAAGAGTGTGAGAGAGATTTAAGGTGGAGGACAATGAATTTAAATGATGTTTATATCTAGTTTAAATTTTAGAGCTCAAACTAAACAATACATCCATCGAGTTATAAAACTCGAGAGGGATATTTTTAATTTTAAAAAGATGCTAGAGCTTAGGGAGTGGAATAAATTCTCTAGATGTTAGTTTAATGAAAGAAAAACAGTGTAGCCAAGACTACCTCGTTAATACATAAGGGTCCATTCTTTTTTACTTGTGGGTATGGGTATAGAAGAACAATTTTTGGTTGAGGTTAACTCCTTAAATAGATAAGTGTGAGTTGCTAGGGCTTTGATTATTTTTCTTTCAGTTTGAGATGGTTTATTGTAGTCACATGACTATTTGTTTTGATTTGGGGATGTTTTAGAAAAATTGATAACATTGCTATAACCCGAACTGATGCCTATACCCCTCAAAATCCTGCACAAAGTTCGGGTCTTTGGGGTACAGACACCAATTCAAGATCTAAAACCGAATTGGTGCTTGTATCCTAAACAAACTTCGGGTTCTTCATCTTGAACTTTAGTTCGGGATCTACGTCCCGAATTGAAGAGTAATTTAGGGTTTTAGGGGGGGGGGAGAAATTTTCTACTACAAGGGGTGTAGTAGTTTGGGCCTCTCATGTTTTGCCCTTGGGCCTTTGGGCTTTGCCCTTTCAACGATTTCTCCCTTTTCAAAGGAAAGATAATTTCTCATTCAACCCCCCAATATTCTCTTTCCCCCCCCCCAACACTTTCTCATACAAAAAAGTTTTTACTCTCATACAAAAATCATTTTGGGGGGGGGGAAAGAGAGTATTGGGGGGTGGAATGAGAAATTATCCAAAGGAAACACAATCATGCTTAGACTTTTTCCCCAATAATACAATATACCCATAAATAAAGGTGCAATCATACATAATCATTTCAGGCTTATTGTGCTAATACCTTTTAACTTCTAATCTCCTTAAAAATTGTAACGAAGAAAAGATATACACCAATGTAAATTAATTTTAAAATAGAACATCTATATTAAATGATAGTAAAATTTAACTATTCTACAATATTAATATGGACTTTTTTTAATGAAGACAATAGTTAGCTCTTTGAGAGCACTAAAGAAAGTGCGGGGCCAACACAATGAAGGTAGTCCCAAAAACATAAAAGAACCGAACTAAAGTTCATAGAGAAAAAAATCCTTGATTGGAAGATGTACCTTATGAAGAGTACTCCAATTTTCTAAGATGTAATGAAATAATTTTGTTGCATTATTGCTAATAAAATAAATTTTTTGACACTGCTAATAAAAAGAAGGACACTCAAGTACTTATGCTAAAGCAAAGTAGAATGTTACAATCACACCTTAAACTAACGTAGAAAATCAAATCAATGATAGTTGTTCTAAGATGGAAAAAAAGGCGCACTTCCGCAGTCCAATCATATACTAACCTTTAGGTCAAATGTAATGATGTAGAGTTTTGAAGAAATGAATTTGGAAGCATCAATTTTGTCTTGTAGTAAATTAGGAAGATAAATATATCGATGATTGGTTGTTAGTAATATGTTGATTTTCTTTTGTTGGGTGCATAAGTCATAACTGCATGTGTATTTGTGCATGGCTTAAGCCCTACATAATACAATAGTAGCAGTACTAGTTTGAGAAGATGACAAAAATAATTACTTTTTAAGTAAATGATTGAATCTAAATGGCTAATAAACTCTAATAAAGAACATGCTTAAGATGAGTAAAAAAAAACATGCTTAAGAGAATACAAGAGAACGTGAATTTGAATTTTAACTCAAATAATTTTAAGTCGGATATTACTTAATTAAGGTTAGTATATGAAGCTCGGATGCAAAAAAGTTCTCTTCATAATGCTTAAATCATAACATATTCGACATGTATCGGTCATTTTTTAAAATAAAATAGAAATTAATTGTCTGATACTTCTCTGATATGCATATCAAGAGTACCGATAACATACTAATATCGAACACGATACTTCGTCATTTTAAAGTATCGAAACTTCATAGCTTACTTCAGTTTAAGAAAAATCCATTCTTCAAGTGGCATCATATTAGTCATTAGTCACACAAAATATCATGGCATTAAGTTAGAATTAAACTGCAAAAATTAATTAACATAACATTAAGGTTACATTGAAGGTAAAAAAAAGACACATACTACTATGAAATTTAGAAGTTACACAAAGTCACAAACTATCCCATTTTACACCATGTGGACAATTTTACAAGAAAACCCCTTTAGTACCCAAAATTACTCACTCTATGAAGTAATTAACTTGAATACTCTTAGGCAAAGAAGAAGCCATAAACCCACTATCCCAATCCCAATTTCTATCACCCAAATAAAGTCTCAAATGTATACCTTCCTTCCCTCCAAAGTTAACTGTTTCTAAACTGCTTTGAAAAATGTCTTTCAGCCATTTCTCAAACATTTTGTTAGTGAAAAAACAACACCCCAAACACATATCTTCAATCACTTTTTCATCTATACTAAAATTCACCACATTTTCCTTACCACAAACATCTTCAAATGACCCTTTGATTTTAGACAGAAAAAGCTCTGTCCTTTCTCTGTCTTTATCTGAATTTGTGTTAAGCTCAAACATGTTTTCAATTGAATCAAGAAACCCATTTGAGTTCAATGGAATAACTATAGTTTCTCTGGTCAAATCACTTGAAATTGAGCTACTTTCCCTTTTTTCTTTATCTTCACCATCTTCTTCTTCAACAGCTTTCATGTTCAGATCAAGGATGTTACTGTTGCTGTTAAAGCTTGATTGTCTTAAAAATTCTTTCTTTTTGCTTCCTTGTTCAGAAATCAACAACCCCTTTTCATTCTCTTCAATTCTAGGGTTCTTGATTTTGGAAAACAAATCCAATTCAGCTTTTCGCTTGGGGCTCAAGAAATTAGGCTTAATTTCACTGATTTGCCACAAGAAATTGAAAACAGGTTTTTTGTTCTTCTCTTCAATGCTTGTGGATCCACCTTTTGTCAATATGAATATTACTTGACCTAAATTTCCTTCCTTGCTTCCTAAAGTTTCAAACTTTCCTTTTTCATATCCATCTGAGAGAAATTTCATGAATTGGGTCTCAGCAAAATCAACATTTTCTATTAAAACCACAAGCTTTTGATGTGTTCTCAATGCTCCCAAAAGCATTTCAGAAAATGGGGCTATTGAAATTTCCTTTTTTAGCATATCCAATTGAAGAATCAAATCAGCTGAACCAAAAACTGATTCTGCAATAGCAAGTGCTAATCTTCTTTTGCCTATGAAATCATTGCCTTGTAAAAGAAACCATGTAAATATAGTTTCACTTTGTTTTGCTGATTTTGCATTAGCATCAATCAATGCATTTGCTATTGAAGGAATAGTTTCAGATTGCCATGGTACATTCTCCTGCAACAGTTTACAAACATGAGCTTGTTGCAGTTTTGTATTCACATTTCCCACCTTTTCACCTGAATCACCATTTCCAAGTGTAAGACTAATCTTTACTTCTTTACCTTCCATGCTTGCAAGAGAGTTAAGGACTGGCTCTGTTGCCTGCCTTTTATCATTGAAATTGAACTCAATAGTGCTGCATGATTGTTGGCGACGGAATCGAGGTGTAAGATTGGAGCTATAAGATATGGGACTTGATGAATTGTTGAGGTTTGAACTGTGATTGTTGCTCCAGCTCCAGTGGTTCTGATGCTGTTTGTTTTGGTGGAGACAGTGGCATAGTCTATTCCATTTTCTTTTCAGCTCGGTTAATCCATCCTGAAAATATTGAATTATTCATAATCATAAGCCAATAGTACTAACTTAAATGTATTTTGATGTTATGTTATATTTAGCTTTATAAAAAAGAGGTAGTTAATATTTGATATTTGATGCACAATATTGACGCATGCCAAATTCGATACTTTGATTTACTATTAAACATTGTCGCTCGATAACTGAACACAATAAATTGTAAATCGTAACGAACATTGATTCATTCGACCAATTTCTCCATGTGACAGTTACTGTTGCAAGGTTTCTCAAGACTAGTTTTGTAGAATCTCAACTAATGGAAGATGAAAAATAAAGCTATCGCATAATCATTGGTATTGAACTATAAATAGATGAACAAAAAAAATTAAATTAATGATTTGCTACCTTCTTTTGTTCATCTGAGCCATAAGACTGAAGCCAGAAAGGCAATGTTTTCTTCTGTTCAGGTTTGAAAAACTGAGCTTCTTTTTCATAGTTTGAGGCACATTCTTCACAGCAATTAAGCTTATCCTCTTGCTCCTTAGTACTACTAAAAGGCTTTGTTTCCAGCATATGATGAGATGGGTTCTGAGATATGGTTATCTTTGAATCATGAACACTGCAAAGCAAGTACAGAAATTCAAAAAAATTAACATCCAGAATTAAACAAATTTACACTGTTAAGTTATAAACATTTAGTAGTACAAGTACTACTACATCATAAAATGCATTTCATTTACTATTTAAATAAAACAAAATTATTACTGCTTGTAATCTTTCTTCTTTATTTTCCTTTTAGATAAAGTGTAGTCCTTGTTTTTTTACAACTCAAAATAATTTGACTGCTTAATGTGTAAGAGGTTTGTTATGTACGGACAAACTAAAGTGAGGCAGAAAGAAAGAAGACTCTGCTTCATATTTGCCTTACTACCAACCAACAATGCTTTTAGCATGTGTTCTGCTATAGCTCAATAACCGTACATATTCCTCAACAAATTGCAAAACAAATTAATAACCTTTCAAAAACATCATCAGAACTAGACCACACTTTTATGTACTTATGTTTACCTTTCCTTTTTTGCTGCAATTTATCAGTCATTATTATGAAGAATTTTACTATTATGCATTAAATAAAACAAACTAAGCACACTTATTAATTATGTTGTTAATAAGTTAGTGCATGTTTTGATAGACATATCACAGTGACACTTAGCTTTTGTTGAGCACATATTCTGTTACACTATTACACCATGATTCTGCTAAATTCACCGAAAATTCAAACATGTACTTAGTGTTTTTGGCATTGAACCAAGCTAGATGTTACTGTTATTCATTAAGCATAAGATTACCTGGAAGAAGAATGAAGGGTCAAGCCAAGTCCAGCTGATGCACTCATCATCTCAGTTCTCTTTGGTGGAGAAAACAGAACTGAGTTAAAACTAGTAGCAGCCATGAAATGGTTCTGTCTGAAACTGCTAAGGTTAATGTTTTCTCTATGATTCTCACTAGCAGAAGGTGAACAAGGAGATGAGAAAACACCACCACCAGAACTATTATAGCATTTAAAAACAGAATTAGAAGGTGAACAAGAATCTTCTAAATTGTTCTTAACAAGAGTGCTAGAAAAGCCAGCTTCTCTCATAACCCTACTAACACTAGGATCATCAAGAATAGATATAATAAGCTGTTCAAGCTCAACTTTCACAGTAAGAACTGTTTGATGCTGATGCTGTTGCTGCTGTTGTTCTATAGAACCTCTTCTTTGATGAGCTTGTGCTCTTTTCAATGCAGCAATGAGAGCATTAGAAAGTGAAGGCTGAGAGTGAATCAAAGGAGAAGGTGTTGTTGGTAACCTGTTAAGAGCTACATTGAAACAAAGCTCAAGAGCTCTAGATTGAAGTGGATGTTGTGAAGTTTGATGGTGAGGTTGATGAGATTTAAGACAAGCCCTTTTGAAAGAGCTTAGTCTTAAGGTTAGCAAAGTGATGGCTACATGTAGAGGAGTGACCTGTGGATGGCCTCTCCTTCTAGCCAACACAAGAGAATGCTTCAAAACTGAAGCAGCCTCTGCTGTGAGGGTCTGCTGCAATGCACAACCTCCTCCTGAGCGCATCACTTGGTATATACACCCCCCCTCTACTCCTCCCTCTTTGTCTTAGGAAGTTTGTTTTGTTGCTCTCTTTTTTTCTTTCTACTACACAGAATTGTGGAACTAACTGAAAGAGTTTCAAAAGAAGAGAGAATGAGAGAGAATGAAAGGTCTATAGCAAGTAGGTTTTAGAAATACAAGAACTATGCCTCACTCCTTTCTTTATACTTCTTGTCACTCCTCACTTTTCTTTTTTCTTTAATTCTCTTTTTGTTTTAGTTTAAAGAGGCCACTTTTTTTTTAGCTTTTTCACACACTCTCTCTCTCCCTAGTTTGTACTCAGTACTTTATAGTTATGGTTATTAATTAATTATGGATGTAATATAATCTATTTCTCTTTAAATGTATTTTCCTACAATTAATAGTTCTCTGAGTATATTTTTTTACTTGACCCCTTTGTGAATCAAGAAAATAACTCTAGTAATTTAATCCGCAAGTTCAACTAAAAAATAAGTAAAGTCTAAAGCTGTAATTTGAGCCGTCTTAAGCACTATTATAGATAATAATAATATAGTAATATTTTTCAACTTATATTTTTTTATACATATGGCTTCAAATTATGTAGTACTTAAGTTAACCACTATTGAACATACTTAAGAAGTAAATTTTATACTTAACTATAGAAGTGATCTAGTATTATGTAGTATGTCTTATCTGAAGAGCTTCATGTTCATGCATTAATGCATATATATAATTAGTATGAAAAGCTGAAGATTGCAGTCATCGATCTACAGCATTAACTGCCAGCAGTTGCATGCTTCTGCAACAATATATATGTTATGCATGCATGTTTTTCCATGTTCATTATTAGTCTAATTTGATTTATTAAAAATGCTATGTTATCAAATTTCTACCAAGTTGTTTGCTGTAAGCAAGTGAAGCTGTATAAGGAATTAGAGAATACAACAAATTTCATGTGGACCCTCAATCAAAACTTTTCACTTGGATCGGAGAGTTTCCCACCATTTCCCACATCATCATCTTTTGAATAGACAGACAATGTCACCATTAATTCAAAAAAGTTACTAAAGGGGAAAAAAAAGAAGCCAATGTCATGCAAATTTTATTTCAAAAAGAATAAAGAAAAAAAGCATATAGAGGTTGATAGATTATTTGGTTATTACTAATAGTTATAAATTATAGCAATTGTGATCGCAATATAAAATTTTAGAGGTAATTGCAACTATATGATTGCAATCATAATTGCCGACGCACAAGTCGCATTTGTCAGCAAAATTGTTGCAATATAAATGTTTGCAGCAAAATTGCAACTGCGATCAAGTGCGACGACAATCACAATTTAGTATCATAACATTTGTTTTGACACAATATCATAACATATTGTGAATAATTTTGTCATTTGTATGAAATGAATGAATATGCATTGCAGAGTACATATATTGAAGAGGACCACTTTGAATATGAAGTTGTGTTAATTAATATTGTGTGTGTGTGTCTCTGTTGATGAAGCCAATCCTCGTAGAGAAACAGTATTATAATATTCCACAAAAAGCAAACCTGTGTCTGCTATGATCAAAAGTAGCATTATTGGTTCTTTTTCAGCAAACTGCAATAACCTTTTGTCTTAATCTAATCATCTCTACCTGTTCCAACCACTTGTTCATAAGTACTTTTGTATTACCATATAAAGGAACCAAAAAATTCATATATACTGTTGCTATATCGACAATTTTCACAGTTTTTCTATTCACATTTCACTACTACTTTTACTCTCATATACGGTAGTATAACATCTTTTTGGTTTATTCTACACTAGAAAATTAACTTCAATAAAGTTTAATTGTGAGCTTTTAACTTTATTTAAAGTTTTAAATAAGTCTTTTATCTTCTTCTTTTTTTTAAAGTTTATATTGTTGAACTAACTCTCATTCTCAGGACATGTTACAAATTTATGTACAAAATATATTACTTTTGGAGAAAATTCACTAGCTATTTAACATTACAACGTAGTTTCAATTTTATATTGAACCGTGCATTCTTCTCTATTTTGACAGATTAAACGAAGTTTCTTTAATTTGATACATCAATTTTTATTTATTTAACACTATATTATAAGTATGAAGTTTTCGTCCTTGTTTAACAGTGATGAATCTCTCTATTGAATAACTTATGAGGCACACAATGTGAATTCCTCCCTTTGAAGTCTCAACCAATTCTTATTTCATATGCAAAAGTCAGATGTCAAATTCATTGCCATTCAAATCACTTGCCTTTCAAATTCAGATGATCTATTGGGTGGTGTATGTTTTGGTTTATTCATTGGTGTTTCATTTATATACAATGTCTTTGTTTTATAGTCCATCTTTAACCGATCTTTGTTCGCCTTATGCGGATATCTGATTATTATTAATAATATATATATTTTCCGTTAAAAAAAAAACACTTACCACTTGAGACTTCAAATTTTTAATAAACTATAGTTGTATTTACATAACCGTGAATTATTAATTTTCAAGCAAAATAAGGATTTAGATCATCTCCTCCTGCTAATTATATTCGATCATCTCTTGTGCACAATCTAATAGTTGAGATACTATAAGAAATTAAAAAAAATAAAGGTCTTACAAAAGAAGAAAAAAAAGTATAGATTCAGCTTAATCCAACATCTATCTATCTCACACATTATTGACAAAGAAGTAGAGAAGCAAGCAAAACATTTTCCAATAGCTAATAAGAATTTGAGAAAACAGGATTTGACATATATAAACACCTTTGTTTGTTACTTTGACTGACCACTGTATATGAAGGAAAGGAAGTAGGAACTAGGAAACATAGGGGTCCTCACGTAGTCACATTATTTTGACTCTATGCAAGATTCAAAACTTAATGTTTATTATTATGATCATCAGAAAAATTAATCATCATTATATATATATATATATATAGAGAGAGAGAGAGAGAGAGAGAGAGAGCTAATTTCACCCGTCCAAGAAAAAAAATTATAGAGCTAGTAATTCATTTTTGAACATGGCGCTGATTCCAAGGCTATATGTATACGATATATGTAAAGAGAGTTTAAGGTAGATTAAATCAAAAAGAAACAAGAGGAGAGGAAGTAATAGAGGAAATAGTGAAAGTAGTACAGTATATATATATATATAAGGCATAATAATATTCTAAAGTTCTTGCTAACACTATATATCTCAAAACGTGGTTCTTAAGCTTTCCCAACAAATTTTTTAAGTTGCGTCTCTCTATCAAATTGAAGCTTCCTGATCAATTTATAAAAAAAAAAAATTTAAACACTTTATCTTAAAAATTTGTGTTGAATATAACTCAGTATCACAAAATTGATTTGTAAAATGAAGATTATTCTCACTTATAAACATACTGTTAATGTCAGGTTATATTTTATTTAATACTACTTCCGTTCATTTTTATAAAAGATAAATCATTTTTTATATTTATTAAAACATTGATATATATATATATATATAGTCTATTTAATGGTCAGATACATTAATTTCTCAATGAAAAATTTAAAAGTTCATTTTCTTTTATAAATAAGAATAGAGATAGTATGTGATTTATAACTCATCACCTCTCTCACTCGCTCCTAGCAAGAACTCGACATTTGAAGTGTGACCTAGAGTGCTTCCACCTATAAATATATTATCCGACCGTATCTTATTTAATGTGTTTTTTTTTATAAGCTATCTTATTTAATGTGTGACTTTTAATCATAATGTTAATTGATTCAGTAGTTGACGTTAGACTTGGTAAAGAGAACCACGATTCGATCTCCGCAACTACATTTGAGAGAAAACTGAAACAACTTGATGTAAGAACTCGCTCTAAACTCTAAACTAATAAGGGTCATTCCTCTAAAAACTAGAGGATAAAAATAAAAAATAATAGTGTGGCTTTTAACACACGCCAATAACTCGACATTTGGAACATGACCTAAGTGATCTGATTACAGTAATCTGACCATAGATCTTAGATACATGCTCTAATACAATCTAAAATTTAAGATTTAACCTAACTCAACAATATTATAAAACCAACTTATAATGCGATAGTAATTAATTCTACTTAAAACAAAATTTTCAAATATTTTAGATTCTTCTCATGATCCAACAAACACAATATATAAATGAAGAGATTTATATATATGATGTCTCATCATTTGATTGAAGGATTGATGTCCAAACTATAATTACTCTTATCCCAAATGTTTTTATATGTTTTCTTCGTGACACAAGAGTGTGGATGGGGACCTTTGTTCTTTGAGCATTCTTTATAACACATTAAAGAAGAAACAAACACCACTAAGTAGATAATAATGAGGCTCACTCATTTTAAGGGTCATCAATATATATACACCCACCCTTTAACAAAACATAACAAAAAGGATCAAATCATTAGAACATTAATATTTTTGAACGTTTGAAAAGTGAAGAAGGCAATGGGATCGGATTTCTCTGCTTAGAAGAAAAGGATCTCTTTATGGATTTAATTGTCAATGTGAATAACTTTGCAACTCAATGGAATGATTTGGTTTGCATGTTCACTGACAGATTTTCAACAAAGCATGAAATTAAATTTAGAGGAATTATTAACTGAGGCAAATAGCAAAATTGTGAGTTAACTTATAAAATCATACAACTCAACGAGTTTAAAAATTGATTTCTTGGTTGTTTATAAAAGACGATGTGTTATGTTTGTTTTCATCTAAAAATTTCTCAAAAATCATATTTGTTAGTTGTAAACGCACTAATTTTACACAAAGTGATTAAGTTATTGGCTTAAACATCATTTTCGTCTTTGAATAAACTAAAATAATGTTTAAGACGAATTTTTCTGCAGATTTTCGTTTTAAGGACAAAAATCAAAAAAATTGATTGATTCAGAGATTTATTTAGAACAAAAACCGATACAGAAACTAAAACCAAAATTTCGCGTATTTATAGAGACTAAATGATGTTTAAGCCTAAATTATTTAAACAAACATATAAATTGTTATTCAACTCTTAATCAATCTATAATATTGAAACATCAGTCCTTATAAATTTTCAAATAAAAAAACTATAATATTTAAACATCTCATATTCTTTAACACTCATTCAACGTCTCTTCTCATCATCTCATCTCATGTTATACATCTATCAATTAGTCTCTCTATCTATCTCTTTAATTTATAGCTACACATCTATGTGGGTGTATAACCTTGAAATCAAAGAAAGTAAAAGGTTAGGACAAAAAAAGTAAAGTCATGTACTATATCTCTTTCTTCCTTTTAATTTCTTTCTCTATCCGTCTTTTTATATTGTAAAATTGACAACCTAGCCCATCATTGTTACCACACTCTCTTTGTACTCTGATCCCAATAAAATGCCATGGATCTCATTCTTTATCACATTGTATATTGGAGACACTCCTTTAGCTAAAGAATGCATAAATAAATCAATAAAGAAGTTGTATTAAATTTAAAAAGCTAAGAGAATATAGAAAGAATGACACTTCTTGGTGAGATACAAACCAACCAACATGACTAAGGATTTTAGATTTCTTTCCATATTGTCTCTACCACTTTAAATATCAAATTATATAAAATTAAAATGAATCATATGGCTGTGGATCATTTAACTTTATAGTCAAGGCATTATTTCATACATTGATACGTATAAAAGTCGTATTAAGCAGGGTCATTCCTAAACTTTTAAGTGTTACTCCCAGAATATAAGATTTTATTGCCAGGAATTGTACATATAAGATTAGTAAAAATTAAAGTTGAGATATTATAAAACTATTTGATTATATATATTTGCACAGTACTTAAATATCTAAGCTTGTATATCTTTGCATTGGTACCTGAGAATAGTGTATTGATGTTACTTGTTTCTACTTGAGTTTATACGTGCGAACAATTTACAACTTGGGGATGTAGCTCAAATGGTAGAGCGCCCGCTTTGCATGCGGGAGGTACAGGGTTCGATCCCCTGCATCTCCAAAACTTTTTTTTTTTTTAAAACAATGAAACTGCTTTTGCATGGTCTATATCGGTGTAATTATGTAGCAATGTAAATTGCTTCAATCACTGTTCTCAGGTCCCAATTCTTTCCATAAAATATTTTATTTACTTAAATTCCACCTTAGATTATCTCATCATCATCAACATTTTTATCATTATTGTTCAAACTTTACATTAGCACTTGTGATTACAGTTGTCTTTTCAATATTAAATTTTTTTTTTTTTTAATATGTTTAACAAGTACTCCGTTCCAGAATACTATTATTTAACACGACCCATTTTCTTTTATGATGTAGAAGATCAGACAATGTTACAACCATAAAGCATATTAAGACCTTTTATGTATGACTTTTCAACCAACACCAACATAAAAAAAAATGAAATTGTAGCACAAAATAAAGATGAAATAATTGATGTACGTAGGAAAAGCTTTTGTTTGGGCTTAGCTCAGTTGTTTGTTGAAAAAAACAACATGATTGATCGGGAAATTGGCAGGGTGGGGGTAACACAGAATGTTAGATACATATATGTGAAACAAAACAGAACAAAACAAAGCCTAGCTATGCTATGCTATGCTATGCAGTGTGTAATGTAATAGGTCAGAGGCTATAATCAGAACAAACAAAATCTGCGTATATATGTTTTTGCTGGGATGAAAATAGACCTTTCAAAACACAACTTTGAGCTTTAATGGTCTTTGATTCTTCACAAAATTATGCATGTGTGTCTGCTGCACAATGTTGGTTTTTGAATAGACCTCTTTCTCATCTCAACTACTCTTGTGTTTCTGTCCATACTCTATTTCTATTAATGTGTATAATTGCACATTAGCCTCCTATTAACAAGTCTTACCTAACTTTTTTTGGTACTTTTTTCTCCTTCTCTTTTACTATAAAAAAAGCATTAGCACAAAAATATACTAATGCATTGTACTCTCATTTTGACAACAAAATTATTAATTAAAGGGTTAATTAATAAGTTTTTTTTTTTACTCTTGTAAAGTTTTTAGTTGGATAACCTCTTCCAATGTAAAAATTTCATTATTTACCCTTATTTGTTGACTTTTTACCGATATGACAGTTGATTTTTGTCTGTCACATCAGCAAAAAGTCCACATACGGAGTAAATGATACAGTAAAGTCTTTAAATTGTATGTGATAATTATATGAGATAAATAAAAATTCGCCCACAAAGAGTAAAAATATATTAACCCTTAGTTAAATAGTAAACAATAATTAGAAAATAATGTTAGGGTTTCTTCACTTGTTTATGTTGATCAAGGGGAAGTTAATTAGCTAGCAGTTTGCTTATAGCATTACTAATGGAATGATAAAGTTATTATAAACTCACAAATATAAAGTGGAATGATCAGAGATTAAATTTCGGTCATAGACATTCTATCTAATAATTTCAGTATTTTTTATAAGTTAAGCTAGACATCTAAACATATATTTGATTTGTTAAAGCATGATAATATATTGTAAAGGTCATGCTAAACTGTAAACATGGTACTTTTTATTTGTACTTGTAGCAATAAACACATAAAAAGTTAAATTATTGTGATATTTAATTTGTAGCTGTAAAATCTAGATATACCCACAAATTTTATATATAAACATAAAATTAATCTCATGGTCGTCATATTTCATGACCAAAATAAATTAAATTAAATATGATGGTCTTTAATTTGGTCGTAGTCAATATTTACTTTTTTTATATATCAAGAAAACCCTCCAATGTGATCTCAACATGCTTGCCAAAAAGATTTATGACTCCAAAGTTAAAGTACTAAGGACAATATATTCCAAATCATTCCAACTTTATTTCATCTCAATCAAAAAATATGAAAGATCGGAAAAGAATGCAATGCTGAGAGAAAACTGAGAAGGGCTATATAGTATAGATTTTTTAATCTAGGAGAGAATAAGTATATTGCATATGTACGTAACAATTATTTGGAATTATTATCTCAAATTATTTCACATTGCCCTTAAACCTGTCCCATACATACATTCTGAGACAGTATGGGGGATGTCCGACACAACAATTGAGTTAGATAGAGTTGATGTGCCTAGTTTTCAATCTGTCTTCCCCTTTTGTCCATTCCAATTCAATTATTCACCTCCTTAGTCCTTACATCTCAATGTACTACAGTATTGTTCTATTCGGTCCAAATTCTCAACTCTAAGAGATGAAGCTACGGTGGTTGCTGCGGTGGTTTTCAGCTCCTTGACAAAGCTTGACAAAGGGGGGTTCCTGCACAAAAAGGAACTCCGACGCTCAAGTCAGTAAGTGTGGCAGAAGAGAGAATTAGGGTTCAGAATCATACTAAGAGGTGGTGTGAAACCACCTATTTATAAGCATTTTGCCTTGACGGATAAGGATGATTCCGTGTAGGAATCTTGGCCGTTGGGATTCGTGACGGTTTATCTAACGGATGAAAGTGCAAGGCCTAGACGTACCCGTCTACAACGCAAGCCCTGTAGCTTTAAAGTGGAATGCACTTGGAGTCTGTGACGGGTCCCCATGCATAGTGGGCCTGGATTATGGGTTTGCCTTGGGCCTATAGCCAGTCCAAAACAAGTATAATATAATACATGCATTTATTTATTAACATAGACCATGAAGACATAAAATAGTACTCTATTAATTTTTTTTTTACAATAAAATATAATTAACTTCTTAATACAAATGTATTTCTATTTTTGCGTGGAAAGTTATTAAAAAAATCACTAAATTCATTTGAGTTTGACTCAGTTAATAGAGACATCACAATATATATGCAAAAGTCGAGGTTCAATCAAATCTCAAACACTTCGCTTATTCCTGAGAAAAATTTAGTTGCAATGTTACTTGACAATCATTGAAAAGATTTAACTATTTTCTCATGAAACTAGTACTCCTATTAATTTGAAGAACTTTAGACTATAATCAAGTATATATGAATTTATTTTTTGACTCAAATAATGAATAATCAAGCATGACTTTATACTCAAAATAAAGAAAAAGGGGATTAAAGTCGTTATCATGGTTCTGATCAGTTTGCAGCATTTTGATGTGCGCAAGATAGTAGAGTAATAACTTTTGAGGCAAAAAAGCTTTTAAGTAACAGATTCAAAATTAGATTGTTAAGAATAAAAAGTTACCACTATTATAGTCAAAAAGCTTCACAGATCACCTTTAAGTCTTTTTTTTTTGGACCCCGCTTTATTGAGTAATAATAACTAGCAATAAGAAATTGATCTATTACTAGTATGTATTTAAATCATTGGATTGAGTATCAAATCAAAAAAAGCTTCCCTCATATCTTTATTTTGATGTCCTCAATGCTCAAGCATGCATCAACAATGCACAAAATCAACAAATTCCCACCAAAGGACATATATAACAATGGAATGTAATTTGATCTCTTAGGATTGAGTGTTTATTCCATAATAAAGAGTCACTTTTTACAAAATAATAGTATCAATAATAATATTGAACTTGAATTTGAATCGTCTAATTTTGATTGAAAGACCAACGATATTTCAACTGCATGAAAATAATGCGGAGAATCTCTAACTGTAGGGGAGCTGAATGTCGATAAATAATAGAGATGATAATATACAGAGAAAATTAAGGGAATAAGGTCTGACTTAAGGAAGCATATAGGAAAATGACAAGGGGAATGAAGCCATTAAGTTACAAGAAACAAACAAGTTCTTTGAAGTTTGAATTAAAAACGCATGCACTATCAAGCTGACACAAAACTATCTCTTATTCTCTCTTTCATATGGCTCTCCTTTTCAAGTTTTTCTCTCTTAGCAAGGATTCTCTTTCCCATTTCAAAAATTCCATCACTTCTCTCAAGAGATAGTACTATAGATTCTACTTCACACTTTTTGTCTTCTCGATCTCATCATCCATAGAATATATGAATGCACATTCTTGATTGAATTAAATTATACAAATAGTAGTATCATTATGTCTACCACCTTTAAATTTTGCATGGAAATTTTAAGTGCTTAATTAGCTAGAGGATGAATGATCCTTTTTTGTCACTTTAATTAAATTATTATTCTTAAGCTTTTCATACCTTTAATTAATAAAAAGACTCCACTTCCACTCTTAGTGTCATTATTGCAGCTGAGTTGGTGGGGATGCATAGGTTACTTTTATCAAATTGGTTTATGCTTTTTTGGTAGGAATGTCTCTTTGCTTGAGCTTCTGAATCTCTTTATTCTTATACTTAGTGCCAACTCTTTATCACACTTTGACAGTGACAATAGTGAAATATTCTAATTTGTTTACTATTCTGCTTAAAAGCCAGTCTATCACAAATTTGCAATATTTGCTGTACAAATATTTAAGCCATGTTAACTGTGACCGATTCCAAAAGGAGGTTTTAGCAGAGGTTAGGTTCACTTTGGTTTAACTTTATTATATATATATATAAAAGGCCCTTCAAACAATTTAAGATTCTTCATTTACAAAATTATATACTCTGTCAATAAATTAAAAAACTTAAGTTCACTTAGTTTTTGTTTTGATTTTGAATTTAGTTAAATTAAAATTTAAATGATAAGAAATTATGTTTTTTGATAATTGATAAAAAAAAATTATAAATTATAAATAAAACATGCATCCACCTGAAAAGCTTATAGCTCACATACGGCCGGACTCGGGCAACAACTTTGGAGCCCATATTTAGGTTGGGTCGGCCCAATGTGGACGGATAACCCATTTTGACAGTTATACCTACGTACAGTACTACATAGCACTTCTCACGCTCGAGGCGAGGCATAGTACTTATGGTGCTATTGTTGATACATAGTGAGTGTCTGAGTGGCCAAGGTGGGGGTGTGCATTTCAGTCTTGGTACAAGGACATGGTTGACACTTGAATAACAGTTTCCTTTAATGATCAACCAACTCAACTACATGAATCATTCACGTACATTTTGTCAAATGGTACCTGTATTAGACCATCTCATTTTTAAGCTCACTCAACCTAGTAGGGGTGAGTTATCAGACTTGCAGGACTATTGATGATATATAATTCATATCTAAATAGCAAATCAAACACTAAGCCACTCATACTCTGCATGAAACTCGATTGAACCACAAAAACAAGCGTCAGGGGCCAAATATTAAGGCAGCATGGTCAAAGAGTCAACTGAACTAGCAAGAATTGTCATTTTCATATGCGTTGCTACTCAACAATCTAAAGTTACATTTCTAGAGCATTGATATCAGAAGGTTCTAATACAGAAACTCAAATTCACCCAATCTTTGATAGGAAGAGCCAGAAAATCTTATAAGTTTCAAAACTGATTTCTTATGTTGCACCACGTTTCTGTCAGTGGTCAGTCAATTGATATACAAGGATTTACAAGTGCAAAAATAATTAAAACAGTAAGAGGTTCCAATATCTACATAGGCATTTACACCTACATTTATCCTACCTATTATAGTAATGAAAGAATCTTCTAAGCATTCTATACTATATTACCCGCATAACTTCAGATTGGTGGTGACAGTCAAACCAACTGTATGTTGATAGAACATGACAAGTTAAACCTCTGCAAGCATCAATCAAAATGGTAGATCACATTCATGCAAGACCGTGACAACGGCTGTCAAGAATCACCATTAAGTCTTGGATACTTGAGAGTAGGGAAGTTGTGCATACCTTCAGGGTTTGCTTATTACAAGAGCAACAACCCTTAACTACTTGTAATCAATTCGACCTTCTTTCCTACCATGCAAATGATGAGGAATTTTTTCCTCTTGGTCCATACTATGTCCTTCTTGATCAGCATTTCTAGTCACAATTCTTAAAGGGTGTGCCTCGGTGTTGAATACCCATTCATCAAGAGAGATAACTGAAGGAGGTGAAAACAAGAGATAGAGGTATTTGAGGGTTTCAGCAAGGAAGAAGCTCTGCATCATATTATCTTTCTCGCCTGTAGTCACCTGGGTAAATATTCAACTGTGGCTTAGTTATGTTCCTTAGTGCACAAGTTAGAAAAAGAACCATAATCTTTAATAATGCATAAGAAAAAAAGGAATCTATGAACACAATCTGTTCTCAATTACATTACTTAAATCATCTCATGCAACCAATTTCTACAGGATTTTCCTCTCATGTCTATTAGCACATTTTGGCAACGCAATTATATGTACCAAACAGAACGAGTTCGCAACAAAACATGAATACTTTGATAAAAACATGCAGATATTCCAAGGCCAAGAAAGCAAATCATTTTGGAGAAAAAGGGAAGGGCTTAAAGAATTTCTTACATCTTTCAGCCCAACATATCCTCCCTCAGTGCGAGAGTTATTTTCAAATGCTTGGAAAATATCCCAACCCCATTCTTGGTATGTTTTGTTTCTAGTGAAACGCCAGAGGTAGAACAGAGATTCAATTGTTTCAGGTCTTTGGATATTCCATGAGGTACCAACGTTCATATCCTACAATTGTATTTACCTTAGCACATAGCATCTAAAGGGTATTTGAAGAACAATGTGAGAATGAAAGATCCAAACCTCTCCTTTGCGAAAGTAATAGTTCTCCCCTGCTAATTTAGTTGGCGTAGACTGGTAAAAATTGTAGCAGGTCCACGCAAGCTGCACAATTAGATGCAACATAATTACATAATTCAGTAGAAGTTTGAAAGAAAAATGGCAATGAAAACCAATAATTTTTGCACAAATTAACACTTGTAACTGAAAAACTTTTTTCCTCAGAAAAAGTTAATTAATAAATGTTCATTTAAATCTAAAACTTCGGATGCTTTGCAGTGTGGTCGAATAGAGAAGTTACGGTCTGGCTTCTGGAGGCAATCTAGTTCTTTATTCTGTTTTGAAATCTGAATGATGGTTCCAATTCGTAGGGTAAAAGGCAAGAGTAATGTTGGGATTAAATTCAAGTAAAATTTATTGAGAGAAATTGTGTTGGTCTTAATAAAAGGACTGAAAGTGCAATGAAACAAAATATTAGCAAAAGCACCGATCATAAATATATCCAGAACTACTTGGCACCTAACAAAACCACTGCAAGAATTAAATATACCAAAAACTTGAGGCAAGTTTCAGCTTGTTTACTCGATAAGCCGTCAATCAACAATAAATTACAGATAAAATATTAAGAGTAATTGTAATGTATATGATGATTAATTAATTCGACAATTATTGTTCTTAGAAAGTTAAATCCTCCGCCGGACAACATAAGCGTGTAGGAGAATTGATCCTTTGGTATTATATTTCTTCAACAAAAATGCAAGGTAACTTGGAAAATTTCAGGTTTTGCAGCACCTTTTGGGAGGCATTTTGTCATCCAGAGGCTTCTTACCTTAACATTATTCATATATAGGCGTATTTTTCCTTTTCGTTCCCCATTTACAAGAAGATTATCAAAACCTGAACAGTTTGAACTGCCCAAAGTTTTGTAGACAAAATGAGTGATGACAAATTCCACAAATACTTTTAAAGTATTACCTCCTCTGCAAGAGCCATAATTTTTCCACCTTCTCCAGGGCCGTAGCCAGGTGATCCCAAAGCCAGCATTCCAGGAACAAAACATGCTAATTCATCCATCTGAAAAAGAGACAAGAAGATCAAAATAATTATTTTCCATAATATACATCTAAATTAAATGAATTTCTTTTCTAAATAGAACCTTGTCGAAGAGTGAATTTCCAAGTTTCTCGGATATATACAGAAAAGATGATGGGGTTGACTTCTTAATCAAGCTTTGCAGACCTTTCATTGATGTCTCCCACATTTCCCTGGATACACATTTTCTCGCACATTTAAATATACAGGAGTCCAAATGTAGGTTTATTTCCAAGTTTAAACTTCATAATGAGTAAAGCACAAAAAAGGGCATCCCAGGTGACTGTAGCATATTCACATAATGTGAAGAAATGTTATTCAAATGACAGGTGTTTTGTAGAATGTTCACAGAGAATAGCAAAATTTGTTCTGTTAATTATAAAAATAGTTGCAAATTTACAATTTTGGGTGCAGGGTCTATGAAAAAGACCGCATATACTTTGGCTTCTTTCATAAAATTATGGCAACCAAATATGTGCATGGTGCATTAATGAGAGACCAAGTACATGACTAGTGACACAGGAGAGCTGGACCATGCAGAGATAACAAAATATGCAATTTTTAAAGGACAGTAGACATTCTAAGTTCATTACCTGTAAAACTTTACCGTTTCAGTCCTGTTTCCTTGTATCCAAGCCTTGAGAAGATACTCATAGAAGCTGCAGCACAGTAATTGGCAGCCTTTTAATTATGTGAAGAATGAATTATGAAATGACTAGAAATTGTCAAGACGTCTACAATCTAGCGATGGTTAAGCAAGCTAGTTGATATTTTCAACATATTTTCGCACTGGTAGTACCGTTGAACAAAAAACAAGCAACTAGTTAAGTTGAATAATCAATTCTGGTATTAGTTACCCATCTTCTTCCTATAAAATATGTAATTGTAACATATGCATGCATGGAAACATCTCTAATCACAGATGAACCATCACTAAAGTGTAGGTCAACATATTAAAGAACACCGTGCACCTTTGCTATCATTAAACTTCAACTCCAGTTTAATCCATGTTCCTAGTAACCATAATGCATGATTGATGGGCAACTAAATTAAATCATTAAGTTCTATATTAAATTCCGTTTATAATCTCACTATTCAATTCCTCGTTGAAGGTTGACAATGACAACCTCTATCTTCCAAATTTCAAAAAGGCTCGTCAATAAGTTATTAAAAACAAAATTTAGCTTAAAGTTTCAACCGAATTTTCTTTGCAGACATAGTTAACCAATTCAAAAAAAATGGCCAACAACTGTAAGATAAATGACAATGCTATAAAATGTTATCAGTATCATCACCTATCACCCATAGCACCAAATGTAATTGCTCCGGCAGATTTAGTTCCAGTTAGTGGATTAAGATATATGGGAAGCAACCCATCCTCAGGAAAACTTCTATGAAGCTCTTTGATGACCTTCTCAGCCTGAAATATCAGAATGTCAATACCTCAAAATTGACATAAGAATAAACTTCCACTCTCTTTCACAATCACAACATTGCCAAAATCAATACAATTGGGGTGAGCAAAACTCAAAAACAATAATGAGTTCACCTCAAAAGAAGATACTAACAACGTTGAAAACTAATGGTTGCCAGGAGTATATAAATATTCTGGAAATCCATCATAAGCGGCAAAATATTACCGTTTCCTGGTACTTGGGATCTTTTGTCCTTTGAGAGAGAGCTATAAATTCAAGCTGCTCCGAACCAGAATCTGCAAGAATACTGTTCCCCTAGTATTGGAGAACAAATTATTAAAAACATAAAACTAACAACAGCTACGAAAATATTCCTAGTTTCCTTATAGACTATTCCAGCAATGCATTTCTAATAGTAAATAGATGCAAACAAGATTCATTGATTTTTTTTTCAATTAAATAAAATCAGATAACATTTGCAAGAAAACATAGAGAGTAGACACTAACAGACTACAAACCCAACAGAAATGGTGGATGTTAAGTTAATAATATTACTATGATAGGGACTTGGATATTATGAGGTTTCCAAGTCCCACGTCGAGTAGTACTTAAAAATTCATATTAGCAGTGGACATGATTATACAAAGATCACACAGTATCCAAGTCTCCATGTTTAATTCCTTAACAATAGAACACAGTTAGGAAAGAATGTTGTCTGATATAAAACAGTGTCTTTATATGTGCAGACTGCAGAATTAGCTTTCGGAAAGTAACTGAAGTATGTAGTGAGGCCCAAACATACCCGCGTCCACCTAGGGTTATTTGTATTGCCATAAGCCAAGTTAACTCTGTTATAAGGGATTCCTGAAGGTGTATTCCAAGCTGGCAGCAGCTTATCTGCAAGTTCTCTAGCCTTTTCAAGGAAGACTTCATCGCCGGAGAGATCGTATGCACTAAGAAGCCCACCCAAAACTCTGAATAGTGAATATAACAAAAATAATAGACAGGTGAGTGAAAATGGATTACAAAGCACGAGCAACATGTGCAGCAATTGGCAAAGTTACAGCAACTATCAGGTAGTTGAGAAATAACTTCAATAAATATAAGATTGAACCTTCTAATTCAACCTTATGGTTGTCTCAAACACACTAACTTCGATGTTCTTGTTGAAATACAATGATTTCGCAATCCACCTGCAACATTTATTAAATTAGATGCTTTAAACATAGCAAACCTACAATACAAAAACTGGAACTATGCCGAAAAACTTACTCTCTAGCTCTTTTAAATTGGGCATCAAGGCCCATTATAAATAATGTGTCAAGAGAATCTACTAAAGTTGCCCCTAGACCGCCAAAACTGTCAACGCCAGTCATTGATCGTGGCTGAGAGGAATAGCAAGCTAATTAGTTACAAAATTCAGACTTTATCAAATAGGGAGTTGAAGAGTCAAAATGCAAGTGAATACTATAGCACAACATTTACAAGGGGAAACACCATTTCAAAAGGAAAAGTTGATAAACTCGAATACATAATATCAAAATCCAACTTAATGAAGTCCAATACATGGCTAGTTTATCAACTTTTCCTAGTAAAACATATATAACTTAAATACCTTAATTCAAAAGGACATCATTAGAAGCAAAACAAGAAACAAACATAATCAACAAGTAGATAAACAAGGTAAGAACATAATAAAAAAAACCTTAAGCTCATCCTTGCCCCAAGCATACTTTTCATAAGATGTCCATGCATGAAGCATAGCATCCTTAACTTTCTCTCTTCGTTGCAAACTAATAGGATCATCCTCAACAGAAACACCCTTTGTAAATTTATTGATATTTTCATCAATTTGAAATCTTTCTCTTGAGCCTTTCATATCCCCCTTTATACCTTCTAGCTGCCATTTCAACTAACTCAAATTAACCCACCAAAAAAAATGCTAAATTTAACAACCCTTTGAAAAAATAAATAAATAAAAATTTGTAATTTTTAACAGATCTTACTGTTTTTTGCAAGCGTGTAACCTCTTGTTTTAATCTCAAAATATCCTCCTGAATAAAAAACATAGCATCATAAAAATGAAATTTTGAAAAAATAAAATGAATGGGACTTTTTTATTTTTTATTAAAAAAAATTAAAGCTTTACCTGGTGTTCTCTGTTGAGTAATTGACGATCATAAACAAACCATGCAAGAGAAATGAAAATGAGAATGAGAAATGCAAATCGTTTAGGTCTTTTAATGTAATAACGAGGTTGAACATAACGCAATGCGGAGGAAGATGAAGAATTTTTCCTCGCCATAATTGAAAAAATGTGATTACAATGATGAATAGAGAAAAGTGGAAAAGGGAAAAGAAGTAGTAACAAAGAGGATGAGAATGTAAGGAGAATAAAAGTCGGAGGAAGAGGAGTTTCTGCGTTCCACGATTTTGGAAGGAACGAACGAACGAGCGACAGAGAGAGAGCAAGGTGAAGATTGTTTGTGGCTATTTTGTTATTGGTTCATTTCTTTCTTTTCTTTTTTAACTAGGACAAAATTTGATTCTTTTATTTTTTACTTTATTTTAGTTGTTAGTTAAGCTGAGGACAAGATGAAAATAATATTGATAGAGATATTTATACGATTTTTATCCCTTCATAATTTAAGAATATTTACTCCTAAATTCAATTATGTTTGAATTGATATAAATTTTTATAAAACTTATATGAAATGTTTGATGTATCTAATTCATAATATAGTCTAGATACATCAAACATTCTATGCATCTAAAAAATAAATTTCTTCTTGTAATAAGGGCGAGAGAGATTATATCATTAGATTGAAAGTTTATATTATATATTATCTCCGTTCTATTTTAAATTTCACAGTTGACCAAATCACACACTTTAAAAAAAAAGTGTAAATGAAAGAGAGAATATTTATTTTACTAAAAAATATGTATTTGAGTTATTTTTTCTCTCACTTAAACATAATGATTGTTTTAAGAGATAAAATAGAAAAAATTAATGTTTTAAATAGTACATGACATTTATTTTCAGACAAACAATTTGGGTCAAAACAAGTATAATTACTTTGAGACAAATAATTGTCCTAAATAAAACAATTAAGTATATTTGCGTCAAAAAAACAATTAAGTATATATTGATTCGTAATTCGATCCGATTGAAAAAAAATACGGTCACCCATAAGCATAGCTAGGGTTCCAGATTCCAGTCGTGGTTGGTGATGGATTCTCTGTTAGCAAATTACGCATCTTCTTCTTCTGACGACGACGAAGAACAACAACCAATCCCATCATCTAAAACGGCGTCGTCTTCTTCTTCTTCTTCCTCCCTCTTCAACTCTCTTCCCCCTCCCAAACAACAACCCTCTTCCGACATTCCCTCCAATCTCCCTAAACCTATTTCCCAAATCCCCAAAAAGATCGTTCAATTCAAACCCCCTATTATTCCATTACCAAAACCCACCCAATCTCAACACGAAGATGACGACGAAGAAGAAGAAGAACAAGAACGAATTAATAGAAGAAGAAAGTTCGAGTCTTCAATTCAAACTCCATCTGTTAAATCATTCTTATCCACCATTCCAGCACCTAGAAACTCTTCCACCCTTGGTGTTCAATCAAGTTCAGGTTCTGCCCGGAGATCAATCCTAGAAACCACTACACCTGCGCTGCCGGTGCCGGTGCCGAGTCCTGGTGATTCTGCCGTCGCAGAGAGCAATGTTCCGGTTGATCAGAATTCAGGGGATTATGAAAATTACCAATATGCCACCGATCAGTATGATAGTTATGGGAATTACCAATATGCCACTGACCAGTATGATAATTCTGGTGGTGCTAGCAGTGGCACTGCTTCCAATGGTGATGGCTATGGGAATTATGGGGCATATGAGGATTATGGGCAATATGAAAGTAAGTGGATTGATAGGTCGGTGGTGGCAACAACGGAGGTGCCGCAGGAGGCTTCTGGGATTAGAGAGAGTTTGCTGAAGTTTACTGGGAAAAGAGGTAGGAAAGATGTGCCGGTGGAAGTCATTGAGGTGAAGCAAGACGAGTTGATGAAGAACAGACCAACAGAGGATAAAGCCAAGCTAACCGGGATAGCTTTTGGACCTTCTTACCAGGTATTCTTCACTTTTCATTTATCTTGTTAGGGCTGTTTTTATGGTTGATTTATATATAAATATATCTTACAAGAAAGTACACTCATTGTTACTGAGATGATAATGTTATAATGGATGAGTTGTAACAAGACTAAAATATAAATAAAATTAGAAATTAAACTATTAAGTAGAAAAGATAATAGATTCCTGTCTTAGATGATTTGGATTTGTGTGGACTGTGGAAAATATGTGTATAAGCAGCACTAAGGAGGTTAGACCAAATGGATGATAGTATATTAGTCAGAGATAGTGGGAAATTAAGGAAAACCATGGAACAGAACTTTAAGAATTTGAGTTACATTATAGTCCTTATGCATGATTCTTGATTCATGATAAGAGAATTTTGTTTTGTTCCGTGTAGCTTGTCTTCACCTAGTGAGAAAAGATTATGGTTGTTATTATTGTTTTTGCTGTTGCTGCTGATGTTGTGTGTATTATGATTTTTGTGATACTTAGATTTGGTTAATTTAATTGTCAACGTGAACAACTACTGTCTACTAGGCTTGTACTTTTTGTGCATGTTTGTGTTATATTCAAATGGTAGTAAGGCAAGGTTTGTGAATCTTGTTAAATCATACTTTACATGAAAATATGTTCAAAATTTCAAATAGTATAGGAGATCTAGTAAACTCAATAGAGGGCAGGCTTATCAGATACCAATTGGAGTGTATTCAAGAAAAACCGTAAAACGTGTTTACTAAGAAAAAAAATAACTACATTGTTACAGCCGTTAAGCTCCTTTTATATAGCACAGCAGCTATAGATAAAAGAAATCCTAAATCACATAATAGATTTAGTTATAGCTATCTAGAATAAAGTGAATCAAAACATATTAAAAAGCACAAGTAAAATGCAAAATAACACTGGTAAAAGACCTCAAACTTTATGTTGGATGAACAATACCCATCTAGCAATAGTCCAAAGAGCAATCTGTGGAGATGTTTAAAGGCAGGGTTCATGTGTTTATATTTGTTCCTGAGGCAGTGGTTAGGTATGAACAGCTGAATGCAGGGTAGAAGGCTTCAAACATGGCATCGTATGTGTTTGTGAACAGCAAACAAAATTCATGGCTTATGATTTTGAAAAAGGGGCCATTGTTTTTAATTGTGATTTGGTGGACTGTCATTGTCTTTCTCCCCCCTAAAAAGTACGTTCCTGTTGTTACTATTTTGTATTTATCAAATTTCTTTTCTTTTGTAGCCTGTTTCTGCAAAGGGAAAGCCTTCAAAGCTGCTTAAGAGGAAACATCAAATTGGTTCGTTGTACTTTGATATGAAACAAAATGAAATGAAACTAGCTGAGCGCCGTGCAAAGGGCATGCTTACCAAAGCTGAAACACAAGCGAAATATGGATGGTGATTTGGGGACAATGCTGTAATTTTGTTGTAACATGATTCACAGAGTGAGCTTTCAAATGCAGCTCTTATGTTTCTGTATGTATACAGATTTCAAAGGATTAAATTTATCATATAATCTTAGTGTGGAATTTTGTACGTGGAGTTCTATTCGTTACAATGAATAAACCCATTTTCTTTTGAATAAGCTTTAAAGGTCTTTTTTGGATATAATTATTGTCATTTAATCATTCATCCTTGAATTTTGTTGAACATAAACAAACAAATGCATTCAATAAATTGTAAATAGATTGATCAAAATTGTTATAAAAATTATTGTCTAACCAGAAAAGGAATCCTTTTACCATTTCTGTCACCTTTATATGCCTTATTTGTTTGCTTGTATTCATGCTCAGCAATGAAACCAAAATGCTTTCTTGAGAAGGAAGGACATTACT
This sequence comes from Trifolium dubium, assembly GCA_951804385.1. Classification (NCBI taxonomy): domain Eukaryota; kingdom Viridiplantae; phylum Streptophyta; class Magnoliopsida; order Fabales; family Fabaceae; genus Trifolium; species Trifolium dubium. The sequence continues at coordinate 34,804,644 of OX638073.1, forward strand.
AATTTACTGTAAGGCAGTTTTAAATATGTATTATACCAAGGTATTCGGGTAACATGTTGTGTAAATCATTTCCTTGTCTAAAGCAATATTAATAGTCACATCTAAATGTGAAGGCTCCAAGCTATTTACCTTAACGATGTTAATTCTTGTAAGTCTGATAAAAATATATATAACATTGGTTACGTCTGATCCAAGCAGATGTGTACAGGTCACCTCCATTTCTCTTTACTAAGAATTTAAAAGATGCATTTTCTCATTTTTATAGATCAAATGTATTCGTTCAACAAAAATTACACATAAAAATTTGTAATGATGCACAGATAGATGAAATAGCTTCCTTGTGAAACTGCCCAAGTCTATCACTTGAAATATGTCTGATCAGAATGTTGAACCATTGAACCCAAAAAATGAGCGCTGCACCAAAACACAGATAAAATGAGATCTACAATGTACACGATGAAGTAAAAGAACGTATATTACAAAAAGATATAACTTTTACACTCATCTCATGGAGGGGAAGCTGTTTGAATTGTTATTGTTGACACACCACACCCTCCATGATAATGTTTAGAAAACAAGTTTCAGCAAATTCAAAATAGTAATAATGAACTGGTTTAACAAAATGATAGGAACTAGTGTCTTATTAGTTATTACAAAAGCATAGGGAAGTTTCTTAAAAAATCGAACCAATGGGTTCAACCGGTTGAACTTTAAATAAGCCTTTACCACAGTTTGGTTATTTTGATGGTTCAATTGCAGTTTACTTCCAATTCAAGCTGTTTAAGGTGGTTAAACCATATCAGAGCTCGCCGGTTCAATGTCAAGTTTGGCTTTAAAAACATAACTTTCTTGCTTTGCACTTCATAATGCAAAAATTCCCCAACTGAAACAAAATGACAAGCAACCTCCCTATAAATCCCTTCCTCTTATATTTATATTATATACATCACATCCCAACCTAACCAACTACGGGTTACCTTACCAATCACAAAATAACATATTCCATTACTGTTTTATATAGCTGAAAACATTTCCATAAAAGCCTATAAATTTTGGAAATTAAATATTCACCTTTGAGGTGAAATATTCCTCAAGGACAATGTCTTCACAGTCTCACAAGTCATAAGCTAATGTTTTGGTGCTATTACCCCAACACTTTGAGATGAATACACAGGAAATAGAGTACCATGGATAACTAACTACTTTGGCTGTTATTGCAATCAAAGTATTGGTAAACAACATCAGAATTCAAAATCTACTTAAAGTATTAGCAACAAATTTTCCAATAACAGCATTAACTTAAAACCTATATATATTTTTGGTCAAAAAAAAAACCTATATATATTTTGGCTCCTCCATGACAGCATATATAAGCTATCAAAGAACAGAAAAAAGCAGAAATTTACCTGCACATCATAAAACTTGATGTAGAATCTGGAGCTATCAATGTATAGCTTAGTTTGAAGGATTTCAGCAATAGTAGAGCTCAGTTTCCCATTAACATCTGGACCAAGGCCCCCAATTGATACCAGTTCTCCATAGGCAGCTGGCTCTTCAGTTCCACCAAATGCAATAGGCACTCCACCATTCAACAAAATCATCACATACTGAAACACAAACCCGACAACATTTTATTCAAACAAACAAGAAAACAAAGTTCATAGCTAAAACTACTATGTAGTTTTTAAGAAATGGGTTGGATAAAGTTTTGTTATTTACAGAGTAATTTCATCAAACAACTGGTGGTGAATACTAAGAAACAAGGTTGAAAAAGGAAAAGAGTAAAAGTGGGCTTAACGGATTCAGGTTTTCCGATGATCTTTGCAACAGCTTTGGTGGCATCTCTGAGAATGTCGGAAGCAATAACAGGATCGACGGGGACGTTGGTGAAGAGGTTTAAAGTGGGCATTGCGTTGCCTGTTGCTACTGCTACACTGACTGACACACACCCTTAAGGATAAGGTGTCTCTTCAGTCTTCTCCACACACACACCAAACCAATTCGTGCGGTGCTTTCAAGATGCTGTTTTTTGACTTATAACTTAGTTTGCTACTACTATTTGGTCACCAATATTTATTTTACAATGCATTTTTTTTAGTTCTTGTACCAATATTTATTTCAATTCTCTCCAAAGCGCAGAATCAAACTGTAACCATTTCTACAAAGTTTAATGTCAATTACGACCGGACCAACTAACATTTTGTTACATGCATTCTTTTACATAGAGAAAATTTATAGTGAGAAAGAGCACAAACATTTATATTGATCTCCTTTAACGGGACTTGAACTAGAAACTTATCGATTCAAGACATTTTCTTTAGTTTAACTACACTTTACATCATTTAAGAACTTATGATATAATCATGTAAATTTGTTGTCATTTTAAAAATAACTACAACAAAATGATAGACTCTCATTAAATGTAATTGTAAAATAATTTACACCGATAGCGCATGACATTTTAACAACACATTAGGGATTTAGGGACGAAATTTCAGCAATGATAGTGACAACAGACAATAGTAGTTGGCAATGCAAACTTAAAAACAAATAGATATAAAATACAGATTCAAAGCCACACTATTGATCCTAAGGTTAAGCTTCAAAGAGTCGTGCACATATACACTACCAAACTGAACATCCAGAAAATGGTTAATAACTTAATATTTCATTACATTTTCTATCGTATTACACAACTCTTGGCCACATTGAGAATTACACCATCAAATTATGATTATCAGATAAAAAAAAACATGTTTTTTGTTACTTCATAATACATTCCAGCATTAATCCTCTCCGATCAGACCTAACTGGGACATTTTGGATCAAGATGATGTCCCCGTTGAGAGACAAATTTAAAGTCTGAAAGTACTATAGTCCCCTAGACCGGAAGATCCATAACCATTGTAGGGTTGTGAGGGCAAGGAAGATGAGGGATAGGATGAACTGCCCAATTGAGAGTACGAAGACCTCAAACCTGCATCTAACCTGCCATAATTACTAGCAATAGTTTCGTTGTGATTGGTTATGACTTCCTGTAATATAGAAAGACATTTCAATCAGAAAAAGTGTGCTTAATAATCTATTCTTCCAACATTAACTAATTCCTTGATGATGATAATAAGAATCCAGTAAAAAGTATCACTATGATATAATGAATGAGTGTAAGATGTGTGAAAAATAAGAAATAAAAATCAGTAATAATTGTGCCAAAGTTGTAATCCTTATTTGATTAGTAAAACAGCCAGCATACAAGGATTATACCCGTACGGGTTTTTATATTAGGTACTGTTGTCAGTGCCAAATTTAGACCAGGGATATAATAAGGACTTTAGGTATTGTTGCCAGTGCCAAATTTGGACCAGGGATATAAAGTTACAAAGGATTTGATTATTCAGTGTAGTAAGGAAAAAACTAACAAATGCTCATCCAAACATAATGGCTATATGTATCAAGAAAACAAAAGGTCACCCGTTTTGACTTTTAGCTACACCTGAATACTATCCTGGACCCTGGGTAAGTTTATAACAGCACTTAGGAAAATTGAAACTAATATTTTCCTTTGACTGACCTTCACTCTTACCAATATACCAAGATGAAACTATTTTCATTTCTTTTAATTCCTAATTCCCTATTATCAGAAACAGATTAATATATTTAGTCTCGCATTTCTTTCTCCTTTAACTATTTATCTTTCAATTCTTCCATTTTAATATCAACCATCAAGTAGTATAAGTATAACTAATAGACGAGACGAGGAACAGGGGTATCAGCTGATAGCATGTAAAACATTCCAAAAAATTAAGCATTATGCATTTATACCTACATAAATGAGCAAGGAATTAAGACGTAAAACATGCTGAAAAATCAATTAGTACATATGCTGATGCATATCTCACTATAAAATAACGGGACTGGAAAAATGTAAATTTCTCTTCATAGGCCCAAGTATATACCTGAATCAATTGTTGTGCCGTTTGAACTTGAGATGAGGTGCCTTTTATTTCTACAATGATTTCATCAGGCACCCTACTCTCCTGCACGGTCAATATGGCTCCACTAGTACGTCGAATGTAATCAATATTAGTCCCTTGAATACCAATTATGTCCTCTGCATACGACAGTGGTATTTGCATTGTTTGTATTACCTGACAGGGGGGCAACAAATCAACATGAATGGTGGGGTTTAAAATTTGGACCACACGAAGGTAAGCGAATAAAATGCCTTGCATAAACACTTTGTATATAATTATGATGCATTATTATTTTTCAAACAGTTGGTAAAGTAAATGATGCTTGTCACATTTTCAAGGAAATGTACACATCAAACAGAACACAAATGAAAACTGGGTGCTTAAAAGTTAAAACTACTTACAGTAGTTACAATGGAAGCACTGGCACGATTAAATGCTGAAGGACGAAGACCAGAAATTGAAGAATCTTGTCCATATAGTGACATTGTTGAGGAAGAGAGCAATGAATCCAATTGACTTTCACGATCAGCAAAGAAAGAATCCCTTTTTGATGACAGAGGAATATCAGCAACAATGCTAGGTTGTGAAGCACTGTGCAGTGATGGTTTGTCTGCCCAGGCATCTGTCTGGCGGTCTTGGGTGATTGTTGCATTGCACTTAAACAAAAAACAAAGAATTTGAATGTTTTTAAGTACCAAAAATAAATACAGAAAAATCAGAAAAGGATGGATTTCACATTTTCTTTGATGATATTCAATGCATAACCAAAATAAAGTAGCAGTTTAATACAAAAGAGAGTTTTTAAGCTTAATTTAAAATTAGGAAATATCAAACTTACAGCTTTCTCAAACAGGGGAAGAACACTTTGATCAACCAAAAACTTCCTCAGGTGCCCGACTACTGCTTCCAGAGCCTTAAGGACCTTCAAGGTTTCTCCCTGCAGTTCCACAATCCTCTCATCGGGACCAGCATAAGATGGTAGATCCTCTGTCGGGAAAACAATTTTTCATCAGAACCTCTTCCATCATTGAACCCAACAAATGTAGTACCAATAACAATCAAACCTACGTGAATCACACAACACCATAATACCCTTTCATGTATGGATTCAAAGACAACCTGTTTACTTCTAAATCTCATTTTGATGATTTGAACTTTAGTTTTTCTTTATCTGCCTCTATCTCTAACTATTTACAAACCTCCACTAGTCAATCCCTCTTGCTAATGATTCTAGTTTTCTCCAATCATGCCTAAACCACCTAAAACAATATTTTACCATTTTTTCTACAATGAGATAACTGCCCTAATTTTCCATCTAATGATTGCATGCCTAATCTTATCTTGTCTGGTATAATCACTCGATATTGTAACATAAATAAAATGAAAAGTCATTCTCTGTATGAAAATAAAAACAAGGAGACTGAAGACAGCTCTTAGGGAAAAGTTTTTTTACAACGAGTTTGTCGTTAAAGCAAGCAAGAATGTATCTGCCCATGAATTTCCAGTTTTAGTGGCCAAATATCACATTGCAGTTTAAACTAAATCTAGGAGGGACACGTTGTCACTTACACTCGTTATAGAAATTAGCTCACTTTGGAAGGGTCTTACTATTACCTGAGCTCTTGATATCAAGCCAAATTGAATTTCAAAAACAAATTAGGCTCAAAACGATAGCATTTGGTAACACATTATAACTAGGAAAGAGGGAATCTAATGAAATGCATAGAATAAAAGAAAAACATGTCTAATCATAGTGGCATGCATATTGTCTTACACAATTATGTTAAAAAATAGCCACTCAAAGCTCCATGTAGCGAGGCAAAAAATCCACACGCATAATCACTCAGCCTCTACATGCTTGGTAAAGCAATGTGGAGAAGAAGAAAAAACTCCCTCATTTTAACTATAGTCCACATAAATCCAATTAAAGCCAACAATATTCGCTATCAATAAGTAGAGGCAACAATGATGCGAACATACCTCCGGACAAAACTTTAATAGCAGCACCAGTATTTTCCTGTATAGTTTTAATTGATGAACCTTGCTTTCCTATCAAATTGATAGCTTGCGTTGAAGCCACTAATAAACGGATGGCACAAAATGCAGCCCCTGCAGCTGCTGATGCTGCATTACTATCATCGGTTTCTGTTAATCCGGATACACGTTTAAAAACCCTAATTACAGCATCCATTGCAGGAGAAAGTGGTGCATCTAGATCTTCCTTCCCGGATATAAGTACCTAAAATAAAATCAAGATCAAACCAAATTCAAAATTGAATCAGTAGAAGAAAAGAATAAAACCGATTAATTAGGTCAGTGAAAATATTATTGCAGTTGAAGCTATGGAAAATAAAACCCTAAAAATTTATAATTAAAGAAGAGAAGACTCACGACTCGATCAGGAGTACCGACAGGAGCATCGAGAACACGAATGCGAGCACGAGTTTCTTCGCAAGTCTTTTTGATGAGTTCACCTTTACGGCCGATGATGATGCCGACCTTAAGAACGGGAACAATTAGCCGGAAAACGCAGTGACCGGGCCAACCCGGCCATCTCTTTTCGGCGGAATCAGATTCCTCTGTGGAGGGGTTGGTGGCGGCGGCGGCGGAATCCGAAATAGTTTCGTCGAGTGGTTGTTCCGATTGTAAAGTTCCGTTAAGAATTGGTTCAGCCTCGGTGGCCATAGTCTCCGGAAAAGGGGTTTATAGAGAGAGGTTCGTAGTTACGCAGAGCAGCAGCTTTGAAAGAAAAATTTAACAATCGCTCCGATGTGATGACGTTTTGTGAGTAACCTAAGTACGCGAGTAGTATTTCTTTAAGTGATGTCAAATAAATAAATTAAGTACTTTGATTTATGTAATTTAACAGTACTAAAAAAAACACAAAAAAAAAACAGTACTATAGTTCAATTTTTATTTTTTTATCTAATACATGAATCTTGAATCTTGATTCGTCAAAGAAAATAAAAAGGAAAATAAAGATTTATTTTGGTTATTTATATATCAGTTCATTATTTGTTAAAAAAATTAAATTGGTTTTTTTTTGGTACATCAAATTAGTTTCTAATGTTTTTATATTAGGGACAAATTAGTTTTTAAAGATAAAAGGACTAAGTTGTTTGAATATAAGAATATCGCAGACCGATTTGAGTTTTATTTGTCATAACTAAATTGGATCATAAGAAATTTGTAAATGACTAAGACATTATTAAATAGATCTCTAAAACAAATATTTAAAAAATTAAATATTTTTTTTTTTTTGGTACATAGGCGAGATGGCAAAGCCACCAATAAACTCACACATACAAGTGGAGTGACCTGGATTCGAACCCAGGACATCCGGCCTAACAATTTCGGCATTTTCTGCCAATTGAGCTAGGACTTCTGGACAAAATATTTATCTTTTAAATAGATATTATGTAATTAGTGAGAGAGTTAGTAAGAATTTCTTCCAATTTATTTGTGATAAAGTGTATTGTCTTAGCAATTAGAAGTCGAAAGCATTTATTTTCCAAATTGTCTAATATTGATTGTTATAAAAAATTCATTTACTAACTAAAAAAATTATATTTAAAGTGTTAAATTGATTAAATTAGATTATGATCCGAAATTCGAACTTAGCCACTCCATCACCTCTATATAAGAATTGTATGTGTCACCTTAAACAGATAAAATAAGTTTACATTTTTTTTCCTCACACACTCTCTCATTTACATTTTGTTTGTTTCCAAAGAAAGAGTAAAGAAAGAAAGTGAAAGGAGGGAAAGAAGAAGAAAAAGAGAGAAGGAAATAAAGTTTTGGGTGGGACTCACCACAATAACATTTCCACTCAAAACTGGGGAAAAAAAAAACAATTTGTTTACTTAAATGACTAAATCACCTTCAAGTTTTTATTTAGCATTTTTTTAATGATCATTTTTATATGAGAGTACCTATGTTATTCATAAAATATATTTATTTTTTTTCTATTATTTTCTTTTCACTTTCACTCATACCAAACAACTAAAATAAGCATCTTATTTTTCGCTCATTTTCATTTCTTCAATAATCTTTTCTCTTATTTTCTTTCTTTCAACTTTCTTCTCACATTCAAACAAAGCCTTAGGTTATCGCGTAACCACGAGACCAACAATGAGGACAGTCGACTATAAAGTAGGAGATAAAATTGAGTTTTACAGCAAAGAAGTAGGGCACGTGGTTCATGTCTCGAGAATGGAAAATATGTGGTTCGTTACAAAACACACTTTGAAGATGATGAATCATGACCTCTTAAGGAGACACTTTTTCTAAGAGATATTCGTCCAAAACTGCTACGTGTTCGAAAATCTCACAAGTTCAGACTTTATCGTAAGTTAATGTGCTTTACAATGATGGTTGGTGCTTTGGAGAAATCACCACTGAGAAGATCCTCTTGCAAAAGAGATCTTACTTTAGAGTGTTTTTCACAATATCGATTAGACCTAGAGGTGTAAACGAATCATTTTGGATCAGTTTTGAGTGAATTCAATGTTCGAACCAATGAATTCTCAATTGGTTCAGCTTAACTCGGTTTGATTCGGTTTTTAAAAATGAAGTTGATCCAAATTAGCCGGTTTAGTCAAGTTTGGATCTGATACTATACTCGATTTGTAATATTTTGTTTTTCCAGGTAATCTCTGCTATTATTTTTTTCAAACGATATACTTCAAGCTCTATTTTTCAAACAACTTAGAGTAATAACATAAATCAAGTAAACAATAACATAATTTTGAATTATAAAATACAACAAATAGGTAGAATGGAGTTTAACATCACATACAACTAAAACAAAATACAAATCATAGGTGGAAAAGAGTTCAAAACCAAATACAAAATACAACCCATATGAAATTATGTTCATTAGTTCAAACATAAAATAACAAAGTTCAACCGAAATAAAATTTTAATTCTCTATCTTGAAATAATAAGTTTCAATTCATTGTTGGAAGACAAAAGTTTTGAAGGTTTGTGTGTTGTACATTTTGTCTTATGCCTGCGTTTTACCTTGTGAATTTAAGTTGGGTTGATTAATTTTATTCTTTGTCAGAACTTAAACTCTGGATCTCATACTCCTTAATTTTTAACTCAACTGGTTTAACCAGTCAAGCTACCCATCCCCAAATACTTTTATCTTTAAATTGTAGTATTAATTTTTACATCAAAATTAATTAAAACTATATCAAGAAGCACCTAAAAGCTAGCAAGTTAGAGTTTGAAATTCAATAGTGAAAACCTTTTCAAGATATTAAATTACAGCAACCGATTGGAGGAAAAAACCAATAAAATTGAGACAGTGGGAAGATGAATACAAAAAAGATAGAGAAGGAGAGATAAACTTGAGATGTGTTTTGATATGAATTATGGGAAATATAGGAACACTCAAAGCTGTACATTCGTATGAATTATGGAAAATATGGTCCCCATTATCAATATGTGCTATTTTTCGTAACTATATGCTTTGTTCATCAACTAGCTTACTGCATTAGATAGTGACACCGTCCTACAAAAGATTGCTTCCCTCATGTAATTTAACCTTTCTAAGGTCATTTTAATCTTTAAACTTTAACTAAACTTTCTTCTTGCTTGCTTAATATTTGGGCATATAAGATTGTGTTTTCTTAGTTGTTATAAGTCTTAATTCACTAGTTGCACTTCTATTTGAGATATTGAATATTGCATATTAAAAATGTCCAACTCTGTTGACTAAAATTTTAATTCCCACATGAGTCTGATTTCTTCTACTAGACTCTAATGCCATACTTTTTAATCCCACTGACTTGAATTATAATTAATTGAATAAATAATGCCATACTGTATACTTTTTAGAGATAATCTCATTCACTCGATTAATAAAAGTCCAATGAAATTATAAAACAGATTATGGATCTAACCGTGGCTTATTATAATCCACTCGTTAAAAAAAATCACATAACATGAAGATAATATTTTGACAACATGAAGCTCAAATTACCTCAAAAATGAAGAATAAAAAACATGAAGCTAAAAAAAATCGGTGCCTAACATGCCACATAGAGAGTCACATGTTTTGGTGAAATTTCAACCTTACATAATATTATAATACTCTCTCTCCCAGGATAGTTTATCCAAATCCAATGGTTGTGGGCAACCCAAGTCACCCCACCTGTGATGATAAGGTACTGCCAAATAATATGAGAAAATGTATATGATGGTAATGGTAACTTTGTCAAATTAGTTATATCATGTACAAATGTATTTAACCACAATTTCTAATTCAATCAAATCGAAAGAAAATATCAAAATTAATAAGTTAAATGTTTAAAACTTAGATTCAAAGTTGGCTTGTTAAAAAAAAATCTTAGGTTCAAGGTCATAATTTTTCTATTTTATGTGCGAAAATTTTTAATGACTTATCATTCCGTTTCATTTATCATATGTACTAATAAATTTTAAAGTATATATTTTGTTTGACTTTTTTTTTTTATTTAAGGGTTAAATATATTTTTGATCCCTATAAACATTTGAACCTTTTATTTTTAGTCCCTCTAAACTTTTTTCTCATTTTTTAGTCCCTACAAAATTCTCTATCATGAATTTTGGTCCCTACTTTTAAGTCAACTCATGTGTACTAATTAAAATTGGGAATTATGTATTGCAGTATTGTTTAGTATATTAAAAATTGAATTGATTTGCAAAATTTGAATTTTTTTAATTAGTGATGAATTAAATATGAATTTTTGAAGTGTTTGCGCTTAAAAATTCATAGTTAATTCATCATTTGTTAAAAAATTATGAATTTTGGTTTGAGTAATTTTTATAATATTATAAATATGATCACAAAACCTAGTTAAAAATTTTGAATCGTACACATAGTTGAGTGAAAAGCAGGGACCAAAAATGATGATCAAAAATATTTGGAGGACCAAAAAGTGGGGAAAATTTTTAGAGAAACTAAAAATAAAAGAGTCAGATGTTTACAGGGACTAAAAACATATTTAACCCTTTATTTAATTTTAGCTAGACTAACAATAAGTTACATTATTAAACTTTATGTATAACAAAACTCAACTTTCAAAATATTATATCGTAAACGACACAACATGACTATACATTACCATATAATATTACAAGTGAAAATTAGCATTTATTTTGTGATAATTTTTTACGAGACTTGTAGTAAGATAAGAAGCATAAAGTAAAAAAATATTTTCGTTGCCTATTACTAACAAAAATTAAAAATATCTTCAAAATATCTTACTAGAAAAAGACATTCGACTCTCAGACACAGACAAAAAGTGCAGCATTTATCAGTACCTGCCAACAATTTTGTAAGGCTTGTAAATGTAAAAAAACAATTTTGTATAGAATTTGGATGAATAAGAAGGTGCTACATGGAAATTATATATAAATACTCCCTCCTTCCTATAAATTTTTTGACCGCACGTGGAAATTATCTTATTAAATACTTCCTCCGTTCTATAATATAAAAGAAAAAACAAAAATCACACTTATTAAAAAAATGTAAAATATAATGATTGAAAATATGTTTTTTTGAAAAAAGTTGTATGAAATGATGTAAAAACAATTTTTATTGGTTATTGATTATAGAAAAAGTAAGAAAGATAATAAATTTTTCTTGAAAAGATAAATATTTATACTTTTTCACTTATATTTTAAGACAAAAAATGAATTTTTTTCTCTTATATTATAAGACGGAAAGAATACATCTTCCTTAAGTATGAACATTACTTTTTATGGATTCAGTTGATTTTTATATTTAAAGTCCGATATGACACCTTTTTAGTTTCTTTTGTGTAATTAGCTATTAAAAATAATTATTTTAAAGTTTTTCTCATAAAATTTGTCTTTACAGATTTAAAAATCACAATGAAGATGGGCCTACAATTATATAGGCCAATCACTTCATTTCTAACTTAATTTGGTTATATATGTGTCATCATGTATAGATTTATATACCTCCGAGAGAAAAAAATAACATATATGCACCACTTTTAGCCTTATATTGTTAACAAATTAATTAGCACAAAATCATTACTTATTTTCATTGTCAATTCTCCAATTCTTGGTGGAAAGAGATCTATTAATATGAAGCTCTATAAGTAAAGTTTGTCAACAAATTATTTCACTTAATATTTGAATTCGAGTTCTTTCTAACAACCAGTTGTTTGATAATTTTATTAACTATTTGAATTTAATCACTCAATTAACACTTATATATTAAACAATAATATTTTTCTTTAATCAATATTTTAAAATTATAAGTTAATTTTGCACACCTGTTTCAAAAAAAAAAGGTTAATTTTGCGCACACTATATGCAAATTTTAGGTCCGTCCTTAACATGGACAGTAGATTTGTGAATTTTCTGAGTGAGTAAAATTTCATTCAAATTTTTGGAATATGTGTATGTTTTTTTTTTGTCATGTAGTCTGTACCTAGAAAATCACCTCTTAAAGATGAATAAGTAAATGTATTCAGATTTGAATCCGAATTCCTACACTTTCGTGCAATCTGTCCAACTAATTAAACTAAGTTTATGAGACAAAATATGTGTATGTTGCCGTCGTCATTTATGCAACAAGCTTTGTAAGTGTAAAATATAGTATACTTTAAAATCACAAATCATCATAACACATGAAACATAATATAAAATTGATATAAACAAAATCTCGCACACAAGGATAATTAAAATAATGTTGTAAACTTTAAACAATAATGACAGTCTTTATTTTTATCAAAAAATAAACGAATAATGCTAGTCTTTATCATCAAATAAATAAATAATGCTAATCGTTGATTGGAATAAAGTCATCTAATTTATAATTGAACAATTTAATATTGCTATGTAGTATTACCAACCTTCCTGCGTGGAGAGCACACGAAAATGATTGAATGAATAATCAATAAAACAGGCAAGTAATTTATCTAATAATAGTACTTGTTTAGTCAAAATAAAAATTATCTAATACTTGCAACAACTTTTATTTCGAGTTTTTATTTACAAGAGAGACTAGTATTGTTGCTCATATTTTTGTTAAGGCTGTCACATATCGCTAATTTTTATCTCTATTTTGACACATCTAATTGTATTGGTCCATAAATTCTTAATGAAAAAATTAGATTTTTTTGGTAAAAAAATATTAAAAAAACAAGAAACATGAAAAAGAGCGGAATTGACTCAATATACAATTTGAAGTTTTAAAATTGAGTGTTAAGTCTAACTCAACCTCACAAAAAATTTATTAGCACCAGGGTTAAAGTAAAATTTATTTTGAGACATTTAAAATCATAAAATTTTATATAGAGAACAAAGCTCATTATACATATGGAGTATGTGACTATGTCTGTGGGTATGTATATTAGCAAGTGTGTGATTTAAAAATATTGACATGAATGATGAAAGTTGGAAGCTTGTTGTTGATGGGATAACAAAAGATTTTGAATTGTTAATAAGAAGTCATTGAACATAAGAATGGCAACGTATCTATTTAAGGTGCCACAGATTAAGTTGTGAAAGAGAACAAAAAGGTCGGAATCATTGTTCATATAACACGTCCAAGAGTTCACCTCTTTCATTGATACACGTGAACCACTATATCATACCACGCAAGCACTGAAAATCTATAACATCCAATCAAAATTTGCCTCTTCATCAGATAAGAGCCTTTACAATATATCCTAAAAAACCTTTTTGCAGTATTGGGTATGGTATGAAATTATCCTCTACAGGTATATGATCCATCCATGTGGGGGATACCATGCTTAACATTTTATTTACTCAATTACTAAACTGTCCAACTTCAACTGCTTTTTGTTAATTCAGTTACCATTAACTTTTTAATTTAATAGATATTATAGAGTTTAAGTTTTTTTTTTTTAAGAAGCTACTATAAACGAATTTAAATTAAAGGATGGTTTAAGAACAAGATGTTTAGAGGTCTTATGCTAGTCTCCAAGAATTTGATTATTGTTCACTTTATATTGAGAACATTATTATAAATGAAATGCATTAAGTTGTTTACGGTCAAAAAAGAACAAAATGCCTAGAATGGAAAAGCGATATAAAGGTTGAGTCACAACTCACAACAAAAAAAAAAAAAAGAATAAGATTAACGAAAGGAGTACCCAGAACAAATTGATAGAGTCTCTTTTTTTTTTACCACAATATTGGCATTAAACTTTTACTGATGTTAATAATGACTAAGTTTTGTCAAAAAATCAAGGAGATACACAAGATGAGTTTTTTTTACTATTGATTTTTTTTATATGCATGAGCCAAAAAATAAACCTCTAAATATTTTTAAAGAGTTTGTGATTCTTATCACATAGACTTATTTTTTGTTGGTATAGATAGAAATTATCTAAAATGAAATTTAAATATTTGTATAAAATTATTTTTTATAGTTAATACATATAAATTACAGTATATCTTTTGATACTATGTACTTGGATTTGCAAATTTGTCTTGCTTTCATTTCAGAACAAATTCCAACATATGACCGGTCAGATTTATTCAATTTCCATTATTTTCTTAGGCCTGTTATTCAATTTTATTCTTTTTTTGGTATTTATTCAATTTCTATTCTACTAGTCATTTTAATGTAGTAGATTCTACTAGACATTAATTATTTTAAAAGTCCTAATTATTTGTTTTCATTCTCTAGATAATTTTAGACCAAATGTCTACAAGTGCAACCCCCAAATACCAATTGATAAAACAAATGATTTCAGTCTAATGAATTTAGTTCAATCAGTTGAACATCATATTATATGTAGAGGATGAGAGTTTGAATTTCGATCATCCCATTTCTATACTTTTAAAGTGAATTTTTTAGCTATTAAACTACCTGACAAAAAAAAATCCAGTCTTTTTTAAATGTAATTGTGGACAACTTAACCCTTGGTTAAATTTTTATTATAAGTTGAGATTATGATTCCAACAGAAAAAACAAATTAGGCGCATACTAATTCACAAAGTAGGGAGTATTTTATATTAAAAATATTATAAAGAAGAAGAAAAAAAAGGAAGGAAGGACATTGTAGTAAAAGAACAAAGTAGAATAATTGAAGAGATAGTGGTAAAAAAGAGAGGTGAAAGGGAGTAGTCCCCACAGTAGAGAAAAACTCAGCACTGTCTCTTCCTTCGTTCTCATCTCATCTCATCTAACTATGTTGTTATGTGTTATGTAGAGACCTCCACTCCACTCTGCAAGTGTGAGTATGTCTTATTACTGTGTGTGTCTCTCTCTCCCTCTCTCTACAAACAAAGCAAATTACAGAGTCGGTGGTGGGCTTTCTCTCTCTATGTCAGTATTGTTGCATATATCTATCTATCTATCTATCTACATATATACACACTCTCGGTCCTCTCTCTTTTATCTTCCTTCTCCCGTGACCCCTTTCTCTTATAATTAAACAGACACACACTCATACTCCTTCCTTCATTGGCCACCTTCCTTTTTTTCACAGTACTTTATTTATTAGGAGCCAGCCACAGTACTTTCCTCTTCTTTCTCCTCCTCCTCGGGCAAACACCAATTTTGGGTTTTTTCTTTTTTCTGCCACTTTTCAATGCCCTGCTTGCTTCCTTATATATATAACAGTGTCTCTTCTCTTTTAAATAAACTTTTTCTCCCCAATTGATAAATTCGGAAATTGCAAGCAGCTAAATTTTCAACCTGTTTTTTTAAAACACCAATCAATTCCACCGGGTTGTTTGTTCTTTCTCTCTATACTAAACTAAACTAAACTAAACTCTTGGCCTTTTCCTTCATTTATCACTCTTTTTATTAAATTAAATATAATAAATTAATAAACAAACACCTTTTGTTCCTTGTTCCTTTTTGGGTTTAGGGTTTTTCCTTGTACCTTTTTCTGTTCCTTTCAAATTTCACCCAAGTACACTCCCACTCTGAATCCACACACATGTTGTTCAATTCTTCTTCATCCTTCTAGAAATTAAATTCAATACAAACAAAAAATGTCTTCTTGTTTAAGTGGAACAGGAGCAAGAACCTACGGCTTCGATTTAGATATTGTTAAATCACCACCATGTTCATGGACTAGTAGAACAACATCACAAACATCTTCTTCACCTTCTTCAACTATCTCTGAATCTAGCAATTCACCACTTATTACAATCTCAACCACTAAACCTAGAACCCCTCGTAAACGACCCAACCAAACCTACAACGAAGCTGCTACACTTCTTTCCACTGCTTACCCGAACCTCTTCACCAATCCTAACCTAAAAACAAATCCCAATAATAAATTCACCAAATCGGAGAAAACAGGATATGAATTCGACTCTTCTGAACTTTTTTTACCTTTCGGTGTATTGAACACGTCATCATCTTTTTTACTTCACGGCCCAATTCACCAGCCCAATAGGCCCAATTTCTCCTCCGAGCCAAAACCGGTTAAACCGTCGTGTCAGAGTCCCGGAGAGATCAGTTCAATGGTGAATTCCCTCGAATTGAACGACGTTGATGATGATTTCGATGCCGAATCGATTCTCGATGAGGAAATTGAAGAAGGAATTGATAGTATCATGGGAGGTAGAATTGAAGAAGATGAATCTAATGTCTCTTCTTCTAATCATAATCATCATCCATGGATTGGTTTTGGCGGGAAATTCGATTTCCGATTAGGGTTTCAGAGAGCTGGAGTGAGAGCTCTTCGTCATGTTGATGAAGGTAATTGGTGGAATTTCCCGGCAGTTGATATGCTTAAAATTTCGCCCAAAATATGTAGTGTCGGCAACAAGACGGCAGCGCCGGTGACTGAAAAGAAGAAGAAAAAGAAAGTAGTTGCGGCGGCGGAGAAATCGAAGGTTGAGTTGTTGAAAGAAACAGAGTTGACGAAGTCGAAAACCAGTTTGTTGTTAAAATTGAATTACGACGGTGTTCGGAATGCTTGGTCTGACCGGGGAACACCGTTCGCCGACGATAGCCCTGTCTCCGATGCACCGGGAAATGACGTCAATGTATGTTTCTCATCTCACACTTGCCAATCAAAATTCAACACTTAAATTTTATTTTATTTTTTGTTTAAAGCAAGAAAATCAATAAATTCCTATAAATGAATTAGCCAAAAATTACTTTCCTCTGTTTTTTCATTTTGTACTAAAAATTTAATTTTCTGTTTTCTTAATAGCCCAAATAATAATTAAAAAAACTAAACGAGACATATGCATAGTGCATGTTTAGTATCGTGAGATGTGTCAGAATCACGATAATTTACGATTTTAATATATTTAATCTGATAATCTGCCTATTAGGCAGCAAAAAGAGTCTAAAAAATAAAATTGGAGACATGACTACTAGGTGAGATTTTAATCACGTGGAATATGGGAATAAGACTTTTTTTGAAGCTAAAATAGTAAAGTATTTCATGCATGTCATGCCTCTCATTCTCTTTATTTACTTTACTTTTTACAAGATACTTATTTTATTTCACAAAAGAAATTGAAACATTCTCTTATCTAACAGTAGCATTTCATGGGTTTTATATCCCATAAAAAGCTTAAAGTAAAAACATATTTGTGGTCTCAATGCTACTATCATTTTCACCTCTTACTTCTTATGAACCAAAAAATGTTATAAATGAAACTATATATAATAACGACTTTATGTTCATTTTAAGATTTTGTCTTGAATTAGGTAAATTTGTCTTGAGTCAAAGTTATGAATGATGTGATAGTAATAATTTTGAGTCACGTTTGTAACATTATTTGAGTCACACATTTATTTAATATACACATAGTGCAAGAGGGTATGGTGCAATATTATTATTATTAGAATTAACAAATATGTTTATTATGTTATTGTGGGAGACAGGCACGGTTGTCACAAGTAGATTTGTCGTGGGAGAATGGAGGAGGAAGTGGTGGTGTAAGAGAAGCTAGTGTGATGCGTTACAAAGAAAAGCGTCGTACACGTCTCTTCTCTAAGAAAATCAGATACCAAGTAAGGAAAGTCAATGCAGATCGACGGCCAAGAATGAAGGTATGAAATGAGTTGAAGACACTTGAAGAAAGAAAATTGATTAGAAAAAAAAAAAGAAAAAAGAGGAAATCTAGTTTATGATATGGTTATGATAATTGGATAATGAATAAGCTTTCTTTCTTTCTTTTTGTTTATGGAGAGTGGACCCCTTTGTGGTTGTTGGTCACTTTTTTTGTCCAACTTTTGAGGATCTATCTATTTCAAATTTTCAATTCGTTTAGCTACTGCACCAATGTTTAGCCTTTCTTTTTGTTTTATTTTTTGAATACAATAATAATTCATCAACAAATCCTAACGCTTGTTTTGGACTTTTGATCTCTATGAGTATATAATAATACTAGTTTGTTGAGATTCTTTTCAGATTAAATTAATTACTACTAAGGAAAAACAATGTTGATTTTGTCTAAGTACATTCTTTTTTTTTTTTGTCAAGTAGCCTAGTGGCTAGAAATTCACCCTTTAAAGATGAATAAGTGGACATACCGGGTTCAAACCCCTGGTTCTTGCACTTCCGTGCAATTTGTCCAACCAATTGAGCTAAGCTCATGGGACGTCTAAGTACATTCTTAAATATACTAATAGTAGTACATCTTAAAATTTGTCTCTCATTTTGTTTTGATTAATATTCTAATGTCTCAACCGAAAATAACTTGCCGTCAAAAAAAAAAAAAAAACTGAAAATAACTTAGTTACTACGGTAAAATCAAAATAAGGGAAAGTGAAAAAGTTTGTACAAGAGAATCAATAAATTCCTATAAAGGAATTGAAATTAAGAAGATTGTGGATCGTAACTTCATGATGATGATGATGATGATGTTTGTCACAATTAAGGTAACACATCTACCTTGTTTGTGATATGACAGGGCCAATTTGTTAGGAGGCTGAATGCTAGCTAGCTCAAAATCTCAAATGATAGTTTGTTTGTAGTAGCAGTAGAGCACATGATTTTTGGAAGTTCATTGAAGGAATTGAAGGGAAAAAAAAACTAATAATAAAATTGAGTTTATCTTGTATTAATTTATCGTATATGCTATTTTTGTAACATTTACCCCCATGTTTACTTTTTGGGTTATATTTTTCAATCCTTTGCTAGAAAAATTTCTCATCTCCTCCCCTTATATTCTTTTTCCCACTTAACTACCGTTTTTGCCCTTAGATATGAATTAGGGTTTTTACAAAAAATTCATGATGTAGAACCTAAAGTAAGTTTCGGGATCTAGATCTCAAAATTTTGTGAAGTTTGTACCGAGTTTTGGTGGATTTAGGCAAAATTTCAGGATTTAAATTTCAAAATTTACTTCGAGTTCTAAATCTCGGACCTTACTTCAGTTTTTGCGTCCCAAACTAAAGGTAATTTGAAATTTTAGAAGGAAATTAGAAAAGTGTGGGGGGAAGAAGAGAAATCTTCCTTTGCTAGAAGATAAGTTGGAAAAGATGGTGGATGAGATAAGCAACGAACGAAGTAGTCCAAATTAAATTTAAAAAGCCCAAGATTCTATCATACACACTTTGAATCTCTTTGCGTTATGGCCTCTTGGAGAGGTTCTTCAATCTTCACCTTTATACTTCGTCCCAATGTGGCTTGTAATTTTGTAGTATTATATATGCCTTCTAAATTCTCATAAACATACTTGACAAAAAACAACAACATGGTTTTGGTTATTTCTTAAATTTTACGCAAGTCTCATTTAAAAAATGGACTAATTTTCAATTACACCATTCACAATTTCAATATGATATTGATGATAGAATGTGGACAATATGTTATCTTGAATATAGTAATTGTCTTGATTCTTTAGTTTATAGAAAAAATGAACTTTAAGTAATTCAAAATACCGTTGAGAGGCAACTAAATTTAACAAATGATATTTGTTTCAGTCATATTTAAATTGAATTTAATTTATATGCAACGACGGTGTAAAATTATTTTACACGTACATTCAATTAAATCACGCCATGTAAGCATTTATGGAGATATTGTAGGAACTAACCTATAAAAGTGACATTTTGTTGTGTTTTGATTGGATGCATGTGTAAAAAAGTTTTACACTGTCAGTGTACAACAATTAAACTCATTTAAATTTAAAATATTCCGAAGTTTTGACTAAAATTCATTAACCACTAAATTCTATTCAATCACCAATTCACCATGTTATCTAAATTTAGTATTGAGACTCCTTTGTAAATATGAAATGAAATGCATCCTTTTTTCATGGAAGATAAAATCACTGCTTAATTAAATATTTTAAGGAGGTTGGATTGGATGGATTAAATTCCACGTTGTAACATGCATATTTGGATGGATCAGAATATTATATAACTATATAAGTAATTTAACATGACAAAATCTGGAGAAAACGTGTCAAATATATTCCCATAAATTAGTTACGGCACATACAAATGTTTTAAGAACCGAACTGGACCGGACGGTTCAACCGGTTCAACCATGAACCGGAGCCAACACCGGTCTGGGCTGCTCCTCTAAACCGCTAGTCCTGGGAACCGTCCAGAAAACCGTCAGAACCGGCCAAAACCGTTATGAACCGGTGAACCGGTTCTGGTTTTACAAAACCGGCCGGGTGTTTATTTTTAAAGAAAAAATGGGAAAAAGACAACAGAAAATCAACTTTTTTTTAGCTTTTTATTCATTTTTTTCTTCTTCTCTCTCCCAAGACACGATCTGTTCACTTTCTCTTTCAATTTCTCTTCTATGGTAGGTAAGACAAAATAGTATGATGAAAAATATGTATGTTATTGTGGATATAGATAGAATTAGAAATAAAACATTATCATTGAAATGGAAGAAGAGAAGAAGGTACTCTCATTAAATAAATAGAAGAAGAAGGGTAGCATATGTTCTGCGGCGGCCGAGAAAAGCATGGATAGAAAAATAACTTAGCTAATAACATTAGGGTTAGTAGATTTTATACATACTCTCTTGTTTGGGCCTTTTCTTTGGAGCAGAAAATATTGGCCCATACTGTCTTTTTTTGAAAACTACTACTATTATTATTGTAGTGATTTTTACTTTATAAAGTATTATTTATATTCATTATTTATGAAATTTAAATTTTAAACTTATATTTATTTAATATTTATTATTTCGGTTCAATAACAGTTTAACCGGTCTAACCGGTTAACCCATAAACCGGAGGTCACAACGGTTCGATCTCCGGTCCGGTTTTTAAAACATAGCATACAACAACAAACTACCTAAATACTCTTTTCTTCGTTAAAAGTTTTTGTTTTTATTGCTGAGAAAAACGATTAAGAAACAAAGAAAGAAAGAAGAAGAAGAACAATAACAATATTGTTTTTGTTCCTTCTTCTTTCTTTCCAAAAGAAATTGGTGAATGGGAACGTTTCAAACGTTGAGAAAGGCCTACGGAGCTCTTAAAGATTCCACTAAGGTTGGCCTAGCAAAGGTCAACAACGATTATAAGGTTATACAATATTATTTCTTTATCTCTATTTTTCTGTCACAATTGTTTTTCTTCTAAATTTTCCTTCATCGTTCGTTTTTGATGTTGTACAATTTTGTTATATCATAGGAATTGGACATTGCAATTGTAAAAGCTACAAGTCATGTAGAATATCCTCCCAAAGAACGTCACGTTCGAAGTGAGTTTTCAAAATTTGTTGAATATATATGAAAATGATTACGTGTTTTATCATTTTCATCTTATAATAATTTGTTTCATGGAAACTTTGAATAATTTCTTGATGAAACATTGGTTGAAATTAGAAATGAAGACTAGAAATTTTTCTTCATATTTCTTGGTTGATCATGTCTTTGCATAATTTCTTTTTATCATATATGTTTGTTAACTTTCCATCTCATATTTCTTGCGTTAGAAGAAATTAGAAATGAAGACATTACGAATTTACAATAGAGCCAAATTGGAACGTTAAACTTATTTGGTATTCCATTGCGTTCATTATGTTGTTTCTGTCTTTTGCTCTTTCTTGCAGAAATATTCTATGCCACATCAGCGCACCAACCGCGAGCAGATGTAGCTTATTGTATCCACACACTTTCCAAGAGACTTTCCAAGACGCGAAATTGGATAGTAAGTCCTTTTCATACATGCGGCATGTTTGGATTGTTGGCGACTTTGAAAGAATCATGGTGTGCTATCGTGATTTTGATATTAACAAAATCATGGTGACATTATGATTTCACTATCTAATGTGAAATACAAAACTATATATTTTGGTTCTAAGACATTTGTATGCAACTGTATAATGAAATTACAGGTTGCCATAAAGACATTGATAGTGATTCATAGGATATTGAGAGAGGGTGATCCTAACTTCAAAGAAGACCTTGTAAACTACTCGCGCAAGATTCGTTTTCTCCAAATTTCTAATTTCAAAGATGACTCAAGCCCTCTAGGTACATTAATTTCGTCTTTTGTTATTTGAATTTTCTTGCATGTCATATTGTCATTCTTAATCAGATTCGTCTATGCAGCTTGGGATTGTTCTGCATGGGTTCGAACCTATGCACAATTTTTAGAAGAAAGACTTGAATGTTTTAGAATTCTTAAATATGACATTGAGTTCGAGCGTTTAACAAAAGCATCGCCAACTTCAACTAAGGTGTGTACTTTTCCTTCAATTTCAATCAAACGCTATAAGTTCAATGCAATTTTTTGTTGCTGTTTTCAGAAATGAGTAACTTTTAGCTTTTGCAGTCACATAGCAGAACAAATTCATTGAGCAGTGATGAGCTGTTGGAGCAGTTGCCGGCACTGCAACAACTTCTTTACCGACTTATTTGCTGTCAGGTAAGAGTTTTTATAAGAAAAACTTAGGTTTGGTATCTGCATGAAAAATAGTTGCACTTTTTCGCGCTTAATTTGCTTTAATATCTTGCAGCCTGAAGGATCAGCTTTCAATAATTATCTAATACAATATGCATTAGCCTTGGTATGAATACTTAGTTTGTGCTTTTTCAAATAATAGCAGTTTTATTAAGTATTGTTTTAGAAAATATTGAGTCATTTCTCTAACAATATTTTACTTTTATGGAAATATAATTCAGATATTGAAAGAGAGCTTCAAAATATACTGTGCTCTCAATGATGGAATCATAAAACTTGTGGAAGTGGTAATGTCAAGCTATCTCAGTTAAATTTTGTTTTCTTTATCAGATCACCTCACTTGAATTTCGATCGGTACTAACTAATTAAAGCTGCAGTTCTTTGATATGGGGAGATATGACGCGGTAAAGGCTATGCATATTTATAAAAGAGCTAGCCAACAGGTTTATAATCTTGCTTTACTTAACACGCATTCTTGTTTACCAAATTGAATTATATTTTATGCTTAACAATTGATGATTATTTTTGCTATGTATGCAGGCTGAAAATCTTTCTGAGTTCTACGAATATTGCAAGCGCTTAGACCTTGCGAGAAATTTTCAATTTCCAATTTTGAGACAGGTTCTTTGCTGGTCATTAATAGTTATTATATTTCATTTGATATCAAAAGTTTTGTGCCTAAGTTATTTCATTTAATAAACAGCCACCACCTTCTTTTGTTGCCACAATGGAAGAATACATTAAAGAAGCACCAACACCAGGCAGTGTTAAGAGATTGGTAAGAAAAGTAATATATAGACACAATTGCTGTTAATACAAATTCATAGATATATGCTTATTTCTTCTACATTTTGATTTTTCTGCACATTACATTTTATATTACCTTTTTTTTTGAAGCAACATTTTACATTACCTTAAAATCTCTTTATTTTTATCTTTAATACATTTGCTCAACAATCTTGCATCTATGTTTTGGTTCAAGTTATTCTCTTGACCCAATATCATTGAGGTTTCTGTACTTGGTGTATTAAAGAAACCACTATAGTGGTCAAACAACGCTATATTTTCTTAAACTTTCATGCATGTCCCCGGTGTATATGTATGTTAATGTTAATAAATGTTGTTTTCAACATCAGGAGTATCAAGAAAGTGATCAATCACCAAAAGAAGAACCAGAACAAAAAGAAACCGAAGAACCTAAAGTAATTGAGGAGCAAGCTGAAGAAGTCAAGGAGGAAGAACCATCTGAAAAGAATCAAATAGAAGAGATTGAATTTCCTCCTTTGATATCAACTGATGGTGATGATGATTTGCTGGTATGTTTTGGTTATGAGCTTATGTGGTAATGGTTTTCATGTTTGTGATATTTGGTTTGATGGAATATATAAAATATTGGTTCACCTTTGCAGGGTCTAAGGGAAATAAATCCAAAAGCTCAAGAACTAGAGGATAGCAATGCTTTGGCACTAGCAATTTTACCACCTGGTGGTAAGGCCTAGATTAAATCATAGTTGATTAAGAAATATATACATGCTTTGGTTCAAATGATCACAAATTTAACAAAATATACAATGCTTGTTTGTTGTTTGATGCTTGATCCAATTCTAAGATCTTTAAAATATTATGTAGGAAACAATTCAAACACTCTTGCTTTGACCGATTTAAGTGGAACTACTGGTTGGGAACTTGCACTCATTACGACACCAAGCAACCACACGAGCCAAGCGCCAGAGCGAAAAATGGTTTGTGTTAGCACTTTATTACTTGCTATCAGAATTTATATAGGTTCACACTCATCAATAACAAAAGAGTTCAGTTTGGAAAAAGTTTTTATGTGCACACACCATACATAATCAAAATATCAAATTACTGCTAGTGACTGCTTTGAAAAGCTTGTACTTATATAATGTTGCATTCAAATCATGCTGGAAATTCTTTTTATATTATTAAGCTCAATTAGGTTACATTTAATCCTTTAATCTTATGTTTAATCAGGCTGGTGGATTTGACAAGCTATTGCTAGACAGTTTGTATGAAGATGAAAATGCCAGGAGACAACTTCAACTCCAAAATGCAGGTTATGGATATGGCGGAACAGCTATTCATAATCCATTCGACAATCATAATCAGCAAGATCCATTTGCACTATCGAACAATGTAGTTCCTCCATCTCAAGTACAAATGGCATTAATGACTCAACAACAAATGATGTTCCAACAACAGCAACAACAGCAGATGATGTTCCAACAACAGCAACAACGCAACATGATGATGGTACCTTATCAGCAGCAGTATCCACAACAGATGTCAGTTATGGGTTCTGCTAATCCATTCGCAGATCCTTTACCTGTACCTAGCTATTCTTTTAGTTCAATGCACCATCATCAAGGCAACTACAACTTAATGTAGACTTCAGTCTCTTTGTAACTTGGTCACTCTTCCCATTCTCACCACTAAGAGGATGTATTATTTGTTATGTGAAGCAGGGCTATTCCAAGACTTGCATGTGACTGTTAACATTACATGTACATTTTTATTTGTAATCATTAATCATTAATTTTTCATTTGGCCTTCTTGGTTGCACACTTGCACCCACTCAACTCAAATAGTCTTTTTTTTTATGAAACAAATCCCAACAGTAATGATCCAAAATTAGAAACTGAGTAATAAAGACAGAAAATACACTTCATTAACAATTATTCCAAGCGCAATGATTGGTTATCATTAGATCAATCTGGCAAAGTGAACTCAAGGTCAATGAACTTTGCCTGCAGTTTGGTAGTTCAAACCATTTAAGTGCCTTCTAAATCCAGGATCAAGGAATGCTTTGGTCAAGATTAATCAAGAATGTTATATAACTGCCAATAAAACTTAACTTTCCTTCTAAAAGCAATCTTAAACTTAAACAGTCATTGTCAAGATTGAACGGCTCATATTTCGACCTAGTAATAGTAATAATAGTATTTTAGGATTTTTTTTGCAACCAACCAAGCACATAAGATGCGAACATATATAGGAATGAATCGTCATTATTTATATCATTTCATATAACACAAATACATGTATCTACATCACCATCCCTCTAAACATTTGCAAAACTTGATATTAATGAACTGCGGAAGTAAAGCAGACGACGCTTATATCATTATCACTGCTAAAGAATCATAATTACAAATTACAAAAAATATACATAATATATACATGTCAACCAACGTAAGGTTCTTCTCACATCTCAGACAAAAGGTTGCTAATTTTGCGGAGCTCCGTGAGAGCTGACATGGCAGTAACCTGCCCTTTGCCAACCAGAACATTTTTAGACATGTTATTATCCAATGAAGCTCCCTGACCATGCTCGTGTTGGAAAGCAGACTCAATCACCTGTTGCACAAAAATATAGTCCTTAAGATAACTTCTTGAAACTTCAATCCTCCAATTGTATCTTCAGTTCACAAATTATTTGTTATTGAATTTTAGTGACGATAAGAAAGAACCTTACCTGAATATGCTCAAGCATGGACTGCCCAATATTCCTCAAAGTTCCCATCACATTCTGGTCTGCAGAATCTCCTTTAAAATTAACAGAACTGCGATGCTCACCAGCTGTAGAAGAGGATACGGTGTTGCTTTGGTTATTGTTAAAATTGTTGGTCGTTTTTACAGACATTAACTCGCCCTTATTACGGCCAAACTTCCAAAGCCACTGGAATTTATTCGGTTTTATATCCCTAAAATTTGTTGCTAAATTTCCTGTGGAATCATTATTGCGCCCTGGTGCAGGAGATAGGTTATTCTCAGGATGATGAGAGACTGGAAGAGGCGAATCAGTGGGACTATGTGAAATTTCATTAATTTCATCAACGGATAAATTAGACCCAACACTACTTTTCTGTGAGATATTTTCATTTTCAAGATCTTTGATCTCATTAGGAGGACTAGCTGGGTTAAATGAGTTCTGACTGCTGGTGTTTTTACTTGGACATCTATCGTCAGCACCGTAATTGTTGCTGTCATCAGAACAATCATCTTGTTGCTCCACTTCAACCGCTACTGAATGATTATCCTGCTGGCATAAAATTTCATGACAGACGAGTTTTTCTGTATCTTCCTCTGACCCAAGTTCCTTGGAAAGATCTTCCAACAAATTGCGCTTAACAGATGCCTTATATTCCTTTTTAACACTCTTAATCTTTGAGGAAGATGGTTCAGATTCTGTTCTTTTCAAACTTAATTTTACCTTTTCTGTCCATCTCTTTTTCTGAGATGGAACTCCATCTTGTTTAAGTTCTTTAGCACTATGAACAACTCTCCACTTTTCTTCCCAGTAGCTGTTATTAGGTAATAAACTGTTAGGAGTTTTTGGTGAACCAGATGATTCACCTGGAATGCTAATAGATCTTGCAATAACCGAACCCTTGTTGTTATACTCTACAAGCGTAGGTGTCGAGGACGAAATTTTAGTACTTAATGCAAGAGTCTGCAAGGATTTAGCTTTCTCTATTAATTTTTTAATGTCTGTGTCCTCAGGAAAGCTTAATAATCTCTGGAGACAGGTTGTAGGATTTTCAGTCGCAAGTAGTGAAGATCTTATATGAAGTAACATTGCCACAGCAATAGCTGAGATAAATCCTCCACGAGATGAATGAAAGATCCTAAAACCAGTGTCTGCATTGTCCACCACATACTTTTCCATTTTACTATTATCTGATAAAAATATTTCATCCCAGATGATCAAGAGGTTGTCGAGTGAAAATTCTCGTCCAAATAAAACTCTTAACCAGCGTAGAGCAAAGTACTGTGGTTCAACCCCAAGATCAACAAGATGGCCATACAGGGACGAATCTACATGAGATAACAAATGATAGAGTGCAGCAGAAGCTTCAATTACAGGTGGCAAACCAGTATGGGACCCAGCAACAGGAGAATAAGAGAAAAAATCGGCCATTGCAACTGATCCGTGAGCCCCGTTCATTAAAGCTTCAAACATACAGTAAGCATCATGCTCGATAAATTTCTCAGATAAAACAATGCCCAGTTCACCTTCAGCCCCATAAGAATCACTTAGCATTACAATGGTCTGTATCTTAGGATCAAGCTCATCAAGACTCTTGATTTTCACTCCTTCTCCATGGGAGCCAATTTCATCATTTGTCAAGTCTGAAGATTTTCTAAAATCAAAATTGTAAGAAAGATCATTCTCTTGACAAAAGAGACCATCAAATCTGTCTGTGAAGTGATCTTCATGAAGTTTTCGAACTTCCGAAAGGTGCTCCACATCAACTTGGAGAACATAAAGCAAGGGAGCAAGTAACTCGTGCATTCCTGCAAAATAAATGAATGAAAGAAGAATAATGTTGGTTCAAATATTTGCATTTGCATAATATAAGTAGCAAGTTATATGGAATCTGGAAGCCCAACAAAGTCAAATCATAATTTAGTAAGTAACAGGTTTGCCAAAAAGTTAATAATTTATTTTTCAGTAATTCATGAATCTTCCAATAAAGCACATGGAGTTTTTAACAATTTCAAACATACAGACAATAGAGCAACAGTCAATGCAAAATTTAGGGTGCATTTGTTTAAGCTTTAAAAAAATGATTTTTTTCTTAAAAAAATCTAGAGATTTTGAAGAAAATCTAAAGCTACTTTTCGTTTATTTACAATCATAAAAATCTATTTTACTTCCATTGACTTCACTTTGGACATGGTATGTGATGTTCAAAAAAATAGATTTTGAAAATAGCTTTTCATTTTGAAGGAAAAAATGATTTTCAGAAAAATCTGAAACAAACACAAGTAAAATAAAAAAGTGATTTTTTTGAAAAAAAAATCTTAAACAAACGGTCCCTGATTATAAACTTGTAGGTAATAAAGAACATGATAGATAGAAATAGTAACTAAATCCTGTTTCTGATAGCTTAGAGAGAATGTAATTCGCATTTTGCAAAGCATATGATGTGCCTTTTTTTGATTGGTAAAGTAAAGCTTTCGTTCATTTAGATGTGCTAATGTGCTATGGCTAGTTATACAAGGTTGCAAATGAAATAAGATACTCATCATAAATGAAAAGGTTCCCCAATGTGAACCAATTAAGCATAGTTACTAACAGAGTTGGAGGGAAAAATAAATACCGTCCCAAAGTGAGAAAACGGTAAACATATTATGTGTAACTGTTTCTTGGCCGTGCAATTTACCTTGTCTATAACCACATTCGGGGTGTCTAAGACACCATAATAATAAAATACGCCTTAATATGCCCTGGCACCCTTTTGTCTGGAAATAGTTGCCATGTTCTGGGTATAAACGTGATAAATCCTGATCCACCATCCGCTCCAGCTCTGCGTTGTGAAAATAGCGACCCCATGTACTGTCTGCGTATAAAGAATATTTTATTGTCACGTCAAATGGAGTTCAACGGCTAGAAAACTACATAATAGTATTCCAAGTTTTGGTGACAGCACTAAGATAACATATGCTGCAATATAGTCTTTCTCTCTACTAAGTAATTACGAATTTATGACAGTATGTAAGCCAAATCGGAAAATAGATATATCCACGTGTAATATACATCAGAAATGGAGTGTAAAGAATCTACTAAGGTTTACTTGGATTTTGTGAAAGTGGATTGTCCATGACAAGATTGGGTGAACTGCTTCCATCCTTTGTAATTTGAGGATCAACTAGGAGCCGCCCTCTCAAACTAGCATACCTGACAAGATTAGAAGCCTTACGTGTCAAAAAAGCAAGACATCGAAAATCAAAATGCAATTGGATCATAAATGACAGACTTGAAGAAACACATTGGTCTATTAACTCATCATCTCTCAATATGGCAAACGCCCAAATCTATATAATCGACACAAACGACACTCAATGCCAAATGGCGAAACAAATTTCTATTCATTTATGCCAACGAAACAACAATACCTAGATATAAAATGATATTAACCTGACAGTAAAACAAAATAAAAGTAGTATAGACAATTTTTTTGGGTCTAGTAGTGTAGCATCTAAATTCACACATTTTAAATGCTGAGAACTGTGAAATCCCGGATTCGAACCCGGATCATTGCATATCAGTGCCCCTGCAACTGCAAGTATAGACTTTAACCGAATGAATAGAAATCATTCTCAAATGAAAATTATTTATAAAAAAGAAAAACATGTATTACCATGTGATTGTGCTTATTGAGAGTTGAGAATCATAAATTACATACAAACAAGTTACATGTATAAATTGTACTATATGTTATGCTTATCAGTTATCACCAATAACAGCAAGAACATGGAATATTTTAAGCTAAAACATGTATCTGAACTTTGCACTTAATCTAACGAATACAATAATTCAAATACCATAATAAATTGGATTAAAACTCCCATTACAACAAAAAGGGCAATAATTTACGAAGTGAATTGGCTGGCTTACCCCCTACGAGAATTAGCAGTGGCACGACGAAGATCATCAATGGAAGTTGAAGAAGAACAAGAAGAAGATGGAAAAACCCCAAGATTTATACGCCACTGCAAACCTCTAAGATCCTCAAATAACCGACTACGTGTCACCGGTTCCTGAGAAATGGTGCCGGAGATTAAAGACGGCGCCAATGATGTTGCTGACGACGGCGGATCCAATAGAGCCGGTGGCATGATTCTACGGCAATCCCTCACCGACCCAAATGCTTCAAAACAACGATAATCCACAAAAACACGACCTTTGCAACAACAACAACAAAAGAATGGATTTTTATTTTCGGTTTAGATGTCTGAAACAGGACAATAGAAAATAGAAGATTTAAGGAAAAGAAGAAAAAATTTGGTGTAAACAAGAAGAGACAAAAATTATCTGTCTGGGAGAATGAGGAGAGAGAAAATGGAGAATGAAATGAAGGGAATGGGTGGGTGTGAGAAATTACGTGGCAAATAGAAGATGAGGGATTGGACGCAAAAATAATATTAAAAAAATTGAAAAATGATTGGTAGAGTTGCTTTGCTTGCAGCAATGTTTTTTTCGTGCCACTCTTTGATTGTGAGAGGAGATAGGAAGGAAGAGATAGAATCAATAACAAGTTCTCTTTTTCTTTCTCTCTCTCTCTCTTTTTTTTTTTTTTTGACTAGAATAGAAAGAAAGATAAGTCTTACTAATTTAATTTTTTATGTCAAATATTATTACTAGATTATTAAAATTTATGTTCCAAATATTTTTCGATAGAAATTAGTCATCGATAATGACAGTGGGAACTTTATACTATTATCATGATGATAGAAAAAATTAGACATTTTTATCAAGTTTAAATTTGATACCTAATAGTGTTTGTGGATTTCGATAATATCTGTCACTTTGTCGTATTTTTCCTTAATTCTTAATTTTTTAACTTCAATTTTAATTTCTAATTTTGTTATGTATATTAGATGCGACTTTTACATCTCATTAGTTATTTACTTATTCATCTTTTATTATCTTCATTATCTCTATCTGAAGTATGTCTTCATCTTCTTTGAAATTTACTCGGAAATATTGAAGGGAAGACAAAATTGACAAATTAAAAGTGAAATGTCTCATTCATGTGATATCCAATTCTTCTTCATCAATGTGCATGTGGGATTGTATGGTTGTTGTGCTTCAAGGTATTGTGTACTATGTTCGTAATAGATGTTTGGATAAAGGCAAA
Organism: Trifolium dubium; assembly: GCA_951804385.1. NCBI lineage: Eukaryota > Viridiplantae > Streptophyta > Magnoliopsida > Fabales > Fabaceae > Trifolium > Trifolium dubium. The sequence continues at coordinate 34,836,136 of OX638073.1, forward strand.
GCTATTTTAGTTGTGTCTTTATTGAAATATTATAGGTTGTAAGTTAATTTCTTAATTTTATTTTTTTCCATACACAAGAATCAATTATCAAACATTTGATTTGACTATTTACTTATGAAATTTAAAACTCTTACTACAAAGATTAATTTATTGTTGGTGTTTATTTTGTACTTATTTTATATGAATTTATTTTAATTTGTATCTTAAATATATCGGTATATGTTTGTGTAACAACTAACAAACATTGTGAGTTTAATTTAGTTCACAGAAATATTATAAATAATATGCAAAAATTGAGTTCAAATCCTAATATATTTATTTTTATTTATTTATTCATCTTAAAAAGGTTACAATCTAACTACTTGACTATATCATAGTACTATATCATAGTACTATATTAGAATACAAAAATTCCACAAATTGACATTACACCAGTGAAGAAGAATGTGTAAAAGGTGTAAAGAATCTTGTTGGAGCATATTCTTTTTCAGTGTTCAATTGAGGTACTTATTGTCTTTTGACTAAATTATTATGAGACACTTCTAATTAAATAGTAACACCTTTGATCACTTTGACGAATGATCAAGTTTTTTTTATATTAATTGACTTGTAAAAAATGAGACAAACGAATTAATTAAGATGTTTATGAAGTCTTGCTTAGGTTCTATCCAAACATATTTAACATGATATTAAAATTGAGTTAAGAACTATAATGGTGGACATCTGACTTAGGATCATGCTAGTCGTGAGGGTGGATGTTGAATATTATGTTGTTGATATTTGTTTGGAGTCTCACATTGCTTAGGTTGCCAGACTGTTTGGTGTATAAATATATGAGGACAACATCACTATGAACTAACTTTTGGGATTGAGATCCAAACATATTTAACAAATATAAAATGAAAAATTAACATGGTACTCTATATAATATACGGTGCATATTATTCTCTGTTTTTTTTTTTGGTACAACAGTTCATATTATTCTAACCACCAAATTAAGTTAAATTGTTTTATTCTTTAGACTTGTCTATGACTACTCCCACTCCCACCTCTAATATATATTCTGTTTATGGTGAAAAGAACAATACTACAGAGAGAATGGCAAGCCCATTGTCAAAGTTTATGTGCCACAAGGCCCACTCATAGACTACCCATAAAAGCATAGGAGCAGCTTTTCACACTTGTGTTTTTGCTATTACACCTATTTTTCAGAAGGAAATAGTTTCTCCTAAAGAGCCAATTCTATGGTTCACGTGTGAGATAAATTTTGTCTCTCATACACAAATATTTTTTTGATATTAGATCAATAAATTTCAGCACTAAATTAAACAAGGTATGCCAAGATTTATTAATTAATTAATTAATAATAATAATAACAACAACAACAACAACAATAATAATAATAATAATAGACTAATAGTAGAAACAAAGCTTATACGTACCATGAGCTTAGCTCAATTAGTTTGACATATTGCACGACAGTGCAGAGATTCGAGTTTGAACTCGGATACACCCACTTATTTACTTTTAGGAGGTGAATTTCTAGCCACTAAACTATCTGACAAAAAAAGAAAAGAAAACAAGCTTGTACAGTTATATTATACATGGTGCATAAGCAATGTAAAAAGCATGATAGTTACAAGAAAACAACCAATAATGCTGGCTATCGAGTAAAATATATTAGCACTGAAGAGAATCGAACATGAGACCTCGAAGAATAATACACTCCCACGTCTCAATCCAATACTACAAAAAAATTGTTATTATCTCATTCAGGTTTTTTTTAGGTGCAAAAACTTACCTATATATATTAAGCTGAAGTTATAACTCGATGATTAAGTACTTAACACAAGAACATATTTAACTAACCAACAATTAGAATAGTACCTCAATTTAATTCAGGTGTTGTTGCCAAACTTGTATTAATGATGTGAATTTTGAATAGAAATTTTCTGGCCAAATTAATGCTTTCAGCTGTGTTTTATTTTTTTGTCTAGATAACATATTAAAATATTCCAAAGACAAATGAAGCAACCAAACCAAACATTTGTTTTGACAGAGTAACGTCCAAACATCAATAATGTTATGTTTGGTAGTTTTCTTTTCTTTTTTTCACACAAAGTAACAAAATTACTAGGAAAATATATCTAAAAACACATAAATTGTTAATTTTATTAGATTTAAATAATATATCAAATGATTTTCAATTTCTTTAAAATTTTACATGCAAAAATTGTTTATATAATATAAACTTCTGATTCAACATTAAATTCTGTAAAATTTATATTCGTTATAATATTATTAATAACTTATAATTAAACCATAAAAAAAATTATGAATGACCTGTACACATTAGACATTAGACAACTTCTGATATGTCAAACAAGATGTTCAATAATCTAATCTACCACCTCACTCTTTATAGCATAATTTCACATTCAGAATCAGAACGAGTAACGAGGACAAGTATTGAGTTTTGGATCTCTCACTGAAACTCATGTATGTATCATTGTATGCATAAGAATTCAGAAGTGAAATGGTGATATGATATGATTCGGTAGGTACACACTCCCTGACCTGAAGTGAAGGATAACGCCAAATGAAACATAGTAGTACTATGCTCACAATATTATTGCCCCGTGACTCTTTTAAATTAAAATGATTAAGATAATGAAATTTAGAGCCTACCTTTCCTTCCCATGTTGGATTGGATGGACTAATTATCACACCTCTCAAAAAAGTATTGACTCAATTAAAAAGGTAGTACTAGTACTAGGAGTAGAATATTTATATTTAACAATAAAAAGGTACTAGTTCCTTTCAAAAAAATATATTATCACCATATCAATTTTTTTTTTTACCATATCATACAAATTAATAAACTTAATTATTGTTATATGAAAAAAAAGAAAATATGAATTAGTTTACAAAATTATCTTTTATTAATGGTATGAGAAAAATAAATTATAGAATTGAAAGAAAAAAGAGAAATAATTAGTTAAGAATATAAGAAAAAAAATAACATTAAATACTTCATTAATAATGTAAAGTGTATATTTTAATATAATATTTTTTTCTCGAAACTTGTATATTTTAAGATGGACTACTAAAATTCAATAATGTCATGGCGATCAAATTCAAAACCATGTCTCGTGAAAATCTCTGAAAGGGGTAAACACTAAACAGGTTCGTAAGGTGAGATTGTTTAGGGGAGGTTATTGGATTGAGATTTCGAGGGATTATTTTGACAAAAAAAGTCTTGAAGATTTTAAAAGACTTCGTGGGATTATATTGATTTTGAGAGACTTTTTTTAAAAGATATTTTACAATCAAGATTCTTAACACATGATTTTGTGAAAATTATAATACAAAAAAAAGTCTTGATTAAAAATCTTGATCGAATAACCACGGATTTTGTGGTATTGAAAAAAAAAATCTTGATTGAATAACGCAAAACTTTTAAAATCCATTAAAATCCCTCAAAATCCATTAAAATCCCAATTCAATAAACCCCCTTAGTGTGATTCATTATAATTATAATTTACTACTACCTCTGTCCCAATATATAAGACCTAGACTAAATGACATTATTCATCTATCTCGCTTTGACCATATTTTTTTCATAATTTATAGATGTAAATATTAGCGTATAAGATCTTGTTTGATTCGTCTTGATGAGTATTTTCAAGATATTAAATTTTTATAATTTTTACTAATGCACAATTAAAAATATTAGTGATCAAAATTGTGCATTGGCGAATGTATAGTGGTCAAACTGAGTCTTACAATTTGGAACAGAGGTAGTATATATATGTGTCCTTAACTAGCATAAAAAAATCTAGTGTCTTTTGTCAATTTGCAACCACTTTTGTCCCCATTTATAGCATATTCATTGAATGAATTAGTGCACGTTGTTATCAATAAATCCATCAACCATAGGGTAGGTTTAAAATTACGAACAATCAGTAAAACATATTTTCTCCATATTATGTCAATGAAATGTATGCGTGATATTTATTTTGTCATATACAGTAATTTCACACTCATAAAGGTGTCAAAACAAAATAAATAGAGTAAGAGTTATGTTAACATGTGCCTTAAAGGCACATTTTAAGGACACTCGATATAGTAATTTTATTTTGAAAATTAATAACGTTTGACTTTTAAAAATATAAAATGCATAATAAGTGCTCCAAAAATACATATGTTAATATTTCGCATAAAGTAAAAAGTAGAGTAAAATATTTTGTCAAAACATACTACGGCTACATTTCCTATTAATTTTCCGTGCCTTTTCCAATAATATTATGCGCACTAATTTCCTAATGATGAACAACTTGAATTCCAGGCACACATTTTCTTACCAGACAGCTATGACCAACCGGCAATGTAGAAAAAATTGTAACCTTTTTCTATTCTTTTTTTCACCCTTTCTCCTCTCACTGGTCATGAAAATAAATTTAAAAGACACGATTCTCAACAAAGAAGTAACTAAATTCATTTATGCCAAAAAAAGATAAACATATTGATGGATATAAAGTTTGATAGTATTTTAGTGTGTATTTGCTTATGCGGCGTGTTTCACACCTACGTCTAAAGACTACGGCAACACAAAAACTTTATTTTGTAGTTTCTGGAAATTACGGCAACAATCTTTTAGTTATCTACAGATGTACGGTGACGGCGAAACAAAGTTGATCCCAAAGATACACTTCAACATTCATCATTTTTTAATTTTTTGATTTTCTTTAAAAAATTTCTTTACTTGGGAGGTAATTATGTTTTTGATCAATACTTGAGGTAATTCTAAATAGAGGCATTGTTGACCTGCACATTTTCCTATTTTTCCACCACATATTATAGAAGACTTATCCTCACTCATACATCACAAAAAGAAAGAAAGAAAAAAAAAGCACAATTTTGTATGTGTTTATGAATCACATTCTTAATTTCCCTACAAAATTCACGAGTTCACCTACTTATGAATTATACGATCTACATAATTTGGAATCATACATTATTTTTTCTCTTCGATAAGGGCATCTCATGAGATCACATGTGCAGTGTATTGGCGTTAAGACAATGTTATATGTTATGTTATGTGGGTCAACCAACATGTGCCACAAGACACGTACAACAATTGTATATATAAGGCTCCAAAAGAAAAGAAAAACACAAGAGACACCGTTTGTCTAATTCTAAATAACACAATTCATGAACTCACGAGTGATCTTTATATCTCTTAGTTTTCTAACCTTACAATTTCCAACTTCGATCTTATTTTTATAAAATATCAAGATTCTACCACAAATGTAATTTATTTGGGAAGCTATATATTTGTGAGTATGTTTGTTGTGACTTGTGTGTATATATCGTGGGTCCATGCATGCTAATAAAGAAGCTATAGTTATTGAAAATGACTTTCACATAAGTTTTCCCTTATCCTATGGGGGCCATTGTTCCAAGGATACACCATATAAGGCCATAAATAAAGAAAATGACTTTGATCACATTAGTAGTAGTATCATTTAAGGGTTTCTTTGGATAGATTTAGTTAGTGAATTTATCGGTGAAAAAAGAAGAGTGATGAATTCAAGGGTTTCTTCTCATTTAAATCTTTTTAAAAAAATTACTTGTTACTAAAATATATTTTTTACTTTGTATCTTTGTCTTCAAATTAAACTTAACAAATAATTTTTTCCCCAAATTCTTTACTATACAAAGATATCTTTCAGTAGTATAACTATAAATTATACCAAAATATATTTTAAAATATATATAAGAGAAAAAAATCCAATTATTTTTTAAAAAAATATAAGAGAAAAATACAAAACATTTATCTTTTTTAAGAAAAATTTATCCTCTCTTTTATCTTTTACATAATCAATAAAAATTATTTTTACATCTATTTGTGCAATTTACTACGTTTGGGATGAAAATTAAATCACTTGATACCAGAACTCTGGACTACTATGACTCATTTCCTCTAGGAACTTGAGGATGAAACCCAAAAAATAACAAAAAGATATAGTTTCCATCATTATATTTATACATATATATTTTTTTTAATAAATACGATTTTTATTCATTCTCTTACAACTGGGAAGAAGAGAGTATAATTTATTTTTTTATGCTATAAAGATAAATTGTTTCTGGTAAGAATGGATCTATAGATCTCCTCTCTACCCAATCCAACTTATTTGTCTCTCAGCTCTTACCACCTAAGCTTTTCTACGGATACAGAAGAAGATAGTATAATTTTAAATATAGAAAAAACATACTAGTAATAGGGGAAGGAGGAGTAATAAAATACTTCCTCCATCCCATAATATAAGAAAAAAAAATCTACTTTTTCTTCTAAAATATAAGAGAAAAAAAATACAATTTTTTAGTTTTTTAAGAAAAATTTACTCACCATCTTATCTTTTTTTTTATAATCAATAACTAATAAAAATTGTTTTTCCATCTTTTCATGCAACCTTTAAAAAAAAACTTACTTCCAATTGTTGTATTTTTTTTTAATAGAAAATGATAGGCAATGATTAAAGAAATAAAAATAAAAAAAACACTATTGAAATTTGTGCAATGTACTTTTGTATAATAATAAAACACAATTTTCAATATAAATATTATTTTTTTTTGGTAAATTTAATTAGTGCTCCAAGAGTACTAATTAGCAAGACCATTTTTAATAAATGTGATTTTTGTTTTTTATAATATGAGAGAAATAGAGTATACAATAATGATGAGAGTAATGATGAGAAATTGTTCCCTTTTAACCAGTTCCTTCAATTTCGGAAACGCGTAGTCGACATTAAATTTGAAGGGCATTATTGTCTTTCCAAGTAAACTGTCTCCGACAGCTTGCGCGCGAATGTCCCCCCTTCCCACCTTTTTATTTTTCTTTCATTAAAATTCTGACTGTGAGAGTGAGCAAAATCCAGAAACCTCAGAAAATTTAATCCCAAAACTTTATAGTAACATGAAAAAAATAAATCAAAAACAATAATCGAAAAGCATCAATAATTCAATTCAATTCACTTCCTTTTATTTAATCATTAAATCCCCAACAACACAAACCAAGATATTTCAATATTAATAAATTAAAAAACTATAGTACTTTTTCATTGAATCAAGATTCAAGATCAACCATCGTAATAATAATGCTCTGAAATTCAATCAATCAAAACCCCCTCTCTCTCTCTCTCTCTCTCTAGTTTCTCTCACTCTTCACTCACTTTCACTACCATTTTCCATTTCCATGGCATTCACCTTTAACTCTGACCGTTAGATCTCTCATCACTCCAATGTGAGTCAATACATTACTTCACAAGATTCTTTGCTTCTTCTTTTAGTATTACTTTCTAGTTTTTGCACCTTCAAAATTATTTGTTTTTTTTCTTCTTCTTCATGCTTTCAGTTACTAGATGTAAGTGTGGAAACATCTTACTACTTGGATCAGATTGAGTGAACATTGGTAAAGTTTGTAACTTTGAGCTACTTTTTCAAATGGGTCACTTCAATTTTTGTAGATGTTGAACTTGAAGTGAACCAATTTTGATTTTATGCTTTGTTATTTACTACTATTTTTTGGATTGGACTTTGGAACAGATCTTGGATGCTACTGAAGTTGTTGGTAATCAATTGATGAAGATGAGATTTTTGGAGTTTGAGTGTGTGTTGTTGATTGTTCTATATGTTTTTCTTGTTTCTGGGAATGCTGAGATTTACATAGTAACTGTTGAAGGTGAACCTATTATAAGTTACACTGGAGGTATTGATGAGTTTGAAGCTACTGCTGTGGAATCTGATGAAAAGATTGATACCACTAGGTAGTACTTAGTTTCTGTTACTCACAACTTGTTATAAATGTTTCTTTCATGGTTTTAATTAATTATTAAAGTATGGATTATAGTTTTACTTGTTTTTAGCTGATGTTAGCTTGTGAGTAGATTTTTTAAGAAACTAATTTAATTCATGATTGAGCAAATTTAGACAATATAATAAGAATTTCTAAATTAATGGTTGTTTAACTTATTTGAGAAGTTTTGTCAAAAAAAAAAAAACTTAATTGAGAAGTAGATATTTATATTTCTTGTATAGATAACTTGTGAGCTGATTTTTCTTATTGGGGAAATAATGCAATAATTACCACTCAACTTCCGTTTGAAGATTTAATTTTATGTACTTAAAATTGATGTGTTATCTTCTCTTCTAGTATATTATGAACAAAGAAATGGATATCGGCAAATGTGGTAACTTACCTTACATTCTATTTTTGAACTTCTTTCCAGTGAACTGGTTACTGCTTATGGTCGTCATCTTGAAAAAAGACACGATATGATTCTAGGGATGCTGTTTGAGCAAGGGACGTACAAGAAGCTATATAGCTATCGACATCTTATAAATGGTTTTGCTGTTCATATTTCCCCGGAACAGGTGAAGTCTTCTGTTGTTAGTTATACTTTTGCTATTGTATAATTAATTAACATGAAAATATTTTGAATTCATTTCTTCAATCTAATTTCCTTATGTTGTACCCTTATATTAGTAGGCAGAATCTCTAAGACATGCTGCTGGTGTGAAATCTGTTGAGAGGGATTGGAAAGTGAAGAGACTTACAACACATACGCCACAGTTTTTAGGACTTCCAACTGGGGTATGGCCAACTGGAGGTGGCTTTGATAGAGCTGGAGAAGATATTGTCATTGGATTTATAGACTCGGGGATATATCCTCATCACCCGAGTTTTGCAACTCACAATTCTGAACCATATGAGCCAGTTCCAAAGTATAGAGGTAAATGTGAAGTTGATCCAGATACTAAAAGAAATTTCTGCAATGGGAAGATTGTTGGAGCACAACACTTTGCACAAGCCGCAATAGCTTCTGGAGCATTCAACCCTTCTGTTGATTTTGCGTCTCCTCTAGATGGGGATGGACATGGAAGGTTAGAGCAAGTCACTAGAGTTGTTAAAAAAAAGAGCAAGTCATTAGAACATAAAGTAAAATGGTCTTTTATTCTATGGTCCTGGTGGAATAAAAAGCTTAAGAAGTGTTATATCATAAACACTTATCATACAATTGTTTATGTATAAGTTATTTCTTTCTTTTTTTTATAATTTTTTTTACAAGTTATACGTTGTTTTCATAAGCTATCCAGGTGAGCTTATGAAAATAAGCTGAAGGCAACTTATGGACTTGTCATAAGCTGTTTCTATAAGCTCTCTCAACAGTCTCACAAGTGCTTATGCTAGTAGATAAGTTTAAATAAGCCAATCCTACCAAATAGCCCTTAACTTCCGAGCATTGAAATTTAACATGAATAGTATTAGCAGACACAATGTTATGCTTAAAACCATATCTACCAATCTGGTAACATTTTAACAATCCTTATATTTTCTTGCATCTTCCTCTGGCAGCCATACAGCCTCTATTGCTGCTGGTAATAATGGAATTCCTGTGCGGATGCATGGGCATGAATTTGGTAAAGCAAGTGGGATGGCTCCTCGTGCCAGGTGAGAAATAAATACCCTTCATTAATATAAACAAACTTGGAACTATGGTCCTTTCTGTTGAATTAGACATTTGGTGCATTTATGTTCAGGATTGCTGTATACAAGGCACTCTATAGACTCTTCGGAGGGTTTGTTGCAGATGTAGTTGCTGCAATTGATCAGGTATACAAGTATATGATATATTTATACATAAAAATTTAACAATTTGTCTAAAAAATTCACTACACAGTCTCATTGTTTTCATTACTGGTATTCTATCTCAAAATATCTAATTTTAAAATTTGAGAGTCAACAGGCTGTATATGATGGAGTGGATATACTCAGTCTTTCAGTTGGACCCAACAGTCCTCCAGCAGCCGGCAAAACTACATTTTTGAACCCTTTTGATGCTACACTTCTTGGAGCTGTGAAAGCTGGTGTATTTGTTGCGCAGGCTGCTGGGAATGGCGGTCCGTTCCCTAAGACAATGGTTTCGTATAGTCCGTGGATAGCATCTGTAGCGGCTGCAATTGATGATCGAAGATACAAAAACCATTTGACACTTGGAAATGGAAAAATCTTAGCTGGACTCGGGTTATCACGTAAGTTTTCCAACTTCGTACTATGTTTCTTCAGATATGCCACAGTTCCCACTATGTTTCTTCAGATACTTTATATACTCTCACTATCTCTATATTTCTAAAATATGCAAAACAACTTTTTGTACAGCTTCTACACATTTAAACCGAACATACACATTGGTTGCTGCAAATGATGTGCTGCTAGATTCTTCAGTTATGAAGTACAGCCCCACGGATTGCCAGAGACCAGAAGTTTTCAACAAGAAATTGATAGAGGGAAATATTCTTTTGTGTGGATATTCTTTCAACTTTGTTGTTGGCACTTCCTCAATCAAGAAAGTATCAGAAACAGCAAAGGCCCTTGGTGCAGCTGGATTTGTTCTCTGTGTTGAAAATGTTTCCCCTGGAGCAAAATTTGATCCCGTCCCTGTTGGCCTTCCTGGGATTCTTATCTCAGACGTCAGCAATTCAAAGGTACTCAAACTCATCTTTACCAGTATATTTATGTAAAGGTAGATTGAGTATCACAACAGATTAATCTGTTTTTTCTTCCCTCCATAATCACCTACTTAGCTACCATCGTTCCTGTTTTTTGTTTATAATAAATTATGCTTGTGCAATGTGCACTATACTATTTAATTTTTTACTGTAAATCTTTATATTTTCAGAAACTTATAGACTATTATAATATCTCTACACCAAGAGACTGGACTGGACGAGTGAAGAGTTTCACAGGTTTAGGCAAAATTGGCGATGGTTTGATACCTATTCTACATAAGTCTGCGCCGCAGGTGGCATTATTCTCTGCTAGAGGGCCAAATATAAAGGACTTCAACTTCCAAGAGGCAGATCTTCTCAAACCAGATATTTTAGCTCCTGGTTCATTGATTTGGGCTGCTTGGAGTCCAAATGGAACTGATGAGGCAAATTATGTTGGTGAGTAATGGCTTGACTACATTGTAACTTCTGTGTAGTGGTGTGAAAAAAATATTGATATATCACAGAGTTGATTTATTTTAAGCGGTTATTTGCTTGTGTAGGTGAGGGATTTGCGATGATATCTGGAACTAGCATGTCTGCACCGCATATAGCTGGAATTGCTGCTCTTATAAAGCAGAAGCATCCACATTGGAGCCCTGCTGCCATTAAATCAGCCTTGATGACAACATCAACTACTCTAGACAGAGCAGGGAATCCACTTTTAGCTCAGCAGACTTCTGAAACAGAAACAATTAAATTCGTCAAAGCTAATCCTTTTGACTATGGGAGTGGACATGTTGATCCAACAGCTGCCTTGGACCCCGGGCTCATCTTTGATGCAGGTTTCATTTATGATTCCTATATAATTAATCTATCTAGAGTCTTACTACGGGTTCAGCGCACGTGGTTATAATTAGTTCATAGTCTGTGTGAGTGTTGAAAACCCTGGGGTACCGAGTTTGATTCTGATAGAACCTACTGGCATATTATTACTGAAAATGGGGAAGAATCCCCTTTGGTTACAAACAATGACAGCACTTCCAGACTCTCTAATCTTTCTCTCTATTTATAGGCGGCTTGACCTAACTTCTTTAAATGACAAGATGAACCCCTCTCTAATCCTCCTCTCTATTTATAGGCAGCTTGGCCTAACTACCTCTCAACACACCCACTAGCTACCCATTAACTATCAACTTCTTAACTAACAGTAACAGACCTATCAGATTCATGCATATAACGGCAACATCATCTACAAGAATACACATAAATATATCTAATCAATTTTGTTAAACATTTTGCAGGATATGCGGATTATTTAGGGTTCTTATGCACAACACCCGGTATCGATGTTCACGAGATAAGGAACTACACTCATGTTCCATGTAACACTAGTATGGGCAAACCATCAAATTTAAACACTCCATCAATAACAATTTCCCATCTAGTGGGAACTCAAACTGTCCACCGCACCGTAACCAATGTCGCCGAGGAAGAAACCTATGTGATCACCGCCAGAATGGAACCATCTGTTGCCATTGAAGTCAACCCTCCTGCAATGACTATCAATGCGGGCATGTCGCGTCAGTTTACTGTGACACTGACGTCTCGCTCTGTGACAGGAAGTTACAGTTTTGGTGAAGTTTTAATGAAAGGTAGCAGAGGGCATAAGGTGAGGATCCCTGTTGTGGTGAAAGGATTCCCACGATAAACTCTTGTTGAGAAAGGCTTGCTTGTAATATTCTTTGTATGTTGTGGGGGAATAAGTTAAGGTAGATTTGTTGATCCAAAATTATAATATAAGATATGATATTATTGAATCATAAATAGGTGTAAAGGTAAGAAGGTGTATAAGTGGGGGTGAAGCCTATAGTTTCTTCCTTTCCACGTATAAAGTTTTGGTTATATTATTGTGTAGTGATTTGTTAAATGCTTCTTTATGAGAAGTTTATACATGTATCGTCTGCCCCCATTCATCAACAGTTACTTGCTTACAGCAGATATAATACATGAAATAATTAGTATCTTTATAGTGTCGAGTTTACTACAAAGGTGCTTGTTGGTTAGATAAATTGAGTGAATAATTTTGCAGGGTTTTCCTGTTACTATTTGTAAGAAGGAAGTTGAGAATTTGTTTGCAGGGACCTGATTTTTGGGGTTGAATAGCCAATATAAATAAATGTTAACAGTTGCTACTTTACTAATGATACGATTTTTGCTTTTGATTTTTCTTTCTTGTTCTTTTTACTATATATTTATTATTTTCTCCTCGCTCTTCTTTTACACCAACCAACCAACCTTTCACACTCTATTAAAGGCATGTCAGGTAAAAAAAACAGGAAAAATAAATTGAAGATGGACAAAATTTAAGAAATTGTAAAGCAGATCAAAATTGTAACTCTACCTTGTTTGGTCCATATATCATGTAGGAGTATATAGTATTGGAGAGTAAGACAAAAAAATCTGAATTCATGTTTATTGATAGTTGAACACATACACACGGCAGTAGCTGCTTGTACGTGGCATGCATCTTGCCAATTTTGTGTTGTGTTGTGGGTTCAAGACTTGGGAGCTTTACTTACTACAGCCATGGTGTGTGTGATATAATATATTAGTAATAAATAAATTCTATAAGTATGATGATTGATTACTAGTAATTTTGGAACTTATTTAATCAAAGCGATCAAATTATGTAGTATGTTATTCGAGTGATTGCTCAAACAGAAGCGATCAAATTCTTTTTTTTTTATTTACTTATAATAATATACATGGTTTTAGACAAAAAAACAAACAATTGTTGTAATGTAGATATCAGATCAGATCGAACATTGTTTTTAGTAATGACGACATTTGTTGGTTATTATATGTATATATTTAGCACGTGGTACATGATGATGAATGATGCTGTCTGTCTGTCTGTCTGTGTGTGGTGACCTAGAAAGTGTTAGAGTTCATTTCCTTCTTTCCTTCCTTCCTTCCTTCCTTATTCTCTCTCTGTGGCTGTAAATTATTAGTACAGTAGAAGAGGCTCAATCTCATTCTTTCTCCAAATTCACTTCGTTGCTTCTTCAACAACTCTGGTATCATTATCATATCATATGGTATGTCCTCTATTTCTTCTTCTTACTTCTGTTATGTTATTATTCTTTTGTATATGTTGGGACAGACAGGACATGTTACTAGATTACCTGAACACCAATTAGTATTGATATTCCACGTGTATGTGTCTGTGTTTCTTGCTTGCTTGCTTTTAACTCATTTTATAACAACTATCTATGTAGTATTCACTCACTCAATACTTCAAATTACTGTCACATTAGTTCAAACAAGTTTGTTTAATTTTAACAATAGACGGACGGATACATAGAAAAAACTAGTTGCATGAACTTTTCAATCAACATCCCAAAAAGGTCTGTGACATTTTTTAAAATCTGGAATTCATTTGTTAGTGTACAAAATCCACTTCTAAAGTTATAGACGATGAACATACAAAAACACCGCATTAATGAATGATAGAGTTCGGCCAATTGTGTCTACGTCCCTATGCCATTGCCAAACCCAAACTCTATAGTCGTAATCCAACAAGGCAGGCAGACGCTCTAGTTCTACTAAGCTTTCAGCTTCACTCGTTAGGCACTAACATCTGCCCACTTATCACATTTAAATTAGCTCTTACATCCCCAAAAGACTTATCTACAAACTCTCACATTTTACTGTTTCAAATATGTTTTCTAGTTTATAAGAATATGTAGAGACTAATTTAAGTTGGGTGTTACATTGTGGGTCGGGGTTAACTATTACTAAAGGCAACTGAAGGGAAGAAGCGGCCCAAAATTGTCCTGACCAAGCCATTCTCATTGGAAATTGAATCAGATTCCGAGCCAAGCTACAGTTACAGAGCCCCTAATATTGTACGCCGCTTGTTAAGTTTACTTAAGAATGTACGGCCAGGAGCAGATCTCACTAACTTACAGGCAAGTACTACTTCCCTCTTTAACTTCTACTATTTAATTGCATGTGTATATTTGAATTAACGGTGAATTTGGTGAAATTACTGTGACACCTTAATTTTGTTGAAACTCAAAAGTGTAGATTATGCCAAAATTGCTGTCGTCAGTTATGCTAAACTCACCACAAATACAAACATACATATAGTCTTACATATTGTATAATATATCGTGCTTGCACTAGGATAGGATACATTAATTTTTCTAACTGCAAATATATACCCTCTGTCTAACATGCCTTGGAAATTAATCAATGACCACATGAAGTATTACATAGATCAATTTTTTCTTGGTGATCGATCATATTTGCATATATCATTGATTTAAGTATTTTAGCTTGTATTTATGTGCAGTTGCCACCACTGTTTTATTTCCCAAAATCACAACTTCAGTGCTATGGTGAATCAGTGTACAGCACAACTTCGAATTCAAACTTGCTGAGCAAATGTAACAATGAGCCTAGTCCATTGGAAAGGTTAACATCTGTGGTAGCATGGAGCATATCTACCACACGCCCTACATCTTTCGGGGTGGCTCCTTATAATCCCATTCTTGGAGAGACACATCATGTTTCCAAGGGCAGCCTTAATGTCCTACTTGAACAGGTTTCCATCAATCCTCCGGTATCTGCCCTTCATGCAACAGATGAGAAGGAAAACATTGAAATGATATGGTGTCAGCAACCTGTTCCAAAGTTTCGCGGTATCTCCAAAATCAAAACACTCTCCTAATCTAAGAAGCATAATAATAAGATAAGCTTGCAATCTGTTTGAGTAAATTTGAAATTGTAAATGCTGTCCCTTTACTTTAGGTACAAGTATTGAAGCTGAAGTGCATGGAAAAAGGACACTAAAGCTTCAAAATCACAGGGAAACATATGAAATGAATTGTCCTCGTCTCTCGATAAGAATTCTTCCGGTTCCAGGTGTTAGTTGGGTCGGCAATGTTAATATACGGTGCAAAGAGACAGGCCTTGTGGCAGAGTTATCCTACAGATCGTCCTATTCTTTTCTTGGACTTGGTGGAAATAATAAGTTGATCCAAGGGAAGATCCTTGATTCCACATCATCCAATGTACTATATGAAATTGATGGTCAATGGGATAGGTGCGTGTAATTTTTAAATGTCATCCCTCAAAACATCACCTTTCACTAGTGACATGCTTAAATTCTTTCAAGAATTATTATGCTACATGTTTTAGTGTCACATTTCTGATCACATTTTCATATATGTATTAGGACTGTTAAAGTGAAGGATACAAGCAGTGGGAAAGTCAAAGTGATATATGATGCTAAAGAAGTCATTTCTGGGCTCAAAGCTCCTATTGTCAAGAATGCAGAGGTAATTAACTTTTGTATTTTCTGCCTAAAAAAGTCTTTCTGATAGGAAAGAAGTAATTAAGTGGCATATTAATTATAATGCACGTGAGCTGAGATTGTCTTGCTAAGCAGAGTGTATGGCAAACTGAATCAGCCCTTATATGGGGTGAGTTGACTGAAGCTATTATTAGCAATGACTGGGAGAAAGCAAAAGAATCAAAGCAAGGTGTGGAGGAAAGGCAAAGGAAGATGTTGATAGAAAGAGAGACCAAAGGAGAACATTGGACTCCAAAGAATTTTATAGTGTCTTACAGTAATGAAAATGGGTTGGAGTATGACTGTTCACCCATTAATAAATGGGTGCCTTCTGCACCTATTATAGCTCCATAACTTCTCTTTTTGACAAAAGAAGGACCAAACAATTTCATTAGGAATAATTAATACAGTCAATTTATGTATTCAGCAATTTCACAAAATATCTCAGAGTTTGAGTTAGCTAAACTTGTGGCCACTCGACTTAAAGTGTGCGCAACCTCATTTGCTAATTTCCAAATAAACTCGTCATGAAGTAAGTGAAACAAGAATCAAGTTCACCGAAATTAGAGACTTAATCATGAGCATATTTAATACAGTATAATCCACCATTCGCTTATAGACTATATTGCAATTATTCGTAAATATTCACTGTTTTAAAATAACCGTCCTACTTGACCAACTTACACAGCTTAAGTCCACTATCTGACTTGAGCCACTTTGTGAGAAAGTCACCCTTAGCTAGAAAAAATATCTATCTTGTACCTTCTGAACACTACTGTTTCTAATATTCTAGACTGTTTTCAGCCTAAACATAAACTCACGTTTTAGTTTTTTACTCATTTTCACATACTTGTACCGAGTTATTGTACTTCTAAAAAATAAATAAAAACTGAAACTTAAAATAAATCTTTGGCAAATATATAAAATTAAGCAAAACCCTAAACCCAGAAGCGATCAAAGAAAACCCTAAACCCAGAAGCTCTAATCAATGGCAATGGCTGTCGCTGCTATGCGACGTTCTCTCCTCTTCCCTGGTTCGATTTCAGCGGGACGTTCTCTCCTCTTCCCTGGTTCGATTTCGGCGGCTGATACTATGCGACGTTCTCTCCTCTTCCCTCGTTCAATTTCAGCGGCTGATCTCCTACCCATCCAAGGGCGTTCAGGTGATTTCATCACCATATTCATTATTTCTAGCTAGCTACAATATATTTATATATATATTTTTGAACGAAGGTTTTTATTATAGATTGAGGAGATGAAATTACAAGAAGTGTTACTTTTTATATGCATTTTGTTTTGGGCATGTAAGGTATTTATTATAGAAGATGAAATTACAAGAAGTGTTACTTTTATATGCATTTTGTTTTGGACTTGTAAGGTTTTTATTATAGATTCAGAAGATCAAATTACAAGGTGTTACTTTTTATATGCATTGAAGATGAAATTACAAGGTGTTACTTTTTATATGCATTTTGTTTTGGGCTTGTAAGGCTTTTATTATAGATTCAGCAGATGAAATTACAAGTGTTACTTTTTATATGCATTTTGTTTTGAGCTTGTAAGGTTTTTATTATAGATTCAGAAGATCAAATTACAAGGTGTCACTTTTTATATGCATTGAAGATGAAATTACAAGGTGCTACTTTTTATATGCATTTTGTTTTAGGCTTGTAAGGCTTTTATTATAGATTCAGCAGATGAAATTCCAAGTGTTACTTTTTATATGCATTTTGTTTTGGGCTTGTATTGGGTCAACAACAATGGCAAAGGAAAACAGTTTTTGTTGAGGTATTTGTGGCAATTGCAAAATATTAATTATATATATTTACACCTTTCAGATTTCAGTACAGCTTCCAATGAAACACCTACACCTAGGTTTATTTTAAATGTGGACGGAAGCGTTAAAGACCCGCTTGATTTCAAGAAAAATCAATTTTTAAAGCTACTACCAAAGGAAGAACTAGAAGAATTGCGTGCTTCCGGAGATTTATCAAAGGATGCCGCAATTGGAGTTATATTGAGGGACAACAAAGGAGTGGTTATTTTTACATATAGGTGTGTCTTTAGAAACACACATATGACAAGTGAAGATGCTGAAAAATTAGCACTTATGATGGGGGTTCAAATAGTATCAATTCTAAAGTATGTTTTGGGAACTGAAGAAGACTATACAAATGTTAGAATGTGCACAGACAATGACAATTTGTACAAATTGGTTGCCAACAACAACCTACAAAATGAAGAAGAAGTACACAAAGCCTTTGCTGGACCTGAAATAGAAGAATTCAAAAAAGAAGAATTCATAGAATCTGTTGAAGCTGCAATAAATGAATTTAGTGAATTTCAAATAACAAAAGTATCAAGGGAACATAACGGTCGGCCGATAGACTGGCTACAACAGCCTACAAAGACAAGACAGAGGAGGGAGTAGTTTTGTGGGGAAGCGAGAAGCAAGTCCAAGGACTAAAAAAAAAATTAGATGAAGATTTAATGCATGGAAAATGGATGAAAGGAGAAACATGGATAAAGGAGAAAGAGAGCATGGAAAATGGAGGGGAGGAGGAATCTTAGAGAATGATATCATTGAGAAAAATGGGAAGGAGAAATCATAGAGAAAGATATCATTGAGAAAAATTCAACAGATGGAAAATATTTTTAAACTTCAACTGAATTAGTGGTATTTTTTAGCTTCAATTGATTTAGTGTTCTATGCAAAATATTCAAAACATACAAAGTATGAGTGAGCTTCAATTGAAATTAGTGCTGTATGCAAACTATTCAATATATTACTGTGCTTCAACTATAAATGTCTAATTGTCTCTATTACAATGAATTTAAATTCTATTACACCATCAGTAAAAATCTTGTATTTAGCATTGGTACTTTTTCACTTTTGGATCAGTTGATGGATGAATAACCTGCAAAAGTCCATGCACCTTATTTGTCGTTCGGAAAAAATTGGAAGCAATAGAGATGCAGAGTATATTTACGCTAATCTACTATGTATTTCAGATTGTACTAGTTTGACAGTCAAACTTTATTATCACTTTACTGCAAATAATGATGAAACAATTTGAAGAACTATTTGAAAGCACCATCGCAACATGTAACTTTTTGGCATTGACGTTAATTTCTGTTCTCAAAATAATGAAGTAAATAAAGATTGAAAGAAGGTGTCCACACCTGACCAGCTGCATTCATCGCTTTCATGGCCTCCCAAAGGCTACTAAATTTCTTTGTAGCAACAGCACCCAGAATAGCAGACACAAGAGCACAGATTCACTTTCCCTTGGAAGAATTATAGGGCAGCCTGGGAAATCTCTAAGTGTGATTCATTATTTTCAAAAAGCTGAACACACAATATCATACTCTTTCTTTTTTAAACAACAAGATCATACTCTTAAAAAGCAGAACATAGATAGATACATTTGACCATCCACAGTGATTCCTTATCATTTGGATGCATATGAAGATGCATATGAAGTTATAGCCATTTTATTGATGAATCAAAACAAATTAAATTAAGATATAATCCAGATCATGGAACAATTTCAACCTAGATTTTGTGGGGGTCAAGTTCCCAAATACTTGTGCCAATAAGAAAGTCTGAAATGCTAACAAGGGTGTTCTAAATTTATTTTAACATTACGTTTTTATTAACATGAAACACTAACATATGGTTTGGAAGCAAATCAACCCTTGAACTGTGGATTGGTTTGTAAAATACATGGAAGAATGAAGTATAATTTATTTCTGCCCCCCACCCCTATTCAACACACACATACCAATAATATTAGCATGTTCCTGATCTGTAAGCAAAGAAAGAAAAACTATTACGACATGTAAACCCATCAATGCTGCATCAAAATCCAAGAGTAATGACTTGGCAACATAACAGTAATATACAACAATTATACAAGCAACTCCAGGGTCTCTAATTAGCGCATACTGACCTTCATAGCAAGGCACATTTCGGTGGGTGTGGATGTAAACGTGAAATGGATATTAAAGAATACCCAACCCAAAGAACTGGTAATAACTTCAAGAATGTGTCAGGGCATTGTGCATCCTTACTTGGTGACCATGCGCATTACAATGTGACGCGTGCCATGCCCTGCCCAGTTGCCAGGTATAGAAGAGCCAACTGTTTGTCACTCGTGTCAAGTGTCAAACCATAGATAACTCCTTTTGCTTTCGGGTCTGCAATGTGAGACCTGTGCCAACATATATAGCAGCATATTAGTCACAAGCCAATATTGCATAAAACAAAGAAGAAAGGTGCCAGTTGCCGAATACCTGTTCCCATGAAACTCGGGAAGAACATGTAAATCTTCAGTCAGGGCACCTAAAAAGGATTGGTTCTGCTCAATCATTATTGTTTCCAAGAGCTTGTTCAGAAGCTCAAATACTGAGATCTCTAAAATATTGAAGCATAGAAAATTAAACCTTGTCAAAACAATAGTCACAGACTCTGAAATGTAAACATCTATCATATTCCAAATGATGAAGGGGAAAAAACTTACTTTGTGAAGCAGCTCGATTTGCAAGGTGTATAGAAGAAGCATGGTTTTCAATTATATGATCTAATAATGCACCAGTAGCACTCTGCCCACCTTCAGTCAGCCAATATTCTGGTACCATGGCTGAAAAATCAGATAAAGAAAAATGAATCACAACATTGCAGATGCAACATAAACAATGATGAATAATCTAATTAATATTAAATAAAAGTGATGATGGACACCGAACAGATTGTCAGGTCAAGTGGAAACCCTAGCATCAGATACCTCCTACTTTTTAAGCCAATGTCAATGTGCCATTAATAAACAATAACCATGCAAAATATGTTTTCAGAGACACCTATATGAATGACATTTATGATAATAAATTCAAAAAAAGTACAAAAGAATCGATGCAAAATGAGACATTTTCAGCCCCCAAATGAATACCTTTGAGACACAAGTTCCAACCGTAGCAAAATCTATTAATGAATTTCCAACCACAACCAAGTAACTTAAAAAATTGTGTAATGACTAGGCCATCCGATTTGAGAACAAAAAATCAATTTTACATAGAAAAGGAAGAGAAAAAGCAGTAGTTATGCACTCGTGGAGTAAGTGAAGTACCTTATATTTTCCCAATATGTCATCCACATGTCCAGCAAGAGCTAGCAGAATGTAATCAAGGCTGCACGAGCACGAATGAGTAGATTGTCAACTAGGTCCGTTTCCAAAAAAAAAACAATTTTAACAAACAAATCATTCAACAAACAAAACGCAAGGGAGGTGTGTAGTCCACAAAGATCAATGACTGTAAGTTACATATTGTCAACAAACGAGAATAATGATGATGATATTAGTATGCTCTCTAATCAATTTACTCTAATGCCCTTGTGCCATAAAGGGCAAGTAATCACAAACATTCATTCAAGAGGTTGTAAGACTACATTGGACATTGCCTTAAGTGTGGGGATAAAGTGTCATTTCAAATTTTCAATAGAGAGAATTTTATATAGAGACATCACCACTCTGCCAATTCAAATGAATATACTCCAACTTAAAAGCAAGTGTTAGGAAGCGTGTTGAAAAAATGAACAACTTGCGTCTCTAGTCTTGCTCATAAAACAATCAGCCAGATACAACATACAACCATACACTGAAACAACACGGGTTATTAGGGATTATGAATTGTTTTATTGGTTTGAATTTTTAGGACTGCTAATACCAACTTTGGCTTAAATTAAATTTTTATTAGTTAGGAACTTCTCCTCAAATACAAAATAGAAACATAAACTATAAACCAATAACAATCCTCCATTCATCCTTTGATACTAATTTAAGGACAACGACGGCGGAGGTTATTGGGAAAATGGGAGACAGACGCATTCATTGTTGCCTTGTAATTACATCTGACAGTCTGACACTCTACTGTTCTTTGTGGTACACCCTACATTGAATCGTCTTATTATATATAAGAGCATTCGCTCAACAACAATCAATTGAAAACGTATGAAGGAATGCCATAAAATTCCACTTTATAAAGAATTGACAGGCAGCAGAAAATGGTTCCAAAAATAGGTGACAGACTATGAAGCCCAGACACGGACACGGGACACGACACGGACACCGACACCGGACACGGCGAAATGTAGAAAAACAGAGGACACGGACACGGCACTATATATTTAATATAATAAATCAATTTATGAGTACAAATTATAAAAATTCTAAATTTAGCAATTTCAATCAACAAAAAAAATATATATAATATAAATCAACCAAAACTTAGTACTTTGAATTAAGGAAAATATTCTAAAATAAAATAACAATATCATTATAAAACAAGCAACTACAAATAATCAGTAGAACTGTAGAAGTCCCAAGAAGATAATATTATAATAATAAAACTTCTTAATTCTTATTATAGTGGTCAGTGGAACAAAGATAACAGGATTATGGTGCATTCGGTGAGCAAATAGTCTTCTATAATAATAATAATAATAATAATAATAATAATAAAAATAATAATAATATACTAATAGTAGAACGGCACCGGCAAGTAGAAGACAAGAAGCGATGAACAGTGAACACACCTTATAAGTTATAACTTATAACTCGTCGACGTCGTTGCAACGGAGAAGACGACAAGAAGCGATGAACTGACTGAGAAGCGATGAACTGACTTGACCTCGTTGTTGCAATCGAGAGAGAAGTTGAAGCAGTTGGTAATCCTAATCGTTTCAATGGAATTTGTGAACGTGGTGTTATATTGGAGAAGTGGAAGGAATACGAAAGGTAAAAGTTTAAAAAGCCCAATTTAATTTATTTTTTTTAAGTTGCGGCGTGTCCGTCGGCGGACGCGCGGTGTCCGCCTATGATAACGCATAGTCGTGTCCATGTCCAGGTGAAAAACAAAAAAAATTCGACCGCGACACTGCAAAAACGAATCGGGGGCGGATCATACCGGGATCGGCGCGGTGTCCGCGTCGGAACCATGTCCGACTCGCCGATTCTCCTGCTTAGTGCGGTGTCGGAGCTTCCTAGGTGACAGATGATTGAGACACTTAACAAAAGCTTTACCAATCTATAAAGTAAACATGAGAAGAAGAGCATCAATTGCCAAAGATAATTAGTTCAGCCACTAACCTTGTAGCGCAAGCCCACTACAATTTCCCATTCAAGCACATTCCTTTTATAAATCCGTATATGCGACAACAAACAAGGTTCCTACAACAACAAAAAACAACACCAATAAGATTCAATCTCAAGCATACGAAACCTAAACTCAAACCTACAGACCCAATTTATTAACATTTGATTCAGCATGATAACATAGCATATCAAAAGAAATTCAACTTTCTCAACTTCACCTCTTTATCAACACAAGAAAAAATAATTACAGTAAAAGAAAAAATTATATAATTCAGTAAATCCATTCAGAATACTCTCACATTTTCAGCATGATGTAAAATTATCAAATTTTCAGCATCATATCGTATATATCACAGCAAATTCAGCCTACCCAACCTTGCCGCTTTATAGACACCAGCAAAATAACAATAATTTAAATTTAAATGTCATATTCCATAAAGTCCATTCAGAATACTCTCTCACTTAATTTAAATCTGATAATCATAATAGTGTTGTTAATAGAGGATCGCGGAAAAAATAGGATCACCAAAACACCTACATAAAAGCTACATAAATAAAATAAAATTAACTGATATCTCAAGTTCAAATAATTAATAAAACACGATGCATAGTTGTAAACATCACCCACATATAACGAAAAACAGAAATTAAAAGCGACTTAAAAATCAAAAACTAAAATAGTTTAAATTCTTCAAAACATCTAATAACCTTCGTCTCGGAAAAGTGGCTTATGAACCGGATCTATAACCATTGTGTCAGAAAAGGAACCGGATCTACAACCTTTGTGTGTCGGAAATGAAGTTTATGAACCGGATCTACAACCTCTTCGTCATGAATCTAAACATCACGATTATCATGGAGGTGACACTTCTAATTTTTCTTCTATACCTCGAAAGTTAGAAAGACCATTTTTTTATTTTAAACAAGACCAGATGAAGTTCCTAGAAAAACAAGAAGTACAAAGTGTGAGTTTGATAGATGTTCTTGACTGACAAATAATACATGCTTCCAACAAACCAAGTGATCTATTTTTACGGTCGTGTCTCTCGAGAGGTACAGATCTACCGCCTTCGTCGCGGATCCACCGCGTAGTTCAGATATCTTTTCTGTTTTAGGCGAGACAAGATGAGGTAACAACAATAGAAGTACAAAGTACTTAGGGTTTGTGTCAAAAAACTAAAAGTACGTACTATTTAGGTTTAGGTTTGTGAGGAGTTAGATTAGATTAGAGACTCAATAGATCTCAGGTGGTTCTGTGTGCCACGTGTCTCCACACGCATTCCTTGTGATTCCCACGCGGCTCTTCTCCTCCGTTAGATTAAATTGACTATAAACTAGTATAGACTATAGACTAGTTATTATTTTTATTAAAGTATAAGTACAAGTTTCTCTCACATAGTTAGTTGGATTTCCTTGGTCTTCCTCTTCCCCACGTGTGACTCCGCACCTTTTCCTTCTGATTTCCACGCGGACTGCTCTCCTCCGTTGATGACTCCCAAGTATCCAACGACCATTTTTTTACATCTAAACCATAGAAATAAATACTCTTAACTACTACTTTTTTTATTTTTTTATAAACAAATAATAGCACTAATTTTCACCTCTCAATCAATAATACATTTTCAAAAAATAAATAATAACACTAATTCTCATTTTCAAGAAAGATGAAGATGAAGAACATGAGGATGAACATCTTCATATCTCATGAATTTCTTCATTTTTAATAAAATAGGTATTTAAAAAAATTAAAAGTTTTTTTTTAATAACAAAATGAGAAAAAATATTCATGTGTGCATTTTATAAAAGATAAAGGATCAATTTATTACAAACAAAAGATAAATGATTAAAGTGTTATAAAAATAAAAGATAATGGACCAATTTATTACAAACAAAAGATAAACGACCAAAGTATTACAAATAAATAAGATAAATGACAGTATTTTTGCCTTAAATATGTACTACCATCACATTCCATCATTTTTCTCTATTATTCCTTCCCTCTAATTTAGGGTGTATAGGACGAAATAGAACTTATTAAAATTTTAATGACTAAATTATCCTTTATATATCACCTGATATCATCATCGTAAAAATAGAAACCGATAACTAACACTAGCGTTGTTCACCCTATATCGCAGTGATATATGTTCACCCTGTATGGTAGTACATACCATTACCATCCATCCATGATGACAGTACGAACCAAATAACAGTAGCACAATGAATGTTTTATTGTATAAAGAAAATAAAAAGAAGACGTCATTTACGTTCGTGATACAGTGATGAAAGTGGTATTTTATGGAACAAAATAGTAATATGCAGAAGGTTCTTTTGTTTTATTTTTTGACGATCATACAAAATTAAGAATACGTCTTACATATTACATTTATACCTTATTATAATTAAGAGAAAAATGCACTCTTTAGATTATAAAAGATTAATGTATTTGATCCAAAATTAAAAATAGTGTTTTTATTGTATAAAAAAATAATGTTTTTAAACAAAGGCAAATATTAAATTAAAAAATTATTAATGATATGTGAAACATGCTAGTTGAATTGAGTAGAAAATTCAACATATTAACATTTTATAAATAAAGAGTAAAATTGGAATAAACAAATTATAACTCATTCTGTTTCGTCCACTTTCCAAACAATGGAATGAAAAATCAGCTCCGCTCCGTTATAAAGTATCCAAACAAGAGTGTGGTACATCAATTCATTCTGTCTCATTCCATTCCACTTCATTCCGCTCCGTTAATTATAAGTTATCCAAACAGAGTCTTAAGTTTTCGGTTTTTGTTATATAAAATTTCAATTAATTTCAATTGATAATGTGATGATAGCCTTAATTTAATTTCATGTTTATAAATAAATTAGTGTTGATTCAATTTGGTGTGGTGTGAACGATCCAATTGTCTTAACGTCGTCGGCTGTATGTATGGTGGTGTACGGTGAAGATGACGGTGGCACAGCTCCTTGGAGAGGGGGGTTCATGCACAAAAAGGACTATGACGCTCAAGTCGGTATGTGTGCGAGATGATAGAATTAGGGTTGAAAAGATCGTACCATGAAGTGATGTGAAACCACTTATTTATAGAGGAATTGTTGTACGGATGAGAAATGACTCCGCGTAGGAATCATGACCGTTGGAAAGCGTGATGCTTTATCCAACGGTTAATAGTGCCTCACGTTATGCCTATTTAGGGCGAGTGTACAGTAATTTTGTGGTAGAATGCCTTTGAAATCCGTGACGGTCCCCACGCGAAGTGGATCTAAATCTATGTTAAGTATTGGGCATTTGGCCAGTCCATAACAGTTGCCCCCAAAGGCAATTGTTTTAGAAGAATTCTAAACGTTGACTTGAATATGTGTGTCCCCGTTAAGGAATTTCCTTTAAAGTTTAGACCAATAATAATAAAAGAAAAGAGAAGGTTTAGAAAGCTAAACGTACCGTTTGGAGTACTGAACCCTATTTATATACCCCCGGGTGGAGCATTCGTCTTTCCTTTGCGGTATGATGTTTGTGCTCTGTTGTCAGGATGCAAGATTTGTAACCGGATCCTTTTGTGAGTTGTAACATATAGAATGCGTAAATTTTCAAAACGTTTTGTCTTTTGTTGGATGTATGACAACTGTTGGTTTTGAAGAGTCGCAACAATATAAATGAGTGACATGTGCCTCGTTTACTGCGCTGGCATGAATAACTATAAGTAGGCATTGTTTTGAGGCAGTCGGTCATACTTTAAAGAATATAATGAAAGAAAAGAGGTTCTCATTTGGTGGAAAAGTGGTTGTGTTAGGAGGAGATTTTTTATTCTTTCAGTCATACCAAAAGGTACAAGGCATGATAATGTTCAATCAACAATTAATTCCTCTCCTTTTTGGTAGTTTTGTGAAGTACTTACCTTGATTGTTAATATGAGACTTATGACAAGAGACTAAAATTCTGATGTTGAACCTAGAAGCAGATTTTCAAAATGGATATTGGAGATTGGTGATGGAAGTATTGAAGATGCCGATGATTAGTGTATCACATTGCAAATACCTTATGATCTATAGATCAAAAGTCATGTGATCTCATTGTCGCTATTGTGGAAATCATGTATCCAAGTTTGAGACACAACATTATTGATCCATCCTTTTTAAAAAATACGGCAATCTTGGCTCCTAAGAATGTGATTGTTGATGCCATAAATGACTATATATTGGATAAAAACCAGGTGAGGAAAAAAATTATTTGAGTTATGATTCTCCATGCAGTGACAGTTCAAAGTTCAAACATTGACGCACCAGATGATCTACATACTTTTGAGTTTCTAAACACCATTGTTTCTTCTAGGCTTCCAAATCATAAATTAAGATTGAAAATTGGAGTTCCAGTGCTGTTAATGAGAAACATGAATCAGTCTCTTGACATGTGTAATGACACTCGATTGATAGTAATAAAAATGGGGAGATATGTGATTCAAGGAAGAATCATTTTTGGCAACCACATTGGTGAAAAGGCATTCATTCCAAGACTATCACTCATTCCTTCAGATAAAAGAATTCCTTTTAGGTTTCAACGTCGGAAATTTTTATTGACAGTTTCCTTCGCCATGACCATCAATAAAAGTCAAGGTCAATCTTTAAAATATGTTAGAGTCTATCTTCATCGACCAATTTTCTCTTACGGTTAGTTGTATGTTGCATTGTCGAGGGCTATTTCAAAAGAAGGTTTAAAAATACTTATAACTAACGAGGAAAGAGAGCACTCAAATGAAACTCAAAACGTAGTTTATAAGGAGGTGTTTCAAAATGTTTGATAATGACTTTAATTTGTATCTTATATATTCCAAATGAATGTATATGTTTTTTTATCTTATAATAATTATCTCCTTTTTTTACACAAAGTATTTATATGAAAATGACAATTAATAATTCATGTTTCTCAACTGACAATTAGTAATTCATGTAACACATTTGACATTCTGCGCCCCGTGCAACGCCGTACAAGTTTTATTACAAAAGGTGAAGGTCTTATTATTGTGTGAATTATGAAACATTATACTGTAACGCAGACCAAACAAACAACTTCTGGTAGCATTAGTTTAATCAAAATTAAAATAGAATAAGCCAAGAAGACGTACTTCAAAAGCAAAACGTTTAACCCAAGGGGTGTGGTTGAGTGGTTGGGGCTCATCCTCCCTTAACCAAGGGTCGAGGGTTCGATCCTCACCTCGGGTATGGAGCAGCTTTAAATCCTTGGGTCAGCTATCCCACCCTTCGAGGTGCCTCCAATCTAGCGAGGGATTAGTCACTGCGTTCGGCGGTGGATACCCCGGTTTCGACCAAAAAAAAAAACAAAACGTTTTTTGATTGATGAAATTAAATTGAACTAGTGTGCACACCCGTGCGAGGCACCGGGAAAATATTTTGAATTAAATTAAAAAAATATTTATAATACTATATTTAGAATAAGTGAGATGATAGTGTCTGTTTGGCCCGACTTATTTTCCTCTCTTTTTTTTCTCCTTAAAAATAGTAAAGAAGGAAAAAATTATGTTTGACCCAATTTCTCTTTATTTTTTACTTCTTTACTTTATTTCTCTTATACTTTTAAGGAGAAATATGCCTAAATACAATTTTATACTTCTCCATTTCGTTTAAAAAAAATAGAAAAGTAGAAGTTAAGCCGGGCCAAACGGGCACTAAGAGAAATAATTTGTCTAAAAAATGACTTAGAACTTTGAATATAAAGTCGTCAATTTTACTAAGTTAGTCCATATACAACAAAAACTCGGATTTTAAATAGGCCCATTGGATTGGTCCATTCAAATTAGTTGGTTCTCGAGTCAGATACCAAAATTTTAAAATAAAAAAACATGTTATTTAAATTAAACAAAATACTAAAACTGCTCATACAAATTTGCTTTGCCCTTGTTAAAAAAAAAGTACAAATTTGATATGCCCCAAAATTATTTTAGGAGCCCAATTAGCGCTTAGAACATCTCCAACCCCTAATTTCCTTTACTCCTATATTTTTCCGCTGTAATATTAGTTCCAACATTAACATTTCAATATCTATTCCATTTTTCTCCATCAAAATAAAGTTAATCTTCATTGTGAAAAATAGTAAAAATCAAGACTCAATAATTTGAATCTTAAATACCTTCAAAGTAGAACAAATTGATTTTCCTCTATTATCCATCTAGGGTTACTCCAGTACATCATATAGATAATAGTCAAAATCAACCCCAAATAAGAGAAAAACTTATTTGAATCTTAAAATCAAATCTACAAGATTTTAAAAGAAAAGAAAAAAAAAACGTAGAGAGCAAAATATGAATCAATTCTACAAAAATTTCTCATTTGTAAATTCAAATAACTAAATAATTCATTTATCTATATATGAACCACCTATAGTACAATTGTACGATTAAATTTGATAGTCATCTCCCTCAAATTTGAACAGTAGATGCAAGTATTTAATAACTTCATCCAAACCATTACAATCATTGATCTTAAAGAAATAAAAAAAATTGTATGAATTAATTTATTTATTTTTACAATTGATATATAAATTTTGAAAAAATTTAACATAAGAATATAGAAAAATAAAAATTTTAAGCTGCATAATATACAATATATTGTTAAAAAAAAGTCAATTTCAATCTTCAACGCATTATTTGAAAGCTTGACATTCTTCACTACAACGTTTTTCATCTTGATCACATATATCAAATGTTCCATTGCACCCTCCTTCACCAGATTCTCATTTATGCTAAAAAAATATTAATCACTTGATTGAGAGAGAGAAAAGGAACTAATAAGAAAGAAAAATGCATATATTGAATTACAACAATAATAATAAGAAAAAAACAGGGCAAGAAATTAAAATGATAATAAACATCTTCACGACAACTTGCTGAAAATTACTTTTGATATCATAATTAGTGAGGCTTTAAAGCACATCCTCACGTCAATTTGCTACTCATTTGAAACTATTCGGCCACCATCCTTAGATTCAACAATTTGCACCATCCATTGTTTTACTGTTTTTTCAAAAGACTAATCACATGGAAGTCAGAAAATATAGGCTGATAACACAATATAAGTAACAAAATCAAATAGAGAAGCTTCAAACGTATAATTTATTTTACTTCAATATATGAATTTGATCAAAGAGGCTGTTAAGAGGATTTATTTTACTTACATTTTTATCAAGCTCCTTCCTAACGCATCTTCTATTTGTTGACTTGTTTGTGAAACACAATTAATCAAGAGTCATTAAATTGGAATTCAAGCACAATACTGTACTGCAAATGGCAACAAAAATAATAAAACAATTAAGAATTAAAATTGAAAATTGAAACAGGTCATTGAATACATAATACACACCAATTAGAATCAGATGATATACACTTTTAAAAAGAAAATATCGCTTAAAAAGAAAAGAAGAAAGGGGAAGGAGCAGTGTCTAGGAACTAACAAATTTCATCGAAAACACACCTGCACATAATACACATGTATCCAAAAAAATATAAAATTAAGAAAGAGATTGAACCGTTTCTTGTGTCATTGAATTGGCAGTAGTAGTAATTATAAAATAGAATCAAATTAAATAATTAAAAATTAAATAAAAAATAATTAAGATAAAAACACCTACCAAAAAATAAACCAAACGTAGTGTATACCTCAAATAGCATTAATTTTTGTATTAATTAATTAATTAATAGTTGTAGAGAAAAAAAGGTTGAACCATTTCCCACAATTTTCTGTCAAGATAGATTGATTTGTTTAAGAGAACTTGTTTCTCCCAATATAATTATTATGCTGTTTAATAATTAACAAATAAGATAATTAAAAAATCAATTAGCTATAGAAATAGAAATATTACTATTAATAATAATTTTTAAAATAGCAAGCTTGCTTAAAAGTATAGATGTATATATTAGCATATAAGATCTTGTTTGATTTATTTTGGTGTACTTTTAAGGTATCTAATTTTTATAATTTTTAATAATGCACAATTAAAAATATTAGTGATCAAAATTGTGCATTGACAAACATGCAGTGGTCAAAATGATTCTTATATTTTGGGATGGAGGTAGTACTCCCTCCGTCCCAAAATAAGTGTCGCAGTTGACCATTTTGCACTATTCACATAATCTACTTTGACCGTATTTTTTGACTAATATATAAATATAAATATTAGCATGTAAGATGTTGTTTAATTTGTCTTAATAGTATTTTTAAGATATACAATTTTTATAATTTTTAAAAATAAACAATTAAAGATATTAACAATTAAAGTTGTGCATTGACAAACGTGAAATGGTCAACTGCGACATTTATTTGGGAGGGAAGGAGTATTGTTTTGTCACAACAATGGAATTGAAGTGAATTAATGAGGTTTGGTGAAATTTCTGACCAAAGAGAGATGTGATGTATCAAATTCAAAGTCTTTTACTGCAGTATATCCGAGGTACTATAGTTAATGTCCCATTCTTATAACACTCTCGCTTTTCCTCACTAATACTATTACTACTACTATAAACCAATTCCTTTTGCTTCCTCTGCCTCCTAAAGCTTCTTTCTTCATCACCATATTCATTATTTCTAGCTAGCTACAATATATATTTTTTTAACCAAGGTTTTTATTATAGATTGAGAAGATGAAATTACAAGAAGTGTTACTTTTTATATGCATTTTGTTTTGGGCTTGTATTGGGTCAACAACAATGGCAAGGAAAACTGTTTTTGTTGAAGAGAAATGCTATGAACACGCTCTATAACACATTTTTTTAACACAATAATCCAATTAAAATTTGTCATATCATTCCTTTTACACCTTTTACTTATTTATTTATTTATTAATAATAAAAGAATTAAAATAAAAAAAGAAGTGAAGTGATGTGACAAATTTTAATTAGAATATGTTAAAAAGTGTGTTAAAGAATGTCTTCTTAACATTTATCTTTGTTGAAAATTTGTTCGATGGAGCAAAGAAGAAGAACAATAGTAGTAGTAGTGTGGCACACTGGCACTTGATGATGATGTTCATAGATGCAACCACAAGAGAAGACACGTGTCTCCTTGCTACAGCAACACGTCATCATTAGAAGACAAAAGGGTCGTTCCTACCGGTTCAAATCCACTACACAACAGGTAGAATCATGCCATTTTTCAACAAGCAAAACATCATGGAAGAATGGACATATGGACAACCTTAATCTCTCTCTTCCATGAAGTAATATAGTTAACTTGGTTTGGTGTATGTTTGAATATTTACCGGTCATTTTAGCAGAATCTTGGTTCTCGTCGTGATTCTACTAAAATTTATACTTTGGAGTTTCAACAAATTCACGGTGATTATAATATCACATAATCACCGTAATTTTGTAAAACTCATGTGATTTGAAATATACACTTAATTTTTGGAAGAAATGTGTGCATTTTCTTATTTACTTTATCTCTAGCCTGTCCTTTGAATTTTTTCCCAGTTTATTTTATTTTTGACTTTTTCTTTATCTTATTATTTTGTAAAATGTAAATGAATATTATTATTAAAAGGTAGTAATTTGAATGGCTGTGGCATTGTTGATAGGTAGTAACTACCTTGAAATTGTTTTCTTTTATTAGGCAATTGAAACAAGTTTGCATTGTATGTAATTAAATGATGTACCTATTTTGATGTATATATGCTTTGTGTTTGAGCTCCACCCAGTATGGGACAAAAAAGTAGATAATTTAATTTCCATATTTTGTTGAATATATTTTATGGAAAAATGTGAAATGTTGGAAAGAGAATTATGAGAGAATGACATAATAGAAGTAAGAGGAGGGTGTCACGTACATTTTGGGTGGGTGTATGTGTAGATGTGATTCATAGGTTAAAAAGAGAACTAAGGTGGTTGTGATATGATCTATAAATCTGCATTGTTAATCAAGAAACGGCATTAAATATGTGTCGGATAAAGGGAGAAGAATTGAATGTCATCACTGCCATGCTAGCTATAGCTGCAAATATTAATTAGAAGAGAAAAAAAAGGGTAATGTTATGTTATTGTTATGTAAATGTTTACACTCAATGCTGCATAGTGCATATTTTATTTTTTTGCTTTTGTCTTTGTCTCCTTGTTTGTATCTCAGCAAATACTACTTTTTGACATGAACCATGGGGCTTTGCCATTCTTGTTTACGGTCATTTTCTCATATTGTATATCTCGAGGTTATGTTCTGTAGATATATAGTGTATGTATTTTTATTTTCTATGTATCATTCTTTTTTCCCTTTTGGTAATTCAACAGAGTCAAATCGAAAATACTATTATAAAATAAGTCAACAGTGTTTTGTTTTTGTCTCTTATTTGCAATATTTTAGCACACTTTGGTAATTGTTTTTATGGAAGGTTCGGATATATGAAGGGGGAAAGGGTAACTAGAAAGTTGTGATGGGAAATTGGGAGTCAATGATTCGGTTACTTCTCCTTTATGATTACATAGTGATTCTATATACGGTTCATTTAAAATCTATATACGGTTCATTTAAAATCTATGGTGGTTTAAGGATTTTGCTATTAAAGAATCTTAGTAGTAGAAAACAAGTTTTGCAAATTTAACTATGGAATTGACCACTTATCCTAAGATGCGCTCCTTTTTTATATCAATCAAAATATCCTCAATGCATTGAAAAGGAATTATAAACTTATGGATTGTTTGGATGTGTGATGAAAGTACTATTTTCGCGTCCCAATACAAAATTTGTCGTGGTATTGAGAAGCTACTGTTTGTAGATTTTGGCAGTCGACCTGTGGTGTTGTCGAGGTTTATAAGAAAACCAAACAGTGGATGGTTTTCGTGTTTAAAAGTGACCGAATATAAGTTCAAAGTGAAACTTCAATTTTTAACTTCTATATTTACACATTGAAACAAGTTTTGGGTTGCGAGATTTTGGTTCATGAAAAATTTAGGTGAAGTGAATTTGAATGGTAATCACATTTAACTTTTTCATGTCTAAATTACATTTGAAAGAATCCATTTTTAAGAGCTCCAGATAGATCATTTAAAAAGGAACCAAAACTTATTTTTCCCCTCTAACTAACTATGAACCTGGATTTTTTGTTCAAACCTCTAGATAAACCAAAACTCTTTCACCAACAAAATCAACTCATTTAATTTCACCTGAGTTAAATGAGTTAAATCTGGAACTCAAGTCCTGATAAAGGAAAAAAAAAATACCAACATTAACAATTAATTACTAACTTGAACTATTTAAAAAACACCAAAAAAATGCAAATTCTTGTCTACCCCCTCCGATCACTTAAAAAAATATAATCGATATAAATTTTTATAAAATACACCGTTGGATTAAAAGTTTATATCATATAGATCATTTGTGTAAAATTTCAGACAAATCTAAAATCATTTGATATGTTATTAAGACGCATCAAAATTAACAGTTTCTATGATTTCTTAAACACCGTCAATCTTTATGCGTCTCAATAACATATCAAATGATTTTAGATTTATCTGAAATTTTACACAAATGATCTATATGATATAAACTTTCAATCCAACGACGTATTTTATAAAAAATTATATCGTTTAAAACTTTTTAAGGTGGTTGGAGGTAAATACCCTCAAATCTTGTGGGGGTACACAAGTTGCCACCCTTTAAAAAAATCATAATGGTTTATTTTTTAGAAAATAGAAGATATACCAACAATGTAAAATAGTAAAATAGTTTTACTTGTATTTTGTCAAATCACAATAATATTTTAAAACTAGTTGTATGGTTAAAATCATGATTGTTCCTAAATTTCATCAATTCACAAATCTGAGGAAAGTTTGTGAGAGATTTTTAGTTTGTAAAAGACCCCAAAAAAGGTGAACTTAAAACCTCTTATAATATATATACACTCCAATCCTTATTTTACTTCACACTATCCTCATGTACTTTCTACACATCAAACAAGAACTACCTTAGATCCAATATTCCACATTTCCATTTGATTTGGAATCAGAGTTGAAGAATTTAATTGAGGCTGGTGTTTAGGCCCATGGAGATGGAAATGAGTGAAATAAATTGTGGTTACACATACTCTTTATTTAGTAAAAGTGTAAAACTATAGAAGCTAAAAAAAAGTTAACAGTGCAAAAGTTTGAAACTTAAAAAATTTATATGGACAAAAGAAACTTAAAAAACCTATCTAGTACTAACATATAGGAGTAGATTTTCACACAAATATATACACATAATAAATCCATTCTTTGTTTTCCCCTCTTTCTTTGATCTTTAAGTTCACAACTCCTATTTAACAGAAAATTGGATCAGTGATCTTCATATATTGATGCTATTACATTATAACATAGAATCACTCGCTACAGGAGTTTGTAAGACCTCAGATATAACTTTCCAAGAATGGTTCTCATCATCCATTACGCGCCTTCGATCAAGGAAAGCCGGTCTCATTGGTGTTGTAACCATATCAATTTTAAATATCAACATTGCAACAATCTGTGACATGGGAGGTCTCAAATCTGGATGTGGTTGAAGACATAAAAAGCCCACATGGAATGCTTGCATAACATCTTTTTCTACATATCCTTTTTCTCTCAGCTTTGGATCTATAAGGTCCATTACCATTGACTTTTCATAAAGTTTCCATGCCTGTAATAAAAAGTCGCATCATATACACATTAATTTCAACGCTTCTAAGATAAAAATTGGTTCAAATAATGATTAAAAGTTTTTTGGATCAATTGAAGATGAGAAGTTACATAATCAGGGAGGTACTGCATATCTGATGGTAAAGTAAGATCTGTGTTTTTTCTACAACTGATGACTTCAAGCAAAAGAACTCCAAAACTATAGATGTCTGCCTTTTCAGACAGTTCTCCTCTAATAGCATATTCCGGAGCTGTATAACCTCTAACCAAAAGAGACGGAAATAAAGATCACGATTAGAAATCCTGAAGAACTGATACAGACACGACATTGACATGTCATTAGAGGTAATAATTAGAGAAAATGAATTGATATAATGTGATCAATATGTGTCGGTGTCTTGACACTGGAACGTATCATTTGAATAAAGGACTCACAATGTTCCGGCAAATTGAGTGCTAAGGTAAGCTTGGTCTTCAGGGAAGAGCCTAGCTAGTCCAAAATCTCCGATCATCGGTTGAAACTTTTCATCAAGAAGAATGTTGCTTGCTTTGATATCTCGGTGAACAATTCTTACATGTGAATCCTCGTGAAGGTATTGCAAACCCCGCGCTACTCCAAGAATAATTTGGAATCTAGTGCTCCAATTAAGAAATTCATCATTCTTCACTAATCACATAGGAAAATCCAACATAACAATTATTTAATTTGTCCAAACTATTTTTCCAAAGGAAACTGAGATACCATGTATAAAGAGGTCCAAACTTCTGTTCTTCATGTATTCGTAAACAAGTATCCTTTGAGGTCCATCTGAGCAACATCCGAGAAGGCGAACAAGATTTTTGTGTTGGATGCTTGTGATCATTCTCACTTCTGCTAGAAATTCTCTTTCTCCTTGTTGAGATTTATCAAGAGACAGTTTCTTACAAGCAACTAGCCTTCCATCTACCAACTTTCCCTGTCAAAACACATGCAGTCCTCAATAAGTACGTGAATTTATATGAGCCTCAATTACCAAAGATACACCCTCAGAAAACTCAATTCCATATTAACTTCCTTACATTGTGTGCTGCTTCTTAAAATTTGATATTATGACTTTAATCTTGAATCATTTTGAGATTCATATTATCATATATGATATATCACTTATAATTATGTTAGAATTAATAAAATGTCTTTCGATTCACGATTTGAAGCTCAATTTGATAACCAATTAACCATAAATTTATCTATCAAAGCAAGCATCATTAGATTTAGTACCTACATTATACCTGATAGACAGGGCCAAATCCACCACTTCCAAGAAGATTTCTACGATGAAAATTCTTGGTAGCCTTTCTCAATGTCTGGAAATCAAAGTAGCTAATTGTCCTAAGGTTCCCACTAATGAACTCCATGAATCCTATATCAATATAGAAACTTCAACACAAATTGATTTTTACAATGATATGCTCCATAAATAATGTCAAATATTTTTCATGCTTTGTTTAAACAATTAAACTACCTGACGGTTGATTAGTTGGGACAATTTTCTTCATCATTTGATCTTCTGCTACAATGTCATGCACAAATAACAGAAATATGATTATTTTTATAAACAAATTATATATATATATATATATATATATTGCTATGCAAGCATTAATAATCTAGGTGGTGAATGTTTGGTATTTTAGCCTTGCTCAAACTGTTTTCATATCAAATTCTAAGTTGTTTCTATAAACTCTCTCAAACACTTTTGTAAGTGCTTATGTCATGGGATAAATTCAAATAAGTCAATCCAAACAGAGTTTATATTGTAGTGAACTTTTTAAGATGCTTTACTCATAGTCATATTACCATGCTTCTGAGTCTGACTTGGTGGTGAAGTCGACTTCTCTGGTAGTTCTACCGGGACACGTTTAATACGCTTCCAGCATACAAAGATAATAATTAGCAATATGATTAACACTACAATCCCTCCAAGGAAAAAGAACAAAGCTCTAGAGACGTGGTGCCGCGAGGATGAGGATGATGAAGGAGGCGATGACTCTGCCATATCACAAGATTTCATTCATCATTGATCAAAGAAAAATTAACATGAAAAAATGATACAACTATAAGAATATATACTTAATATTACAGTATTACATAAACTTCATTTGATAGCTTAGAAAATGAATGTAAAATTACAAACCTTGGAGTTGAAGTAATGTTCGAGGCATTGTTGTTAGGCAAAGAAGAAAGTTATTATGAATTGTGGTTGAAGTTGAATTTGAGCCGTCTTGGTCGGTATTGACATAACACAGCCAAATATGAAGAGGTGAATTTCAACAACTGGCAACAGCAACAATATTTCTTGATGAGTTTGGTGTTTGATTATTTTCTACTATGTAACAATTTTTTGTTGTCGTTAATTGTGTTATATATCTTGAAAAACAAAAAATGAAACAATTGGAGATGACAGGTTTTACTAGTTGAGAAGGAATTGATGGGTTTTGTTTTTCTGAATTTTGATGATGAAAATCAATTTTAGATTTGTTGTTGAAGATGAGTTTGCGGTTGTTACTTTCAGATTTTAGAATTGTGTGAACAATTATACATATTCTCTTTTTATTTTTAGTAGATCTAAACCATCAATTATATCAAATGGTAAAATTTTAATGGTCCATCGGTGAGGGATTTAATAGCTCCCTCACCTTAGTATTCACCCTCACAATAATAAATTCTCTCATTTGATATGTATTGCGAGATCACATATTTGTGACAGTAAAACACCTTGGAAATAAAGAAGAGTTTTGATGGGACAATATATTTTGAACCCGTTTTATTAGTAGTTGGAACACGAGTCATCCAATGAATAAGGAGTATGGCTGTATGGACAACCAAGGGTGGTTGATTGCAGCAAATTCATGGTTCCCCTGCACCAGCTGCAAGGAATCCAAATCCATAGATATTATAGAGAAATGGGAATAATAGTTTGTAAAAGCAACAATATGAACCATCGCTAAATTGATTAATTGGAATTGGAATGTAGTACAACCACTCTTCTAGACAGCTACTGTGACAAGAGAGTTCTGCTTGGCACATACTCATAAATACTAAAATAACAACCCTTCTCTGGAATTTCAATTTGAAATTGGTGAAGTTTGTTTTCATCATGATCATATGACTTGAGAAGTTCTCCAGCTTTTCCTTCAAATATTTCAGCAGCATCATTCCCAAAACGATGCAAAAAGGAAGTTGCTTATAAGTATTTGTAGAAACAAACTACACAATGAAAAGAAATAGATATAAGTCTTCAAGCCAAATATGCTAAATAAGGGAAATGGTAAACCTAGTCAAGAACTTTCCATATTGCAAGTCTCCAAGCCAAATCATGCTAGACACAAGCTGGAAGAGTCAGATCAAGGTTTATGGTAATAAAGTACAACAAGCAAAACCGAAGATATTAGGCACTTCCTGGAACATATGAACACTTAAGAAACATTCCATCCTTGGTTTTTTCAGCTAGCACATCGTAAAGAGCTTCACTGTTAGGATTCTTGAGGTTAAGTTCATTAAGGAATTTAAGTATCTTGAAGTCATTGAGATTACAGCTCCTCAATACGTTTTGTATCACCCAAAGTAGCTCATTGACTCTGTGTAGAGTTTTAATAAGAGCAAACACAGTGAACATATGACAAGCAAAACCATAATGCACCATCTCCTTGTACATATTATAGGCCTGATCAGTATTCTTACGTTTACAATGTTCAATAATAAATAAATTATAAACTATTCCATCTGGCTTATAATTCCACTTCAGCATTGTGTCGTAAGCATTCTCTAAACCCCTGTTACAGAAACCCTCGACAAGCTCCACCAGACTCTTAAATTCATCATCACTACAATTATCATCTACCAGAGTACGACGATATTCTAAAGTTGGCATATTCAAACACAAATAATAATCAGATTGGAGAAGATCCTTCTTAGTTTTAGTTGTCCTAGCTTTGTTATCAAGTCCATTAATAACCACACTATATATAACAGATTCTGGCAATTCATCACAGGAGAGTGGCCGTCCATAATGCATTTTTTCTAAGCGTGTCATTTCATCAATCAATTGACGAGCATGATAGCATTTACCTTCATCATAATAAGCATTCATCAAACTAGTATAAGTAACCTCTTCCGCCAGCCCTTGTAAAAGCCATATATGCGTAGAGACACCCATCCACCAGTTTCCCACGAAGTGTTGATCAATCATGTTGCGCGTTTTATTAGCCTTCACTATCTCTCCGATTCGGAGAAACCCACGAAGAACATGGTTGGCAGTAACCGTGGAAGGGGAAAAGCCACTAACAATCATTTCATTCAAAACCTTGCAAGCCTCGTCAATCCTATCATCGTGTTTGCATAAGGAATGAATGAGAGACGTGTAAGTTGTTTCGTTGGGACACAACCCCTTAATCCACCACATATGATCCAAAAACTGAACAGCGTGACTCAGCTCTTTAGCCTTACACATTTCGCTGATCAGGGTGTTGTAATTCACACTATCACCCCTCCGATTCATCTCCCCGATTCGGAGAAACTCGCGAAGAAAACCGTTCAAAGTAACAACCGAGGGGGAGGAGGAGGAGGAAAACCCATTAACAAACATTTCATTCAAAACCTTATAAGTCGTCTGGTTAGAATTCGATCCCTTCTCCCGCTGCAGCATATGATCCAAAAGTTGAGCAGCACGATTCAACCCTTCAGCCTTGCAGATTTGACAGATCAATGTGTTGAAAATCACACAATCACTCCTCCTCCGACTCATCTCCGATTCCAGGTTCCCGGCGGTGGCAAAGCCGCGGATGATGATGAAGTTGTAGGTGTTAACGTTCATGATGTTGTAGCTGGCAGCGGCGAAAGAATAACGGAGGAGATTCATTTTCCAAAACTAACTAACAACTTTCTAGCGGCGGCAGACTGTTGTGAAATAATGAGTTCACAATATATTTATTATATGGATGGACAAACCGACCGGTACTTGTATTTGTATTCGCTCAGCCTCATGTCTATATATAAGAAAAAAGTTACTCTTTTGGCCCGAGAAAAAAGTTACAAAACCCGAGAACTAGCCCAGCCCACTTAAACCGGACCAAACAAACCAAATTGGGCCCGGTCCAAACAGTTTTAAAATTGCTCTTTAGGCCCTTTAAATGCTCTCAGGTCTCCTAAGTTAACACAAATATCCTTTGCATCCTCAGATATGAAATGGATTATGGTTCACATCATACTTGTAGAATACAAACACGAATTATTTTGTTATTTTTCATTAGGACGTCTTTGTATTGTAGTTCCTCTTTTATCTGTGGTCTCTGGTTGAAAAACATGGTGTTCAATTGTTTTCTCAAGGTTTTTGGTCATAAATGAAAGAGTAGGCAATATATACAAAGCTTGTGAATGCATTTTCGTATGATTTTTTAAAAAACTTTATGAATATTATGAATATTTAGGTTTAGATTGATGAAATTTATGAATATGATGAAGAAAAATGGAAGTGGAAGCTAAAGAAAACAATAAATAAAATTAAGTGTTAATAATGTCTAAATTCGTATGAAGATTTGGGTTTGATGTTGTGACTTGTGAATATGTGGTCATTTAAAAACATTGAAAACATTGTTATTATAATAATTATTATTACTATTATTACTACTACTATTACTTTTATATTTGGCATAATTAAAAAAGGAAAATGCTATCTCTAGCGAAAATATACATAACGAATGTGTCTCGAATGACGTGCGCTTACAATAACCATTGATTTGCTTTATTTACTTTATTAATTAATTAATTATTTGTTTGACTTCTATCTCTTATCTCACTTCATCTTTTCTCTCAGCAAGACAACAACATGTCAACATCCCTACTGCAATTTCCTCTTTTTTTCTTCTTCTAAAACTCTCTCTCTCTCTCTATGCAAAACCATTGTGTTGTTGCCGGTGATTTTGGTATTTTAAAGCAAATTAAAAACTATATCTATGAACATAAAAGTTGAGGATTAAAATATATATTACAAAAACTTCTTTCAATTTTTAAATGGACAGCTTAAATATGGGACATGGTCTGAGTACTCATGAATCTTATTTCATGTTGGAGAAGATAGGTGTTGTGCGAGAAGAATAATATTATATGGAAATGGAAGTCACCAAAAACATTAGCAGTGCAATAGGTTACTACCCGTCCCTTTAATAAAAAATTTATATGGTAAAACAGTATTCGGGACATATTCGCGAGAATTTCTTTCGCTGGATATAGCATCACTAATTAAAAAATTATATTTTAGCAAAATGTCCGATATATAATATGTATACATATATAGTCTCTAAAAAAATAAATAATAACACATATATATTACATATTACTATTAGTATACAAAATTTTTGAAAAGAGTGGGGGACTATAGCCCACCTTTGTCTACACGATGGTCCACTACCGTAGATGGAGTAAATCTCTGCTCTATTATATACATTACGATAGTTCCATGGAGCTCTTTCGTTTATTCTCAAGAAAATTTATATATGTGTCATTCAATTAAAGTTTTTCTAAGATTATTTTTTATATTTTTTTAGCATATTCAGTTACATTCTTAGGAAAAACTGTTTATGTGTCATTTAATTAGAGTTTCTGTAAGATTTTTATTTATTTTTTTTATTTTTTCAGTTACATTAGAAAAATTTGCTAATTGATGTAAGATACTATTAGTATTATATCAACTATAAATTATATTTAATAAATTTTCAGTTATGCATATGTACAATTGTTTATTAATTTTTCCTTTCAATATTTTTTAGAACTTATAAAAAGAATGATTCTCTTATAGAAGTTTAAATTCATATCTAAGGTTTTCCATCACGATCTACTGAAAATCACACATATGAGAAATATTGAGACACTTCTAGATTGTCAACAAGTAACATATTTTTATTTTTTTTGATAAACAGTAACATAATTTTCTTCTACAATGTCAATTTATACGTATGTTATTGTTGTTATTATGTCTTTTACTAAAGCACTTTGACAAATATCACTGAATAAATTCTATAAATCAATGTTTATAATCATGGCTGAAATTGAATCTATTGATGATGGTGTTTGGTGGTATCAGTCGTGTCAAAACATAATATAAAAGTATATCCTGACGCAGATAAATGAGTACTAATGGAAGCAGTGTCAAAGACACACATCAAAAGTAGTTTCAAGGTAAACACCTAGAATTTTCATTTAAAAAATCAGTTTTCATAGATTAACTATTTCTTCTTAACTTATTAAATCTATGGAATAAATTTTTCGGCTTAACTTATTACTACTAACAATTTTGTATACTAATAAGTTTCATACTCTATATGTTCTAACTTTTTATCAGTGCAATTCATACTTTATATGTCCTAATTTTTTATCAGTGTGAATCCCAAGATCTTATAACAAAGTTTGATGAAACTGTAGAGGAGAAGGTCAAAGATAGAACTGCATTAGATGTCGTAGACTTTTGGTCACGTAAAGTTGATTATGTACTCCCTCCGATCTTATTTATAAGCAAAAATCACTTTTTAGATTCATTGAACAAGCGAGGGTTAGATACATCACTTGTTCAATGAACCTAGAAAGTGACTTTTACTTAAGAGAGCTTACCCTGATGGAGGTGATTTATCCACAACCAAATAGATGAATATCAATATTAAAATTAAGAAAGACCAAACTATTTTAATTATATGATCGTCAAACAACATATTTTCATTGTTTATTTTTAATGCATTATTATGCACTTTTTTATTGACAATTTATCAAGTTTTGTCATTTAGTTCAATAGACCGATTTTTTCACTCCTTGATTATTATGAATTATTACTGACATTGATAGAATTAATCATATTTGTTTGGGGACATATACTGTTTTTGATAATACATTTTGATTTTTTTCAAATGTGCTCCAATATTTCCTTTGTTCTTTTTTATTTAACATTTAAAAAAAATTATTTCTAATTATTTGTCGTTTGACAATTTAGATTATATTTTGCCTATTATATCTTCTAATATTTTTGTAACAAAGTTTGTTTGTTTTTTTTTAAATAAAGTTTGTTACAAAATTTTCACCAAAAAAATAAAGTTTGTTACTAATTTTTATTTAGTGGTTTTAGTTTATTGAAAGAGAAAGTGTGTGTGCAAAAAAATAGAAATTTATTGGTGGATAAAAAATATGATATATAAACTAAAAAATAGGTATTAGAAAAATAAGATGCAAAAATACACCTCCCTAATTTGTTCTTTTTTTTCTTTCTAAAACGACAAATAAAAAGAAACAAAAGGAGTATCAATTAAGACCATATAATCTTTGGTTGATAGTAATATTGGTTGGCAATAGGCTTTTAGGTGACGAAAAAAGTGTACAGGTTAAAAGTGCACAGGTCTTATAGACGGCTATAAATATCAAAGAATAATTTCATATATGATGTATAATAATTTGTTTTGAATTAAA
This sequence comes from Trifolium dubium, assembly GCA_951804385.1. Classification (NCBI taxonomy): domain Eukaryota; kingdom Viridiplantae; phylum Streptophyta; class Magnoliopsida; order Fabales; family Fabaceae; genus Trifolium; species Trifolium dubium. Next base: position 34,880,343 of record OX638073.1, read on the forward strand.
AATATAGTAATAGATTATTAATAAAAAATGGTATGCCATCAAATATAATAGTAATAATAATATTAATAGTGTAAATATAAACTCTAAAATATTATATTAATAAAGATAAACAAAAATATAGGTAAGCATAAATAAATTATACTCCTGATTTATAAACTTTAAAATATTGAATCACTAACATGTGTCAGTGTTCTTTTAAGTTATAACTTATTTATCACTTAAAAAAATAATTAATATTTATCTTTTAAAAATTAAAATCAAAGAAGCAAGAGAGAGTGAGAGATGAAAGTGTAGAGTATTGGTTGGTAAAACTTTAAAATACAAAACATGTGAGTGAGAGAGAACAAAAGACATTGATCTTATTATTTTTTATAACTATAATTTAAATTGAGCAACCAATGTTGGAAAAAGTGTTAAGGAGAGAATTAGATTTAAATGCACCAATAAGAAATACACAAATATGAACGCATTAAATGCTGTAAATGGGAGGGAAAAAATTAGGGTTAGCTATAGCTAATCTTACAACTTTTAAAGATAAAAGATGCATAGAAGAACATGCACTTATCAAGTTTTCACAATAAATTTATATAAAAACATTTTGCAAATCTCTCCCTCAATGGAAAAATATATCTTATGGTAAGGGCTCTATTAAAAAGAGATTGTCCTAAATCACAAATATACACTTATCATATCATAAAATTTTATAAATATAAAGAGACGATTTTTGACATTTAATTTCCAACAAAAAACAGTGGGAGTTTTGTGATATGCAAATTTTCCTATTTCCTTTTATTTTTTTTGTTATTTAAAATTTACATGTAGATTACTACAAAATAGGTTGAATTAAGAAGGCGACAGAATGATGAAAAAATATATGTTAACTAATTTACATTGTATTTAAAAAAATGTAATTTGATGAGATTCAATTGAATAAATCTACAATTAATGTTTATATAAAAAAAGTTATTATAAAAGTAGTGCAACTTCTAAAACCATAACGTAAACACTATATTAAAAAAATAATTATTCTAAATCACAAATATTTTTCATATCTAATTGTTCTAAAATATTAAGGGACAATTTTAACAATTAATTTATTAGAAAAAATAGTGAGGGTTCTATGATATGCAAGGTTATCAAGGAATTGTAATTTTTGTTTTGTTATTTGAAATTTACAAGTAGATTACTATGAAACATGTTGAAACGAGAAGGTAAGAGCACGATGGAAAAAGATATTTAAATATACACTGTATTTAAAAAAAGTGTAGTTTAATGAGACTTAGTTGAATAAATATACAATAAATATTTTTTAAAAATTCTATTATAAAGGTAGTTCAACTTCTAAAACCTTAACATAAGCGCTTTATTTAAAAAATTGTTCTAAATCACAAAAAAAAATTATATCAAAAAGTTCTACAATATCAAAGAACAATTTTGACACTTAATTCTTAACAAAAAAACTGTGGCGAATTGGTTCATTGAAACACCAACTTTAATGAATAAAAATATGTAATCTTATGAGATTCAGTCGAATAAATCTATAATAAACATAAGAACATTGAGAGGTTTTTTTTTGACAAAAAAATGAGAGTTTTCTAATATTCAAAGGTTTCTATTCTTTATTTTTTTTTTTGAAATTTACACGTGGATTACTACGAAACAAGTTGAAACAAGGTGAAAGAATGATGAAAAAACATATATCTTAAATTTAACAAAAAATGTAGTTTGATGATATTCAGATGAATAAATATAAAATAAATGTAGGAAGATAATTGAATGTGATTTATTTTTCGACGAAAAAATGTGGGAGTTTTGTGATATGCAAAACTGTCTATTTATTTGTATTTTTTTGTTAAAATTTATATGAAGATTATTACGAAACAAGTTGAAATAAAGTGAGAGAAAGGTGGAAAAAAATATCTTAATTTATATTGTATTTAAAAAATGTAGTTTGACGAGATTAACTTGAATAAATCTACAGTACATGTAGAAAAATCATTACATGTGAGAAAGTTATTTTTCAAAGAAAAATTGTGGAAATTTTGTGATATGCAAAGTTGTCTATTTATTTGTATTTTTTTTGTTTGAAATTTACATGTGAATTGCTACGAAATAAGATAAAGAAAAATGTGAAAATATATCTTAATATACACTATATTTTAAAAAAAAAACTTATTTTGATAAGATTCAGTTGAATAAATCTACAATAAATGAAGGAAGATGATTGAATGTGAGAATTTTTTTTTGACGAAAAAATGTGAGAGTTCTGTAATATGCATGGTTTTCTATTTCTTTATATTTCTTTGTTGTCTTGAAATTTACATGTGAGTTTATGCAAAATAAGTTGAAACAATATGAAAGAACGTCGGGAAAATATATCTTAATTTGCACTATATTTAACAAAAAATGTAGTTTCATGGGACTCAAAAGAATAAATCTACTATAAACTTAGGAAGATCATAGAACATGAGAGTTTTTTTTACAAAAAAAAGTGAAAGTTTTGTTATATGCAAGGTTGTTTAATTATACATTATTTTTTTTTTTTCTCTTGAAATTTACTTGTGGATTATTGCGAAAAAAGTTGAACCAAGTTGAGAGAACAATAAATATGTTTTTAGTCGTTTCTATTTTTCTAAATTTTAAAAATTATTTTATTATCCTTAAACTTTTCATTTAATCACGGAAGATCACGGAAATATTTGATATTTTTAAATTTAAAAGGGGCTATTTGATATTAGACTAATTTGATGGAGTGAATAATAGAGTTTGAACTTTTTATCGGATCGAACCGGTTTGGATTAGGTAGTAATAATTAAGATTGTGAAGTCTTTGTACTTGCGGTGAGGTGAAGTCTTTGTAGTTTGTACTTGCGAGGTGAAGTCCTAGTTAAACTAACAATAGTCTGCCGCCGCTAGAGTTAGATCTGGAAAATGAATCTTCTCCTAATTCGTGTTTCATTAATCGCCGCCGCCAGCCACAAAACCTTGATCCGCGGCTTTGCCACCGCCGCCGGGAAGTTGGAATCAGAAATGCCGAGTCGGAGGGGTGATTGTGTGACTTACTACACCTTGATCACCGACGAGTTGAGTCGTGCTGTTGAACTTTTGGATTCGATGCGGCGGGGATTGAGTCCCAGCAAGACGACGTCGAAGAATTACACGTCTCTGATCAATTCCTTATCCAAACACGATGATAGGATTGATGAGGCTGATAGGGTTTTCATTGAAATGATTCTTAGTGGGTTTTCCCCCTCCGTTTTTACTTTGAACGACGTTGTTTGTGGGTTTCTCCGAATTGGGGAGATGAAGGGTCATTATTACAACACCTTGATCAGCGAAATGTGTAAGGCTGAAGAGCTGAGTCATGCTGTTCAGCTTTTGGATCATATGCGGCGGCTGAAGGGTTTGACTCCCAACGAAACAACTTTTACGTCTCTCATTGATTTCTTATGCAAACACGATGATACGATTAACGACGCTTATATGGTTTTCAATGAAATGTTTCTTAGTGGCTTTTCCCCTTCGTCTTCTACTTTGAACAATGTTTTTATTGGTCTTATCCGAATCGGAGAGACCGAGAAGGCTTATGAAATGTTCATTAAGATGAAAGAACACAAATTCTGGATGAAGATGAATTCTAACAGATATTTATTGCTTAAACGAGGCTTCTATCACGGGAATGCTTATACTAATTTGATGAATGCTTATTTAGATGAAGATAAACTGCTTAAAGTTGATCAATTGCGCTATCATATGGGAGGTGATATTAATTGTTTGCCATCTTCTGTTATAAATAGTGTGTTTATTAATGGACTTGATAACAAAGCTAGGACAACAAACACTAAGATGTATCTTCTCAGATTTAATTATGATTATTGTTTGTTTCGTATCCCAACTTTAGAATATCGGCGTACTTTGGCAGTGAACTGCAGTGATGATGAATTTAAGAGTCTGGTGGAGCTTGTCGAGGGTTTCTGCAATAGGGGTTTAGAGAATGCTCATGACACAATGCTCAAGTGGAATTATAAGCCAGATGGAATAGTTTATAATTTATTTATTATTGTATATTGTAAATGTTTTAATGTTCATCAGGCCTATAATATCTACAAGGAGATGGTGCATTATGGTTTTGCTTGTCATATGTTCACTTTGTTTCCTCTTATCCGAACTCTAAAATGGAATGATATGTTTAATGAGCTGCGTTGGGTAGTACAGAATGTATTGAGGAGCTGCAATCTCAATGATTCTGAGATACTTCAATTCCTTGATGAATTTAACCCCAAGGAACCTGACAGTGAAGCTCTTTTCAATGTGCTAGCTGAAAAAGCCAAGGATGGCCTGTTTCTTAAGTGTTCATATGCTCCACCAAGTGTCTAATATCTTCAGTTTTGCTTGTTGAACTCTATTACCATAAACCTTGATCTGACTCTTCCAGCTTTCATCTACTATGATTTGGCTTAGGGACTTACAATATGGAAAGTTCTTAACCAGGTTTACCATTTCCCTTATCTGGCAGATTTAGCTTGGAGACTTATATCTATTTCTTGTCATTGTGTAGTTTGTTTCTACATTTACTTAATATTATTGATTTAATTTTATTACACTAATGCAATGAAAAAGTTATTTCTTTCTTAGTCCCACTTGTTCTATTTAATTCAAATCTCATTTTGATGAACCAACTGTGTGAACTTTAGATTTGCAAAACTTCTTTTGAGATTGGTGCTTATTTTGATGTAAACAACGTGCATGAAGCAAAACTTCTGTTTTTCAGTCAATGAAAGATTAGTGCTATATTCACTATCTCTAGGTAAGAATTTTCAGACATCATTGGATAGAATGATATCAGTAGTAGCATGGAGCATTTCAACAACACGCCCACAGAGGTTTGGAGTTGCTCCCTACAATCCCATTCTTGGTGAAACTCACCATGTTTCCAAAGGAAACCTTAATGTCTTACTTGAACAGGTACCCTGTTTTTGTCATTGTTTTGTTCAATGGGTTCAAGTAAGATCCATAATTAAAACAACCATAAAATTCAGTCCCTGGGGTTGAATGAGTTGGCAATGTCACTATTCGGTGCATAGAAACAGGCCTTGTGGCAGAATTGAGCTACATAAAACAATCTTTCTTTGGACTTCGGGGAAATTGAAGACGGATAAAAGGGAAGATCTTTGATTCACTCACAATGAATGTTCTTTATAAAATTCATGGTCAGTGGGATAGGAATCTACATGGCAATTGTGACTTTTTTTTTGGTACGTGAGCTAAGAAAAAAGAAAAACTAAAATGTGCCCTTTTGAAGTTAAATTGTGGCAATTGCAAATTATAAATTTAATGTTCATAACCTATATTGAAACCTTTTAGATCTCCACTATGGCTCATATAAAAAAAGCTTAAGTATAGCTTCCATAGTAGTGAAACACCTACACCTAGGTAATATTTTGTTGAAATTTACATGACACTGTTTCCACGCATGTAATTTCATACACGTAATAATAAACATTGATAACTATTGCAGGTTTACTTTAAACATTGACAGAAGCTTGAGGGACCCTCGTGATTTCAAGGAAAATCAACATCTAAAGCTTCTACCAGAGGAAGAAATAGCAAAGTTGAAAACTTCCGGAGAATTATCAAAGGCGGTAGCAATAGGAATTATATTGAGGGATAACAAAGAAGGAACTGTTATTTTTACATATAGGATGGTCATTAGAAACACAGAGATGACTGAGGATGCTGAAAGATTGTCACTTTTGGTAGGGACTCAGATAGTATCAGCCCTGAAGTACGTTTTGGGCAGTAAGGATTAAGGAAGACTATACAGATATAAGAATATGCATAGACAGTGATAACTTGTTCAATTTGGTTGCCAACAACAATCTAGAAAATGAAACAGAAGAATTCAAATCCTTTGTTGGAGCTGCCATAAAAGAATTTAGCAAAGATGAATTCAAAGACTTTGTTGTAGCTGCCATACATGAATTTAGCAAATTTCATATCACAAAAATATCAAGAGATTATAATGGCGCAGCGGACAGATTGTCTAAAGCAGCCTACAAAGACAAGACAGAGGAGGGAGTAGTTTTGTGGGGATGGGAGAAGCAGGTTCGTGGACTACAAATGATCAACATTAAAAAAGGTAAGAATATTAATCAGGTTTGCACATGCATTTCATTTCTATTAAGTTTATTTTTAATTTTTATGTTTATATTCTAAACAATATGTATTTTTAAATTTTATGTTTATATCCTAAACAATATATATTTTTTTCATGCTCATACAACAAAAATGTATATCCTGATTTTAATATGTATTTTTATATAAAGTGCAACCGTCGTATTGTTCACGTCACACCTTGGTACATGTAGAATCCTATTTTTTTTATCCCACAATTTAATTGACAATACACAAAAAATAAACATTGTTTACTAACCAATCTTTATATTTCATACAGGTTCAAAAATCAAAAGTCGTGTAATTGATAAATCTAGTAATGCCATATTTATCATAGTTGATCAAGAGGTTTCATCATTGTTCAATAAATCATGTTACGATACTTTCAAAACTAACAACAACTTTGTATGATCAGTAAATCATGTTACATTTACACATACAATAAACATATTTTCATAAATCAGTTGTTACTAAAGAAACAATCATGGAGATTGTTTGATCACATCTACAATATATATATAAGTCACATTTCTCATAGAAAAATAGTGCACGTGTACTTTTTATTTTAGTAAACTTAACTATGTTTTACACTAAATTAATAAAATTAACTACACTTAACTGAATTTATTTTAATATACCATTATTTAACTACACTTAACTGAACTTATTAAACACCGCGTAAACTGTTTTTTTTGTTGCTTAAATATATATGTGATCGGAGGGAGTACTAACTTTAGAGTAACTGATAACATTTATTTTAAAATGAATATATGAATAATTCAAATAACATTTATATTACTAACTTTTCGCGACATCGACAAAATTCTTGGAACTTTTTTTTGAAATCGGAAAAAAATATAAAACTATATTTTTTAAAAATTATTTTGAAAAATAAATTTTTTACTCAAAAACTAGTTAGTAAAGCAAAAACCAGTTTTTAAAATAAAAAACTAGTTATAAAAGTGTATATAGACATAACCGGTTTTATAACTGGTTTTGTGATATTAAAACTGATTTTCTGAAATGATTATAGTAACCGATTATAATAAATAAATAAAATATGGTTTAATTATGATTATCAACCGACCATGATCAACCCTAATCACAATTCATAAATATTCACTTTGTTTTAAATAACTGACCTACTTAACAAATTTACACGGCTTAAGACCACTATCTTTTTTTTTGAACTGCATGCGGCTTAAGACCACTATTTAACATTCTGACTTGAGCCACTTTGTGAGAGATTTCTCTAAGTAAGAAAATTGCAAATAATAGATAGCCCTATCCACCGGTCTCAAATTCCCTCACTCTAGATTTTAATTATAAGAAAAGTATATATCTTAGCTGGAAAATATCTATCTTTTACCTTCTGGACACTACTATTTCTAATATTCTAGACTGTTTTCAGCCTAAAAACAAACTCACGTTTTAGTTTTTTAATCATTGCCACATACTTCTACCGAGTTATTGTAACAAAAAAAAACTTGTAGTTATTGAAAGAATAAAACTTGTGCCAACTTATTGTTTAAAATGGATTAATGCGACAATGACAATAACACCAACTCTCAACCTCCAAAGTTATTGCAATTTATGAGCATAGTTGATGCATGTTATACTATGTACTAACATAATTTGAGTTATGATACATTCATTTATTCATAATGTATGTTGAAATTTTAGACACTATGCTACAAAACGCCAAAAAAAATGGTATCTCAATTTTTTTTGCTTTTTATTTATTTAAGTGATCTAATGATTAGATCCATACACTTTAAATATAAAAATTTACGGATTGAAACCAAGACCTCTGTATATCAGCATCAGCATAGTATTACATTTACAACTATCAATTTAGTTGTACTATGATATCTCAGGAATTTTGTTGAATAAGATATTGAACCTCTGATCATTTAAAGGCATGTTTTATGTTGTTAAGTTTGAGAGGAAATAATGAACTAAGTGAGGAAAGGATTTTCCATCGATACATCAACTGTCATAAAATCCACACTGGTTCATGTTCAGCTACTTACCTTGTTCGTAAATGGTACGTGCATTTTCTCATCTTTTTGCTTCTCCAATTCCAATCCATCTTCAATTTTCTTCCACATATACATTTTCTGGTTTCTCTATGAGTCAATATATATCACACATTCTGGAGTACATTATTTTATTTTTTGGACTCCCTTTGTTATGTTTTGTTAAATTATTGGTTAAGTAGTATTTATTGATCAACCAAAAAGAATATGAACTTTGAGGCTATTTTTGAGTCTTAAATAAACTCAAGGTAATGTGGAATAAGTTTATATAAATATAAGAACATCTGCCATATAGTTTAAAGAACATGCTTTATGGTATAAATTTATCTTATACTCATTATGTAAACATATTTTAAAATTACTTGTATAAAAAAGTGGCAAAGTGATGAGTTCTTAGAACATCTACAAGGCATGTCCCTTTTAGCAGGTACTTTAAAAATAAGTAAGGGAGTTTATGCTTTTTTACCAATGCAAAATAAATAAATCCAAATCTAACAGAAACTTCGGAACAAATTAAAAAACCAGAGATCTCTTTAAGAACTTTGAAAAATTTAAGCTAAGAATAACACAAAAATCTTGTTTGGTTGTGGTGTAGGAGACAAACATTGTGCTCACAAAACCATTTGCAACAATAGACAACCAATCAGATTCTGGCGATGAGAATTATAAAGTTCCAAATATAATGAAGCAAGTATTTAGTCTTTTCAAGAATGTCCGGTCAGGATCTGATCTGTCACGCTTCAAGGTAAGTTTACATGCTCCAAGTAAATTTAACTTGTATATTTACATAAATTACATTAGATCTTAGTTCTAATTCGCAATTCGTCTCTTAATATAATACTGTGTATATTGAATTGAACAGCTACCACCTACCTTCAACATGCCGAAGTCACAGCTTCAATTGTACGGTGAAAGTATATATTCAACATCCACAGGAGTAGATTTGATAAACAACCTCAACAATGGGAAAACAGCATTGGATAGAATGATATCGGTAGTAGCATGGAACATTTCTACTATACGTCCACAGAGGTTTGGAGTTGCTCCATACAATCCCATTCTTGGTGAAACTCACCATGTTTCCAAAGGAAATCTTAACGTCTTACTTGAACAGGTAGGTACTAGGTACCTTGTTTTGGCCATTGTTTTATGGGTTAAGTGGGTAACAAAAACCAATCCAAAGAAAAGACAAATATGCAAAAGCGCTCTTTTTATAAAGACAGTTACATTTTTGTAGGTTTCACACCATCCTCAGGTATTTGCCTTCCATGCAACTGATCAGAAGGAAAACATAGAAATTATAGTGTGCCACTTTGCAGTTCCAAAGTTTGTTGGTAAAAAATTCATCATATTAAGATGTTATGTGTTGTGTTCTTTTACTTAATTATTAAAATTATGCAGTAAACTTGTGTGTATATGTAATACTAGTAAAACAAAATATATCTGCAGGAAGTGGAGTAGAAGTTGACTTGCATGGAAATCGAGAACTGCGTCTTCATAATCATGGAGAGACATATGAAATGAATTGTCCTAATTTCTTATTTAGATTTCTTCCACTTCCTGGGATCGAATGGGTTGGCGATGTCACTATCCGGTGCCTAGAAACAGGCCTTGTGGCAGAATTGTGCTACATAAGACAATCTTTCTTTGGATTTGGGGGAAATCGAAAACGCATAAAAGGGAAGATCTTTGATTCACTCACAATGAATGTTCTCTATAAAATTGATGGTCATTGGGATAGGTATCTATTTCAATCTCACTAATGTTTTAGTAAGCACATACACAAATATGAACACCAAACACGACATTAACACTAGTAATAGTTTAACAAAATCGAAATGATTGAATGAATGTGACCACATATGTTGGCGTCCTATCAATGTACATGCCTTCAATCTGAAGTGATACATGATATGTACTTAATTCCTAATCATATAAAATAATGTTGCAGCACCGTAACGTTGAAGGATGCAACTAATAATGCACAAGTAAGAGTAATATATGATGCAAAACAAGTTATTTCAGGGCTGCACACTCCCTTTGTTAAGGATCCACAGGTAATAGTAATAATAATAATAATAATAATAATAATAATAATAATAAAATGGAAAGCGGTTACCGGTTAGAGTTTTTATATTTTTCATTTCATGGATATGTACTAAATACAAAAACATGTTTTCAAATGATCATATCCTTTTTCAGTCTTTCTTTTTATTGTGACAATGTGAATATGCATGCATCCATGCTAAGTTTTTTAAATGAGATTCTTTTGTACTTTATTAGAGTGTGTGGCCAACAGAATCAGCTCTTATTTGGGGTGAGTTAAGCGAAGCCATCATAAACAACGATTGGGGAAAAGCAAGAGAAGCAAAGAGTACTGTGGAGGAAACACAGAGGACTCTCCTTAAAGAAAGAGAATCAAAAGGAGAAACTTGGATTCCTAAACATTTTATAGTTACTCATAGCAATGAAGATGGTTGGAAATGTTCACCAATTCAAAAGTGGGTCTCTGATGCTCCTATTATCACCCTATAATTTCTTACCAGCTCGATGCTATATTAGAAGAATAACAATATGTATTAGCAATAAGCATAAACACATTTCCTACAATACATGTAGTTACCGATATCAACTATTTCTTCTGTCCCAAAATATAAGAAAATTGGTCAAACAAAGTTGATGTTAAATCAATTTTTTAATCAAATATATTATCTTTCTTTGGCCAATTTTCTTTTATATTTGGGGACGGGGGGAGTATTTGGTATCAATTATCAAATTAATGATGGTGATTATTTACTTGTATCTCTATCTATGGTTCTGTTACATAAGTTAATTTGATCTGTGTGTACCACAACCTTGCAAATTGATGTAATATCAAAAGTCATATTTCCTATGTCATATAAATTATCATAAACCTAACTTAAAAGATACTTCTAACTAAATATCAATTAACACTCAATAATTCTTTCTCTAATAGAGTTAATGCCACCATACTACCATAGAAGGTGATTGGGAGATATCAAAAGAGGTCCTACTCCTACACATGATATTCTACACCACAGAATATATGAAGAAATTTAAGTGTTTTTCAGCCTAAAAATCAACTCACGTTTTACTCATCGCCTCATACATACTTGTACCGCCTTATAGTTGGAAATGGATTAATGCGACAATGACAATAACACAACTCTCAACCATGAAAATTATTGCATTATTACATTATAAAAGTTCTAAAATCAGGCAAGTTTTATATTCCTAAGTTTGCCAAGAAAAGAAGGTGAGTGAGAGGATAAGGCTTTATCCATAAATACATATATCAACTCCCATAAAATCCGCACTGATTCTTGTTCAGCTACCTACCTACCTTGTTCAAAAATGGTACATGCATTTTCTCACCTTTCTGGTTAATACAATCCATCTTCAATTTTCTTTCATATGCTTTATCTAGTTTCTCTAGCTTTGAAAAATGTAAGCTAAGCAAAGCATATATAACACTAAATCATGTTTGGGCATTATTTGTGGTGTAGGAAACAAAGATAGTGCTCACAAAGCCATTCGCAGATTTCGGCAATGAGGATTATAAAATTCCAAATATATTGCAGCAAGTATTAAGTCTCTTCAAGAATGTCCGGTCAGGATCTGATCTATCACGCTTCAAGGCAAGTTTACTTTTATAGTTCCAATTAAATTAAACTTGCATATTTCTATATATATTTACATTTGATATTAGTTCGAATCCTCAATTTATCACTTTTAGTGAATTGAACAGCTACCACCTACCTTCAACATGCCAAAGTCACAGCTTCAATGGTATGCAGAATGTGTATATTCAACATCTGCAGGAGTAGATTTGATAAACAGCCTCAACTATGGGAAGACAGCATTGGATAGAATGATATCATTAGTAGCATGGAGCATTTCTACTACACGCCCACAGAGGTTTGGAGTTGCTCCCTACAATCCCATTCTTGGTGAAACTCACCATGTTTCCAAAGGAAATCTTAATGTCTTACTTGAACAGGTAAGTACTAGGTACCTTGAGTTGCTCCTAGGCCTTTCAAAAATCCTAAAATACTTTCAATTTGGACCAAGATTCATTTGTATCCTGCGTTCCAAAATAAAATTCTACTTCGTATTCTAGGATCTGTAAAATACCGGTTTCAGAACGTAGGTTCCGAAATTCTGGTATATGAACAAAACACGGGAATTCACGTGCAGAAACAGTGTTAGTACAAAAAGTAAAAAAAATAAATTTGAATCCTAGGATCTGAAAGGTAAAAAAAAAAAAAAAAGTGAATTGGGACAAATATGGATAAACTCTATTTTTTTTTTAAAGTGAATTACATTTTTGCAGGTTTCACACCATCCTCAGGTATATCTACCTTCCATGCCACTGATCAGAAGGCAAACATAGAAATTATGGCGTGTCACTTTCCAGTTCCAAAGTTTGTTGGTATAAAAACTGCACCACATTCATATGTTATGATGTGTTCTTTTGAAATATGAAAGAAAATTGAGTATGTACGTAGTAAACTTATGTCAATATATATAATGTACTAATAAAACAAAATATATATACAGGAAGTGGAGTAGATGCTTACATGCATGGAAAACGAGTACTACATCTCCATAATCATGGAGAGACATATGAAATGAATTCTCCTAATTTCTTCTTTAGATTTCTTCCACTCCCAGGAATTGAATGGGTTGGCGATGTCACTATCCGGTGTCTAGAAACAGGTCTTGGGGCAGAATTGAGCTACATAAAACAATCTTTCTTTGGACTTGGGGGAAATCGAAGACGGATAAAAGGGAAGATCTTTGATTCACTCACAATGAATGTTCTTTATAAAATTGATGGTCATTGGGATAGGTATCTATCTCAATCCCACTCTAAAATTTTATCTGACATAAATATGGATACAAGACACAACATTGAATGAATGTGGCAATGTGTGTTTGTGCTACGTAGAAATAAAAAATGACAGTGGATATTTATCTATATTATTTGGATGATTAGATGATATATGTTCAGAATTCCTAATCATATAAAATAATGTTGCAGCACTGTATCATTGAAGGATGCAACTAATAATACAGAAATAAGAGTGATATATGATGCAAAACAAGTTATTTCAGGGCTACATACTCCCTTTGTAAAGGATCCGCAGGTAATAACCAAAGAAAAACAGTTTTTATATGTAACTTGGTATCAAAGAAAGTATTTTTTTTGTGTGACAATGTGAATGTGCATGCATGGATGTTTTCTGAGTTTTTGATATGAGATTCTTTTGTACATTATCAGAGTGTGTGGCCAACAGAATCAGCTCTTGTTTGGGGTGAGTTAAACCAAGCAATCATAAACAATGAATGGGCAAAAGCAAGAGAAGCAAAGAATACTGTGGAGGAAACACAAAGGAATCTCGTGAAAGAAAGAGAGTCAAAAGGGGAAACTTGGATTCCTAAACACTTTATAGTGTCTCGTACCAATGAAGATGGCTGGAAATGTTCACCAATTGAAAAGTCGGTACCAAATGCCCCTATTGTCACCCTTTAATTACATGTAATCTCGGTCGTTTGATATCATTAACGACTGAAATTGTTTACTACGGGTAACTACGCACTTCTGTTACAACAATTGATTTTATTCCTATATTAAGCAACCATGACAATTGATGCAATAGCTAAATAAAATTCATATATCTATTTATTTATTTTATAATGAAAATAAATAAATTCCAAAGTCATATATTTTTGGAACGTAGTCTAATTCTCTTACAATAATGTAGTCTAGTGGTCATAATTTTACTCCTTAAGATAAACTGTGTAAGACATATTATACCAGATCATTGGTTTCAATATTTTAGCTTGTTACCTCAAAAAAGAAAGTATTTTAGCTTGTATTTAATTTTCCAAAGTCAAAATTTCATTACCACAGTGTGGTGAATCAGTACATACAGCACAACTTCAAATTCAATCAAACTTGCTGAAAAATGCAACAATGAGCAGAGTCCATTGGAAAGGTTCACATATGTTATAACTTCTGATTAAAGTTCTGCTGTATCTATCTCAAATATCACAACAGATATGTCCTTTGTGAACATTACTATGAGAATGATTGGTGTGTGTTTTTTGGTTATGAAAAGGTGAAAGAGGTAAGGGTGGAGGCGGGTTGTGGCCCTACATAAGCGATATTTTGTTGACGGCAAATGGTTGTGTCGTGTCTTTATTTTTCAAACTGTTAGAAGAGCTTACACAGCCACATGTTCTTAATTTTGCCATGGCTGATGGTGTGAAGTTGCTGCTATGGCAGCAGGTGAAACAGCAGTCAGCAGGGGCAGTCTTGGCCAGCAGCAGGCCTGCAAAAGTTTGGCGGAAACCAATTAATGCAGGTAAGATCAAGTGCAACGTTGATGCAACCATTTTCAAAGAGCATAACATCTTTAGTGTCAAACATCATGGTTTCCAGAATTCCACAGCCAAATGAGGTGGAAGCTTGGATTCTAAAGGAAGTGATACAAGATGGCATACATGTACAATGAGCTAGAACCTTTTTCACAAGTGGTAATTAGGCGCCAGAGCCATACATAGAGAAGCAGAAAGATTAAAGCTAATTTATTGTCAAAGTAAATAAGTAATAATGCCTAATATAAATTATTTTTCTCAAACTATGATCCAGCTCTTTGCAAATTTTTTGTTAACAATCTTTCCAAAAAATATGCAACTTTGGGCTGCTTAATTAATTTGTTAGAAACAAAAAAATAGAAAATGCTGGTAACTTGCAAGCAGAGCAACATTCAACAACTACAGCTCCTAATATTATACCAACAAAAGCAACTTAAAAACAGACTGACTTGTTCACAGATTTGCTGAATGCTAGCATTGCTTCCCACTTTTCATCGAGACGGTCAACTAAAAAGAACAACACTATTGCTTTGTTTGTTTGGATGAACATTTTAACTAAATCAATCTATGTTTAAAATGTTGTTGAATTGAATGTACATCACACCTTTATAAATGTATGATGTCAACCTTTGGCAAGGGTGAGTTTTGAATCAAAAAGGGTACCATCTTGTCACACATAGAAGAATGTTGGCGGCCCGTTGTTATATTCAGCGACTTCAACTTACACAAGGAGTGAAACTCAACATTCAATAAATCAGGAATTGAGGAAAAAATCTAAGCAATCAAAAAGTATTAGGATCAGTTTAATACAATTCATATTTTTGATAAAATTTATAAATACAATATAAAAAAAAGCATCATTATTCATTAATGATAACAATTAATATATAAAGTACCTCAATAGTATCTGAACAAAAAGTCAATGATTCAACATCAACAAGTTCGACCAGCCAATTGAGTAGAAGTGGTGAAGTTTCCCGCGACTTTGGGTTAAACAAATAACAAGTTAAGCCAATAGTTACGTGTTTGATAGAAGAGAGAAAATTGTTGCTCCCAAAAAGTTTTGGAGTACAACAACCATTAAAAGCAAAAGTATGAAGACTTGGAGCATATAACTCGATTCCAAAATAAACTCCAATATAAAACGGATTCTCAATATCAAGAGGATACATCCACATAAGTATAGTTAAATTGACAAGGTTGGGAGTTGTTATGCGTAGGTTTTGTGCATTCAAAAGCCTACATAAGTCAATGACTAAAGTATTCAACATTTTAAACGTGGAAAAAGGATCGACGAAACCATCATCGTCATCATGACTTGGAGCAAAAGCAAAGTGCTTTAGAGACAAGCTGGTTAATGCTGGACAATTTAGAGAATTTGGAAATATGGGTTTACGGTGCACAAATGTTTCGTACATGGCACCAGAAAGATTAAGTGACGTTAAAGTGTGAGATGAAAAGGTGGAAGATGATGGGAAATCTTCAACTTGACAAATGCGATCGATAAGTAAGTGTTGGACATTGTGTGAAAGAGCGTATTCTATAATCCAATAGAGTAAGGTAAACTTACGGGGACAAGGGCGGTACAAATTGAGAGTGCGGAGGGTGGTGGTGGAATCGCGAAGAGACAAAATCTTAACCACAAATTGGTTGAAGGTTGCCTGGGTGCCAAAGTGTGTTAGATTGAGAGTGGGAAGAGTTTTCCAGAGAATGATCCATCTTTTGGATAAAATACAAGTTTGTACGGCCTGTTTTGCGTCCAGAAAAGAGAGTGTGTGAATGAGAATACAATCTGTCATGTCACTGATAATGTCTTGCTCTTGCCTCCTCCTCTTAGATTGACTTCTTGTTATTGCCATTGTTACGTTGTCTGTCTGTCTGTCTGTCTCAGAGACAACAAACAATTCTACCTTTAATTTATAAGTAATTGTAATCAATCCTAATGCATGCATGTATCTTTCGGCGCCGTCGAAAAGAGAACAACGCATTTGCAAAATTTGAGGGTTGTGTAACTAACTAACTAACTAACTAACTAACCTCTTTTAGCTTACGGTAGGTAGGTAGGTAGGTTTTTAGATTAGGAGTAAGGGATCCGCTTTTCATCATGTTGTTGGTTTCAATTTTAAAATTGATAAAATTTATCATTCTTATTTTTTGAAGGGAAATAATTGCGTTAGCTGTTGTATCATATCCATCTTTGTGGAATTGTACTTGATGTATATAATTATCATTTATCAGACAATCGGACATTCATGACCGGGATTCGATTCTCGGTCCTATCACTTAGTGTGTGTGTGTGTGAGAGTTTATGATGACTTTATCATCTCGTCTATATATTAAAAAAATAACACTACCTCCGTTCCTTTTTACTTGTCGTTTTAGCAAAAAAGACCAAAATAGCTAGAAGGGGTATATTTTTGCCCCTTATTTTACTAGTATGCCATTTTTTAAATATATCATATTTTTAATCCACCAATAAATTTCTTCTTTTCCACAAACATTATCTATTTTCAAAAAAATTGTAACAAACTTTATTTAAAAACAAACAAAATTTGTATACAATAAAAAAGATTTTATTGTTTCAACAAAAATAATTATACAAAATTTAGTCAATAAAATAAAATAAGAATGAGGATATAATAGGCAAAATATAACATAAATTGCTAAAACGACAAGTAAAAAGGAACAAATATATTTTTCTAAAACGACAAGTAATAAGGAACGGAGGTAGTAATAATCAACCTCTGTTAAGATCCTAAAGTAGTAGACATCTCAAATTAAGGTCCCGTTTGACCCGGCTTATTTTCTATTTTTTTTATTCTCCTTAAAAATAGTAAAAAAGGAAAAAATTGTGTTTGACTCTATTTCTTTTATGTTTGACTTCTTTACTTTATTTATTTAATACTTTTAAAAAGAAGTGTGACTAAATTCAATTTTATAATTCTCTGTTTCAATTTAAAAAAATAGAAAATTGAAAATAAACTGGGTCAAACGGAATCTAAGCCAATTCACTATTTGGTCTATCGGTTTCTTTTTAAAATCAACAAAGTCTACTTTTGGTAGTGAATTGAGTAATAAACAAGCAATGATGTACACTCATTTTTATTTTTCTATTATCCATTATTTAATTTGATAGAAATCTACTATTATATGTGTCCTTAAGTACAATGATATAAGTACAGCTTAGCTTAAGAAAATCAGATACAAAAACAATTCTAAAATTAATATATTCATATAATATTCAATACGTATTACACAGAAAAATGTCTACTAAACATTAATAATTAATTCTTGCAAATCTGATTCACTTCTCCTGTTAAGTGACTTCTCTGCAATACTTTCCAAGATAGGTTTCCATGACTGCATTCTACAAGGGCTTCTTCCTCCATTAGTCATAGTTTTCAATTTCTCTTCCACCCCAACTCTGCAAGGAGAAGTACTACTAGCTATTGAAGACTTATTGTTGTAATCACATGCTGGTTTTGTTTTGGCTTTTGCAGTGAGCCTTTTAGCTAAGCAAGCCAAATCAACAGGAGAAAAACCATCTTGTAGTATTGAGTATGGTAGCATGAAATATAGTTGACCAAGCTGGAGTTTACTATCTCCTTTCAACAATGGTATTGAGGATGAGGAAAGAAGCTGAATTGAGGTACAAACAAAGTGTTTTGGTGGATTACCAATTATTTGGTTTGCTGAAATTGGTTCATTAAAAACTTCTACAAAACCATTGAGGTGAACTACTCTGATATTATTTTTCAATATAGAATTAGGTGTATTGCAAGAATAACAGGCTCCCATATCTCTAAGTACCCTGTTTCTGAATTTGTGTAAATGCTAAATGAAATAGAAGTAGTGAATAATGGAGATATCTAGCTAGCTGCTAGATATTATATACATGTGAGTGTGGGGGTTGACATTTGATAATTTGACAGTCAAATGGACAAGTGGGTGGGTTTTATAAAAGCCTTTTTTTGGAAATGAAATCATTGACAAATGATAAATAATGTGAGTCACATGATAATTAGGTGGTTTTTAAGTTTTAAAAATATGAGATGAAAGAAAATAATCAATGTAGCAATTCAGTTGATAAGAAGTTGACTCATATTTCATAAGAGTGTGGTTCAATTTATGTTGTTCCTGTAAATTTTTTGTTGATGGATAATATGTAAGTACATTTGTTAATTTATTCTGATTCTGATAAACTTTAACGATGTGATCGACTCACCTAAACTTTTATTTACAGGGTATAATTTATTTATTTTTTGAAAAACGGATAACTTGAAAAAACGGAAATACAAATAGGTCCCCAGCAATGTGCATTATTTCTTCAAATAGACACCTAAGTATGTGAAATGTGCAAGCAAAGACATGCATCCACTTGCAATATCGATACTAATAATGAGTTATGAGGCTCACTCCACTTGCAATTTTGAAAGAAGCTGGCAACTGTTTATTCAATGCATGTTTTTGTAAGACTTTTCTAAAACATGTTTGATTGGTTGATATACCACACTTTTCAGCTAACATGTCTCTGAAATAAATGAAGACTTAACCACTATTAGAAAAACAAGTTTGATTGGATGAATGAGATTATGAGTATGAAGACCTTTGAGAACACATATTTATTTCTTGCCTTTTCGGGTTGGGCCTACGGTGGGCCCATTTAGTGAGATGGACGTTATACAGTGGACTGTGGAGATGACGGTAAAGATGAAGACAAAAATAATGTAAACTCACTAATACAATACAATACAATTAAAAACTATCTCTAGGACTTGGCATAGAAATGCACTGACATAAAAGTTTAACCTTTTGTTTTCCTTAAATAAATAAATAAAAGAGTAGAAGATTTGACTAGATTTTATTTATTTATTTTTACTATAAAATTCAAAATTATAGATTATATCACATAACACACATTCATAGTTGCTTAAAACTAAACAAAAAGACGAATTAACTAACAAATTCACAATATCCAAGTTAATACAATATCCAAGTTAATAGTATACAACTAAGTGCTTGAAATTTCTATATTTCCAAATCTCCAATATTAAGGACGCTAAAATCATTGATTGAATATGCATTGGATTAAATATAATCTTAGAATTTAAACCGAACAAACACCGTGCAACAGAAAAGAAAAATAACGCTACACAAAGACAACGAACAACACAACGTCGCACTGTAAAATGACGAAATCACAAAAGAACAAACTAAATAGATATAAAAGTCATTTATTTTAATATAAAGAATGGATAAATAATTTAGAAGGGTGATTTAAATGGAATTGACTAGAATTTTCTATCATGTACTATAACTTAACAAATAACCATAAGAACAAATTAGGCTGCCACTATAAGGGGAAAAGGTTCACTAATCACCAGGCTTCATTTTAGTCAAATTGTAGTTCACAACATTGGCTTACGAAATAGTTGTTACATGGCAGAAGTGCAGAAACTGTAAATTGCTCATATGTTAGAAATGGTGCACTGCACAGTACGTAGCCTGTTCCTTTGCTCACAATTCCAGGCAAATAAAGAAAAATGTTCTTTAATAAAATAACTTTTTTCTTAAAGAACTTTATAAACCAAAAAGTTATAGTCAATTGAAGATATATGACTCATCACAAATAAAGTTTGTAGCACAATACCCTTTGTATTCTTTTTTTTATCCTAGTTAAGATTTTGAGTAATTAGTAAATTTCCTTTTTTTTGACAGATAATTAATAAAAAATTAAGAAATTGTTTTTATTTATTTTTTTACATTTTTCTTATATTTTTGGTAAACACAAACCAAGTTAAGTATCTTGGGTGCGATCCTGGTCGGTGCATATGAAAAACCTTCTTTTTTAGAATAATATGAAAAAATATTTGTTGGAAGAGATCTACGTCTTACATGAATCTCAATTATTTCAAGAGAATTAATTTTTGCAATTATGCATGAATAATACCTTTAATCCATAAAAAAAAAACCAATTTTGCAAAGACATGAACAATTTATATACTGATAAGATTTGATAAGTTTCCTTGATTCTTTGACTCTGGATATAGTGAGAGTGACCAACATAACAATTCTTGACTATAATATTAACAATTGATAGTGAATTTGACTCAATCTCAATTCTTCTAAAACCTTTACTAATAATCATAAAAATAAAGTAAAACCTTTACTAATAGCAAGTTGCACACCAATATTATTCGAGTAATCAAACATATAATTTCCTTAGGCAGAAGGAGATTTGGCTTGGCCATGGCAGTGTGGCACGTTACACAATCATCACAATTAAATTTCACATATTACTTAGCAGAAAAATAAAACTCACATTAAGTAGGATTTCACTAGACAATTTTTTTTTTTTAATTTCAAATTTTGATTATCAAAGATTTGTGAATTGACACAAGTTATGGTGCATAAGTCATATGTTTATGTATTTTGTATAAAAAAAAGTCATATGCTTATGCATGACATATGTACCGTGCATAGATACCCCAAATTTCTAGCACACCTCTATATTACTCGGCGCATTCCCAAAATTTTATGAAGTATGCTAGAAATTTGGAGTGTGCGGTAGGCAATTTGAGAGGTGTACTAAGTAATCTGATAGTGCATTAAACAATTTTTATTATTTATGCACGATGCATAAGGAAAAAACTTATGCATCATAATCACTCTCTTGTCTTGTAAATTTGTTTCAATGCTCACTCCATCTCATGTGACGCTTGAAAGATTTACGTTGTAATAATATGAAGAGATTAATTATTTTTTTAAAAAAACTAAACTAACTCATTATAGAATCAAATTTGAGACAGAAGAGCACACTCCTATGTTCTAAGTCAATACCACTAGTTCGATCCAATTCTTTTTTTAATCTTTATATATAATAAGCCAGAACTTTTTACATTTCTCTCCTCACAAGAATGTCTCTCATCTACTCTCTCTTCTCTCATTCATTTGGCATTAAATGGTATTATTCAAAAGTAATTTCCTATAATTAATTATTCATTATTGTCTCTCATTCATTTAATATTAATTGCTAATTGCTAATATCAAAATAGTTATTACTCAATTCATTTGAAATAGAAATTCAAAATGCTACATAATTAATTAAAGAAAATATTTCAATTAAAAAAGGAAACAAATTATGTGCAGAATTTTAAATTTAAAAATAATGACTTTTTTTTTTGCTTTGTTGTTTCTTCATGTTTTTATTTTAAAATGTAATCAATACACACTTTTTAAAATTTAAAAATAATGCTCTTTGATTTTATTATTATAATTTTTATGATTATTAGTACTATTATTCATATTCAATTTCAAAATTTTATAGGGTTAGCCGTCAGTTTTGTAATTCAATTAATGGTAGGTTTTTTTTTTTGACAATTAATGGTAGGTTTTTTTTTGACAATTAATGGTAGGATTTATTTTTCTATATATTGAAAAAACATTATTCTATATGCCATCATATTTGCAGGTAAGAATTTTTTTTTATTGTTTCTCAATAGCCTTTTGTCCTTGCATTCAAATCCATTTTTCTTTCAATCATTGTATCGATCTATTTATTCTTCTTATATTTGTTTTTCAGATTCATTGTCACCATTCTTCCAAATGTATGGATAATATAACTGCCCTATTTTTTTGCTTAATGTTTATATGTTGTCTTTCTTTCACTTATTTTACTGCTTGCTTTCTATGTTGCTTCTTGCCATTATAGGTTCTACGTTATGAACTATGTATGTCACTATGAGGTGAGTTGTTGTTTGTCTGCTCAGTTAATATCAAATTTTTTCTTCAAAAAATAAGATTTATGATACTAAAAAAGATCACACGTGCTCTATGTATAATATATTTTAAGTTCTATATATATTGTGCTCTTTCATTGACTATCAAAAAAATTTATATGGATGTGACAATATTGTAAGAAGCAATTAGCCTTTAATAATTTTAGCACATTTGGTCACTCTTTTCTCTTTACTATACGATCTACAAAATCTACAAATCACAGATAATTAAACATCAAATTCATTTTTTATTAGAAAATTTGTTGCTCAATATTGATTGATATTTTTTTTTTGCTACATCGAAAAATAATTGATTGATATAATATGATATACTCCCATCTCCTGAATTTTTTTGAAATCTTATTCTACTAGTCATCAAGTAACAAGTACGTAAATAACAATATCGGTGGCGATATTAAAAATAAATTAGAGTAATAAATTTATTAATTATTAAAAGTAAAAAGTATAATAATAAGTAACATTGATATTTTCAAAAACACATTAATTTCAAAAATATTAATAAATTAACTAATAAATTAATAAATAAAATAAATTATGAATTGTTTCAAAATATCTAATTAAAGAAACAAATTATATCATCTCAATGATTCAATTCAAAATGACAAAATAAAAATGTGAATTATTATTATAAATTTCATATTTTTTCACTATAATTAAAAAATCTCCCCTAATGGATATCTCTCTCTCATCCTATATGATTTAGAAAAAAAGTTGAATTTTTTGTCGTTCAGTTGACATGAAAAATAAAAAGCACGATTTCCTTCTAATATTGAATTGTCTATATTAGAATCTTCTATATATTTATATACCCAAAAAAAAAAAAGAATCTTCTATATTTAGTTATATATTGATGTATTTTGATTAGCAAGATCATCTTGATTAATATTTATTTAGAATCTTTTGTATAATATGAATCTTCTATTAAATGATTTTGTTAATTAATATACAACAATACATAATTAAATATAGAAGATTTTTTTTGACAAATTTTGTTTATATATAAAAATAATATTTTATTTTCTAATAGTCCCCATATATAAAAAACACAATTTACTTATAAGATTTAAAATTATAAATATATAGAAATGATGACAAGTTTTGTTCTTAGAACTTAATTACCTCAATTAATAAAGATATCGTTGTATATCTCTATCTCTTCTCTATATATAAAAAGTTAGGACTATTTTCCTTTCTATCTCCTCAAAATCTTTCTTCTCTCATGCTCCTTTTCTCATTCATTTGATACTAAATGCTATTGTTTTTTTTTTACTTTGCAATCATTCAAAATATAACAATTTTTTTTGGTGAAAAGGTTTTTTTGAAATATTGAGATTATTTTTTTAGATAATTTTCTTCTAAAGTACGATTTATTTACTCAATTTTTTATCGGTTGTGAAAAATAGTATGAAAATGTACGTAAAAAATGAAATAATTCAATTTTTTAATAATGAAAATAGTTCAAATTCAAATTTTTAAAAGATAATACTACACAAACTTAAGTGTATGCACTGTAAATACATACCCATGTGTGTTATTATAAAGATTTCTATTTATCAATATCAATATCTTTGTTGTCTTTGATTCTCCACAATTGAACAAAATGCTTTCATTTTATTATTTTGTTTATAATTTCATTTGATTAATTCAATTGATCAGTAAATAGAAATATATTAAATTCATAATTATTATCAATTATATCAGTCATTTATGTTGTGAACAATGTAATGAGTTAAGTCATGAATTTGAAGGAGTTTTGAAATCCTTCAATACAATTCTTCATTATTATTTTTAATAATAATTTCCATTAAGATTACCGTATTGTTTGATTTATTTCTATATTTATATATGGTAATACTTAAAATTAATAAATTTTAAATTGAATTACATAAAATGAATAATAAATTGCATTCCAAAGTTATGGAGGACTAATTAATA
This sequence comes from Trifolium dubium, assembly GCA_951804385.1. Classification (NCBI taxonomy): domain Eukaryota; kingdom Viridiplantae; phylum Streptophyta; class Magnoliopsida; order Fabales; family Fabaceae; genus Trifolium; species Trifolium dubium. The sequence goes on from OX638073.1 coordinate 34,904,694, forward strand.
ATTTCTTCTTTATTTAAAATACAAAGACTTATAAAACTACAGAACAAGTTGTAATTAAAAAAAAAACTACAAAACAAGTTGTTTCAAGTTTACTAATTTTTTTTTACAAAAAAGCTCTTACTAAAAAAAGAAGTATTTTTTGTTGAAAAATAAAGAAGTATTTTTTGACTAAAAAGAAGTGTTATTATGGTGTTATTCCTAACAATAATATGATCAATTCTTTCCCACACTATATTTTAGGAAAAGAAAAAATTAGAAGAGTAAACCACCAAATTAATTCATGTCTTTTTGTCTCAATCTTTGATTAAAAAATTTAGTTTAGTCCCTCTGAATGACCAAATTGAAAAATAATTGACAAAAATAATAACTAATTTGAGATATTGATAGAGTCAAAAATCTAAACTAATATAAATAGAGTCAAAAATCTATTTGAAATTAGTAGTTAGCTTAGGATAAAATTGATATTTTTTTGTTCAAAACTGAGATTTTTGTTTAAAATTAAAATTTTGCGTAAACTTTATAAATTTCCTCACCTCGCACCTCGCACCTGCTAACATATATATATATATATATATATATATGTCATGTCTAGGGATATCTACTTAAATTCTTACTGTCACACCCATAATACTATTATTGACCAAGATTAAGTGCAATAATTGATTAGAGACTGCATTGCATTCAGTCAAATTGAGATCATTCATAGCAAGATAAGATAGTCAAATTTAAAACTCAATTTTATATATAAAAAATAAACTAAAATTAAAACTTAAAATCATGATTAGACGATCTATATTTACCAACTACAGTGCAGTTTGCATACACCGTATCTATTTCTTAATATTTTCAAACATTTATAAAAAAAAAAGTATATAATTCCTGTGCTTGGCACGGGTGTACAAACTAGTTATTAATGTATATATCATATACATTAATTTTTTTTCCTAATAAGTGATAATTTGTTCAGTAAAAAAAAAAAGTGTTTATATATTTAGAGTATCTTTTTGATTTTTATAATTTTTTTTTAATTATTTCCATTTATAATATGAGAAGAAAAAAAAAAAGAAAAGGAAGAAGTATAGAGCGACCAATGATTGATAATCTGTGAACAGAAAGCATTTCCACTCACTCGCCGGGTGTTTCTCCCTTTCTTCCCAAACGAAACAAACATTCCCAGATAGAATCTATCTTCTTCTTCTTCTTCTTAACCTACCAACGAAACCACTATTCTTTCTTTTTCAAATTTATTTCAAATTTATTCTTATACTATTAATTATCATCATTATTCATTCATTCCCCATCTCACAAACTTCTCATTTTTTCCGTTTCCAATCATTCATATTATCAGCAAGATTTGATTTGATTTGATTTACGCTAATCAATCAATTTTTCATCTGGCACCATTCCAGGTACACACACACACTAATAATCATCTCTCATTTTCTTCTCTTTCTAACCTATTACGCTAGGACTGATTTCTTAGTGGTTTATTCTTTATGTGTTTTTCTTTTCAGATTTTTCTAGGGTTCATTCATTCTAGACGAAAACTGTGATGCATTATTATTTACTATACTTACTTATATGATGATGATGATGAAGTCTGAAAAAGGTTGGCGTTTAGGTAGCATGGGTCATCGTCCTCCAATGAAGAAACCAACTTGGATTATTATTTTGGTTTTATTTGTATGTGTCTTTTTAATATGTGCTTATATGTACCCTCCGCAAACTACTTCTGCCTGTTACATCTTCTCTTCTAGAGGCTGCAAACCTTTTTCTGATTGGCTTCCACCTCTTCCTGCAAGAGAATACACCGATGACGAAATTGCATCCCGTGTTGTTATTAAGGATATTTTGAACTCACCGCCTGTTATTGCTAAAACATCGAAGATTGCCTTCATGTTTCTGTCTCCTGGTTCTTTGCCATTGGAAAAATTGTGGGACAACTTTTTCAGTGTAAGAATTGTGGGACTACTTTACTTTTCTGTTTTTGTGCATTCGAGCTTTTGTTTATCAATTATTGGTTTCGTCAAAGACAGTTGATGTTCCCTTTTGAAATATATTTTATGACACATTTAGTAGTATAGTTAGTTGATGTTCTGCATTTCGTTTATCTGTAAGAGAAATGGCTTATGGTGTGTGATATGGAATCTTTTATTTGAATTCGATGATTCTTAGGACTCTTTAAAACAAGTGTTAGGTTGTTGGGACTTGGGAATTTCATTTGTTCTGTCAGAAAACTGAATTGGATTGGTTAATAAGGGGGGCTTCTTATTGCAATTTAAACACTCAGCCAGAACTGATGCTTTGCATGAAAATTTCTAGCAGTCTCTCTCAATTTTGGTTAATGATGTGCAAAAGAGACTGTTGCTTGATTATATACAGCATTTCACAACACAACTCATGTTCCCGGCTCTTGGAAACAGTTGTGACAATGATGTCCGGTCATATCCATGGGTGCTTGCCTCAGAATGTTATTTGGAGCTACGTAGTTGACCTTTAAAATATACCGTAGCATAGATATACAATACACGTTGAAATGTGCTTAGGATTTGACCTTTAGAAATATGCTTTTCTAATAAACTCTTTAATCTTTATAACTTTAGTGTAATGAATGAATATCCTGAACTTATTTTTCCTTGTAATGTCATTGGTTGGTACTTGGTTGCCTATGCTTCTGAATCCCGTTCATTTGTAGTGTGCATTTACCTGGACGATGTTCTTTTTTGCAGGGTCATGAAGGGAAGTTCTCTGTTTATGTGCACGCATCCAAGTCTAAACCAGTTCATGTCAGCCGTTACTTTGTCAATCGGGATATACGCAGCGACCAGGTACATATAGTCTTGCTATTGTTAAGTTTAGTAATTTATAAATTGTATTGTCTAATATGTTTGAGTTTATGTTGTCTTGTGGAGTTCATACTTTAAATGTTTCATTTTCCTTTTTTGTTGAACTCATGAATTTTGAGTTTAGGTTGTCTGTAGTACAATAGAATATTATTGCTGACTTGAGAAATTAACTTGTATTAAAACCGTTTTATGCATGGGTTTTCAAGTATACTGTAATGTTTTAATACCTCTACATCATAGGCATGTTATATTATCCAGAGCAGAAAGGAGAACGAGTAGTCACATAGTGATGCCACCTGAGATGCCATTGTTTTGCATTGGCAATCTAAAATAAAAGTATAACACTTTTCTTGGTAACACTTAAACAGGAGTATGGGATTGTAGCATGTGTTTTTTTCGGCGGAGTAAGTATAACCTCAGTTGGTTCAGTCTGGGTTTCAAAAATTATGTATCCTCTTTGTGATCATTTAATATTTTTTGAATTAAATGCTGATTTTTTGGTTCAAGCTGAAAGTATTCAAAGTTCAACTGTTTTAGGTATAATAAGTGTAAATAATACTGATGTCAAGTGTAATTGCCTTCCAGAAACCTATTGTTTTCTAGTGGGGATTCATGTAACCAGAAGTCATGCTGTTTGCAGGTAGTGTGGGGTAAAATTTCTATGGTTGATGCAGAGAGACGGATATTGGCGAGTGCCCTTCAAGATCCTGATAACCAACACTTTGTTTTACTTTCTGATAGGTAAATGGGTTAGTTAAGAGATTGCTTATATTCTTTCTTTTTTTGTGTAAGATTGTTTATATTCTGTTCATGCTGATTAATTATTTTTATTGGTTTAATTAATTTTTGCAGCTGTGTACCTCTATATCATTTTGACTATATTTACAACCATCTCATGCATACAAATATCAGCTATGTAGACTGGTATGTGGATTATCATGCAATATTACATAATGGATTTTTTTCTTTTTTTGTTGAGTTGATAGTTCTCTCTGCTTTCTGCTATCAATCTGATGATGCAAATTTTTACCTTTCCTTGTTAGCTTTAAGGATCCTGGTCCTCATGGGAATGGGAGGTACTCAGAGCGCATGTTACCTGAAGTTGAGGCGAAAGACTTTAGAAAGGGTGCACAGGTATATTCTTACTGAAGCCATGTCGGAGATAGAATTCAGTATTTAAATAGAAATCTTACTTATTACATAGAATGCAAAATTTAAACAAAGTGTTTGAGCCCAGTTTGAATTAGCCTCTAGCTTTTGAGAGCTTCTCAATGAAATTAAGTATTACATACTTTCTAACTTACAGAAAACCCCATATAAGTTGATTTAATGTAAAAGCTCAATGAAGTAACTTCTAGAAAAGCCTAGGTGTAGAAATTTATTACAACTTATAGCTGTTTGTTAGAATATTCAATGTCATTGTAAGATGATTTTTTTTCTTTCTTTTCTCCTTAATTTCTTATTGAAAAGATTGTCAAGATTCAGAGTCCAGACTAGGGTTGCATACAATTGTCTTTCACAGGATTCTGACTGGATCAACTGAAACTCCCGTTCAATTGATTTTCCTAAAAATGTCAATTCTAGCACATGGCATTAGTTGAGTCTTTTGTTATAAAAATGTGATAAAAAAAATTATACTTGTGTGAAACTCTTTACATGATATCTCTTGTTTGCCCAATCAGTATTATCACCACACATCTATTCCATCGAGTGTTTTGTTTGATATGTGTGTGCACGTGACCCATATAGTAGATTCATTTTTGTTGTTCAATTTCTTCTGCAGTGGTTTTCTATGAAGCGACAGCATGCTGTTATAGTTATGGCTGATTACCTGTATTACTCAAAATTTCGGGCTTACTGCCAGGTAGAATTTTTTTTTATTGTGTTGTCATTACAACTTAGGCAATTTTGTTTGATCTCATAAGGTTTGTTAACTATGTTTATTTCTGCTTTAAATTTTCCTAGTCATCAAGCTAAACAAGTTTAGCAGCATTTCATTTTATGAGGTTCTATACGCTTGGCTTTTCATTATCTCCCTCCAGCAAAGAAGGATATTGCGTTCTGTTTGTTAAATTTAAATGAATTTGTTTACAATATTTTTCTCCCCAAAGTTCGCATGCTTCGAAAATTTTATGCAAGATGTTATTGAAAAGTGTTGTCTTTGTTGCTGTACCATCTGTGGCACCCTAAAAACAAAAATAATTGTAGCATTGTAAATGTATGACTACAAGTATGTAGACACATACAGGAAAAGGTACTAAGTACCATAATAAGCTCTAGAGTCTAGACAGCATAAAACTTGCAAACTATCTATATAATCAGTTATAGGTCCATGTAGCTATGACGTACGTTTGATATTAATGTGAAATTTCTTAATATCACAGCCTGGTTTGGAGGGGCGGAATTGCATTGCTGATGAGCATTACTTGCCAACCTTCTTCCAGGTGAGAATTTCAACTGTAATATAGTTCCTTTGTTTTTTTTTCCTCATCACATTTTTCAATCTTCAGCTAATCAAACTGATGTATTGCGAATTAGATTGTTGATCCTGGTGGAATTGCAAACTGGTCACTAACCCATGTTGACTGGTCCGAGAGAAAATGGCACCCAAAATCATATAGGGCTCAGGATGTTACTTATGAGCTTTTGAAGAATATCACGGTATAGTTTTACTAACACTAACTTTTATAATAATCCATATTCATTCTCTTTGTTTAACAGCTAGGAAATCAATGTCATTTTATTTCATTGCATCCCTTTCCCAGTCGATAGAAGTACAAGTCTGGGACTACTGACTAGTACCACTTGAGTAAAGGTTACACACTTGTTCGCAATCCGCGTGCATTCTTAGATATTAGCAGAAGTGCTTGTGATGCCGGTTTAAAGGAATAATGCAATTTTGTTTTATGGACGACAGTTATGTTTTTTCAAATCTTAAAATTGCATGAAACAACTTCACGCATAAGTAAATACAAAAGAAGATTCTGTAAAAGTAGGTGGGACTTTGTGGTTAATTTGTAATGACAATTCTTGCTTTTTTTATATTTAAAACACAAAATCAAACTTTTAGGAGAATTAAAATTGACCTCCAGTTGGTGGGGAATCCACTTTCCGTAGTAATGTTACGATAGTTTGTAGTTAAGTTGAGTGTAGTGCAACTGTGCAAGTATTTGTCGACTGAGCATTATTTTTTCATTTTGTCTTTAAAGTTATTTTTAGAGGATATTCACTGTAATTGTTATATTTGCAGTCCGTTGATGTTAGTGTACACGTCACCAGTGATGAGAAGGTATGGTGTATGAGATTTTTACTGATATGGTTTGTGGAGAATGAATAAACCAGCCTGATGAATTATCTTGTGTTTCTACAGAAACAAGTACAAAGTTGGCCTTGCTTATGGAATGGGACTCAGAAGCCATGTTACCTATTTGCTAGGAAGTTCACTCCAGAAACACTGGACAAATTGTTGCATCTATTTTCCAATTATTCAACACCTTGGACTTAAATCCTCTTTGGCTAGTTTGATGGATTCTTTGGTCAGATAATTTGTTGCATTTGGCCCCAATATTGGTTTCTCATATGACATGAGAGTTGTAAATTGCAGCATTATTGAGGCTTGATCGCCCGCCCGCCGCAGATATTGGGTCCAAGGCAAACTGGCATTGCAGTTAGGGTGGCCTGAGACACTGACCGGTGGCTAACAATGTAGCTTGCTTCCTTGGGGATTGTTGGATGACTGAACTAATATTTTTCCCTTCCAATTTTGGTTTTATAAGTTTTATATTTAACATGGTAAATTTTGTGGGAATCATACCAGCTCATCTAATGCTTGATGATCTTTGTAAAACTGGCCAAGTGTTAAGTTGAAAAAATACAAAGCCTTACGTCTCCCTATTCAAAAGTTCATTGCTCAATTCTTGTTCTAAACTCTTTGATGCTATCTATGTTTCTGATGTTTTGCGGAGTGTTTTTCTATACCCTTTGGTGTAAGCCTCTTGTAACTTGTACATGTTAATATTAAAACTATGAATTTGAACTATTCCTCGGGATTCTAGGTCTAATAATGACACAACACACAAGGTACAAGATCACAAGTGTGATTCATATACCACATTCAATTCAATATTATAATAAGTAAGCATTTAGAAATTAGAAATGGAAGGTTGCTATGAAGAAGGCTTTTTGGAGTCTGATATGAGAGAGAAAAGAGCAAACATGAACCAAGGACAACTGCCAGCAAAACAGCACCCTTCTTGCTTTTCAGGTGCAGCATGCCGGCAAGTCATCCCTGGCTCAAATCTACTCTCTACACTTTCATACAAGACTCTTTAACCTCAAAAGACACATTGATATTGAGATTCATAGGCTCTCATATTTCAGCTCAGTACATGCATATTACACTTGCAGCTGATAATTATTTATAGGCAGAGAAAGCCTAATGGCAGAATGAGTCATACATCTCAAAATCCACACAACTGATGGGGTAAAGTTGATTCCCAAAATTCTTTCTTTCAAACTAGACATGACACTACAATGCATGCCATGCTGTTTCTTATCCAAAGCTATCTTTGTTATTCCAGAATCAATGTTCACTTTAACCATTCATGAGCTCGAAACAACCAAAAGTTGACTTAATATATTTCCTTCCACACAATTAGCGGATTGTATCAGTGTAATCTCAATTTCTGGCACTTGGACATGATCAGTTGACTATATCTAGATTTTCCAGTTAAGAATTTGATTCTAGTAAGTGAAATTAATCATAAAATTCCTTCCAAGTGTGACTAAAGTTGAAAAGCAGTACGTGTTATATACGTGTTATGTATATAATTCATCATAGATGTGATTAAACCATATTATTATATGGAAAATGTTTGACTGTTTTATTGAAATGTTGCTACTGATGCAGTGTACTATTATCTGAACATGACACGTACGTTGCTAGGAATATATGAAATAGAAATGCCCATACTATTTTCTTGTACAGTACTTAAAATGAAAAGTAACCAATCAGTAACCAATAATGAAGAAGTCAAAATTCAATGAGAATCTCTTGTGATGAGTGAGAACAAATTCTGATTTTGAGAACATTGCCATATCAGAAGAAGAATGGGGTAGGGAAACCATTAACTACTTCCTGTTTTATAATATTCTGTTTTATTTATTTTGATCAAGTAGTCTAGTGACTAGAATTCCACTACTTAAAAGTGAATAAGTTGACGTATTAAAGTTTGAACTCTGGTCCCTGCATCTTACGTGCAATGTCCCTACCTGCTTAGCTAAATTCACAGGGACTAATATTTTGTTTTATTCTATTCCCAACAACAGTAAATGATTGAATTACACTCATTGTGGAACGGAGGAAGTACTAACTATGCAACTCAGATACGTAGACACAATTGGCCGAATTATGTGTTCAATAGTTGTGTTATTGTGCGTTCATCTTTTTACTTTAGAACCAAATTTGCTATTATAAGAGGTGATAAGTCAACTTGTTTGATTTGATTCCAAACAAGAAGAACGATCTTGGATAAGGAGGAGCAGCATGGGAGAAAGTTTATAGCCACGTGGCATCAATGTGTTAATTAAAGTTAAGGATTCCAACAATTCACAATCCAACTCTTGCTTATAAATTGTCAACAATGTGATGCTCAATACTATAACACAAGCTAGCCAGTAAGTGTGGTTGAAATTGAATGGTATTTGCAGGCTGCTCCCTCTGAAAGTGTCTATTATGAAAAGGAGAGCGAGTAGATTTGAGTCAGGATGGCTTGCCGGCATGCATAATTAAGGATGTTGCTAGCGGGCTATCTTGACTCACATTTGCTCACTTTCCTTTTATATTAGAATTTTAACAGATCTTAATTTAATGTATCATGTTTACAATAGTATGCACATATATATATATATATATATCTAACAATCCGGGAATCTTGAAAACATAAAACTCTAATACAACGTCAATAGTGCTAACCTAATTATTTTGGGGTAATATTTTGGAATATATTTTGATTTGCAAGGATAAAAAATGGTTCTTATCTCACTACATAGAAGTTTAATTTCTCACTCTCCTTTAAACCATGTTGCTGATAAGTTGTTTTGTTTTTTTAAATTTCATATAAGTCTGTTTCAGCTTGCACTTTGCATTTCCTCCCTTCTTTTGACTCTTCTCTACCTATTTAACATTTGTATCTGTTATGGAATATTCATCTAATCTAATTTAATCTGCACTTTGGATATCCAATATTTAACAAGGGTCATGTCAGTATCCAAAACCGATCCAATATTTACATATATATAGTTAAATTTAATTACTTATATTTTCTTAAACTATTAAGAGTGCAGTGACTAATCCCTCTAGTCACTGCGTTCGGTGGTGGATACCCCAGCGACCTCTAGTCACTGCGTTCGGCGGTGGATACTCCGGCGACCAAAAAACTATTACTAGTGCCAATGTTTGTTTCATTGCATCATTGAGAAAACATCCAAAGCAACAATATATAATTTTGAAGAAATTAACATAAAAAACAGATAGATATCTTTAATTATTTTGTTCTGCCCTTTTGAGAAATTTTGACATATAGAAGAAATTAGGAGTAAGTTCATCTAACAATGTTGTATTTTATTAATTAGTTTCTTAATATGTTTCTTTCTTGGTTATGCTATTTTCATCAAACTCATATTAAACAAAGGAAGAAACAAATTAATCAACAGAAGTGATTTCTCAAAATATTTACAAACTCAATGAAATCAATTCTTCCATCTTGATTTTCATCAAAGTTCTTGATCATCTTTTGACAGTTCTGAAATTTTGATCCTTCTTTCAATCCCAAAATAACAAGAACTCTTTGTAACTCCATTGCATCAATAAAACCATCTTTGTTCTCATCAAAAACATCAAAAGCTTGCTTCACCTCTTCCAAACTTGGCTCATTCTCCTCAAATACTTCACAAAGCTCCTTGGAACCATACTTTTCATTAAGTTCCTCACTTTCTGAGCTGCAAATAAATCCCATTTTTTCCATCACCATTTCAACTTCATCCCTTTCAACCATCTCTCCACTTTCTCTGCTGCCACCATTTGACTCATTAGATTCTGAAACATTCTTCTCCTCTCTTACCTCTGACTCTGAGCTACCATATTGAAATTGGCAAAGAATGAAAAACAAAAAACCTGATAAGAACATGTAGATTTTGTTGAAAAATGTTAAGTATTGGAAAAGGTCTATGAAACCAAACAAAGGAGTAGTGGAGTTGATATTGCCCTGTGATGTCTCCTCTGCAAAAACCATGGTTGTTAAGTTATTTTTTAAGCTATAAAGATGATAAAAGTTGTTATGATGTAAAAGGGTGGATGAAGGGTTGGTTTTATAATTCAAAAGTTGGAAGTTGGGAAATGAGGAGGAAGGTGCATGTAGGAGAAGTGGTGGAAATAATATTATTATTATAAAACTATGGTTATTTCATGACAACATCAAAGGAAATTTCTTGTTTTATAAGTAATAATTTAATAATAAAATTATGGTATCTCCATGAGTTTAACTCAATAGCTAAGACATATTGTATATAATGTATAGGAATCAAAATTCAAACACTAATACATATATTTATTTACTTTTAAATTTTTTTCAATTGGTTGATTTATTGTGATCGCGTTAAGAATAAAATTACTAAAGTCGTCCTAAAAAGAAATAATTACTAAAAGTTTTAGTTTTAAGTCTATCAATAAAATATGTCTTTGGTTAAATTTTATAAACATAAAATGTCTCATGGAGATAAAATTTTCTCATATAAACATTTGTCTTATACTTCACATACTATTGAAAATTATTGGAGTTTTATGGTCATTGTCTTAGTGTATTTCTTATTATGTGACTTTATTGGGCAGATTTTACGGTCAATGGGATATGCAAACAGACAAAATTTTGAGTACTTTCCTAGAAGGGACTGAGCACTGAGATTTGGGCAGCCTAACAATTTAATATGTGTACGTATGTTTAACACCAAATCATATCATCAGTTCCTTATACTATAAGTAGAAATATTTTTGTCAAAAAAAGAAAAAAAGTGAAGAGAAATTGACCGGAGGCTCCTTATTGTAAGCAAAGATCAAGCTTTTCGTATCTCCTTTCTCAAAAAAGAAGAGACAACACTCATTTTAGTCTCTCAATTTTTTACGATTCAATTTAATGAAATACAAATCAGGTTATTCCTTAATATTTTTATATTAGAATAAGTTAGCCACTAGTTCTAGTTCATTATAATAGAAAGACTGAATTGGACCCCAATTCAAAACAAAAAGAAAGAAAGATTGAATTGGATCGTAAAAAAATTGTGTAGAATTAATAAATTGAATCTTAAGAAAACTTTGTTCACGACCACAAGTCCTATTACTATTTTTGAGAAATATTAACTAAACATAATTTTATTAATAATTTTTAAGAATGTAGTAATTAATATTAACTAAACATAGTTTTTTAAAAATATCCAATAAAAAATTCCTATTACTATTTTTGGGAATTATTATTCGGGAGTTTAAACTTTAAAGTGCTCCACAAAAAATTCCTATTACTATTTTTGCGAAATATTATTCGGGAGTTTAAAGAGCTCCACATTACAAGTGAATAACATATAAGTGGAACTCTTTAACAGGAGCGTAGAATTAACATCTTAAATTTATCAAAATAAAAAGTAGATGTGTACATCTTCAAACTTAAAAAACAACTGGGTTAAAAGAAACATAAATCACTTAATATTAAAATTGTTCCGAATAAATTATTGAGACTCCTTCTCCTAAAAATCAAAGAATAAAAACTAAAAATAAATAAATTGTGCACCCATCAGCCATCATATGATTTTGGTTCAAAAATCATTGAATAAAATGCAATATACCATCCTATCCTAACTCAATATTAGGAGAAGCACATGCAAGAAGCACCGTTGCGTGGTAACAACACATATATCATATATGTGTCGCTTTTCTTGTAATTCAAATTCTAGCTAGGAGCTTAATTTGCTTTGAGCCTTTGACACACCAACCAGATTTTTTCTTTATAAATGTAATTCTTTATGAATGTGATATTTCCATTTATAAAAAAAATAAAAATTAAATTGAAGTGACTCTAATGAACTATAACCCATCTTGCATGCAAAAAAAGAACTAGTATAACACATTCCGACATACACAATTATATGAGACAGGCTATGGTACGTAACACAATCACATAGCAATTAATTAACATTATTTTGCAGTTGAGAGGCTGTAAACTGAAGTTGAGTCCTCAAATCATCGCACCAGAAGAAAAAAGCAAAATGTAGCCAAGAACAACTTGCCGGCAGAAAGAAATTAAGAAAACAAACTATCAATATATCATCATCATCATCATCATCATCTTATACACACCGGCAAGTCATCCTTGGCTGCACTCCGGTTTCTACTTCTTGATGTGAGTTGAGAGAACCTTAGAATATATTAATTAGAGTTAAGCTACATTATAGTAACTTCACTATAGCTAAATATATAATACACATCTTGGAATTGTTGTAATGAAGCAATATTATTAGATTGCGTGGTGTGAGTGTTGTGAACTTATTAGTAATATATATATATATATAGACATGAATTTGGAATAAGACACTAGCTAGCTTGATCCATCCATTCGGTACCTCTCTCATGCACTGCACGCTTATTCTTTCATTCTGACTAACCGACTTTACAAAACAGGGTCACATTTAATCAAACACTGCCAGATAAGATATATAATAGCCACGCGCTACTTTGTTTTACTATCCACGTTGCTATTACTACCTCTCCAACCCATGCATGCTTTCTAATCTGGACGAATCGCCCCATTCAACAGGAATCAGCCCACTTCACCAGGACCAACTTTTTTTTTTATAATTTTAGTATTATATAAGTGCTCATTTTCTTTATTGTCGGCTATCTCGGAAATAACCCTCAACAAAGAACGACAAATAAAAGAGAAAATGAACTATTGGATTTGTAAATTGAATTGAATGATTATGAGAAAAGTGTGTAAATTTTATTGAATACTAAACATCTATATATAGGTGAATCTGTGAATGTATATATACAAAGAAGTTTCTTAGATTACAAGTCATTGTTACTACCTTTTAAAATCTAGCTAACTAAGACATGATCAAAACAGAAAAGCTCAGTTACTCGCTAAGCCATTGAATCATGATGAGCGAGAGTGACTGTGTTTGGATTATAAACCAATTAATAGTCTTTCTTAATTTAAAAACGCTGTCAAAGTTCACCACTCCAAACTCTCTTCTAAGCTTGATAAACTGGTCTCTCTTCACAACCTTTATCAATATATCAGCTTGTTGTTCATTTGTAGCACAATACTCCAAAGTCCAAACACAATTTACCTTTAGTAACTTGATTTCTAATGAAGTGAAACCTAATTTCAATGTATTTGCTCTTGTCATGGCTAATTGGATTCTTAGCCAAATTAATTGTTGATTTGTTGTCAATGTATACCACAGTCATGCTTTCCACAATCTTCATTTTACTGAGAAGTGATTGTAGCCAATTTGCTTGGCAAGTTGCAAATGACCCTACCACATATTCAGCCTCACAACCAGAGATTGCTATGATAGTTTGTTTCTTTGAGCACCATGACACTGGTGCATTATGAAACTTGAACAAGTAACCACTAGTGTTCCTCCTATCTACCTTGTCACCGACGTAATACTTTCGGTATTTACTATCAATCGAGCTAGGACTTTTGAAACAAAGTATTAGTATTTTAACTTTTCTTCAAATTAAAAAATAAAAACTAATAATTTAAGTTATATTTTTAATGGTATTTTGTGGGTTGTATGTTTTTTTGGTGTGATTTTGTGGGTTGTATGTGTAACAGTGTTTTATTCACCAAAAAATAGGTACACATGTTTTCAATGAATGAAAATAATGTTGGATTTATAAGAGGGATGATTTGTGAACCTAATGCCTTAGAGTTTTTGGTGGATAAGTGGCGTCTCTCTTGTGGTCCTAAACCATATTTATATTTTGTTTCTATCGACGCTCCCTCAAACTGACAAAATTTAAATGCATTTCTTTAGATAATTTTTGTATGGTTCTCAACATGAAATTTACTTTTGTATTTATAACAAAATTTAAAAAAATTATGAATTTGGGAAAACCATAGTTTGTTATATTAGGAATCATACTAAAAGTAGCTAAGTAAATGCACCTAAACTTATTCAAAATAAATGCATCTAAATTTTGTTTTATTAATAAATCAATTCTTCATGTTCATACTTCATTTTCCTTTAAGAGACACCAATTCATTCTCTATTTTTGTTCAAAAACTTTTTTGATATTCTTATCTATTTAAAAAAATTCTTTTTAAAATATTTTGCGTCAAATTTAAAATATGAAATATAAAATAACAAAATTTATGTTCATTCTTCTAAAACAAAAAGAAGATTTAGCATGTGCAAGCACGAATATACACAATAGTATATATACATATAACTTCTAAAGAATAAACAACTGTAGCAGCAGACTAATCTCATACATCAATTGAAAAAAGAGAACCTAACAAAATTATGTCTCAGTGGTTCGAAAATCGTGAAAGCAGGTCAAAATCGGGTTAAAAATAGTGAAATCAGGTCAAAACCATTAGAATCGGATCGGGTCGAGACTTGGGCGGCCCGTCGTGAAACGCCAGATTCAATAAACTAATGTTATCGGTTAGCAGTTTCAACAAACTCAGCGGTTGGAGAATATCAGGTCCCTCACTGATACCAATTCTTAAGCTATAAGCATAAGTTCACATAAGCACTGATGCTCAACAAATAAGAGAGATATGAGTAACTAAATTGGCAGAGTAGTTTCAAACTACTTTTGTATTAACAACATCAAAGCAAAAACCAAAAAGTGTATGATGTACTGTATATTCGATATTGCTTGCTTATTTTGACACTGTGATTTTATTCACCAGATCAATTATTGGTACGATTGATGCCTTCTGTCCATCCTTTATCTCATGAATTGGACTATTCAAACTGTTCATTTCACCGTAATGAAACTTCTTGACTCCCAACTTTAGATTAAAAGCATATGTAACAATGCAACAGTGTTGAGGCATATTGTAATGGAAAATAAATGGTTAATGAAATAAATATAGTAAAAAATTCTTGAAACTCGTGTTTTCCACTTTTCTATAACAATAAAACATAATTTTCAATACAACTATTACTTTTTATGGTAACTTTACTTAGTGCCCTAAAGACACTAGTTAACAAGACTCTATTATAATACCTACTTTTGCAACCTCTTTTTCTAAAACAAAATTTTAATCAAAAATACTTCATCGTGTATTTTTAATTTTTATTATTAATTGCATTGCACAAAAATAAAGAAAAAACATCAGAAATATTCTTTTCCATACAAAAAAGCATATTCCATTTTCTACACCAAAAAGTATCTTCATGAACCAAATCCTTTGTAACCGTTATTTTCACTTAATTCTGTGTACATCGCGACTTTTGCTGTTTTCTGATTCGGTACCTTTTGCTTCCATTTCGCGTTTTCAAACTTCTATCGTAAAATCAAGGTTTGGGTTCGTGATTGGTAATGGTATCGCACGTTTTTGTGGCCCTGCAAGTTTGCCGGCAAGGAAACCGCCGTGCCTGTGTATTTTGCGCTACAGGAGAAGACGAGGGTCCATGGTAGACCCTCTCTCTGGTTCGATCTGTTCGCAACCGTCTGATCTTGCTTACAGATCTGATCAAAGGATGATCCGCGTGGGTACATGGTGCGCGCGTGTGCAACAGTCGCACTGAATCGTTTAACTAGGTTGCAGATCAACCAGAGGGTCAAACCGACCCGCTCCGTATCAATCTTGGACTTGGGCTCTTCTTTTTGTGCCTCGCTGTTCACACCATGCGTTTTTCAGACGCACTCCCCTTACTGGTTGTCAATAATATGGACTTTGGGCCAGGGCAAAAATATCAGTTTTATATTAAATTAATTCTTAAAAATTTCAATTTTACCCTAAATTAACCCCTTTAAATATTAAAAAAATAAATTGATTTACAATAAAAAATTACAATTTTGAACGAAAAAATATTAATTTTATCATAAATTAATCCTTAAACATTACAATTTTACCTTAAACTAACTTTAAAATTTCAAAATTTATGGACCAAACACATGCTAATGCCCTGGCAGCCCCTATGATAACTCCGCCATTACCTATATGTAATACAACCACTTACGGTACGACAAATGCTTCCATGCACAAGTGGTGCACTATACATAAGTTGTTGATTTTATCCTAATAAATATAAATTGTATAAAATCAACCGTTAAATTAAAAATTTATATCATATAAATCTTCTATGCAAAATTTTTAAAAAATAAAAAATCGTCTAATATATTATTGAGACTTATTAAGATTAACAGTTTCAATAAAAACTCATAAACTGTTAATCTTAATGCGTCTCAATTTTTTAAAATTTTACATGAATAATCTATATAATTTAAACTTTCAATTCAACTGTTGATTTTACAAATTTATATTTATTATAATAAAATTAACAACTTGTACATGGTACACCATATGCACCACTTGTGCATATTAGAATTTGCCCTTACAGTTTTTGATTAAAAGCTTTACAATATTCTTGCTATTATATATATATATATATATATATATCAAGAAAATCTGCTTCACGTTAATTTGCATTATGAACAAACAAGATAGCTGAGTACTGACAATATTGCTTATGGTGGTTGGAGTCAGCTACACTACACCTATTAATTATTCTGTTACTATTTCTGATAAACCTCCTACTACAAAACTACCAGCCCCCGAGTGTCCATGCTTGCCACAACATTCCTTCATGTAGCTCTTGCAACATCCACCAATTTCTCTTTTGTCAAAACTAATACAAGCATGCATAAACGATGATTCGATTGATTCCTTTGAAGAACGTCCCTCATTCTTGCAGCAGGAACTTACTTCTTTCTCATTTACATCCTCACAGCCGCCGCACGTAACAGGCAAATTCTCACATGGTTTGGAGCAGTCTTTACAAGAATCTTTTTCTTTCTTTGACAAAGTTGAACAACTGCCGTGCTTCGAGGCTGATTCAACATGCTCAGTTATGATGTCGATGGATATTTCATCTGTATTGTGCTTTTTAAAATCAGAATGACAACCTCCTGATTTTTTATGCTGAATGTCATGAATGGTTTCATGGTCGTGCAGATTTTCACAACCATGGTTCGAGTGGCAATGCTTAGTAAATTGTTGGCTTTCTTTTTCATCACAGGAATTGAGATGGCTATCATGAGTAACCGTGTCAATATTTTGGTTGTCGCAGTGTTTTTTCCCGTGAGACTCATGTGCCAAGCAATTGCCATGACTGTGTACCGAAGAAGCTGCGCCGGTATCTACGGAATTTAGAATCACATTGTGTAAATCTGAACAACACTGGTTTTCAATATCATGCTTCTGGACTTCATTTTGACTCTTGTCACATCTTCCATGATGACAGTGATCTGATTCATGTAATTCATCACTTCCCTTACATTGATCATGATTGTCCATGTTTTTGAGATGGTCAACACTTCCACTTAAACTTGGATTTGAAGTGCATGGTGGATTCTTTGTTGAACATGACTTGGAGGCACACTTCTGGGGCTGAGCCTTTTCTGAGCAACAATGTTTCTGGCTATGATGTTGATGTGTATGCGGATGCTGATGGTGGTGATGATGATGATGAGAGGAACCCTCGTTAGTGTTACTACATCCATTTTTGTGAATATGATGTTGAGAGGATGATTTGCAGCTTTTTCCACCATGATCATGTCCTTTCTTCAGAAGTAACATGCTGTTCAAAATGACTAACACACATGTTCCAACATCAGCAAGAACTGCTGCCCAAACAATTGGGTGACCAGCAATGGCTAAACCGAGAATCGCAACCTTAGTAATGACTGACAATACAATATTTTCTATTACTTTCCTTCGAGATTTCCTAGCGAGCTTAATTGCTTCGGGAATCTTCCTTAGGTCATTCGACATAAGAATGATATCACCGGTCTCGGTTGCCAGTGCAGAACCTGAAATTCCCATCGATATTCCAATATCAGCTGTAGCTAAAGCAGGTGCGTCATTTATACCATCGCCTAGCATAGCTGTTGGTCCTTCGTGTTTAAATTCTGATATGATTTTTACCTTGCCCTCTGGTAAAAGTTCTGCATGGACTACCTCCAGCGCATTACCTAACTGTAGATGAAATAACTCTTACCATTACAATTTAACTTATCCGCAATAAGTAAATCCTAAACCTAGAGCTTATTCAGATAAAAGTAAATTTAATTCATCTTTCACAACACAAAATTTCATTTTGTTTGAGAATATAGAATATGATATTTGAATATAGCCATAACTAGATAGTTCTAAATTCTGGTCCATGGTTACAGCCACAATATAAGGCTATAGAGGTCTCTGCAACGCATCACCACCATAATTTCTGCCATATTTTACTGCAATGTCAACTGCAGCCGCAACATCAATTTAGAACCAAAAAGCCCATATTATATTCATAAGGCTTTAACCATACGATGTCACATACCTGTTCCTGTGCTTGCATTGCAGCTGATTGACAATCTCCAGTGAGCATAGCGGTTTTGATTCCCATCAACTTCAGCATCTGTATTGCCTCCCGAACCCCTGATCGACAAGCATCAGATAGACAGAAAATTCCAACTGGGGTTGATCCTGAGTATATGTAACCAATGGTCTTTCCTCCATGAACTTCACCTTCTAAGGTTGGAACTACTACATAAAACCAACACAATTGACATTGTACTCCATTTCAAAAAACAATGTTACATTCAATTTCAATTGGCCTCGACTAGATAATGTCACAGTATGAAAGGACTTTCTTACCTGTTTCAGACCCTGCTCTTGTGGCGATTTTTTTGTTTCCGATGTAGAGAACTCTGTCATCAATTTTTCCACAGATTCCTTCTCCGGGGAAATTTTCAAATTCCGTCACCATTTCTGGATTTGGTTCAATGGAAAGAGACCTTCCATGTTCAACAATTGCTTCTGCCAATGGATGGCTTGACTTGCTCTCAATGCTTGACACCCTGAAAAGTTATGTTTGTTAATCTCTCATTTTTTTAATCTCAAAATTCAACTACCTAATTAATCCATATTCAAATATAGAAGTTTTTTTACTTCAAAATTTTGATATCAAATAAATACGGAGTCCTTTGGTTTTTGTGCGTATTCTTAAATTATAAATATGCCCAAGTTGTAGAAGACCACAAGTAAGAAAAAGATATATATAAACACATATATGGTGTCTGTATTTTGATACTAAAATAACACATACATTCAAAAATAGGCATTCAAAGAAAGTTGTACATAAAAAGGGTATGTAAGAGAAGGGAAATGAGGGTCATCCTCACCAGTAAATCAATGTGTTCAAATCAATGTCATCTGAGAGAGATTGAAAATTTGTGACCATAAATTCACCCTTTGTTATGGTACCAGTTTTATCAAAAGCCATGACCTTAATTTTTGCAAGTGTTTCAAGAGAATCACCCCCTTTGATGAGAAGACCAGATGTAGCTGCTTTGGTAAAAGCACAAAAAGTTGCAACTGGTGTAGAAAGAACAAGTGCACATGGACATGCACTTACTAAAACAACTAGTGCAAAGTGAAGCCAATATTTTTCATTATGTACTTTTAACACAATTGGAATCACTGCTACAAGAGCTGATATCACTACAACAGCTGAAAATATTAACACAAAAACAATTAGGTCATGGCAGAAAACTATGAGAACCAGAAACAACATTAGTTTGATTATTTGATCTGAATTTAGAGTCTAAATATTATGAAAAACTTTTACGCAAACATTCATGCGAATATCTATAATGAAGAAAAATATAATTACATGATTGTGTAAACTGATTTCTACTTCTCCATGCATGCATGATTACTAAATTCTTATATTGATTGTATATGCTAGTTTACTATTAAGTTCTATTTATATTTCTTAATGCAGGTAACATTAATCTTTGACTAACCTGGTGTATAAAACTTAGCAAACTTGTCTATCAATCTCTGAGTGCTGGTTTTGCTGTTTTGAGCTTCTTCCACTAACTTTGCCATTTTAGCCACCACACAGTCTTCGGCTAATGCAGTAGTTTTCACACTAATATAACCTTTTAAACCAATAAAAGAACAGATTAACTTCCAAAACCAATATAACATAAAATTAGAAAACCAAACTTTTTCTTCTTTGATATTTTCTCTTGTGCTAATTGAGATTAAAATTTTCGTATTTACCATTTAAATTGATTGTGCCAGCCCATACAGTAGAGTCTTTTTGTTTGGCTACAGGGAATGATTCTCCTGTCAATGTTTTCTCGTCAACTTCGCAGTTACCATCTAAAACAACTCCATCAATAGGTATAACCTCCCCTGCTTTAACTGCTAAAATTGTGTTTACTTTCACCTCATCAACATCTACAACCTCTCCTGTCTCAGCTATCACTGCTTTTTGTGGAGCAATGCTCATCAGCGACGACATCACTGCATTTGCCTGAATATATATACACACATTTTGCTAAGTTACAAGTTTGACATCATTTACTGTTAGAATTGACACAGAGGACTCTGTTTCTCTGTTCTTGACTTCTTGTGCAAGCAACAAGTAAATAAGTTTTTTTCCCAGTTCAGATTGTTTCTAATTCGTACACTTAAAGCATTACAATCATCGTCCATAACTGTGATGATTGAAGAATGGTCAACTGAATTATATTTATTTTGATTAAGTTTTTAGTACAATATTAGTCCTACTAATTTCTTGATTAATAATTCAGGATTAATTGTTAAAGCATGAAAAATAATAAATTAAAGACCTTGTGGCTAGCCCTTGACTCTAACCAATCTGCAATTGAGAAGAGGAAAACAATGGTGCCTGCTTCTATATAATCTTTCATAGCAATTGTCCCAATAACTGTCAAATTAAGAAGAAGAAAAAATATCAGTGGAACAAGCTACATATGGATAACAATGGTGTATCCAAAATTTAATCATCTGTCACATTAATTTTTCATATTTAATGATGTAGATGATAGTAATGCAGTAGTTACTAGTTAGCCCTAGCTCTATACTTCTCTCTCTTTAGGAGTTGTCACCTATACTTCTCTCTCTTTGTGCACAAGGCCAAAAGTTGGTGAGGACCTAACTAGCATAGCATGAATAAGTTGTTACCTAACTTCAGTTAGGAACATAAAGTTAAAAATATTCGGTAAACTCATTTTGTTAAAAATGTGAAGCATATTAGACTATTGAAATAGTGCTCTACCAGTTTTTTTAAAATTTATTTAGAGGTGTGTTTGATTTGTTAAAAAATAGAGTCAAAATATGACAATTTCAATTATACTTTGTTTGATTTTAAACTTATTTTTATGATCTTACAAAAATTGAAATTTTTGTCCTTCACTACAAGACAATTTTTTGTCTCAAATGCAAGCTTACTAATATAACACTTTATCCACCATCATACTATAAGTCTATAAGACAATATCTTAAAAGTTTGTCGAATGGTATTTTATTCTAATTTGTTATGTCCAATAATTATTTTTTTGTAAATCAAACATGCTCTTAAAGACTTCAGGATTGACCAGTATTACATTAATAGTTAAGTGAATTTGAATTCAAATCTCTAAAATAAAGTCTCAAATTGAATTTGTGGGGTGAAAATAAATGTGTTTAGATTGGAGACCCCATTAAAGGTGGTCAATAAGTTTATTAATAAAAATCAGTCATAATATAGTGGATAAAAAGAAATTATATAAGATTGGGGAGCTAGTTGACATTTATCTTGTATGATTTATCATATGAAAACGTTAGTACATGAAGAGTAGTTGACATCTTTGTTCACAATCACACGTTTATATAAATAGTACTAGTGGCCAAGATAGGAGGAGGAGCCAGAGGTGAAGCTTGTCGCTTTCAAGTAGAGTCATAAACGTAATGTGGAGTGTGATGTGAACTCACATCAAACATTAAGTTTTTGATAGAAAATTTACAAGTTTTATATATGACTAAACGTTAACAATTACTACTAGTATTTATTTTCTTTTGGGACAAGGCAGCCACAAATAATTTATCAATTTTATGTTCTTTTTTATATTTAAAAATACTACTACTTATTTGTCAAACCACAAATCGCATCTTGGTCATGAATTTTGTGATGTTGTCTGTCGTGTGAAATTGCACCACTAAGTATATTTTAAATTTAAATGCTAATAGAAATAAGAAGAAAAAAAAAGTCCTTTGTCCCATTGCAAAAGGCACAGAAAAGGTCAGATAATTAGTTAGGGTGCAATAATAGAATATTATAGAAAATTATTATGAGTGCAAATGAAATTAATTAATTAATTAATTACCTGCTATGATGACAAGAATGTTAATGTCAAATCTAAGGTTCCGAATGGACACAAAAGCTTTCAAGATGATCGGAACGATGCCGGCAACAACAGCTCCAAGAGCAATATATTCCAATGGTGGATACACAAATTTGAGAAATGAAAGTGCAAGTAACAATCCAGAAGCAACTGAATAAATACTTGGCCATTTCTTTTTGTGTTTTTCATCTCCATATACTCTAATATTTGCTTCTAGTCTTGCTTGATTCAATGCCTTAACTGCATGTCCCCACATAAATTACACACATCATGTCACATAACCAATTTTTATACTATATGCTTTTGCAATGCAAGCTTTTTTCAGAAGACATTAAAAGCTAGCTAAAGGTCATCTAAAGCAAACTAAAAACTTTATTCACCAACATCATAGTGCACATATTATGTGGGGTACTCCTTTTTCCACAAACTATATGTAACTGACAACCGACATGTCAATTCTACAAGTATTAATTTTTCTCTTGATAAAGTATGACAAATAGTACATAAAATTCACCTACACACAACTATGATATTCTGAGTTTAAAAATGAAAATATTTTGCCTAATAATATCGATATTGGTGGTTAAGTTATAATTAATTAACAGCGATATATTTTTAGTATCATAAATACAATGTGAAAAATAACAATTTGAAACAGAAATACATAGTAGTACATTAATGACATAATGCAATTTGAGAAGAAGAATAAAAATTAGTTACCAACTTTTTCTAAGGAATTTTTTGTTGGAAATTTTCTAAGGAAGTTCAGTTATAAACTTAGAAGTAAATATTAAATTTTATATATATTTGGGGGAAAAGTTACTGCCACACATGCGTGATATGCCATTATTCATGGTATTTAACTATTTATGATAAAGGATGTGAGAATAATAATAGTTCATGGTTTCACATCACTTTCATACATTATTTCATCAATCTTTATCTTTCCAACAGATGATAGAGATAAAGGAAAGAGTAGTTCCATTCTGACTCTAACGTGAACATAACTTTGTTCACATTAAATAACACTCCTACTGTTAAATTTATGCGTAACAATATCATTTTTGTTTATTAAAATATTTATTCTTTAAAACTAACGTTATCCCATAATAACTTTAATTTGTTGGCAATACACATCTTTGACATCAACACGTTACAAAAAAAAAAAGTGAACGGAAATTCTCTAAAATTGGAAATCTTATTTCATTGGAGAAAAATAAAAAAGATGACAAAGTGCGTTACAAAGCACAACCCACCCTTTTTTGTCCTAACATTTTTCATCACACCACTAAGGAAAATTATTTAATAAAAAAATATTATTTATATAAAAAAAATATTTTCCCAAATTTATTTATTAATAAAAAAAATTCTCTAAATGTGAAAGTTAGGTAATAGCACTAGCTAGCACCTTTTTCTTTTGAACCATGCACCAATGTGTTCCAACCAATATTAACATTTGAACAACTCCAAAAAACAAATGTTGCCAAATTTTTACATGAATTTGATGATCAACAAACAAACAACATCATGTGATAATTAAACACAGTTTTTGGGTGACACAAACATGATTATTTATCTAACAAGATTAACCATCACGTGACATGATGAATGAGGAATGTAGAATCTAATTAATTAATTAATTAAACAAAACAGAGGGGAGAGTAAAATTACCAATTTGGAGCTGAGAAATGAGAATTGTGTCGTGAACAACTATGACTGTTCTTGATGGCACGATGACAGAAACCTCTTTGATTCCTTGAAGAGGTTTAAGGATGTTTTCAATCATAGGTACCTCTGAAGAACAACATAAACCCACCACATCAAAGTAGCTTTTTTGCAACTTTTTTCCTTCCTTGCTTTTCTCTTCACCAGAAGAAGAAGACATCCCTGGCCTTTTATCAAATAAATGAAAATTAATTTAGATGATTGTTCAGAAAAAAGTGTTACAAGATAAAGAAAATAAAAAGAATCAGAATTTAAGAGTTTAATAGTGTGGGAAATTTACCTTGTTATGGAAGTTTGATGAGAGAGAGAGAGAGATGGTGATTGATAGGTAGCTAGAGGTAATTATGTAATGGTGAGAGGCGGTTGATAGAAGAGAAGATGTTTAAGTAGGCAGCGTATGTGAGTGGAGATGGGATATAAAAGGCAAAGAATTGATTTCTAGATAGGACCCAATGTCACAAAGTTTCAACTTTTTGTTTACCATGTTATAATAATAGATGTCAAGTTTGATGAATCCTTCGCCTTTTAGCGGTGACTAATCTCTTATGTGTTTGTTTAAATGATTTAAGTTTATGAGTTAAGATCTATTCATTTTTTAAAAGATAATACTTTATCGCGAAATATATGCCCACGAAATAATCATGATTATGTTATAAAAGATGTCAAGTTTGATGAATCCTTTAGCGTTTAGCGGTGGCTAATCACTAATTTTCTCTTCCGTGTATTTGTTTAAATGATTTAAATTTATGAGTTAAGATCTATTCATTTCTTAAAAGATATTACATCTGTTCTTTATTATAAGAGACAAATCACTTTTTAGATTTATTGAATAACTAATATATATATGATCTATATTATTCAATAAATCTAAAAAGTCATTTATCTTTTATAATAAAGAACAGAAATAGTACTACTTTATCGCGAAATATATGCTCACGAAATAATCATGGCTACATTATAAGTGTTGTAATTGTAACAGTAGTATATTGTTTATTTTTATCTAATTAGTCACGTTTTCTGTCAACTATAGAAACGACTTTAATTTGTGATTTGTTCACGAAACAGTAGTTCATTACAAATAAAAGTGTTGTTAAAATAAATTGACATATCTATATTTATTATTATAATTTTTATGTATAAATGTCTAATTAATGTCACAAGTTATAAAAAAATATATTTTTGGTTATGAAATTATGTATATCTATATGCCTTTTATTTTCTTCAATACTATAACAGTGATATTCTTATTTTTATTGAAAAATGAAGATATCTTTGTCTCAAATCTATTATATTTGGCAAATATTTGACAAATGCTAAACAGTATTTTTGGGGCACATTTTAAGCACTTTAAATAGAAAGTTTTTATAGGAATTTATAAAGTCAACGCATTAGAACTTGTACTGTTTATTTTTTTGAATGAAAAATTTCTTTAAGTAGAATGCTTAAAGACTAAAGAGTGTTCCGGGGAAACTCGTTAGCAAGACCCATTATATTTTTATCAATTAATTGTTCCAAATTTTTTTTGGTAGATAATAGTTCAAAAATTTTATTTATAAATACTATTAAGAAATCGTGCAAGTACTTTTGCCCACCCTCGTTTGTTTTCTTTAATTTTTCCATGCGAGAAGAGAATATTGTTGTGTTTTTCTCGTGTATGGACAAGATCAAGGGCAGTGGATCATCCACATGACTAAAATAATGGAATCCACATATGAATCCACATTTTTAAAATAAAAAAAATTGGTACAATGAATCCACTTTTCCTATGTTATTTTCATTCATTATTATTATTGCAATGACAACGGTGGTGTAAATAAAACTAAAATTAAAATACACATAACATAGCTATATGTTTGATTGCTCCACCCGCTACAAAACCAACACTAAATTTAAATACAAATAACTTAGTAATGTTTCATTGCTATATAGTGCTATAATCACTTCACTATAACATGCATGAGAGTCGAGAGACACAAACATGTTTAGATACATAAAACGTTAGTTAATTCAATGATGATTAACACTGAATTTAATAGATAAAATTATGATTTGATTATGTAATTTTGTTTGAGAGTAAACTTGAACTACTTGATATTATAACTGACCCCAAATTGAACCAAATTAAACTTGTGGTGGAAAAAAACATATGTTTTAGATGGATGGATAGGAAGAATCTTATGAGTTAGTGGAAAATTTCCTACTTGATTCCTTCAAAAAAGTAAATCACATGAAGAGATATTTTATTCATGATGATTTGTGACTACAAACAATTTCTTTTAGTATTTCGTAAAGATAAATTGTTCCCTCCAGATAATTGATCTTTAGACATCCCCCTATACTTTTTCACGATGATTTGTGACTACAAACAACTAATGGCATATATCTTTTTTTCACTATTATAAACAATAAAAATTACCTTTAGCAATTGTTAAAGAAATTTCGTTAATTGTAGTGCAATTAGTTGTCGAGATTTCATGCAAAAATATAAGCCAACACTATAAAAAATAAGGTAATTTGTGGCTTTCTATTTTAGGGATTTCATCATAAATATGATTAGAACACAAATGTCATTTTATGTTGAGAGGTTGGAAATAAAAAATCCTCTAGCTAAAATTCTAAAACAACAAGACGTTAATATTTTCTCAAATATAACCAAAATTTTGCATCCAAAGTTCTTTTATAGTACAATTTCCTCTAGCTTCCTCCCCTCCCCTTCTCTTTTTATTTTTTCTTTGTTATAATTTGGAACGGAGGGAATAATTAATTTGATTATTTCCAAACTCTAACTTCTTTAGCACTAATTGTTACATTTCAAATGTTTTGACAACTTATCATATAACCTGATAAGTTGAATCTCTTATTGTCTCTTAATACCCAACATGGTATAGCTTATACTACATATTTTTAATGTTTATATGAATTCTTACTTGCTCCCCTGCCTGCACGATGGAAACAAACATGATTCATGTTCTCACCTTGCCAAACAAAGTGTCATTTATTGTATTTAATTTCATTATTTATTTTTCTTTGGGCAAGTATCTTCCACTTAAAATGATTTTGAAAAGTTGTGGCAATGAGTTAGCTATTTCTCTAACATAATAATTAAAGATGGGTGGAGCTGATTCAAGGAATAAAGAAAGAGAGAAGATATATGAATAAAGTTGCAATGGTGTAGAAATGCTCAAGATATTATATTTAATTTATAGTGGGGAATTCAATCATCAAGTACACTATCTATTCAAGAATGAGATGAGAAGATTTTATCAAAAAATGAGAAGGCCAGGAAAAAGAAAAATGCATTTTGATCATTTAATTTTGATATGTCCTTTTTCTTTCAAATTTTAAAAATTGATTAATTTGAAGAATTCAATTCAATTTGACTATTTATTTGCGATAATCTCATTTAAAATCAGAATAAAACTCTGTATAAACTAACCTACTAAATCAGTTCAACCAAATTTAATTAGATTGTTACTCAAATTCAAATAAGATTGGTCCAAATAGAGCTTGATTAACATAATTGAATCTAGTTATTCAATAGTATTTAAATTATTGGTACTAAAATTATAGGCTTTTCTCAAAGGCTATGTCGTTGAATTGGTGCCATAAATCATCTGAAGCACTATTAGGATGCTCTGGGCCCTATGGATGATTGCTCAACAACAACAAGTAACAACGTGTAGTGGACAAAGTTTCACTAATCCACCATCTTTTATTATCTTCAAAAAAAAATAATGCACCATCTTTTGTGTAGTTTTGTGGCGTTTATTAATTAGGAGACGACCAAATGTGACTAATCTCCTGTGTATTTTTGAATTAGTGCATATTTATATTGATTACATTGTTGATTATATTTAAGAGATAAATTATTCTTCTTTAGTTTAAAATCAATAACCAAATAATTTTGTGATTGCTAGAGTCAAAGCTAAGGTGACACAATACACTATCTCGTACCACTGTGCGATTGATTGATATGAGAAAGCAAATAAATAGGGACAAAGATATTTTGGCGTTCCTATAAGTGGCTTGGATTTTGGGACACTTAGATCCAACCATATCGTATCACATACTAATATGGTGGCTTTTGCTGAATCATCTTCCCATTCTAATACTACGTACGTACACACATATTTTTGGAAAGGAAAACAATCAATAGTGGGTTTCCATCTTCAAACTAAATAATTATTTGACTTCAAAATCATTATCTTCAAATATTTCAAGCTAGTGGATCTTGCTTTCATAAATAAAAGCCCTAAATTTTAAAAACAAAGTAAAGACAACGTATCTAACATGCGCACGGCCTATCTTTGAGTTGAGCTATAAAGTATAAACAACAACTATTGGTAGTACTAAAAGTTCTAAATAATATTAAAAAGTTTTACATATTTTATTTTCAAAGGTTAATAAATTAAAATAATCATGATTTGATAATGCATTTTTCCACCGACGTATTATTTAATAAATCATCAATTCGTCCATAAAATTGTAGAGGTCGGACATTTTATCCTCTAAATTTACGTCTATGCAAAATAGTCTTTGATAATAAAATCGAACATATTTATCTTTGTTATTTAGTGATATCAATCAACTTTAATTAAGTGTTTACGCTATAAATAAAAATAAATTTGACTTTTTTTTGATACATTTGACTATTGATCTAGCTATAAATATAGACCTAATACTTCAATAGTCAAATGTATTAAAAAAGTTAAATTTATTTATATTTGTGGCCGGAAGGGAGCTAGTATGTTGTTAAGTCCCTGCAATTATTTTTTTTTTTGCAATTAGTCCTTAAAGTCAAAATCCGCAGAAAAATTTGAAGAAAAACCTGCACGAAAACTGCAGATTTTCCTGCGAATTTTGACTTTAGAGACTAATTTCAAAAAAACATATAATTGCACGGACTTATTTAAAACAAAAAAAAATTTCCCGAGACTTATATAAAATAAAGTGCAAACTTACAGGGACCTAAACATTATTTTAAGCCATTGTACTATTAGCCATAAGTTGTTTTTGTTTTGAACTTGGTTCAATTTTGATGATCTAAGTTCAAAACAAAAACAACTTCCACAGGACCCAACAATCTTGTAATTAACACAGTAGTAAATCTAGAAGTTTTGTATTGTATCAAGCACGGGTTTTCATCAAACATGAGTTAAACTAGAGTTTGAAGAATTTATGTAATGGGCTTTTGAGCTAGCAGATATTAGGTTAGCTAAAGGCATACCTCAGCGAGCACAGTTCTGAGAATCTTTTGGTAAGTCAAGGATAGGACATGAATTGCATAGCTTTGGATTGCCTGCTCAAATCCTCCTGCAATAATTTGCTAAATTAAGCTAGTGGAAATAGAAGCATTAACAAATTTGAACCTTTAAACTAAATCAGAGTCAATACAAAACCAAAGATAAGGAAAAATCTGAACTGGTTTACAAAAAATCAAATTTTGTCGTATAGAACTTAAAAGATATTATTATAGTAGCACAACAACTAATTATTGGCGACAAGCAGGACCATGGGGCTTCTCAGTAACACTGTCACTCGACTCAATTAACAAGATACAGTACAATTAAACCAATAGCATTTCTTGAATGAATATAATATATAACCAATCACTTGGCACAGCTTCAACTATATGACTGACTTTTTGATGCTTCATCCCAGAACTGACGAAATCTTCCAGTCTGAAGAAGAGAAGAATATTAATTTTTTTATTTCTAAAAACTGCTTTAACCATAGCAATTAAACAATGCATACCTCCAAATAGTGGGACAGAACAATCAGTGTCTTGAACTGCTCCTCCATTTGCTAATACTCACATACAGTAAACAAAAATGAATAAGCAAAAAAATAATAAAAATCACAGAGCATTGCTTAAAAATAAGGAGGAAATGAACTTAGCAACGATACAAAATTAGGGTCCTTTTGTTTGGAAAAGGAGAGATTATTTTAAGTTTTATTTGTTCAGTTCAATTTTTTTGAGAGAATGGGATGAGAGCAAGATACATATGGAGCCAATTTTACCTCCCCTGAAAAAGTAGAGGAATATGAAAATTTCTCTATAAATAGGTGGTTTCACACCAATACAATTCATAACCCTAATTTCCTTTCTTTGCGAGAACCCCTCTGTCAAGGAGCTGAGTAACCATCTTCTCCACCGTACGCCACCATACCTACATTCAACAAAGTTAAGTTATTCAGACCGTTCACAACAGTTGTCCTATTTATATGCCCCCGAGTACAATATGTTTCATGTCAACATTACCTGAATGAACAAATGGTTCTCTTATGTTATGTAATTCATAGAATCTTTGAATGATGGCACTAGGTTAGTGAATTTTATTACATGGAAAGAAAATATAATTTTTTCTATAAATCACAAAGATTTATAAAATTCACTAACCTACTTTTTTTTTTGTTTTTTTATAAATATCTGAACATTTGTTATAAGAGTGATATATAATATATAAATCCTTTTTTACTCTTCTCGCTCACTCGCTCCAGATCTTGGATCTCTCAACCACAAACAACTATGGCCGCCACCAAGATCATCTTCGGTAGACTCTTCCCCAAAACCCTAACCTCCTTAACTTCCTTCCGCTCTAACTCAACTTTGCCCGGCTTCTTAATTAAGGATAGGCCTAACTTATCCGCCCTTAAGTTGCGCAATGGTTGCGATTACTACCCTACCATGGTTTTTATGGACAAATATGGTGATTATCATCCCCGCGGCCAGCGTGTACTCACCAAGGATGAAACCACTAGTGATTTTGTCAAAACACTGGCCGGCCTTGTCGGAAGGTAATAACGAAATCTTAATTAGTCCAGTGTGTGTTTTTGCTTCTGGGTCCTTCTTATCATTTAGTTTGTTGGTGGCATGGCGGCAGTGAAGAGGAAGCGAGGTTGATGGTAGATAAAGTTCACTGTGGTAAGTACTACACCAATATTGTTTGGATGGCTCTATCCGATGAGCTTTATCACAGAGTCAAAGGTATTAATTAATTAATTAATTACTCTGCCGTTCAAAAACAAATAATAATTAATTACTCTTTTAATCAATCACTACTACGTAAATTAATTGATGATTCTTTGATACAAATACTAATAAGATTTCAATTTTTCTTTCTTTCTTTTTCAAACTTCAGCACTTCCCAGGGTTTGTCTCATACATCCTGACCGTCCCTTCCCTATGAAAAGATTAAATTGGTAATGTTTGTTTATTTCTTATCAAACTAGTATTGCATGTATTATTTAGGTTTATGTAAGATATATATGTTCGACTACATGCATGCATGTGTGCTTGGTTGACTGACTTTTCTGTTTAACTCTCTCTCTCACCTCACCAGATGACAAGAGTGCGAGCCAGCGAAGAGGTGTGGGATTCTCGTGCGTACGTTCCCAAGGCATGAGGATTTATTATTATTATTATTATGTTTATGTAGAAGGGATAATTAAGAACTTGTTCATCTCTTGGTTTGTTTGTTTGATTGAAAAATAATTAAGTACGACTTCCAATTCAAACTTTCTTATCTAATGAAAATCAATAAAATTATTTGTCTATATTTGAATGTCTGTCTGTCACTCTAATGTTTTTATAGACAGACATGTTTGTTGTCTAACTAGCTATGTCGTATCTATTATTGTCTTTCCTTAATCTTACTAATCAATAGTGAAGAAAAGACCAACCATTTGTAGCAAATATGAAAGGAGGAAACACAAGTGTATTTCTAACACATGAACAAACTTTATAAGCTCCTCTTATTAAGATATGAAATTAAATAGAGTGATAAATAATAAAAATCTATTATATACTCCAACCCAACGTATTATTTAATAATGCATTTGATAATGCATTTTTCCACCAACGTATTATTTAATAAATCATCAATTCGTCCATAAAAAAATTGTAGAGGTTGGACATTTTATCCTCTAAATTTACGTCTATGCAAAATAGTCTTTGATAATAAAATCAAACATATTTATCTTTGTTATTTGGTGACATCATTGACATGTCAACTTTAATTAAGTGCTTATGTGGTTAATCTTCAGGCCAAAAGAGGGAGGTTATTAATTTATTATTGTGCGGGGTGTTTCAAAGTTTTAGAAAGGTTAATCCAAGTCCAGTAGTAGAAGTAACATAGTGGTTACATCAAAGTTCTCAAATGATTGTATTTTCCTAAAAACATAGGTTTCAAGATTTGCCCATTTTAGGGGCTACTTTGCTAGTATTCGCAATTCTAAGGAGTTCAAATTGTCATACAAGTAATCTTGTAACATAAGTTGTTAATGTTCATGTCACTCCCCTTAACAATAAAAATTAACACAAGGATGAATGTATTATAACATCATTTAAAATCAAAAACTATTTTGCTTATATATTCACATATTTTACACGATAAAATGTTTGCCACTACAATTTTACTCATATATGAGAAAACACATGTTTGATAATGTGTGAGAAAACATGGTGTGTTAACAAAATGGGCTTAAGGTAGCCAGACACATAAGGCCTCTACTTTGGATCCCACATTTTCTAGTAGTATTAGAGAGCTTCTTCTCCCACCCATTCTTAATTAAATACACCAGAAGGATAAAAGTAGTTCTCTATATATTATGAATTGAAGGTATATTATATTTTTTTTGGATTACCATAAGTCCCTAACATATTTTTTGTTTGACGCGGTAAGTCCATAACATATATACAATTTTTTTTTTTACAATTTAACTTTTTTTTTGAAGCAGCAAATTTACAATTTAACGTTAACATTAATGATGATTAATCTTTGTCAATTATAAGTAATTCTTTTGACCATTATTTAAGAGATCAAAGACTATTGATTGGAGATGATTTTTTTACTGTAAAGAATGCATCCATTTGAACTCATGTGTTAATACGTGGAAAAATTTCTCTCCAATCTAATCGGGGTTGGGGTTTAATGAAAGAAAAAAAAAAACTGAACAATCCACTAATAATCAATACAAATAATAGTATGTCGTATTAAAAATTATTTCATAAATTAACTATGATTTGGTCCAAGTGATAAGAGTTTTAGTCTGCTTAAGTAAGTGGTTAGTGGTTCGATTTTTAGCTTATATTTATGCAGAATATTTGGTTGGGAGAGGAAAACCCACCTTATATGCCCTACAAATTTTCCGACAAAGATTAGTCATCACTAACAATAGTATAAACTTCGTACCAACATCATGGTAACTAAAAATAATTATTTCATAAAAATTTAGTTGATTAACCAAGTTAATTATTTAAACTAAAATCAAAGAAATGAAAACAAAAGATTTAATGATTATTTAATAACACACTTGAGTTGGTTTAGTGGTGTTAGTTTGGGTCCTTGGAGTGTTCTCCTCACAAGTCACAATTTCTCAAGTTCGATTCCTGTTGGTGTCAATTTCGGTGGGTTAGTCCATACAGAAAATAAATTCTGACTTTAAATGGGGCCCCGCAAGCGGCTAGTGAAATTGGTCCTCTCGAATTAGTTGGTCCTTGAGCCGGATATCGAGCTTTAAAAAAAAAAGTTAATGATTTAATTTTTTTTTATTCATGATTTCTTTAAGATAAATTATTTTAGAGATCGATTTTAAAATAAAAGCATTTATTGATTAAAAGTACACATTTTTGTTGTTACTATTATTGTTTCAAAATTTGTCTCTTTATTGTTCCCAACACAACACATGAACACATTTGTTCCCTTTTTCCTGTCTTTTGACCGTTGCTTTTCTCAACGTCTCTCTCTTTCTGATCAAACCTTCATCTTCTTCCCGCTCGCTATCTTCAGGTTCGTACACTTCCTTCTATCCTCTTTCACTTCACTGTTCATCTTCATCCTTTATCTTCAATTCGCTACAATGTCACTCTTCATACTTTTTGTTTTCTATTTTTACTTTTTTGGTGTTAAACCAAAATTCCCATATCGAAAGTTTTGTGATTTATTAATGTCTGTCTTCTCATTATTTGTAATTGAGCATAGTAAATAGAAGGGTTTTAGGATTCAGGAATCTCTATTACTTCTTTCCCTTCTCCAAGTTTTGTTTTTCATCAAATCTTTACTTGAAATTAAAGAAAAGAATCAAACTTTATTCACATTGCTTCAATTTTATTTTTATATTTTTCCCTCAATTCAATTTTTTATATTGATTTTCTCTGTTTCTGCAGTAAAAGGATTTGTGGGGATTTATAAAAGATTGATCTTTTGGTGTTCATTTCAATTGTAAGGCTGACATTAGATAGATTTATATTCATAGGGTTTGAATTTGAATTGAAGTAAGAAATGGGATGTTCTCAATCAAGGTTAAATGATGAAGAAGCTGTTAAGATTTGTAAAGATAGAAAAAGATTCATAAAAGAAGCTGTTGAGTATAGAACTCAATTTGCAAATGGACATATAGCATACATTCACTCTCTCAATAGGGTATCTGCTGCTTTGCTTGATTATTTTGAAGGAGATGAGGCACTTGAATTCTCATTGGATTCATTCATTCCAGTATCGAAAAATCCCACCGATCCCACAACAATTGAGTTTGGACCTAATACTACAACTTTGAAGGTGAATTACTTAAGGCCTAGTGGTAATCCACCGATTTCGGTTGAGGAAAAGCCTCCATTGCCAGAAACGGTTCGAGTTGAGACGTATTCTCCTATACACCAGTATGGTATTGATGGTTTTTTCGGTATGCATTCCTCTCCTATGAATGCGTCAATATTTGCTTATTCTCCGAATAACAGGACTGTTATCCCTCCATCTTCACCTCAGTCTTCTCAATGGGATTCCTTTTGGAATCCATTTACATCGTTGGACTATTATGGTTACCCTAATGGAAGTAGCCTTGACCAGATTCTTATGGATGATGAAAACCGAGAACTGAGGCACGTCCGAGAAGAAGAAGGAATACCAGACCTGGAACAGGAAGAAGAAGGTTTTGTTGTGAAGAAAAATGTAGCAGAAGAAAGAAGCAAAATTGATGTAAACTCTTCTAAAGAAGAAGTCACAGTTGAAGATGTTGATGAACATGAGGAGGAAGAGAGGGAAGAGAAAGAGGAGCGAACAGATGCTGAAACCGAAACTGCGGATGAAATATCAGACTCACAAGACAAAGGCAGCGAGTGTTTTCAAGTATCAAAAGCTCAAACTTCAGGTCATATGGAATCCAGCCATCAAGAAATGGCAATTGAGAATCAAGAAGCTAAGGAAGAAACACCTGGTTTTACTGTTTATGTAAACCGAAGATCGACAAATATAGGAGAAGTTATAAGGGATCTTGAAGCTCAATTCGCAGTTGTTTGCAATGCCGCCAATGATGTCTCGACATTGTTAGAGGCCAAGAAAGCTCAATATGCATCCACTTCTAATGAACATTCAGGTTTGGTGGAAAGTGTACAATTTATACTTTCAATTTGTTGAAACTGTTTCTTCAATGCTATTGCATTTCATAATCAGAATTTGTGAGTTAGGCTTCAAGTTTCATAAATAACATTCATTCTGAAAATGCTTATGCATGAAGGAAAACATGAAATTTGAATTGTATACTGAAATAATCTTGCTTTCGCAGGTCATTTTTCTTTCACTTGCATGTATCTATTTGCAAATTTTTATGAATACAAGTTTTAACTATATTTATTTTGCAGGATCGAAATTGTTGAATCCAGTTGCTCTTTTCCGCTCAGCTTCTCGCTCGTCCCCGTCGAAAATTATAACAAAAATTTCTAACACTAGGGATGAAGTTTATGATGATCCATCAGAGGAACATTGTGTGTTTTCTGTTAGTCACCAGTCAACATTAGACAGGTTATATGCATGGGAGAAGAAGCTCTACCAAGAGGTCAAGGTATAATAGTAAAATCATAATGCCTCTAATTGATTAGTATAATATATCTTTCTAATGTACCAGAGACCAACTTCAACATTTTAATTTAATTCGGTAATTTTTTGTTCAGTCTATCATGTTATTATTGTTATAGTCATTGTATTATTGATTGCATACAATATTAATAATAGGAAACTTAATGCTATGCCTACTTTCTTCTTCAACAGTCTGGAACACGTGTTCGACTTGCATATGAGAAAAAATGTCTGC
Organism: Trifolium dubium; assembly: GCA_951804385.1. Taxonomy (NCBI): domain Eukaryota; kingdom Viridiplantae; phylum Streptophyta; class Magnoliopsida; order Fabales; family Fabaceae; genus Trifolium; species Trifolium dubium. The sequence goes on from OX638073.1 coordinate 34,940,832, forward strand.
AACTGAGGAACCATGATACAAAAGGAGAGGAACCCTCTTCTGTGGAGAAAACAAGAGCAGTCATTAGTGATCTACATACACAGATAACAGTTTCAATACACTCAGTTGAAGCTATTTCCAGAAGAGTTGAAACTTTAAGGGATGAAGAGTTGCATCCCCAGCTTCTTGAATTGGTGTTAGGGTACGTATGAAAGTCAAAATATTATGTCAAAATATTATGTAAGCAAATATTATGTCAAAATAAAAAGTATCTTTACCCTTCGAGTCGGACAATTTAGTCCCTCAAATTTGCAAAATAACAATTTGGTCCTTTTAAATTGACAATTGACAATGTCATACAATTTAATTCTTTTTCCAAATTTAGTACCAAAGTTTTAAAAGTTCTACTTTTGTCATGATACAACTAGAGACACCGTCCAAATCAATATGTAGGTCTTTCATTAGCTTTGATGATTATAGAGATATTTTGGTGGAGGGACTAAATTGATTGATGTTTGGTAATTTTAAGGGACTAGCTTGCAATTTTATAAATTTAAGGGACGAAATTGCTCAACACTTACAATATCAAGGACCAAAATGTTCATATATTCAACTTCTAACACACTAGCTTGTAATTAGACATAATAAATATCAAACTTGCAAATTCTGACATTCAAATTACAGGCTAGCGAAGATGTGGAAAGTGATGGCAGAATGCCATCTGACGCAGAAACAAACCATAGAAGAAGCCAGCATTCTTCTTGCCGGAAGCATTGATGCCAGAAAGAAGTCTGCCGTGTCAATAACTGATCTGCACAGGCTCGCACGTTCAGTCTCCAATCTTGAAACTGAGCTGAGGAACTGGCGAAACACATTTGAATCATGGATCACTTCTCAAAGATCCTACATTCATGCACTAACCGGCTGGCTTCTCCGATGCATGAGATGTGAGCCTGATGCATCAAAGTTAATATGCTCTCCTCGAAGGTCTAGCTGCACTCATCCATTGTTTGGACTTTGTGTTCAGTGGTCAAGGCGTCTAGATTCCGTACAAGAAGCAGCAGTGCTTGATGGCATCGACTCTTTTGCAGCTGGCTTAGGATCCTTCTATGCACAACAGCTAAGAGAAGATTCTGCACAAAATGCAATAGTTGGAAACAATGGGAATATGGAAATGGTGGAATTTGGTAAAGTAGAAAAAGAAGTGGTGGAGGTTGCTGTTAAGGTACTTTGTGGTGGAATGTCAAGTGCTATGAGCTCAATGGCAGAATTTGCTATTGATTATGCTAAGGGATACAATGAACTTGTTAAACAATGGGAGAATGTTAAGTTGCAGCAAAATTGTGAGGCTGAAAAATGAATACAGATTTTTTTTTTCTTCTTTTTTTTAGTTAGTTGCTTAGTTAGTTTAGCATGGGGTTAGTGAACATAATTTATTTAAGGGAGGGAAAGGTTTTGTGTTAATCTCTTTCCCTTGGTAGAGCTTTACTATTGTCCATTTATTTATTTATTTATTTATTATAATTAGGAGAAGGAAACAAGGAATTTTCATGTAATTCTCAAGACCTTTTTTTATTAGTTCCAATTTGGAAGATCTTAAATATTGAAACAAGAGAAAGAAACTCGATTTATTTACATTTTCATTTTCCTTTGGTCTCTTCCCTTCTTTCCTTTTTCGTTAAATAGATGTTATTAAATTACTAAACAAACACAATTTTATTTTTGAACTTGACACAATATTATCTGTGTGTAAACTGCTAAGACAAATTCTTAAGTCGGATAAAATCACAATGGAAAGAAAAATTCTCTCGTGAGTTTTAACACTGCTCTTAAGATGTATAGTAACATTTTAAAATAAAAATATTTACAAAAAATGATTATAAGTCTCTTCAAAAAACCAAAACTAAACCCTAATCACTTTTTTAATATGGTTATTAATATAATTTTGGCTATGAAGATCATTTCCATATGTTTAGCTCTTTCAAAGTGAACAATTTAACTATAGAGCGTAAAATAACATCTTAATTGTGATGAAGATATGACTGTCGATATTCCATAATACTATGATTTAATATGCAAAAGTGTTTTGCACTGTCAATCGATCTTAATTATCATATTAGTGGAAATTAATTTCATTTTTTAATAGATACAACTGTTTTTCAAACAAATGAAAATGAATAAAAAAAAAAGAACAGGTGTATAATACATCAATAATTTGATTCTTTAAAGTGAGTAATTCAACTTAACGTCTAAAGTAATAAATAATACAGTGTAATCATTCAAATGCTATGTGTTTGAAAGTGTAACTATTCATTATCAATAAGCAAAAATCTTGTGTACCTTCATCTCATGTCACTATTATAAACAAAAGACAATAAAAACTTCTTCCCTAAACTTGCTTAAGCCGTCCGCCAAACCCGGTTCACAAGACATGCTTGATGGTTCCTTTCTTACAACTCAAGCAACATATTATTCAATGATGAATTTGTTTGATCAACTTATGTATACAAAAAATTGGACCATATGTAATACTACCTCTGTTCCTTTTTACTTGTTGTTTTAGAAAAAAATATTTATTCCTCTTTACTTGTCGTTTTAGCAATTTAAGTTATATTTTTCCTACTATATCCTCATTTTTATTTTATTTTATTGACTAAATTTTGTTTAATTGTTTTTGTTGAAACAGTAAAATCTTTTTTATTGTATACAAATTTGTTTGTTTTTAAAAAAAGTTTGTTACAATTTTTTTGAAAATAGATAATGTTTGTAAAAAAGAAGAAATTTATTGGTAGATTAAAAATATGATATATTTAAAAAAAAGGCATACTAGAAAAATAAGGTGCAAAAATATACCCTCTTATTTTGGTCTTTTTTTCTAAAACGACAAGTAAAAAGGAACAAGAGGTAGTAGTAAATTAGTAATGAATGAATGAATGAAAGTTTCTCATTTTCAAAATTGCACAGTAAAAAAAGTTTGAGACAAATGAGAGGAAAATAAACAATTCAGTGGATCTTCTTTATTCACCCTGAGATCATAGATCAAGATCTCCATCAACATCATTTTCTACCTCCACTTCACTAACATCAAATGTCGTCGTCATAAGTGTGAGAAAAACAACAACTGCAACAAACTGTGCCGCCACAAAATATTTTCCTCTCCTCTTAAAGGTTTTCTCCGCCTCTGTTTTCTCCCTTTTGGGCATGCTCTTAGGCTTTGGTCCTAATGAGAAGGAAAAAAATGATAAATCAAATTTCACGAAATTTCGGTATATCCTAGTAATACAACATTGTTTAACCCAAGAAAATAAATGAATACAAGTAAACAAAAAAGGAAACAACTTCACTATTAATTTTAGCGTTATAACTTGAAATTAACACAATTTTGTATATTTGAGTTGATAAAATTTCAGTAATGTATAATCCACTCCACACGAAGAAATTTTTAGGCATGTCAAAAACTTTTGGACTAACGCCCTTATATACCAACAAAATAGATATTTAAGTTAAAAGTCACTTTGAATATGAGAATAGTAAACACACACTATTACTCAAAGAAAGAAGATTTATCATCAAAAATCATGGACATATCTTACTCTTAGTTGATTGACTTCTGGTGCCTGACGGTGACGCATCTGTAGGAGATTGTGGACCAGCTTCTATAAGTTTGGTCTTACATTTTTGCACATATCTAACTAAATTATCATGTTCCAAAAATTTGATCCGCAATGTTGAAGATTCCTATTGGTACATAAAAAAAGCATCCAGACCCAGAGTTAGAATTTTCTCATACTACATCTCAAAGACTCCAAGTGATTCTCAACCTAACATTTAATAGGTGATACAATCGCAACCAAGTAGCACGAGAATAAAACTAAAATAAAGTCAAAACATATTGTAGCAAACATTACTATTCATTTTTTATAAACCTTGATTCTTTCGGAATAATCATATTCTTACTTAACTATCATTCACTGAAAGACACAATTTGGCAGCCAAGAAATTGGAAACACACTTCATATACACATATTCTCTGAATGGAGGATTCCCTAACATAAATCCTTTTTTCATTTTGCATCTCTCTTTCACCCATCTATTGGCCAATGTGCTTTATTCCCTCACCCAATAAAGTGCTATAAACAACATTTATTCACATTCTGAGAATCTCATCAGCTTTATGATGGTTCCCCCTTCTCACAGTGTAAGATGTCATCATAAACTATTTGTGAACTTAATTTATTGGTATACAATCCACAACTACTTAAAAGAAACAAAAAAAACATAGTTGGTTGGCATTTGACAGCAACACTTACCGGTAAAGCTTGAAGAACAACAAGCCCGTGCGCAAGAAAAATTGCGTCCAAACTTGATGGCCTGCATAAACAAAATAAAAGAATTTGAATACATCAATAAGATGTCAAAGTCAATACTTTGCTCTAAAAATGAAAATGACACCAAAGTATTGCCAACATGTAGACATATAGTCCAGAAAATTCACCTGTTCTCAAATAAGTAGTTCTTTTCACCTAACAATTTTGATAGAGCATCATAAGCAGAGTTTGCCCTCCCATAAATCTGTCCATCACTAAAAGCCATAAATAAATACCATTTCAAAGGGAAAATCACATAAAATATTTAAACTAAAAACTAATGGATTTAATCGGTAAATACTGCCGGTGTAAAAATGATTTAACCTTTCAATCAATCATAACCGTTATATCACTACACACATTTGAATTTATTCATAACTACTTTTAAAGTCATTCAATTGATTGGTAGACGGTAGTGAATAAAACTTATTAGACCTCATGTATACAAATTAAACTCTAAACTATTAGTCTATTACTATTATTCACAAGGAAAAGATAATGAAATTAGTATAATTAAGGTATTAAGAAGAAAAAAAGTAAAAAACTGACCTCTTCTTGCTTGACTACAGCATTTTCATCGGTTATCCCAAGTTTCGATTTCACCCAACGAGCTTTCTTCGAAGACAAAACCTTCCCTATAGGCCAAGGAAGATCAGAATAATATATACTATAAGCAGAGGAACCTTCAGATCCAACCCAAAGTTCATAAACAAGTGCATCATGAAGCCAAGTTGTGAGAATTGATTTGAATGATATCCAATCAGGAAGTGAAGAAACCTCACTATCTAAATCAACTAATCCAAAATCTTTCTTTAAACATTCAATAATCCCTCTATTCTCATTATCATACGCCACATAATCATCACCAACCTCAATGTAAGGAATTTTATCTAAACAGAACAACACAAACAATAGTATTAATAAAAAATCACGACCCATTAACAAAAAAAGATGAAAAAATTAAACTTTATGAGACCCATAAGACTAAAAGAAAGAAAAAAGGTAATGGGGTGTGTTAGTTACTTACCAGAATGTGGATCGTTTACGTGAAAGTTCAATTGGAAAGGGATTTTAGCGAAATTGAGATAGATTAAAGCAGAGAGACATTGTGGGCAACCGGTTGGAAGATCAAAACAGGGTTTCCTGACAACTAGAGTGTAAACTTCAGCCATGCAGCATGTGTCGACAAGATTATTGTTGTTGTGGAAATTTCCTCGTATAGTTAGGGTTTATGGTACTGTGTTTGGTTTTTCGGTTTTTTTTTTTTTTTTGCAGTTATGTGGTATTTAGTTATTTAAATGGGCCTATTATTGTCTGTCCAGCCCAAGAAAAAACAACAAGATGGCCTTTCAAAAAAATTCTATCTTTTTTTGTCAAAAAAAAATAATCTAACTTTTTAGTAGGGTTTTATTTTTCGCACCTCCATTTTTGCTTACAAGTGTTAGCAAAACACTTTCTAACGAGATTGTTCACTAAATTATGTAGGCTCCACATAAAATTAGTGAGACGTGTATCGGTCTCTACTGCATTTAATTTCTGAGTGGAACAATTTCTAACCAAACTTAACTCGCGACTAACTTAACTTAAAAACCAAAGGATTATAAACCAGAAAAAAAAAAGTCTCCATTCATAAACTCCTAACTCCCGTTCCCTCGAGATTCACAATCTATGGATTTTGAACTGTTAAACTCTTTCTATCTCTATTTGTAATCGCAAATTTATTTTGTTGAATACTTTATAATTTGAAATTACATTTGGAGCTTATTAAAGAACATGAACGGATGCAAACATTTAGAGATGTACAGTATGTCTCGGGACAGAGAAAATATTGCCCGAGTAGAGGTATTACCTTTGGTCAAATGAAGTGATCATAATTAGACTAGAGACAGGACAGGGGACACAAGTTGGATCATAAATCTTAAGTTGTATATCTCTTCTTTTTCCCTTAACATTAATCACGGATTATCAACTTCAGAGCAATATCTAAATGTGGTGGTTATGCATAAAAAGTTTTAACAAAATGAGTTTTGAGAACTTGAGAAAAATAGTGGTGCAGCAAAAGTTTGAGAGCTTGAGAAAAATAGCATTTATCAGCTAAAAGTCTAAAATCCTGCAGCTCAGTATGATTAATTTTGAGTTTAGCATAGACCAAAGTTCATTCTTTTCATAAATGGTATAAAATCATCATGTGATATATCATTAAGCTGATAAACCAAATCATAAAATCAGTCGATTGTATGTACCTAATCATAAAAAAAATAAAAAATAAAAACTTCATATAGGTGAAATTTATAAATCTGAACCCTGAAAAGAAGTACAGCAGGGCACAAAATGATATTTTATGATCTATATTTTAAAACAAGTACAAAATACTTCAAGACCTAATAACATGGAAAATAAATATGCAACACTCAGGCAAACGCCAAAAACTATCAAAAGCGCCCCTTTCGTTTCCGACCTGTGTACTTGGTATCTTGGGGAACATTGTTTCCTCTTCTTCTCATTTGTTCCTTCTTCCTCAATAACCATTCCCTTCCCTTGCCACTCTTATTATTTTTTCTCTGTCTCTTCGAGGGTCTGTGCCTGTCTGAGAAGCGCACCTGCAGTATTTTTTTAACAGACTATAAGCTCATGACAAAAAGGATGGGATGCATGGACATAAGCAATTTACTATCATCTTATTTTTCATTTTTCAAATCTGAAATAAATTTATGGGAATTTACACCTCACAATGGAGCTCTCACTTTTCAGGGTAAAGACATCTTAAACAATGATAAGAAAATTAATAATTTACATGTTAACACATCCATAATTTAAATTATATGCATGTCATAGTAAGTCTGATTATTTTTTTTAACAATTGAGATGTCTTACTTTACCTTGTAAAGTAAATTTCACTCTTCAGAGGAGTCATATCCAATTTATGAATAGGTAGTGATCTATAAATACCATAAATTGTAATGAAAGGCATGATTTTTAAAAGGATGAAATTTTAAAAACATTCATTATGCCTATTGGAAATCGCTGAATTGAATACACGGATGTGGTGAGACACTGAGACTTACTGTCTGATTTTCTTCATCTTCACTCTCATCGTCATCGTCAGATAAGCCCTCTTCTTCATCCTCATTTTTACCTTTGGGCAAGGATGCATTCACTGATCGTTGACCACATGCGAGAACAAGAAACTCTTTTCTCTTTTTAGAACTAACATAAGACAATTGTTCTCCAGTTAGTGAAAAATCACACTCAAGAAGAGGCTATGCAATGATTATTTTCAAAAGAAATGCTAAAAACCAAATTGAGCAAAACACAGATACATAACACTGAACTATCATAATTTTTCTTTTAGACATGTTACATAAAGTAAAGGTGGAAGATAGGATTGTAGACTTAACTACTAGTAATGAATGCATATAAAAATATATTATCTCCCTTGTAACTACAAGTAATGACCAAAGCTTGCAAGAAGATACGTGCGACACATCTTTCTCTTATCCATATAAAAATATATTATCTCCCTTGTAAGTAAGTCACAAATGTATTCTTTAACCTAACCAATATCAGAATATACTAAAATGTCACCATAACTATTTTTTAAAATAAGTGACAAGTGTTAACACTATTCAATTTCTAATTGCTTACTATTTACTGTGTATTAATAATATCATTTTCATCTACACATATTTCATGATATATATATATATATATATATATATATATATGCACATGCATTCTAACTAATTCACCGACAGATAATTTCCCAATTAAAGTAAGACGTCGCCAGCATCAACTAGATTACATGCATCTGACCTAAAACACCACATCCATTTCTCGCTTAATTTTATATCCTCAAAGAATGAACAAAGGAAGACAATTTCCCAATACAAGTAAGACGTCACCAGCATCAACTAGATTACATGCATCTGAACTAAAACACCACATCCATTTCTCGCTTAATTTTATATCCTCGAAGAATGAACAAAGGAATCTGTAGTATGTTCTACAATTCCTTTCACAATGTGAAGAACAGGACTGTACAAAAAACATTGAGATGTTTTTGGAGCTGTCTACCCCAGAGTATCGAAGAAACCCAAATGCATTATCAGTCATTATTATTTTTAAAGAAAAAAAATGGATGATACTCCTCGGATACATACACAGGACAGGATTATTGTAAGCATGTTTGTATTAGATTCGGTTACGACATGGATAATTTAGCAATTTCAGAGTATCTGGCCTTCATAGATTCTCACAATTAATGTGTAAGACAAAAACCAGCAGTGACAGGAAAATATATGAATGGACACAAGAACACCCGAGTTACATAATATTCTTTTACTTAATATCACCATATGGTAAAATATACCATGAACATTTTGTTCTATAATGTTAATCTGTTACATGACTCCATTCACCTGTTATTACAACACCTACCAAATATTGGATGGCAATGGATAAAACTGATACTAAAAATGAATAAAATAATATTTTTGAAGCAAATTACTCTTGATGGAACAGAGAAACTCAGTAGTATTGCAAGATTTATTCATACCTGTGTGGAAAATCCACCACTATGCCACCAGCAAATCCAGCATGCATTGCAGCATTCAGAATCAATTCACGCTGGGCTATATTTTCAGGATACATTTGAAAAGCTGCTTTAGCACCATTGGCCAAACATCTGTATAAAGATGTAAAGAAAGCCCTACAAAAGAATATAAATTACATAGTATTGGAGTGAGTGTGAAAGTGAAAATTTCCAGCATAATCTAATCTTAACATAGATGGTAAGTAAGAGAAATGTGGAAAAACCCTGCAGGTAACTATATGCATAGAGTTTTAATAGATTCAACAAACATGCGTATTGAAGCAGCTAAAATTGGTATAATAAATAAAGAAAGGAACATACTTCAATCTTAATCGAGGGTTGTGAGAAGATCTATCAGCATTACATAACCACTGCATTATCATACAAGAGTCGAACAAATTAGTAATGAAAAGGAGACACCGCAACCAATTTTGATAGAAAAGGTTGAAAAACATGACTTAATAAGTTCATAACACCCAGTTTAAAAAAAAGGGAATTTGGTTGTTAGTTGTCAAAAATAAACTATACACTAAGAGTTTTCTGAAACTTTAAACTTGACACACTATAACCAAGTATCATTTCTTCCATCCTCTAGTTCTAACTAGTTTTCATAATCTTTTCTATTTTGATTTTCTCGGTTATCAAAGCACACCTGAACGGCAGATATACTGATGGCACCATCAATAACTCCAGGTCGAATCCCTAAACCCTGAAACCAAAGATAGAGCGTAAGATAAAGCCGCAAGGCTGGAAGCAGAGTTACCGTGTTAATTTAATTAGACATGGATAAGCAAGTCATCGCACATGAACACGGTGAGTGGTGACAAAGAAAAGCTTAAAGCATTTGTTGCATAATAAATAACAATTAACTGACATGAACAACAGCAAAGATGAAATCAGTTGAATATAATACCTGACCCATGTCACTGAGTAAGAGATCGCCCTCAACCTCTCGCTCCAACGCAATGTCTAAAAGTTAACAATTATAAAATAAATTACAAACAATGAAAAACATATATGAACAACAATACTTAGAATTTAATAAATAAAAAAAAGAAAAAATACCAAGCATTGAAGGTGAAATATCTAGACCAATCCAATGATGACCCTCTTCTGTGAGTGTCTCACCACTGAGTCCAGATCCACAACCTATACAAAAAATTATAATTCACAAATCACAAAGTGTGTATAAATATAATGAATGAATCAAAAAAAGTGAAATGAATTGAAAGATACCAATATCGAGAAGTAATTTGGGAACACCATCTTCAGGCAAAGCGAGTAGCTCAAGTGCTCGTTCTGATAGTGAAGCCTATTTTCATTTGTTGATGTGAAAAATCAGAATTGAATTGAATTGAAATTGAAGAAAATTGAAATAGAGAAGAAGAAGAAGGAAATGACCTGAATTTCGATAATACGGGATGAAGAAGTGTACTTGCGTGCTTCGGTATCGTCGTAGAATATCTCAGGTGGTGCCACCCGCTCCGGTCGAGACGCCATCGCCAAAACCCTAAACCCACAACTTCCTTACCCGCGAATAATATCCCACTTTTAATTTTTTTTTACGGAAGTAATACATGGGAGTTTATACTGTGGATTAGTAAAATAATTTTTTAATTTCATAAGAAAAATTATAATTTCATTTCATACTAAATTTTTATATATATTTTCATAAAAAAATTCAATATTCACTATTATGAATAATAAAAATTAAAAAACAATGTCCCATGAGCTTAGCTCAATTGGTTGGACACCGCATTATATATGCAGGGGGCGGGGGTTCGAACCCCGGTCATCCCAATTCTCCACTTTATAGCTAGAATTTCTAGCCGCTAGGCTACTTGACCAAAAAATAATTAAATTAAATTAAATTTTTTTGACAATTGTGATGGCACCATCAACACTTTATGTTTTTTCCTATTCCACCATCAACTCGCTCAGTGGCAGAGAGTCAGGAAGCATTTAAAGTCCGGGCAAAATTTAAAATTTAAATTTTCAAATTTTAAAAAAAACTCAGTTTTGCCCTAAATTAATTCCATCGAATCTCAATTTTATTCTAAATTAACTTCTAAAACACCAAAAAAATTATTTTGCCTTGAAAAATCTGAGTTTTGAATAAAAGAACTTCAATTTTGCCATAAATTAATTCCGAAAAATATTAATTTTACCCTAAATTAACCTCTAAAATAAAAAAATATTTCGACCGAGCCTGAGCTGCAGCTTTAACAGCCCGAGTGGTAAATCTGCCCATGAACTCGCTCAAAGACTGTTGTGGGAGAATTTGTGAGTTGAAATTTTACACTTTATCTCGACTCTTGTCAAGAAAGAGAAATATTTCAACTTGGAAGTAAGAGGTATATTGGAAAAACTAGGCCTAAATCTCACACTAATTAAAAATAATGTCCCATTAAAATTTATAAAAAGTGGCATCTCTCATTTCATCTTATATTATAAATTAATTTTTTAATAATGAGTTAGACCAATATATATCCAATTACATGTGAGGAACAAACATAGAAACCAAGTTTAATTGACTAACTACAACTGAGTAAAATTCAAATTAATTCATAAATGAAATTTGCACGTATCATCAAGTATACATTGCATGGGTTAATTTCAAGCTAAAATTCCGACACTTTTATGCAACAAAAACACCATCACAAGAATTTCATTTCATCTAACTGAATGCACCATTTATGGCAACAAAGACGAGCATTTTTATTTTCTCACATTTATTCATCAATTTCCCTGTAATTAACCACAAGCTTCTAAATGCACCTATATATACAACACACCTCTAATGATCTTTTTATTCCCACAACCTAAAGTAACAAAAAAACGTGTGACACAAAAATCATATCAAACATGTCATCAACATCATCATCATCGTCATCAAAAGTAACATTGAAAAGTTGTTATTCTGTGAGACCAATGGAACCAACATGGTGTGGTCGATTACCATTGTCTGAATGGGATCAAATTGGAATCATAACACACGTTCCAACAATTTACTTTTATCAGCCCCCACAAAACTGGCTCACCCCATCTACTAAAATCGCCACCACTTTGAAAACCTCATTAAGCAAAGTCCTAGTACCATTTTATCCACTAGCTGGTCGGTTACAATGGAAAGAAAACGGTCGTTTTGATGTCGAATGCAATGCATTGGGTGTTCAATTCATCGAAGCACAATCCTCGTTAAAATTATCAGAACTAGGTGACTTTTCACCTACTTCTGAGTATTACCGCTACCTTATCCCACATGTTGATTACACACTTCCTATCGAAGATATTCCATTAGTTATTGTGCAACTCACACATTTCAAATGCGGTGGTATTAGCCTAAGTTTGTTAGTCTCACACGCTCTTTCTGATGGACAAAGTTCATTGCATTTCACTAACGAATGGGCCCGGCTCGCACGTGGTGAGCCTTTGAAAACGGCGCCATTTCTTGATAGAAATGTGTTGCCGAAAAAATATTGTAACATTGTTAATGAATGTGAGTTTAGTCAACAACCACCGTTATTGTTAGGAAATTCGGATAATTTTGAAGAAAGGAAGAAAAAAACAACGGTGGATATACTTAAAGTGAGTAAAACACAAGTTGAAAAGTTGAAAAAAGCAGCTAACGAGAGTTGGGGGAAACCTAGCAATGGTCGTGGTTATACGAGGTATGAAACGGTAACCGGTCATATATGGAGAAGTGCATGCAAAGCTAGAGGGCTTGGAAATGACCAACCAACCGGGCTTGGTGTTTGTGTTGATTGGAGGAGTCGTGTGGAGCCTAAATTACCAAAAGGGTATTTTGGGAATGCAACTTTGGATGTTGCGGCTACTAGTCTTGCGGGTGATTTAATGATTAAGCCTTTAGGGTATGCTTCAAGTAGGATAAGGGAAGCTATTGAAAAGGTGAATGATGAGTATGTTAGGTCATGGTTTGAGTATTTTAAGAAACAAGAGGATTTTACTAAGTTTCAAGATCTTCGTGAGATGTTAGGTAGTGATGATAAAGGACCATTTTATGGGAATCCTAATTTAGGTGTGGTTAGTTGGTTAACATTGCCAATTTATGGACTTGATTTTGGATGGGGGAAAGAGGTTTATATGGGGCCAGGAACACATGATATGGATGGTGATTCTTTGCTTCTTCCTAGTAATGATGATGATGGATCATTGTTGGTTGCTATTTGTTTGCAAGAGGTTCATATGGATGAGTTCAAGAGACATTTTTATCAAGACATTGTGTGATCCATATGGATGATAGATTGAATGGGAATGAATGATGCATGCAGAAGTAAAAATAAGTTGGATGACTTCTGGAATTTATAAATAAATGTTGGTATAAGGAAACCAATGTTAATTTCTTAAGCATATGTGTGTTGCCTTGTAATATTGTTTGTTTGTTTGTTTTTTTGTTGACAAATTGTAATATTGTTTGTTGTTATTGTGATAAAAGTATTATGTATGAATTGAATTAATTGCTTGCCCCAATAGAGATGTGATTTAACTTGATATGTTGGTAGATGAGTTCATCTTTTCTATTGTTTTTTCAATGATATCATATTATCATGTATCATAACCAAGGGGTATGGTTGAGCGGCATGAGGCTCATCCTCTTTTAACTAAGAGTCGAGGATCCGATCATCACCTTGGGTATGGAGCAGTTTTAAATCTTTGGGCCAGTTATCCCGCCCTTCGAGATGCCTCCAATCTAGCGAGAGATTAGTCATTGCGTTCGGCAGTGAATACTCCGATCTCGACCAAAAAAAATATTATCATATATCATTAAGTTCAACAAGGAGAATATTAGTTATTATAAAAATACCATAGGAGAAAATTGTGTGTATGCTTGAGATTAATTTTTATACATTGTTGACAAATATATATTGTTGGATGACAATAATACCTATTTTTGTATCTATTTTTTTCACAAATTAAGCAAATAAGTGTTATCGAACGAGAAATGAGTCTCAATCATGAGTGATTATCCTCTCAATTTATACTTCAAAAATCATGTGATGTAAAAAATAACATAAGAATGGTGAGACGATACAATAATTTTTTAGAAAAAAATTATAGTACAAAGTTTCGTATTAGAAAATTAAGTTATCTGGCCACATTTTTAAATAATGTGATATGAAAATTAAGGTGGAACTTAGCTAACCCGTCTTAATTAAGTTTTTTTTGTTTTTTTATTCTTATCCTTTGGTATATATGAAAAAGATTTTAGTAGTTCCGAGTTTTAAATGAGTTTTAATATCAAGTAATTTTAATCTTCTATCAAACATAGTTGCGAGGATCTAACCGTAATTCTATCAAGTATCTATCACCACTAGACCAAATATATTTGCCTCTGAGACCCTCTAAGTCTTGGTTTGAGGGCAAGCTTAGGAAAATTTCTCTTTTGCCCCCAGTCATTTCTCTAAAATCCCCTAAAACTCCAAAATACCCTTGAATTTGAGCTAAAAATTGATTTCGGGATTTATTTCCCGAAATGGGTTTCGGGACGTACGACCCGAAGTATAGGCGTATCGTATCAGAATACCCCCAAGGCACGCGTGCACACTTCGTGATCTATTTCCCAAACCCCAGTTCGGGAAATAGATCCCTAAATACCCATGTTTGAAATAAAACCTGGAATAAATTTTTTTGCAAATGAAATGGAGGGATCACAACTGGAGTCTTTGATTGCAAATTTGAATCGGATGGGTGTATCAAACACTGTCATCTGCAACTACGACATGAAGGAAGTTAGCATCTTTTGCACACATTAATTTTTGTTTACTAGTTTGCTCAGTGAAAACAGTAATGTCTTCACAACTTTTAGATTATATTGTCACTCTCTTTTTATTTGATCCTCAATGTGTGGCATAATGGTATAGTAAGAAAATTTTCTGATTGTTTGTTAGCACATTTTGTTGACTAGAATTACAGTATATATATATATATATATATATATATATATATATAATTACAGTATTATAGTATATATGTTGTATTGTGGGTTTTCTTAGTATAGATATACATGAACATTTGAATTCTACACTAGAAGGATTTCAAGTCACTGCCATTTTTCATTTTTATGATACAACAACTAGCTTAATGTGTGCATTTATGCTGTTATTTTTCAGCTTTTAAAACTTTTGGGCCTCAATGTTGTTGATAGAATACTATTGGATGCCCGTGACAGTGGAACTGGGGTAAGAAATTGTGATCTATTTAAGTGTTAGTATATAACACATTAATTTGTCATTTATTTCTCGAAATGCATTTCGGAAAATAGATGACGAAATGAGCAGGGAGGAGCTCAGTTGGTGTATTTCTGGACGTATAATCCAAAATGCATTTTAGGAAATAGATCACGAAATACACTAACTGGAGGGTGAAATTGGCTCATTTCATGACGTAGATCCCGAAATTCATTTCGGAAAATAGTTCACAAAATAATAAAATAAAGAGCAAAAAAGATAGTTGGGGGAAAAGAAAATTGAGGAGGCGATTGAGCAATTTTGGAAGCTTAGTGTCCATCCCACAACGTGGTTTCTTCTTTCCAGAATATTTTGATACATAAAGTCATAAAGATACAGAATTTAATTTAATTTAATTTATAATTTAAAAGTTGGTAAGAGATTCCCTGTTTGTCGGATCCATTCCATTCCATTCCTAACAATGCGCTGCGGAACTTCCCATCACCACTACTCTTTCATTTCTTTTCTCCTCCTCTAACTTTTCACTTTTTTCTTTTCTTCTTTCAATATTATTAAAATTAAATTAAAATTTTCACTCTCACTCACCAAAAATAATCATTATTCTTCTTCTGCGAAATCAAATCATAGAAACAAACAACAATCACATTCATGGATTGCTGATGATAAGGTACCCCGCTGAATTCCATTTCATACCCTTTTTCTTGTCATTATTACTATAGTTTTGTTTTCTCTGTTACATTCATTACAAGATTTGTTCATATTCCTTCCTTTGGTCAACACACATCTTGACATTTAGCTGCATCCATCAAGCTATAGAATCTTAAGGAAATTTGGTTTTAGTTTTTTTTCTTCTTTTTCACCGTCCGTTTAATTTGGTTCGAATGTCAGATCTTCAACACATTAATTAGGATTTGAAATTTTGATTTATACGAATGATAGGTGAAAAATCCATTTTGAATTTGAACAGATCGAACCCAAACTTCAACGAGTTGGGTTGTTTTGGCTCATCAGGTTGAACAAATCACCCCAAACCCATCAACACCCATTGTGGGCTATTAACATTAGCTAAAGATGTGCCCAAAAGATTATAAGACCATAATATGTTAGTTTAATATATTTTTATAGGCAAATGTTGGTGATTAATTTATTAGGGGAAGAGAGAATTTGTGTTAGCTGCAAGGATCGAACCCCGGACCTTGTTCATAATACTCTATTAACGTCCCAACTCATACCACTAGGCTGCACCTTCGGGGACACATTAATGTATTGTTAACTATGATAAATTTAAGCCATTAATGATTTTTATTGTTTCTCCGGAAACACCGATTCATTTACTACTAACATAGAAAAATATAAGTTTGTCTGGCTTACAAGTTACAGCTTTATAAAGAATCAGTTAATAATGTTGACCTTTTGTACCATCCATAAATAAATTGTTTTGCTTTCATTACTAATGATGTTAGTGGAAGCAATTATCATTGTCACTTCAGCCATAGACCATTCAGATATTACTTTTCTGGATTGATTTTGTGATTTGTGGCTTCCTTTCAGGGCAATTGTTTGCTAGATTCAAGCTCGATCGTGAAAGACCAAATAATAGAAGAACGGTATGGGTGTTTCTAAGAGAGATTTGGATCCAGCTTTCAAGGGAGCTGGACAAAAAGAGTATCCTTCACAAGTTAAAAATAATGTATTGGGTTTCTTTACAATTTACTATATTTTCTGTCTTACATCAGATCATTCAAGGTTAATCCTTCATTCAATGTGAATGTTTGATTTCGATTGTATGCTCGTACACTTTTCAGTGCTTTTGCATTATTCTCCTTAACCATATATAGTGGACTTGAAATATGGCGTATTGAGAATTTCAATCCTGTTGCTATCCCTCAATCTTCTTATGGGAAGTTTTTCACCGGAGACTCATATGTGATCTTGAAGGTAAGTCACATCTTCTCAATGAATTTTCGTTCATATAATTCTAGCCTCATGTTGGTATTCACATTTGCAAGAAACTTGTAACTTAGTTTATTATTACTTGGTTATATGGAGATTGATATTTTAAAAGGACAAAACTTATATGCAATGCTATCAAATTTCAACTTTTGTATCCTTTATTTAGGCTAAATTCACATTATTTGTTATTCTTTGTTTTTTATTGGATAATGTTAATCCAGTAGTTTATAGTTTTACGGAGTTTCTTGCACTTCCTTCATACTAGTGGTATGCAACAATGGACTTCATTAGTATTAATGTTTTCTTTCTCCCTATCATCTTCATGTAGACAACAGCATCAAAAAGTGGTGCTCTGCGCCACGATATTCATTATTGGCTTGGTAAAGACACCAGTCAAGTAAGTTTTGTTGTTCGTATATATCCTTTCACTTGTATTTGGTTCAATATTTGATAGAATTTGTCCATTTACTCAATCGTGCATAACTATAAAATAGGATGAAGCTGGTGCCGCAGCCATCAAAACAGTTGAGTTGGATGCAGTTCTAGGAGAACGAGCTGTTCAGTATCGTGAAGTGCAGGGTAATGAAACAGAGAAGTTTTTGTCATATTTCAAACCATGTATTATACCCCAAGAAGGTGGCGCTGCCTCTGGTTTCAAACATGTTGAAGCTGAAGAACATAAGACACGGTTGTTTGTATGCAAGGGGAAACATGTTGTGAATGTCAAAGAGGTAAGTTTGATATTATTCCCCTGTTATTGGTTTGTTAAAGTTTGCAACTTGCACATTATTAGTACACACAATTATAAATATATCACTTGCAGATAAACATTAGTTTCTACTTTCTACCTTTTGATTAAATGTTTGTGTCGGTTATAGGTTTTGTTAAAATATTAGAAAATATCTTATTATAAGTAGAGTATCTTAATTGATTTCCTAGGACTAATTTATGATTTGGAGCATCTCTTAATATTATACTGTTGTATTACTTATTGTTATTATGATTTGTTTAGAATTGAGTCTATTTATCCATATAAATAGGGATTAATACTTAATCTTTTGTATCGAGTTCTTATAAAAAATAATCAAGGTTCTTAGTATTTTCTCTCTTCCTTTTTACCTAAATTACCACAATTTCAACAGGTTTCTTTTGCTCGATCTTCCCTCAACCATGATGATATTTTTATTCTGGATACCGAGTCAAAAATCTTCCAATTTAATGGTTCCAATTCATGTATTCAAGAAAGGGCTAAAGCATTGGAAGTTGTTCAATATATTAAGGATACTTACCACGATGGGAAATGTGAAGTGGCTTCTATTGGTAAGTTTACAAGTATATTCGAATGTTATACAGGTCATTGCTTAGTATGATTAATTTGATGTTTACACTTGAATTTCCATGAAGAGGATGGAAGGTTGATGGCTGACTCTGAAGCTGGAGAGTTTTGGGGTTTGTTTGGTGGCTTTGCTCCTCTTCCAAGAAAAACAGTCAGTGATGATGATAAGACAATTGATTCTCATCCTCCAAAGTTGCTTTGGTAATTTGTTCTCTCAGTTTTTCTGTTGGTATTTTCATTTACATTCAATATATTCCTTTATTTTTATAGCAATGATATTTGGATGCGAGTCATTATTGTTTGAGTGTGTCTGTAATGCTCCTCTTTTACTATTGTTTTACTTCCCCATTATCGTAAACTTATGTTGTTTATCAATGTAAAATTGTTGTAAACTTACTATTTTAGCCTGAAGATGCATACATTGATAATTAAGATGACTTTAAAATAGTGCTAATTATTGTGACATATACAGACTGATGAAATTATATTGAAACATTAGATTCTGTAATGCTCTACTTATAGTAAAATTGCTAAATTTCTAGTGTTGAAAATGGGAAGTCAGAGCCTATAGAAACTGATTCTTTGACAAAGGAATTACTGGACACCAACAAATGCTATATTTTGGATTGTGGGTTGGAGGTGTTTGTTTGGATGGGAAGAAACTCATCTCTCGATGAAAAGAAAAGTGCAAGTGGAGCTACAGATGTAATTGTTCTTCTTTGTTTCTCGGTATTGTTGTACATTTATTAGGAGTTTTACTGATGATTTGATTTCTGCTGGCCAAAAAAACAGGAACTAGTCAGTAGCACCAATCGACCAAAATCCCAGATAATCCGCGTGATTGAAGGATTTGAAACAGTGATGTTCAGGTCCAAATTTGATTCTTGGCCTCAAACAGCTAATGTTACAATGCCTGAAGATGGTCATGGCAAGGTAGCAGGTGAGTTTTAAATAAACTTTGATGTAACTAGCCTGAACATGTTTCTTCAGTATCTTATTCTAATATGGTGTCTTGTTTATGGCATCTAGCACTTCTTAAACGTCAAGGATTGGATGTTAAGGGCCTAGTGAAAGCTGATCCAGTAAAAGAAGAACCTCAACCCTATATTGATTGCACAGGACAATTACAGGTACTCAAATATATTTGGATGGATTGATTGTGATTTGAATAGACTTAATTTCCGACATTCTTTTGCTTAATTGTTTGTGTTGTTGAAAAGTGTTACACCATAATTGTCAGGTTTGGCGTGTAAATGGTCAAGAAAAACATCTTCTTGCAGCCACCGACCAGTCAAAATTTTATAGCGGAGATTGCTACGTCTTTCAGTATTCATATCCTGGAGAAGATAGGGAGGAACATCTTATAGGAACATGGATTGGAAATAACAGTGTTGAGGTGAAATATTTATATAATTCTATCCCAGCTCTTCTTGAATGTGCGTGTTTATGTTGATTTATTATATGTAAAAATCTCAAAATCTGACTGTAAAATATTCACTTGGAGCTGAAAACTATGCTACCAAATTATAACTTGTCAATTTCATTACACCATACACAATATTGATAACTGTTTTGGGACCAGAAGTGTTGAATAAATGCACATGCTCTTTGATCTTGTTATAGAACTGCATTCACCTGCATTCCTTACAAGCTTTCTTTGTTGAAATTAGGAAGAAAGAGCTTCAGCTATTTTACTTGCAAGCAAAATGGTCGAGTCAATGAAGTTTATTCCAACCATGGTATTTTTTTTTAATTTATATGTTCACTTTGTTGAGAGATTATTTCTGCTCATATCTTATTTCCTTACTGATGTTATCCATGTGGAATTGATCGGAGGCTCGTATTTATGAAGGCAGTGAAACAATTCAATTTCATTCCATCCTCCAAAGCTTTATTGTGTTTAAGGTTTGTGGGATTTTGGTATTGATGTAACTAAGAAAAAAACTATTTTATAGACATAATTATTTTTTATTTATTACTGGTCATCTATTTCAATTGTCTCTTAGGGTGGACTTAGTGATGTATACAAGAACTACATTGCGGAGAAGGAAATTCCAGATGAGACGTACAAGGAGGATGGTGTTGCATTGTTCCGCATCCAAGGCTCTGGACCAGACAATATGCAAGCTATACAAGTTGACTCAGTATGTCGTCTTGTTTTAGTGTCCATTCTATACACTCATTTCGCATGGGAAATTTATACTGAATATGATCACTACTTTGAATTTCATTGTATTTTGTCAACCAGGTTGCTTCCTCCTTGAATTCCTCTTATTGCTACATACTTCATAATGAGTCTTTTACATATACTTGGTCTGGAAATCTTACAACTTCAGATCACCAAGAACTCGCTGAGAGAATGCTGGATTTAATTAAGGTCTGTTATGTTCCAAGATACTTGTGAAAAATTAATATAGTTCAAAACAAACACTACAATGTTTTTTTGAAGGGAAAAAAAAAGACAAACATGTTTTTCGTTCAACAATTTTATATGTTTGTGTATTAAATATGGTTAAGGAAAAATTTGGATGAGCTTATTTGACTCTCTTAAGACATAAGCACTTGTAAAGTGTTTGAAAATATTTGTAAAAATAGCTTATGATATCCCCAAGATAACTTACAAAAACAAGTTATACAATATACATAAGCTCTCGTATGCTACGTGCTAAACAAGTTATACAATATTATGTAACTATACTGGTTATCCCAAGCCACTTTACCATATCATTGTTTATTAATCAACACATATGCTTGCCTATTATCTGCAGCCGGATTTACCATGCAAACCACACAAGGAAGGTGCAGAATCTGAACAGTTTTGGGAATTGTTAGGAGGAAAAACAGAATATCCTAGTCAAAAGATTGTGAGGGAAGCTGAAAATGATCCCCACCTCTTTTCTTGCAAATATTCAGAAGGTAAGAACCAATTTCTTGTTAGCTGGGTAGTTTTATATGGTATTTACCCACACACACCCATCTCTTCTTGAAGGAAAAATAATGACTAATTTGTTTATGATGGTTTCTTTCCCTGCCTGATTGACCAACATGAAGGAAATTTAAAGGTGTGTACGCCCACTGATCTGTTTTAATGCATGATTTTTGAATATTTTGAGTTGTGTTGATCCCATGGTATGAAGACAATGTTTATTTACAGGTGACAGAGATACACAATTTTTCCCAGGATGATTTGATGACAGAAGATGTTTTCGTATTGGATTGTCACTCTGAAATCTTTGTGTGGGTTGGCCAGCAGGTTGACCTCAAAAAAAGAATGCTAGCTCTACCAATTGGTGAGGTATAACTGGTTTTGCTTTAACTGGAACTTATAAAAATGCCAGTATAATTTAGTCACTAATGTTTTGAAGAGTTTTTCATCAACCTAGGTTCTTAATCCTTGGTTATATGCTGTCTTTTAGTTTTTTTAATGTGCATTTAACTATGACAACATTTTTTTATCGTTAGAAGTTAGAACGCCATTAAGCATTTTAACTTCAAGTCCTGGAAGATTTTTTCCCTAGAGGAATTATTTTTTAAGGCTCTTAAGCAACTGTTGTCTCAAAATAAGTGTACTCAATGTCTTTTATCCCATTTAGTATTTCTGAAGTCAGATGTGTAATTCTTAACTTATCCTTTTGTAATTGACAGAAATTTCTTGAGCACGATTTTCTTCTAGAAACAATTTCTCCTTTTACTCCAATGTATATTATCATGGAAGGCAATGAGCCGTCTTTCTTCACTCGCTTCTTTAAATGGGATTCTGCAAAACCGGCAGTAAGTTTTGCAGTGTAATATAATAGTTATATGACTTCAAACAGTTTTGAAATTCTGACAATTGACAATTTGTTTTATGGTAGATGCTGGGAAACTCATTTCAAAGGAAGCTTGCAATCATTAAAAATGGGGGTACTCCACCTTTGGTTGTAAGTAATCTATTCCATGACTCCTTTACAATCATGAATTATATGTTTGTAAGATGGTTTTTAGGGACAAATCAAAGACTAATTTGGTCTAACATTTGAGATTTTTGAGAATCAAATTGATACTTATCATATATCATAGACCAAAATAGGTCTTCACGTCTCTTTTCATGGACAAGTTTTGAGCTTTACATTGTATTGACATGTTTGACTGATACATTTTCAGAAACCCAAAAGAAGAGCATCTGTATCTTATGGGGGAAGGTCTGGTGGTTTACCAGAGAAATCCCAGCGTTCACGCAGTATGTCCGTTAGTCCTGACCGTGTTCGTGTGAGAGGAAGATCTCCGGCCTTCAATGCATTGGCAGCTACTTTCGAGAGCTCAAATGTTAGAAACCTTTCAACCCCACCTCCAATGATTAGAAAACTGTACCCAAAGTCTGGGACACCAGATTCAACAACAGCGGCATCTAAAGCATCATCAATATATGGCCTTACTTCTACTTTTGAACGACCATCAGCACGAGACAATTTGATTCCTCGATCACTTAAAGGTATGGAGTAGATAACTTCATTGAGTTTTTATTTCATGTTTTTGTTAGAATTTGCTCTTTTATAAAATGTTTATTGTCTTCTCTGGCCGGCTATGATGTGAAGGAAGTATTGATACTGCCAAATCAAACCCCGAGGCAAATAGTGATAACGAGGATTCTACAAGTAGCATACAGGAAGATGCTAAAGAGGGTGAAGCTGAAGATAATGAAGGTCTTCCGGTTTACCCATATGAACGTGTTAACAAAGATTCGACGGATCCTATGCCAGATATTGACGTGACTAAGCGAGAGGTATACTATAATGACAATGTCACCATATATATAACCTTGTCTTTTTGTTGTTTTTCCTCCGCTTTTTGCCGGTTACATCTAATAGTTACTCCCTCTGTACCAAAATATAAGTCGTTTTGACCATATTACACAAATTAATAAATGTAATCATTGTTGTATGAAAAAGATAAATTATGTGTTAGTTTACAAAACTGTCCTTCATTAATGATATGGAAAAGATAAATTGAAGAAGTAAAAGAAGAAAGAGTAATAAATAGTTAAGGGTATAAAAAGAAAAACATCATTTAATGTTTCATTGGTAATGTAAAACGACTTATATTTTGATACAAATTTTTTTCTCAAAACGACTTATATTTTGGTACGGAGGGAGTAAATAACAACTTCATCTTCATTCTGACTTATTTGAGCTTGGTACATGCAGGCTTATCTGTCACCTGAAGAGTTCAATGAGAGACTGGGGATGACTAGGAAGGAATTTTACAAGTTGCCAAAATGGAAACAGAACAAACTCAAAATGGCTGTTCAATTGTTTTGAGTCAAATATACTTAACCGCATATTTTTCTTTGTAGTGGTTTGATGTATAGGATTATTTCTTTGTTCATAGCTGCTTGGTATTAATTTTGTAGGGCAACAAGGGTTGTTGTTGAGCTTATCTTTTTGGAGTTCCTTGTTGATCATTTTTTAATTCAAAATATTTTTGGTTAAGCAATTGAGCTTACAATACCAAGGATGTATTGATAGTTGAGATATGAAATTTGTACAGCAGAGTGTAAAAGTAGGGCTGTGCAAAAACCCGTGACCCGATAAATACCCAATAAAACCGAATGTTGTATGTAAGAACGGGTCGGATTTAAACGGTTAACGGGTCTGGTTTCTGAAACAAATGGGTATGACTGAGTATTTGTGGTCGGTTTCGGTTCTGGAAAAGTTAACCCATAGAAACTCAAGCCCGACCGAAAACTGATTTTATAGCAAACAAACTTACAAGTTACACCTATATTTTACTGGTATACTGCATATATATGTCAGTCAAAATCTTCTTTTCATGCCCACAACTTGTTTTTCTTATTACTCATTTGTTTACTTGCTTGCTTTGAACTATATACTCTCTGACATACATCTATCACCTTTTGAAAAGTGGTACAAGTACAACCATTTTATTTTTTTATTTATATTTGGAGTATATTGTTTCTATCACAACTCTTTTCAGATCTAATATTTTCAACTTTCAAGTTCTTCTTCTTCCTGCATACTAGCTATTTGCTTTCTTCCATCCATGGTGAACGACATGCAATGACAAAATTCATCAAGTAGATGACAAATTTTCTCTACTCTCACCCGAACCGCAACCCGTTGTACCAGCAACCCGCCATACCCGCAACCCGTTGTACCCGCAACCCGCCATACCCACTGTCTTAGACGGTCGGAAGTGGTTCTCTTTCTAGCATCATCGGTTTGCTCCAGATTAAAGAATTTTGGACCGAATCCGACCGTACCCGCCCGATGCACAGCCCTATGTAAAAGTCACTCAACTCATTATTCATTTTGGAAATAAAATATATTTTTAAAATTAATCTTCCAAATCCTTTTGTTCCATGACAACAATTTTATTGAATGTTTAAGCACTTGGATAGATGAGGATAAAAAGTAGTCGCCTCTCGTCAACTTGTACCTGTTTTGCCTCCGTTCAACTTCAATCCGCGGTTTATGACTCATTTCTTTTGTTTTGTTGCAAAGACTGATACATCAGACTTACTCTAGAAATGGAGAAAATTGTTTTCATGTGTTCTGCTATGTTTTGGCGCAAACGGGTTAAAGGACGAATCAAATTGAACTAATAGCAAGTATAACACCGTGCTATTTTGATTAGATTAGACTTTGTAATACGAATTGTCCTAAGAATCTGAATAAGAAATCATCAGTTTAGTAAAATACTACTATGTCTGCAGGTAGCGTGTTGCAATGGCAATGAATGATGAAAGGAATGTTTGTGTCTACTAGCAAGTTTTGACTTTCACTACAGTTATGGAAAATCTAAATTAAAGCCAACAATTCAGCAGATTTTTTAATAGATCCATTTCACAATTTGACTTGTAAATTGTAATTCTCCATACCATACCAAAAGAAAATTGTAATTCTCCATTGTAATTGTAGTAAAAAAAGGTTTCTTCTTGTGTACCCCACAAGATTTTGGGGTATTTACCCCCAACGACTTAAATTTTTTTAGTTTATATCATATAGATTATTTTGATGCGTCTAAATAACATATCAAATGATTTTAGATTTGTCTGAAATTTTACACAAATAATCTATATGATATAAACAATGATGTTTATGTAAAAACAAATGAAATTTCATAATCGCCGTCTGTGGGGATCGAACCCACGACCACGTGGTTAAAAGCCACGCGCTCTACCACTGAGCTAAGACGGCTTGTGTTGATAATTTTCAACTCAACGAGAAAAGAACCAATCATACAATACATTTTCACAACGCTCTATCAAATTATTGAAAGGATATGCCAATTATTGTGTTACTATCCTGTAGTTATTTTGAATAAGCTTAATTTCAAGATGGTGAGTCGGTGACACACACACTGCAATGCTTAATACTATATTGTTGTTGACTAAGATATGTGAATAATTTTTTTGACAAAAAGATATGTAAATGATAAGGATGATATTATCTTATGAGTTAAGCACAAGTCATGGTGAA
Organism: Trifolium dubium; assembly: GCA_951804385.1. Lineage (NCBI taxonomy): Eukaryota > Viridiplantae > Streptophyta > Magnoliopsida > Fabales > Fabaceae > Trifolium > Trifolium dubium. The sequence continues at coordinate 34,966,745 of OX638073.1, forward strand.
TTCTGTGCATCACCAATATAATTAATTAATGAGTTATGTTAATATGTGTCCTAAGAGTACATTTTAATGATACTCGAAATAGTAATTTTGTTTTGAAATTAACAATTTTTAAATTTTAAAAGTGTAAAATACACAAGTTCCAATGTAAAATTTCTTTAATTAGTAATTGGCATATCTATTGTTCTGTGTTTGCAACTGGAATTACATTTACAGGATTGACCTTGATATTATTTTTTCCTTCCTCCATGTGCACAATTGATACAATGGCTTCTACTCTTATTGTTTGTGGGCTTAATATATAATAATAATAATAATAATAATAATAATAATAATAATAATGATGATAATAATATTAAACTTTCGTAGTCTCTACCGGATTCATTGTATTAAAAATTACACATATTTTTGCGCATTAACTAATCTCGATCATTGAATAGATGGATTGTTGACATAACTCATTCCCTAAACATGAGTTAAGTTCTCATTTTCTTTCATTTTTCGTTTTATGTGAGCATTTTTTTTCTTTTATTGTTGTCCGGATTGGCAAATTAGGGACACTGTTGATGCATGAAATTCACCAACGCGATGATCCGGCACTCTCCTCGTGACTAGAGAATAGTATCAGAGTTAATGATTTGACTAAAATAAGTTTGATTCCTTATTTGAAAAGTGTTACTCACAATGTGATTGCTCTAATAACCTCTAAGTCTCCCCTCTGATTGATTTCCGCAACTGCGTTTGGGAGGAGACTGAAACCATTTAATGTCAGAATTCGCCCCGAACTACTAGACCCCTTTCCTTTAATAACTAGAGGGTAAAAAAAATATTATAAACTTTCCACTAAATGTAATTAACTACTTTCTTCTAATGAGTTCATTAATTAAATATGTTTTGGTTGTCATGAACATGCTTATCCATGGTCATGCGTACCTACCATTCGGTTTAAATAATTATAAGTATAACAGTAAACTCTGTCTGCCTAATCAACCCTCAAAACAGATTGTAAACGCATGTAGTTTAGATGCTTCACGCCACTTATAATAATTAGTTAATTACTATATTATACTATAGTCTATACTATACCCCATCCTCTATTTGATTTCATAACAATATGACACATATACTTAATAACAATTCCTATATGTCTATATCATACTAGCCAGACTGTCCATGTAACACACCCTTGTTTTTATTCTCATCAATCAATAATTTTCCAATTATTCCCCTTCAAAAGTGTAACCCTTTTCATTTCTTACTAATTATTTAATTACATGTCAACTATAATATTTTGTTCTATTACATAAGCTACTTCAAGTTGGTGTCATGTTAACTAACTATAAATAAGTAGACTCATAAATGTTGCATAAACAACAATTGTAGCAGCTAAAACATAACAGAACAATAATTAGTGATGGAAGCTCCAACCTTTGTTTTCTTGTCTTTGTTTCTTCTCATCACAGCTACAACAAGTTCAGCTCAACTTACTCGTGGCTTCTATAACAATGTATGCCCCAATGTCGAACAACTGGTCCGGTCTGCCGTGAATCAGAAGTTTCAACAAACATTTGTGACTGCTCCTGCCACTCTTAGACTCTTTTTCCATGATTGTTTTGTCAGGGTATGCATGTGTGTAATTTACTACTCATCATTAGTACTCTAATGAGAAATTTGTGCATGGTTATGCTAAATTAATTACTTGTTAATTTGTAACAGGGTTGTGATGCTTCAGTTTTGATTCAATCTCCAAATAATAAGGCAGAGAAGGATCATCCTGATGATATCTCACTAGCCGGTGATGGTTTTGACACGGTGATTAAGGCCAAGGAAGCTGTTGATAAAGACCCTAAGTGCCGAAACAAAGTCTCTTGTGCTGATATTCTCGCCCTTGCAACTAGAGATGTCGTCAATTTGGTATCTTTCATTTCATCGTCTTCTTTTTGATCGTCTTTATATTACTACATAACGTATGTGGAAGCCTAAAACCAACTTCGAAACATATATAAGTAATTTAAAAAAGTCAATAAATATTTTTTATTCATGTACATGTATTAATAGTACTGATCGTACTATGCAATAATGTAGGCAGGGGGGCCATTTTATAATGTTGAATTGGGAAGGCGTGATGGAAGAATATCTACTTTGGCAGGTGCTCAACATAGTCTTCCTGGCCCTCATTTCAATTTGAATCAACTCAATTCCATGTTTAGCCTCCATGGCCTCTCTCAAACAGATATGATTGCATTATCAGGTAATTAATTTTCCTATACCATATAGTTTAGTTTATACTTCTTTTGAATTCTATGAATTAAAAAAAAGTATATGTGAAAAAATTGATGTGTTATACATATAGTATGCATGTTTAGACCACAAGGTCTAGCGCAAGTGGTTGGTGCGTAGGGTGTGTGAGTGTTGTAAACTCTATGATAGCGAGTTTGATTTCAACTGATAAAAAATATATGGTATGTTTAGGTGCACATACAATTGGATTCTCTCACTGCAACCGGTTCTCAAATAGAATCTACAGATTCAGCCCAAGAAGGACAATAGACCCATCATTAAATTTACAATATGCTTTTCAGCTAAGGCAAATGTGTCCATTAAAAGTTGATTCTAGAATTGCCATTAACATGGATCCTATCTCACCTAAAAAGTTTGACAATCAATACTTCAAGAATCTACAACAAGGAAAAGGACTTTTCACTTCTGATCAAGTGTTGTTTACAGATTCAAGGTCAAAGGCCACAGTCAACTTATTTGCATCAAATGAAAAAGCTTTTGACAGTGCTTTTATTGCTGCTATTACTAAGTTGGGAAGGGTTGGTGTTAAAACTGGTAATCAAGGTGAAATTAGGATTGATTGCTCCAGGGCCAACTAGAAAAAGTACTGTTGTTATGGCATCATCGTCCGACCAGGATTCTCTGCATTAATAAAAGCGCGCAGTTATATGAACTAGTCAATCTCAGCTATTGATTTGAGATTGGACAATTTAATTTACACGTTTATGAAATCTGTTTTAAATTATCTCGGCCATTGGTTTAGATCAGACGGTGGAGATCAGTAACTGCATCATGTAGTTACTGCAGAGAGTCTATTTTATTTCTATTGGGGGTTTATGAGTTTTGTATATGGTAATTAATTGTTCTATTAATAATTGATTGAGTTATTTGATTTTGAGGAATATTCCTGTCTTCAAAGTTACTGCTATCGGTAGTTTACAGTCTATGAAACATCAACATATACACCAAACACGACACTGACCAATAATAATTCAAGAAAACGAACCAACACATATGTCTACAACATTGGACACGCCTTTGATCTAAAGTGTTGGTGCTACAAAGTAAGCAAATCAAATCAAATCAAATATATCTATATACATAAATGACACTTGGGCTTTGTTTGGATAAACAATTAAATCAAGTGTTTATGCTATAAGCGTATATCATAAAATAAAGTCAAACTATCTTCATATAAACTTATAAGACGTTTTTATAAGTTTGCTCATACAATCTCACAAATGCGTATGCTAATAGATAAACTCAAATATAAGTCAATCCAAAAAAGCCCTCAGTTAGATATGTGTGTATAAACTTTTTCGTTTTATTATGATAGTAGAAACTAATCTAGAAACGTGAATGCAGTGTCCATGTAGATTTGAAAGGTTACAATTACAAATAAATAAACAAGTTAAACTTAAATTTTATTTAAGGTGTAAATAAACCTTGAGAAAATGTCACAGTGGTTCTCCTAATTGGGTTGGTTGTGTCACTGTATTCTCCTAATTGAAGCTTCATATTAGAATTAGAATTCTTATTAAGCTGGCTACCTCCTATGCTTAGTGTCAAATCCACTTCCTTTTCTTCATTAGAGCAATCACCAAAAGTACTTAATTCACAATTCTTAAATGGAGTAGAGTAGGAACTAGTCCCTACGTCACCTTCATCGATGCCAAATGATGATCCAATAAAAGGGTTTTCCATGGCAGGCCTTTCAAGATCAAGATCAAAACCTCTTGAATTTTTTTTATCTATGTCAGTCATTGGATTCCAAAAACTTTGTTGTCTATTTTTGTTTTTTAACTCATTCATCAGCATCTTTTGCACATTGTATATTCTGTGTAGTTCTCTTACCTGCAAATTCCAAATCTCATGATTTCTAATTAGTAAACATTCATTAGGAGGACAAAATGAATGCAATCATAAGCTGATTCTGACATCAGTATGATCAGTGTTAAAGAATTGCATTTGCATTTTATTTTATTTTACATGATGAATTTATAAACAAAATTAAACTAGCCTAAAAAGACATTGATTAGTTGACCATATTACAAACTACTATGGTTTTAATTTTCATGTAATGTAGTAACATTTGTAACATGTTTAGGATACCTGGTGTTTGAAGATGTCTTCATGCATCTGCATTGTTTTTTTTATGGATTCTATATTATTTCTGTCAAGCATCTTATCCATGATTTGACCTTGCAATTTATTGATTCCAATCCAGTGATGTTTATTGGTCAGCCACACATTCACTCCACCCACAGCTAACTTGTTGCTTGCTAGAAGATTTATGGAATATTTAATTTTGGTTCCCATGCCTAAAAACAAAAATTAAACCATTTATTGCATTCATCCACTATGAGTTTAATTTTGATACAATGTCAGTAAAATAATATTAGAACAAGTTGTGATTAAAGTCAAATGACGGAGTAAAAAATCTATACTCTAACAAAAATGTATGGTTATGTCTTGCAAATTATAAAATTGCTTTCTATTGTGAAAATCCTTGACTGTAGTAATGATAAAACATGTTATTCATTTATCTCTTTCTGTTGAGATCCAAACTAGTAGGTACTACTAGGTAACCATGTATACATGATACCACAATCAGTTCCATGGCAAGAAACTAAAAAAAAAAAAATCTAACAAAACCAGTCATGATGAGCTGACATTATCCTGAAAAATACTGTAACTGCCCTTTTTTGGTGTATAGATGCAGGCAATATATATATATATATATATATATATATATAGGAAGGTTACTGGCTTGCTTTGTGAGATACTACTAATTTGTAAAAAAAAACAAGGAACTCAACTTTGGTAATCAAAAGTGTAGAAAGAAAGAGAGAAAGGTGACCGGTTCAAAAGTAAACATTGCCTGTATTGAACGAACTGGTTCAACCGGTTCAATCAAATCGACTGCAGTTCATCCTCGGGAATTTGGGATCAAAACAATCAGCGAACTGACCAGTTTCTGGTTCAACCGGTTGAACCGACTAGTTCTATCTAATTTTTAAAACATTGGCATGAACAATAGATATAGAATAGTGAAACCAACTAAGATGTGGCCCTGTGACTGTACTAGCCATAACCATAAGGCCTTTAACAGTAGTACTTACTTCATCTTCAACTCTGGCCTCAGAAAATCCAACCCAACAGAAGGTGAGGCCTAAAGTTATGTGGGGGCATCATAGTGAAAAAATTTATGAGAGGTGTCATATGTACGGTTTTTGTTAGGTATTAAAATGAATGTGATTTTTTTACTCGAATTGGATGTATCAAAATGTGCAAGTTAACTTATTTTTATGTTATTCTATAGAAGTTTTGATTTGTTGTATCAACATGGATTAAAGAAGTATTAAAACTCAGAACTGCATCATATATGTTTGGATTTAAAAAGTCCACATGAAAACAAAAATCTATATACATTAAGATTCCATAACTAATTCAAATTAATGGAAAGAAAAAAATATCTATGAAGTTTATGTCTAAATTCTAATACCTGTAATAAAAAGTAGCAGAATTGCATCATTCTCTGGTGAAGATCATTGAACATCTTCTTCTTCCTACCTCATGCCACCACTTTTACACTTAAGTCCAATACTAATATTATTACAATTGGTCAATTCTTTCATGATTCTCCTTGAGAGACAAAAAGCATGGATCAACCCAACAACATGGAGAATCCTGAGAAAGATTTATATCTCATAGAATACAACAAATCTTTTGGGAGGTAAGTATAAGAACCACTCAACCCTTTACTAAGAAACAACAAAGAAAAGAGCTTAAATTTAGAAATACTATGATGATGGGATTAATAATACAGGGTTGACAGGCTGTGAAGGAAGGAGGCAAGAAAAAGATGAAGTTTGCAATGTGTCTGTATATGTATGAGTGATGACTATGTAATATTTAGATAAAGAAAGAGATGTATCTATGCTTATATTATAAATATATGAATATTTTGTATTTAACATGTGTTTATTTTATACTATAGTTGATTGTATATTTATTGTTTTTTTTTTTTTTGTATATATTGTTTGTTTCATAACTGTAATAATGTGGGAAAGGATAGAGGAGAGAGTGAGAAAAGGGACCACAAAGTTGTACATATAATGTAAAGAAAACAAAACAGTCCTAACATTGAAACCAATGTAGGACAGGAAACAGGATATTCCAGACAAAGTATTCAGATTTGATCAAGATATATATGAAAGTTACTGCAGCTTCTTTATCTTAACATGGTTGTTTTTTGGAAATTCAATAACAATTGGAATTTGAATGTTGTTTCCGTACATGCAAAATAGTCCTTTCTTTGTTGTATTTGAGATTTCATCAGAATACCAACCAATGTGTGCTGTCATTGGGATTCCATATAATGAAATTCATCATCACTTGACACTTGACAGCAGTAAATTATCACAAGTTGTGTTGAGAGGATCTAGTATTATGCTATGTTTCTGATCCCTTGCCAGTTGGTAAATTATCAACAAAATTATTTGCTCGTCTCCGGATAGAACTTATCTTAAAGTTTGGTAATGGACTATGTCGTGAGAAGCTTTTTAGGCATATTTAAAATAGTTCAAAGATCAGAATAGGTACTAAGATTGCTATAGATGTCAACATGTCGTCAACCACTTGCTTACAGTCAAATTCAATTGACACCTAAACTAAACTCATACTACCAAGCCAGATCAGTGTCTCGTTCAAGCTCCAAACTTCCGCATCACGAAGTTATGGTGATCTTTAGTACCAAGATGTTTTTGCCGCTACAAACTCGCCATAATCATATCACATAATATTGATAAAAATATAATTATTAATACTTTATTGGTGATTTAAAATGACAAATAGTATGAGACAAACAGATATATCACATTTAATATAAGAAAAAAGGAATACCTTTTTAATGTTTATCTTGCAAAGTTCAAATAAACCTTAGTTTTGGAGATAGAGATAGATATAATGGGAGACAAAAATATACAGAAAGAGGGTGTGCATGATTAAAGAACAAGTCCTAGATTTCAACTTGCATATTGTGATGCTGAGATAGGAAATGCACGCTTTGTAGCCTTACAAAGGCACAAGCCGTAAAGAAAGTAGACCCACTCATTCCCTGCATTACATTGCATGCTTCTTTAAATTCACTTCACTTCTCTTTTTTTTATTACTATATTCATCAATCATCCTCATCCAAAACCTATATAAGATTCTTTTCTCATCATATAAATCCAAATGACCACTCACTTAAACCTTATCATCCCCTAATTGCTGTTATTTATTCTCTTGTTTTTGTCCCTTCAATTAGTTCATGATTCTTATAGCTTTAAGTCTTGTCAGTTTCTAAATTAAACACTTAATTAAGAATGATCATTAACATATCTAAAACCGGTCCCTGTCAGTGTCTGTCTTGTACTATTCCCACCTATCAATAATTAAACTCAAATTGCCATTCAAAAAAAGATACTTAAGTCAAATCTTTAGTCAAAAAAATACTACCTCAAATCTAATTAGATCATGATTTATAAAAGAAATGAACAACAGTACCCATAACTTTCTAAAAGGTGCACAATCATCTTCAAATTACAAGATGCACTAATGGTATTTTCTACAAAACCTAGGAGTTGCTATTTTATTTTTTTATTAGAACAAAACTCAACTCATTTCATCCATAAATAACTGATTCAATCCATGATGGATTACAATCATAAATTTGGAGTACTTTGCTTAACCTTTAAAGCACTCAGAGACACCATTTCATTGTGGTATTTAGTAGTAGAAGGCAATTTGTATGCTTTATGATTGCTTCTCTTTCAAGTATAATAGCTCAAAATGCCAAATGTATTGGTCAAATATTTGATTTTTCATTCCTATAAACATATATATTTAACACAACACTCTCTTCAATCATGTAAGTATCAAAGAGCTTTTTCTACTGCTAGCTAGCATTAGTAAGCTAGTAGTCATCATCATCATCCTCGACATTTCTTGATCCGAAGAATCTCCTCACGACAGCAGCAGCAGCACCAAAAAACATAAACAGAAGTATAGTATCAAATCCACCTCCAATGCCTACTGCTACACTAGGACCTGGTGCAAAGAAAGAAAATGGAGACCATCCCCAGCCACCACCATAGTATGGCACACCGCCGTACCCATATCCACCACCTAGTGGTGGCGCCACCCGTGGATTTATATATATGTTGGTCCTGTTATGCAGATATGAAAATTTTCAGAAATACAATTCCAACAAATAGAGACAGGTGAAACATTATGTCTTCTTTTAGTTGTACAAGTGAATTCTCTGTTATGAGAACAAAGAGTTTGACATATAATATATGGAGTTACTGATGTAAATTCCCATCCAATTATCATACATTTCTTTTCTTTCAGTATGATCTCTAACGATATATGATAATTATATGTTAGCTAGAAAACAAATAGTCCCAAGTATATAATTCACTCAATTCAGATGATGGGGTAAGAGCCACGGAAGAAGTTTTAAGTAGACACAGAGTTCAATTTTCAAACTTTAACAACTAATGTAATCAATCCATTAAAAGTTCCATGGAAAACAGAAAAGATGTATCTATTTTTCAGCATAACATAACATTTTCTATCTAATATGTGTTGGAAATTAAGAAGCCCTGCACCCTTGGAAACATTGAAAACTAAGTGGTTTGAACTTTTGGACTATTGAACCACCTACACTTACGAACACCAACTAGCCCACTATGTTACTGCACTCCATTGGACTTGCGCAAAAATCCGTCTGGTATTGTAGTTTGGTTCGCTGGCCCTTAAAAACTAAACAAAGAAACTAAAGTTTGAACTAGGTAATGAGACTCAACAACCGGAAAGAAGAAAAAAAAGAGGGTACATGTAGCCGCACGAGCCGACCCTGTCGAGGACAAACCCAAAAGGAAATGAAGACTGATGTCCAAGTCACAACCAGGTAAAATGGAAAAAGAGAGCCCCCTTACCTAGGAGTGTTGGAAGTTAAGGTCGGAACAAGGAAAACTAAAGTGTTAGTTACCACACTACATTGGGCATGTGTAATAATCTATCTGACATTTATGTGATACAAATACTGTATGTAGAGTATTCTAATTCTAATACTACCTGGAGAAAATAAGGTGCTACAATCAAATAAAATTATAAAATGTTATGAGAATCCTATAAATATGTAGTTCTAGAACAATCTAGAAATGAGCAAAATGAGTTAATTTCTATTTTGAGCATTAATGTTCCAAGAATTCATTCATTCTCTTGTTGTTTCTTCTTAACTAGTAAGAGAGAGAGAGAGAGAGAGAGAGAGAGAGATACCTGGAATTATTATTATTGAGTCTTGGTGATGATGGGCGAGGAGCAGCTGATCTAAAGGACTGACCACCAATTCTGCCACCAGTTTTAGCAGCTAATGCAGCGTCATCAACTGCTGATCCAAACGTTAACACTCCAGCTGCTACTGCAATCATTGCTAATTTTCCTAACTTGTTCTCATTCTTCTTCCTATTAATCCATTCAATCATTCATATTTATATATAGCAGTTCATTAATTAAGTACTATCAACAAAACAAAACAAAACAAAAACTATGAACTCAACAAATTAAAACACAAGAGTAGTTGTACTGTACTTGTGTGTCATCGTTGGAGATTTTTGTTGTTGTTGTTTGTCATCATGTTGTTGTGGCTGTGAACAACAACTACTACTACTACTGCAGTGGACAAGGACGTTGTTCCTGGTGCTCCTGAAATGAGTATTAAGAAAGGTTGTTGGAGGGATGACGACGAAGCTGATGCTAGTTGCTACCATCATAACCAAAGAAATGAATGAATAATGGAACAACTTTGATGATGATGATGATGATTCTTAATTGTTTATAGTTGTTGTTTTATCTATTACTACTATCTTCCTTTTTCCTGGTTCTCCAGTTTCCACGCGGCACAATTCCCATTTTGCTACTTACACCCTCTCTCATCTTTTTTATTTTTGACTAATGTTCTGGTTTGTTAAATTAAATTGCTCCATTTTTTTTTTTGAAAGGTTGTTTATTAGCCCCCCCTCATATGCTTATATGCCCCTCAACAAATTTAAATTGCCCTATATATTAAGATCATAACATAAGTTTTGTACTAATCACAACATATCTTCCGCTCGGTAACTAACTTTTGGAAACTACGTTCTAATCACCTATTAAATTGAAACTTCCAAACCAAAATAGTACATTATAACCATTTTTTATGTTTATTGTGATCTTTAAACATAACAGAGGACGAATGATGGCGTAAAAATTATAAATAAAGGATATACTTTTGAAAGAAATGAAAATATCCATCACTTTACTTTTAAAATAAATAAAAGATACAAATGTACGTATTTTTATGACTAATGACATATATCGAACATTCATACACAAAAACTATAATATGGAAATGTTTGTTTATTTTATTAAAAAAACTGAGATATCCTAACTTGGACATATGATGGAGTAAAAATAAAAACTATATGATATTTATGTTTTCATTATATAGCATCACATCAGAAAAGACCATTTTTTTTTCTTTGTTTTTTATATTATCGTACGATATTTTTGCCACTATTTAGCAGTGACTAATTCCTAGTAGAGAATTCGCGAAAGTATACAAGATTTTTTTTTTTTTAACTGCAAATGATATATTATATTGAATTGGTGGGTACAAGAAGTACACAAACAATCCTACAAAGAACAAGACAAATTCATGCCAAGCTAACAAGATGAATTGTCCTCTTTCACCTAGATTTATTACATATGCAAAAATTAAAGATAGAATGCAATAACTTACTTCTGTCAAAAAAAAAATGCAATAACTTACCGAAGTGGCGAGACCAAGACCATTCTATTTTGACAAAATAAGAACAAAATATCATTCTTTAATATGGGTTTGTTGGATTCAAAGTGATTAAAACAAACAAGAAGATTGAATGCAATAACTTTTTGTGTTAATTAACAATAGAAATTAAAAAGTTCATTTCTGTTAGCTTCTGCAGTCAGTTTAACTGACAAATCTCTGCCTGTCCAAAACCAAATTAAACTACATTTTTATAGTATATTTATACTTGAGATATTTTCTCTTTTAAAATATAAAATCTCTTCATTGAAATGGAGATATATTAATCCAATAAATAACTACTTTTCTTTTTCTAGTTTTTGCTTTTTCTCTTCTCCTCCAAACAGATACAAACAACAAATTACAACAAAAAAATTGACCATAGTTTCTTGAACAACATATCTTAAATTTAACCTACTTTATGTTTGGTGGAAATGCAATTAAGATATATAAATATAATATAAAATATAAATCAATCATCATGTCTCTTCAAGCAGGCACTGAAGAACATTGACCTGCATTTGCAAACATTTTATATAACTTTCTAGTTCATTCACAACTTGTTCATCACAAATCTCTTCTCCACCAGGTATCAAACTTATCAAATTCTTCATCCTCTCTTCATCTTCATTATCTTCTCTGTCTAAATCCTTTTCCATTATAGTACTACTACTAGCTGTATCTACATTGTTGACATGTTCTCTTTGAAGCTTGACTTTAAGGCCATTACTCCATGCAAAACCTTGTGCTGACAAAACCATTGCCATGTCAACTTCATACTTAACAATTTTGCTGTTATCATCATCTTTTGCAGAACTAGTATTTTCCTTTATCTTCATCAATGCAGGAACTAAATAACTTAAATAGTTTCTAGCAAATATAGATTGCACTATTTTGTTTGGTTCCATAGAGTACACACGTCTTCTTTTATTTTGTTGTGCCTCCATTAATTTAATCAAGTAATTGAAAAGAAAGAAGAAAAAAAAATAGAAAGATTTGTGAAGAAAATGTTGTGACAGAAGAATTAGAAAGAAGAGAACAAAGATTTGTGAGAAAAATATTGAGAGTGGTCAATTTATTTAGATTGGCACATGGAATCACATGTTTAATGTTGCTTTTTCACAACTATCCCATGTGGTCACTAGAAGACAAAAAACATTGAAACCCCACTCACACTATAAATGCAGTCACATGCATGACTCAAACCTCTTTTAAATGGTAATCTTTCACTTTGCTCTTCATCACTCTTCCCTACTTTTATATTACCTTTTCACCCTCATTTCAAATCAACCAGCTCATTCTATACTCCTACTCTTTTTCCACTCACACATTGTGTGTGACTCTCTCTCACCATAGATATCAAAGGTTCATAATTAGTGATATCTAGCTAATTCTTCTAGCTACTATATATTTATTGATTATGTTAGTGATTTTTAATTCTTGAGTTGAAATAGTTTTTCAAATGAATGAATAAAGTGTTGATGTATTATGAGACCGGATCCACGGGATGTGGTCTTCAATATCTTCTTGATGTGAATTGTGAAATTGTCACACTAATAATAACTTTCCATAATTAAGTACAACTAATTACAAGAAAGTTTTGTACTAAAAAGAAAATAACAAAAAAGTTAGTGCATTTATATAAATAGAGTAGATTGATTGATAGGGATAGACACAATCACTAAAAAATACGACACTTGAAACTTCAAATTGAAACGTCCCTACTAGATTTAATGTGATGATTAGAAAGAAATGTTGATAAAATTAGGAGTGGTGTAGTTAAAGTCAAAAGCTTGTCTTTATTTGAAAAAAAGAGTTCAATCAAGAGGTTGCTAACTAGATAACCTTACCAAATCTTTTTGACCTTCTTTAGTGCTAAATGCTAGTACTAGTAATGTGTACATACATAATCTCCTGTTCTATGTATGAGCTATGACAACATCTTAGAATACTACCATTATCTATAATGAGCACTATAGATATCTCAAAGTTTGGTTGAGGATCAGTACTTTATATCTAAAACTTAATGTTATATTAATTTTTTACATTAATTTATTTTAAAATAAATTTAAATTTTTAAAAATTGTGCTTATAAAGTATTATTAGTATTCGACCAAACTTTAGAGTATATAAGAGAATTTATATTTTATGTAAGTCAAGTTATTTAATTTTGCACAGTGCCATTAAAACCATAAAAATCCTCTTTATTCACCCACCTTAAAAAATCCCAATATCGACATCATCTGATGCCCGCCATCTAAATGTGGCATACAATAATTAAAATGAGGAAGCACCCAAAACCATATGAAAAACAAGCATGGGAATATCAAGGACTTAATTAAACTAGAGCTTAAATAAAATGAAATTAAAAGAAGGCAAAGACTATCCATTTAGGCAGAACTTAAAAGTACACAGGAAAAAGCTAAGCTAATATATCAAATCAAATGGTTCACACTCTCCTCTCCATTCCTGGTAAGCACTGAGGTAGTTAGGCCTTCTCTTTGACTTTTATTGCTTTCATTCACTTATCATGTTCAACTTTGGCCATTCTGGTATCTACAATTTTCGATATCTTCTTACACAGTGTAGTGCTGCTGGATGGTATCAATGTCCAAACCTTTCAGCTTCACCACAGATTCAACATGTCCTTTGAGTGTGTGAAGCTCGCGAAGCCTGTCCGCAATAAGCGTAGATGAAAACGAATCAGTTTTTGTATAGATGTATAATAATAATGATGATGATTATATATTTGTAATCTAAGAATTGAAAAGACTCAAGCAACCAACTGTATGTATGGATGTTTACCTTGCAACTTCGGCTCTTCTCTTTGCCTGCTCAGCAATCTCGGACAGTTCTCTGTAACTGCTCTTCTCATTGAAAATACCAGAAGTTTCTGGTGGTTGAAGTCCATGTAGAGTCCTCTGAGCAAGTGCCCATTGTGCTTCCCTCTCTTCTTTTCCATAGTCTTTCTTGGTGGTGAATGCGGTCTGTCACACATTATAAAACAACCAATTCATGAATATATTTACTCGCCATTTTAAATAACACAAAAAGAGTGAGTCAGTTAGTTAATGAATAAACCAGTACCTTGTTTTCTAGCATATTCAACCAAGCCTTGCCACTCAATATGTAGCGGATGGCAAACTTCATCACGTCAAGGGGAATATAGAAGACAACACTGTAGAGCCAGATTACTCCTGCCCAACCCCAACCAATTCCTTGTACCTTTGCGAATCCCCAGTTAGCATATACTGCTATTATTGTAGCAATCTGCAAGACACATTTAAAACATTAGTATTCTTTCACCACCACCCTTTCCTCCCACAAGAAAACATTGAAGAATCAGCATTCCTTACCAGTTGAGCAATGAAGAAAGCAATAACTAATAGAGCTCCGGGGCGTTCAAGGAACGACCAACCTCGGGAACGAGTCACAAATATCAGAGCCTGGCTAACTATACTGACTTGTAGATACAAAGCAGACATCATTTCATCATGATTCAGGTGTCTAACTCCAAATGTGTCCTGCAAAAATAATCAACCGGTATTGATATATTTGATCCAAATCAAGAAATTGAATATAGATAGGCCATTTTCATTATTTCTTACAGGGAAGAACTTGTTTTCTTTCAATGCCCAGAAGAAAATCACGGTCATCAAGGCTAAATACCCTCCAAGAACAATCCCAGTAGCAAATATCTCCTTCAATTTCCAGCTATCAGGCAATGGAGATGGCACCACCCTATCTTTGGAAATTGTCATGATTGTTCCTATAATAGTATAAAGATTATTATGTCAGACAAATAATAATCAATCATCATAATCATGAAGGGAATTCATGTCTTATTCAACGAAATATTTGCAAAGAGATTTACCATCATTAAGAATGGCAATAATCAAGACCATGAAAGGCGAGAAATCAAATTTCCAGATCAATGCAATGAACATGAAGCCAAACTGCATTCAAGAGTGGAAAAAGAATGAAAACCCAAAGTGATAAATATTCTTTAATTAGAATTCTTGTCATAATGCATTTAAATACAGGCACAAAATATATATTCGTGTCACTTACCACTATACGGATAGTGATAGATACTGCATAGATCTGTGATGCAAGGAAAATAATAGAAACATTGTTAATTTGGAAACTATAAGACCAAAATATATATATAATATGAAAATAGCAGACAGCAACCAACCGTGTAGTTTTTCATTCTTTGGAAAATAGCTCTACTAGTTAAGACTGCACTGATGATAACACTCAATCCAGGTTCTGTCAAGACAATATCAGAAGCACCTCTTGCAGCATCCGTAGCATCAGCAACAGCAATTCCAATATCAGCCCTTTTCAAAGCCGGAGCATCGTTGACACCATCTCCAGTCATTCCACAAATGTGCTTCCTCTCTTGCAACTTCTTTACAATTTCATATTTGTGCTCTGTGGGTATAAGTAGGATATGGTAAGCAGAGAAATAGAAAGTAACAAGAGCAAAAGGAAAAAAACAAACATAAACAGTCATGGTGAAATGGTAGAGCATGAACCTGGAAATACTCCAGCAAATCCATCTGCCTTCTCAATCAGCTCTTCAACTGGAATCGCAGCAATATTTGCATCTTTGTCATGACCAAGCAAGGTAGAAGATGGATACATATTAGTTCCCATCCCAAGTCTTCGGCCAGTCTCCTTTGCTATGGCAAGTTGATCACCTTTAAAACAGAACAAAAGTCTGGATATTAACTTAAGGATGCTTGATAACAAAATACTATTATTACATTTCAGAGTCAGTCTTTGGAGGGGGAAAACTGAGGGAATGGGAGGGGAATGGATTAGAGTAGTTACCAGTAATCATCTTAACATTGACACCGAGATGAAGTGCTCTCCGAATAGTTTCAGCACTGTCATGTCTTGGTGGGTCAAAAAGTGAAAGCAAACCAACAAACTGCCAAGGAGATCCGGGGCTTTCTTTAGTTTTCTCAGGAACTTCCTGCAGAAGCAGAACAGGATACCAAGGGGATCAGTGAAAAGAACTAAAATTTGAAGACAAAAATCAAACATGCATACTAGCTATAAAATACCTGTCTAGCAACAGCAAGAGAACGAAGACCTCTCTCTGCAAACTTGTCAATAATAGCATGGATGTTCCTCTTTGTATCTTCCCTAAGTTTACACAGGTCCATGATCTGTTCACCGCATAAATATGTTTAGATTGATGCATAACTAGAAATCAAATCTCACAAGTATTGAAAAAAATATAATCATGACTTACCTGCTCTGGAGCACCTTTGCTTGACCGGTGCCAATTACCATTGCCATCAATGTAAGTCAAGGCAGTTCTCTTATCAACGGGATTGAATGGTAAGAAATGAACCTCTCTTACCCCAGCCCTTGCCTGCACAGGTGAAATATTTGTTCAAGATAATCAGTCATATCAATATTTTTCTAACAACAAACCAAACTACAGGAATTGATACAATTTTATAGAGAACTTACCTCTTTTGGGTCAGCTAGAGTTCCAACAATGGCGGCATCTATTGCATCCTGGTTTTCAATCCTGGAAGCCCTTGCAGCAAGAAGCATCACATGTTCCTTGTCCACACCCTTTTCAAAGACCTCAATCAAACTCTTGTCAACACTCAGCTTGTTAAGTGTGAGAGTACCCGTCTTGTCACTGCAAAGTACATCCATACCAGCCATTTCTTCTATAGCAGTCATACGTTTGGTAATAGCTCCTTGTTGAGAAAGCCTGTGTGAACCAATGGCCATTGTTACAGACAACACAGTGGGCATAGCGATGGGAATCCCTCCAATCAAGAGGACCAATAGGTTGTCAATTCCGTCTCTGTACTTACGGTGCTGAATCGGGTACATGACTATGATCTCAGCCAACATACCAACTGCAATGGAACAAATGCAGAAGTTTCCAATTGCAGTAAGCACCTTCTGGAAATGTCCAACTTGGTTGGTGTTGTCCACGAGATGAGCGGCTTTCCCAAAAAATGTGTGGACACCAGTTGCAATGACAACAGCTTCAATTTCACCTTGTTTACAAGTTGAGCCAGAGTAAACTTCTTGCCCAGGACTTTTAGTCACAGGAAGTGATTCTCCAGTCAAAGCAGACTGATCAATCTTTAAAGGATCGCCTTCAAGAAGACGAGCATCAGCCGGAACAATATCACCCAGTTTGATGCTAATGATATCTCCAGGGACTAAAATTGCAGCTTCTTGCTCACTCCATTTGCCATCCCTAAGAACCTGCAAACACATGGCATTTTTGAGTCAGTCCTTAAAGCAAGCTTGTTACTTCTAAATGGTCAAACAGTTCAGTGGTGTAAAACCATGGAGCAAAGCAATGAATTCAGATTTCATAACCATTCAGTTTTATTTTTCAACAAATGACATATATAAGACCTCTTACATGTTTCTAATGATTTGACCGTAAAACTTGCAAACCATTCAATAAAATACACAATGTCTTAAAAACGTGAAACATTATAGGCCTCGTTGGCCACACAAATCTTTATCAACTGATTCATATGCATTCTTAGTTACTTGGTGAAGGACCCAGACATCAAACCAAATTTATTACCTTTGTCTTGGGAGCAAGACCAGCCATAAGAGCAGCTGCAGCATTACCAGCATTGTTTTCTTCTATGAAACTGATGGTAGAGTTGATCACCAACAAGCAAACAATACCGACAAAATCTTGCCAATCCGGGGGCTTCCCGTTACCATTTGCAAGACCAATAGCCATCAAAGCGGCAGCCTCCATGACCCAGGATAGAGGATTCCACATGAACCCAAGAAACTTCAGAAATTTGCTTTCCTGTATTGTTAAAAAGTTACCAATCAGCAATTGCATTAGTGATTTAATATTTTTGACATGTTAGCTATTAATCTAAGCATCATAAAGAAAGAAACCTTTTTCTCCTCTAGCTTGTTTGGTCCAAATATTTCGAGCCGATGGGCTCCTTCCTCCGAGGACAAACCTTCTTTGGTACATTTCAATTGTTCAAAAACTTCCTCGACGGGGATACGTTCCTGCAAATTAACAAACGATGTTAGAAAATGTGATGCTTTCCGACATTCCAATAAATGACAGAACCACTACTGGCATATCCCTCCTACCACAAGAAATGATGTTGCAAATTGAGTCACTTCTTGATTACAATTTGGCAATTATTTATTTCTTTTTATCTATCAAAGCTTCATGCATGCATGCAATAGTTTCTTCCCTTTGTTCATTTATTCATGTGTATATGTTACCATTGGTTTCGATTTCAGACGGACGTCGAAGAAAAAATATTTATTAGGGGAGACCAACTTTTTATAAAATAATTAAAAAAAAAACAGTTTAAGTTTTAATGTAAAGCTTCTTATAGCATGTTTGGTTGTGCGGCGCGTTTGTGTTATCGGATACAAAGTGAGCATCGAAGGTAAATCGAAGCTTCTAGCTCGCCACGCGTTTAACAAAGTAATAAGTAATAACTACCACAAACACTGCTTAGACAGTCAATCAATCATAAAAGTTCATAAATCAATAATTGAAATAATTTCTACTTCCATTAAAAAATATTTATGGAAAATAATTAATCAAACAGATTCATTTCTATTTCTATTTTGTATCAAATTAAAAGAAGAAGAAAAATATATTTTCCATACAAGTCATAATTAAAAGTGTGAAGCTTTAGAACCGTTGAATCAAAAAGATAAAAGCAAGTAATGGTGGCTCACGTAGATCAGACACCAACCAATCACAAAAAGCGTTGACTAACATGCTGAACACCGCCCATAAACAAAAACCACACATACAGTGTCTTATGTCAGAGGAGACACTACAACTAGCATCACATGTGTGACACCTTGCACAAGTTGCTTTCACATCTTAGGACCCGTTTGGTTACATTAATATTACTCTTATGAAAATTAATTAATCATGTTATTATTCCATCAATAACATAAAGAGAAACAAATTGACCAATCAAACTAGGAACTCTCAATTGACCCACCACACAGAGGATACATACATAGTTACATTTAATTATAAAAAAATAATAAATTTTTAATAGTACCAAAGAGAAAAATATGAACAAGTGTTTATATACAATTGTACAAGTGGTGGTTGAGGACAAATAGGGAAAAGGAAAGTTTGTATAGAAAATTGCACAAGTGGTTGAGGGCAAAATGGTCAAATAAAAAAAAGTGAAAAAATTAGATGGACCATCTGGTGTGTCAGAAATAAGGATCGTTACTATGAAAACCGTTTATCAGTTAAGGGAAAAATAACCAGAAAAAAAAATTTAAAAAAAAAAGTACCACGGAAGAGTACTTAAAAAATTCCCTACTGCTACTGCCAAACAAGGCGCAGACATAGAAAGAGACAGATTGATTAGACAAGGTAGAAAAAATACACATCTAGACAAATTAAAAAGTTAAAATAAAAATAATTCATTAAAAAATACTAGTCCCGTCGATTTAACTTAATTGATTGGACATTCGCATGTGACATCCAGCGGCCCAGACTGGTATAAGGGCCGATGTTCGAAGACTGGTACACCCACTTATTCTGTTATATGACCCAAAAAAATGAAAGAAAAAAAATAATTGAAAAAATGTAACGTTACTGTATCAATCACGTTTAGATCCACTGATTCGTTGGAGGAAATAAAATAAAATAAGATAAATTATCATTTTTTATTTTCTGTGGTTGTGAAAAGATTTCAGATTCAGAACATGCATACTATCATCTAAATTAAGAACCCTTGATTTCTCTACAAAAAGTTTCTAATACAAAAATATAACAAAAAAATTTCGCTACCCCTTTTTTGTGCATGAACAATTCCACATACAAATCAAAGGGAAAAGAAAACCCATAGAAATTATTAATACTAAATCGTTGAATCGGGTCCACAATAATTGACGTTGAAGTCAATCGAAGAATTGTAAACAAAAAAAATGGAAACTTTATACAGATTTAAGGAGATAAACATGTGTAATAGAAATGATTAAGAAAATAAAAACATGGGTTAGTGAAAAATATACCAGATCAACGGTTTCGTTCTTGATTTCTTCAAGGGATATGGACTCTTTGCCCGCCATGTTTGTGGTTCAGAATCTCAAAAGAGTTTTGGGGGTGAGAAAAGGGATTGATTGATTATAGAGAAGCAAAAGGGTTCATGAAGAAGAAGATTGGGATTGTGAGAGCTTTGCATAAGTCTCTCTTTATACTAAGAAATTTGAAGAGAGAGAGTGTGTGTTTGTGTGATGATGTTGAATATGATACATTGGACTTCACCAATTTTTATTTTTTATTGTACAATAACACCCCCCTCGTTAGTTTTTTTTTTTCTACACCAACCCCCTAGTTGTTCTTTTTGCTTCTTTTAATTATATCCCTTACTAGTTTTGTTTTTGGTATAGCCCCTTGCTAGGTTGTTGAACGCAATTGTGTTTTATTTTAGGGTTTAATTTTGTGATATGTGTGAACATTGGATGAATTTCTAGTGGTTAGTCAAATTTTAGGGCGCGTTTGTTTGAAAATTTTGTGAAACTGCAATTCTTGTGTCTGGACGTATTTATGACGTGAATTTTTAGAAGTTGTAACTGACGTTTTAACATGGATGTGTGTTTAGTGTGATGTCATAGTAAAAGAAAAGGACTTTTATGAGTTACAGTTGAGGTTTAATTTGTTAGAAGTAATTCGAGTTTAACTATTGGTCGGTGTATGTACAATTTATGATTAAAAAAAAAAACTATGGTTAGGAATCATGATAGATGAGAGGCTAACGTTTGTGAGTTTTAAACGTGGACACGGCCGTACAAACATTTGCTAAAATTTCAAAAAAATAGTAACTTTTTAAAATAAAGGTTGGGATCAACGATAATAGATGGAGTTTTTACTTGGATGTACATTTGATATGGTATCATCGTATAAAGAAAACACACACTTAATGAGTTACTACTAATGTTTAACGGTTGAAAGTATTTGAGTTTAATTTTGATTAGCATGTATAATTGTCTATCTCGAAAGATCTAGGGTTAACAATCGATGATAGATTAAATGAAATGTTCGTGAGTTTGAAGTACACAGAGCAATGACAAAACATCTCAAGGGCGGACAATGGACACACCAAACAAACATTTATTAAAATATTATGGTAATAGTAAGATTTTGAAAATAAAGCTAGAGGATAAAATGGAGCTTTAACATGGATGTGTAACCTATATTTGCTAATATCTCCGCACACCGATTTGCTTCTTGATAAACATGAATGATCTTGACATTCTGCGAATAGTTCAACAATTCTTTGATCTTCTTAATTAAGCTCCAACCAGTTACACTACCTAATTTTCCTTCTTGTAAGCTACTGACCACTACTTTAGAATTCAATTGAACCTCAAAATATCTCACACCATACTCTCTAGCTAGATATAAACCTTCATGAAGACCCCATAATTCTGCCATATAAATTGATGTAATATGAATGTTCCTCGAAAAACCACATATCCAACGGCCATTCTCATCACGATTTTGTCCACCACAACCTATGAATCCTTCTATACCTTTTGCTGCTCCATACGTGTTCAACCAATACCGACCATGCACTGGTTCTTTCCAAGAAATATTAGCCACAGTAATATTAGTCGGAACATGCCTATTATGTTGAATCTGACAAGTCTGAACCTGTTGCATAAAATGTCAGTCCACAGTTGTATAAGACTTATAAAATGAGGATCATTAACTCGTTGATTATGCCAATGCCAACAACACGTTGATGCCCAAACAACATCCCAAAAAAGTTGCATCATGTTTAATTTCACCCAACTTTGTAATGTACAAAGGAAAAAATTACTTCGATGCGTGAAGTCTATCAAATGCTTCCATATATATATTCGACACAATTGAACAATCTCGCAAAACATGAATAATAGTCTAACCATTGAATAGTATTCCCATTTAGTATTACCTTGTATGTAGTAGAAAGTTTGTACTAACAATAACCCAATAAAAAAAACAGATGGTATGTAGATTTGAAATTAAGTTAGTTTTTTTTTCATAAGAAAGTAAAATTAATTAGTTCACCATATTATACATTTGGCCAAGTAATAACTTTTAGATGCGTCAAAAAAAAAAGTATTCTAGTCAAAATTTACATATTTGAAAATAAAAACTTTAAAAAATAAATAAATAAACTATTAGTGCGCTATCAAGGAAATTTCTTTATTACAGTATTTTGTTTACAGTTTTTGATTGTATTATAGTCAACGGTTTAAAAGATGTACTTTAGTCAACATACATTTATTTGATGACAAAATATCACACATATAAATTTTCCCGTTGCGAATTTTCTGAACCTACAAATTGGGAACGGTAAACAAATTGTGTTCGGTGCCATTGCAAAAAAGACTAGGAGCATTTGACTAGGAGCAAAAAGAAAATATTTAGGGTATTTGAGTTTATTTGTATTGATTTTTTTTTGTTGAGACCGGGGTATATTTACGTCTGACACAGTGGTTAATTCCTTTTTAGATTGAAGACACCTCAAAGGACATGATAGTTAATCTAGAGGTTTAAAGTTGTTCCATACCCAAGTTTAGAATTGAACCCTCGACTCTTCGATAAGGGAGGGTGAGCCTCAACCACACCATGTGGATTTGTATTGATTAATAATTAAAACGGAGCAAAAAAAATTTTGGAGGTCCCAAACAAATAATTAAAACAGAATTCTAATAAAAAATTTGTACCAAAAAAAATATACTAAATATACTATTTTTTAAAAAAAGAACATCATCTATTTCAATTATAAATAACATCAATAACTTTAAAATTAGTAATTTATATGTATAACTAACGTAAACAAAATGTCATTTTCTAATCAATATCATCAAAATACATTTTTAGCTACTTATAAAAAAAAAGCCTCCCTCCTAGTATTTAAACAAGTCTTTTTTTTTTTTGGTTAAGTATTTTTACTTTGTTTTGGACTAAATAAAAATTGGATCTAGTCATATAAATACCTAAAAAAAATTTGAGGTCCCATTTTTTGGAGGCCTCAAGCTCCAGCTGAGTTGGCTTGGATCCACGACCAGCCTTGGATTATGATACTCAGTCAATTTTTTTTGTTGATGAAAGTTGAAATTATAAGTAAGTTTACTATTTTCTTTGTCTTAAAATTTACAAAGGTTTAAAATTTTGCACATAAATTAAAAAATAATAAAGATTAATATGATTCTGACAGAAATAATTAACATGCACATAAAATAATAAGTTTGGTTTAATTATATCGATAGATTAATTCTACCGTATTTGTTGGAATGACAACTGATTATCATGTTTGAATCCTAAAGAGAAGAATGTATAAGGTGAGTCTCTTCTCAAGTGAATTCCACACAAGTTAAAATAAATAATAAAATATAAAAGAAAATAATAAGATAGAATGTAAAAGGTGTGTGTAATGGGCTTAAGCCTACTCTTATGAGTGACGTATAAAAGGATTAAAATCACAAATTTAGAAGATTGTGAAAACACAATATGAGAAAGCATTGGCATTTGGCAGTTGCGGTGCTCAAATGAAAGAGATAGCTAGAGAGAGTAGTTGAACATAGAGAAGGAAGAGAGGAAAATTTCTTAGTTCTTACATTGATTACAAAATTACAAAAGTGTGTTCGACAAATATTATCTGTTAAAGAATGAATATTTAGTATTTTTTTATTGAGTAAACTATTTCAATAGTTTTTGTTAGTGATTTTGATTTCTTTGTGTCGGTTTATAATACTTATTTGTTTGTAAGATTTGCTGGCTGCTCTATATTAAATTTCATCACGGTTGATGATTATTTTGACGCTTTGTAATTTTTATTAGTGATAGTTGGAAGATATTGGCTACTCCCATTATTCATTGGAGGTTTTATCAATATATTCATTGGCTTTAAATTTTTATATATAATTTCAAACTTTTTTTTGTCAAACAATTAACTTTAGTTTAGACTTTGGTATTGGAAATAATGTATCTAATTATTTTGAAGAAAAACCCATATAATTGATTTGCACATGTTGTCCCAATAAAATAGTCCCTTTAAAGTAGTGGAGGGTCAAGGATGAATGACTAATTCCAACATGGTTGAAGCATATCAAGCACAACATGTTACAGCAAAGACTATACCCTTTTCATGGTTACTAAAATGTGGTAGTAATTTACATATATGTCCTGTATATATACATAATACATGTACAAAATAATATGCTACAAGTAATAATTCCGTCAAACTCAATCTTAGTTGTTTTGGTCGGGTATGTATGTATATGTGAGTTTTCAAATAGGAAAATTATGGGCAGTCAGAACCTTGATTTTTATTAAGTACACAATGATTAATTGGCAGGGGTGAAGTCAACTAGCACATATTAAATTAACGTAAGTTAAGCTTATAAAAAAAAATTAAGGTGAGTTAAATATTAACTAGTAGTACCTTTGTAATAAAAAAGAATTGGGTATTGGGGGCACTAATTAAAAAAAATTGTATTAAAAATGTTTAATTATATTTTTTAAAGTAAATTATATAAATTTTAAGATAATTTATGTTTATTTACTTTCTTGACTAATGTCCTATGACATTAGTTAACATTTTTTATATTAAAATGATTGACTTTTTTATTTATTAATTTATGTAGTTGAGATTGAATTTTTATGATGTGGTGTATATATAAACAATGAGATTGAAGTGCCACATATCTAATGGTATGATGTGACACTCTTTAGGTGTATACTCAGTTGGCTCTACATGCATAGTTGGAACAAAATGAAAGACATTTTTGAATTTTTAATTTGAAAACTAAATTGGTAAATATAATGAATGACCAAGTTTAATTTGTAAAAGAACATTATTGCATGGAACATAATTCAAACTTTGAATTTTTCAATTTTTTTACTTTTAAATTGTGTTTTTTTATAAGCTATTTTAGTCAATATATATTTTTACTTTTAAAGTGTGTGAATTTTTTGTATTAAAAGAGGGCATAGCTCAAAAAAAAAATTAAGAAATTATACGAACACTCTTTGGTATTAAAGCTCCGAAAACATCATCAAAAAGAAGTTGTTTATCGAAGCTCATTTGGAGGATTCTCTATAGTTAGAACCTCTAAGTCGCCTAAAGAAATACTAAAGTTCGTTAGTCAATCTCAACACACTTATTGCTTTCGCGCCAAATATGATTAATTTGAACTCACGTACCATCTAGAATTAAGCAAATTGCAAATGCGGTGAACCAAAATATAAGGAATTAATAATAATTACAGTACATATGCGGTCGGACATCGTGACTCAGGTTAGAATTTAGAATTTCACAGTTGTTTGTGAGTTTAATTTCAGTAGATTATCACTTCATTTAAAACAAACAAAAAAATACATAACATATGCATTTATTGTTATATTTAAGCTTTTAACTAGTGTCTTTAAGATACTAGTTAAGAGGACATTTTAATAATTGGAGGTTTAAAATCGTGTATTTTATATACATAAATAAAATAATAAATTATTGAAAATTCACCTACAAAAAATTTGTGGACCAAAATCTTATTTTTAAAAGTAGACATATCAAAATTGTAGTATTCAAGAACACTTAGATGAAATGGTAATAAATCTCTTCAAGTTTAGCAAAAGGTTATGCGATCAAAATCAACCATGAGAATGCAACCGTGTTAAATATTTTTGAGGGAGAATTTTGTCATCCTTTGTAATCCTACTCTTACCTGACTCAAGTAATTAATCTCTGCAGTTACGAAGATACTCGTTTTAAACCAAAATATCAAAATTGTAGTAAATAAAAATAAATAAAATAATTAAAGAGAAAAAAATTGAATTTTAAGAGAGAATCAATTTTACCCCCACAACATAGAAACTTGCAACATCTTATCTATCTATCTATCCACATCTACCACAGAAGTCTCCGAAAGGCGCGCATGAAATAACGCTCCAAATGTAACAAAAAAAACGGTTATTTGTTGGATTGCACAAACACACTAACATGCAAGCATGTGGGGGAGGTATATGCAATTTATTAATAATGTCTATATTACATATATTAGTGTACAAAAACTCATTACAAGCACTCAGGTTTTGGGTAGGTAGATATATTATATGTCATTGTACATACTTGTGTGCTGTCCATGCCTCTTAAAGAAATTCAATTGATTCTCAATATGAGTTATATATTTGGAAATTTAAAAAGAGGAATATACTTACATATAGGGTGTACAAATATAAGGTAATGTGACCTTGGATTCTTCTACTAACCAATAATAGAGATTAATTTTTATGCACCATTATGTCATCTTTTCTGTTGTGTTATATATTTATACATCTTATGTTTGAGTGTGATTGTTTAATAAATTCATTTAACCTATGCTAAAAACATAATTACTATTCTACCCAAAAAAAAAATTACTATGCTTTAGTTTTGTAAACTATTTTTACATATACATCTAATTAAATCGTACAAAATAAAATTACAAAATTGAACGAGACAAAAAAAAACGTCTCTTAATTACATTCATCGACAATAATAAGTTAAGAGTGGAAAATCAAAAATCAAAATCTAGAATAACTCTTAAAAAAGAGGAGTGTCTTTGTTAGCCAACACACCACCAGTTAGTTTTCTTGTAAATACAATGAATAAAAGTTCCCAACCTACGCTCCTGACCACTCTTGAAGAAGAGGCAGTAAAAGAGCATAGGAAAAGAAAAAGAAAAAAAAAAAAATCAGATTTTAATATATATCTACAACAACTTTAGAATCCTCAAACAAATAACTCACTTCACACATATATCTGTTAGTCAACTTAATATCAAATTTTATGTTAATTCATAAAATATTTTCATAATATTTAATATTGTTTTTATTACATTTTTTTACTCAATAATTTCATTGCTCAAAACACATTAAATAACTCTTATAACATTTTTTATTAATTTTCTTTTAAAAAAGTATATCTATGTATCGTCATCTCTTTAAAAATTAGAGTTCAACTTTCATTCAGGTTCAGCACTACAACTCTTCTTCTTCATGACGCTTAGAATGAGACATATATAGTTATCAGGTTAATTAATCCTGATGTCAAGGATATGATGGCTCTGTTTTGTTTTTCAAAAGGACAGTTCTGTAATAATACATCATTTAAAATTCAAAACATTAGTAGTGTAAGTTAAAGTACAGTTCTCTTTGAGTGATAAATTTTATCTGTACTACATTTATTTTTTTATTCTTATTAGAAACATCTTGTGTCATTTTCTGTTTTTCATCTATAAGTTAAGAAAAATTGGTTTAAATACACTTTTTTATTTTTCTATTTTATAAAACTTGCAATTTTATTCCTTCTATTTTTAAAGTATTTTTAAAGACCGAGACATTTAACCATCACTTAATTTTGTCCTCAAATTTGATAATGTGTCTTCATTAAATAGTGTGGCAAAACATAACTTTATTAAATTCATTATAACATGCGTTCTTATGACACATGTTAGCTTTATTCATATAAGTATTTTAAAAAATAAATATTAACGTGATAGATGCTAATATGTCCTCAAATACATGATAAACAATTTAATAGAAAATATATTTTTTTTAAAAATTGTATATTTAATTTTTCAAAAGTTAAATTCTCGAATTTTCAACGTAATAATTATATTTTTGGGTTTATTAACATTTGCTTTTAGAACACATGTTATAGCAAGAGAGTATTACTAATAATTTACTAGTAGTAAAATACAATCTAGTTTATTTGGAATCCGTTTGACCTTGATATTTATAAAAAAAACAATCGTTTTTTTTTAGGGTTTTTTTTTTGTTCATTTACGGGTAAATATAATATTCATATTCAAGTTGTGCCACACAAACACAAGAATGGACCAGCAAGCAAATTGCAATTGGTGAGTGTCCTTTGAATCTCCATTTTCTTAATCTCAAAAGTCAAATTCAAATACGCAATCACATCCATTGGGGCTGCGACTAGCAAGCAAATGGTGAATTTTCACGTCTTGAGAAATGCTAATATGTGTTTTAAGGGATATTAATAAACAATATATTGCTCAAAACAATAATTATTTAATAAACAATATAATATTTTTTGTTGTAAATTCATACAACAGATACTTTTCTCCTTGCCAAGCATCATGATACTACTTAACTGTACCAGATTTGTTTTGAATTTTCGAACTCTTAAATTGATTTTTGTACAAGACTTGCATTGTAATTTTTTTTGAAGAAAAACAACTTATTAGAAATAATCTTTTCTCCTTTTGTAGTGAAAACCTATTTGAAACAAACAATATGTTGTCTCTGGCTTTGGAACGAACTAACTATAGGAAGCTTTTATTATTCCCAACAAAATTAAAGAATGAAAAAGAAAGGAAAACCAAAAAGGACTTGTTGCCCCTAAAAAACAAAGCACGTCCTATAAAGTTAGGAATTTAAGGTGATTGTGTATGCACTTATTTCTTTTTAAACACACACCTATCATCCTCCATTGGTGTCATGTCATTGCCCTCTTTTGATTTTGGAAGATTCCAACATTCCTGTATGGAACTATACATGGTTGTAATTTACTAGTATTTATCAAAAGAAATTTAGACCAAACAAAAGTCCATGTAGTTGTTGAAGATAATTGGTTTTCTATTAACTTGATACTTTGAATATCAACATTTTTGAAAATTTTGCGGAAAGTGAGAAGCACATAGCATCTACTTTTCCAAGTGGCCTTAGCCTCTTTTTTTTTTCCTTCAAAGCCCAATAATGACATTGTTTTTTTGACAATTGTTCTTCGTTTCTAAATCAATCAGAATCTTTTCATGTATCTTTCATCAATTTCTTGATCGATCAAGAGATAATTAATAGTAGTATGCATTTTATTGAAAAATATTTTTAATAGTACAAATTTTATCAAGAAATGTTTTTGATAATATTTTTCTTTTTCAGTATAAACAAGTAAACAACAATATGGAGGACGAAAACAACTCTTAATTTTTTTTTGTGCACCCAATAATGACATGTAGATAATCCACTACCCAAATCCATATTCCTTTTTCTTACTTTCCATTTGGCCACTCAATTTGTATGAAGCAATGCCAAAACCCATGATCAATATCCATTGATGCACAACTAAATACAACTAGCTATCATTGTGGATATAGGGGTCCACAAGATTTTCAACCCTATGAATAATTGTGGTAATGTGTCAAATGGGTATAGTATGTGATTATTGATCAATCCAATCATAAAATAAATTCAACGGACTTACAATGACATTACAAGCAAGCATTTGAAAGGAATGCCATCTATTTATAGTCAAAAGAAAAATTAAAATCCATTACTATAAAAGAGAGTATAATTCAATAAGATTACATCAATACGATTTACTTTTACACTGCTTTATTCAAAAAAAAAAAACTCTTTTACATTGCCTTTCCTTTCCATTATGACGGCTAAGTCATTTTACTTGTTGTCATTAATTTTTTGCTTTTCGCGGAAACTCGTTTGAATAAAACTTAAAATGGACTATATAAGGTTAGACAAATTTAGACAATTATATTTAAAGACTTGAAGCATTTTCTCAAAATAATTGACATTTATTATTTATAACATTGATTTTTGATAACATTTACTATTTTATCCTTTTATAACAACTATTATAGGTGAGAGGAAAAAAAACTCAAAAATCTATTTTTTGATATTCCAATGTTTACTACTAATAAAAAGATAGGGTATTTTAATAAAAATCATATTCTTTCTCTTTTATTTACGCATTTTTCTTAAAATATGTAAAATGGTCAACTAGGCCATATCTTATGGGAGGGAGGGAGTAATACTTTTAAGGGCAAACTACTATTCTATCCTTGAAAGTGTAATTTATCGTTACATTCATTCGTGAATGTATTAAAAATCCAAAAATATATCCACAAATAACTTTATTATTATCAGACATTTTGGTCTTTAAATTTGGTTTTATATATATAATCAATTTGATCTTCAAATTTGTTTTTTCGTTTATCAATCTAGTCTATAAAATTACTAATGAAAGAGACATACTAGAGATGTGTTTGCAATTTTATTACATTTAAAGACCAACGTTACACATATTATACTTTTAGATGTTAAAATGGTGGTTTGCCCTACTTTTAACTTGTACCTAGTCCTATAGTTTAGTAAACAAAAAGCTTGTAGTTTTATGAAAAAATCCAAATATTTTAATAAAACGTGAGGATATAGGTACTCCTTGTAATTATGTTGGCTTATCAATAAATTTTGGCTATTTAAAAATAAAGTAAGAATAGTTTTGAAAATTATATTGGTAGTTGGATAAAAAATATATATTTCAAGGAGAAATACAAAAAATATTAGGTGGGTTGGGAATTGGGATGGTAAGAAAAATGGGAAAGGGTTAGGGTTAAGGTGGGTGAGAAGATGACATATGATAGTTTGACCAGCCTCACGTGCATGATTATGTTGACTTTATACCAAGACATTTCAAGTTGGTTGAGTGTAGGGACTAAATGCAGTAATTTCAAATATTTGAGGGGAAAATTTGAATTTCATATTAAGTTTGCTAATTTTACCGTGACCAAAAAACATTTTACTACTCCATATATAGAGAAAAGAAAGGAGTGGAACTGAACCTGTCATGAGCTAAATTAATCATACGTTTCATTCATCTAATTAGTCAAAAGAAAAATGGCAGTCAAAATATATATATTTTCATTAACATGAACTGATTTTCCATGAGCTTGTCCTATGAAATTATGGTGCCGGCTGAATCATTCATGTGAAAGAGTTCCTAGCTAGGGGAGTTAACACATTTTATTTTTGACCAAATATGATGTGCATATAAGTATATAACTTGGCCTTGAGTTAAAATAAGAATAGACCAAAATAAATATAGGAGGCCGTTGACTGGTATTTCTTTGTTATTGTTTCGATTCAAACTTGCATTTGTAGGTTCAGGTTCCCTACCCTAATTTTGTATATTTTTTAAAGTTGTTGGCTAAAACAGTAGCAGCCTTCTAGTACCTCTAATGGGAAGATTTTATTTTTACAAAATGAACACATGCAAGAGCCACACATTTTTATAGGATGCTTGTATTGTATGGAAGTCTTGAACTTTAACAACAGGATATAAGTGGAAAAACTACAAGGATATTTTATATTTCCAAAATATTTAAATTATATTTGTTGTCAGCATACAAAAATTTACACTATTGGTCAATCTCAATTCTCAGCTGTTGGATTATTAAAATTATTTAACATCTACTATACTTATCTTATAAATTTAATACAAAATGCAATGCAATTGGTTCATAGTGCAAAATGTTCTTTTTTTGGTGGAAAGTTCTCTAATTTTTTAAGATCTTAAATAGACTGAGATAAATACATGTATAAAATAAAAATGGGTGAATGACCTCCTGTCAATTTAAAAAGAACAAACATCGCAGCCAACATACTGCTAATCATTTATTTATTTATTTAGAAAGTCTGACCAATTTTGGTCAAAAAAGAAAGATTTATTCTAGTACTAGTTGAGTAGTATAAAATAATTGTACCAAAAAAAAAGAGTAGTATAAAATAAAATTGGTAGTAAAAGAAGACAGATTTACCAGTAGTTTGTTTGAGAAAAGCAGCACACAAAGCGCATGCACACAAAATAAAATGAACCAAATGCACACATTGACGATATCAAGCAGTATTAATTAACTATTAACAAATTCACATCGTGGTAAAAAAAAAATTGAAGTATTAAAGCGTACTCAAATTTAGCAATTCTACAATAATGGCTAATTAGCCCAATACTGTTTGGTTTGATAGCTTCCCTGTTACTAATTTGAGAGAAGGCCTTGCTTTCTAATATAAATCAGTTTTCATTCAAAAAAATTAGCCAAAGGTGGAACATATGTCATTGTTGAATGCGAAGCACGATTAATCTGGAACGGAACGAAGAATATACTATTTGGTTTAGAATTTTTCAAGTTCCTGAAATCAATGTAGTGAAAAATATTAAGCCAACCAAAAAAAATGGATTGTATTAATAATGAAGACCAATATATCTATATATCTAAGCAAACTATTTTTCTACATCGTAATTTTTATTGAAAAGAAGGGAAGTGCATGCATAATACAAACCTTTAGTTGAAGGTGGTACATCTTGAGGTTTCATGGCAGGGAAGAAAAGAACTTCCTGTAACCCAATAAGAATCAACAGTGTAAGAATTTACAAAACAAATTAAACCATGCAGAGAATGAGATAGAGCAAGAACCTTGATATTCTGTGAATCAGTTAGTAGCATTGTCAACCGATCAATGCCCAAACCCCAACCACCAGTTGGCGGCAAACCATACTCCAGAGCTGTACAAAATGATTCATCCATGGCCATTGCTTCATCATCACCTGATTGCCGATCCTGAAATGCAGGGAAAACATAAACCAATCAGTTATTCTTAATATGCATCAGATGAGAGAGTTAGCAAAGTGAATAAGTGTTAAAAAATATCACTATATCTCTTAAAACAAAAATCAAATGATTAGAGCAGAGAATTATTTTAGTAAGCTAGTATCTATATCATACCTTGAGTTGTTCAGCAAATCTCTGACGTTGCACAATAGGATCATTCAATTCAGTATATGCATTGCAAAGCTGAAAAGCAACAGGAAAACAGCGACAACAATAAAAAAGTTGTTAACTTTTGCTTATAGTAATAATAATCACTCAAGTTTCATGAACTTACTTCATGCTTATTAACAAACAATTCAAAACGTTCAGTCAGGCCTGGTTTTGTTCTGTGCCATTTTGCCAAAGGACTCATTATCTCAGGGTGATTTATGATGAATGTAGGATTGACACATGTTTCTTCCAAAAAGTGGCCTACAAGCTGCAATATGAACAACATTACATCATACATCACAGCTTATTAATCAAATGACTAAAATTGTGAACATTTATCACCCAGCCAAACACCCTTGATTAAGTTCCAATAGAAGAAATGCAAGTAATAAACACAACTGAAGAATATAGTAGACCATAGCTGCAACCAAGCCACATGACTAAGATTACAATTCTAATTTTACAGTAGAAAGTAATTCAAAAACAAACTTCAGAGTAGAAAAAGCTCATAACAGGAAAATATAGATATATCAACGGAACGGTTATCTGCTGTATCAGAGAGGATAAAATGTCAGTAGTTTTTGACTGCCCTGCCAAAGGACAGAAAAGAATGTCACGGATTTCTACGCGAAGAATCTCAAACAACATTTTAATCCATAATATCTGAACTTTTTCAACTGCAACCATGGCAACAAATATTTTTGCGCAATTTCAACAGGGGAAAAGAGGATACAACACAACATGCTTTTGGATAAAAAAGTTGGAAAAAAGAGAGTATATTATAGGTCAATGAAGAAACAGAACGTAGATTACTTTATCCAACAACCGAGCTGTTGTTTGAGGGGGAGAGCATTTGATGTCATACTTCAAGCATGCATTCTTTAGATATTGATTAGCTTCCTCACTGGTCAAGTCCTTGGGAATACTAAGTCCTGCCATATTCTCTAGTTCCTCAATCATATCAATCCTCCTGTAACGATAAAA
Source organism: Trifolium dubium (assembly GCA_951804385.1). Lineage (NCBI taxonomy): Eukaryota > Viridiplantae > Streptophyta > Magnoliopsida > Fabales > Fabaceae > Trifolium > Trifolium dubium. Next base: position 35,000,517 of record OX638073.1, read on the forward strand.
AATACAAAATCAGTCATTCCAAAATATAACAGATTTTATAATCACAATTCATGACTGTCAGGGACAAATTTACACTGCACCTGAAGGGTGGAGTGAAGTCTATTTCAATAGGATCCTTATCAACCCCCTCTGCGTGGTATCTGACTATATAGCTTCCATTTGTAAGTTCGTGAACCATACCTATTTTAAATTTGCCACATCACGAGATTAATTACACGGCATGAAAAAGATAAAAAACAAATATAGCAATCAATAGACCTTATCAATTCTTACCACTCAACATTCTCTCTGTGATCTCCATTATGTCGTTGTAGTCCATATAAGCCATATAAAACTCACATGTAGTGAACTCAGGATTGTGTGTGATGTCTATACTCTCATTTCTAAATTGTTTACCAATTTCATAAACACGGTCCAGCCCACCAACAACCAACTGCTTGAGATAAAGTTCTGGAGCAATTCTCATGAATAATCTCATGTCAAGGTCATTGTGATAAGTTGCAAATGGACGAGCTGCCGCTCCACCGACAATCATGTTCATCATAGGTGTTTCAACCTGAAAGTAGCGAAAAGAATAGGTAAATGGAAGGAAAGAATTTATAAGCAGCTGACATCAGAATAATTGGACAGAGAACAAACCTCCAAGAAATCAAGGTCATTAAGGAACCTCCGGATGTAAGAAACGATTTTACTTCTTGTCTTGAATATTTCTCGAATCTCTGAATTCAATATCAAATCCAAAGGTCGTAAACGATATCTTGTTTCCTAATGCAATACGAAAAAATACAACAGTAAATAGATGATATAATTTATAGAAAGAAAAAGAACAAAAGATAAATGAAATCCCTTCTCCTCAATTTCCCATCTCAGATCAGAACGTACTATTCTTACAATGAGAATGTTTTGAATAGAAATCAATGCACAAACTTTAGCAAATATCAAATTTCACTTAAATACATCCACATGTGTAAGAATAACAATAACTTTATTTTTGCAAATCAATTAGGAAAATGAATGACAATTATACATCATAATACTATGAATGACAATTATACATCACAATTATACATGTGTAAGGATGGTATACTACTGCATGCTATTGCACGCTAACATTTTGTCAGTAACATGTGTTTCCATTTAACTGCCATCTTCTGGAAAATAAACCCCAAAAATAAGATAATATAGGGTATATAATACTTTTATAAACAATCAAACATCAATGAAAGAAAATATCGAAGTACTTTTCATACTAATAATACCTGATCCTTCAAAATGTATGTTTCAGGATTCCTAATACTTCCTGGTACCCATTGATTTCCCTACAGATAATAACGAAATAAGGATGTCACTATGTATGAATATCAAGTAGCATCAAACACCAAGATAAATTATGTTCACCCTCACATTTGCATTGTTGGCAGCAGCAGCAGCAGCAGTCTTTTGGTTGGGCATCAAGTGCAGACAATGAGACAACACTATAAATGTCTTGGGGAAAATACTAAGCTCTCCTTTCTTACTTTTGCCTGGACAATTGGTAAAGGGAGGGGAATAAATAACAGGCTTAAAATGTATACAAAAACTTAGGTAATGTACCGTTGATCAGAGATTGGGCTGTTAAGATTGTACTAGAAAAGTTTGTACTAAAAAATAGTTATAACACCTCACAGTTTTTAAAAAATATAAACCATTGATTTTCCGATTCATAGTTATAATTATAAACTTATAATGGCACACTATCACGCCTCTCGGTTTAGAGGAGTCAGATCTAAAAAAGGCATCCCAAAAATGGAAATGAAATAAGAAAAAACATCGCTTCACAGTGACATCACAAACCTGGAAATCCAGTGACACCAACAATGTCACCTCGCTTCACAGTAGAATGGAATTTGCGAAATTCATCATCGTCCAACTCAGATTTTCTGCATTCCAGACACATAACTTGTTTCATTTTCATGGAATAAAAAACAAAAGATAATGTAACTACAAAAGAAGGTAAAAAAAATGAGATTTTTAAAATGGCAACAGAAGCAAATTAATCAGTTGAAAAACCACCCAGCTGCTACAAAGTTAGTCAAACATCAAGGTAAGAAGAAAAAGGAATACCACAGAGCATGAAAACATAATGCTACCTCATAATTTATATTTTTCCCATACCGGCATTAAATGTCAAAATATAAAGTGACGTACCTTGCATCAGCCATAACCTGCACCTTGAAGCCATCACCAAGCAGGTCATAAAAGACAAGCTTTGCACCTGAAGGGCGTTTGTGCATGATTCGGCCTAACACGCAGAAAGACCAATTAGCATCACACACGCATCAACAATACAAGACCACAAACAAAACAAAAATGTTAAAATAGAAGAAACTGGCTACTATACCAGCCAAAGAAACGGACACATCTTCGAGGTGCTCTCCAACACCTAAATCTCCATATCTATTGATATATTCAACAATAGGCATTGAAACATGAAATTTGTGTGGATAGGGGTTATTCCCTTCCGTCTTCAGTGAAGTAAGAAAGTTAATCCTGTTTTCGCGGTATTGCTGCAATTAAATTAAAACAGGTAGAAAGAATGAAGTTTAATCAATCAATCTATATACAATTCGAAAGAGAGGAACCATACAGTCGGGTCGATGTCTTCATCAGCCGCAGAGGCAGGTCCTCTAGAAGATGATTCAGCAGCCTAAAAACAAAAAAATTGAATTCATGAAAAAGAAGAGAAGAAAATGGAACGATTCATGATGGAAGCAAATAGCAATGCGAGAGAAGGTTCTGAGTAGGAAAATACTTACGGTGTTCGGAACAGTAGGCGTCATCGTCTTCCACTATCAATCAAATCAGTAGGGTTCAGGTTTAGGGTTTATGAGATGGATCGATGGCTATGAAATTGAAATTCACCTTCAATTTTTCCCTCGCTCGCTCTGTGTAGTGCGTAAGTATGTCCTAACTGATTTTCCAAATCAGCTATATTTATAACTTGGTATGCACGTTTATTTTTTTATATAGAGATAAAAATAAAACAAAATTTTAAATCATATCTTTTAAAAATAATAAATTAATTCTATAAATTTTAAACTAATCATAAATATATTATTTTAGATTTAACTTTATCTTATTTTCAATTTAAATCTAAGTTATGTTTCAATTTAAAATCTTAAAAATATTTTTAAATATATTATTTGCAACATGTCGATCAACTTCAAACCACATTAAACCTTTTTTAATTTAAATAAATAGACTAGCCAATTTTATTTTAGAAATCTTTTTTGGCACATATTTTAGAAAACTATGTAATCTATTTTTTATAAGGGGAAATCTATTTAATGTATTAAAAAGGGTTTTCTGTCAACTATTTTACATTTAAGTATTATTTTACTGTTACTTTTATTGTAATAAATAATTTAAATTTATTCTGTCTTGTTATAAAAAACATACTTTTATTAAATCATATTAAGAATAATTACTACATTTTTTTATTATTAATTCAAGTATATTGGCCTACTTAAATTTTCAACATATAAAAGTTTTATTACAATAAATAAATAAATAAATCATAATAAGATCTTAAACAATTAAGTCATTCTATCTACTCTTCCATTTCAAATTATAAAAGAAAAAAATTACATTTATTAAAAAAACTAAAATAGTATATGATAATTTGAAATAATGTTTTGTGAGATTTTTAAAGAAAATCTGCAGAAAACTCACAAATTTTTCTGCATATTTTATCTTTAGAGATTAAAATCAAATTGATTTTAACATTAAGGGATTAAAATCAAATAATTTTTACTTTATTTGTAAAGTTTATTATTTTTAAACTTAAAACAATTTTTACTCTTAAAAAACCACTGGTCAAACGAAGCCTGAGATTAAGATAAGATGAACTATTTTATTCCCCTCATGGATTGGAGGCACAATGAGATAGTTGGCTTATTAAATGAGATGTTGTTTGATAACTTGCTTTGTAAATAAATAAAAAAAGGATAATTTATACATTAGTTTATAATAATTTATAGGTTAGTTGATAGCTTAGAGTTAATTAGTTAGAATGATAGATGATTAAATTTATAATGTTTAATAAAATTTGCGGTTGAACAACTGAGTTATTAATATAAAATGATATAAAAAAAATTACATTTAATTAATATTTAATTATTTTTAAATAAGATGATAAAGATAATGTTGAAAGAAAATGCAATAAATTAAAGAAGATATAAGCTAATTCACAATAAGCTAAGGCTCTATTTGACAATGCTAAAATTTGAGCTTATAACTTTTTTTTTTTAGACAATTTGAGCTTATGACTTATAAGCTTGTTATTTTGGATTATACATACATCTTTCAATTGATGTTTTACCAAATTTTCTACACGTAATATGTATAATGTCCCGATTTAAGACCATGTTTGATTCAACCGAGGGGAGGGGAGATATTTTAAGAAGAGAGGGGAGGAGGGGTGATATAAAACATAATTAATGATCCTAAATTATCCTTGTTGAAATATTAAAAATTTAGGTATTTGTTTTTTTGTCAACAAAAAAAAATAAGTTTTTTACTCATTATATATTTTTTTTGTGGTATATATTTATTAAATTTTTTTGACATAATATATTCATTATAGTTTAATCATTATTTTATGTTATACCAAAAAAAATCATTATTTTAAGTTTAGAAGATTAAGAATGAAAAAATAAATGACTTATTCATTCATTTGTTAAAAAATTGAAGCACACATAAATTTTTTAAATACATCCTCTCTCCTCCGATCCCCTCCCTCCACAAAACCCCGAACCAACAATCGATGAAATTATTAAACCATCAATCGAAAACTAAATGAATTTGTGTTCTCTTTTGGAAGTTGAAGGAGTCTCTCCACAATGGTCACCAAATCAACAAAGAATTTGATAAAAGAATTCAAAAAAGAAATACATACGTAACTCTTTAATTTTATCAACTCATTCTATGTAGTATTTACTTATACTTAAGATTTTTGACAAACTCAGACTATGTTTATATGTCTTATTAATATCATACATTTAACATTTTCTGCTATGTTATGATTATTATTTATATTTTTTACTTTTGAAACATATGATTTTGGTTATGTTATGTTTCTATTTCATTCTCTATATATTATCTTCATCGTATTTGCTTATGTTTATGATTTTTGGCAAACTTGAATTGAAGTTTATATGTTTAGAAAAATTTGTGGTTCGGTTTGGATAGCGCCTTGATATTATGAGAATTAGTCAGCATCATTGTCAGTCGATCAATGGCTAAAGCTCCAACGACCGATTGGCGGCAAACTGTACTCCAGAGCGGTACAAAATGATTCAGTCTGAGCATCATCTCTTCTATATTACATTTTTTCTCTCTCATTTTTACATTCTTAATTGCATGTAATTAATGTATTAATTATATAAAACTTATTTTTGAGTAAATAAGCAACTTTAACTAAATTTATGAAACTTGGAGGATGAGTAGCTCAATTGGTTAAGCTGACCACTTGAGCTAAGGGTTAATGAGCTGATGGAGGTCATGGTTCAAATCCTGACAAAAGAGAAAAAAATGTATAATATACTAACAACTAACATTTGCCTATAAAAAAAAACTAAATTTATGGAACTCAAAATCCTATGTAGCAAGACAAGTCAATATTTTATTATTAAAAAACTTCTAAAATACTCCTATTGGATATGCTCTAACATGCAAGAAAACATAAACCGGTCGATTATTTTTAATATGAGTTAGAGGAGATAATTAACAAAGTGATAGATACTTTTGCAGATATTTTTAGAACTAAATATCAAAATGATACTACCTCCGTTTCTTTTTACTTGTCGTTTTAGAAAAAAATATTTGTTCCTTTTTACTTGTTGTTTTAGCAATTTAGGTTATATTTTGCCTATTATTGACTAAATTTTGTATAATTGTTTTTGTTGAAACAATAAAATCTTTTTTACTGTACACAAATTTTGTTTGTTTTTAAATAAAGTTTGTTACAATTTTTTTGAAAATAGATAATGTTTGTGAAAAAGAAGGAATTTATTGGTGGATTAAAAATATGATATATTTGAAAAAAGGGTATACTAGGAAAATAAGGTGCAAAAATATATCACTCCTATTTTAGTCTTTTTTTTTAAACGACAAGTAAAAAGAAATGGAGGTAGTACATAAAATGATTTGATTGAATACAATTGTAAAAAAAAATAAAAAATACATTGTCACTAGTCACTACATGTCCTTAAAAGACTATCAAACAAAATTAAAGCAGAGAATTAATTTAGTAAGCTAATCTCTATATCATACCTTGAGTTGGTCAGCAAATCTCTGATGTTGCACTACAGAGGATCATTCAATTCAGTAGCAATAAGCTGAAAAGTAACAGAAAAACAATGAGAAAAATCTGTTCCATTATGTCGTCGTAGTCCATACAAGCTTAGCTAGCCATATAAAACTGACAGCTAGTGAATTTTGGATTGTGCGTCATTTTCATAAACACGTTCCAGCCCACCAACAACGTATGTAACCAACTGCTTGAGATAAAGTTCTGGAGCAATTTAACAACAAAAAATAAAATTTAACAACAACGTATGTAAAAAATTTAACAACAAAAAATAAAATTTTATAGTTGTTTTAATGTATAGAGTAACCATCATCTATGTTTTTTTATTTATTTATCGAAATTATGACTTAATTGACACCAATATGATTAAAACAACACAAAATAAAAATTTAACTCGTTTTAAATTGATGTCAATTATGTCACTATTTTACTATTTTAACCATAAAGACGGTGAGTGTTAACTAATCCCTCGAGCCAAGTGATTACTTACCATCTCATTCAAGTGTTTTTAGTATTCATCTTTTAATTATTAATAATAATAATAATAATAAATTGGATGTAAATGATACTAGTATAATGTGTGTGTGTGTGTTTTTTAACGAAAAATGATAGTATAATATTGTTTATTTATTTATTTATTTGGTGCAAAAGAAGGGTGATTTTTGTATTTAAACTTACACAGCTTATAAATCCCAAACTAAATTAATGTGACCATTTGTATTTCTTGTATGCAAATTATGTCCTCCCGAAATCGTACGTGGTTTCTTTCTTTGTCTCTAATACTGCCAAAAAAAGATCACTTTATGTTGAAAAATAGTAGCACCACGGCGCGTGGGCAGTAGTGGTGATAAAGAGAATTGTTTGATCCTATTCTCTTCTCAAATTTCTCGCCTACGTTTGGTTTCTTTTTATTTTTATCTTTATTTCCTTTCTCTTGTACTCCTTCGATCCTATAATAGTTGACATATTTAAGTTTATATTTAAGTTTGACAATACATAAATTTGATTGTTAATTTTTTTAATTATTTATATTTATTTTTAAAATTATAAAAATTGCGTATTTTAAAAATATTCATTAAAATAAATGAATAAAAGAATATCTTATATACTAATATTTACATATTAATAAAAAAATAAGATCAAAATAAATTATGTAAATAATACATAATAGTTAACTCTATTAATTATTTCAGAACGGAAGGAGTAACATTTTTCTTGAGTGGGTACTTGAGTGTCATTTTTTTCTTTTTTATAAATTGAGTGTGTGGTTTTTTAAGGTAATATTTTTATTTATTTTTTTATATCATAGGATTAACGCTTCGAGGGAAATAATTATAAGGAAATCAAACAAGGGTACTAAACCCCATAAGAGTCAATAATGTATCTTGAAAGTTGACTAATGAAAGTTGACTTGGTAAACTTTCATTTGGTGTTTGTAATATATTTGGAATATTCATCTAGTCCTAGCAAATGATAGAATTTTAAGTTAACATCGAAATTATCTAAAAGCTACTGTAATAATTAAGTTTTTTTAAATAAAAATAATGTGTGGATATTTATTGACAAGGGACGTTTAATATGAACCTGGTTTAAATATAAAATATAACACTTTTAAAAAATTGAACTAAAATATTTACATCTAGTCTATATTTTTTGTTATTATAAACATTATTTTAGATCCTAAATAACGGCTTATTCATAGTTTTTATTAAGAGAATAATAACAATAATAATATTATCAAATGACGAATTTTGAGAAAATTTGAAATTTATTTTTGAATGGAACAAAATCTCGACTAAATTTTACTAATTTATGGCCGAACTCTGATTTATTAAGGTCATGTTTTCTAGAAATCAGAAGTTTAATATGAAACTAAAAATTGGTTAGAGAATTGAGATTAGATGTTCTACCTTTCAATTTTTCATGAATTGATATTATTCCCTCCATTTTAAACATCAATATGTCTCAAAATTATATTTTTCTTGCCTTAGGGAATTATATAGTCGTAGAGGAAAGAATATACAGTTATACACCGTGGCAGAGAATATGTTCTTGTAAGCGCGTGTTCTCTAGCAGAATTTCCATAAAACTCCCTAAAGAACGCACTGTTGTTCTGAAATTAGTAAGGGTAGTTGGGGAAAATAATTTACCCAGCCTCGAAAATCGCACCAAGTCCAAAAGTGAAAATTCTGTTAGAATGTGTTGAAATCTTGAATTTTCCCTCGCACGAAACAAAGACACACACTCGCCATCGCCACTAAATAACCGCTTTCTTCTACCCCTCTCTCTCTCTCCTTCAACTATCATTCTCTTTCCAAAATTCAATTTCTCTCTCTCTCTCTGATGAAGAAGAAGAAGCTCTACTTCTGAAGTTGAAGCTTCTCTTCGTTTCTCATCCGTTTCGGTTCAATCTCTTCATCGGTGAGTTTTTCATCGTCTAATTTCTCGTTGAATAAGTTTCTTCATCGGTGAGTTTTCAAAACCGTTAATCAGCTGAAATCATCTGATTTTGCAGCACTATTTCACCGATCATCTGAAGTTGAAGCTTCTCTTCGTTTCTCATCCTCTCGGTTTCGATTCGATTTCTTCATCGGTGAGTTTTTTGATTTAATTTCTCGTTGAATAATCACGCGTTTGTTTCATGTATACTTTCTTGAATTGAGATTACGTTCTTCCACTGATTCTGAATTTATGTTCATCCTTTAACAGTTAATCATATCTGATTTTGCAGCATCAGATCATCTGAAGTTGAAGCTTCTCTTCATTTCTCATCCTCTCGGTCTCGATTCAATTTCTTCATCGGTGAGTTTTTTTATGCATGCGTTTGTTTCATAATTTTTTAATCCCATACTTTCTTGAACTGTTCATTGCTTTTTATTCGAACGTAACCGTTTTTATATCTACAAATTATTGATCTGAAATTCTCGTTAATAATGCGTGAATGATTCTGAAATTCTGTTATAATCTTTGTTTAGTTAAGTTTCTTAATCGTTAATCATCTGATTTTGCAGCATTACTTCACCGATCAAAATGCATAACAAGGACGTATGTTCTCCGCCATCCAAAGGCGGAATCGGCATCAGCATCAACAACGCCGGACACATGCAGTCAAACGCCGGTGCGTCTGTAACTAATGAAAATCTTCCATCGCTAGCCGGAAACTGCAGCAACGGCGGCGGCGACATTTCGCTTTATCCGTACTCTGACTCTGGAACAGAGTACGACTCGTGCGTGATACAGAAGCATCAGGATATGGTGAAACGTCACAGTTTGTGTCGCTTCATGGAGACTTCCAAAGAGGTTGAAGCTCTAAAGCAGGAGAACGGACAGCACCGTGCCGTGAACAAGGAGTTGCAGAAGAAGAACCTGAACCTTCTCATTCAGGCTTCGCTTGAGAATCGATTTGGCGGTGGCGGATCCTCCGTCCAGTCGACTCCGTTTGTTCTGATGCAAGGTTTTCATAACTTGAATCTTGGCGGTGGAAATGAAAATTGCGTTGCAACGGAGAGGTTTTCGCTTACTAAATCTGCATCTGTGAGATCCAAAGGCTACTTCAAGGTGGCTAAGCTTCCGGCCGTCGCACATGTTCGCACCAAGGGCCGTCGTCGCACCAAGGGCCGTCGTCGCTTCCGCCACTACTCGGTGAGATATACCCGCCCCAACTCAAGCCGAAATGGCTACAGCCGCTCAAGCTCAAGCTCCAGATCAAATGGGTATAGGTCCAGATCCAATAGCAAACGATCCAATGGATCATCCGGATCCAATGCTCAACCCAATAAAATTGTAAGCCCGTTATTATTATTATTATTGTTTAATTGATACAATTGTATTTAATATTATTATATTTATAGTTTTGTTTATGACGAAATTTCTATTTATATTGTATTATTGTTATTATTATTATTGTTCATTTATTGTGTGATTATTGCTTTTATGGTTATGTACCAATTGTAGCTTGCAATTAATTATTTTCTTTCTAAATTGATTAAAACCTTGCTTGTCTGTTATTACATGAAGTATTATAAGGTTGTAGGGTTGTCAAATTTGTTGAAAACCAATTTAGTGAAGGGGGCTAAAGGTGATGATGCTGTCTTGGTAATCCGAAGGAATGCATTTGGTTCTAACAACTACCCTCGAAAGAAAGGAACAAGTTTTTTGGTAAGTTTCGATGTATGTTGATCATTTGATGATTCTTTTTGAATTGGAGGCTATTTTACTGATGTCTTTGTTTTTTGTTGCCTTCAATAGATGTTTATCTGGGATGCTTGCAAGGATCTGACCTTGATTATTTTAATGGTAGCTGCTGTGGTTTCATTAGCACTAGGAATAAAATCTGAGGTGAGACTGGCTGAGAAAGTTATGAACAATTCCTTATTCTTGTTAGTAAAAAAAAGGTTCATAATCAATTTTCTGTTTCAGGGTATTAAAGAAGGATGGTATGATGGAGGAAGCATTGCTTTTGCAGTTTTTCTTGTTATTGCTGTTACATGTATTAATATTTTGTCTCGGTAAAGTTTACAGTGCATGAAAGAATTTATTTACATGTATTAGGTCTTCTTTTTCTCAATTTGCTATTTGATATAAACTTTATATAGTGTGTTTTATGTATCTAGTGAATCTCTCAATTGAAGGGCACATCACCCTCTTTTGTTTCTCCTCCATTTTTTGTAGCCATAACCGATTATAAGCAGTCTCTTCAGTTTGAAGATTTAAATGAGGATAAAAGAAACATACATTTGCAGGTTTATGTGTATTTTTTTGGCTCAGCTATACTTTTTGTTTATCGTCATTTTTTTAATCATATTTTTTAACCTGATGTTTTGATTTGTGCTTGAAAAGGTTATTAGAGATGGCAGAAGAGCTGAGATCTCCATATATGATGTCGTTGTAGGTGATGTTATACCTCTCAATATTGGTAACCAGGTAACTGAGTTTATCTTTTTACACTTTGGTTACCATACCTAATGATTGTGGTTGCTTCTAACTATTTAGTTCTTAACCGATTTATTCTAGGTCCCTGCCGATGGAATTTTGATCACCGGTCACTCTCTTGCAATTGATGAATCAAGTATGACCGGGGAGAGCAAGATTGTAAGTGTTTATTTCTATCACGCAGAGAAGCATAATTATCGCTCTCTTTTCCCAAGTTGACAATAATTTTCTTTTTCCAGGTCAATAAGCATTCTAAGGAACCTTTTTTGATGTCTGGATGTAAAGTTGCAGACAGAAGCGGCACTATGCTGGTAAAATTTTAAGTATCCTTTGTCCTTCCATTTTTGTAACAGTCTTGACTGAAATTGTCTTTTTCTGATTTATTTTTTCCTGTGTCCTTTCATCAGGTAACCTCGGTTGGTATTAATAATGAGTGGGGGCTTCTAATGGCTAGCATTTCAGAAAACACTGGTGAAGAAACACCTTTGCAGGTCTCCTTTTTTAAACCTGGTTTCATTTGTAGTTCCTTCTTCTTATGGTATGTTAACCTATGATTTCTCAATATAGGTACGTTTGAATGGCCTTTCTACCTTCATCGGTATTGCTGGACTCACTGTGGCTGTCGTCGTTCTAGTTGTGCTACTGGCCAGGTTGCAATATGTTTCTTTGCATGATTCAATAATTTTGTAGGTTAAATTGCAGACTTTCAATGGGAAATTTGTAATTTAAACTGTTTTTTTTAACTGCACATGTCTCTGAGATGGTAATATGTTTATGTATAGATATTTCATTGGCCACACTAAAAATCCAGATGGAAGTGTTCAATTTATTGCGGGAAAGACTAGGTTCGGTGATGCTATAAATGGAGTAGTTAAGATAGCCATTATTGCGGTATGAGCTAAATTCATGATCCATATATAGATAAATACTCATAATTTTCATGAGTTGAATTCAATTTCTGAGGTTATTGTGACTCCTTGAATATGAAGGTCACCATTGTAGTGGATGCAGTGCCTGAAGGACTCCCTTTAGCAGTTACCTTAATGTAAGTTTTACTAATTAAAATCTGAATTTCTAGTTTCAATTTTTTCTTACAACTTATTCTTGATGGATATATTGTAATTTTTAACATTAGTTCCATTGCATATTATGGATAATGTGTCATTCACTTCAATATGAATTTTACTTGTGATTATATGATGAAACTACTATCTATTCCATTCTTAGTAACTCTTCCAGAACTGTCACTATTTATGTCACCCTCTCGTCCCCACCTCTAATTTTCATTTTTTCTTTCAAATCTTATTTCTCCCTACTAACACCTTTTTCTGTCGATTATATTATAGACTTGCCTACTCAAGGAAAAAAATTATGGCAGATAAAGCTTTGGTATGCCAATTTTTGTCTGCGCTTTCATTGAATTTTGATTGCGAAGCTCCTTTTAATATAACACATTGAATGCAGGTGAGGCGGCTTTCTGCCTGTGAGACAATGGGATCAGCCACAACCATTTGCAGCGATAAGACTGGAACATTGACTATGAATCAGGTTTGTGAGGCACTATTTTAGCCTGATTAATAATTTAAATGTTTATTATAAGTTTCATAAACATGATGTTGGAGGGCCTTTTTTGACAATCTTTTGTACCAAATAGCATATCACAGAACAGTAGCGATTTGTCCAAATTCCGCGAAGCTATAGTTGCTGCTATTTAACAGCAATTAATTTATTGTGGCATGTCACTTCCTAGCTAATGTCAAGTAGGAACGTTTCAGTGTGCAAGTTTAGGGGTTAAGAATTTCAAATGACATGTCAACATGAATGACATCTTATTAAACTAACATTTATAGGCAACAGAACATGGTCTGGATGTTCATAAATAGGTGTTCATTTTTGGTGAATCTTTGAAGGAAGTAGTTCATTTCTGTTAGTTTTGATAGTGTTTCAGAATATTGTACCTGAATTCCTTGAGACAGATGTGGTTGACGAATGTGTTGGCGGGATGAAGATTATTCCTCCTCATGATAAGTCACAGGTCTCTCCTATTCTTCAGTCTTTTCTGTTTGAAGGTGTTGCACAGAACACTAATGGAAGTGTTTTTGTACCAGAGGTATGCTAAACCTGTTTTTCTTCACTCTGCCCCTACAATAATTTTCTGCTTAGTATTCTTCTAATTTTTTATGTATGTACAATTATGTTCTTTACACTTTACAGAGTGGCGATGGTGTTGAGGTTTCAGAAAAGGCAATTTTACACTAGAGAGTTCAGGTCTGTTTATAAACTTCGATTTTTTCCTTTGTTTCAAGGAGCTTTTTGTCCACAACTACTTAAGACTAATATTGTATTTAATCTCAGATCGGCATGGATTTTGAGGCTGCCAAATCAGAATCATCAATCATACATGTCATTCCATTCAACTCAGACAAAAAAAGAGGCGGAGTAGCGCTACAGACGGTAACAACTTGTTGGCATTTTATTTCAAACATGTAGAAGTTTTTCTTGTTCAAATTACCTGATATGTTATCCGGGAATTAATGTATTATACGGTGATATTCTACATTTTGTAAGAGTACTATTGTTAATGATTTTATACTTCCCTGCAGCCTGACGGTGAAATCCATATACATTGGAAAGGTGCTGCTGAGATAGTCCATGCCTTCTGCACTCGGTATTTTCATAAAAATGATCAGTTGGTGGATATGGATGAAGAGAAGGTTTGAGAAATAGTTACATATTAAGATCAATAGTTAAATAAGGGAATTGCTTTTTTCCACTAAAATTTTCCTGTTGGAAAGTTTCTATAACTGTTGAAGAATATGTAATTTCTGTGTATCCGTGTGAATATACTATTCTATCATTGCTATTATCTTAGTCTAGCTGTCAAAGCTCAGTTAGTTTTCAGTTAGTCAGAGGTGTGCACTGTATTTGCACATGCGGTAAGTAGGCTTCACTAATGAGTTATCCTATTTAGCCTCCTACTTCCTCTATATTTTTCCATTACATACATTTGTGAAGAAGAAAAGAAAGTGCTATATGAGATGTTCGGATGGCATTTTTTAATTGCTTTTGAATGATTTTGAATAATGTTCTTTTAAGTGAAAATTTCCTGGCTTGCAGATGACAATTTTTAAAACTCTTATTGAAGATATGGCTGCTGACAGTCTACGCTGTATTGCCATTGCGTATAGATTATTAGATGAAATGGAGAACATTCCAACCTGCGAAGAAAAACTTGCTCACTGGTCATTACCAGAGGATAATCTTGTTTTACTAGCTACTGTTGGTCTGAAGGTATGTATTTTCTCCAGAATTAATATTGTCCATTCATCATGCTTTCTCCAGTGTGTCTTGTTTAGAATCCATAATCATTCTTGTGGAATAACTCCTACGTTAATTATTATCAATTCAATATGTTTTAGTTTGTCTCAGGTCATTATGCATTGAAATGCAGGATCCTTGTCGACCTGGTGTCAAAGATGCAGTGCACCTTTGCCAAAAAGCCGGGGTTAAGGTGTTTAATATATGCTTTTGATGTTGAAAGTAATTTTTGTTCCCATTATGATGCTTAGGATAGCATGTTTCTAAGGCTAAGTTGCCAAGGTTTACCCATTGATGACTTCTATTTAGATATGTGTGTATTTTAAAAACCATAAGATGATTATTTTTGTTAAAAGAAATTTGTTTCCTAGAGATTAAAAATATTTGAGAAAACTTGTCCTGCAATTAATCTTTGCACAGTTCAATGGCAGTAACTATGCATCTCTAACCCTAGGTAAAAATGGTGACTGGTGACGATGTTAAAACTGCAAAAGCAATTGCTGTGGAATGTGGAATACTTGGTTCATTTGCTGATGCTACAGAGCCAAACATCATTGAAGGAAAAACATTCCGAGCCTTGTCAGATGGAGAAGAGAGAGAGAGAGAGAGAGAGAGAGAGAGAGAGAGAGAACAAATTGTTGAAAGGATATCGGTATAATCGAACTACTATAACAGATTTAGTCATATGTCATCGGCAAATGAGATGAATTGTCAAAACTTTGTAATAGGTTATGGGACGGTCGTCTCCATAGACAAACTTTTGCTTGTGCAAGCATTGAGGACGGATACTTATTAGTAGTATGAAATAAGACCTTTTTATTTTACGTTGTATTGGCTGTTATTGCTTTTCTTTCTCCATAAATACTACATGTGGATGGATTTGATCATTGGTTTCATTTAGTATTTTTGGTAGCCAGTTGTTAATATTTCAGTGGATGCATTATCATTTTATCTTGCATATTAAAAATCTAATAGGTTGATTACTATTAAAAATCTTGCATATTACTTGGATATATTCTTGTATTAGGCGTGTCTTAAACTGATATGACATCGACACTTATAATTGCGTTGAATTATATTACTTTTTTCAAAAAAATATCCGTGTCGACGACGTGTCGTGTTTGATGTTTGTGATTGTGTCCGTGCTTCATAGATTGATTATCATATGACTATATGAGATGCTTGAAGTGATTTGCTCGTAATATTAGTACCGTGTGTGTGATCTTTTTGATGCACTGCTTCAACGGACTTATTTTCCAAATGCCACCAACATTTTAGGAACCTGTATACCAAACAATTCAATTTTCTCCAACTTGTGTTGAGCACAAGTTGGTATCCTTAAATATCTATTTTGCTATATCTTCTATTTAATTATTTGTGAATATCATTCCATAAAGTATGATGCTTCTTTGAGATTGTATTTTGGTCAAAGCTTCTTCTTCTTTTATACAGCCAATGCGTGTTCACATAGATAACGGCCGTAGTTTTTTTTTTTTTCAATTTTAGAGTCTTCATGTTATTATATTTTTGTGTTGTGATTGCACTTCTGGTTATTTTTACTTCTTCAATCTTATTAAAGTATCTTTAATGGAAATATTTTAGAGGTTTCTTAATAATAAAATGTTAACTTGGCATTTCACATAAGATTTTGAGTATGATAGATTTTGTGGAAGTTGCTTATTTAACACATCTCACAAGTGAGTATCATAGCATTAATGTATTAATTTCATGCATTTAAAAGTGTAAAAATGAGGCAAATTATGAATTATGAAAGAGAGAGATAAATGATTTTGTGAGTTAAGCAAATTAAAGTTGATATCATCCATTGGAGTAAAAAATACATGAGTATCATAGTATTGAGTTGGCACACATGAGCCCACTTAAAATCAAAATATAAATATCTTAAAACTTTACCATTGGAGATGCTCTTAGGGGGGTTATTGAATTAGGATTTTGAGGGATTTTAATGGATTTTGAGGGATTTAATGGATTTTAAAAGTATCAAGATTTTTTTTTTTCAATGCTACAAAATCCGTTGTTATTCAATCAAGATTTTTAATCAAGATTTTTTTTTTGTATTATAATTTTCAAAAAATCCTGTGTTAAAAATCTTGATTGTAAAATATCTTTTAAAACAAGTCTCTCAAAATCAATATAATCCCACGAAGTTTTTAAAATCTTCAAGATATTTTTTGTCAAAATAATCCCTCAAAATCCCTCGAAATCTCAATCCAATAACCTCCCTTAGAGTATCTCCAATAGAAGTATCTAAGTGTGTCAAAAAAAAATATAGAAATATCTAAGAAAGTTTCATAAGTTAATGACGCGTACCTTAATTTTTTTTAAATATTGGAGTACCATGATATGGCATAGAGAGTATAAAAAATGATGATAATGTACCTTAATTTAATATCACATTTATGATTTAGAAAAAATTAAAAAATAAATATAAAAGGGATCATTTGTTATTAATTGTACAATATCTAAAGTGGTATTACCATTGGAACAAACTATGTATGAATTGCAGACACAAGTTATGGTGCATAAGTCATATGTTTATGAACTGTGCATAAACACCCCATATTGCTTAGCGCCCCCCTCAAATTTCTAGTGCACCTTCCAAATTTCTAGTGTACCCCCCAAATTATTTAGTGCACTTCCAAATTTTGAGGGGTGCATTAGAAATTTGAGAGGTGCACTAAGTAAATTGAGAGGTGTACTAAGCAATTTGGGGATGCATTAAGCAATTTTCATTACTTATGCACGGGCATAAAGAAAAAACTTATGCACCATAACCACTCCATGAATTGCATAACTATTACTTAAATGACATTATAGAGACCCTTTATTAGACTTAACAAACACTCCACCCTTTATTAGTAATGTATGATACCCAAAACGGTACTATCACTATTGGAGATGTTCTTATTTTTCAACAATGTACTCTGTCGATTTAATTTGTTTGTCAAAAAAATTAAATTGATTAGACTTTTTTTAATCAAGATTAATTTTAATTATATAGATAATTGAATTGTGTTAATAGTCGACTTATCAATTTTGGTTTCGACGACAAACTATTAGGTGACTTATTTTTTTCCACGTAAATTTTTGCTACCTACAAACTACATCTTCTTTCTTCTTCTTCTTCTTCTTCTTCTTAATTAACTATATATGTTGAGGGTTGTGTCTACAGTTTGCATTTGTTTGTATCAAAGTTAAAATTGAAAAACCGAAGAGGTATTAAGTAATGTCTATGACATATGTATGGTCCAACACCAACTTCCTCATGGTGTATGTTTATTCAAAGAGAAACGATAACAAGGGTTTTTAAATATTCTTTAAGAGTACTTTAAGAATAAGCGCAGTGTTGGCTCAATAAATAAGGCCTAAAGCAAAATGTTAAAACGACGTTTTTTTTCTAAAAAAGTTATAAAAAATATTCATTTAAAACGAGGTTTTCCAAAAGAAAAAAGAGAATTGAATTGAGTTGTATTTAATTTCTTTTTCTTAAAATGAGGCCATAATTTTATTTAAGAGGCCTTTTTTTTTACCACGACACTATAGGTTATTGAAATTATTATTTATTGGTGCCTTTTTTATTAATAAAAAATTTATTTTTTGGAGATACTAAAGTAAAGAGTTGGGTGACTTGACCTTTAAACTGACTCTGAATAAACATATGCGCGGGGTGTGCATCTATTTTGTCTTTTACATTACATGCCATATTTTTTCTTGGCACCCTTAAAATTATATCATGGCCTTGCCCATATATACAAACTAAATACGCAAGATCTTGATTGAATAATTGTTTCCTTAATTTCCTTTAAACAAAAGAACTCATAAGTTGAACATGAAATTAAATCATACTACTTAGAAGGAAGACACAAGATAAAAAATGAAAAAAAAATATAATGTTAATGTCTTAATGATAATCTTGCTGTTGTGGTTATTAATTTACTTCTAACTCATGTGTGTGTATAATCAAGATCAGAAGTGTTATTAATGTAATATGTTCAACAGTGTCGTTGCGAATATTTTAGAAGTTTCGGAAAAATAATTAATATGGACCCCTAAAGATTATATTCTAAACTCAATATTATTTCTCCCATGGTTATTTTTGTATGTTGGTTATCTCCTCTATTTTTTCTTTTCTTGTGATCTCAGACTCAATATTATTTCTTCCATGGTTATTTTTGTTCATTATAAATAACATTGGAATGATGGTAATCTCTTATTCTTTTGTTCCAGATCTGGCTTAAGTACCAGGATAACTATTCTTAACCGATTAAATTCGATCTATAAACCCGTCACGCGACTAAACCGTGCAAGAGATTGGTTGGGGATGGGTGACAAATTTCTTTCATTGGTTATTTTTGGTTTTGACTTTTTCGGCCCGATACCGCCCCGTGCACAGCCCTAGCTATAAGCCAATTCACAATAAGCTAAGGCGCTATTTCACAAATGCTAAAATTTGAGCTTATAATTTTTTTTGTTGACACAATTTGAGCTTATGACTTATAAGCTCATTATTTTGGATTATACATACATCTTTCAATTGATGTTTTGCCAAATTTTCTACAAGTAGGGTATGTTTGATATGTTAACAAAATAAAGGATTAGACATGACAACTTTAGTTGTACTGTGTTTGATTTTGAAAATGTTCTTGGGGCTGAACAAATTGGGGGTCAAATGACTGGACAAAAACATATTTTCTTGTTCCCAAACCACGAGACAACTTTTTGTCTTCGGCACAAGTTTAAAACACCAAATTAATATTTTTTTTCCATCAAACATCTTTGTTCAACACCATAAACATTTGTCATGTATTTTTCTGTCTTATACTATTCTATAATGTTCTGTCTTCCAAAGTTAAGACCAATTTTGGAGGCTCGGGAGTAATTTGGGCCGAATTGGGCCGCCAGGTAAGCCAGCCCAATTTGCTTGATATATATATACTTGTTTACTTCGTTTTGTTATATGTATTTGCACTCACTTCGTATCTCATGATCGATCTTATTACTACGCGTTTCATTCTCCGCTCTAGGTTTGGTGTTTCCTTCGTTTTCATTTCTACTTCATACTTTCATAATTTATTTAACCCTTCAAATTCAATTTATCTCTTGTTGTTTGTTTGTGCATATTAAATTCTGTTTTTATTTAAACCGGTTGCTTAATTTAGGGTTTCAATTGGGGCTATTTTGAGAGTGTTTTTCATGAAATTAAACCACCAATCTGGATGAGTTTGTGTTATCTTTTGGAAGTTGAAGGAGTCTCTCCACAATTTCACTCATGGTTGCTTGTATATATTCTGTTTTTTTAATTTAGGGTTTCAATTTTTGAGTATGCTTTTCATGAAGTCATTAAACCATCAATCGATGTAACTGAATGAATTTGTGTTCTCTTTTGGAAGTTGAAGGAATCTCTCCACAATGGTCATCAAATCAACAAAGAAATAAAAAAAGAATTCAATAAAGAAATACAGTATGTAACTCTTTAATTTTATCAACTCATTCTATGTATATATGTTGTATTAATATGATACACTTAACCCTTTCTGTTATGTTATGATTATTTATATTTTTTACTTTTGAAACATATGATTTTGGTTATGTTATGTTTCTATTTCATTCTCTATATATTATCTTCATTGTATTTGCTTATGTTTATGATTTTTGGCAAACTCGAATTGAAGTTTATATGATGTTATATTAAACAGGAAAGCCGAGGCCCCTTGATAAATTAGAAAGACAAATTGCTGAGATTAGGGTGAGCCATTATATACCCCGACACTTATACTCGGAGTACTGTGCTGAATCGGCTGCGGCTGCAAGGGATCTTAATGAGTGGATGCCCGGAGATCCAAGCAGATTTGATAGGTTCTTTGTAGAAGATGTTGACAATGCCGCCACCGAGTTGGAGAGGGAAAAGCCCACCATATCCCAAGCCAAATGGAATGAGATATTTGGCAAGGTAGATGCTGCTGATTTCAGGAAGAAGGAAAAGCGCAAGGCTTATAGAAGAGGGAGACGTGTTCCCAAAGAATCACAACTCCCATAACCCAAGCCAAATAGGATGAGATCTGTAGGAAATTCGATTGGATGCTGCCTCTTTCAGGAAGAAGAAAACTACAGGTTGTGTTCCCAAAGAACCACCATTTAATACTGTGTGTGTTATGTCTGATGTTTTTAGCCAAATAATTGTCTTGTCTGTGTTGGAACTTGCCTCTATGGTGTAGAATTTCTATTTTCTGAACGTTGAACAATGACTGCATGTTTCTTATTGTTAATATTCAATGAGTTTAATTGTTATGCACTGACGGTGTAAACTTTTTTTACACATACATCCAATCAAAACACAAGGAATTGCCACTTTTATAGGTTAGTTCCTAAAAAATCTCCATAAATGCTTACATGGCGTGATTTAATTGGATGCATGTGTAAAATAATTTTACATTGTCGGTGCATATAAATTAAATTCATATTCAATATTATAAACTAGTTTTGGATTTACATTAAATTATTGTCATCTTGACAATCAATTTACACATTGACCCCCTAGAGTAGTAGAACATTTGTTTCTTTGCATCATTTGTTTTTATATGTCCTGTTTTTAGATGTCCTGGTTGATTCCCTATTAGGCTATTACTTTTTCTATTAGAGGAATGCTAAGGACAGTCTCTAACACCCTCCTTAAGTCACTATAAATACAATTGGCACTCATTGGTGGTCTTATCTTTGTTAATGGGATATCAAAATTGGTCCCTCAAAATTTGTAGCCTTCTATTAATGCCATGGAAGTCAGGCTGTCTGTAAAGTTATTCATTGAATTACATCCGAATAGCATAAGTTTAATTTTGAGATAAATTTTGCATTTGTTGAATATGGAATTCTTATGGTTGAATTATGGATTTTATATATATATAATGGAGGGTCTAAGCTCATAAAATAAACTAAGAAAGATTACAACAGAATCCATCCATTAGAGAGTAGCTACTCCTAAATTGCCAACTAAAAGAAAATTATTAACTTGAATCGGACACGATTCATAAAACATCATAGTATGAACCAATATGTTTGCTAACACATTTGCAGATTGGTTTGCCTCACGATATTCATGAAAATCTCTACCTCCCAATCCAACTCTAAATTCCGAATCTTTCTCACTAAAGAACGACTAGTAATACAACATTTCCCTTTTGATCACTTGTGAGACCGTCATAAGGTCCACATGAAACTCCACTCTATTAAAGCCTATTAAAGCCTGATCTTCTAGCATGACCAATCCTCTAGAACTTCCCCACAACTCTGCTACATATATATGCACTACAAGCACCATTAAATTTAGCAAAACCTCCAAGTCACTCACCATATCACTACCCCTTAACACCACCACAACACAACCAGCACATGTTCCCACCTTTGAAGCACTATTAGTGTTCAATCTCACTCAACCTTGCTTTGGTGGAATCCACTTGACATAAATAAGACAGTTCCTTGACATTATCAGTTTTCATTTTTGATACATTCTCAGATTGTTGATATTCATGAAACCTTTGCACAGGGAAGGAACCAGAAAAATTTGTTAAGGGGGGCGAAAATAACTCATGTATTGTAAAGTCTTTTTTTTTTTTGTTGGTTCAAAATCATAAATTTACAATACTGTATTTATTTTTCAAGAAAATTAGATCAACATGTAATTGGAGGTTTGGCCTGTAAGTAACTAAATTCTTATTAGAAATTTTATAAGTCAAGAAGTGAATTGGAATGCTAGATTGGTACGATTTTAGTTGAAACTCGTTAATTATACTGACCAGATGAAATTGTGTTCGATGGTTAATAAATATCATTTAAAAATAATTTTTTTGATAAAACTCAGAGTCTCATTGTTATATATATTAATTAATATTTGTTATTGCTTCTTATATTATTTACTGTTAAAAAAATAATTATTGTTTTTTTTTAATTAATCATTCAATTCTTAAAAAAATGTGCTTTGATAATTTAGAGTTCCATTAAGTAAAAATTAACTAAGAATATATTGTTTCCTTCAAAAAAATAAAATAAGAATTGTTCCATATATAGAGCTACAAATAAAATAAATTTCTAAATCATATCTTCTTAAAATAACAAACTAATCCTATAAATTTTAAACAAATAATAAATATTCTAAACATAAATATAAATCTTAGATCTAATATTATTTTATTTTGAATATAAATCTAAACTATATTCGATATTTAGGCATATTATTCTCAACAGTGTTCTCTTTTGCAAGTTGAAGGAGTTTCTCCACAATGGTCATCAAATCAAATAAGAGTTCAAGAAAGAAATCAAAAAAGAAATACAGTACGTAACTCTTTAATTTTATCAACTCATTCTACGTAGTACTCCCTCCGTCCCAAAATGTAAGAGACAAAATAAAAATCACACTTATTAAGAAAAAGTAAAATATAATGATTAGATGTAAGCTTTTTAATAAAAAGGTTACTTGAAAATATGTATAAACAATTTTGATTGGTTATTGATTATGGAAAAGGTAAGAGAGAGTGAACTTTTCTTGGAAATGTAAAAGTTTGTGTTCTTTCTCTTACATTTTGGGACAAAAAAATTTGATTTTTTTCTCTTACATTTTGAGACGGAGGGAGTATTTACTCACCGTTAAGATTTTTGGCAAACTCAAAGCATCAACAAAGTCTTTTGCGCCTTTTAAGTTTCACAAATTTTAATTTTGTATTACCAATCTGCAAACCTACAGTTGTTACCCATGCCCCGACACTTATACTCGGAGTACTATGCTGAATTGCGTGCGGCTGCAAAGGATCATGAGGAGGGGAAGCCGGTAAATCCAAGCAGATTTGATGAGTTCTTTAAAGATGTTGAGCCTACCACCACCGAGTTGGAGAGGGAAAAACCCACCATATCCCAAGCCAAATGGGATGAGATATTTGGCAAGATGGATGCTGCTGATTTGAAGAAAAAGAAGAAGAAGGAAAAGCACAAGGCTTATAAAAGGAGGAGACGTGTTCCCAAAGAATCGCGACTCCCATAACCCAAGTCAAATGGAATGAGATCTGTGGCAAATTGGATTAGGATGCTGCCTCTTTGAGGAAGAAGAAAAACTACAAGGCTTATAAAAGAATCATCATTCAATACTGTGTGTGTGTAATGTCTGGTATTTTTGGCCAAATAATTGTCTTGTCTGTGTTGGAACTTGCCTCTGTGGTGTAGAATTACTATTTTCTGCATGTTTTTCTTATTGAAGAACAATTTTTGCATGTTTCTTATTGTTAATATTCAATATTATAAACTAGCTTTGCATTTATATTAAATTATATTGTCATCTTGAATCCATCATTGTGGTTTGTGGGTCTACAATCAATTTACGCAATGATCCCCGTAGAACATTTGTTTCTTGATTTTAGATGTCTTGATATATATATATATATATATAAATAAATAAGTGAATGTGTCTGAGTTTGAATATTGGTCCCTGCATTACGGTTGAATCAAGTTCACAAGACTGAAAGTTAAGCTACTGGTGAGGTTATATTCATTGAATTACGTGCGAATAGCATAAGTTTAATCGAAAATAAAATTTGCATTGTTGGTTACCGTATCTTCTAGACAATTTATTTAATACATGGTATAACATTGAATTTTGTTTATATAGGGTAGCGCTATCCAACTATGTAATTTGGGTATTTACATGTACACACTAGCATATGGTTGTTAAAATCACAAGTTAACACGTAAAATTGTCTAATTTTAATTTGGTTCATAACTCATTTTGTATAAAACGGTTTCATAACTCATTTCAGGTTCTATTTCCCAAAGTATGGGAGCGCGTTATGGGTGGATGTTTGGTTCTAGTCTATCGTATGGTCCATGGTATTTCGGGTTCTATTTCTTGAACTCTAGTTCGGGAAATATATCACGAAGTGTGCACGCGCGCCATGGGGTGATCTGATTAGATATGTCTATGCTTCGGGTCGTAGGTCATGAAACCCATTTCAGGTTCTATTTCCCGAAATCATTTTATTGCCCAAATTCAGGGGTATTTTGGAGTTTTAGGGGGTTATAGAGAAATGAGGAGGGGGCAAAAGAGAAATTTTCTTACAATCAAGATTTTTAACACAAGGTTTTAATGAATTTATAACAAATACTTTTTAGATTTTGAACTACTTCATAGATTTTTAAGATTTCAAATAACTCAATACTACCTCCGTTCCTTTTTACTTGTCGTTTTAGAAAAAAAGACCAAAATAGAAGGGGTATATTTTTGCACCTTATTTTCCTAGTATGCTTTTTTTTTAAATATATCATATTTTTAATCCACCAATAAATTTCTTCTTTTTCACAAATATTATCTATTTTCAAAAAAATTGTAACAAACTTTTTTAAAAACAAACAAAATTTGTATACAATAAAAACGATTTTATTGTTTCAATAAAAATAATTATACAAAATTTAGTCAATAAAATAAAATAAGAAAAATGATATAATAGGAAAAATATAACCTAAATTGCTAAAACGACAAGTAAAAAGGAACAAATATTTTTTTCTAAAATGACAAGTAAAAAGGAACGGAGGTAGTAAAAATTAAAGGATTAAGACAAAAAAAAGCAACAAAAAATTTCAATATTTTAATGACAGAGAAAATATTTCTAATTTTTTTTAACAAAGTGATTATAACTTCATATTCTCCTTTGTATGTTGCGTCAAAAATTATTCTCCTTTGTATGCAGTATTTCTCCACGATATTTGAACATATACTACGCCTCTAGAATATATGTTGAACAAAGAAATCAATCAAAAGACTACCTAATAATAAAAATAACTCACAATAATAATAACAACAATACAATAGTATCAATAAAAAGAAAACAGGTAAAAAATGAATCAACGTAAAAAAGGAGAGAATAGTTTTTTATTTACAAGGAGAGAATAATTGACCGTATAATGTTACATATAAGCTAGATGAAGAAAATTTTATTTGGTAAATAGGCAACATATGGATAAATAGAAATGTTGCAACGTTGATAATAAAATAGGGATTAGTTTTTTTTTTTTGACAAAAAAATAGGGATTAGTTGAAATATGTATTATACGTATTAGAGATTGGAGAGTGATTACGTTGAGAAGATAGGTATTAGGGATTGGAGAGTGATTTTTCAAGTGAGAGTAAAGGAGGAGGTTAGAGCAAAAGATTAATAATTAGAAGTAAAAGGAAGTTAATCACCAGAAAAGGAAAAAATAAGAAGCAAAAGAAAGTTTTGGAGATTTTTGAAAAAGTCTTTGGGTTTTGAGTGAGATTGTTGAAATGGTTAACTATGTGTATTTTCAACTATACACAGTCTCACAAAATCCATACCACAAACAAATCCATTAAAATCTATATATTTTTTGAATACCAAGAGACATTTTATACGAGACATTTTACACAGTAAGTCTTAGAAATCTTGATTGAATACCAACAGATTTCGCCGCCTTGAAAAAACAATCTTAATTATCATGATTGAATACCATAAGATTTATTTAAATCTTATAAAAATCTTGATTAAATACCACAAGACTATTTTATCAATAAAAAGTCTTTTAAAATCCTTTGAAATCCCTATCCAATAGTATGAAAATTGAGTTAATTTTATAGTATTTTTTTTTTTTTTGCTTGTAAATTTGTGTAAATATCAATTTTGAACAAATTAACTAGTGTATATAGCCCCTAACACGAACCACAATTATCAAAATGGCAAGTATTATGGCCTCGTCGTCTGCATAATCAGCAAAAATTGGGATATAGTAGCTTGTTTGTTCATAAGGGTTGCCATGCAACCCATCCTTACTCTAGTATTGTTCATCATACTATTGGAGAGTTTCAATTCTACTTATTGATCTTATACACAAGTGTTTAACAACTGTACTAAAAGAGTACTTAGATGTTTAGATTTGCTCATGTTTTTAGAACTTGAATCTTTCATTTTAAATGTTGAGTAACATATTTTTTAATTTGACATGTATAGTAAATAGTTTAACGTCCTTTCGGGGACATCCGATAAAATTGAAACAATATAGAGAAGAAATAGTTTGAGATTATTTATATATTATTTATTATTTAACTATACTTCTTCCCAGGGACGGATCCAGACGTTGCGTATTGGTGTGGCTAAATTTTATAGTAAATTTTTTGCTTAATTACATATTTGATCCCAAACATTTATTTTAGATTTAATTTTAGTCTCAAACGTTTTAAAAGTTTTATATTAGTCTCAAACGTTTATTTTGAGTTTCAATTTGATCATTTTTGTTAATTTTGTCCACATATCCAAGTTTTCAAATGTCCACGTGTCTGTTCACATGGGACAAGGTTGACAGAAATGAACAAATTAAAATTTAAAATAAACGTTTGAGATCAATATGAAACTTTCAAAACGTTTTGAGACTAAAAATAAAATTTAAAATAAACGTTAGACATGAAATTAAGCCTAAATTATTTTTACAGAGAGTGGACTTTTATTTTTTCTTTCTTTCTTACAATAGGTGAGTTATATATGTCATCACTCTCATCAGATTTGTAACAAAAACAAGAAATATGTAACAAAAAGTAAATGGGCCATCGGGTCAAAGTATGTAATAAAGTCCAGCTATTATTTTCCTTCTTCTTCAACCTAGTAAGCAGCCGAATAACAGAACAACAACCAGAGAAACATCATTGTGAGGATGTCATGTGAAGGGTAATACATATGTATATAAAAAAAGGAAAAATTCTGGTGTGGCTAAAGCCACACCATGCCTCAACGTGGATCCGTCCATGCTTCTTCCTCAAAAAAAATCTAAGGACTAAATATCAAAAGTTGACTAATAGTGTAAATATTTTACACTAATATTGTATTCAAACTAATTTCTGTATATAAATATATTGACTAAAAATCTCAAACACAATTTGGAAAATTATGTAAACACTTGTACAGACTATCATAGTACAATTCACATTTAAATTTTGAAATAACCTCAATCAACATGTACATTTTCACTTGCCTATATAGATAGTCTTAGTTGAAGCAAGCAAGTGTTGTTCATAAACAGTTTCTGTAAGTATGGTGTAATAGCATACAACCATCCAATTTGTGCGCATCATGCATGCAGAGGATAAGGAAGATATACGAGACTATTGGTTCAAAATCCACGGATAGCTAAAAATAAAAAACCATCCTAACAGAAATAACCATTCATTTACAATTGTAGTTAAAAATCAATTATAAAATCAAAGCTGGCCTGTGACAAAAGCAACAACATTTAGGTAAAACTAGTTCTCAAATCAACAGTGTGGCTGCATTCTCATCTAACAAAAGGTATGAGTAAGTACTCTGCATAAAACAGCTGCAGTGAGAAACAAGATATCAGTACAAGCTCATGTTCTACTTTATATGTGAAAAAGACAAATTTAGTGCAAACAACTTGAAAAAAAATCAGGTCTCTTTGTGTCCTACAGTCTGAACAGTGCTGAATGGTTTACCAGAATATAAAATTAGGCCAATAAATAACCAACTTCATCAGTTTACTCATAGAAATTCATGTTCATAAAAACAATTTCAATGATAAACAGATAGCCATTTCTTTTGAATTACAATATTGATAATGAACTCAAATGATAAACATTAAGCGATTACCTTCCAGATAAACATGTAGAAGGATGTTATGGAATCTTTGCTTCTTAAATCTACTGATTTGGCACGATAGAAAAGAACTGAAGCAAGTACAGCATGTCCCAGACCCTAACACATTGGCAAAGAATAAAGTTTAAACAAGTTTGCACTCGCATAACATTGATCTGTAAATAATAGAGACCTATGCTTTATCTTGAAAGAATGCCTCCTATAAAGATTAATTTTTACCTTTGACACAAATACCAAGATTATATAGTTGGGTTGGAATGTTCTGTGCAACGGAAACAGCTTTTCTAAAAATATATTTCCTTTGTCGTATTGCATCGTTAGCGAACATTAGCATTTCAAAATATACTTTTTATAAGGGAACCATCAATTTTTATTTTATTTTATTATACGGATTTATATCAAAATAATATTTTTAAAAGTTGCCCCCAGTTAGCGGACATATGTTTCTTCTTCTGTATTAATGGAATGGACTCACTATTCTAGAACTTGTTGAAAATTATGATTTATAGTTTTATTCTTTCAGGTTCAAAGGAGGCGAAAGGAATACTCAATAATACAATTGTAAGTAGTGGTATTAATGTGAAGGATGTGTTACAAAAGATAAAGTACTGTTTATTTTAATACTAGACTGCTATTTCCAATAAAAAAACAAATTACAATCTCTAAGGAATAAAAAATCAATCCTAAGAGATAATCTAAATTACCTAAGATACAGCACACCTAATCAAGTATATGTGAAAGTAACAAACATATTACCGTTGCTTATCAGAAAAGGAGAAAAAGAAACAAGCATATTACCGTGACAATTTTACTCCATAGGCAAGAGGATGTTGCTCCCACAACAAGGGCAACTCCATAAGCCAATTGAAGAAGGGAAACACAAATCCAGAATACCTGAGAGAGATTAGTTAGGGACAACCATGGGATACATGAGGGCATAATCAACTATGTTGAGATGCTGCATTTGAAGAACATACCGGCTTCTGACCTAAACGTACTGAAAAAGATTGGATGCCGAATATTTTATCTCCTTCGATATCGGGTATATCCTATATAAAATTTAGTAAAAAGGTGTGTTACGTACACATATTGAACCAAAAGTTTGATGTTGTGAACAATCGCATAAATAAAGAAACTAGAAGCCTTTACCTTGAACAATGCTATAACTACAGAGAAGAAGCTCATGAATGCAGTTGCAAAGATCAGTGGTCTTGAAAAGATAGCTGGCCTCTTGAACACAAAAGTCTGGTCATAGTTACATTTATTAGCAACCAAAAATATCGGACTTCATAGATAGATTTGATGGATGCAAAGTTATGCCATACTAGTCTGATACTATGCTGTTCATAATACCATTGTTAAAATACATATGTACTTTTTCCCTTTCATCTCTCGCACTTTAATTAATACTACTCCGGTCTCATATATAAGCAAAATTGATTTTTTAGATTCATTGAAAAAATAATGTATTTGATCTATATTATAGTCCAGATACATTACTTTTTGAATGAATCTAAAAAGTGATTTGTTGCTTATATATGAGACTAGAGGGAGTACTGTTGAAGGGTTATTAGAGAATGTACATTATTGACAAATTAAAAAATTACTCTTAATTTTTGTGCTTTTGCAACACAGTCTATATAGGGATGGAAGTAGTGATAAATCAAGATAGTGGTTTCAAATAGTTGGGCATGAATTGAAAGTATACAAGTTAATGCATGTTCATCTAGGACTAGGACTAGGAGTATCCAAAAAGCGCAATAAACTATATTATATAACCTGAATGTGAAGGAAAAATGCAAGTTGAACTATAACTGCACGAACAGAAAGAATGCACATTGCAGCGAGTACTGCAAATCTCTTCCATCTCAACAGGGGCACCTGAAAATTTTAGGCTTTCTTTTTTAATGCCTTTCTTAGAGATATAAGTGGATGTGTATATTGCTCATGCTACAAGCCCAAAGGGCTTTCATGGGTGAAGGAGCATATCAAAGAAGTAAATAAAATCATTCTTGTGACTTTGCCTAATAAGCTCAAACATGGTAAGAGTAAAACTTGTATCAGATAGTACATGTGGCAATAACTTGAGAAGTGTTCAATAATCAGTAAAATCACTTAAATTTTTTTATTTGAACAAAATATTTGTCCTATTAATACAATAAGAATTTACAACTTAAACTAATTGTTCTATTGCTTATATAATCTCAGTTTATGATTAACATTGAACATTCTATTGTTACACAACATTAGCTATTGCTTCCCACATTTATCTGAAATAGTTTTCTTCATACAAGGAAAAATAAAAGAAATGGATGTATTTGACATTTGTCACCATGACATCTAGCAATTCAAGTACTGTGTTGAGTCCTGAACAAGTATGTTACTGCTTATGTCAATTTTAATAAATGAAGACATTATATCATAATTTTACATATGTATGAAAGTAGACAGAAAGTTTAGATGCAGTAAAAAAACTCACATTGATTGAATAAGCCGTCCCAAGCACAAAACTGATGAAAAGAGCCCAAAACAATGGCCATGAACCCACAATCCAGCCAAGCCAAAAACTCTGTAAAAGAGATAAAATAGTAAGTCTCCTTCTACTCCAACAGTATAGCTCATCTTACAAAATATCACTGAAAAATGGGATGAATCTGTATGGCACCAGAATCGCAGAAGATACAACAATAATGACACCGGTTGAAATGGAATATTCTCCAGATGCCAATGGAAGATATGGTTTGTTAATCTGCAATAAAAACATGCAGCACAGATCATGACACCATATGGTAGTTGCTTATCCAACCAAAAAGACACCTGTGGTAGTTGCTCACAAGTCACAAAAAATTGTAAGCTATAAAAGGATGTGTGTTTTCTGGTTGATAAATCAATATATAAACCATAGTTTGGTTGTAAAAATCATATATGGTAGTTGCTTATCCAAAAAAAAAAAGTACACACATGGTAGTTGCTTATCCAAAAAAAATCATAAGCTATAAAAAGATGCATGTTTTCTGGCCCACGTAATCAGAGGCTACAATAATCGGAGAAGCTTGATAAATCAATATATAAACCATAGTTTGGTTGTAAAAGTCATATATGGTAGTTTGCTTATCCAAAAAAGAATACACATATGGTAGTTGCTTATCCAAAAAAAATCATAAGCTATAAAAAGATGCATGTTTTCTGGCCCACGTAAACAGAGGCTACAATAATTGGAGAAGCTTGATAAATCAATATGAAAACCAGAGATTGGTTGTAAGAATCATATGGTAGTTGCTTATCTAAAATATATGGTAGTTGCTCAGAAAAAATTGTAAGCTATAAAAGAAAAGGATGCATGTTTTCTGGATCACGTAATCAGAGGCTACAATAATTAGAAAAGCTTGATAAATCATATAGACTGCTCAAATTGTTGCTTATGAACAAATACTCTGGCATACACATAGTTTGTGTATGTTTTTGAATATCTGTCGATACTTTTGCATTAAAGTTGAAAGAAAAGTAAAAGAAATAAGGAAACACTTGGTTTACTTCTTCTGGGTGACGCACGAATACAGTATTCTATTGTAGAATTGAACCTTTTTGATATTATACTAATGGAATCTTACTCTAAACCTACTTTAGTCTCAAATAATATTGAATCATGATTTAATTCTTTTTTAAAGTTAATTATGGAAGTTGTATTTGGTGAGTCAAATTCACGCTTTCACAGTGTATCTATTTCGACATTAATAAGGCATCAGACCCTAGAAAAATTATCGATCCTATCCGACTTTGGATAGGCTAGACAGCTTCTCTGCCTACATAATATTTTTAATACTGGAAAATTCAGAAACCCAAAGGACGCAAAATCAATATATTGAAGATCTCTCTGATTGTTTATTTCTAATAGTAAGTTTCATACCTTGTCTATTTCAACATCAGACAACTGATTCAAACCTACAATATAAATATTCATAAACAAGGCAGCTACTACAGCCTGAAACGTAATAAAATAAAAAGTAATGAAGTTAGGGGCAAGGGAGCAATAATATATTTAAAGTTTAACCTTTAAAGAGAAATAACGATTTGGGGTCTCACCTCCAACACACCTGTAAAAAATAGTGGGGATATATCTGATAATTTGTCCACTGCAAGGAGTGACACAGAAACTATGCTTAATGCCTGACAAAACATAGATATAGTCAGCCCTGTGGTAACATTCAGAATATTCCAATTATTCACATAAGTGATTTGTAAAAAATGAATTGTATTAAGTATTTGAGAATTTGTTCTGAGAAGAAATCTGGAAGGATAAAAAAAAACTTAACTGTGCCAATAACTGTGTGTGGCCTGGAAAACCTGTAGAAAGCATCCAGCAAATTTTTGACAGCATCCAAAAAGTTTTTTGGATCAAAAGCAGGATGTTCAGATTCAAAAGATTGTTCAGGCGCCGCTTTCACAACAAATTTCCTACCGCATTCTAGATTTGTAGACTGCCCTTCAACGCCTTTGCAATAATGACTTAAACTTGGCTGCCCGAACCTCAAAATATTATACTCATTTTGAATGGTTCTTTTGTGCCTTGAAACTTTGGGTGCACAAGAACCTAGAGCTCCAAATTTCAATCGTTAGCATCAGAGACCATGTAGAAGAAAAAAAATCTTGTTTAAAATGAATCTGAGCTAAAAAAAATCTGCAAAGGAGGAACTTTACGATCAAAATCTAAACTTGTGGAAAGTGGGCCTCAAATAGGCTTTGGCATGCTGCAAAGGGGAGAGCCGAGAGTGGCAATATGGTTGTATTATTCAACTCTATGTGGTATATTGTTTTGTCCTAATATCAAGGATTGCCTTGGTTTCATGTTCCATCAAGGCCCCAACAAAGTTTATATGCTATATGCATGTTCATTATTATCAAATATCAACTGATAACATAATGATTTGAATCATCACCACAATTGCAAAGTTAGGATTAGCAACATTCACAAAATCTTCCCTTTTAGGGGAAGATTTTTAAAGCACCCAAACCCAGTAGTAATCAACATTTCAACATTACCTATTACCTTTTCTTTTTTTTTTTTTTTTGGTTTTCACTACAAGTTTTATCTGGTTCGGGGGTCAGCTCTAGCATCAAGTAGTTCCAGCCCCCTCCCGATCGCAATTGCGGGAGATCGAACCGTAGTCCTCCCTACAAAGTTCAGTGTCAATCACCACTGAACCAACTAATGATTGGTTACATTACCTGTTACTTTACTTCACTATACTAATTGAAAAATAAATTATTCTTCATTCAATTTATCAGATTTCAAAATCAATGATTTCCCTAAAAATTACTACATGTCAGTATAATAGTAATTATAAAGTCAAAGTACAAGGGTAATTTATGACCCCTTTTTCCCAAAGCAATTCCATTTCAAAGATTGAACCAACACATATAAAACATTTTACATAGCAAATGAATACAACAGCAACAACAACAACAACAACAACAACAAAAGGGTAATAAAAAAAAAAGAGTGAAAAATAATAATGTAAGACATACTTGTAATTGAATAGTAATTATTTGCACAATGTTTACTCCGCCGCAGATTCCTACCTGCAACTTGCAACAGTTCAATTTTTAGTCAGCGGATATTTTATTATTATTTAATAATATATAAAAAAAAAGGAAGAAAATGAAAAAAGAAAATAGAGTGAAATAGATGAAATCAAAGAAGGTTTTTGATACACATACTAGTGTTAGTGGTGGTGAATGAATATGAGTATAACTTAGGAAAAGATCCAACAAGTAATGAATCCATGGAAACTGAGTACACACTTCACTCTTCAGCAATGAATGGCATGGCATGCATTCACCTACTACCTGCGAAATATGAAAACAAAATTTGTTTGATTCAGCATTCAACGAAAAATGGTGTCGTTGTCGATTCAAGTTACAGACAAAAAAAAAAAATTACAAAAGCTAAGCTGCAACAGGTGTCATCGGAATTCGGAAATGATACTCAGGAGATTCGGTAACAACTAACAAGAGTATTTTAGCTGTGTGCTCTAAAATCAGTAATCTCTCTATACCTTTGCCTTTGAAAAAAACTACTCAGTCTTTTTGTTTTTTACTTTTCTTACAAAACTACTCTCATAGTCTCGTACTACTTTAGTAAAGTTTAGCCCCTTTTTATAAACACACATTTCTATAGAAAATGAATTTTGTCCATAAATTGTTAAAAAAATATAATAGACGTTTGTTTTAGATTTTTTAAACAATAATTTTTGTATTTACTAAGTACTGATTTTAATTTTTGTACTTAGTAAGACATTTAATTTGTAGGTAATATGTGAATAGAATTTGAATTTTGATATATCTACTTATTTTATTTTTTTTGGATGAAATCTTAATTATTAAACTACTCAACAAAAAAAAAAAAAATTTGATAAAAAAAAGGAATAATTTTGTAGAGTATTAATTCTGCATTAAAAAAATTTACAAATTTTGTTTACATGAGTTTCAAATGAAATTTTTATTTAAATAGTATTTTTATAAAATTTATCTTTTATAGATAGATTGCTTTTTTAAAGAATTTCAAAAAACTCTCTAAAAAAATCATTTTAAGTAGTTTTTCATAAAAATTATTTTTTAGAAATATTTTATCTTAAAAAAAATTGTGATTTTTATTAAGTTAAAATTTTAAAATTAATATTTAATTTATTGAATGTTAAAATCACTTTTTTTTAGGTACAAGTCAAAATCACTCTTTTTTGTTGTCAAGTAGTTTTTTTTTTATAAGCATGTTGTCAAGTAGTTTAGTGGTTAATGACTAGAATTTCACTTGTGGGAGGTGAATTGAATCTCGATTCCTACATATTTTTTGCAAATGTCTTATCAACTAACTCATAGGAGGTGAACGTGGATGGCGCGAGTAGAAGAGATGTGGCAGCTGGTTGTGGTGGTTTACTTCGCAATTCTAATGGTCAATGGTTAGGTGGTTTTTCACGTCATTTAGGAATGTGCAGCGCTTATCTCACAGAGTTGTGGAGTGTCCAATATGGCATTAGATTTGCACGGAAACGTGGTATTACAAAGATGAAGGTGCTAGTGGATTATAGAGTTGTTAGTATATTGTCAATTTTTTTTCTCCTTTATCAAGACTCGAACTCTGAACCTCCATCAGTTCCTTTAACTCTTAGCTCAATTGGTCAGCTTAACCAATTGAGCTACCCAACCCCCCTTATTACCTATGGATGTAATGGGGATTACTTCCCATAAAGTCGTCTTTTTTTAGTTTTCTTTCTTTGATGTATGCTCCTTCTGTATCCAAAAGAAAAAAAAATTATGCTCACGGGACTATATTTAATTGAATCATCATAACTTCTTTTAAGAAGGAATACACCAGTTTTTATTTTTAATTCATTTTTAATATACATTAAGATAATCTTTTTCCAAATAAACTCATCAATATTAATTAATGTTACCAAGTACTAATTTTAAGTGGCGGATTTTATTGAAATTTATAAGACTATTTTGGAGAATTTTTTTTTATAAATTACTTTTTTTTTCAACTTTAAAAGTAGTATCTTTTTTCTTGAATTATGAAACTATTTGAGAGATAAAAAAGTCACCTCCTCCTCTAGAAATCAAAAGATTCTATTTAGTATTTTTTTTCTTCTTCATATATATTTTTTTTACAAAAATAAAATATATTCATTTATTCAAGTGACAAAGTACATCAGATATAAATACAAATTCATCACCGCTAAAAACGATAAAGATACGAACAAACTCTTAACATCCAAGTTAATAGCATAAAACGGCATACTCATGCCTACAAATATAGTGATAAAATTAAGACTTAAACGTCATTTTAGTCCTTGCATGCACGTGAAATTTTGGTTTTAGTCCATATATATGATTTTATTCCAAAATAGTCCCTGTATCGACTAAACTTTTTGCTTCTGGTCTCTAAAGCAAAAAACTGCAGGAAAATTTGTAGAAAAATCTGCAAGAAAGTTGAGAATTTTCCTGCAGATTTTAACTTTAGGGACCACAAACAAAAATGTTGGTCGATACAGTGACTAGTTTAGAATAAGATCACATACAATGACTAAAAATAAGATTTAATATACATACAGGGACCAAAAAAATGTTTAATCGTAAAATAAAAGTAACCGAAATATCTATATATGTGTCCGGATGTGTATCGTTGACGAACTTGATCACTAATTGAAGTAAAAATTATTTTTGGTCAGAATTTTCTTTCTTACTTTAATTATAATTATAAGTAAAAATTATTTTTTAGATATATTAAATGATTAATATATCTAGTCTACAAATTGAAGTAAATATATTAGTTATTACTTATTAGGTATATTTAAAAAATGATTTTTTTTTTAAATTTTAAGAACAATTAGGACATCTATTAAGAAAGAGGCACGTACATTTTCAATAAAACATTATACTGCCCAGACCCCCCATGTACTTGTAGATAGCATGTGTCCGATTAGTATAGTTAGTCATACATTCACGTAATCAATAGGAGCTTTTGACAGGGATGGATGGGTGGGTAATGGTGATTGAGTTTAGGTTGAAATTTGGGTTTTTCTATTATATTTATATCTTATTTTTATTTTTAAGTTGAATCTTTAAAAAGTTATTTTATCTATTTTTCGTTTGTTTAAAAAATTTACATTATTAAAACAAAATAGTTTTTGTATTTTTAACTTTTTTTATTAAGAAATATCAAAACACAACTCAACTTCATATAGAGTGAGACGAGATAATATACAATAAATTGAGAGTTGAGGTTTGCACAACTATCTATGCCATATCTCTAGCCAATGTGGGACTTCTAACATTTTACATGATAAATTAATCATTGTTAAATATAATAGAAATTTCATACACATGTGTTTTACTCACCATTTGTGATGTTTCCAAAAAGTTTTGTTACGTATAACATTATTCTATATTTTAATACAAGATTATGTTTTATTGAATGGTTGTAGCTGAATGCACTGTTTAGTACGGTGAAGCAACCATGATGGTGAAGTGAAGATTTGATGGTGAAGTCTGAGACGGAAGGGAGGAAAGAGATTTGTTTGTTAGTGTTACACTTGGGTTGGGTACCACAATTTTGAGTTAAATTATTTGTGGACAAACCCTAAATAACATTTTACATGTGCCGATCTGTTTCTTTTTTTTAAAAGAGGGACTAAAATTGATCAACAATATCTTATAACACTACAAGAAATTTATGCTTTTGCTACGAAATTTTTTCTCACAAATGCACCAAATTTCGTCACAAATGTACATTTGCGAGGACATTTGTGAGGAAAGCAGTCGTTGGTAAATTAAAGGTTGTTCGGACGACATTTGCGATGAAATTTTCTCGCAAATGTCATTTATGACACTCACGCGCCTTCTAGTGGGGGACATTGATGTGACATGTCTGCACATACATTTGCGAGGAAATTTCCTCGCAAATGTATTAAATTAATTTTTTTTTTAAAAATAATAAATCAGAAATCAATTTTTTTTAATTAATTTATTATTTTATAGTAATAATAAGTAATAATACTAATAATTCATAATTTGTCATTTTTCCTAACTATTTCTTAAAATATAACATGGTTTTTAAAGTATAAATTTTTATATAAACAATAATAACATTATTAGTACTAACCTCGAATAATATGATAATAGATCGATGAGATGAGAAAGAGTTCCGATCCAAAATATAGCAACAACAACCAACAACAACAACCTAATTAAATAATAAAATCAGAAAAATGTGTTAAAAAAATTATAATCACAATTATTTAAACAATATAAAAAATGTTAACATAATCTAACCTTGATTAATAATGAGATGATAAAATAGAAGTAGATAAATATAATTTGAGTGAAAGAGAATTTTTGAAAGAAGAAGAATGAAAGAAATTATATTAAGAAATGAATGGATGATTGTGAAGTGAATTGTGAAATAGAAGTTTGGTAACTGATATACATATATATATATATATATATATATATATATATATATATATATAGAAGAGAAGAGGCCAGGGGGAGCGTATACAAAAACAGCCGTTGCATAACGTTCATTTTTCCATGTGGGGTCCAAACATTTGCGAGGAAAAATTAAATATTTTCGTCGCAAATGTATTTGTGTCAGGTCATGTCTGTAACGCGCAGAAAGCGTGTGGAACACGCGCTAACGGGCGAGTATTTGCGAGGAAAGTCGCAATAAGTTTCGTCGCAAATGTGTTTCAACGTCAGAACAGTCAGATGCGTTGGGTCCCACTGCATTAGCGAGGAAATTTCCTCGCAAATGTTTAGCATTTGCGATGAACCATATTTCCTCGCAAATGTTGGTAGCAAATGCAAAATTATTTAATTCATTTTATTCATCATCTCAAATTCAATAAGGATGATATATAATAAAAAATTTATCGACTAATAATGGACGATGTTGTTCTTATTAATAAATGAGCTTCATTATTGTCGGCTTGTGTCTTACTGAAACTTATCATAATGTTTGATGATAACAAAACTAAAGTTTTACAGGTTTGTAACATAACACTAAATTTGGTATAGAGATTAAATTTACCGGTAATATCATCAATCACTAGTTTTGCAATCTAATTCTATGATAACATTAAAAAATCTCAAGTCACGTAACCAATATTGTCGCTTTCAAACTCTAACCCTCTTCTTCGCGTGGGTGAAAATTTCCATTAGTCCACATTTTTTGAGCTCCATTGAAATTTTCTGTATGATCTCTTATGCATATACTTACTCCTTAAATATCGCTACAACAACATTACATTTGTATGTTCCTTATTTCATTGATATCCACCTTTTGTCTCAATCTGCTGCGTAATTCTTTATTTTGCAATACATAAATATTTAATTCTTATTTATAAAATGTTTTATCTAATTATAATTATTCTCGGAGTTGTATTAGTAGTGTTTTTTTTTCGAGTTTTATCATTAAACCTAGTCACCTGTTGCATTCAATTTTCTATCTTTCATTTAATTCGATGTAACTTATTTTTATTTGTTTTTGACTAAATTTTTATGTTAGTTATTTACTTATTTTTATTAATCTTAAATTCTCTATATAAAAAAACTAAAAACTGTACTAGTGTACTAGTAATATTTTCCCTCTAAATTGTGGAAAGTCAAAGAAGAAAACCGCTGTACAGCAGTACTACTACATATCTTACGAAAATTTCTTCCGACAATTATGATTTGTGTAAATACCATAAATAGATCTTGTCAATAAAATTGAAGTTTAATAGTTTTTTAAATGTAGATGCCTTTACTTTACTACTATAAGATGGAAAAGCAAAAAACAAAAAAGTAGTAAAAAAAAAAGCTTTAACTAGTAATAATAAAACTCAGTAAATAAAAGTGGAGTTGATAGAAAGAAAAGAATGAGAAAAAAAACAACAACTAAAGTAAGTACAATTCACACAACACAACACAGAGACAAAACATTTCCAACTACATCTTCTTCTTCTTCTTCTTCTTCGCATTTCTCCGACCAAATCGCTTCCAATTTTCTTCTTCTTTTCCGGCAATGTCTATCAACGGTGAATCCACACCGCCACCACCGGTGATAGGTAAAATCGGTCCTTACACTGTTTTCATGACGCCGCCATCAACTCCAAAACCCTCTTCTAACCCAGTTACTGTTCTTCATTCTCCAACCATCAATAACAATAACAATGCTAAGATCGCTCCTCCTCCACCTCAGATTCATAACCCTCTTCCTTCTTCTAAAAAAACCCTTTATTCAGATGCTTCATTTGTAGGTTTTTTCAAAAACGCTGTTACTAAGGTTCAAACTGGTAATTGATTTACTCTTTCTCTCTATTTCAGTTCATTAGTAGTTTTGATTATTTGAATTTTGAAATGAGTTGTTGAAAACTGAAAAGTTTGATTTTGAAGAGTGGCTCATCTTTACTATTTTTAGAATTTTTATTAGATTGAATTGATTAGTTAAATATAGAATATGCAGCTTAATAATTATTTTAATACTATATGAATTAGTTTGTTGGGATTTCTTTTATTGATTTTTTATTTGAGGTGGTTTGCTTAAGGTTTTTGATTAATTAATAATTATATCTTGTTAATTTTGCTAATTAAATTATTTTTATTACAGCTCACTCAAGTTTGGATGACCATTTGGCTCGTTGGTTTGGGTTGAATCAGTCAAAGTATCAATGGGCTCTTGATGATTATTATGAGACCAAGGGAACGGTGAGCTATTAATTTGATTTAGTACTAGTAATTAACGTTAGAATACTGCTTAATATGCTTATAGAATTGGATAATCTTCTACCTGTTTTGATGTGATTTCCTCAGATTTGAACATGTATGCTGATATCCCGTGTTAGACTATTATTTTTAGTCTTTCTAATGAACTTTTGTTTCAATCTAATCTTTGACATTGGTTTAAAAAGTGGATATAAGTTTCGTCCTTGTTTTTGGTAAGAATTATAGTTTCATCGAATCATTGATGTCAGGATCATTATTACAGGTTTGAGTTTTGTTTTAATGTATGACAACGTTAGTGTTATATATGCACAGGTTTTGCACTGACTTCTTAATTGCATAGTTTGGTTGTTTGTTTGTTTTTAATGGCGTTCATCGAGCTTAATTTAAGGACTTCACATTGTGGGGTTCGTGTTATGTATATTTAGTATTTACTATTTGTCATGGAGGGTCATAATGATATAAGTTAGGCTTTGAAGTTAAGTCTCCTTAGGTCACATGCTTTATGTGTAAGTTACTCTGACTTAAAGCTAAAGAACATGTTAATTAAGGGCATTTTCTCTGATTATTTAAAATCAAGTTAGTGATTATGTTTTTTTTTTTGGCTAATTGATTTCTGAACATGCCAAATTTGAGTCTTAGAAAGAATGTGCTCAGTAGCAGTTTTAACGACCCGAGATGATAACAATTACCGAAGTATAATTTGGAGTCTGATAAAAGTTAGTAGAGTTTTGAGGTAGACAATACGTTCAATCTTTTTGTGGTTACTTCTCAATATTTAGATCCTTTATGGCACCAATTAATCACATATTCCATTATGAAATCTTCTCACAACTTTTCTATGCACTAGTCATTTTGTCTTCCATGCCAATGTGTATACACACTGATGTTTGTGCAATTTTGACAATATGGGAACTTGGCCATTCTAAAAAAGTTAGATAGTTCATAGTTGTTTTTGTTTTCGGTATTTTTATTCTACTGCTAAATGGGTTACTTTCCAGGGTCCATGATTGATTCTCATATACATATGGTGTATACTGTATAATAATGTGCCTTATTTATGTTTATTATAAATATGATTTGATTGTAGGAAAAAGGAGATATAAAAGTGAAAGAAGTGTCAAGCAAAGTACAGAGTGTTTGACTTGCCTAGTGCCGATGGTAATGTTACCTTTGCTTTGCAATACTAAATCCTTTGTTTGATAAATGACTAAATTATTACTAAATCCTTTGTTTGATAAATGACTAAATTACACGCTTATCAAATAAGTGCTTATCTATAAGTCCATGTTATCTTTGAAGTGTATTAATGAATCATTTAACATGGCAATTGGTATCATCATGCAGGATTTAATCAAAAGTGAGATGTGAAGACTCTTGCTTTGAGTATATTTATACCTTCGTATTTACATGTGGAGCAGAAAAAATTTCTCTGATGTGTTCAAGAGTTATTTGTTCTACAACCATTGATCTTCCGATTCAATGTTTTGTTCAGTATTGTATCCTAGTTTCATAAGTGTTTTTATTTTCCTTACCTTGGAGCCTGTTTTTGTATTCGTAATTGGTTAAGTAAAAATATTGATAGTTGCTTTCTCATGATTGCAACATTATCTCCAAAACTTTTTTGTATGACTTCTGATTGCAACATTATCAAATGGTCTGATTTGGATCATATGATAATACGACTACTTCTAATTTCTCACTTTCTGCCTCTAGAATTTGGATTTAGACTGCTTACAGTCTTGCGGGCATCTGTGGTTGTTAGATTAAAATCAAACGGTTCAGATTTTAAACTTCTATTTTAGATTTAATAAAATCTGTTTAAAATGTATATCGTTTTGTTAAGAAATCAAACAAACATAGATGTGGCCACTGCAGGACTGATCTAATTTTGTTTGTCTTAATCCTCCGGTTTTTAGGAGAAGAGTGTTTGGTAATCTGAGTTCATATATATCTCACCAAATCACGTGGACTGATCCCATATAAATTTGGTAAGACTTGAATGAGTTTTAACTGATAAAAAATATGTTGTAAGTATTTTTTTTTTTGGGGTACAAATATGTTGTCAGTATTATTTAGAGCTACCAATACACTTGAGAAAGAAAAACAACTCTAAGGACTTCCATTATTTTGAATTTTTTCCTCAAAAATCATGTAACGAAATAATATTCATATAAATGAACATCACAAGGTATACTGTAAAGGCTCAATTGATAGTTGTGATTTGTGAATGACATTGATTTAAAGAGAACATCACAAGGTTCATCCTAAGATGTGCTGAGTATAATCCTCATACTATTTTACAAAAGATAAAATAAAGAGAACATCACAAGGTTCATTCTCAGTAAGTCCAATTAAACTTGTGAAATGTTTCATGTTTGCTTGTTTTTTGGACACTTTTTTTTTCTTCGTCTTTGGTAATTGGTAAACAAAGCTAAAATCGCACAATTGTAATACATCGAACCAATAGAAGTAAAATGTGCAACTAACCCATGATTTTTTCTTTAAGTTCTTACCATCAGTTATTTATTTCTGACATCAAATGATTTCAACTTCTCCGGAACAAATGTAATTGTGGGGCCAGTTTAAGCCATGATTTTACTATTAGACCTTTATTCCTTTTAATTTATTAGGAGATGCTGAAATGAAATTGAGAAGGTGAAGGTAACATTCATTTA
This sequence comes from Trifolium dubium, assembly GCA_951804385.1. Taxonomy (NCBI): domain Eukaryota; kingdom Viridiplantae; phylum Streptophyta; class Magnoliopsida; order Fabales; family Fabaceae; genus Trifolium; species Trifolium dubium. The sequence continues at coordinate 35,043,725 of OX638073.1, forward strand.
TTTATTTATTTAAAAATAAACAAATAATGCAAAAAGTGAAGTAAAAGCCCAAACCCTTATATTACACCCTCTTCACTCAGCTCCCGCTTTCCTCAACTCTGTATCGCGCCTCCACTCTCCACTCACAAATTCACAAAACGCTGCGTTTCATTTCAACCACCATGAGAGGAGGACAAAGCTACGTCACATGTCGTCCATCTTTCTCAAACGACGCTAACCGTCTTCTAGTCGGATGCGGCTCCTCCGTCGCTATTTTCAGCACCGCAACCGCTTTACAGGTTTCCTCCTTAGAAGGTCACACTTCCACCGTCACCGCCGTCGTTGTTGTTCCCGGTTCTAAGATTCTTAACTACTGTTGGACCTCTTCTCTCGATGGAACCATTCGTTATTGGGATTTCTCCATTGGAGAATGCATCAAAAAATTCGACCTCAACCTTCCAATTTTCTCCATGGTAACTAACTAACTAACTAACTAACTAACTAACTAACCATTTATTTCTTCAACTATTATATAGTATTATTACATTGCTAATACTAATTATTATTTTGTATTTTTTGTTAGGTTATACCTTCATTGTTATCGGCACCGGAAGAAAGTAGTGGAAAGAAGCAGAATGTTTATGCATATGTGTGTATGCAAATTGAAAATGGAAAACATAATAAGACTAACCTTTGTACCGCACAGATCAGGAAGTGTAATTTGACAAATTATAGCAAACTTTCCAAGCTTACTTTGAAAGAGGTATAACTATTCTGTACTTTTTTTTAGGGTTTCCTGTGAATGTGGATGTTGTGAATGATAGTATAATTTGAGCGCTATATATATACTTATATTTATATTGATATTTATATGCAAGTGTTTGGTAAAGTTAGCGGGTGGGTGAACTAGCTTATAAGTATGTAATCTCATAAAATATATATGTTTAGTTGATATTTAATTTTTATTCTAGTAAACTCTGGGGAAAAATTGTAAGCTGTAAACTAATTGTATTAGCTTATCAAAATAAGCTATAAGACCGTGAGGAAAAAATGTTACCAAATGAGTTTTTTTGGGTTATATGGGCTTATAATTATAAACTCAAAATTTGCCATTGCTGAACAGAACCTTAAATTGTCTCCTTGTAAGCTATAAGCTGTTTTTATAAGCTATCTAGGAGAAACTCTGAAAATAAGCTTAAAACAACTTTTGAAAATAAGCTGTTCGTAAGTTTTTTTGCTTAAGTACATGAATTTTTTTGGCTCTATGACAGACTAAATGGCCTCAACCTTTGACTGTTAGTCCCTGTGGAAAGTTTTTGGGCATAGAGGAGAAACGGCAGCTTCATATATGGAAAATTCCTAAAGTAGACTCTGATATCGCTATTTCAAAGAAAATTACGCTGCATCATACAAAGAACTTTGCAGCTCTTGCATTCCATCCAACTGAGAGGATTGTAGCTGCCGGTGATGTCACTGGAAGAATTTTAATTTTTCGAGGATTTGGTGCTCAGGACTTTCCGGAAAATAGAGAGTTGTTGAACAGAACGTCAATGAATGATGAGGAATGTAAGCCTGGGGTAAGACAAGATGATGATGCTGAATCATGCTCCACATGGCATTGGCACTCCTCTAGAGTGAATTTTTTATCCTTCTCTTCGGATGGAGTCTATTTGTATTCAGGTAAATCATGTCTGGAATTATTTATAAAAAAACAATGAACTGGACAGCAATTGTCTTTGAAGCTAGCAGTAGGTTGTTTCAAATATAATTCTTTTGTGTTCTGTACTTCTGTTCAGTTTGAAAACTTCTCCAAATATCTTATGTGGACTTCAACTTGTATCCTGCATGTTAGACTTGGCATGTCCTATTTGATGGAGCAGATGCAACAAATTTGCTCCAATTAGGATTATTTAATAACTTAGTAAATGTCTTCACTCTTTAGGGTTTCCAGTAACTGTTCAAACTGTTTTGAATAATGTGTATATCTCAAACACCTAGTGGGAACTGAGTTTTTCAATAAGCAGAAGTTGTGTTGTCCTAAATGGATTTAAGATGACATTGTTGATGGTCAAATTGTTTTATCCTTTGTTGAGCAGAAAACTATTGGGTTTTTTAATATTAAATTTTGTCTGTGGGGGGTAATTTTATAATAGGTGGGAAGGAAGGAGTTCTTGTGCTTTGGCAGCTAGACACCGGAATGAAGAAGTTTTTACCAAGAATTGGATCTCCACTTCGGTATTTCGTAGATTCTCCAGATCCTTCGTTTTCCTCGGTGAGGCTTACCTTTGTGTAGTCAAACATATGATTGTTAGTCTATGGGTATATCCCAACAGCAAACTAGCTCTTCATAATGTTTTAACTAATTACGGGTCTGCAGATATCTTGTGCAGATAACCAAATTCATATTTTGAAGACCTCTTCAATGGAAATAATGAGGTCTATTTCAGGAATCAAGGTTAGTCCCTATATTTGGTCTATTCATATTCTTGTTTCTTGGTTCACTGGTCAATGTTTCTTAATTCCTAATATATTGCAAAACCTCAAAATCAAGTGTCAATCATCTGACTGCTTGCTATTTTATTTTTTTGAACACGAAACTATTGACCATCAATATAAATTTTCTCCTTAATTAGTCATGAAAACTTGCATCACATTGGGCACTTTGAACACAATGTATTTAATTTGATGAGTGAATTTTTAATTCACTTCCACAATTAACTGTGCTGGGAATATATAAAAACTGTTATGCTAAATGGACATTTGCCTTTTGAAAATGATCTTGTAAAAACAACGGGAAAACTGATTTTTATTTTATCTATACATTACAATGATTACATGTGTCTGTTTTAATCACATGCACATAATATGCATTCGTTGAGGCTTTGATACAACCTCTGTATTCACTTTTTTTTCCAGCCCCCTTTGTCTTCTCAAGAAATATGTGAAAGTATTTCTAGCCAAGCTGCCTTTGACCGCACTTCTGGTATAGTGGCTGTACAAACAGAGAATTATGGCATCCAATTCTACAACTTGTTTGCTAATCGTGGACTTTATGAGGTAATAGCCTGATGTTCAGGTTTCTTTTTGAAATTATTTATATGGCATGATCCCCCGCCCTCAAAGTCTACACTACACACACACACAACTGATTTAAGTTAAACCTTAGTATATGTGTACAAAATACCTTTGTCTTTTTGCAGTATTTGTTAACATCTTCACACACATACACACGTGGGATGTATCTAGTAGAGAGCTTTTCTTATGCAAGAGCGAGAGGGATAAAGTTGGCCATACACCCATACAGGGATGATTGAGATTAAACATTATTTAAGGGTCGCATGCCCACTTAAAAAAGTCACATGCCCTTGTGTTTTAATCTTGACTATTCATTGCTTGATCTAATGAATATAATTTAGGCCCTGGTTAAGGAGTATTTAGTATGATCTATCAAAATTTTCATTGTACTTAAAAACAATCAATAAATTATTTGTTTTTTCAATCTAATAAATGTTTTACTTTTCATTAATTTACTTTTATTTCCTTATCAAAAAACGCTCCATAGATTTGCCTTTAAACTGGTGATAACAACCTTTAAATTAAACACATAGTTTTAAAATAATGAAGTTTATTGTTTTGCAGGTTCAAGTATGTGAAAGAAATTATCAACCAGTTGACGAAGTCACGGTACGTGAATTAGCCCATTGCTTTTTTAATATAATATGTTGACAATCTTGCATATAATTGAGCATTTGACTGATTGTTAGATTTTTTCATCGAATAACGTGGTTGCAGGTAGTAGTGACCATCGTGGAACTGTCTGTTGATGGTTCTATGATGGGTACCGTTGAAGTCAAGCTTCCTGAAGAAGGAATAGGAGGTCTTGTTTGTTTGAAATTCTGGAATTTGGACTCAGATACCAAAAGATTTTCAATGTCCACTCTTATTTATGAACCTCATAGGTATGTCCATGGGTTAATTTAATCAAGAATTATAAGAATGTCGCTGTTATATTTTTTAGTTTCAGATCTTTAGATTCCCCACATAGTGTTAGTATCAGTAAGTTAGTAGAATGGCATGGCTCAATCATGTTCAGTACAGGTTGATTTTTTCAACTAAGTTGTAACTTGTTACAATCACAAGTTGTATGTTAGATGGGCTGTGCCTTCAGATATATTGGAAAGTGGATTTGACACATTTGTGCTTATTAATAGGGATGCTCATATTTCCGCTATTGCTTTTCATCCGACCCGACATATGGCTGTCAGCTCATCTTATGGTGGAGATTTCAAGGTATTTTCAGATAACTTATAACTTTTTTTTATTGCTTAGAGATTTTTCTGGTGTTAATTTTTCTTCTTTTTTTCAGATATGGGTTTGCACTGAAGTAACTCAGCAGAAAGGCCAGACGCATCCGAATTTTAGTTGGACATGCCATGCTGTTGGGTCATATAAGTATAAATCCTACTTTAATTGCTTGATTTGATATTTTCTTTTGACTTCTGTATGTTATAATCTCTAGATATTAGTTAAAAAATAATCAAAACTTTACTAACAAGGATTGCCTTTAATATGCAAGTTTCACCAACCCCAAGTCATCTCTTGTATGTTGGGCTGTAATAAGGTGGTTACCGTATTGAGCACATTTCTTTTTTAATTAATAAAATTGAAGGATTAGTGTTTGTGTGAATGTTCTCTTTTGAATTTCAAGATTCCTTGCATTTTACTTCTACCTACTCTTATTTGGCCCCTTGGCGTGTCTTCAGTAAAATTACTTATTTGCATAATTGAATACTAATTTTAATCTTCGGTAGGACAAAGCAAAAAGATTTTATAGCTTCTGATTGTTTCTGTTTGAGATCATGTTACTTTTATAATATGACTAACCGATGATGCTGTTATTTCACCCCTTTTGCAGAAATAAAGCAATGAGAGCTGCTACTTTTTCAGCTGATGGTTCTGTGCTTGCAGTCGCAGCAGACACTGTTATTACATTGTGGGACCCAGACAAGAATGAGCTCATTGCTGTTGTAGGAGAGACTCCATCGGTGATTCTTTTGAACTACTACTCATGTTTATTTGTCTTGTGTGTGTTCTCGCGTGTTTCTTGACACGGAGATATTTCAAATGAGTTCATTTCATCAAATGAGACATGCTAGCTCCTCACTCAGATGCTTGTGAAGTTCATGCACTGTTGTTTCTGTGATGCAGCAAAGTTTGCATTTATCGGGTCTTTATCTTGCAGCATGCATTAAAAGCATCAAATACAGGATTATAAAAATTAAATAGAAAAAAACACAGCACACAAGAAAATATTTTCCTTCTGTTATATGTTTAGAATACATGCCTATAAGTGTTGTTTTGGCTTATTATGTATTTTAGGGTTCATTAATTTGTACCTGTGCTTTGCCCTGTTGGTCTAATTTATTTTTGTTTCCAGCCAATTGGGACACTCATCTTTGTTGCAAAGTCAGAATATCTTCTTTCTGTATCTCATGGTTCTACACCACAATTGTCTGTTTGGAGTATGTCGAAGTTAGCTGCATCTTGGTCATACAGGCTTCAAATAGAAGGTTTGAAGAAATATTTTTCCCAATGATTTTTATTTTGTTTATACTCATTATGCTTTTACTGCTTTTCATGTAATTTCATATTCGGAAGTTGTCATTCAAGTTTTACCCTGTCTATCTTGCGATACTATACTCAGATACTATGTTGTTATTTTTCACTTTTGTTTATTATATTGGTAAACATATTTTCACTTTTGGTATTCATTATTGATCTGACAGTTTTGTTTCATATTCGTGCAGCTGTTTCATGCGCATTAGATTTATCATATTTTGCTGTTATTGCTCTCCTTCCCAAATCAAATGAACATATGCTTAAAGGTGATGGAATAATCTTAGTATTCAACGCAACAGATCCTACTCCTGTGGCTTCCTGGTCTGTAACAAAGGTATTGTTTGTTTACAAATTCCTTTGTTTCTATGAAAATTTCTGCCTGCAGGTTACCGATTAACTATTCAATCAAGATTGAGATGATTTTAACGCACATTGTTAATCCTTTAGAAGTTTGTTTTTTTGTTAATCTATTTAACAAAAAATGAGAATAGGATTTAACTTCTTTGTTGCATTTTTTTTATCTTTCCGTCTTTATTCAGGCCAAGGGTGGGAGTATCGCTTTTCTTAAAGGAAATCCATCTGAACTAGCAGATGGAAAATCACCACAAACACTGCTTGCATACTTAAATGGAGATCGCGAATATGTCCTCTTTGATCCATATGACAAGGAAGCACCTGAGCTTAATATGACTATGCAAGATGATCTCCTTGGGCTTGAAGATAATGGTGGGTTGATTTTGCCTCTTCTACTATTTTTTAGATCAGGTTTTTAACTGTTTTCTACATATATATGGAACCGAAGAAGTCACAACTTCAATCCCTTGCAATGTTATTTAATTTTTTTAAAGGAAAGGAAAGAAAGAACTAAGTGAAATTAGTCATGCAAAATGTAAAATATTTTAAAAAAATCTTTCTGGTCTTACAGTACTTGTTTAAAGATTTAACTTTTCATTTTCCCTCCTCACCATCATTTCAGGACAATTCGGATATACATCAATTTATGGAGAGTTACCCATGTTTGATTTAAAAAGGAACAAGGCTTCATCGGTTTTCTCTGGTGCATCAAATAGACCTTGGGAAACCATTTTTAATGGGTCATCACATATGTTGCCACCCCTCACCAAATTGTGTTCTGAGTTTTTGGAGTCTCTCCTCGAGAAAAGGACATCGATTGTAGAATGACGCACTAAATGCATGGATCTCTTGTTGTAGGATATTGTTTCTTTGGTACTACTACTTACACTCAATTCAATAGAAGCTGAAGTAACATAAGGACTGGGCCTCCTGAAGTTGAGATAGTTGCATGTTCCCTATGAGACAGGTGTAAACACTGTCTACTAGCTACTGCTGGTTGGCATGCCACTTGATGGGAACTGTTTGTATGGTTAGCTTATGCAATAGAATAGAAGATATTGGACAACTAAAGGTTTCAGCTTTAAATGGTTGGTTTAGACTGCCTAGTGTACCAAAGAGGTCCCCCACACCTCAAAAAAATTTGGTTTTCTAATTATTTGAAGTTATATATATTATTTAGTTATCCCTTATTGGATGAAATTTTTGACAGTAAGTAACGAATGTGGTTGACTTCACAGAGTCTTTCAAAACTATAAGCATGCAGGCTTGTGATATGTGATACTGTGGACGAGTCGAGAATAGTGTAGTTGGAAATGCTATGGAAGATACAGTTCATGTAACAGTATTGTGAATTTTGATTTATATGACCTATTAAGTGTTGTTTTTCTGCATTCTATATACACTGCTTTGTTGTTTTATCTTTTTTACCTTATTTCTATGTCTAGTTTAACATTGTAATTGGTTCAATGTGATGCAATTCCAAAGATCTTTCTTTTGAAGGAGTCTGCATCAAGGTAGATGCAATAATGAATAAAGTTATGTCGCAGCATATATTGTTCCTGTAGTGTACAGTAATGGTTGGATGTTATAAAGATGGAGCTACAGAAAGTTCTAAAGGGATGAGAGGACCACATAACTGCCATGGTTTTATTTTACGACAGCACACAAGTGACCCTCTGTTTTACTTTTGATACGTGCAAGCTTCAACACAAACACATTATTCATCTACTGTTTTTTTTACTACTGTGAAGTTAAGTATTGAAACGAAAACAGAACTTCGATACTTTGATATTAATTCTCACTTCCAAAACAACTTTTTGAGTACCGTTGTAACAAACAAAACATAAATGCATATTTTGCGATTATCAAATCAATCAATATTGAAGCAAGCAATGATGCTGTATACGTAAAATTCTACCACTTCAACAGGTGCGGCTTCTTTATCGTTAGCACTCCAATATATATACTCCCTCCGATCCTTATTATAAGAAGAAATTTGCTTTTTAGATTCATAGAATGTTTGATGTATAGCTTTCACCTCCGGTTATTAGGGGGTCATCGTGGTCCAAAATTCGAGACGAGTTTTAACATCAAGTGCTTTCAATTATCTCTCAAATATATTTATGAGGAATCGAACAACAATCTTCTCTAATTTCTATCAAGTCTAACATCAATCACCATTAAATCAATTAACTTTAATAATTTCTCAATATAAATTAAATGATTAAAAACAGGCACATTGAGATTCTCTTTATTAGTGATTTGAGATCAACCGAGTCTTATTTTATCTTGTATGTGGACTCTTCCTTATTAAACTTGTATCTCATTGGATTTCCGATCAAATTCAGGTTTAAAAAATTGACAATGTTTAATATTAGAACCGAGCAAAGGACAAATATATCCCTACCTAAGAGCATCTCTAATGAACCTCTATTTTTGAAAATTTAAATGAATTCCACAAATAACTCTATATCATCATATTTCAACAATATTCATTTATTTTAATATTAAAAAGATATGTGTCTTATAGAAAGAGTGTGTTTATTTAAGCATGTCCGCTCAATAAACATTTTTTTTTTTTACGCAATAAAAGTACCTATCGAGTAACAGACACGTCTAACATGGACAAGTTGATCAAGTGGTATGCAGTGCACATATTGTGAATAAATACTATAACGAATACGAATATGAATTTTACAAATAGATTGAAAATTTACATCATATAGATCATCCATGTCATTTTCAATTTCTTTAAAATTTGAGTGAAATGAATTTTAATCCAACAATGAATTTTATAAAATTGTATTTGTTATAGTATTATTCACAACTTATGCAACATACGCTATTTGATCAACTTGTCCATGTTAGACAAACTCGTACTAATACTTAATTTTAGTGAACAAGAACTTTCCATTATAGATGGTCTAAAGCACCTCTAAAATACGTCCTAACTTGTAAGAGTACAAGTATTGTTTTCAAGTTAAAGGGTAGACTTGGACAAATGCACTATAGTAGCCTATCTAGACAAGACCTACCTATTATTGCCATTGCCAACAAAAGATGTGGAAGGACAACAAAAAAGAACAAAAATAGAATGCTAATCTTCTTTGTTCTAAAAAACAGAAAACCAAAACAAGTAATTAAAACAGACAAAAATAAACCATATGAAGTACTTAAATATTTTTGTTTTGTTTTTTGCGTGCCCTATGGAAACAGTGAAACCCTCCCATGTTTGAATTGAATGCCATGACCGTGACTAATAACAAACGTACTTAGATGAAATGAAACAAAGAGAAACGGATTCTTTTAACCTCAAAATTAGTTATATCAAAACTTGTCTGTCCATAAATATGGTCCTTAATTTAAAAGTATGCATTTAAAATAGTACTACATGTGAACCCCCAATTGATATTTACAGTATTAATTAATGTCATATGCTTACAACAGTACATGACAGCTCTAACGGGCCATGCAATTTCCAAATTAGGATCTGTTATTAACATATCGCATATGGCAACTTGCATAGAACCTGTTGCTGCTGCATTGTTATTTTCATGATATACTTCAATGCAACAATAGTTGCATAAGGTGACTAAGCCATATGGCCTAATAGTTATTTTCTGTATTATAATAGGAATGACATTTGAGTTTTTATTATAGAGCATCTCCATTGGTGAACAATACCAATAGTATTTTGTGAGTTTCACTGGAGCCACATCATTTTAAAATAACTCACTCAATTTTTACTTCAATAATACAACTCTAAAAAACTTATAATAGATCCTACAATTTTACATCACATCTTAATATTTTATTCCCACAATACTATCACAAAAAACAAAAAGTAATAAAACAAACAAATATATTATTATTTTATCTCCATTTATGCTGAAGTTTCGTTGCTTCATGATGGAATGGTATTGCCAAGTGGAGTAACTCACCTTTATCTCCAAAAGTGAACTTTACTAAATTGCAACTACACGCTGGCGGACAATAACAAAATAACCTGCTATGGAGATGCTATAAGATTTCCAAACACTGAAGATATGTTTTTCTTTTCAACACATGTAACTTAAAAAAAGTGAGAATTAAAAATGATTCAGAATGCATAACATTGATTTTGACATGTTTTGGTGACGTTCGATGCAATAACTTTGTTTGTAAAATTGATTTTAATGTGAAACTAAAATTTATTGTTTACTTTCATACTAGACATAGGCTCAATCCGCTAAATCTAATAAAGTGAATCACTACGGAGTATGCTACGAGGACGAGGAGTGCACTCAAACAAATTTGATGATCTCTTTAGTGCCACATGATGGTGATCTCAAACCCTAAAAGTTATACACAATTTAAAATTTAAAATGAGAACTTTCATTGGATTCTTTCTTGAAATTGCTAAATTACAATTTAAAATGAGGCCAATTGATCCAATTTAAATTCTAAACCCTAAAAATCTCTCACCCTCTATTACAATCTGACTCGATCGTTAAAGTGTTTGCAGATACATTCATACATTACTCCCTTTAAATAGTTGCCGCCGCCGTCCACCGTGCTTCCACCTCCGACTATTGCTCTAAATCCACTTCGGACCAATATCCAAGTCTAGGTTTCACACACAAATTTATTAAACACTCCAAATACACCACCAAACATAGATAACTAGAGATACTATCCCTCAATGCAAGAAGAAAAAAAATCACAATTTACAAATATTACAAAATGAGCTTGAAAAATGAGACATCATCATTTCACTATGAACATTTTATAGAAAACTTCTATGAATTTCATTTCATATTTTTTGTCAAACGTGCATAAATGAGTGGACCTTTTTTGTATCCATTTTCCTCTGCCTTGTTTAAATCACATAAAGAGTTTATAATTATACCCGTGAGTAATTTGCACGCCAAAACAACCATGCATTGTCATTTTCCTCTTGTGTTGCCGACATAATGAATTCAGAGTTCAATTAATTATTAATCCTCATAACTCCACATCCACACATAATATTATACACACACAAAAAAACAAAAAGAAAAGTTGATTATAGAGATTGATTAGATAGGAGTAATACACGTACTGCAACAAAGCTACTCAAAATTTATTTTATGTTATATAAAAAGATTAAGACATAGACACATAGTACATGTATATACATACTTATGTAGTAACTGAAAACTACCTAACTAATTAATTCTAATTACTTTCAATAGAATCAATTAAAGACATTGAAAAGGAAGTGTCATATTCATATTCCAGATCCTCAAAACCCCAAAATTCTTCCTCTTGTTCTTCTTCTTCCTCTGGCATTTTCCATTTCTCTTTATCCATCTCTCCCTCCTCCATTATTTCCAATATCTGTCAATTATATATAGAAAAAAATATTAAGTAATAATAGCAATGTGATTGCTTTGCTTGCAATTGATCAACACAACAAGAAACAAAGAGGCCCACAATTTCCATGCATGAATTAATATTGAAAGTAGCATAATAAATCATCACCTCAACTCATAAGGGTCACATGAAACTGAATAGAACCTACACATTTAACAATTTAACTTGTCTTCTAGCTAATTTTTTTTGGTACAATGTCTTCTAGCTAATATATTTTAAATTATATACAAATTTTATGTGTGTGACATGTCATATATTAGTATCATGTATTAAAAGTCAAAATTAGGTAAGACACAACATCAACTGACTAGTCCATTTATATGGAGAAAGAATGCCGCCACTAAATGATATTGAGAACTTTCAAATGGGTATTTAGAGATAGTTTGAGGTTTTATTTTATAATTAGTTTGAATACTCTATGTATAGTACTCTTTAAGGTAGTTACAAAGTGTGATTAGTTGTTATATAGTGTGATCATATACATTTAATATAATCATCAACTTCATACTATCAATTCTAAAATCAACATTTCTCTCAACTTATTTATTTTTTATTGGGATTTATGGCACTTCTCAAGAGAATCTTTATTCGTGTAAGATATTTATGAGTAAAGTCATGTACGCAAAACTAATACTATCATAATGTAACATGCATAATGACATAAGAAAAATATCTATTTATATTTACAATATTGTTTGAAATTTTATTTTTCTAATAAAATTTGATTGTTTGAAGCATTGAAATTAATGTACTATTGCCAAAGAAATAATTGGATGTTGATGTTATATATAGTATATAGTATTGTGTAGTATATTTTATTGGTTACTTGGCAAAGTGTCTAAATAAAAGGCATGAATTAGACAAGTAAGCACGCCACAAATGACAATATAGATAGATAATATGACAAATTGACCAAGTTTACGAAGGTGAGTGAATTTGAAATGTGCTACGAACAAAACTTCTGACCCACAAAATCCAATTTATTTATTTTTCACAACCACCCACCATCTAATTAAAAATTATCTTCAATAAATCACATAAGCAAAGCAAGCTTTAGCAGTGAAAGCATTCATCCGTTCCCTTCTGCTTAGAAGTATAGGTATTAATTAATACTAAAAACTTTGTATATACTTGCAATGGGATAAATTATCAAAATGCCAAGTGAAATGGGGAGTCCCAATCTGTTCAATACGTATCAATTGATCGGATATACTTTTCTTTACATCAAAAATGTAAAATGAAAATTTTGTCTCATTTCATGTAAAGAGTTGTCTTAAATATTTTAGAACTCATTATATATTTTTTTTGACGAGTTTCTAGAGGTCATATAGGGTGTGTTTGTTTGAGATTAAAATAAAATAGATTTTTTTAAAAAAATCTATTTTTAAAAAATAGATTTATTTTGTAGAGATTTTGAAAAAAATCTAAAGTTGTTTTGTGTTTGTTTACAATTATAAAAATCATTTTTGAGAACAAACACATGGTTCATGTTTTTAAAAAAATAGATTTTAAAAAAAGCTATTCATAATAACTTTTCATTTTGAAGGAAAAAATGATTTTTTAAAAATCTGAAACAAACACAAGTAAAATAAAAAAAATAGATTTTTTTGAAAAAAAAGCTGAAACAAACGCACCCATATTCTAAGTTTAAAAATTGATATATGAAGAAGGATTGAACCTCCAGAATTTTAGACACCAAAATTAATATATGCAGAAATTTAAATCTTAAGTATTATATATATATATAAGAAATAGAGCCTTAAGATTTATTGATATATTTAAGTTTAGAGTTTTAAATTTGATTATAATTTTGGTCATTAAACCTTTATATTTAATGTTTTTTAGAAAAATATTAGGCTCTCAAAATTTGAAAGTTTCTAGCCTTGTGCAATAGTTCATCTCACAAGGGGATAATCGGCCCATGTTCATGTACGACATCTAATTCTGCAAAACTTTTTTTGTTTCTATAAAATAGTAGAATTGATTTTTTTTGTTTTCACCACCAATTTCGAACCCTAAAGGCCGATTAATCTGATTCAGAGCAAGTTTTGACATCAAGTGGTTCCAATGTCTTCCTAAATGTAGTTGCGGGGATCGAACTCTATTAATGTGCACTCTTTGAGTTTACTAGTGAACATTCAAGATTTCAATATTGATTTAATTTTTATAATTTTAAGTTTAAATAGGTTTTTTTCCCCTTTCATGGGTTGGATTCTGTACCCATATGTTGTTTTCTTTAATTCGAATAGATTGAGCATGTTGGATATAAATATTAGAAGTTGAGGTGTCAATCTATTTGGAACCTTTCCTTGTTTTTGTGATAGATTTGCATGCTTTATTTTTTGTTTAAAAAAGTACTAGTGTATTTCTAGTAAAATTTGTGAATTTCTTAGAAAAAAAAAATATACTACAACGTAACATTTGAAAAAGTAATACATAAATTTATTAGGAGAGAATGCATAGCTTTACTTGTCTTGTGCATTACTGTGGTAGTTGTACCTGTCTTTACTATTTGTATATCCTAAAATGATGACTAAGATGAAGTTGGTAATTTCAGTTCCTTCTTTGGGAAGAAGGAAATTAATAGATGGGGAATGAATGAATGACTACATATTCAGAGTTGTTCTTTTAAGTAGTAAATGAAGTGTAATGAATTTGATGATTGAGTCTGGTGGAAGAGATTAAATCTCATAACGAATTAAAATTTGAATAATGTTTCAATTGATTATATTTTACTTACAATTAATATAATTTCTTGTTAATCATTCACGGTTAAGTAGTATATGACATTTATATTTAGCTTGTTAATTAAGAAAACACATACATACTGTATTAGACTAAACCATATTCAAGTTAACTACTTAATCATTGTTCACATTATATTGCTCAAGAAAAAAGCATTACTCACATGATATAGATATTTCTTTATAATAATATGTATAAAAAACTAAGTATTCTACATATCCAAAGTACAAACCCTACTCAATGTATGTCAAGATGGGCTCCATGAATGACTTGGTGTTTTTTCTATATAGCAAAAGAATAAAACTATGCCAACCACATTAATAAATAGACACATTATTATTCATTTATTTGAACATGTAATCTTAATGGCATTTGAAGAAGCAATAATCTAGCTATAAGACAAAGAAACACTATAGTACCTCAGTCATGGTTGGTCGCCAAGTGGAAGATGCCCGGATACATAGAGATGCAGCAAAGGCAAATCTGTTTAACTGTGTCACATCATAAACCCCTTCAAGCCTTGCATCTACAAGTTCTTCTATCTCACCCTTGTTCAAAATTGGTTTAGCCTATTCATTCAAATAAAATTACCATTACCTAAAGTAATTAAACTAACCAATGTAAAAAATCACTACTACTCACTCAAGGATTAGGGTTGTGTGCAACAATAACATGTGTGACTTGTGACCACGTACTATAGTATAGGACAAAGAGAAAAACCAAAAAAAGACATTTCCAAAGGGAAGAGAAGAATTAAAAGTTAAGTGGGGTTAGTCTACTCTACTCCACTTACCCAGCTATGTAAGCTTTGGTGAGACCCATCTACAGGTTTCCTACCAGAAATGACTTCTAACAAGAACACACCAAAGGCAAATACATCTGTTTTCTCATCCACAACTCCATGCAAGTAGTATTCTGGTGCCAAATGTCTACAAAATATTAACCATTCCAATTTTCATGTCTTTTATTATTTATGAGTAAAAAAATATTAGTAACATTTATATGAATTAAAAAAGAAGTACATATTAACATTTAATTTATATGATGAATAATCCTAAAAATGTTATAGAAGAATTAATACCCAAATGTCCCTTCTATTGGAGCAATTGAATGATGAGTCCATTGAGATGGAAGCCATTTAGCTAGTCCAAAATCAGATATCTACCATAACAAAAACACAAACTTTCTTTAATATGATATAAAAACAACTACATGGTACCATTTGAAACATTGAACAAGGTTATAAGAAAATAACCTGTGGTTCAAAATCTTTTGTCAACAAAATGTTTGATGCCTTGATATCTCTATGGATTATTCTCCTCTTACAACCTTTATGCAAGTAGTGAAGTCCACGCGCTGTCCCAAGAACTATTTTATGTCTTGTTTTCCAATCTAAAGGATCCAACTTTTCATCTACAACAAAGTTTTCATATTTACTATTAACACCCCTTTTTTACATTTCAAGTTTTGATACCAAAAAATCAATTTCTATGACAAATAAGGTAAAACAAAGAAAAATGTTTATGTTATTTACCATGAAGAATGGATGAAACAGAACCTGTTGTGGATAGTTCAAAAACAAAGTAGAGTCCATTGTCAATACAACAACCTAAAAGAGACAATACATTGGAATGACGAACATGTCCAATTGTACCAATCTCCATCAAAAACTCTTTCTCTTTTCTTTCATCTCTTGAAGTTCTTGTTAATCTCTTCACAGCAATTTCTTCACCATTTTTCAATTTTCCTTTGTAAACTTCAGCATACCCTCCTTTTCCAACAATATTCTCTAACACACACAAAAAAAAATTGCATAAATATTACAAGTATAATATAAAACTTTTCAAAACAAACAAGGCTTGATTTATTCACCTGAGATGAAGCCATTGGTAGCATCAAACAACTCTTCATAAGAGAAACATTTCCATGTTGGTCTTTGACAAGATTCTTCTTCATATGGAACAATCTTCAAGCTATTATCTTTTTCTTCATCCTTGGAATTAAGTGCTTGTTCTCCTAAACCACGTTTTTTGAATGAGAAGAGTCTCTTGAAGCTATTTGACCGAATATACCTCATGACAATGAATATAAAAACAGAGTACTCTGTTTCATGCAAAACAGAACAGAAGACAATGAAAGTAGATAACACTGTGTCTGTGTTTGAGTGTAACAAACATAGAGACAGTCTCGCGATTTTGATGGTTTCAAGGTGTAGGTTGAAGAAGAGCCATGTTTATGTGTATATACTAGGAGTATAGGTGAGAGAGAGATGGAGAGATTAAATGCTTGTTTCTTGAATAAGTACAAGTTTTTTTTAGAGTTGTTACATATAGCAATAGCAATGAAACTTAGACATGTGTGGAGAGTAAACAGAAAATGAATTAAAGTGGCGTGGCTATGGTTAGAATGGGGTGACCCTATAATCTACTCTTTTAAGATGGGTTTGATCTTTGAATTGACACTGTTGTGTCTGCGAGAGCATATGTCAATTGCTACCCATATTTTAATTGATAGAGACGTTGTATTTTATAAAAAGAGTTGAAGTTCAAAGTTTAGAGACTCAATTTATTTATTTTTAAGGATGAAATTTTGGCTACTATATTAATTGGTAAATAAATTGACACAATATACTTTTTCCGTACCAAAATATATGTTGTTTTGAAGAAAAAAAATTATACTAAAATATATGTCATTTTACATTACCAACAAAACATTTAATGTTTTTTCTCATGTTAAACCATAACTATTTATTTCTCTTTCTTCTTTCAATTTTACAATTTATCTTTTTTTATGGTAATAATTATACAATATATCTTTTTCATACAATTAATGAAAGATAATTTTGTAAACTTACTCATAATTTTTTTTTCATGCAACATTAATTACATTTCTTAATTTATGTGATTTGGTCAAAACGTCATATATTTTGATACGGGGATAGTACACGCTACACTAAATGTCACCTTCAAAATCAAATAATAAAAGACTTCAATAGTATTTGATATATTGCAACGTGACCGAAAATTGATATATTGCATTGATGCGAGTTTGAACATGTATTATACTTCTATTTTCCGCACTTAAGTTTGAAATGAATTTGGTTAATTAAGAAAATTGCCATCACAAGTTTGTGACTAATGACATTATTTATATGTGACCACGCCATCTTGATATCTTAGTTCATTGAGAGATGCGTGATCCGTGACTAATTCTTCAATTAGTGATGTAACAAAATATTTTGTTAATAAATTCTTGGGTTTTGTTGTTAATTTCACTACTAATAATTTCATTTTTCACGTTTTATAATTTTAAAGTCAATGATTAAAACTTGTTTTTAATTTAGATGACACAAGGGAAAATAGATGAAAGCTTATTATATGTCAGTTATATAAGGGTGATGTTCTTTTTGAGAGGTAAGGGTAATGTTGGTACTTGTAATTGTAAATGTAACTAGTCATACCCAAATATGGTAATGGTTCAGGTAAACTACTTTGTATTTATGATAGAAAACGAGTTGTAGGGAAAAAGTTGCTTCTATAATACTAATAGAGATAAGAACTTCAAATCATATAGATAAACTCATTGTGTTATATGTTCTAATATCTTAATTAATCATGTGGTTTTAAAATGAAGGCGATTTGTGAATATAGTTGGAGATAAATTAAAATTTAATCAATAATTGATTAAATTAAAATTCAAACTCGAGTTATCTTGAATAATTATTAGTACATCATATGAATCCTTCGCATTATAGAATTAATAAAGTGGATTTTTTTTTATGTTAATCATCTAATTCTCAAAGGAAGAGAAGCTGATAATTCATATTTCAGCTACCAATGAAATAAGTGAAATATTTAAGCATTAGTGTTTCTAAAAATTGAACTAAGAACCTTTATCTAAATGAAAGTCAAGTGGTGTAGAACACTTAATTATTAGAGCATATGAAATTGATTAATGAGGTGCATTTCTCGCTTCTCTATTATAAACCATCTTTATAAAGTAAAAATCTCATAAAAAAATAAAATTATAAAGTAAAAAGTAAGGAAATTATTAAAATACTGTAGAAAAGACGCTAAAAAGAAACATGCATGAAACAAAAAAAATTGTTTACATGGAGTATATATGATTGGTTGAGGAATAAAGACCTAACCACTTTATATATATGTGTAGCAGTTAAACCACAAATCTTTTATTTATTTTAAGTATATGGCTTTTTGCAGAATAATCAAAATAATTAATCTTACATTACCAAATACATTCCAACAAGCTAATAACAACACCGGATAGAGTCTGCCAAATACAAAGCCGGATAGAGACCAAGTTAATTAAAATGTAATCAATTGTCTAATCTAATTGAACTGGTTCAGGCAATAATAATAAGGGACATTTTGTCATCAGATTAATTATTAAGCAAAAGAAATTACGGTGGAGAGGAATGAAAAACAAACAAACAAAAGCTCATTTCGTGCATTATGTGATTATTTTTATATTAATTAACATATTTTTGCGCTCAAAATGGTCATTTGAGATAACTGAAATTTATTTAAGAGAGTTGAACAACTCTTAAGTTATATTTTTTTATATGGGCACAATCATAATTGAATTCCTTAACAAGTGATTAAAGAATTCAATTATGATCGAATGAATGAGATATTAAAAACTATAATAATTTATTAAATCAACCGTGCATAAGTTAAAATTGCCTAATCATAAATCAATGATCGAAATTGCCTACCGTGTGTAACTGCCTAAAACAACTAACAAGATAGTGCATATCCCTAATAGTAAGGCAAGACCTAAAAACATACTACTACTACTACTACACATAAAAGGGAAGGAATACAAACTATGATGAACTAGCATGGGTGATATTTAATTTGAAATAAACACATTCACGAGGTTCAACACACATGCATCTACTTTTGGAAGCACACCCACCATTGTGCACGAAGCATAGCAATATTTTTTAGGACCACTACATGCTGAAGAACCAATGTGGCATATGTTAGACGTTCTTTCTTACACCATAATCTGGGGAGTTTGGAAGAGAGACAAAGTCCCTTTCTATCCAACTCCTCCTTATTCAAACATCAAACATGCGTGTGTGGTCACTTTTATCCATTAAAGTTGCTCAGCTAAGACCACATGAACAGTCTCCAATGAAAATTCTAACAGGCCAGGATATCATATACTATATGCAATCCTCTCTTAATTCACAAGCTTGACATAACATAACTTCTTGTTAATTGTTATTGAGTTGGGGTAGGTGTATATGTTTTTAATTAATCACTAAGGAACAAAATGTTCAGACACCCCAAAATCAAAATTTGGAAAATAACTAATCAATCAAGTTTCTTAAATAAAGTACCATAGCCAGTGGAGTATGGCTTGATGATCCCATCAACGAGGATGTATATATGGCGGGGAGAACAATGTTATATGAATATATAAAGTTGTAAATTTTTGTAATTCAAATGTATTTCTTTTTTTTGACCCCTAATTATAACCGATTGTTTTGGATTGTACCTGGCCTACAACTAGCTGCCCAAGTCATCGTAGCGCTTGGATCTCAACAAACTTCATGAAATGGTAACGCTTGGCATTGAGATGATGACTTAAGCATCAGAGCGCCTTGCAGGTACAATTCCCTCCGCTTCAACAATCACACGTGTCAATGTATACGATAGACCAACCATTCTTGTTAGGTAAGATCGGTGGGACCGTCTGTGGGGACAATCAAATTCGTTCTTGAATCCACAACCACTTAGCCTCGACTGAGGGACATTTGTTCTGACTCACCTATAATCACACATCGTTTGGAACTCGAGGCTAATGATAGTTTACATACAATACGCCACACTTCTCAAATCAATCGAGACGTCTTTTCTACAAAGAGCAAAATCGTCATAGGTTAACTCCAAAGAGGACAATCTTTCGGTGTCGAAAAATTATAGTGAAAAAATTTAAGGTTTCCAGATCACAAAACCTACTACTAAACAATTGTCCTAATGAATAGGTGTCGAAAAATTTCACGAGTCTTTGATGTAACGCTCCTAAGTGGTTCATCGATCGACCACATTTCAATGTGTCTCTAAGCCGTGTCTAGACTATAGTTCATCTTAGAGCCAATGACATAATGTATTGTACATTCGAATTTTTGAAAGTACCATAATAATTATCTCTATTTTTTTCTCTCGAAACCAAATTATCTCTGTTTTTAAATTTTATATATATAAATTGAGAGCTTAAAAGTTATATAAAAATAAAAAAATTATATTTTAAAACAGTTGTTTTAAAAAAATCACTAAACTTTGGTAAGAAAAAAAAAATCACTAAACTGAGACAAATTTACCCACTAGTAGTAGCACCTTGCTGTTACTCTAAAAATCAAAGGGCGCAAAATTGTTTAATATTATAGGGTTTTGCTAAATTGAACCAATGAACTCTAAACCCCATCTTCCACCATGAGCGACCGTGATCGCCACCGCGACAGAGAAAGAGAGCGTAGACGTGACAAAGACGACCGCGACCGTGACAGAGAACGTGACCGCGACCGCGATCGGGACCGTGACAAAGATCGCGACAGAGCACGCAGCAAGAGATCCCGTACACGTTCACCTGAGCGTGGACGCTCTCGCCATTCTCGCTCCCGTTCTCCCATCGACCGCTCCCACCGTCGCCGCCACCACCGTACACCTTCCCCAGACCCTCCCAGGAAGCGTCACAGACGGGACTCCGTTGATGATGACCACAAAGAGACGAAGAAAGTAGTCTCAGACTTCGTCGACGGAATCGCGAAGGAACAGCAGGAGAAGCAGAAAGAGAATGGAGAAGAAGTGGAAATGAACGAGGATGAGATTGAGATGATGAAGATGATGGGAATTCCTACTGGTTTTGATTCTACTAAGGGAAAACCAGTAGCTGGTGCTGACGTCAGCGGCGTTAGAGCGGTTACTAAACGGCAACCGAGGCAGTACATGAATCGTCGTGGCGGGTTCAACCGTCCGTTGCCTGCTGAGAAGAATCGTTAGATTTTGCTTCCTTACTAAGGTCTGTTCAAATTTTCTCCTTTCTCCCAAATTATGTATATTAGGGTTTATTTCAAATTTCAGAATTTCCAATTGTTATTAGGTTAGGGTTTAGCTTAATTCGGATATGGTTTTAAGTTGAATTAATTTCCTATTACAGATTGTGAATATGATATGATTAACTGAATGCCTTGAATTGAGTCATTTTGTGTTGCTACTTGCTATTATTTATGATTATGGAGTGTCTCATTCTTTTTCTGAATTACTTATAGTATAGTAGTAGCTTAACATTCTAGAATGGCTTGTGATTAGCTCAATATTGTAGTGGTAAATGGTTATCACTTATCAGTGTTCTGGTAATGCTAGACTAGAGAGTTCTGGTAAAAGCTGTAAATGTACTCCAGCGACCGGCACTCTTTATTGGTGTTGTTGCACTTAACTAGAATGTTGAGTTTGGGGCTGTCATTGTTCTTCGTCCTCCATAGTTCGCCTCGTCTTCTTCTCTAACCACTATTCGCCAGGAGTTGTGGTTGCTGTTTGGATTTATTTATTGACATCCTTTTTTGCTCTACTCCTGACTATAGTAACTATTATCATCAAAATGATGATCTCTATGATAAATTACTTGTTCTTCCCTAGGCTAAAACATAACACACATCAATCAGTAAATTTTACTCTGTTAGAAATTAACCCTCTGTTACTCTCCAATCGAACCTACCCTTATAGTATATTATTGTCAAGTCTGAATCCACATACATTTTACTATTACTAATCAAGTTCATATTGTTCACTCTCTTTCGGAAGCAATTCTTCAAATTTTACAAATCATGGTTAATTTAAATTTCTAACACAGCAGAGAGGGCATTGTAATAAGTGAAAAACATACAATTAGTGAGAGTAGCAATAACTTAGACTCTTGTCTTAATAATAGTACATCTAGTATAATGATTTTTTTTGAAATATAAAACAATTTTGACGTGCTTACAGTTTCCCAATGCGATTAATATCACAGTGGGAGAGATTCAAATGATTATGAATGAAGTGTTTACGCCAATTACATATCCCTAGTTTTGTGTATGATTCATATATCATCGTTTAATTCCTTTTATAAGTTGAGCTGAATGGTAGTTCAGTGTGCATGCCTCCATTCGAAATTCCATTATACTTTCTTCTTTTATTTGTAATTTGTCATGGTTAAGTGCTACTGAAGTTTACATCAAAATTTTACTGTCCAACTATGAGATATACAATTACAATGTTGTATGAGACTAAGGTCCTATTAGGATAAACAACTTATTCGTAGCTTATAGCACAAACACGTATGTATGAACTATTTCTATAGCAAAAGATGAAATACATTATAATTGTTTTTGTAAAAGTTATAAGCTGTTTGTGAGGGAATTCGGGAATTCAAAGTATCACTGTTTTGTTATTTATGACTCCAGAATAAACTTATCTTTCTCAGACGCTTTGTTTAAAATTGGAGACTAGAGAGAGGTTGCAATCTGTAAGAACAAAAGATATGAGTTGTGGTAGGGTGTAATGACAATAAAACACTATATTTTTTGTTGATATGATATAGTATTCATTGGGCATACTGCTGTAATGCATTTATTTTACTTCTGATGTTTTTTGGGAAAGATGCTATGTTAGTAAGTTAGCTTTAGAAAGGTATATAAGCTGTGTTGAACTTAGAGATAACATGATTGGCGATAAGGATAATGGTGAGTGCCCCCGAGACACTCTTTAAGGATTCCATTTAAAGAAATTGTTATCCAAAAAGTTAAATATTTCAATTTTCAACGTATTGACTCCATACATTTTCTTAAAAATCTCCTATTTAAGATCCTTAATGAATGACCCAGGGCACTCGTTAGCATTCCACTTTATTATATTATGCTCCTAAGAGTTCCTTCTCTAATGTGTGGGCACGTTAGCATTTCACTTTATATTATTACTGCTAAGAGTTCTTTGTTCAATTTGTGTTTATTACATCCCTTTTGTTTTGCTATATTCTTCATTTGCATACCTAGTCTTCCTAAATTTTGAAAGATAGTATGCTAATATTCTGGTGTGGCCGCGTGGATATTTTTACTTGTTTGCATGCACGCTGGTCGCCTATGTTTTAGGTATAACAAATGAAAAAGTTATATTACTGAATTGTCTGTTTAATCAAGTTTTGGTGCCATTGTTCACTGCATGTAGGTAATATGTTTTGATGGCGGTTCAATTATACGGAAGCTTGGAGCCAGAAACAGTTGGTGGGACTAAAGAAGAAAGATTGTAAGAGTTCCTCTTGTTTTTTTTTTTTTTTGACACACTAATGATTTGTGTTGAATTAATTCCCTTTGCTACCTTCAACTCAATGTCCCATGTAATTTTTTGGATAGACAAATGTCAGAAAGTTGTGTTAGTCTGTAGGGTCTGAAATTTGGATCTTTTGGTTAGTACTTATTTGGTGTCTCTTAACTCATCAATTGAGCTGAGTTGACTACTTGGGACCAATGTCCAGTGTAATTGATTTCAAGCATGTTTTAGCTTTTGTTTAACAACTCTACAAGTTCCTTTTTAATTGTCGGTTTTTACAAACAAAAAAGAATTACGTTTCTGTTTAACAATTATTGGACTGCAATATCATGACCAATGGATGCAGACATAGGTTTATCAAATTTCACTCGAATATAGAGGGAAAGAAAACCAAGAATTTTACGGTAGTATGACATTGCGTTTTCTTACCATTTTCCTTGTGTTTAATGGGAAAGGGAGAGTGGATGTCCTCTACTCCTCTATTCAAAACGTTTTATTCGATCACTAGGAACTTTAGTAATTCACATTATTTTCAAGCTTTTATATCAAATAGACTGCATAACTGTTGTCCTTTCCGGAAAATGAAGGCAAAGTGTTTAAGTTGAATACTTACCCTGCTTCCAATTTGCCATGTTTGTATTAACTTACCTCTTGTAAATTTTCTCTATACAAACGCCCATTTACAGTGAAACTGAATCCCTGTATCGTTTGACCGAAGTTACCAGTTTTGGCGACAATAGTAGTACAAAATACAAATAATAAAGAAAATAAAAGGGATGAAGAAGGACATGGTTTCAAAGTATCCCACACAAAGTGAGTGCTATGCTATGGTGGACCATGACCATCACCGTAAATCAATGTTTAAAATTATAATGACAAATGCCAATATGTTTTACAAGTAAGAATTTACTACTTTTATCGTCTTTATAATTTTTTTTTTTGAAGCATTATCGTCTTTATAATTAAAACAATAATATGATTGAGGTCTGTTCGATAAGAATTTAAATTAACAACTCAAGGACCACATTGACACCTAGGTTCCTACGAAACAGAGACTGGTTTTCTCTCCTAACCCATCAACATAAGTGCTTATTCCAAATAATTGTTTATTATGATCCTCAATCATGCAGCAGAACACTATTCGCATCTCTACCAAATCAAGGGATGTAAACTACTGCTAAAATTTAAATCTATGGGCTGGTTTTGTTACACGGAATATTTTTATCAGAGTAGTGCTTTTATTATAAAGAGGTAATTGCTTATTGGACATAATTAAAAAAAAAAAAAGAGATTAATATTTAACTGATGCTTTTCACTCAAAATATTGAGAAGGAACAAAGAGATATCGCATAAACAAAAAGTCCCATGTACATAGTTCAATCGGTGAGTAAAATAACACCGAACAAAGTTGATAAAAAGTAGATTCTTCCTAAAAAAATTCTTTAAGATTAAATAATGTTTTTTTTCGACAAAAAGATTAAATAATGTTTAATAAAGCGACAAAGATAAATTTTAAATTTAACACATGGATGCTACTTTCCAAATCCATTTTATTCATACACCACTAAACAAGCAGTACTATTTTAGAACAAGATTAAGAAAAAGTGAAACAAAAATACAGAGAGAAGATTGAGAATTTCAACAAGAATTTGAAAAGAAATTATAAGAACAAAATGGGTTTAAGTACTAGTAGTGTTGGCAGTAGGTTTGTGAATAATAAAAGCCATGGATTGCATGTGACGCTTGTTATCAAATGCTAAGCATCTTATATATGCATTTGGATATGTCTTTTTGCATTCATGAATCTCATTAAGCACTTGTGAAGAGTCATTACAACCAAACATTGGTAGCTTCCATAATGTCCAATATCTTCCATCATAGTATCCTGGCATCTGGCTATTTGCTCTATGAATACACCCAAACTTCCATTTCCAAACAGTACAAGTTCCATGTTAGAAGAAAACAAAAACATAAATATCCACTCCTAGAATCAAATAAATTAATAAAAACGTTTTATTGCACCATGATATGGTTATTTTTATAGTATTAAGATATGTTTGAATTAAATAACTTATGACTCAATAAGGGCAAATTAATTCTAACATACCTTATAAACTAGATTTATATATGTTGAACTAACCTCATCAAATTCAAGGCAGGGGGTCCATCCCTTCTTGATCATATAGTCAATCTCCTTTGTAATGGAGTCATCAGAAAGTGGTGGTAGGTAGGAAAGTGTTTCAAATTTCCTATTATTGATTGGATTCCATGTCTGATTCAAGTTACAAAATTACATCAAAAATCAAATCATATTAGAAAAGGAAAAAAAAAATGGTATCAAATATTGTTATTGCATAAGATCACTTAACCTTCATGCAGTGAATTCTAGAACCGTTAGAGACAGTCTTTCTTCTCCATTCAATTGAATGAGTATTGGGCCAAAGATTTGATGAGTTGGACTTCAAGCCCGTTAAGCCAGGCCCAACAACTGGAGTTGCAAATATTCCGGCAGACATTTTTTTCAAGTAGGTGTTTGTTGTGACTTAAAAAGTGTGGACAAATGAAACTTTGAATGGCTTAAATCAATGTTTAATCTTTTAAGGAGGCAGAATAGTTAAGACAAAAGGAAGAAAGGAATGATTCTGAGTGATGTGCTAAGTAGTATAAGAAGACAGTGGGAACAAGAAAAGGGAGAATTTGATTTAGGATACAATGCATTGATTTAATCTATTGTTAAAAAAGTACAATAATTACCATGATATATTATTTTAATAATTTGACCATGTAACTAATACCATGTACAATACCTCTTCTCTCCTTTTGAATGGGTAATTAAAAACAACCAAAAGAATGTAAGTATCCTAGGGTTCAAACTAAGTCCTTACCTATATTATGTAATATCTATACTAACTAAGATATGTTAACGGAAACAACAAAAAGAAACTATTAAAATGCATAAAAGAGAAATTTATGGAATAGTGAAATCCGTGACATCAAGATGTAGTAAAAATGGTTTTATTCCGGTATACCCTTAACAATTTTTGTAAACATTTGGCGAGAAGGTAGGGTCCCGCCAATTCCTGGTGCTGTGCCACCAAGTTGAAGAAAGCCATAGTTTGAATAAAATATACAAAAGATTCTTCCCAATGTTTTTTTTTGGCCTTTTTGGTGCACTGAAGACAAGTTTGGTTGGATGTGCCACACTGTGGCCTGTGGGTGTGTTAAGTCCCAATAAATAAGTAATAACCTTTTGAAATGAAATTCACTAAAACGCTGTAGCCTGTTCTGAATATCAACAAGCGTTATAATTGTGGACAGTTTTGTATCTTCCCTCTTCCACTATACTATATGTTGGGACTTGGGAGTTGGGACTGATCTAATTCTGTCAATGTGAATGGTTTTTATTGTATATCAACCTCTTTGTCTAGTCTAACCTACCTCAAACCAAAAAGTCTCAACCATGCATGTATTTTATGCATACGTCAAAATAAACACCAAGCTTCATTCAGATACTTGTTATCACATACTTACCTACATGCAGGTATAACTACATAGAAAAAAGTCATTGCATTTGGTTTGAGTACAACACATCATTCCTACAGTACAGAGATTTTAAAGGGCAGTCAGATTCTTTCATCTGGCACCTAAATCCAAAAGATCGGACCTGAATTCCCTTTAGCTGTGTGGTATGGGGATGAAGCCGTATGCACTGTTAGATTTAGAGTGGAAAGATTTATCTCTTTAAATAATCTTGTCCCAGTAGTTGCATTTATAGAGAATCTAATTTCCAAAGATCACAATATTCCAAGTATAAGCATATCCATATTTTGCATAGATTTCAACCAAAGACATATACCAAATAAAAAGTTGATATTCAAACCATTTTTCATAAACATACAACTGAAATTCAAGATTTGACATATGGTTGAAAATCAAAATTTGACGTACGGAATTCTGAATTTATAGACATCCATTAAAATTAGAAGGATTTTATTGTACACTTTGGCCAAAACTATATTTTGTTCAGTTCAACATAAACCCTTCAATGTCATCAACTGATAATTTATCAGTTTGAAATAGTAATAATTGTATAATTTAAGTAAATCTAAAATTCTTACTCATCAAATATGAATGACAATGTTGAAATTAATATATTTGATGACTGTCTAAATTAAGAATAATATAAATATAAAGAATTACTTCATCACAACCCAGGAGAGCTTCAAGGCTAATAGCTGGACCTACAAAATCTGGTCAATGCCAAAGCTTCATGCAGAACCCTGCAGGAACCGACGATCTCTTGTTTGATACACATTCTGAGAAGGTGTCCACAAGTTGCTCAGCAAGAGAAGCTGGATCTTCATGAAATGTATCTACAAATATTTTCACAATCCTTATTTCCTGAGGGGTTGCTCTTAAGCTGTACCAAGTCAGAAATTTCTGTCTGAAGTTCTTTTCAATGTGTCCTTCACACTCTAACCATCTAATCACCTTCACATAATACTCGAAATCCCGATCTGGAAAACCATTGCCCTCGCAGCCTTCATCTTGCCTTTCACCACTTCTCTTCTTGGATGTGCTTCCATCTCGAGGGCCACCCTTTTTCCCAGATCCATTTTCTAGATCTTTGCCACTGAATTTGAATCTACCTTTTTTTCTCGAACCATCTTTAAGTAATTCCAACTTGCCAGGAGTATCAGGCAAGCCCCTTTTTGAGCTACCTGCTAACGGAACACATTCCCTTCCTGTTGGAACTGACCCATCATCAGTGCTCATGTCCTCGGTTACCTGTTCCTCTGCCGAATCCTTGTTTTCAAGTTTTAGTACATCAGAACTAGGTATAGCGCCAGTCACTCCTACAGCAACCTGCTTGTCTGACAAGGAATCTGCATCGGTGGGACGTCCCACTCCAGCCACATTGGAACAGTTAATAGCATCATTAGATAGATTTCCAGAAGCAATCTGGTTGCTATCCTTGTGATAAATAGGATAATTATCTGATCGATTATCGGTCTGGTCGCTGTGATTAGTTTCATCTTCCACTGACGATGGATTGGAAAGGCTGCTGCAGTTGGTTACCGGGCTCTGACTTCTATCTGTTGCTGAGCAATTTGGGACTTCATCCTCTCCATGCTCTGTTGAGACTTGAACTTCGCACATACCCAACTTCCTCATATCATTGGAGACAACTTTGAAACTGTATTCTGTAGCTGGAAGTAAATCCCTGATTTCGAGCCTTCTATTTGGTAGGAGAGTCGTACAAGTTGGGTCCAATGGATAGTTCACATCATCAGCTTTGCGATGCCACACTGTGTAACTGGCATTATTTTCTCCAGAAGGATCTTCCGAACACAAAATAACAGTGAGGGATGTTGCAGTGACATCTTCAAACTTCACCATATTTGGCACTAGTAAACTTGCATCTGAAAGTGTAGACACAGACTGATCAATAATTACATTATTTAAGAGAGTAAACAAATGGAAAAAAGTCAATATGCTAATAATACTTTTGCAATATTATAGTTAATAAATTCAAAACAAAATCCAATATAAGTATATATACAGAAATATAATCTTAAAGGTCAAAAAGCGGACTTTTCCAGTCAATACCAGATGTTACTGTAAGTCCCAAAAGTTTGTTAACACTGTAACATGTGGTTAAAAGATTTTATTTTTGTACCTCCACCAATTACCAGAAGTTACATGTGAATTAATCAAAATTACTTATGGGCAAACATTCCATATATAAAATTCATTCATACAATCTATACCATTATATCAATTACTCTAATAAATCTATACCATTATATCAATTACCATAAATGAGAAAACTAGAGTAATTGGCTCCATAGAACACATTTACAATGCTAGTCACGTGGATCATCGTCTAATTTAAAAAAAAAAAAACAGTGAAAAGGTACGATCTTTTGTAAAAAGAGTAAATGAACACCTTGAATAGTTGGATTGGGCGATGCAGGCAAGATCCTTTTAGAAAGCATTGAATCAAGTGATTCAAGAGCAACACCACAGAGTTTCTGAACCTCAGGTCCTGAAGAAAGCCTGTTCACAATCCCCCTACCAATCTTCAGTGGTGAGCCGGTCAGTGGACCCACTTCTGGTTCAAGTTTCTTCACTGCTTGATCAACAATTTCATGAAGTTCTCGATACATTTCAGTCCCTTGTAAAAGTTTTTGGCTTAAGGAGACACGGTAACATAATATGTCCACACGTCTGGCATCCTTTGCTACCATCAGTTGTTTTCTCCAGCATCTAACACATTTAAGAAACAAGCTTAGATGAGAATGTAGATAACCTACAAATTCAGTAACATCAACTTTACAATCTTTTGATTGAATAACAGCAATATCTTCTCCACTGTGTTAAATAGAGTTCAGAAATCACTAAAGCAAAGCAATTCAAAAGAACATTCAACAATTTACAAATCTTTCACTTCCACAATGCTGATAATCTTGATATGGCATCCTACGAATGTTTAAAGCAAACTATGAAAGAAAAAAAATTGTATGATTATATTTCCTACTATATAGAACCTGAAAGTCCAAAAATAAAAAGGGAAAGGTGGAGAGGTAGATTTTCAATTGGTCCATTAAGAAACTTTAGCATGAAGAAGGAAAAGACTTAAGCATGAAAAAATTTCTAAGACTCTGAACTTAATTCATTAGTCACTGTCTATTTTGAAAGTATTTTGATGCATCTTGTAAACACGAAAGTTCTAAGACTCAGTTGACTTATTTCAATACTTAATTTCTATTTTGTATCTTATAAACAACAGGGAAAAGGAATAAAAGAGAAGCTTTTAAATGGATAAACGATTTCATTTATGAAATTGAAAACAGCAGTATAGAATTTACCCGAGTAAATCATTTACTTTCCCACAAGAGACACAGTAAAAGCCTCCATCAAGTTTGGGGCGTTCACCGTCTTTTCCAATTCCAGAACCAGCATGTTTTAAAGCACACTCAAGGTGGCAAGACAAGCCACAGGAAACACTGGGAAATGGAGCTTCAGAGCTGCATATTAACCACAGGCTAGGGTCTTTGTTGTCATCATATTGATGACAAATACAACACGAACATCTTTTGCAAAATGCATCTGCTCGATTAAGGGTAGCCTTGCATGCTGAGTTTTTACAGTATGTGATATTGCTACTCACATCGTCACCATTATTGACTAAAACATTGTTTGCAGGAACAGCTAACCGAGATGGATTTTCAGTTTTTCTCTGCCTTTTAGCAGGTTTTTGACCATTTGCAGGTAAAGAATGTGATTCAGGGTCGGTGGCAATATCACTTCCATTTGATTTCTTTTCGGAAACAATTTTTAGAAGATTTTCGATAATTTTCACCTTTGTCAGCCCGGTATATTTTCTTTCTTTTCCCATCTCAGCACACAATATTTGCAAAATCTCTTGACGGCTCCATGACTGCAGCATCTCGGATGCACCATCATGAGACATTTTAGATATTTCATATACAAGCTCTCTTTTTTCCTCCATACTCAACTTACTAACTTTAGAAGGATCGAGAGCAACACCTAGGAACAAGGGAAAGGAAAACAAATATAAGTACATTATTTATTACATACAAGAGAGAATTCCAACTTGAAAACTTCACATGGTGAAGGAACAAGACTTAATCAACAAAGACTTTTGCTACAGCTTGTATTCATGATGGACATGTCAATATCAAGAAACTGAAAACATTGCGCACCTATAAGCATAACTGATGGATTTTGCACATGAAACTATAATCCATTTATATTTTTACATACACATTTGGCAAGCCCAATTTTTTGTCTAAAATATTGATTGCATAAAATATAACCACGAACACAAGAACAAGAAACACAATAAAATATATAAAACTGTAAGTGGTTGACCTTGCACCACAAGGACATCCCAACCACTTGAATCATAATGGAATATAGAAATATTAGAAAGTTCGGTGTAATGGGAATAATCAAGTCAGCCAGTTAGGCAATTGGACTCAACTTCCTTTGACTTTTATAGGCACCTCCATAGACCTTTAATTTAGTTGCTAACACAACGCATATAAAATTATAAGCCTATTTCAACCAAGATTCCTTTTTTCATCAAAGTGCATCAATAAAATGTTGACTGTATGGCCCTCAAATGCAGCTCATACTAACAGCTCAGCAATAAACGGCTACATATAGCACATATTTTAAACCAAAAAAGCCAGAATCACAAAATATAAAGAAAATAAAATAATAATTGAATCAAATAAAAAAGGGAAACAACTCTCTTTGATGGAAGTTTATTCTTTTCTCTAAAAAAATAAAATCAAAGCAGATTATTACCCAACATTCAGAAAGGAAAAGCACGGAGAGCAAGGTTTTACACCGCTTCCGTGTTGCAATCCCTGATATATAGAACATTGTGATTAAATACAACTGATGCAACCATAGTTAACACAATGGTGGACGTGCAGACATAAAACCTTGACGTGTCAGGCCTAAAAAAACTCGCAGAAAAACCACAGTAAATAACTCATTCAACAGAAAAATCATATACGTCACACTGCTATAAAAACCATATCCTGGAGATTAATCAACAGGTGGATCATTAAATAAGGCAGTACAACATTAAATCATGCGAGATAATAAAGCATAACGCAGATAACGTATCCAATCATTATCGTGTTGTGATCTTTTTATTGCGGAAAATTGCAGTTAAATACAACTGATGTAACCACAATTAAAGTAATTGCGAATATGTGGGGACATATAAAAACCTCGACGCGTCAGGCCTTAGAAAACTTTGAGAAGATACCAAAACAAAATTATTCCACATAAGAATTAGATGTGTTACAAATCACAATGCTAAAATATCATACATAGAGATTAATCAACATGTGGATCATAATAATACATCGTTAAATCATGTGAGATAATAAAGTACAACACAGATAACGAATCCGATCCTTGTCGGGTTGCAATCCGTTTTATTGCAGAAAATTGCAGTTAAATGCAACTGATACAACTACCGCTTAAAGCAATTGCGGACATGTGGACATAAAAAGCGTTTACGTGCCCTGCCTTATAAATCATTGAGAAGAACACCACAGCAAATAAATAAATCCACCGAAAAATCATATCAGTCACAAATCACAATGTTAAAACATCATATCATAAAGATTAATCAACACATGAATCGTTAAATTAGGTGGTATAATGTTAAATCATGTGTGATAACGCGATGCAATAAAGCATAATGCAGATAATGAATCCAATCCTTTGTCGTGTTGCGACCGATTTTATTGAAAAAATTGTAGTTAAATACAGCTGATACAATCATGCAACCACGATTAATGCAATTGTGGACATAAATAAAACACCTTGATGAAGAGAGGAGACCAAAGCAAAAACAATAATCAACAGAAAACTCAGATACATCACAAATCACAATGCTAAAACATCATATCATAGAGATTAATCAACAACTGGATCGTTAAATTAGGTGAACAACTTTAAATCACGTGAAATAATAAAGCATAACGCGATTATATTTAATACCGAATCGAATCCTTGAGAGAATTCAATTATCAGCTCAGTTTCAACATAACAAGAAAGTAACATATAATTCATGAAATTGAGATGAACGAACGAACGAACAAGTAAACACAAAATAAGGTATAGTGATGTGATGATGGAAGCGTTACCTTCGAGAGAGGAATTTGTAGCCATAACTATGCAACGAACAAGGAGAAGGAATCAGTAACTGATATCACATCACATTATCAACATCAGCATAAAAATTGATCGATCGAACCTAAAGAAACGTTAAATCCAATACACGTCGTGAATGAATGATTCGGCGTATAACTCAGAAAAGAAAAGAGATAGAGAAAGATTGAAGTGACAATTACCGAGAAAAAGATGCTTTGAATTGTTTGAAGAAAATTGAGTAACCGAAAAAGTGGTGACGCGCGCACAAACTCTGTTCTCTGTATGTATGTGAAAGAGGAGAAGAAGTTGTTGATGTACTTTGTTTGTTTGCTTCTCTCTTCTCTTCTCTTCTAGAGAGAGAAAGCGTTTTAGTTGGAGGAGTGACAGAGAGAGAGAGAGAGAAAGAGAGAGAGCATTCATAAAACAAGAGTTAAACACCTCAATGCTTCGTCCAGAAGTTTTAGATCAACTTACATAAAATGTTAAAATTATTAGATTAAATGTTTATGATTGAAATTTAATCTTTTTTTGATGTAATGATTGAAATTTAATCTTTGATCCTTAAGTATAAATTGAAGATGATTTTATTATTTTATCTATACAAAAAAAATTCACAATTTTCTTTTTAGGCCCAATTTGATCATATGTAATATACATTAAACTTTGATTTTTTTTTATACGATAAATAAGTTAATTTTATCCTCAATATTGGTATACAAATATAAACGAGTTGAGAGAAAATTATGAAATCAAATTGAGTCTTCTTTCTAAAAACAATGGCAAACAACTATTTTAGTCATCAAAATTGTATACTATCTCTGTCCCAATATACAAGATCTATTTTGACTGAATGATATCTTGTTTTGACCCTATTCTTTTTTATGACTTGTTATAAAAGTAAAAATTAGCATATAAGATCTTGTTTGATTCGTTTTAATGAGTATTTCCAAGATATGAAATTTTTATAATTTTTACTAATGCACAATTAAAAATATTAGCGATCAAAATTATGCATTGACGAACGTATAGTAGTCAAAATGAGTCTTATATTTTGAGACGGAGGTAGTATATATTATTGTAACTTTTATAGTAATTTTATAAATTACATTGATTATCAAAATATATTTGGAAACTAAGATAAGTAATAAAAAAAAAATATCTATATACCGTCAAAAAAAAAAATCTATATGTTGTTGTAATTTTAATGCATTTAGATGTGGACGTCACCACGATGAGTTATAAGAAGATAAAAAAATGATGGTTTGTTCTAAAATAAAAAAATAATATAATACTTGTATTATTGTCAATTTGCTATTGCCATGGTCACTGACTTTTCAATTCAACCACATTTTTTATGGTAGCATATGCATGTTTAAATATCAGCTTCTTTTTTTGGTGCAAATCGGAATAGTATAATAGTATGTTAAATTACTAAACTAACACTTACTTCTTTCATTATCTATGGCCGTCCACATAAACCATAATGCACTATAAATATATACACGAAAAATTATAATAAAGTCTGCCAAAAGAAATGCTGGCAAGCTAACACATGTATATATGGAACCATGTATAAAAGTTTTATTTTGAAAACTGTGTGATTATTATTTAAAAATTATCATCTTCAATACAAACTTTAACATAAATTTCTATGTTACCAAGACCTACAAAAAAAAACTAAATTGTTGTGGTGTGGCAATGTCATTGCATGATAACAAGGTATAATTAGAAGACCATTGGTTGTTTATGGAATTTTGGTGTTCATCAGAATGGGAAATTGAGGATCATCTATTTTGCAAATGCAATTTTGGTGGTGTAATGGTATTTAGTTCATAAGTGGATCAGAGTTACGATTGTGTTATTGATGAATCTTTTTTCTCTTGGGTGAAGAATGGTTAACTTTTCTTCAAAGGAAATGGTTTGAATTAGCTCTTAGATAATTCACTTTACATTCAACATAACTTATTTTTATTTAAAATCAATGCTACATAATCTATTTCATTTAAAATCAATTTTTCATCTTAATCTTAAAATATACTAGTAGCGTATCTTTTTTATGAGTGATATATTTATCCGTTAGTAGTTGAGTGTAGGCTAAGAAAGTTTTGCAGAATTTCCATTATAATTGAAACGTTGATGATGTATATACTTACAAATAATATAAAAATGGTGGTAAGAAAAATTAAAAGTTCTTAAAAAAAACACCTTTTTTATTTGTCTATTATTAATATTAATATATAATGACGGGGAAGGGCATATTTGTCCATGTATAGGCCGCAAACGATTGGATAATAGAGTCTATTAAAAATGTGTTGATACGGCTCTAAAAGGTAGGAACACATACATGTGAGATCCGAATCAACAGTGGGGACAACATGGTCAATTTAAATAGCAACCCCACCAATTACTGCAATATAAGACACATAAGAAGAAAATTGAATTTCTGTTTTACAAAAGCATGAAATTGTGGTTTTCTATTTTTGACAAATAGAAATTGTGGTATTATGCGCACATATGAATTATGCTTTCCTATATCATGGACATGCATGCCACTCATTTACATATTTGAATAATGGTTGGTTTAGCTTAATATTGCACACCCGACATAATATTAATAAGGTTTGATTATTACCTCTACCGTTAAAAATGGTGAAGATATATGATGATCCACCTATATTGTGGAATGTTTATTTCGTAGATTTTTACTTCAAACATTGATCATACAATCTTCTTTGTGTGTGTATGACATCTCTAATCTCTTTCAATTCGACATCGATTATATCATGTGCGGTGTCAAATATAGTGTCATGCTTAATGGTAATTGATAAGCAATGTCAGTTTTGAGTGACATGTTGTCGATGTAGTTCGGATTTGAACTCTAGTCTCATGAGTTAAATCACACAAAACAACCTACTAGACTGCAAAGAAACTTTGTAATAATTGTTGCACTATTACTAATATATATTTTATCTCTATGCTTGGCCCTATCACAAATTTTAGGGAATATATGAATCTTCACCATTTTTTTCTCTCTCAAGTTTTCTCAATTTTTACATCTCAACCCTTAACCAAATAAATTTCTCCATTTTTATAAAAATTTAAATATTATCTTACATTTATAATTCAATGGTACAGATCGATGTCCGCATTTTTTCCACAAGCTTTGTTTCCAATGGAGACAACCCATTCCCTAAATTTTAACCATATTGCTCCGCCAATGTATGGATCCCTTAAGTTCAAATTAAAAAATATATATTATACTAGCAACACACACTTTTTTGTTGTTGATGATTTTGAAATTCATATAAATTCACTAATAAATTAATTTTATATATGAAATCTACGTGATTAGGTAGAATCCTAAATTTCAATTTATAGAAGAGTGTTTATTAAAACGATCGTGTTAGAAGTATATATCATTTTGTTACTTCTCTTTTTAAGTTATAATTATTGTTGTATTGTATTGTCACGTTATTGTTGTTGTGATGTGTGTGAACAATGGACTATAATAATTATATAAAGATTTAGTCAAAAAAAAAATAATTATATAAAGATCATATGAATGTACATTTCACCAAAATAAGAAAATAAATTGATAACACTAGTCTCTAAGGTAACGTGTTAGATTCCAATTGAATATGAGAGTATCAACTACATGACATTAGTATTTTATTGGCAAAGAGCTTTGAATGGTCGATAAGAAATGAAAGGTAACGAAAAGATAAAAAGTGCATTATATATAGTTGAAATGAAAACGACACATGCCTAAAATAAACAATGGTAGAGACTAGATAAGGGAGGTGCAATTGCAGAGGACGCCGACGAAATGAAAAATATGGATGGATGGATGGATGGATGGATATCATCATATGATGGGATTGAAGAGCTGGAACACTTGTTTGCATGTGATAGTGGGGCTTTTTGATTTAATTGAATGAGACTTCATAATAAAATCTTTAGACTACGTAACAATAACATTATGTCTATAGTGGGGTTTCTTTCTGATTGTGTTAACTATAATTTTTGTTTTTTTTTATAAATAGATATAAATTTCATATTTTAGTCTTCATTTATCACATACTACTACATTAGAGATTAGCGAAACAAAGTAGTTAATATCTTTAAAAATTATTTTAATTTATGTGATACAATTTTAAATGGAAGTAGTAATATATGTTTACGGATAACCAAGGTATGTGGTTGAGCGGTTGAGGTTCATCCTCCTTTAATTAAGGGTTTAGGGTTCGATCCTCATTTTGGGTATGGAGCTTTAAATTTTTGGGTCAACTATCCCACCAATCGAAGTGTCTCCAATCTAGCGAGGGATTAGTCACTGTATTCAGCGGTAAATACCCCTGTCTCGACAAAAAAAAAATATGTTTTCGGATCCGAGTTTTAATATATTTGTTGCGTGGTTATATACTTATCCTTGCATCAATTAATGTACAAGTGGTAAGAAAAATGAACTCCCGAAAAACTAGCTAGCAAGCCAAAGCTGTCATAAATGTTCTCCATGTGCTTGCTACATCCACACAAATATATTTTTATCTCAATATAATTGTGGAGACTAGTCTTATGATGTAGTACTCCTCCATTCCTTATCATATATTTTTATAAAATAAAATAGTTTAAAATTTAATATATATCAATACAATTGATATATTTGGTTTATATTATAAATTGGATGTATCAATTGTTTAATATATATATATTTAAGAATTGAAGTTCATTATATTCAACTAAGCTTATATCAAAGTCTAATATAGAAGCTAATAGTTTCCAACTAAAATACCCATTCAATTCCCTACACATTTGAAAGAGGTTTTTCTTTCAAAAAAATTTGAAAAAGTAGCATCCCAAAATTAAAACTTGGAAATAATTCATTAAGTTCTTGCAACTTTGCAACCGAAAGTCAAACAAACAAAATAAAAATATTAAGCATAACAAAAACCATCATATTGATGCCTAAAAAATATAACCATCAAATTATTAAACTTTGCCAATTGCAAGTATAAACATCTTGTTTATGTTAAAAGTTATAAATTGGGTGAGAAATTGTTTGAATATATGTTTATAAGTGAAGATTGTCTTCATCTTACTTCGTACAAGTTAATTTTATAAGGTTAATTAGGCTCGACTTAATTTATAAAATGATACACCACATCTACACATTAAACTTAATAATACTTAAAATGATCGAAATATTGACTATCGATCTTATAATTTATACTATTCGTACAATCGGGAATCATTCATTATAAGTGATATTGTAATTAATTGTCACTATTATTGGGTCTGCTTTTCCATAAAGAATTTTCTATTAGTGGCCATCGTTCACCAACAACTATTAGTACTATTATAATCATTCTTGGGGGTTCTTATTTTACTCATATTTTAGTGTGGTCCTTCTTGTTATCAATGATGACATGAATATATCATTGCATGGATGCATTCCTTTGTTTTAAGTTTCTTGATGAACTCTTTCAAAGAACAAAAGTCAAGATGAATGTGATTACTCTTCAAATTAGTGAATTACTATCATAGTCGAAAGGAAGTTACTTTGAAGGTGTTTTAAATTAGAAATAATTATAGTAATTTAATAAGATATGGTATTATATATGAATATCATATATTTGGCGTGACATGGGAAAAAGACTCTATATGTATGTATGATGTCTCCATAATCAATATCTAGGAGCTAGCATTTCATCAATATAGCGTAACTGCCATGCCACTATTTGGCGATATTAACTAACTTTCTTGCACCAACATATTTTGAGGTTCAAAGAGGAAGAATAAAGAGCCAAAAGCTGATTAACATTAATAATGTAATATGAATATTCAAACCAATAAAAAATAATGTAATACGAGTAGGCCAAGATTATTTATTCCTTGCTTGTTTATTTAAGGCTATACCTTGCAGTTGGCACCTACTATATATATAGTATAAATTAAAAAACAATTACTACTACACGAGTACTCTCTTTTGTTGGTGCATTTGAGGTTTAATGCAGTTAAATATTTGTGATCAAAAAGTCTAAAAAAAATATTAGGTAAATTCCAGCTACCCTGTTTTGTCTCCACATGCTTCTTTTTTTTCTTTCATATTTCCGTGGCAGAGGTAGACAAAACTTCATGTGTTGAATAGAGTCATTTGTATGCAATCCGGCCGAATACCAATAGATTCAATTTGTTTGGTTTGAGTGCATGAATGATGCTAATAATTAATGCCTTTGCTTCACCATATATGCTTGTGAAGTTGTGAATTATGTTGCGTATAGTTTGAAATCAACATCAGAGTTTTGCTCATTATTGTGCTTTGTTGAATCTCTTGCTTACAAAATTACTAATTGATAGCTATTAGAATATTTTACAATAGTGAAGAAACTTAATTTTACTATTATTATTTTTGTTGCAAAATATATTCTCTCAAAGCTAGAGAGAGATTAATTATTTAAGATGCACAAATTTATTTAAACAGTTGACTGTCTTCAACAAATACTTCTATATATGTCATTCACACCACATTCAAAGTATATTATCCGTTTTGAGACGTACAATTTTGTCTTTTACAAAGGATAATCGTTAAAGATTTTTATTCAAAGCCGACAATATATACATTATACATTAGGAAGTGATGTGACAGACTTGAGGTCGGAATAACACTAGTGTTGCATGTGGAAATTGAGGAACTATACACCATGCATGATGGGAGATAAACTCTTTAATTAAATCCTTACAAAGTCTTGTATTATTTAGAAATTAATAAAGTTTATAAACAACATTCATACAAAGACTCTTCAATAAATCCAAAAAGGACAAAAATGTCACTAACTTACTTTCAAAGCAGACAATATTTCAAAAGATGGTGCAATAGATTTGAAGGGTTCATAAATTATAATAGAACAATATGCACAGAGAAACTCCGCTAGATAAAGATAAATAAAAATACCACCAATTTTGTATGCAGGAACAACACAATGCAAGTTTGTTTCAATGTTTATGATATGATCGAACATCAAAATGAAGTGGGGTATAAGGGGACAAGGAGTGCCGATAGCAATCATCCGAGACAAAGTTCAATCTTTATCAATCAATTACTATAGTTTGATAGTACATTTACTACATGCCACAACATAAAGCCTTTCCTTCAAGGATTAAAGTTTGACAGTATGCAGCAACAATCAACAGCCAAATCTTATCCAATTAAATGTGATTGATACGTACTAATTTCTTCCTTCTTTTTTGGAGAAAAATTAAAATAAATCATAATTTCTTTGAAACTGGTTACATCTCTATTTTATTTTTAAAATTAAACTATTTTTGTCTTTGTTTATCTTTTATGGAATTTGGAAGTCTGAATAATATACTACAAATTTATGGTATTCACTTTTTTATGGTGTTCGACTGCAAGATAAATAAAATCTGGTCAATAAACTGTTTCATCTAAGAATCGAATCCAGATTCTCCCTAAATCTGTTATTTGGTAAATTTCATTTTCTTTTTGGTATGATTTGGTAAATTTCATTAACCACTTGTACTTAATTTATGATGTTCACTTTGGTAAACATGTTTTAATGACTGATTAGTGATTTGGTGAGTGTTTTAAAAAGTGACATATTTTCCGAACTCATCGTTGGCTTTTTTGTCAATCTTGAAGTGTTGCTTGTTGGGCTTCAAGGCAAGCATCCATAAGTGGTGGGACAAGAATAGGAATGTAAAAAACATATGAAACATTTCTTTTTGCCCCCTCCAAAGTATCTCGCGGCCCCTTTGAAATTCCAAAAATATTCTGAACATGTATTCCAAAAACCCAATACATATTTGATATTGAGTTTAATAGATGTGCACAAATAGTATAAAAATTGTCATTTCATGGAAATTCGACATTCATCTATGTCATATAATTAATTAACTTAAAATATACAGTAAGATATGACGGGATACATGTGATAATTGGTTGATAGTGTAAAATTATTTTATTTTCTATCAATGCATATCATATTTTCTCTTTAAAATTTCAGAATTATACATATTTTCCCTTCAAAAAAGAATTATACATATTTGAAATTTCAAAATTTTACATATTTGAAAATTCTAGAATACGAAACTTGGTATAAATTTTAGAATATTAAACCTATTTATATATTGAGACAATTTTGTTTTTTTAAGTTTATTTTTATGACACACACATATAGTAATAGATAAAAAAATAATTACATATGAATTGAAGATAAACGAGTAACAAATATATAATATATTTTATTTTCTTATGTTTATTATTTGTTCACAACAAGGATAAAAAGACGAAGTAATTATAAATAGATTTAGAAAACACATCTTTTCTTTTGGGGTTAATAGGTTTTTATCCCTGTAAAGTAGGCGAATTTTGTTTGTTTTCCCTTTATGAAATTATATTTTTGGATTATCCTCTGTAAAAAAAAAAATTGATTTATCCTATATGTTGACTTTTTTCTGATGTGACAGGAAAAAACTCAACTTTTGTTGATGTGACAATGTATTTTTTGCTGACGAGACAAATAACTTTTGCTTTCAACAAAAAGTCAATATAGGGTGTAAATCTAAAAAAAAATATTGTACAGGGTAATTTATTAACCCTTTCTTTTTAGAATAAATAAATTTTCTAATATTTCATTGATGTGTATTTCTTTTTTTTTGGTCAGAGATGTGTATTTCTTTTAATAATTGGAATTTGATAATTCCGTCATTAGATTAATCTAATTGTTATAATCTAATGTTTTGAGGGCAGATTGAGTGCATCCGATCTCCGATTATCAGGTACGGGGACGGTGGGGGGTGGGGATCATAGCAACCTGAGAAGAAAATATTGACAGGCCTTTAATTCTTTTGTTAGTGTATCAACAGGTTAACAGGCCCAGTCACGTCCAAAGTACATAAGAAGGCTTCGGGTATATCCTCTTAATTGGGCTTTTCCATTCGTTGCAAATTGCAATGCAATATGGTTTTATAACGTTGAATTAGACTAATTCATAAAAATTTAATTCTATTTAAAAATAAAGATTGATCTTTTGAAATGGGTTTACATTGGTGATAAGTTAAGTCTAATATAAAAATCTAATGATCAAAGTCTTTTAATTTTCAATCCGAACCTTCTATTATTTATATTCACACAAAAAATTTAACAATAAGAGAGGTGTGAAAGGATGTATTGAAAAACAATTGAGTTCTATTCATAGCTATGTTGCGTTGTCTAGGTCTAACGATAAAGTTTTTTGAAGATCGAATTTTGCTACACAAAAAGATTTTGAGGCACAACTCGTTGTCCGTCTATCTTTTATTCATGTGTAATTATCTTAATATATATTAATACATAGTAATTCTATTAAAAAAAGTCCATTTTGTAAGGTGGATGCAATTGCTACCTTGTTACACAAATTAATTACTATAGTATAAGAAAAGAGACATACTACTACTAGTGAGAACATGAGTACATGTATAAGATAGAAAAGTGTATATAGAGAGAGGAAAAAGACAATGTTTCAAAAAAAAAAAAAGAGGAAAAAGACAAGATCTAAGGCAATCAAATTATGTAATTCAACCGCATGCATGTTTCGCCGGAGCACTGTAGTCAGCAAAGCACGTGAAGATTAACCAACGCATGATTATCACAATCACACAATATTATATAGCTAGTAAGGGAAGATATGGAGTAAAAATAAGTT
The DNA here is from genome assembly GCA_951804385.1 of Trifolium dubium. Taxonomy (NCBI): domain Eukaryota; kingdom Viridiplantae; phylum Streptophyta; class Magnoliopsida; order Fabales; family Fabaceae; genus Trifolium; species Trifolium dubium. Next base: position 35,086,563 of record OX638073.1, read on the forward strand.
AAATTAATAAATCAATAAAGTTAAGGTGGGTGTTTCTATTATACTATAATAACTTTGGCCGACATAACTTGTTTGTAGGCAAAACATATGAGGAACATAGATCGTGACTTAACTCACCCACCAAAAGAAAAGCATTGCAATGCAAAGAATGAAATCAGATAAAGAGGTCCCTCTACACAAAATATTTAACAACCCCAATAAGGAAAATAGGTATCTTTTTTTCATTAAGTTTAGCATTTGACTATAACTTTTTTCCAATTTCACATTATAGCTAGTCTTTCAAAGATATGCATGTAGTGTTAAATTTAATTTATTCATAATTGTGGGGTTCTATAAACTTGTAGGTTAAAATTTCAGCAGCAAAGACTGCATTAGGTAAACATGTAGCACCTTTTACCATTCGCGGCAAAACATGACTTTCATACTCCTATATCCTAACCACTATACCTAATTAAGTTCCAGTAATTACATCTTGAAAGTACTTTTCCATAAGCAATATACGTAAACTCTAAATTAACATAATTGCAATTCAATGTGTGCATAAACACACCGAGTGAGATTATGTCAATGTCCCCTGAGTATAAACAATCACAAAAACGTATATTTAATTTGCATAATATACCATGGAATGAATGGATGAAATATCGAGTAGTTTCATATATGAAAACTCATTTTAACACCTTTTTTTTTTAAAACATTTTAACACTTTTTTGAAATTTCATTATAGGGTGAAATCACATTGATTCGACCTTTCTAAGTGAGATCCATTTTTAAATATGTGGACTTGCTATTGGAGTTTTATTTGTTGACTCTATATGTATTCTTTTCATATTGTAATATACTATATTTTCTATTTAAAATAAATAAATTATGTGGACAATATAAATTTCATAGTAAAATAAGCATAAACAATTTTGTTTTTACTTTTACTCTTCGATTCTTATGGGATAGGGGTAGTAGGCTAGAGTTGGAGATAAATTCTGACAACCGGTGGTTCTAATTCTTTCTAAATACTTAGCATAAACAATTTTGATTCTTAAACATGTACGCATTATCATCCAATTTAGTCTTTAACAAAATAATATTCAAATTAATCACTAATATTTTTATACAAAAACAAATTATTCCCACCATTATGCTTAGTCAAAATTAAAAAGTCTAATTTATTCCCATCTAAAAATATTGTCTATTGTAGCAAAAATAATGTCAGGTCTATTTTGAGTATTATTTTTTTATTATATTAAATTAAAATTAGATTGATAAATGTCTCATGAGCTTAGCTCAATTGGTTGAACATATTGCATAAAAGTTTTATTCACCTTTAAGGGGTGAATTTCTAGCCATTAGATTACTTGACAAAAAAAATTAAATTGATAAATTGTAAGAGACCATATTAAATATTTAGTCTAAAATATGTAAGATATGAGGACAGTATAGTCAAACATTGGTCAAAGATGAGAGCATCATATGATTCATATTTCATATCCATGGATGGGAAGGATAATAAGCACCGAAAGGTACAAAGGACAGTCATCAATCATCATCCTAAGAGGGTTTGATAGACAAGAAAAGACACAATTTTTGGCTACTAGTACTATCCCTTCTTCTATTCCCTCCTTTTATTAATTTCTATTCCATTTATTCTTTGAAATTTTGAGCAAGTTATACTACAAAAATAGTTGAACTAATTAAAGTCAAGTCGTATGTAATTAGTCTAGTAGAAAGGGAATCTTGTTAAAAAATAATAGGAACCATATCCAAAAAGTTCACAACAGTAACAATATTTGGTTTTTTCCGAGTGTATGATCATTTATCTAGTTATACCTTTTCTTTTTCACTTTTGAGTCTTGATTATGCAACTTTGGTCAAAATTTACTCCCACATAATTAATGGCCCCATCCATGACATACCTTTCTCATGTAAAATAGTAGTAGTAGTACTTGAGGCATATAGGAGCAATTATTGCATTCCTCCACCTTAAGTTTGAATTTTTTAATGGTAAAATATTATTAATAAAATCAAGACTCTTTTTGAGATGAATAAAGACTTATAAAAGAGAAGTTTATAAAACAAAGGTGCCGAATAAACACGGAACACCAATGAATAAGTTAAACCCTACACTATCTAATATAGAATAACTTCTAATTTTATTTTTAAAAGATACTCCCCAGCTGCTTCATGACCACCAGAAAAACCTCAACTCAGCCCAAGAAAATACTTATAGGGACTAACTCCCGATCTAGAATCAAAAGTGATTGGCCCATCAAAAACCAAAGAACAGCTTCTTGAGAAAAATTGAAACGACAACGGTAGAAATAAAGTCTAGATAGATAAGTCTGATCTCGCAAACTTCCTCCAAAACGGTCCCTACTAACGCGGTAGAGATTAATTAACCATAAATAATATTGTAAGATTAATTAACCATTTGATATTAAAAAAGATCTCGAACTAGATTAAACCGGTAGCGGAAAGAAAAATGTTGTGCTAAGATTGAGTTAAACCTCTATAAATTAGTATTACTATCCTAGGATACTAGTAAAAGGCAATGAATGAGTCTGAGACGTGTGCGGTTGCATGTTAAATTAAACAAGTCCAGTCCAGCTATAACCAAATAAATTGAAGAGAAAGAGATTCCTACTCACTCACTCACACTCACAATTAACGCCAGATTTTAAATTCTCCCGAGGCTACCATCACCAACAAACACTCAACCAATATCATTCCTACATTTTCTGCGCCACTCAGTCAGCAATACCAAACATTTTTTTCTTATGTTCCTTTTCTTGATTTATAACCATGCTTGTAAAGAATAGACTAATAATATAAAGTTTGACTGCGAAATCAGTAAAATTTAGTAAAAAAATATTCCTTTTAGGAGTTGAACTTAATTTTTTCTTCTGTTCTATTAAACTCGGAGTCTTAGAAATCTAGAGTTTAACTGCAAGATAAACCTAATTTGATGCTAACGCATTCTTTATATAAGTGAATAAAGAGCATTGAATGGATTTCACGTATATAGCAAGTTCATACCAACAAAATGAAATGGATTACAAAAGGATTTATTTCCCATTATACTCATAAATCATGTCAGCATATAAACAAAACAGAGACAAGGCAAAAATTCAAAAAAGTAAAAACAGGTAAATAATTTCAAAATTCAAAACTTAAAAACAAACAAAGGAAACTTTGAGTTAGTAAGTACTACTACAGTGTCAGTGAGCAATAGCTAAGTAAGACTAGTCTTTCTTCTTCCTTGCATGCTAAGACAACAGTAACACCATCACTACATCACTGTCCTTTCCTTCAACACTTTCATCATCATCATCATTCATTATTATTATATGCACAGATTCTCATCATCTTTTCTCTATTGCATGAGCTCATTCCATTCCAAATATTGGTGTTTGAAACAGACTTGGTTGTTTTGCATGTGTTTGGAATATTGTGTGTCCAATCCAGTTATTTCCATAACTACTACTATTACCATTCTCATCATAACTATTATTATTACTATTTAAAGAAAATATTGGTGTAGCAAATGGAATTGAACTAGTACTTGTTGTTGATGAAGAATCATTATTACCATTTACATTTTGTTGCTGAACATTAAAGATACCTGATCCACCACTGAAAAACTCTGCACTTTGATTATCACTGTTAGTATTTGAAGTTGCATGAGTAGAAAAATCCATGTTGAAGGGTGCGGTAGTAACAACATTAGGATTATTATTATTATTGTTGTTGTTGTTGTTATGGAATCCAAGAATGTTGGACCAGTAATCTGAAGAAGGATCTTGTTTAATTGGTATGGCGAAGCTTAAAGTTGTTGCTGATGAAACTGATGGATGATCTCTTTCTTCGGATTGAATTGGTTCGTGGCTTTTGATTTCTGATACCGATGAATCTGATGAATTTTTGTTGTTCTTGTTTGATAAACCACCTATTGGAAGAGAACTGTTTGCAATGCTTTTTACGTCATAGCGACTCATGTCGAAGTTTGTCACTGCATTTAGTCCTCTGAATTTGATTGCTGCTATGTCATAAGCTTCTGCTGCTTCTTCTTGTGTGCCTAAATTTTGTAAATTAATTTACAGAAAATGATCAAGTTATAATCATGAATAGTCATTATATCAACATTTATTATAAAATTTAATAAAAGGAAAAATAAAAAAAATTACAATATGAAAAATTGATATTCCCTTAATAACTATATAGATTATATAAATAAAAAATAGATGGGCTGGCATCTATAGATTTTATCTTGTTTTTGTATATGAAAATGAGTCAATGAAAGCTGTATAGTAGGATTTGATTAAAAGTGATGTCAATATTATATGATTGAAGAGTACATACTGAAAGTGCCAAGGTAGAGGTCTTTGTTTCCGGCAACTCTGCCTATTCTTGCCTGCCATCGACCATGCTGGTGGTGTCTGCATAAACAAATTGAAGTTTCAATATTTTATTTTATTCATTGTTGAGAATCAATCAAAAGATATACACTAGAGGCCAAAAGGAATGTGAATCATGCCACTAAAAGTTAAAACTTTGATGTACTAGATAGACATATACCTTGTTACTCCTCTGTAAATTGATGCACCTCTTGAAAAACCACTGCTCTTCCTATATAACATGAAGGAAATCAAAATGTATATAAAATTATTCATATGATCTAATACTCATATTTTTCATACACAACAATATTAAAAGTTAATTGTATATAAGAAAAATCTAAAATTAGTAGCTAAATTTGACATCCCCGACATAAACATAGAGATAAATTTTGTTTTATCATCTCTAAATTTGACATTTAATGTAAGTATATGTATTAACCTTCGGAGAGAAGCAACAAACTCTTGTCTAGTCATGTTCTTCATGTCATCAAGTTCCTTCTCATAGTTGGAAACCTGAGAATTGCAACAAAAAAATATTTATATTCATATTAATTTACTATTTATTTACGAATAGTTGAATATATACAATAGTAAAAAAAATAAGAGATCTTTGTGTTTTACTGGAAAGTTGGTGGTGGTGGTTGGACCCCAGTACTTGAGAGCAGCAAGATCATAAGCTCTAGCTGCTTTCTCTTCCTTGTCATAGCCACCTAATTAAACAACAAGAAACAAATATTCTATATTATGATCAGCAAAATGATTAATTAAACTTGAGTAGAATCTGAATCTAAAAAAAAAAAGAATTCAAATTCATGATCATTAAAATGTAGTAGTACATGAAACAAAATGATGATCTGGTCAAAGACTAATAGTTAAAGTACTCACCCAAATAAACTGAAGCAAAAGATCCAATCCCACGAGTCAGCAATCATTCGCCAAGGTACAAAAGAAATTAAAATGCACGGTCAGAATCTTCAACAACAACAACAACACCGCCTCATCCATTTTACTAGTACTACTTAATTAAGCAATAAGCAACACTAATAATCTAGCAAAACAAAAACCAACAAAATACCAAAATAATCTACATGACATGTATTCATAACTAAGTTGATAGAAATATTTGTAATACTCAAATAAGGACTCGGAGTCTCGAACCTTACATTTTTTTACTTAATTGTTTTTAAGAGAGTTAAAATTGTAATTACTAGACTTTTTATTTATAACAAAATTCTAAGACAACAATCTAATGCAGCTTGGTTTTGGTTTTTTGGTCGTACAAGATGTAATGATTCTTTATCTTTTTCTGATTGGTGTAATGACCCAATAGAGTGTATTCATCGCAATTAATATGATTTATTTTTGTATTGAAAAGGTTGAGTACCTCTCTTTAATCCAATCTTTTTTTGCTTATCACAAAAAAATATGAACCCGTGATTAATAAGGGTTTGCATTGAGATTTGAACATTTGAATAACGAGACACATTCTTTAACTCCCATTTATTCCGGTCAGTGGTCACATTCACCGGACCCTTTCCATCACACACACACTAGATCTCGTGGACCCACTTTCCACCGTGTACTATCCCAAGCGCACGTTAGTATCAACCCTATTCAAATTTTAAAACCCTAATCACTAGAAATAAATTAATGATGTTTCACAATTAATCTTAAATTAGTATAATACCTTGTCTTCCTTTCCTACTTTGCCCTTCCCTTCTGCAACTATTGTCCCATAGATGTGCTTCATATCTCCCCGTCCATCTATGCCTAAAAATTAATAAATAATAATTCCAAATATCAATAAATAATTTATTTTTTTTAATAAAAATACATGTGTTTTAGTGATTATATTAAACTCTCCATCAATCCAAACATGCACTAGAAATACCTCGTGACGCCGCGGTAGATGGAGGTGCGTTGGCCGAAGGTATCGTTGGTTTTCTTGGGGGACGGTTTCTGAGGTTCGGAGTTTGGTTCTGTGGGGTAGCCACTGGGGAAGCAAGTGGATATAGTTTTCTTCAACTCCGAATGGTATATGTTGGTGGAAAACTGGTGAAGATGCGGTGGTGCACATGTTGTGGCGGTTGTTGTTGCGACGGAGCTTCCTAAGAAATCTTCGAACTTGTGTCCGCCGGTGAATATGGAGAGGTCGGTAGTTCCTCCGTCTGTTGCCTCCGGTGATGTTTCCAAGGTGTTGCTTCCTGAAAATGGATGAAGAATAAATGTTTAGATATTTTAGCTAAGGGTGAAAATTAAAGAGAGAAATACTAATAAATACCAGTGAGGTTGAGAGATGGTAGTGGTGTTGGTGTTGAGAGAGGAAAAGGGGTGAAGGAATGAAAAAGAGAGAGGTGAGAGTGAGAGGAAGGAATATTGGAAAGAGAGAAAGCGAGGGAGGTGTTGTTAGTGTTAGTGGGGGGTGATGAATAGGATGAGTCCATAATTTGTTTGTTTTTGGCAGTTTTATATATACTAGTATACTACTATGAACGAACGAACTTGAAAAGATCGATGGCGTTGAAGTTAGCTTAGTTGGTTTCGTTGGAAACTGCAATATATCTTTCTTTTATAGAATCTATTCTATTTGTTAGAAAAAGAGTAAGATGAGATATTGAGATGAAGATGAAGTTTGTGTTTGTGTTTGTGTTGTGAGATTATGACACAGATATAGAGGCGGTGATAGTCAAGAGAAAGAAAATATGCACCACCTCCTGCTTGCTTAAGGTTGCTCGAAAAACGAGGTTTTCTATAGGGTTTTTTGGGCGTAAATAAATATCCCACACAACATATCAAAGCACAAACACCACACCGATAGTGACATACACATAGTATCTATACACATGGTCGATCTAAATATTGTTGAAAAACTCAAGTGTGAGTAGTGAAGTGTCAAGTGTGAAAAGTGTGGGGAAGTCCCACATTGGTTAAAAGTGTGGAGAATTGAACATTTATAAATGAGATGACTCATAAACCTATTACCTTAAGGTTTTGGGTAAGAGTGTGTTGTCCAACTCACTTGTACAATGCTCGAGGACCCATATACCCCCTCGTGTCCTAACAAATAGACGACTAATTGTTAGCTGTGAAAACAAAAACAACATCATATGATTTACATGTAAATGTAGAATTCTTAATTACAGATGTTTTTTAAATAAAATGAGAGACTAATGATCAATGAGATTAAACTCTCTTTTAATATTTCACATCAAATTTTAGAAAATTTGACTATATATGCATCATATTTCAATTTTAGTTTATAAGAATATATTTATATATGTAAAAAATTAATTTATTATAAAGTTTGTAGAATAAAAAATTTAATTTAAAGTTCAATAATTAATATTAAAAAATAAAATAATTAAAAATATTATTAATATTCATTTAAATAGGTCGATCTAGTTACATAAAAAAATTTTGATATGACATTTAGTCTCGTCTTTTTAGCTAAATAGACCTATTAAAAAACTTTTACTTGCTCTATTTTAAAAAAAACTATATAATCTGGTTTGTGCCTGCATAAACTAGACCGTAAATTTCTATAGCCAACCTAACCTACTCTCACTTCTATATAAACTAAAACTAAAATTTCATACACGTACATCACGAAAATAATATTTAAACCTTTTTATTATCACACACAACCAAAAAATAAAGAAGAGAAATGTGGTGCACATACCATTATCGCATGGATGCCTCGTATGAGTGCCAGAGCCAGGCTGCCCCGTGCTATATATTGTTGCGGTATGGCCTCAAGTATTCATTCACTGTTCATACATTCATATTTACTATTTAGTATATTTACAACCATGGACCTGGGACAATAAATTCACCCTTTATAACACTATTAAGTACAGCAGATAAACGGCTAAAAGCATTGCAAGCAGGGTTGGGTATACGCGCTAGGCTCCTAGCCTATTGCACCACTAAGTTTAGTTTGTCGAAAAATTGAAGGTTTGAGTCCGGCACTTTTGGTCTGTTATTGATTTATTTTTTTAGTTCAATTTTAAAAATTTTAAAGTTTAATGTGGCATGTCAATTTAAAATTTTATTTTATATGAATATATTTAAATAAGTAATTATATTTATGTTTAATATACTAAGAAATTGATGCACTTTTTTTGATATTTAACATAATATTTTAGAAAATTTGATTATAGGTCCTATGAGTTTAACACAACTGCCAAGACATTGCATTATATATGTAGAAGACTGAGGTTCAAACCTAAATCATCCCACTTATTTACCTTAAATGTAGAATTTTTAGTCAATAGGCTCTATTTGACCAAAAAGAAGAGAATTTGTTTATGTATAATATCATATTTCAATTTTACTTTATAATAAATACTACCGAAGAGTAAACATAAACTACCGAAAATATGAACATATTTATAATTTAATCAAGGTTCGAATTTCAATATTAATAATAATATTAATATAAATATTATTCATATTATTCAAAAAGTCGGTCTAATAGGTTTAAAATGACTTTTATTAATGGCTTGCACTCTTATTTTTTTAACTAAATAGGCTTATATAAAAGTCTAAGTTTGATATATTTAAAAAATAATATGGCCTGACCTGAGTCTATGTAGGTTAGGTCGTAGGCCCTTGTAGCTAGGTCAGTCTGCCTATTCCCAACCCTAATTGCAAACATTTTCCTCGTCTTAATTATTTGGTTGGTTTCGATGTGGAATATTTGATGCATGCACAATAATATTCTCTTTAGAGGCGCTTGTGTCAATGTTTCTTCCTTTCTGGATCAGATTATTTACTTTTCTTGGTGCTCGCTTAAAGGGAGGGATGGTGTTAATATTGATTTTTTGGACCGGTGTAAAAATCCTCTCGCTTGTTTTAGGGGTTTGTAATTATGTTTTATTTGAATTGTAAAAGTCGAGTATTTTTTGTACTCATCGTAATTCATTTGTTGTTGATAAGTGTATTTATTAGAAGATTAATAGACTTTTAATAGACATTTTATATACTAATATTTATTATTATATATTGATAAAAATATATGATTAAGATAAATTATTTAGAAATAGAGGGAATAATATTGTATTTTTCATTTTTATCCATATACTCAACTCAAGTGACATTATTAGTTAGTGTCATGAATCAATTACTAGTTGGCAATTGATTCATTGAATTTTTTAATTTTGTAGTTCAATCTAAATTATCAATACCAGCACCCTGCCTGCACTTGCAGGTCATAAAATAAAAATGGACATAAATAAATATAATAACTACTAAGATTTAATTGCATTGCACGTGTTGAGCCACACTGGTCATACCATTATTGGATAAATTGAAGTGTGCCTTCTATTATTGGGGTTGGGGATGTGAATTATCATAGTCAATGACATCATTGTTAAATCAAAATTTTGTGAAAATCTTATCTATGTATAGAGACACACAAATGAACAACTACAAATTAAGCCATCAAATTAAATTAGAGATTAGTAAAGAGAATGCAACTGAGAAAATTCTAATTCTTATCGACATTATCATTCATGTTGGTGACAAGCAAGAGTTCTATCATTCTTGCATCTTATATCTTGCGATGACACTGTTTTTGTTTTTATTTTTTATCATTACTATATATGATATTTTTGGTCGAGATCGAGGTATCCACTGCCGAACGCGGTGATTATTCCCTTGCTAAATTGGTACTACATATGATATTTCAATAGATGAAACATTTTTATTATAAAGAAGAATTTTAATTCACATAAAAATTTGAGTTCAATAACTTGCAAAGAATTTAATTTGTATACACAACTTTTTTTACAAATGCATCCCAATCAAATAGTTATTAGGGTGTTGTAGCATACTATTGTTTCTCAAAAAAAATGCTACTAATTAAAGTATACTGTGAGAGACTGATTGTTTATAAGTACTTGAAGCACACTAATTAATAATTAATCAGTGTGGCAATTTTGATTAAATTAATAATTAATCATGAAGTAATCAAATGCACATTTATAGAACGAGTGAAGCAAAATTAGAAAAGAAGGACCAAACTAAAAGGAAAAATAAATTGAAATTGAAAAAGAAGGCGGTGGCTGGCTCTGGAACAGCCACTTTGACCACGGAGCATTCGGACACTTGTCACAATATTAACAGAAAAATGTTCAGTTTTAGTGACTCAGCACAAAAGCACCAATCATCAATCCACCAAATTGCAACCCAAGCAAAGTTCCACGGTCACATTGCACATGTGAGAGTGGGTGAGAGACAAAAGAGATAGATAGCCAAATTTGGTGTAGAGATTAGGTAGGTGCAAAACAACTTCATAATAATAATAATAATAATAATAATAATTTATTAAACATAAAATGAGAGCAGCAGACAGTCAAATCCTCAATATCCGGATTTTATTATAGTTAAAAATGCTTTGACACTAAGCAATCAGAATGTAGAAAGGAATTTGACTAACAAAAACAACGCACAAAATTAGACATTAATGAAGTTGATTGTAAGTTCGACATATACTATTCAGATGTTAAAATATTGCAACAAAAATTAGTTCAATTGGTAAAAGATATTGCACAAATAAAAAAACATTGCAACAATTTTTAATATTTTAGAATTTGAGTACAAATTCACAATTCTTCACTTCTGAATAATAAATATGTACTACTTTCGATCGTTATTATAAGGAAAAAATTTGTTTTTTAAGTTTATAAAATATTTGATGTATTTAGTTCATAATATAGTCTAAATATATATTAATTAAATTCATTTATGAGAAGAAAAATAAATCTAAAGAATTGGCAGAGTTAGGCGGGAGTGTGTTTGCAATTGAGGGTTGATTCCCTTCAAATCTGCGGTGAAAAGGAAAAGGACTAATTAAGAGAAAAAATCCACTAACATACAAATTTTGAAACATAAAGTAAACAATGGGGCAGATTGTTACTAAAAGTATTTATCTTTTATTCAAAGCTATATACTTTTGCCAAAATGGTCAAACTTTGTTTCACAAAGCCATTGCATATGTAGTTTATGGTCAGAGAAACGAATCATTTCCCACGTTCACTACCATATCTTAGTTTGTTTTTTTAATTATTGTTACTACTTCATGATTATCTCTTATGCTCATCATTTTTAGTTTTAGTTGTGTTGTTTAAATTATTAATTGCTACATTCTACTACATGATTTAAGATATGTATAGTTGCGGGTCCAACAAAGGATTCACAATACGTGCGGTTGGTTGATTACGATTCTTTCTATTACTATAATAGAAGAGTCATGTGATAAATGAATCAAAGGCCAGTTAGTTAGATCCCCAATTTTTAAGATCCAAATTTTTAAGTAAACAAATTGTTTCCTCTGGCATTTTAGGCACAAGATGATTAGATGAAGACAGAGCGGTGGAAGTGTGGCCTGAGAAAAAAAAAATTACGTGATGCTAGTGCGAACGAGAGCTTCCACTTGCAGTTTTAACTTTAAAAGTTTGCACGATTCTATAATGATAGTAATGCTTACCTCACTAATTTCTAGATTTCCTAATTAACATTGTAACACATTGATATTATATTTGTCTTGATATGCAATCCAAGAACTACTAGTTCAACCATCAGGATCAATATATCTAGGCTCGGCAGTTCAAACTGAAATCTAACAAATGTATATTCTAAGTGATATTTGTCACTTCTTTTACACACACACAAAAGCACAAACCATTAGACTTACAAATTAAAAACAACAAACCATAGTCATATGTCGATATGTTAGACCAAAACATAGATTTTATAAATTCAAACAAGTCATGCATTAAAAACAATCCCTTAAAAGTGATTCTGTGCCATCTTGGTTACTACTAGTTCAGAGGGTCAAAATACATTAGTTACTGAGAAAAGACAACCAGTTGTTAAAAATCTATCAGATCTTACAGTTTTTCCTTATGTCCACATATAGAGAATCACTTCACTTTGTATACATCTGCCACTAAGATATCAAGCATCAACGGTTGACTTATAGTGATCATGTAGACATTCATAAATGACACCTTCTTGAATAAGATTTTGAATAGCCAGCCTGCAAAAACAGATAAGGAGTCAAAAACATAACTTGGCCAACATAATAAGTGAAGGAGAGCGAGAGAAAGAATAGAGACAAGATTTTATTCTTAGGCAGTCCAAGATGCTGTGCAATAGAATCAATAGGAACTCCTTCAATCCTATCCCTGAAACATCAGTAACAAAATTTAGGCTGTGAATAATGGACAAAATCTTTCAAGCAGTCCCAATTCACAAAGCAATACACAGATAAATAATAGAATAATTAAGCAATTGAAAAATTAAATAGCATGCTAAATGCAATATTCTACATACGCATCTCTAAGAACATGCACCACTAAACCCTAAAAGTGTGTGTCTATTACAACTTTTTTTATTGGGCGTAAATTAGGAAGTCACTGAATTAGATAATTGCACCCACTAAATTAGCAAACAATACCTTAATGTGTACAGTATTTAACAAATTTGTAGTTATTACTTGCTAATTTGCACCCACTCACCAAACCACTATGTAATATCTACAGCTTTTCAAGTTTGCTATCTAAATTTGTTAAGAGTGCTATAATAATCATCGATGGAATAAGTTGATCGACCCTGTATAGTAGGTAATAGGAATAGCGATAAACCTTAATTACAAAGACAGAACATTGCAGAGCTTTGGGTGCCTAGCAAAGTCCCCTTGCCCAAATGCTGCACTCTCTCAAATGACTAGAGAGTCACGCTCTTGTTCTTTCATAATGATTATATACAATGTGGCCTACCACATTGTCTAGGCCTCAAATCCCAGGTAATCCTAACTAACTTAATTCTCAGAACTAACAGACGTAACACCGAAATTCAGGAAATAACAAAGGCTCCAAGATATAACAGAGTTAGTTTAAAAAAATTACACGTTTGTGGGAAGAACCAAAAGATCTATCACCGATTGTTCAACAGTTATCTGACCATTATTATGCTGACCAGAGAACTGCAGAGAAAAAGTACTAAATAAGTGAGGAACTGAGGATATAGTAAAAGTGAATCAGAAACTAAAAGCCATGATCTACTTACTTGATTTGGTGCTACTGCCTGAGCTTGATAACCTTTTGTGGGAGTGATTTGTGTGGAATTGGGAACATATTGCTGATTGGGGATGCTAGCTTGGACTTGCTGCCACGTGTAATATGAGAATACAGTCACGTATATGGTACAGATTTGTCAAAATTCGTTCATAAACTTATATATACATCATATCATCATTAAACTCAAACATAGAACTTGCCAATTTTATAACTTATACCTGCGACCTCGCATTATATAGATGAACATATATGCAATTAATGAAATGGTTAGCAATCTCATCAAAGTCAGTCACAGGCCTGAAAATGACACAAATTAAGGAAGTAACTTTTTTATCTGTTAGCGAATTAACAGGTCTGCCCTGTCACTCATTCATACAAATAGCATTCCTAATTCCTACAATGAACTGCTAAAATATATTGAGAATCTAAAAAATTGGACAGCTAAAATAAAATGTGAGATGTGAATTTTGTATCATCATACCTAAAAGTGAAAATATTTAGGCTTTTTTTGCCCTGAAAACCTTTGAAGTGTCCATATAGCCGCACATACATTCCATTCCTAACAATCAAAATGGAATTATAGTTCAGATTATAAGAATATAAATTATACGATGAATGAAGAAACTACAAAGGGGGAAACAACTATAATGCAGACCACCTCAATGCAAAACAATCAGTTGTGTATACATTATCAAAAAGATAACCAAAAGAAACCAGACCATATAATATATTTCTCTTTGCTTTTTCTTTTATGAAAAAAAAGTTATATCTTAGCATTTAACATGTATTTTAAAACATTTCATTTTCTTGATCAATTAACCTAGTTAAAACTTACTACTAATAAGATAAAGAAGCTGATGAGAAAGTATCAAAATGTGATTAAAATAAGTAACTTTTCTAGTTAGTCTTTCTATACTTAGAGATAGGGGTGAGAATAGGTAAGGCTGACTGACAAGGGTGATTAAAATATCAAAATAGAGTTCAACATTGTTGGTCTATTAGTCTGTTACTCTGTTTAAATATAGATAACATTACTTATTTATATATGTCCATATTAAGTAGGTTAAAAGTCCATACAAAGCTTTCGAAGAGCTCATACTCAGACCTAAAAATAGTTCGACTATGACAAGCTACACTGCTACAGGCCAAGCTTAGTCTTTGAATTGTTTAACCAGACCATGTTTGGGGCTTGTAAAATATAGCTCGGCTCAATCTATCCCGACCCTTACTTACATAAGAAACTATAAAACCTGATTAGACATTAACTAAGTATAATACTAAATGCAATACAATAAGGCATCATACAATCCAGTAAAATATAGGTAACATACAAGATACCCTCGACTTCATTTGAATCGGAAGGTCCATTAAGCCTGCAAATAAACAAAAAAGACAAAAACTCATCATTCACAAAGGAAATGTAAAAATAAAATCAATTTAAATGTTGATAAGTTGAAGAAATTTAACAACATTCACCATTTAGTGCACTCAATTGTTCCAGTACCATCGTCAAGTACAAATTTAAAATCAGTAATCTGTTCAACTTTGTTGCACACCCTACCTACAAGAGTAACCTGAACACAAAACAACTTTGAGAAAAGGAAAATCCACATATCATAATTCACAAAAGGAAAATCCACATATCATAATTCACAATAACAAATTCACAACAGAAGATTCAAGGAACTCACGGTGTGAACATCGACACCATTAATACTAAGATTGGATTTATCATCACTAGAATGAAAAGCATCGTTGATCTGCTTGATCGTCAGAGGAAGCAACGTCTGACTATCACGATTCTGCAAAAGGAAATGAAAAACCCTAAACCTTATAAATTGCCAGAAAAGAAAATCAAAACGCTGAACATAGCATCTAATTGGCGCCGCGGCGATTACTAAGAAGAAAATAGAAAGTGAGAAAGATAATGAACCTTAGAGGGAGTGGAAGAAGAGTCTCCGCCCTGAGTGGCCTGAGAAGGCATGAATCCGCCGCCGGCGAAGGCTGCATTACCGTCGAACTGGCTCGCGTTCATGGTGATTGGTGATGGTTCTTCGAGAATTTGAAAGGCAGTAATTGAAGAGAAATTTCAAATTTCACAATTCGGTTTAGGTTTTAGGGTTTATATAAAAGGTTTAGAGTTTTGATTATTCCCGCCATTTTTTCCTTACCTTTTTGTGCTTATGACTTCTGAGTGTTTTCTTCGCCGGACGAAATAGAAAATGAAAGGATAATTTTTCTTTTTCTTTCTATTTATTTATTTATTTATTATCTACTATCTCTACTATAAATTGCTAATATTTTCTAAAAAAAATATATAATATTATAATTTTTTTGCCAAATATTATTGTTTATGTTGACATATATTGTTATTTAAGTACTTAGCAAAAAAAATATTGGTATTTAAGTAATACTACCTCCTAATACATCAAATAGTGGCGTTGCAAATTAAATCATTAGACTCAAATAGTTAATAAATTTAACGAGACAACAATGCATATCAAACTTAGGTTTTAGTGTCTCTATTTTTTATTTCTCTCCATTTTCCACTTGAAAAAGAGATGAATAAAGTATGTTAATTGAATATTAAATTTGGTTTCATAAAACTAAACTATTTTTACCTATATCAACTTTTCTTAGCGTACAGTTAATTTTGAGTAAAATTTCACCCCAAAAATGTATTAAATGACTAAAAAAAAGATTACCAATGAGATGAAGAGTAAAAAGGAGTTGTGAAAAAATTAGTGTTGTGTGTTAATTGAATCATAATTGAAATGGCTAGATGAAATTTTATCATTGAACTAGCATTTGGTTAATATAGGTTAATTGATGCATATAAATAAGTTGCTAATTAAAATTGCCATGATACTTAAAAAGTACACTTTGTCCAAAGTCCACTGCATTCCATTCATGTGAGCAATTGCATTCATTCGGATTCAATGAACGAGATACTAGTTTACTAATATTTTTTGGAAAGTTATCAATTGCTTCCTTATCAATTGTGAAAAATTAGCAAGTTTACTATCAAAGTTTGTGACAAGTAGTCCCGAAAGAAAAACAAAGTAGACGGGTTTTACTTTTAGGTCGTACATAAAGAAAATGAGACTAAGTTACAACTTATCAAAAATCCACAACAATAACAACATCATTGAAACGAGAGTATTTTCAAGAGTATGTTTGTTACTATAGCACTCTCTTGTTAATTTAACAAACAACAAACGAGTGGCTTGCACCTAAGTGTGAGAATAAACCAAATCCTCTAAGAATCTATTACCTCAGTTTGATCATTCTTGCAACCTCACCTAGCATAGGACAAAATGTCCATCACAATCTTAAGTCCGTAACTCATGGTATAATAGAAAAATAATACGAAGTAATGTACACGTTGTGTGAGAAGCTAGCTAAAATGGAGGCTAACAAGTCTTTCGGGTATAGTAATTACACATGTAATAGAGGCCGGCAAACTTAAAAGGTTTATCATGTCAAACCTTAGAAATAACGACACATTTTCACTTTGCTTTACAATTTGATTCCTTGTCAATACAAAAAAGACGTCAAGTCACTCAAATTGCAAGCAATAATATATTATGACCGATCAACCTAAGTTAAGATATGTAGTTTTTAATTTATAATAATAACTCTAACGGTCCAGCGTTAAATCCTATATAAACTCAATCAACTTTAATTCTCTCTTTCAAAATTATTAGCAAGGAAAAGGTGAAATGGATTTATTTGAGACTCAAAGCAATAAGATTCTATCTAGGAGATCTTCTGTGGGATGTTCCTCTCGTATATCTTATTATAGGGATGGAGAAGGTGTTCCATTCAAATGGGAAATGCAACCGGGGATAGCAAAAGAAGAATCACCAAAACAAGAGCTTCCACCACTCACTCCCCCACCAAAATTTCTTAGCTTGGGACTACCAAAACAAAGCATTTTGGAAGCTAAAAAATCAACTTCAACCATGTCAAAGCTGAGGTTTTGGAAGAAAAGGGTAGTCAAAATCAAATGCAAGAAGCCACAAGAAGATAGTTTTCATGAAGATTTTGATGTACTATCAAGATTGGATTGTAGCTCTGATTCTGAATCTATGGGGTCACCTCGCAGTTCAAGTTCTTCTTCTTCCTCTTCGTCTCTGTCATTGATGAAGAGTACTCGTTCATCATTGAACTCGGCATGGTCATGCTCAGAGAGTACTACAAAACGAGTGTATGGAGGTTGTTTCCCTATGCACATTAGCAGAATTCTTGTTTCAAGTACAAGACATGATTGAAAACAATGGTATTGTCAAAAACAGATGATTGAAAACAATAATAGTATTATGTAGTATATGGAGTCAATTATTTATGCTTATACAATTACATTAGAAGAAGAAAAATAACATATACCGCTCACACCCACTTTCATTCCTTATTTTTTACAATTTGTGGAAAACTTATCATCTAATAAGAGCTTCTTATGCACCTGCATGCACTCTAATACTGCTACTTGAACCCATGTGAATTTATGTTAATGTACTATGTACTATATGCACCCTAATTAATTATGTGGTGTGGTTCTCATGGGTTGTGTATGTAGTAGGAATTCATATCCTGGTTATAATTTCACATTAAAAGGTGTGACACTATATAAAACTGAGAGTTTGATGCGATATCCAAATGACAGATGCAAAAGGAAAGACATTTTGGTTCATCTACGGTTTGGATTTTACTATTGAACTGGTCGTCCAAATAGTAAATGTCATATTTTGGTCTTTGAATGTTTTACAAATTAACAAATATATCCCTCAAATTGAAACACATTAGTTAAGAGATGGTCTCAAAGACAAACACATTAGTTAAGAGTTGTAATTAAATACATGTGGCATCCCATGTGACTAACGTTGGTAAACTTGTCACTATAGACTATAGTACTTAAAATTTGTGCTATGGGAGTGAGGTAGCAATGTAGCATCTCCTTAAAAATGTCGTGCGTTTAACATACACAAGGATTTGATGAAATAATTAACTTGACTGACGAGTTTCAATTTAAAGGAAGGAATTTGGGAAGGTAAACGGCATGCAGATGCTGTGAGTGAGAGACTTAAAACTGTACCGAATCATAATTTATAGGAGTAATTACTAACTCAAAAAAAACTTTCTAGCTATCAATCATAAATGCTATGCAAGTTTGAGTGATCCTTGAGACATAATAACTTCTTTCTTCTACAAGCAGTTCCAAGAGTACAATATCACTAATTACAATATCATCTAATAATAATGACATTCGACCATACGAAGGTCTCTGTTACATGAACTAGGGGGAGCAGCGCAGAATGGACAAGCAAGATTAGTTACAACTTACACGGGCTAAAAGCATGTTGAGCATGCATGCTTCACTACAGAGCCAATATAGTTAATCCTGACAAGCATGAACCCTGAGTACTCTCAGCTATGTTAGTTACATACTCCCTGAAAATCAAAAAAAAAATGTAGATACCATCAGTTGACCAATTGAGAAGCAATTAACAATAAATCTACTAACAATTTTAACATATTTGATATTACAGTCTGCCGGTTACAAGCATGATCATACAATCATACATGATTAAGATTTTAACTTTATGATTGAATCCCATATACTGTTGTTGTTAATGGTGGCCACATCGCGGTGACTTTTTTTACAACCACCATAGGCCATTGTAAAGGGATTCACCCCATAGGCCACAATGCCATGTTTGTATGGCAGATTTTTTGCCTTCCGCCATTGACAACACTGATCCCATTATTATACTTCAAAGAAAATTTCAAATGAGGTGAATAAAAGGAAAATATTTTACAAACAGAAGAATCGACAACAAACATTGCACAAAAGGTTGATGCTAAATGCCATCACCAGCATTTCTACACCAACATGTGCTCCCAGTCTAGCACTACCCATATCAACACCATTGAGACACAGACCAAGCCAACATTAATAGTTGATCCCTTCCGCTGCCAGCAGAGGAATAAGTCTGATAAAAACCCATTTCTATTGTTCTTTAAAGCTCTAATTCCTAGAACAAACCAGTTGTAGCTTCAAAACTGGATGTTTGAGAAGATGCAAAAACAGTTTATCCCACAATAGGAAAACCAGTGCATTATAATCAGATCAATACATTTTGAGCATATTTTCAAAATCACAACATAAAAAGTTTGCTACACAGCTTGTCCCACGATATTGATTAGATCGTATCACTTGCGAGTTATTGAAAAATAATCTTTTGAAAGTTGCACTCTTAAAAACAAACTGGTAACTCCTATAACCTCAATAAACATACCTAATTGGAAATTTTATTCAGAAGTAGGACCCACAAGACAATTCCTAACCACCGATTTGCATATGCAAAATCGAAAGATAAAAGATATAATAGGTTCGTTATAAATTGACATAACAGAATCCCAACCTAAAACATGAAACAGACAAAAATATACATAAAAATGTACCTCAGCCGGTGCCGATTCCCTATAAAATTAAAAAAAGAATCAAAAAGTAAATTAGTTTACTGAAGTTGTACATATTAGACAGTTCTTAACAAATCGAGAACACCAAGAGTACCTTGGCCTGTCAGATTTTGCAAGATGTTTAGACATTAAAGATGCCTGCAATAAAACATATTATAACATTAGTCTCATAAATTTGAAATGCATTGCCAAATTAACGCCATCCAGCACCAAGCAAGCAAACTACTGTCAGGCAATTCAATTGCAAAAAACCCATGGATTTGTTGAAGAGACAGCACTTTGAAAATTAGATACATGTTTTATGTTTAAGACTGGACCCACAAAAAGACATGGACTTGTAAGTTGTAAGCATATATCAATCCTAAAAGATTCGCAAAGAACAATTTTGTCTTGGCCAAACAGCATAAAGCATCGAAAGAAGAACATTTCTAAATAACAAACATCAGCTTTTGTTATTTTGTATCATGGTAAAACAGGCTTCTAAATGCCTTGGACCTAACATGCGATGGCAATTGCAATAGCATAAAACATTACCTGCTCCTGTATAATGCTCCTTGCTTCGACGAGTTGAGCTTCAAGCTCAAGTTCCCTCTCAGTAGCTTCCGAAGTGACTTCTGCATCTTTCTGAGCATCTTGCAATTGGACCATACGCTCCTACATATTTCAACTTTCAAGCCGTTAACAGCCAAACACAAATAATTCATAAATGCAAGTACTTCAGATGTAAACCAAAAAGTGATGCTGATGAGTAATAACCTTTATAGAAGTCATCTTGGCTCTAAGACTCTCTTCAATTTGATCTCGGGCCATGTGAAAAGGAAGATCAAACACGTCCTGCAAGTAACAAAGTCAAATTTCATGGGGCAGTTTGCTTGACAGTGTGAACAAAGCACAAAAAGAATAGTAAGATTCCACACCGTTCTCCCAACCATCGGAGAATGTGAAGGATTACTTTCAGCTCTTTCATTGGTAGTGGGAGATTGATTCGGTAGTCCATTAGGAGCATTTATGAAATCACGCATATCCGCCTGTAATCAGTATTCAGTACACTCACAAATCTCATAATCTACAAGGAAGTACAGAGCCTAGGCAAAATATTAAAAATATATGAAAAAGATGCATGAAAAACAAAAATAATATGCTGAAACCTGAAATCCACCAGACAAAATTTAGTACAGAATTAATGTTCTCCCTTTTTCACGGTTCTAATTAGTTAATACTTCCCTGCATCCCTTTTTTATTAGTTCCCTTAATACATAAAGAATCTATCTTGTTTTTTGTCTAAAGACCAATCACAATCAGCAACAACCACCAACTACTTACAATGAAGCTACCATTTTTTTACAATAGGCATCACTCCAAGTTTCTCTACTGCTTTCTTATCTAACTAAAATCAACCCCATAGCAAAAAACTGTTAAGAATGAAAAGGGTAATGGAACGAAAGTTGTGAAATCATTTGTGTTGTGTGTGCTCCCATTTGCATGCAAACACAAATACAAAGAGACCTTTTAAAGAATGAGCACATTAACAGCATAATACATAAAGCATAATACATTGACCGAATGTTAACAAAACAAAAGTTGCTGGAAGATCCAAAATGAGGAACGTACCTGCATTGATCTTAATAATGCCCTTAAATCAGCATTTTCTGCTATCAGCTCTTGATTTTTCACCTCATAAGCGTCCACCTTTCATTATTATAAATAAATTGTGAAAGATGAAAATGTGTCCAGAAATAAAGTTTATAATGATAGGGTGAAAGCTTGCGTACAATCTTTTTATAAAAATCATTGTCAGTTTTCTTCCCATTCCATGTTCCACGTTGCCTCCCTTCTTTCTGTTACACACGTCATAAATACCAAATTATCACAAAAGTCACAATCGTAAAAGTTACAAGCAACATTCAAACTACATGGATGGTTGAAACCTGAAGCAAATTCATTATCTCCATGCCTGACCTAGATTCTTTCTTCTTCTCCATCAAGACTTGGTTTAATCTCTCCTGCAAGTAAAATGTACCAGCCCTTCATATTTCCAAATTTCATGAAATAATCCAATGGTAAAATCCCACCAAAATACCATTCACATTTGAATAAGAAAAGTCAGATGTCCTACCTGCAACTTTATGTATTCCTTTTCCTTCTTTTTCATCTCATGTATTTGTTGAGTCCTAACTTGCTTTGGCACCGATCACATAAACAGTTGATAAATAGTCAACGCTTATCCATTTTGAAGTAGGAATTGCAGACCAAGACATGAAAAATAATCAAAGTAAATACAATACAACTTCTAACCTGATTACCGATAACCATCCTCTGAAATTCATCCCTCTCCAGCTGCAGCTTCTCAATTTGAGCCTTAAGAGCTGCTTTGTTTTTAGCTTCCTGGACAATATTAACACAGGAATTAAATCCCGCCACTAAATTGTACCCAAAAAAAACCCTACTAATGAACAAAGACAAAGAAATCTAGTAGCATTATTTTGTAAATAAGGAAATCATTCAATTATCGCATTATAGATACACTTTCAAAACTAAATTTTAAAATCATCTCCTCACCGTTCTAGTTATTGTTGCTATCTCTCTATCTTTGGCTTGTATTTGTCCATCAAGCCTCTCAACTTTGGCCTCCAGTCTTGATATATCAGATAACAGTCTGTGACATCAAAAACAAAAAACTCTTGCAGTTAGACAAATCAAAAGCACGTGCGCGAGCGCACGCACACGCACACACACAAACACTAACCTAATATCTAAATTAAACCAATTACCGCTGTCTTTGCTCATTAGCAGACTCTCTAAATTCGACATCACGCTGTCTCTGCTGAAGCAAAAAGTATATACAATTGCAAGTCCTCGCTATAGAAACCTACCACATTTTAAAAAACAACACCATTTTCAAAAACATGAACAAAAATTTGTAAAACAGAACAAAATTGGAGATCAATTGATTCAATTCTTACCGGATCGTTTGCGAATAGATCGAGCGAAGCAGGAAAACCAAATGTAACAAGCGATTGATTCAAATACTTGGCGCAATGCTCCAAATTCCCCACATCGGCGAATGTGTGTTCTCTGAAACGAAACAACAATGTCGTTATTACAGAGCGAAAATCCTACGAAGTAATAGAGTTGCGAAACGAACGAAGTTACGAAAGAGATAATTGAAGATTATAGGGTTTTAACTGACCCGGTTGTGAATGCTGGATGAGAAGATGGCTGCAAAAAAACAATGAGACAGTTAGGGAAAGAAATTAAATAATAAAATAATTAAAATAGGGATTAATTGAGTTTAATTTTACCCTAAGATCTAAGTCTCCTTCAGTGGAAGGCATTGTTAAGAGTTTCTTCTTGTTCTGTTTAGATCTATCTATGTATGTGTGTGTTTGTGATTAAGCGGTGTCTGAATTTGAAAGATGAAAATAAATGAAAACGGTGTTGCTTTGTTTTTGTTGGGCGGGTGGATAATAATTCTCTGCATTTTGGATCTGGATATTTGTTTTGTAGTGACCAATTGGAAAGTTACAACTGGTTTTGGTTTTATGATTTGCCACGTGGCGATTTGTGAGTGCTGGATGATTATGTTTTTGTTGGGATTTATGGCGCCATGAAGGTCCCATGCTTTTACACGCGTTACAAGAAACACTCGCTTTTTGATTATTTTTTGAATTCACTCTAAGTTTTGGGTTTTGGGCTTTTGTTTAAGGTTTGGGTTGGGCCTTCATCAAATGAAGGTGAGCTTCTTAAAAACACCCCACGGTTCTTGCACCTTCCAAATTTATATATTTTTGTCAAATTTCACTTCTTTTATTGTAAACTAGCGGGCCAAGTTTGTGTGATACAAATGTATTCGTTTGTGTGATGTATTTGTTTGTGTGATACGTATTTTTTATGATTTTTTATTTAAATTTGATTTTATTTTTGTTGATGATTTCTTCAAAATTAGTTGTTATGAGAATAATTTGAAATTTAGGGTAAAATAGAAAAAAAAAATAGGTCATATCCTCTTTATATAGGTATAGATTCAGATGTTAACAAATCAATTTTACATATAATTGTATGCATGATTTTAACATCTCTTGTGGAAAAATAAAATTTTATAATAGATCATATTTTTAAAGAATGTATTTGGGCAACCCAAATTTGGTTTCCATCGCTGACGAGTATAAATTTTACAAGTCAAGTTAATATATCTTTCAAAGATTGGTTTATTTACAATATAGAAAACATCAACACATAAACACTAATGATATTAGTTGTAGTATACATGCATTTATGAGATCTCATATTATTTTGATCTGGAAAAATACGTATAACATAACAATACCAGCATTGCCAGTTGTGGAAGGTGATAATACAAACATGATATACAATATTAATTATATGATGTAATTTAAAAAGTTAATTAATACTACTTTGTATTGTTCACACCTAAAAAAATTAAGTTGTTGTTAGCTTAAAATGGCTAGTAGCTGAATTAAGGTTTAGTCAAATCAAGGGCGGACAAATATGAGTGAGAGTAAAATCTTTCTCAAATCTAGAAATCTCGTGAAATTGATAATTTCGACGACTTAGTTCCATATTTTTAGGTTCATGAAACATAAGCAACTATTATTCATGGAGAACGATCAAAAAGAAGAGGACGAGTGAAAATGCTGCAAAATTGGGCACCATATGCACCCAACAACAATCAGAAGAGTGCATACTACCTCGATTTTAACTTTAAAAAAACACCCTCATGGTTAGATTTGTTAGTATATGATGTTTAGCCAATAGGTTTTCGTACTATATTGTGTCTATATGCAACCATGGTGAAAATATTCATGGTAAATATTAACTATACCCCATACTGGTTAAAACTTAAAAGTATAAAAAAAAAATTAAATATTTTTAAAAATTGTATAGTCAAACGCTTTAAAATCAAAAGAATATGTGTGTAGTGTTTGTGTTTGTGTTTGTGTGCATCATTAATTAATTACTAGCATGGATAAGTTTGATAACACATGCAAAGTCACTTGTAACATTGTGCACATAGAGATGGTAATGAAGAGAATATTATTACTCAAATAAGGATCAACTTTTGTAAGAGAAGGATCTAATATAAGGTAGAGAAAGAATAACATAAATAGAAATATCAGAGAGAAAATGCACCGTGTTTGTATTATGAGTGGAGTTGGGATTCGGGAGATTGTATATCCCGTGGTTAGTGGTTGGCCTTAGTTTTGGTTTGGGATGGTGTAGTGATATATGTTTGGGTTTTTTGCCTTTGTTGTTTTCTCGTTTGGCTTTTGGCCCTTGTAGCTTGTTTGCCTTGCGCGTCTCTTGGGTCAAAGTTGACTCAATCTTATTTGAATCTATCAACAAATTTAGTAGGTTCATAATTCATTACATCAGTAACTTTAAATGTTTGGTCTAATATGAAAAGAAAAATGGTCTTGTTAACTAGTGTCCTTGGGCACTAGTTAAAGTTGCTAAAAAAGGATTGAAACTTATGTTTTATTCTTTTGAAAAAGTAGAATACACAGATTTCAAGAATTTTTTAATTGTTTTTGAGTATAAAATCTTCCTTACTTTAAAAAGGACACCAACCTCTCACCTTAAATTTTATAATTTTTCAAAAAATTAAAGAAAAACAAAGCATTACTATATTGTTTTACTACCTCCGTCCCAAAATAAGTGACTGAATTGACCGGTTTACGTTTGTCAATGCATAATTTTGCTCATCGTTAATATATCTTTAATTATTTATTGTTAAAAATTATAAAATTATATATCTTAAAAATATTCATCGAAATAAATCAAACAACGTTTCATATACTAATATTTGCATTTACATATTAGTAAAAAATTATGTCAAAATAGATTATTGAATAGTGCACAATAATCAACTGATCACTTATTTTGAGGGGGATAGAGTAATACATTTTTTAAAACTAAAAGATAAAAAACTTTATATTTAAAGAAAACATAGCAGCCAAGATAATATTTTAAGCTTGCAAAATTATCTGGGTCAATGTTGGTTCCCTCAACGTCTGACTTTTCAATTGAGTGTTGACATCCTCCATTTTCCCTCAACGTCTGGACTCAATCAAAATGACAATATCCGTACTTTGACCGGTTGACTTTAAAGATCTCAACATATTGTACGTAATTTGCAATTGCATACTGCATTACTGCGACTTAAAAATTTGAAAATATATAAACTATTAAACCCTAGTTTTGTCGAGGTTAATTTTCATTCTATAATGGAAGTTTAGTATCATTAATTAAGGGCCTAAAAATGAGTTAAACTAGCCAACTCTTACTAACGCATACTACTTATATGTTTAACTAATTTTGATGATATGGGGCGGGAGATCGAATTGAAGGATATATGTCCTATGGGATTGAATGACAATTAGTTTGAGTTAAGTAAGGTTTGAACAAGACAAAAGAGTTTTCTTTGACAGATCAAGACAAAAGAGTTATTAATATAAGAATGGGAAACATTGTATATATAAGTTAAAACTATATTTACTTATTTTTGCTATTAAAATTATACATTCAATTCAAAGACATTGATAAGACAAAAGGTTGCCAAAGGAGACTGAAATTTCTCCAATGCATGAGATTATTCAGAGACAAAATAAATTTGTGCAAAACTTAATTTGAAATATCTCTTTTTGTTTTGGTCAAGAATTTGAAATATTTAGATGCAATAGAAAATTATTAGAAACTGACATACAAATTATCAGAATATAAATTTATGTAAAGTTTGATTTGAAATATTTCTAACACTATAATATACAAGGAAAAGAACCATTAAATAGGTTTGGCACCATATTGAAAATGTTTTGCATGGAAAATATTTACCACTTTGTTTTTTATTTTCTCTGTTATTTTCTATTATAATAAATAGTTACTTAAGTTGTTATAACTCAATCAATAAAAAATGTTGAAACTGTTAAGTTGAATGTTTATGATTGCGGTTTGAATCTCAATTCTTCTACTTTATGTGCATGAGTTTTCAATGACATGTAAAAATAAACTCGTGTATTGTATATAGTTATATGTAAACTTAATTTAATTGATAGAAACATATTATATTATATGCACTTTTTTTGGCACATTATATTATATGCATTTTATGTAGTCTATAAATGTCACTTGTACGTTTGTGGTTGTGATTGTATTAATTGATTTAAATTCATTTTTTTTAATCGTTGATATAAATTCATGTATTGTATGTTCTCTGTAAACTTAATTTAATTTGTAGAAATATAAGGTTTGTTTGAGAAAAATAATTGATAATTTATAGCTATAAGCTAATAGCGAGCTAATAAGTTAATTGAAATATTTGGTAAAACTAGTTGTTAAACTAGCTGATAAATGTAAATGACATAATTTTAATACATAATAATTAAATATATTGTAAAAAAATATAATAAAATCTATATCAAATTAATATTTTAAATATTTTAAATTTAATAAAAAAAAAATTTACTAAAGAAATTTAATAGCTTAAATTTATTAATTTAATATAACTTTTATATATTTAAAATATAATTATAAGTTGAAACACCGTATGAAATAGCATCTAAAAAATAAATAAAAAAAACTAAAATAAATTATAAGTTAATATTGAAAATATTTTACCAAATTGAATCAATTTTTGACAAACAAATTTATAAGCTAATTTTAGTGTTCGCTAAACAGACTCGTATTATTTTATATGCATTTTATGTAGTGTATAAATGTGACTTAAGAGTATATGTTTGTGGTTGTGATTGTATTAGTTGATTGATAGAATATACTACCTCCATCACAATATATAAGATCAATTTCAACTAAATGACATTATTTATGTATCTTACTTTGATCGTATTTTTTTATAATTTATAGATGTACATATTAACATATAAGGTCTTGTTTGATTCGTTTTGATGAGTATTTTCAAGATATCAAATTTTTATAATTTTTTCTAATACACAATTAAAGATATTAGCAATCAAAATTATGCATTGACGAATATACAGTAGTCAAAATGAGTTTTATAATTTGAAACAGAAATGTACGATCATTATTTTTGTTCATTATTTTTGTCACTTATCAATATGTCCTGTGGTACTTGGGACTTGTGGCTTCCAATTGTCATCAAGGGGCGGGTTTAATTAATAGTGTCGTGGTCACCTCTATTTATTTTTTTTTGACCAAATGGTCACCTCTATTTTAAAATTTATTGAAAGAATTTTAAATGAATTTTTTTATAATGAATTTTATAGGTTTTTTTAGTAAAAGTCTTACAGTATTTTTTTATAATAAAGTCTTATACTTCTTGACCTAAAAAAAAATCTTATAGTATTTAATTAAGATTCATATTCAATTTAAAATGAATATATTGATTATTTCACAATGATTATTCTTTTTGTTAGATTTGAGGCTCCTCAAATGATAGAATAGTTGGTCAAAAGATTTAAAGTTGCTCTGTACTTAAACGATAATCGAACAAACGAATCTTAATTAAGAAAGGACGAGTCTCAACTGCTCAACCACGCCCTCTAAATTAAATGAATCTAATGATTCAATTAATATTTTATAGCTATTCAAAAAAATAAAATATAAAATATTTTATAGATTTATAAAGTTGAATATTAAAATCTTGTAAAATTTAATTAAAAAATACAACGTATAAAAGTCTTTAAGTCTTTCCATAAAAAATTCTTAAGTTATTGAACAAAAATATATAATTTCAACGGATTGCTCAATAAAGTCTTTTAAAGGAATTTTATAATTTATTTAGAGAAAAATAGATATTCACCAACTATATAATCGTGTATTCTACTAGATCACCATATTTTGTCTCATTTTTTTATATAGCCTCAAACTTTATATGACTTCCATTAATTAGTATAAAATTAATCTATACTCACAATACATATCCATTAAATTCATCTTTTTAAATTCCCGTGAAATAGTTTAAGAGATAAGAGTTTGATAACATGTGAGTTGGATAAGGAGATATCCACAGTTTTATCTTTGACGAAAATATTTTATATTCTTGATGTATCAAAAAAAATTATCTTTCGAAATTTAAAAAGTTGTTGCCCATATAATGAGATTTAGACATTGTTTTTCTGTTGAATTGTCACACTAAATGTAAAAAAATCAATAAATTTGTTTTCACTTCTTTATTATAGACTCTTAAATTTATGTAAAAATATTTTTTAGATTTTCACCACCAATTTAATATGATTCGGAGTCAATTATGTTATTAAATGGTTTCAACTTTCTGCCGATTGCCAAATGTAGTTGCAGAAGATATAATTGTAATTTTTTGTACCAATTTCAACATCAATCACTATTATATCAACCAACGTTTGATATGTGAAAATTTTTGTCAAAATTGTTATGATTTAGATTCTACTTTGATAATATTTTATTATCAACTAAAAAGTTTATATGTATCGTTTAAGAGTATCTAAATCTCTTTTCTAAAAAAAAAACTATCTTCATCTCTTATAGGATTATTTAATATATTTGTTCAAAGAAAAGGAATTATGTTTATTTTATTGTTAACAAAAAACTATACTTATATTTTTTTTTTGAGCAATACAAAAAACTATACTTATATGGCAATTGACATATAAAATCAATCAAAAAAAATTTTGACTAAAAAATAAATGCGTTCATTTAAATTAACAAATATATAGACCATTATCTTATGAGGTGTCTCCAATCTAGCGAGGGATTAGTCACCGCGTTCGACGATGGATACCCCGGTCTCGACAAAAAAAAAATAGATCATTATAAATTCAGATTTGTTAAAAACTAAAAAAGGTGAATCTGCAAACATTCCCGCAGCACCTAAGTTAATACTACCTCCGTTCTTTTTTACTTGTCTTTTTAAAAATAAAAAATATCAAAATAAGAGAGTGTATTTTTGCACTTTATTTTCTTATTATGACCTTTTTTAAATATATATATCATTTTTTTAATCCACCAACCATTTCCTACTTTTTTCACAAACATTATCTATTCTTACAAAATTGTAACAAATTTTATTTAAAAACAAACAAAATTTGTAAACAATACAAATTTTATATTATTTCAACAAAAAACATTATACGAAATTTAGTCAATAAAATAAAGAGTTATGTTAAATGGTGCTCCCGGGGCACTTGTTAAGCATACTAAAAAAAGAAATAAAAGATAAAATTAAGGCACAAGTTCCAAGACAGAAGTATTGAATGCACAAGTTTCAAGACACAATTTACTTTATAATAAGCTTAACTAGTGTCTCGGGGCACTGTTTAGCATTTTCCTAAAATAAAATAGAAAAGAGGGTATTATAAGCAAAATATAATCTAAATTGACAAAAAGACAAGTAAAAAGAACAAATATTCTTTTATAAAACGACAAGTAAAAAAAAACGGAGGTAGTAGCATACAATGACATTATAAAAATATCTACAAATATGACAACATAAAAGTAACTGAAATATTATACGTCTAAGTATTCTTCAATCTTCGCTTCAAAAGAAAAAAAATATTCTTCAATCTTTATATCATATACTGCCTCCATCCCAATATATAAGACCAATTTCGACTAAATAATATTATTGATATATTTTATTTTGACCGTATTTTTTTATATTTTATAGATATAAATATTAGCTTATAAAATTTGTTTGATTCGTTTTGATGAGTATTTTCAATATATCAATTTTTTATAATTTTTACTAATGCACAACTACATATATTAATGATCAAAATTATGCATTGACAAATGTACAATGGTCAAAATGAATTTTATATTTTGAGACGGATGAGATGCTACTGTTGTACTAATAAGTTGATAACAAAACTTTTTGATAGTTGGAAACTGGGGCTTGATATTTCTGAAGTCGGTTGGGTCGTTGGTTCCGGTGTTATACACGCGTACGCATTTCTACCGGTATTTTGAAATTTAATGAACGGCTCATTCATGATTCATGGCTGTCCTGCTCTACACAACAATAAAAAAACAGACAACAGGAAAGGAAACGCGAGCCACGTGGGCAAATATTTAAGTCTTTTACTCTGTTCAACGAATGAATGAAAAGGTGCAAGAAAATTGCACATTTTATTATTCATAAGCAATAATGGATGGACTATTTAGTCAAATAAATATTAATCATGGATAGACTTTTTTTCTTCTTCATTTTTTATAGCAAATACTAAATAGTGTACTGATACACTTTTTAAGTCATTTAAATAATATATTTTTATAAAATTTTCAAAAACATATATAAAATTAACATATTGAAAATTATGCTTGTTAACTTTTTAAATAAATAATTTTTTTAAATAATATACTTAAAGAGTGTATCTAGTGCACTCGTTAACAAGACTCTTTTTTTATACGAGGACGGGGATACAAGACAATTCTCACCTCTTAATTAAGGTCTTGCTAACTAGTGCATGCCCTCAAATCATTAGTTAAAGTTACCAAAAGAAATAATGTTTACATCAAAAATAAGATTTTATTAATTTTAAAAAATAAAATGTACAAATTTCAAAAACTTATTTATCACTTTTAATTCCTTGACCATTGTCTTAAGGACAATATTTAATATCTAATTGTATACTCAAATGATTTAAAATTATCATCACTTGATCAATTTATTATTGATAAAGCATTGATATTTCATTTAGTATGAATAACAAATTTGGTGTCACTGTAAGTTTAATTGATTAGTAGAAATATTATACGTAATATATAAATATTGAAGTTCGAACACTAATATGTTATTTATTTACTTTTAAAATGGAAAATTATAGTCATTTAAGCTACATGAAAAATAAAACAAATTTGATATAAAACAAAAGGCACGCATATTTTTTTATAAAAAGGGACTGTAAATTTTAAGGTAATGATGTTGTATAGTGAGAAAAAAATTGTAAAGGTCAAAGTATTTATATGGTAACCCAAATTTTTTATATATATTTATCTTTGCTTTGAATATAACTCAAATTTATCTGTAGGGGATAAATGAGAGTATGTTCTGACTTGTTCTCAATTCAACATATGAGAGATTGTCCGTTTTGAGGTTAACCCGTCACAATTTTGTCTTTTGTAGAAAAGACGCCTCGGTTGATTTGAGGAGTGTGACATGTTGTATACAAAAAACCATTAATCTCAAGTTTCAAGCGATGTATGATTTAAGGTGAGCAAGAACAGATGCCCCTTAGTCGAGGCTAAGGGGTTGTGGATTCGAAGATGAATTTATCGTCCCTACAGGCGGCGCCCCTATTCCGAATAGAACTCAGATTTATCGGCGAGGATAAATGAGGGTATGTTATGACCCGATCTCAAGTCCACATCTCCGTGAGATTATCCGCTTCGAGGTTAATGCGTCACGGTTTGTCCTTTGTAGAAAAGGCGTTTCAGTTGGTTTAAGGAGTGTGGCGTGATGTATATAAACTATCATTAGCCTCGAGTTCAAAGCGATATAAGACTTAAGGTGAGCAAGAACAATCGCTTTAATTAATAATTAAACCTTTAAGTTATGTCTTTTTATCATTAGACTAAATTTATTGAATTGTATCTTGAAGTATTAGCTCAACTGCAGAAAATGCCGAAATTATTATGTCGGACCTCCATGATTATTGTTCGATCCCTGCTCACTCTACTTTGTATGAGTGAATTTATGAGTTTTTTTTTTATAAGCAATGTTAGTTGTTACTGTATATTACGATGTAATTTTTTTCTCATTTGCCATGATTTAAATTATGGACCTCATACTCTTCAACCCTTACATCAATTAGCTTAATCAATTGAACTATTCAACCCTCGAGTTTATGGTAACTTTGTTATCTCATTTATGTAAACAAATAAAAATATTGAATTGTTTTTTATGCAAAGCCTCTAAAATTTAGAAATTAAACATATCAATTTTTTTTTTTATGTGAACCGGATATCTATGCATACAATTACAAAATTAATTTTTTAAATTAAAATTATAAAACTCTATCTTAAAAAAATTTAACAGCGATGCATTCACAAACATGAATTTAAACTCAAAATTAAACATCTTAGTATTAAACTGAACAAGATCTTTAAAAGTCTCGTCCAAATGCTACTTACCCGAAAGAATATTAACTCGAGTCTTAAGAAACTCAACTCAACCTTTATTTAGTTTGGTGTTGAATATTGAATTCTCAAATCTCCTTAAAATTTGTTTCATTGTGAACTTTATGAAGCTATAAAATTTTACTTTAAATAGACGTGCAGGGAATATCCACCGCAATTTGAAACACATGCTTACAAATATTCATTCATCTTAAAAGTCTCAGATTTTTTTTTTTGGTACGATTAAAAGTCTCAGATATAGCCTTTAAAAATTTAAAATTTGTTTTCATCAATACAATTTTTTTAATTTTAAGATATTAATATGTGCCCTCACAACACACAAGTTAGTACCAGTGTACCACTTTTATTTATTTATAATGTAGCACCATTTTCCTATTTCAATTAGTAAAAAAAAAAGTTTGTAACAAAAAAATAGAATTTTTTTTATAAAAGAAATGAATTAATACTACTTCGGTCCCATAATATAAGATTCATTTTGACAACAACACATATGTCAATGTAGAATTTTAATCGTTAATATCTTTAATGATTTATTATTAAAAATTATAAAAATTTGATATGTTAAAAATAATAACCGAAACGAATCAAACAAAATTTTATATATTATATATTTATATATATATGACTAAAAAATACAGTTAAAAAACAAGAAAAATAAGAATGAGGGTCTGTTTGGCAAGTACACTTTTTGAGCTTATAGCTTATAACTTTTAGCTTATAAGCTTATCTGCCAAATTTAGACCTGTTTGGTAACATCTTTTAGCTTATAGTTTATAACTTATTTCACTGACTTTTAGCTTATTTTTCAAACGCTATTTTAGATAGCGTTTTAGCTTATAGCTTATAACTTATCATCTTTTCTTCCACTTTTACCCTTGTTATTTTAATTAAAACCCACTTCTATCCTTAATGTATTAAATGCTAAAAATACCAAAAATCATCTCTTTCTCTCTATTTTTTTTACGTTTTGTTTTTAATATTGTACTATCCATTATGAATATTTTTTTTTCAAATGTTGTACATACAGTTTTTTTTTTACAGTACATAACTACGTATAGTATGTTTTTTTTATGGCGTACATGCTGTATTTTTTCAATACGTTACTTACTTACCTTCTTTTTATGAACATATGTTACTTACCTTACCTTCTATTTTAATTTTGACAGATCATTCTGTTTTATTTTATGAGTTATTCTTTTGAATTTGTTTTTGTTACAAGTTTTTTTTTTAATTTATGTATTTGATGTAAAAACTATGTTTAAATTTTTTTCATTAGTATAAAAATTGTAATGAAAAAAACATTAAAGAATAAAATTATATTTTAAATATATAAAAGTTATTTTAAATTAATAAATTTAAATCATTAAGTTCCAAATATTTTAAATATTAATTTGATATAGGTTTTATTATAAATTGTTAGGGAGATTTTATTATGTATTACAAAAGTCTTTTTATGTCATTTTACAACTATCAACTAGTTCAATCGCTAATTTTACCAAACAATTCAATTAGCTTATCAGCTATCAGCCATAAGCCATCAGCTATCAACTATAAGCTATAAGTTATCCGCTATAAGTTATTTTTCCCAAACAGACTCTGAGTAGTATAAAACAGGTAAGCGGGTTAACCATGGTTAATGAGTAGTAGGTGAATTTGACCGGTCTGGGTTGGTGGGCGTTGGTTTGGTTTATAGCAAAGAATGGAAGAAACGAGTAACAGCAGTAGCTACCATTTCATTTTTTTTTTTTCGTTTCCCTCGCAACAATAATAATATAACCCCCATTCCCTCTACCCCATTTCATTTTTTTCATATCTCTCTCTCTCTCTGCTCCATCTACTTCATACCTACCAGCCGAGTCGAGAGACGAGAAACTCTTTCTTCAAATTCAATTCATTCTTTCTTTCTTTCATTCATCAATGGAAGATTCAAGCTCCATGAAATTTTCACCACTGGATCTGATGTCAGCAATAATCAAAGGAAAACTTGATCCATCAAATGGAACTACTCCAGCTTCAATTATACTCGAAAATCGCGAATTAGTTATGCTATTAACAACTTCAATCGCCGTTCTCGTCGGTTGCGTCGTCGTTTTAATATGGCGTAGATCCAATTCCAATAAATTAAAACCAATTGAAGTTCCTAAACGCATAATCGAGAAACTTCCTGAACTTGAAATTGATGACGGTAAAAAAAAGGTTACCGTCTTCTTCGGTACTCAAACCGGCACCGCCGAAGGTTTTGCTAAGGTAATTAAATTAAACTAACCAAATAGTACTTATCATAAATCATAATAATTAATCAAGTAATTATCTCCGTTTTTATTTGATCACTTGAGTTTAATTTCGTTTGGCGTTTTCAACTTAACAGGCGATAGCAGAAGAAGCAAAAGCGCGTTATGAAAAAGCCACGTTTAAAGTAGTTGATATTGTATGTTACTGTAACTTGCTTTTTCTCTAATTTTGATTTTAATCGCACTTCATTTTTTTGGTTAGTTTTTTATATAACGTCGATTTTATCTATGTTTGGATTTGGATAATAGGATGATTATGCTGGTGATGACGATGAGTACGAGGAAAAATTAAAAAAGGAGACGATTTCTCTTTTCTTTTTAGCTACGTAAGTGTTTATTTTATTTGTAATATTTTTAAAAAAAAGTCATGTTCATATTTGTGTTCGTTGTTCTTGTGCTTTTTTTTTTTGTTGATAATTGTAATCTGTGGTGATATGGGTGTAGATATGGTGACGGCGAGCCAACTGATAATGCCGCGAGATTTTATAAATGGTTTTCGGAGGTATATTTGATACAGATTCTAGTTTATTTGATATTATATTATTAGTATTGCATTTGTATATTGACCGTGTTACTGTGATTTTAGGAATATGAAGGGGGAGAAGATTCGTTTAAGAATCTTCAGTATGGTGTGTTTGGACTTGGGAATAGACAGTATGAACATTTTAACAAGGTTTGCATTCATTCAGTTCCTTATAAATTCTTGACTATATTAATGATGTTGCTAGTTGCTGTGTTTTATCTGATTATCTCATACATATGTCATTCAATGCAGGTGGCAAAGGTAGTAGATGACAAGTTTCTTGAGAAAGGTATATTCACCTTGATCACATTTGGTCCTTTTATGAATTTGATGCGAATTGTGGGCTTCAATTTAATGTTATTTAGGAACATGATATTTGGCTTTCAGGAAATCAGTTGTTCTAAGAATAGAAATTGATTTTCAATTGTGCAATTTTTTTTACCAACTTGTGTTTTTGACTTGCATGTATTCCATCTGTTTGTTTTTGGTCACTTTTATGCATAAATGCTGGGCACTGTTTCAAACTTTCTAGCATGTTTAATTTTGCTGTCATGTAATACGGTTCACAAAAATACTGGTGGCAAAAAAGTTAGTGTATTTCAAAGCTTTAGAATAATGTTGTCAACTTTTAGTTTATTTTTTTATCTTACCCGCGTTGATATGTTCATATTATCAATCTAATATGACCTATATTCTGCTATTTCAGGTGGAAACCGTCTAGTCCCTGTGGGTCTAGGAGATGATGATCAATGCATAGAAGATGATTTTACTGCATGGTATGAAAATCACTTAAGTGGGTTTGAATATATTGGATCAGAACTCTATTTCAATGCTGATGTTCAAGCTCTTTCTCCTTCCCTATGACTTGTATTTCAGGAAAGAAGAACTGTGGCCAGCGTTGGATCAATTGCTAAGAGATGAGGATGATGCAACTGTTGCTACACCTTATACTGCTTCTGTTTTGGAGTACCGAGTTGTTATTCATGATCCATTAGATGCTATTGTTGATGAAAAGAAGCGGCAAAATGGAAATGGCAATGCTGTTGTGGACGCTCAACATCCAGTCAGGGCTAATGTGGCTGTGCGAAGGGAGCTTCATACTCCTGCATCAGATCGTTCTTGCACTCATTTAGAATTTGACATTTCAGGCACTGGAGTTATGTAAGTATTTGCTTGTGGGAATATAAATGATGTAACACAATTGTTTGTATAATGTAGCTACATTTTTTAAAATTCTCATGCATGCCGTATTTTCACAGATATGAAACAGGGGACCATGTTGGTGTGTATTGTGAGAATTTATCCGACACTGTGGAAGAAGCAGAAAGAATACTAGGTTTGTCACCAGACACCTATTTCTCCGTCCATACCGATGACGAAGACGGGAAACCTCTCAGTGGAAGCTCCTTACCTCCTCCTTTCCCACCCTGTACTTTAAGAACAGCACTTACTAAATATGCAGATGTCTTGAGCTCACCTAAAAAGGTGCTTCTTTTGAGTTTTGCTTTACCCTTAATTTCAACCTTTATCTCTTTATCTTGCTAACCTGTTATGTGATTCACTTTGTTAACAATAATAATTTTTTGAATGCATTTTCTAGTCTGCCTTGCTTGCCTTAGCTGCTCATGCATCTGATCCATCTGAAGCCGATCGACTAAGGCATCTTGCCTCACCTGCTGGAAAGGTTGGCTTTTTTTTTTTAGTTTATACATTGAGGATTCAAATTAACATTTTGTGCTCATGTTTCTCATTTGTATGTTAATTTGGTCTGCCTTCACAGGATGAGTATGCCGAGTGGGTGATTGCCTCTCAAAGAAGTCTTCTTGAGGTCATGGCTGAATTTCCATCAGCCAAACCTCCAATTGGTGTCTTTTTTGCATCAGTTGCTCCTCGTCTGCAGCCAAGATATTATTCAATCTCATCATCTCCAAGGTGAGTTCTGTTTTCTACTCTTGCATTTTTATTGGTGCATGTGGGATTGTCCTGGCATGTTGAAGTAGGGAGAGGATTGTGCCTGATTTCTTAACTGGAGAATCCTTATAGCTCTTTGTTACTCACCTGTCTTTTACCATGCAGTAAAAAAATAATCTATGCATATCTGTGAAATTGTTTAAGTTGTTTGGTTTAGCAGATTCATACCAAACACCTTTTTGTCAAACCATTTAACCCTGAATTTTCCTCAAGTTTTAAGTCTTGGCATATCTTCACTGGCTTAAAAAGTGGAAAAGTGGCTTTGTACTTACTATTTGGATGCTTTCTAAATTTGGTCACAGAATGGCGCCATCCAGAATTCATGTCACCTGTGCATTAGTGCATGATAAAATGCCCACTGGACGGATTCATAAAGGAGTGTGCTCAACTTGGATGAAGGTATATATATTAGTCGGTGATATAAATTTAGCTTGCAGGGTGTAGTTGCTTTAAAAGCTTCAAATCAATTGCACCCTGCCAGGTTAAATATTATTATTATTAGTCAGTGATATCTGAAACCATTCAAAAAACAAACCAGTGATATCTCCACCTTTGAATTTTGATGGCAATACTTAGTAATTTTAGAGATCTGTCTATGTCTGTGATTTTTTTTAGTAAATATACTTGATTGATTGTTTACTACTCTAGTTCAAAGAATTAACTTACCTTTTGTTTTGTTGTTCAGAGTTCTACTCCATTGGAGAAAAGTCAGGACTGTAGTTGGGCTCCTGTCTTTGTTAGGCAGTCTAATTTCCGACTCCCTGCTGATAATAAAGTGCCTATAATTATGATAGGTCCTGGCACAGGGTTGGCTCCTTTCAGAGGTTTCTTGCAGGTTTGAACTAACAGATTTGATGTTTGATTTGTTAGTTCTCTACCGCCCAACTATATGCCAATTATTAATGTGTTTTTTTTTTGTCATACTTCAGGAAAGATTAGCTCTGAAAGAAGAAGGAGCTGAACTGGGCCCCTCTGTTTTATTCTTTGGATGTAGGAACCGTCAAGTGGTAGGTTATCTGTCCTCCATGTAGATTTATGTCTTTAAGCGACCAAGTAATGTGTGTGTATATGAGAATTAGCATATATGAAATTGGATTTCTGATTTTCTTAAATGTTTATTGTTGAAGGACTATATCTATGAAGACGAATTGAACCATTTTGTTAATGGTGGCGCACTTTCCGAGCTCATTGTTGCCTTCTCACGAGAGGGTCCTACAAAGGAATATGTGCAACATAAAATGATGGAGAAGGTGTCTACTTTTTCTCTAATACTTAAATTGCCAAGTTACAATCTACGCCTTCTCTTAACTCTTAATTAACACTTTCTTCTCTGCAGGCTTCAGATATTTGGAACATGATATCTCAGGGAGCTTATGTTTATGTGTGTGGTGATGCGAAGGGTATGGCTAGGGATGTACACCGCACACTGCACACAATTTTACAAGAGCAGGTAAACATCTTGTATTATTGGCTGACCATAGCAGTTTTTCATTTGTGATATGTGGTTGTTCAACACACAATACGAAACAGTATATCTCCGCTAACTGTAGCATGATCACTTGTCTATTTGTAGTAGACTGTGTTGTGTCTATTTCTAGTCTCTCATTACTTTTCATGTTGTGTTTGTTTGCCGTCTAATCTTCACCATACAGCACATTAATTTTCTTTTAAGATCTATTGCATATTGGTATGGTGAATTCAGTAGCCAACTAATCAAGTTCTTGTAAATTTTTAGGGCTCTTTGGACAGTTCCAAGACTGAGAGCATGGTTAAGAACCTACAAATGACTGGCAGATATCTGCGTGATGTATGGTAATGATGAACCGGTGTTCATGATAAAGTGCGCATAAAGACTAGTAGTGGATAGAAGATAAGATATTGGAAGGGCCTTATTTGTTCCCTTCGATTGATGCCCTCAAAAGAGGGAGAAGGGGTTACTTCTGCATCTTACATCTCACACACGCCAACAATTCCTATGATTCTTTTTCACTATATTTTCAAATGGATTCTTTTTTGTTCGTGTAATTTATACTTTGTTTATACATAGGTTATGTATTTTAGCTTTCTTTGTATTGTATGAACCTATAAGGAGGGTTCAGAGACGCAGACAATTCCTTTTGATGTAACCTATAATAAATTTGTTAGCAGAAAAATATATTATTTCTGCTGGTACTATTATTATTTTAAATTTTGAATCCCAATGTGCAATATTCTTCCTCAACGAATGATAATTGGATTTTTTTCTTGGTACATGATAATTGGATTTTAAATTCCTTGTATTATTATTTTCATTGCTCGTTGGTAAAACATATAAAGGTATAATTTCGTATTATAAGTTCTTTGGTAATGATTATCACTAAACTATGGTGAATTTTCATATCTGTAACATAATATAGATCAACAATACCTACAAAATGTTACACATGTAGTATCCCTATTATTGATAAAAGGGCGAGTGAAAATACCAACAATACTATTAAAATCGTGATCTCAAATTTATCTTTCACCATTCTTTGTAAGAGAGAAATTTTGATAAAATTTTCTCATAATTTCAATAATAATATACAGATGATCTATTTACCTTCAAAGCAGTGAAACACCATTACCCTGGACCATAAAAAGTAACCCATCCAATGGTATTTAACATCCAGAAAACTGCCAAATAAAATGCGTCCCAAGCTGAAATATCACAAGTACCACCTCGTCCCGGACCATCGCAAGGAAAACCAAAACCAAAATCCTTTTTATCCGGCATTAACTTGGAACCACGTGCATTCAAAGCACCTTTTACTAAGATTAATGTAGTTGTATGTAAACCAAAAGCAAAAAGCAATAGCATGATGAACCAAGAAGTCCCCAGGACCCTCACAATTAGTAATACTTGAAAACACTTGCCCACCAGCATTATTGAAATTGATATATCGTGTACCACTTGAGTGGAGTGCACAAATGCACGTACCAACAAGTTTCAGCCGCAGAAAAGAGAAGAGGTGAGTCTTTAAACAACCAATGTTAGTATGCTAATTCATTAAATTTTTGTTAGAGTACATAATTAAACTCTTATTTAGGACTACTCCAACACTTAACTCTTTCATCCCAGCTATCAAATCAACCTTATAACTCAACACAATACTCTTCCAAGACTTCAACCCGTTTCAATATATGGTTATTAGCAATCCACGACTCATCATTTCACGTGTAAAGATTGAATAATTGTTGTAATGTTTTGATTACGACATGAACCAACTGTGAGGATCAATTAGTACACATAGTTGTCCTTGTGGATGGTCCCCCTGATATGCCCAATTTTATTTATTGCTGATTAAATGAGAATTCAATTGCCTTTACTAGGCACTAGTACTAGTAGGTTTTCAGAACTACCCCATTTCTTTCGTTTTTTTTATCTACTACCACCACAAACTACAAGTATATGCTAATTTGAATAGTTTCTAAACATCAGATTTTCGGTGAATTACGCCAATGTAATTTGAACAAGTTTAACATATGCACCACATTGTTGAGGGTATCATTGATTCAAATCTCTACACATATTACACAAGAAAAACACTTGCATTTAATTGAAGATACAAAAACAGTAAATAAACTGTCGGTTAGCAGGGTGTTTTCAATCTAGTCTTCAAGAGCATCTTCAATTTCTTCATCTTCTGGTACACCACGAAGGTAGAGAACATTGTTGCATCTACAAGTATAAACAATGAAATAAGATTCGAGTATATCATATATAAGCAATAATGTGACACATATAAAGAGGAATTACTCACTAATCACTTTTAATCAATGTTTTAAGAACCGGACCGGAGGTTAAACCGGTGAGACCTTCGGTTCAAGGTTCAACCGGAGGTTTTAAAGAGGAATTACTCACCTTCACTTTTAATCAATGTATTCTGAAGGAGAAAGAAACCCCGGAAAAAATTGATTTTTTTTTTTACTTTTTGCATTTTTTTATTTAAAAAATGCACTGTCCGGTTTTCTAAAACCGGTTCTGGCGGTCCAAATCCCGGTTTCCATGACTAATGGTTCTGGGTGTGTGACCGGACCAGTCAAGACTATGGTTCACGGCCGAACCGTCCGGTTCTTAAAACATTGCTTTTAATATGCAACACACAAGAAACGGAACATCGAGCTGGTCAATTACTTTGCAGGTATGTCAGTCCCTACTTGTTAGTGTCTTAGTGTTAATTAGTGCCAAAATAAGTTTTTATTCATATCAATGTAATGTATATGGATGTTGAGTAACTATAATAATTAGGGGGTGGCCACAGTTCCATTGGGCCGCCCCTATATCCACATCAGTGTCGAACCATGGTCCCCTGCTATATCCACCCCAGCTTCTTGTTGCTTAATTTTTGGGGTATGACAATAAAATATCTCATTACTAAGACATATCTAAACTATATAAGCAAAAGGAATGTAGAAACTGATTTCTTCAGCAATATCATTATAAATCATCCAGATGGAGATCATTTTATTCGGATCAACAAATAACAGGATTCAAACATTATAAACCGATTTATCTTCTCTCTCATCAAACATCTAATACAAGCAGAGTATATAAAAAAAGATATCAATTTGAAAACACAGTAAAACTATAAAAAGCATAAACCACATTTAGAATTGATGTGTGTTCCGGCAAAACACAAAACATCCAGCATTCATTTACAATAGTTGAGATGCAACTTGAAAGTTACCTGATTAAAATCTCTCCTAAATTTCCAGTGAAATTTCCCTCAATGTACTCTTCAGTGTTGGCCAGCTGCACATAAGTTCACAATTATTAAAATCAGTTATCAGTTATAGTTATAGTTATAGTCATAACAAGCATCAATGAATTTCGCATCTAAAATAGTACCTGCAAGTTCATATAGGAATCAACTGAAACAAGATAACCTGAAAAATAAAATCAAAGAACACAATCAATAACAAATTATTTAAAAAATATACATACAGTGATTAATCCTCCAACAAATAAACACCGAAATGCAACATGTAACTGTTATGTATACGATGCGATATAAATATAAAAAGAGGAAAATTGAAACAAAATAAAAGGAGCTACCTTTGTACTCCATTCCCCATTTGAGTTTGACAATAACATGCTTCCCAGTCAAATTGTTCAAAAAAGGCTTGGGATTAACAGGTATAGTCTGCAAAACATGAATTACAAAATAATTAACATTAAATCACATTGCATGAAACTTCAAAACACTAATAATTCAGAAAATTAGTTCAATCCTTCCATAAATTATACTAATCCAATCTAATGTTTCGTAAAACGCGGAGAGTGAAGTATCTAATACTGTAACTGAAGGTTAATACATTAAGGAATAACGATAATAGGTCAATTGAGTGTATGGAAAATGATAATGGAAGAAGAAAGGAACTTACAGCCATCGGAGAAAGGTACGAAGACGCTGGAACGGTTGATTCTTTCTCCTCTCCGTCTGAGCTTGAACTGGAAGATTAGGGTTTTGTTTTACAAAGTTGAATTTAGGGGTTTTTTCGCGCAAGAAACTTGGGATCGGATCTCATTGTTTTTGGGTAATCCGATGGCCCATTAAGGGATATCTGGCCCAATAAGGGGATCTCATTGTTTTAATGGGCTTTAAATGGGCACTTACTTCCACCAAAGTCTCTTTAAATGATAATCACAACCCCCTTCAGTCTCTTTATCAAAAACAAAAAACAAAAAGATACACTCATCTCCTCCTATCATTAATTCACTAAACTAATAAAAAGACGGAGTGTTTTTTAAGAAACTTATGACAGTTTCCTTCAACAAGAAACAAAAAAACTTATAACATTAGATATACCGTACTATATTTAATATTTCTTGATTCATTCACAACAACCATAAACTACTTTACGTAATAGTTGACCATTTTGCACTATTCACATAATATACTTTGATCGTATTTTTTACTATTATATAAATGTAAATATTAACATTTAATA
This sequence comes from Trifolium dubium, assembly GCA_951804385.1. Lineage (NCBI taxonomy): Eukaryota > Viridiplantae > Streptophyta > Magnoliopsida > Fabales > Fabaceae > Trifolium > Trifolium dubium. Next base: position 35,130,388 of record OX638073.1, read on the forward strand.
TGTTGTTTGATTTGTCGATATACAATTTTTATAATTTTTGAAGATAAGTAATTAAAGATATTAACGATTAAAGTTATGCGTTGACAAAACATAAATTGATCAAGTGTGACACTTATTTTACGACGGATATACTTACCTGACTATGAGAAAACATCCATATTCTATTGAATAAGCTTTGCCTTATCCTTCGTAAGGACACTAGTGTTTTACTTTTTCAAGGGATGACATGTGCAGCCAGTGAGCTAATTAGCAGCTTAAACACAAAATTTCATTGAGTTAATTGCAGTTGTTTACGTAGGAGTACCAAATTATTTCATAAAACGGCGTCTAACTTTTTGAGCTATACATACATGCGTTGTGGTGAAGTTTAAGGGAAATTCCAGCTTGTTTTATTTTACTAAAAGCTGGCTTAAGGTGATTTAAAATATATTTAATGAAGTCGCACTTTTTTCTTTGGTGTTTAAGAGCAATTAAGGTCAACATAATCCAACTTATCCTTGAAACTAGCTAGGCCCTGCCCACTTTGAGTTGAAATAGTGACCTGTGAAGCCATGCACACAATGTGAACTAGTTATGCTAAAACCGGCTGTCAGCCTGTCACCAATAAATAATTATACCCTACAATTTTGATCCCTATTTTAATATTTTTACTTATAATTCTTCTTATCATTTTAAAATCTCTAATTTTTTTAAATCAAAAGATTGAGTTCAAGTGGTAAAAGTATTTCACAAATAATGAATTTCAAGAGAACTCAAGTTCCATTATTAGGTAAATAATTTCTTGAATAAATTTTACTTATCTCGGCTGAAATTTGAATTAGTGAATCATTTTCTCTGAGAACCAAATGTTAATACCAAAGAAAAAAAACTACTAATTCATAAATTTTTACGTTTGACTTAATTCATCGTTACAAAACCAGTTTGTAAGGTGAAACTATAGTCGGGTCTTGTCTTTACCCTTTAGTCAATGTGGAATTTGGTTTTACCTATCCATATACTAAACATACATAAAGAGACATGCAAGAATTTTAGTTGAATATATGAAAGTGTGTTCATATTTACCAAGTGAATTTGTTCTTTATCTATAGTTAGGAAACCCCACTTGATCGATGAATGCATGGTTGTAATTTAGTGATCCCAAGCGAATTAAACACAATACAATACTCATATGGTATGGTATGATTGGGTTTCTAAATGCTGCAAACCTTTCGGTGACCGCAGCGTGGTCTTCTCCGTTGCTCATGCAAAACTGCAATTTTCAAGATTGTTTTAAGCTTTCTTTACTGTAATCTCGTGTGTGCATTGCTAACCTTGCTTTCTCTTCACGCATTAGATAAATATATTTCGTGTCCATCCCCATGAAAATTAAATTGTGCTATACTAGTAATTCATCTCGACAATAGAACCTACCATAAATTTAAATGCAGCTCTTTAATGTCTTTTAAAGTAATCACTTAGTTTTTTTTTTTAATAAAATGAAGGCCTAATTACTCTCTTTTAAAATAAGTGTTGGTGGCTTTCTCTTCATTTGTGAGTTTATTGGTGACTTTGTCATCTCGTCCATGTATCAAAAAAAAAAAAAAGTGTTGAACTTGAGTAGTTCAGAAATCTACAAAATGATGAAATTTGAAAGAGTTTAGATTTGATTCTTGGATAGATCATTTTTAGTTAGACTTTACTTAACTACTCTTTGCAGCCGAACACTAAATTATTGGACTCTCTCTAGAAACCAAAAGATGGACAAATATACGAAATAATTTTATAAGTTATCTCTCTTAACAGTTAACAACAGTCATAAATTAATACATGATAAATACTAAAGAAATAAGACCATCCATAATATTTTGTAAAATGTTATTTGTAGAATAATAAATTTGAGAAATGCTTTACAAAATCGACGACTAAATTAAAGAGTTCAAGTTCTCAATTTTTAAATTGGGAGTGTACTACGAATAGAGATCTTTTAATTAGTTCTCAACAACATTTTTAACGAGGTGTCATCACCATTAATGGCTTTTAGTCATGGACACTCACAAAATAGTGAATTTTAATAAGCGTTTTATAGAATCAAAGATCAAATTAAATTGTTTATATCATCATAGACCAAATTGAAAGCGTCATATAATAAGATGTACCTTTTAGATTTTCTAAGACAATTTAATTTTTTTTTGTCAAAAAAAAAAGACAATTTAATTTTTAGATTACTTGAATAACTGATGCATATAATATAAAGTAGTTATTAATTGTCAAAAAAAAATTAGTTATTCAATAAATATAAAAGATGAATAAACTCTTGTAAAAGAGATCAAAGATACAATTTTTATTTTACAATAGATTAGAGGTAATTAAACATGTTGAAAAAGAAAACTAAGCCACGAGTGGAGTGGGTTCTAGACACCTATGTGACCACTCCCGACATTTGTGCTTACTACATGTACATTTTCATTTCTCAACATCAAATATACACACACTGACACATATATATGGTCATAGTAATTATATATATATATATATGCATCATCAGAGATAGTGCCCCAGGAACCCCAACAAACTCTTTACAGTTTTGATCGCTTTCTAGCTATAGTTAGATTCAAAATCAATTAGTTACACCAATTACCAATTTGCACTAGTACTATTGTATTGTGTGTGCACACACGCATATATTTCCTCTTTCTTTATCTTAATTTGCACAACTATATATACATGATGAATAGCTTCAACCCCCAAAGATGGCAACAAGATCATAAAAGACAGAAAAATATCATAGGTGCCTCATCATCTTCAAATAATTCTTCTAATTTCTACGGCAACAACAATAATAATAATAATAACAACAAGTACAAGAAACTGTTTGAGGATGATGATCTTGTGTCCACCTTAGTTCCTGCAGCAGTTACGGTTGTGTTGGAGGGCCGTTCGATAGGCCAACGTATCAGCCTTCATAACCATAGTAGTTACCAAAGTCTCGCCAAGGCTCTCCGCCAGATGTTTGTCGACTGCGCAGAGGATGATCGCGCCGGTGATCATCTTGATCTCTCTAATGCCATTCCTGGTCATCTTATTGCCTATGAAGATATGGAGAATGATCTTCTTCTTGCTGGTGATCTTACCTGGAAGTAAGGATCTTGCTCAACTCTCATTTTTATATAAACATCTATTTTCCTTAATTTACTTGTTGTTTAATTTAAAGAATTGTTACTATATAAAATTATTTATCTTTTTCATAAATTAGAATTGGAAAAATATACAACATAAAATTGAAAATTTTGAAGGGAAGTGCTATGGTACTATTGGCTAAAAACATTGTATTGATACTATAGAGATTTTAACCAATAAAATTGCAAATTTTGTCCAAGTCAGCAAATTGGTCAAACATAATAGTTCCAACATATCAAATTTTATGACACATGTTAAATGTCTATTGGACAACACATTTAATGTATTGGTACATGACTATTTTACCATTGTACCATAGAATTCACCAATTTTGAATTATCAACATAAATTAGAGTTGAAAAAGAAAATATATTATGTAATTTTTGCGTTTCTAATATTTACTATACATTTGATGTGGATTTTTCTATTTTTCTGTCTCTTAACATTTTTTGTTTATTCAATTTTTCCAATAGTGATAATTAGCTTTTAATTAACTTTTTTTCTCCTTCTTATAAGCATTGACTGATATTTTGATGGGTTATGCACTTATGTACTAATATATTGCATTTTGTATTAATAGAGATTTTGTACGTGTGGCAAAGAGAATAAGGATACTTCCAGCAAAGAGGAACTCAAGGAAAGGTACATCATCAAGTACAAGAGAGGCATAAGCATTAAGTGTGCTACTATATAAAACCTGAAAGCTAGATGTACGATTAATCATAATAATTTCGAGGTTGTTAATTTATTTTGTACTTTTAGAAATACTAGTACTGAATGAAGTTAAATCAAAATAATTTGGATAGAAAATGCGTTTTATTATATGAGAATGTGATTTATTATATATAATTTTAAACTTAAATATGAATTCGCTCTCTATGAAATTTTGTTAGTACTAGAGTTGTTTTTTCTTAGTTTTGCTCAAAAAACTATTCAAGTATTATTATTGTAACCAATGTTCGTAACAACAAACGAAGCTGCAAAGATTCTCAAATGCAAGTAAACTTGGATCACGTAAAACTATTTTTTTTTTTTTTTACTAAGAAGTGTACATTATATTGTAACTCGCAAAGAATTTATCTGTCAAAATAGTGATAGATATAAGTTCCTTAAGAATTTATCTATCTGATAGTGATGTAGGCAAATTCTCCCGGATAATTTAAGTGGTATAAGTTGAAGGACATATGAGTTGGATAAGAGAAGATTAGAGATCAACTTTTGACGAGATTAATTTATCTTTCCGATGTAGCAAAAGCGACACTCAAACTGTACTTATATACTCGATTCATCCTAAAATAAGTGAACCACGTGTAAAAAATATTTTATGTCAAAATAGTTGACACTTTCAAATTTTATTAAAATATGAGTAATTTTTTTCAATTATGTCATCTAATTTTTTCTACTCTAAAATGTAATTATGGTAATGATGAATCCATCAATACATGATCAAATCAATTTAATTAGTAAAATATAATTCTCTTAAGTATTTTTTTTGTTATATATACTCTTAACTTCATTCTATATAAAATAATTAAATGAGTCACTTATTTATTAAACAGATAAAATATTAAACCTTTATGATAAAATGATCTTCTCTGTGGATACCTGATTACTAATAATCAAGTCGTTTTGGTTAGCGTATGCTTATATTAGCCCAATATGCATGTCATTAAAGTAAACAACATGCACTGAACTTTCATAGATGTGCTCCCCTAGCTAGTTTCAGTGCACAAAAGGGATGATTTAGGTCTTAGTATTTGACATTTTAGCATTTCACAAGAAATCCTCCACCCTATATTTTACGTAATATAAACTGTGAAGTAACATCTATGGTGTCTCTTAATTACTATGTTCTACAATCCGATAGAGGCTACTATTCAAAGGTTGATTCCACCATTAAATTAATAAGCTCCATTATTACTTAGTCAACAGAAAAATAGTCACATAACCATTATTAGATCAAGTGAAATACAGTGAGACTTATATTGCTCATGGAAAAAAAAAACTTGTGCATGCTAACCTTATTATTAATCTTTGAATATATTATTACAAAAATTATCTTAATTATGAAATTCATTTACACATACTATAATTCATAAACTTTGTTATTTTTGATAAAATTAATTTTTTTTCTATATATATACTATTAACTTTTTATTGTATCACTTCACATATTCTCTTTTTGCAATAAATAGTGATCAGACATAATTTTGACAAAACAATGGTCAATTCTACTTAGAACTTTGATAATGACAAATAAAAATGAACAAATTACTCTAGAAATGGCCCAAAAAAACCAATGTAATTCGTTCATCCCAGACGATTATAAAAAAAATCGTTATACAATAAGTGTTATTTTTAATTTTCAAAATTATGGAACCATCAATTTTAATTTGAAACTGAGATGCCTTTAATGGGCTGCCAACAATTCAGAATATAGACCACACAAGATAAATGTAAAGGACAAATGCTAACAATTCAACAACACAGGATGAAACTGAAAATTGCAAAGCATAGAACATGAGAAAGAGAAACACTCTCGCTAAAGAAATTCATTACTAGTACAATCAATATTGTTAAAACCAATCCATAGAGTGAACCAGCAAGATTTTAAATTCAAAGTTCAACCAATTTGATGAATCGTATAATGTGATACTCTTGGTGTTGTAAGAAACATGTAAAACTTGGTTCATCAATAATCTTTAAACTGGTTAAATAATTACCATGACATTGTATCCAACATGCATTCCCATGCCGATATTAATTGTGGTAAACTGGTAATATTATTACCAATCACAAGAATATAAACATCAAATAATGTAACTAGCACAATGAAGTTGAAGGACAGTCTAGGAAACTCACGTTCAGCTTAAATTGTCTTCAAATGGAGGTAAACCCCACTCACTAGGGTTGAAATCCAACAATGAGTTCAAAACTTGGTCTGCTGCGTCATGAAAAGATTTGTCCAGCCTTGGATCAGGAACCATAACAACAGACCTGCAACACATGTAATGTAACAAACAAAAATCAGCAAATTGAACAACAAAATTATGCTAATCATAATTGCATAATGCATGTATCTGTATTTAATCAAAAAGAAATGCAATGAAATTGATCAAGGCAAGAAATGAAGGGTAAGAAATTGGAACAAGTAAACATCATTGTAACTGTGTCTTATGAGGGACCACACTGGATGCCATCCTAGCTTGACATCAAGATCAAATAAATAATACTAGTATATAAATATATAATATGGTACAGTGTTTATTGAGAGGAAAAAGATATTGCTTAAAAATAAAAAAAAGAATATGAAGGTTAATAAAGAATTCAAAGCCTGCATTTCACTAACTGCATTTGGCTGGTAAACATTATCAACTGCGACATGAAATTGGTTGACAAATTCAAATGTAGCCATTGCATTAAAATAAAGACAGCGGAATCGAATTCACATCCCAGCATCTGACATTCAGAGTTCTTTACACCTCCTCATAAACTAGGTAACAAACATTATTATGGGCCTGTTTGGATTAATAAGTTAATCAAGCTTTTATAGATAAGCACTTATCAGTTATCATACAAATGCCTATGTCTAAGCTATTTCTATAACAAAAGATAAAATAAAGTCAAAAAAAATTCATAAGCCATCCTGGAGAGCTTATGCCTTATAGTAATAAGCAACTTACGAAAATGTCATAAGCTGTTCCATTAGCTTCCAAACAGTCTCACAAGTATTTATGTCAGTAGATGAAAGAGGGAAAGAGAAACAAAAAAGCCCAATGAACGTAATAAAGTTTTATAGATGAAATCAGTGAGTATAGGAATAATTTGTTCCAAGTATAGGAATAATTTGTTCCGAGTACAGGAAGTAAAAGTTTCATCAATTCCTAATCACCGATATATATATTGCCGGTGCAGATACTTTTATAATATATACTAGTACAGGATCTGAAACTGATAGATGTAGCACATTCTACTAAATGTTGGCCTGCCTTGTATACCAAAGCATGTTATGATAAGAAATTGAGCAGCTAGTAGGTGACGGTTAGATAGTTTTCTGATTCTATTAGTGCCTTAAGAGATGATGTGCAATCATGAATTCGGATGACTAGTTAGCTCGTTATATATGTCTGTTTTCACTTCTATCTTTTTTCTTCTTGTTTTGTCATATATGTTAATTAAAAAACAAAACAGAAAACAAATATCATAGAGTGCTTCAAACCACTTACATCCCAGCATTCTTAGCTGCAAGAACTCCAGAGGGTGCATCTTCAAAAACAAGTATGTTACTTGGATCTACTGGTCCACCCTGTTGAACATCAATGTATCATGAACTAACAATCACTATGTATGATCACAAAGTCAATAAAGTTGGAAATAAAATCATTAATAAAATGAGCCCCACCTCAAATTCAAATTAGGTAAAAACAAAGGCATATGTGATACTTGCAGACAGATTTGAAATCAAGTTTACAAAATTCATTAATTGGTATACTGTACCTCAAATCTCTTGGCTGCAGCAAGAAATACATCCGGTGATGGTTTGCCTTGTTTAACTTCGGGGTCATCACCAAGAACAACATGATGCATCAGAGAAAACATTTCGCCGTGTCTTTGCGTTTTCAGTTCAAAATGTCGCCTGTGAGAACTGTGAAACAAATTGACAAAACAACTTTCTATAAAAATTCCTTCAAGATACATTACCATGAAATAAATATCTTTTCCTCAACCCAAAGGAAAAGTAAAAGACAAAAAAAATTTAACACGAGATGCATGAAGTGTACCCAGTTGCCAGAGCAATCGGAACTCCTTTTTCATGTAGATGCTTGAGTAAACGACTAACACCTATGATAAATGAAAAGTAGACAGAAGAATGTCAGCATATAAAAAAGCGGTCGTTAGCATCATACGCACTTCAGTAGTGCATATGACACATAATAAAGTGCTTGCATGGAAAATTAGCAGTTCAGTCTTTTCAATTTGACAAGCTAACTGTATGCCCTATAAACTAACTAGTTTAGATAACAAAAATTGACGCTGTTCTTAGGTTTGAGTCTGCATCACCAGAGTACAATTCAATATATAAGAAATATGAGTAATGTGAATAGTGGAAAAAAGATACCAAAGAGAAACTAACAAAACTGGAAGGTTTCACTTCAAAATACGACCAGCAACCCTTGAAAGTCAAATAAGATGTGTCTAGAGCCATCCAAGTGTAGGCATGGGACATAAGTACTTTTTATTTGTCTAAACAGTATATCCTCCTACCTCCACAAGTAACGGTAAAGACTAAACCTCTAGTACGGTAGGACCACAATGAGAGGTTCTAGTACTGAATTTGAACCCTAGACCTCTAATTAAGTTGGGTGTGATATATGTATAAAAATAAATCATTTCATACGCCATTTATTAATCGAGTGGCGCCATTTTCAAATCGTCAGTTCTAGTTTCCGTAGTTAGTTGACAGCAGACAATATTCTCCGTTAATCAGTTAATAATTCCATATACCTGGCATAAGCTCACTAGTTGGAAACAAACTCTGCAGCATTGCTTCTCTTTCTACAAGAAATTGTTCCGGCGTAAGAGAATCACTGATTCCGGTAGCTTCAACAAAAACCTTTGCAGCTTCAATAGCTTTCATTCCCATCATCTTTGCCTTGAGTGACCAATCAAAGGTTTTATTATATCTAGCAAGTATAATTTCCTGAACTTCAGTATAGAACTTCTCTGTGTCTGCAATAGTAATATCATTCAATTGGCAAATTAACAAACACCTTGGCTTCATGTAATTATTATCGAAATTAAAGATAGATGGAAATACCGAGCAAGAGACCGTCCATGTCAAAAACGACATGTGAGATAGGTTTTCTGACACCGGAGGAGGGATTGCCCATTTGCGCTATGACCCGATACTGGGAAATTGAACCTACACTTGTTCTTTTTCTGCTACTGCTTAGTGCTGTTTTCGATCTGAATCATTTCATAAACATTTTTTATCAGTACTTGCACTGAATCCGATTTAGAAATAAATAAATAAAAAAAGAGAGTAAAGAACGTGTGCCTGAGACTGTGAGAGAGAAGGGGAGAACGGACAAATAATCTTCTTCTGGATAGAGAAGACGAAATCGAGCAGACACCGACGTTCTTAGCGAGAGAGATATGTGTCAACTGTGAACACTCAAACATGCCTTTTTAATCGATCTAATCTAACGGTGAATATTATATTCTCTCTTCTATTTGTTTCTTTGTTTTTTAAACAGCTCTTCTGTTTTTTTTTTTGTTTTTTTTTTTGAAATGACTAAATTTTATTCATGCTTACTCCATTAACAAGATGTACAAGAGAAGCAAAAAGAGACAAAAGAGAAAAACTAAAAGCTAACCGCCAATCACCCACACAACCAACATCACTCCCCTTACAAAACCACTACCTAAGCAAGCAATCGGCCGGATTCCAACTCCACTCATAAAATAAACTAGGCGACAACTTCAATCTCACAATACCTTTTATTTTTGTTTGCTTAAATACATTTTTGATCCTCTAAATATTTTTAAAATTTTACTTTGATCCTTTAACTATTTTTTGTTCCGTTTTCCTTCAACCTGGAACTACCATCTCAATGGCTTAAAGCTTCACCTTGTTATAGATGTAATCAACCACATTTGTTGCATCATAAAATATCGAAAACATAAGTCAAATCTTGCTCACGATCGAACTAGATTGCCCAACAAACTCCCAATGCTTTAGCCATAACTAGATACACCGCAATGTCAACACACTTGCAAACATTGAAAGTTGTGACGATATCCTGATTTTTGAGCTTGACGCAATCCCCAAACAGTAGAGGCATTTGAATTGCGTCCATCATCAACAAAAACAGGAAAAGATGGACATGAAACCGACAGCATGATGGTGGTCAAAGGGAGAGAACACGAACGTTTTCTTTCATGAAAAATTATAAAAATTTAATATAATAAAAATATTTATCAAGACAAATCAAACAATATCTTATTTATTAATAATAAAAAAATTATTTATAGTCAACAAAAACAATAATTTTAGGACAAATGAAGCTTCATGTCCGACACCATTATCCTTTCAAATTCCCACCTTGCGACCGTCACCAATTCTCCATAGACTACCCTTCTCAATTTTGATTAATTAAATACAAGACTTTATTAATATGGATTGACAAACTCAATTTTAACACATTTGAATTTTCAATTTTTATGATTTTCCATTTATTTGTTTCTCAACTATTTGCATTGGATATGAACAACCTCTTGAATTTAAACAAAATTGACCATTTTAACATTTTATCTAGTAAAATTATAATTGGAGGGTGTATGGTTGAAATCCTAATCCTAAATCACCAATATGCGGCTAGTGAAATTGGAGAATTTTCATTACGAAATAGTTGGCGGGTCAGTTAATTAATTTCGGAAAACAATTTCCCTCGCCTCTTAAAAATTTGTGTTTTCTCACAGACTCAGTTCCCACCAAAAACAATTCACTCCAAAATTTAAAACCCATCAATCCGCGCTACTATCTTTCCACCAATCAAAATCAAGCACTTTAAATCCAACGCTCCCTCTTTCAAGTTCTCCTCTCACTCGGATCGCTATCAATCCAACGGCCACAATCACATACTCTTTCCCTATATAATCTCCCAATTCCCTCACCTCAATCACAAAATAATTCTCGTTCAGATTCAATTCAATTGCAGAATCAGAAAGAAAGTGAAAGAAAGAAAATCTTCGCCATGTCAGGAAGAGGCAAAGGAGGAAAAGGTCTTGGAAAGGGAGGAGCCAAACGTCATCGTAAGGTTCTTCGTGATAACATTCAAGGTATAACTAAGCCTGCAATTCGTCGTCTCGCTAGACGTGGCGGTGTGAAGCGTATCAGCGGTCTAATTTATGAAGAAACTCGCGGTGTTCTCAAGATCTTTCTTGAGAACGTGATTCGTGATGCTGTTACTTACACCGAGCATGCTCGCCGTAAGACTGTTACTGCTATGGACGTTGTTTACGCTCTCAAGAGGCAGGGAAGAACTCTCTATGGATTCGGCGGTTAGAAGATTGGGGATTTAGGGATTTATATTTCAATTAGGGTTTCTTTTAGTTTGAAATATCAATGTTGATAATTAATATGATTTGTGTAATAGCACTTGAGCTTTAGCATTAGCGATGCTTTCTTGCTTTGCTTTGAGTTGTTAATTGATGATTTGAATTTTCAATCTACTCATTAATTCCATGAATTCTGGTTATTTGTTTATTTTTTTCTCTCTGTTGCATAAGAACTTGTTTAAGTCTTGTTCATTGTGAAATTTTATTAATTCTGAATTCTTCGTTGCCAATTTACAATTCAATTGGAAAATTTTGAATAGTTATGGTTGAAATTTGCACTACTTGCAAATCTCTATAATTTACAGACTGGATAATTTCGAAGTCTTGGAATGTTTTAAATTCATACCAATCAAATTTTGATTTTAAATTTTATTTAGTTCAAACATAAGGGAAAATCAAATTTCAAATCACTAATCAGTAAATATCTTTACAAAATAGTTGCAATAAGTTATGCACGATTGCAAGCACATGATGATCGCTCAAATTACTCCTTGAAAATATTGAAATTAGTACTTAAGTTTAAACTGAAAGTGATGCTGCTTAATGTTTCTCACTAGTCACTAATAAGGCCAATTATCAAATTGCAATTCCTTTCTCAAACCCACTCTGCTTGAGGCCTAGGCTAGATTAACCCTCACTTTTTTTTCGAAACAAGAATACAAGATTAACCCCTCACTTAATAGAAACAATTAAATAACAAACTAAACCAATTTGAGCAAATCAGTACAAATTCCACCTACTTTAAATGGGTGGCCTACTTTTTATTTGCAAATCAGTAAAAATTAAACCAATTTGTTGGTCATTTTGTGAGACATATTTTGGTTTTCCCGTTATGGTGTGGTTTTTGTTTTGTTCGGATTGACATATCAACTTCGACTTGTTTCTAGTATAACAAATGATATACAATTATTCAGAGACATAAGTACTATATAGCTCTAGACTTACCCTCTGCAGCAAGCATTAAAGGAACAATAAGTACCAGGCCATTGCAAACTCTCTATTTTCCTCCCCCACCTGCGCGCCCTAATTCATCGGAAGCATGTGCCGGAGAAGGTGTTCTGGCGAAGACAAGGAGAGCTAGGGATAGGCATAGAAGAGGATGAGTGAGAGGAGAAGACATTGTTCGCTCGCAAATGCCTGATGCATTTGGTTGCAATGAAAAATGAAACAGGGAGGACTAAATATGAAATATGAATGTTCTGGTATTTGGTAGTCTTTCACTTGATGGTTCATCTTCAAAGAGGAGAAAGAATGATGGAGATGATTTGGAATATGTTTCTGGTTCAAAGAAAAGAAGGGTAGAATAAGAACCTTTTGTGGTTCCTGACAATTCTAATATTTTAGAGGTGAATGATAGACAGTGTTAATCAGAAAGATAAATAGCAACCACCGATTTGTGTTGAGACGCCATCATTGATATGGAGTCTAAAAATGGTTCAAAAAGTGCAAAAGACTAAAGAGGAGGAGGAGATGGAGAAATAACTCGAGGCGAATAAAGTGTTATCAGAGGAAATGAATTCAGTCCTTAGAGAATCAGCTGTTGAATCCATGGTAATTCTCAACTCATCCGCAATTGTGAGTGTCAGCCGCAATTTAGAACTATTGTGTCACATTCACTTATGCTTGCTTGATTGCTTTGTTGGACTATCAAACTTATTTACAGTTGAATTCAGTAAAATCGAATGAAAATTGTATCAACACAGACTAGGACTACATTCCCCATCCTTTTCCATTTGCTTGGAAAAACATAGGTTGGTTTAGCAAGGAGGCATTTTTTTTTTCTTTCTAAATTGATTTTTGCAGGAAGTTGAAGTTTATGGAAGAAATCTTATAGATAGACAGATATTGTGAAACCAGCTTATGAGTCGGTGGTCCTTGATTAAGGTATGCCACTTCCAAAGGATTTTGAGTGATGATGCCTCTAGTAAAGGGCTTATGACAAGTAGAATTAGTGTATGTTTAGTTTTAATTATGGAGGGGCTAGAATTGATTCTAGACGTGTATAATTGATTCTGACACGTTTGGTTTCTGTAAAGTTGAATTGATTCTGACACTTTATAAATATTTTGTCAACATGTTGCCTAATTAATTATTTCAGAGATTACATATAGTCAAATTTTTGCACGAACACATGTAAATGTCTCTTTTTTCAGAGTTAGATGACATTAAAGACTAATAATCTCAAATTATAATTACCAATCTTTAGTTATATATGAAAGAAATTACTCTATTTTTAATACTTGATTTTGATTTATTGATGTTTAGTAAATATCTACTTATTTTCATCACTTGTAGTGTTGCTATTTTAACATTTAAAAAATTAGGCATTTATATTCTTGTAAAAAGATAAATAATATGCCTCCACCTATACAAACACAATTTTAAACCATATGCAATGCAATGAGAGTCTTAAATTTTGTTATTAAAGAGGTGACTTTTGTTTTTTGAGTTTATGGGCTCATGGCAGTTCTCCTTAGTGGGTACATTCTTTAAGTGATGATGTACAAGGAATAATTAGGATTTGTAAATATTATGCAACAAAAGAAAAAAGTGTGAAAATTAGTGATGGTTGCTCTTGATGACTTGTCTTTAAAGCCACTAAACAAGTAGTGACACGTCATATTCATGATGGCCGTGTGGCATTCCTTGCATGCGTGGTTGCTATTGATTATTGAATATATTTGGCGCTTGGCAGTGACTTAAAATAAGATGTTTATAAAGTTAATATTTTCACTGTCTCAAAATAATTAACCTAATTGAATATTTTATATATTTAAAAAAAAATGTGTAAATGAAAGAAATAGTATGAGTTTTATTAATATAGTAAATGAAAAACAACTTTTGTAAATGGGTTGAGAAAAAAAATTAATTATCTTTTGATGGTTTGAGTTTATACTCCTTCCGATAATTTATAATTAATATAAGAAAATATTCACTTTCTAATGTTTATTGAATATAATAATATATACTAGTATTTAATTATTTTCAATTACAATTTACAATAGTAAAACCATATATACGGATAGAAAATGTAAGTGTTTTTTTAGAAATATTGTTTATTGTCCTTATGAGCTAGTTCAATTGGTAAATGGACATTGCACATTAGGGATCTGGGTTCGAATCTAGTATACCCATTTATTCATCTTTAAATGGTGAATATTTAGCCGCTAATTTACCTGACAAAGAAAAAATAGAGAAATATTGTTTATTAATTGAAGGAATTATGTTCATGAATAAAGTTATTGTAAGAAGTATTTGAAAAACTATTTCAAAAAAATTTGTTTAGAGAAAGTTTTTGCAACAAAAATATAAATTGTCAAATGGTTAAACTCAAATGATTAATGAATTCTTAAAATAAATAGTATTTTAGAAGAATTTGAGTTTGATTTATAAAAAATCAATTATTTGATTAAATTTTACTTATCTTTAGATTGAACTTCAAATTATTAAAAGCTTTCGATGCCGATGTCTGATTAGATTATTTTTTTAATTGAATGCTTAACATAAACAAAAATATTCTAGAGAGCATAGAATAAACAATATTTTGAAGTTTGAAGTTTGAACTCTTAAGATTCAACGACAATAAAAAAACTTTATCTATTTCGGTCAAATAAATTTAAAACACAAAGAAATAATGAATTTTTTTTTGGATAATTACGAGCGTTTAGGCATCAAGTAATGAATAAACATATCAACTAATAGACATTTCCATCTTCTACTTATAACTCATAATAATATATTTAATAAAATAATAAAAAATATATATAAAAGTGGAGAGAGTAGACCAAACCCTTAGAAAAAAAAGCAACACAATAAAATAAAAATAAAGCTAATGAAATTCAACCAAACAAAATCATTATGATAAACCTAAAGGAAAACAATTTTCACAACAATTGTCTTAGTTAACTTAATGCAATTCTCAGCTGCATATTTTTTAATCTTCAAAGATCAAGTCCATGATTCTTGAAGGTATGAACAATCAATTCCAACCGATTCAATGACTTGATTATGGAGACATTATTGAAGTAGGCACGTGGTTAAAAAAAATGTAACTTACAATTTATTCAAAGCTTCCCCCCAAAAAAAAAAGCTTCCTCAATAAAAATTGATAACAAATCAAAACCGTAATCATTATTAAATACTTGTACTACCATATATTTTTTGGGTGAACAAAATATGACGGTACATGTATAAATGTACAATACTTGTACCACGCTACCACCATTAACTAATAAAATAGGTAAAATTGGAATTATTAGGCTGGCGGATGAAAGTTGATTTATTGTTAGTTTTTTTTATTGCTATTATTCGATTTACTATACTGATTAATTTGATTTATGAATCAATTGCTGTATCAAATTAATGATTTTAAACACGTTTTCATCAGCATTCATGTTTTTTTTTTAATGGCATCAACATTCAATTTGATTAATTTTCTGTACTCTGTATTATGATAAGTAATGAAAGTTAAAATTAAATATTGTGATTTTGTCAAACGATTAAGAACAAGAACAAGTGATTAGTGAACAACCGCTCAGGATGTTGCAACTTGCAAGTGTTGAGTTTGGTTTCAATTTCAAACTTTAATTTTAAGATTACACAAGTTGTACCTTAGCAATGAATAACAACAAATCAGACACATATATTTGGTATAATTATTTTGTCTCAAGTGTTGTATGTATTTGTAACAGGGTTCTTTAATTTCTAGTACGTATAAGTGGGCCTATTTTCTTACGTGGCAATGCTTAAATCAACAAAACAACATAGCCACGGGTATATCTATCTGCCCCTTTGGAATTATATTCCTCACACAATATATACACTGTATGCACTTATGCTGAATTAGACAAATATATACTATTCAATTGTTCTTCCTTCTTAATTCTTATCCCTCTCTTTCTTCACCCCTGTGCTTTCTAGATACCTTTCTCTATCCCTCTTATTTTATTTATTTTCTAGAAACCATCGACCAAATATAACTTGGAGAGAAAATAAAATTAAAGTCCAAATCAAAATATTTTCGTTATATACACTCCAAACCAAAATAGAAGTATGATAGAATCATAGAAACTAATAATTCCCCTACAACTTTAGCTTCTTTGTTTTTCTCCACTCAATTTCATCCATAGTGGAAATATCACACACACACATATATATATACGCAAAAAAACAATTGCCCCTTCATCCTCTTCAAAACATTTAAATTATTTTCTCCATTTTAGCTGTCTCGTTGCTTATTCTTTTTTTTTTTCTTCTTCCAATTATTTTTGGTCATTATTTTATTTTCTTCAACTATGGAAGAAGAACATGTTAATATAATGAAAGACTCAAATTATGATGACGTGGAATTCGAAGGAGACGAAGAAGAAGAAGAAGAAGCACTTTCACTTTGTGATCTTCCACTTAACGAAAATTCATTAGAAAATTTAAACGACGTGTCGTTTAAGAGAAATACTCTTCGTCCATCGTCATTAACAGATTCGAGCGATTTCTTCAACGGCTTCAGCAGTAGCAGTAGTTCTGATATGTGTCCTGCGGACGACATCATTTTCTGCGGTAAATTAGTGCCGTTTAAGGAAATAATCAACGACGATCAACGCAGCGAAAATCTCAACGTGGAATTGAATAAATCACGCATAATTCGCCGGAGATCGGAGTCTGTTTCTTCCGTGATTCGATCAAACAGTGCCAGTGATTTTGGTGGTGGTGGTTCTACTTCTAGCCGTCAATTGATGAGGAATAGTAGATCTCTTAATTATTGTAGATTGAGAGAACCTTCGAATTTCATGATCACGAAGGCACCGGGAGTTGATCGGAATTCTTCCATAAGGAGCGTTGCATCGTCGGAAGGTGTGACGAAGAAGGCAATGAAGCCGCGGTGGTATTCTCTTATGTTTGGGAAAATGAAAGTTCCGGCGGAGATGGAACTCAACGATATTAAGAATAGGCAAGTTCGCCGGAATCCTTCGAAAAGCATGTTTCCGGCTTCGGATACTGATAGTAATTTGGCCTTGAATCGGAACTCCGATAAGGTGTCGTGGAAAATATTAAAAGCGCTGAGTTGCAAGGATCACAACAGCGTCGCGGTAACGACGTCGTTTTCTTTGCCTCAAACGTCGACTTAAGCTAAAGCTGGTATGTACTGTGTGCAAGAGACAGGTGTCACGTGAGGTGCACGCCTACAAAGAATAGTGAATGTTCTTATTATCTTGACGATATTACCCTTATGATTTTGTTGGATTGCATGATACAATATAAGATTATAAGTCAATAAGTCATAAGATATAGTGCATTTTTTTATATCACCCTAAATTTATCTATAGAAATCTTGGTGAGCCGCATGATCTTGTCTTGATAAAAAGCATGTACTTAAACCCTAAATTTATTTTATTCCATATTGATAAACATGCACTTAAATCTTAACTAAAGATCGATGATTCAATTATTATTTTGATTACGGAGAAATTTTAAATTTTTATGCCAACTGTCTCACTTTTTGAGGTACTTTCAATTCAATGAGAATAATAATCACTGCGTTCGGCGGTGAAAACTCTAATCCCGACAAAAAAAACATGCACCTTAAATAGTGATGATGTGCATCGTAAGGGTATTTTGGTTGTTTAATTATTATGTTGCTTGAGTGAGAAGAAAACATAATATTGACTTCACGTAGAAGGGTATTTATTTTGTGTGTTGTATATAGCAAATGAGATGATTTATTTATTTAAATTTTTAAAATTGGAAGTTATTTTTGTACGTTAGGTGGTGGATATTAATTATCAATTATAAGGAGTGAATGAAAATCACGAGAAATCCGACAATGACCCAAAGAATGTCAGCTTGCATTGCATTGCAAGCCTCGAAATATTAGCCTTTTTCTTTAATAGTAAAATCTTTTCTATGTGAAAGGTTGGTACTCAATTAAAAATTTGTATAGGTGGATTTATATTTGAAACCTTTACTGAATTGGAATACTTTTTCATTACAGCATTACTCCTTTTTTAACAAATCTTATCGTATTATTTGTCCTTTCAATACTATACATATCTTTAGTTAATGAGTTTATTGATTGCACACTATCGATGAACTCCCTCCATCCCAAACTATAAGAAAATTTAATAAACTAAAATTAACAACTGGTTCAATTTTTTAATTAAATATTGTACATCAATTTTCTTTAACAAATTTTCCTTATATTTGAGATAGGATATAACAATTTTACACCGACGCTTGTTTAAACAAACTATTTTACACCGACATCAAACAAAAAATTATTATCTCATTTTTTAAAGAATACATCATCTTGTATATAATTGAAATATATAATCTTGAAAGACAATTCAAATCCTTTCAAAATGACCATACTAAAGGCGAGAACACATTTTTCAATCGTGATTTGAAACTTTTTTCTTTTTATAAATAGTGTAGTATGATAAAATTTAACTCATGTGAATAAGTAAAGCATTTGAATTTAAAACTTAGTTTATCATATCATATTATTGTTAATGTGAGACTAACCCCTAGAGCTAAACTAAACCCATTGATATATTTGCATTCTTTATTTTTTAGGTTTAACATCGCGTCGGCACCGTTATATCCACTCTGCTATTTTAATTTCATCATTCCTACAAATTGAATGTTTAAAAATAGTATTCCTCCTTATTTCCTATTCTTTCATACAAGAATGTTCACAACAGAGTGTTGAGTGATTCAACTTTTTAAACAAAAACTAGAGTTCAAAATATCATGGACTGAAAGTTCGTTATATAATGCTGTCCCGTCATTGATGTGATTTTTATTGTAATTTTTAATTTCAATTAAAGAACAGACTTTTAACTAATACTAAAATTAATGACGGTGATAAAACCAGAAAATTGACTTGCAACTAATTTTAATTTAAAATGTTTAAGCGACCACATATGGTGCCAATAATCAATAAATGAAAGATAGGAACATTCATGATTAGAAAAAGAAAAGGTGATGACATCAAAAAAATAAAATAAAAGGTGATATTTTGAATATTTGAATGTGATTTTTGACTTTTGAGTTATTTTTCACTCTTTCCCCTAATGATGGGATCATGGGATGGCCAAGTAAAATTGATAAAATATGCCAGCAACAACTCTACCATTACTCAATAGCTAAATTATGTTAGTGATAAACAACATGCCCACGTATATCTTAATCTCAGCCGAATAATTAACTAAATACTCCCTCTAATTATAAGAGAGTTAAATTTTCTAGCCTATATTATGAACTAGATTCATTGAAAAGTTTCATCACTTTTTTAATGAATTTGAAAAATGAAAATTTTCTTATTATAAAGACTGTAGGGAGTATTACTTGCGTCTCTCTCTAAATATAAATATTTATTGTTTTTCACTCATAAAAAAAGCTAATAGTATAGTTAATGTATTCATTTTATGTGCAAATGTACTTAAAATAATACTCTATGAATATGTAGATACCGTACTTGTTAATCTTGATTTTCATATTCCAAGACACAAATATCAAATAAGAATTTGTTTGGAAAAGGAACAATAAAAGTATCCAATAAGTTGAAAATGAATTTATATTAGAAACAATTATTTTTGTAAAATGGATCTTTTATATTTAGGGTCATGGAGTATATGATTTTCAATGACTGTTATAGGGTCATGGAGAATATGATTTTCAATGACTGTTATAAAAAGATTATATGATTTATATCTGCCTCACTTCCACGAAATTAACTGTTATGGAGACAAACAACAATCATTCCTTTATATAGTTAATAGAAACAACACAAACATAGCAAAACAAAACTATCATTAGGGGGCTGGCAACCCTGTCTAAAATGGAATGTAGTGGTTTTGTTTTACAATTTCACTCAAGGCATACAGTCTATACTGTGTGTTTAATTACAATTACAAAAATAGGTTGAAAATTTCACCAAACCCAACCCTGCATGGGAGCCCGTGGATTCATCATCATTCATCAAAACCTTTGTACTTTTAGAGACAAGAACTTTTATATTAAAATTAAAACTTACTCATTTGTTAGAGACCAACACAGCCAACTGGAAATTGATTGAAGTTTTTTTTTCTTCTTTCTTTTCTTTAGTGTATATACTTTCGTGATAGCTCTCTTTCAACTTTTCCTGTAACTTCACAGTTACATATACCAAATATGATTATTAATTACATTATAGGATATAATTTCCAAAGGCTACCTTTGGGTCCATGTCAAAACCAATGGAATTTTGTTGGTTGTCAATTTTCATGTACTTATTTTTATAAAGATAACTAGTGAGAATACCTTTAGCTTTACAGGTGATAACTCAGCAGAAAACTAATGACATATTGCAGGTAAAGAATCTGTGCTAATCAAAAAGAGACTTCAAGAACCAAAGCAATAAAGATTAGCCACACATATGTTAATTAGAATGCTTGGTGCACATCAGCAGTCGGCACCAAGTATTTCGTTTAACATATAAGTGATATGGCAGATAATTTACTAAAAAAAAAGTGAGATCAGCTGTAAATGAGGATGTGTGTATGAATTAGCAGCAGCATTTATGTAACTATAGAATGTCAAATGATGACATTCACTCTTCCATCATACTTTGATAGGAAAATCCAATAACCACCTATTTGGAAGGTACACTCCAGCACGAAGTATAGAAAACTGTAGATCTAGAACTTGCCATGCAGCTATGTATTAAATTGTGCAAGACAATTTTGAAGCAATTATATAGATTTAATTTTGCATAAGAGTAATGCAGCATTTATGCATCTAAATATCCAATTATGCCTGACAGTTAGCAGCAGTTATGTATTCATAATTTATGATCTGAGCAAGGGTGGGAAGGCTGTTATATGGTGTGTATTTGGTAGATTTGGTCAAAGCTCATTCTCTTTAGGACCTCCACATCTATGAGATAGAATCCTTACTGTAGTAATTTCTATTAAATCCTGTGTTTAGTCATTATAAAACTAATTAAATACCAACTTCAGTTGTCACTCTATCAATGTTGTCAAACTTCTTTAATTATAGCAGTACTTTCAGTTTGTAAGTAAGGGAAACACCTTTGCAAGAGGAAATGGAGTACTCTTGAGTTGTCTAACAACAAATGAGTAATAAGAACATAATTTCTCTCCCTTTATTCAGCACCTCAATTTGTTGTAGATTACAAACTTCACAATACCTTTGTCATTACTCACTACTAAGATGAATAAATAGAATATTCCGCTTGAACAATTAGTTGTGCAACATGTTTAACTATCCCAAAACAATGAAGAATGACCCAATATGGGGAGAAGTAAATTCATAAACTATTATTGTTTTAATTAAAAATTATGTTATCATTTGAAATTTAGGTTAGTGAGTTCTTAGAAAAATATTGTCGTATTAAGATCTCCTGTTTAATTACTAGGGTTTCACATTTCCAAATTTATTATTTTACAGTGATTTAATACTTAATTAGTCATGCAACCGAATATCTCAACAATTAGCATCATTATTGGGTTATAAATATCCTTTAGGAGTGTAGTCTAATTCAGATTTTCAGTACAACTAATAGTATTGTAATTTTTCTTCAGCACAATAGGTGTTTTATCAAGACTGTACTCTAGCAAAAGAAGCACACTTGGTTAATTTATCACAGGAGTACCCTTTCAAGAGGAAGAAACCTACTCCCGGATTGTTCTACATCGATAACAATTGCAGCATCAAATAAATTTAATGGATAAAAAACTTCTTTTAATTGAAATAGTAAGAGTTTCTATTAATGCATCAATTTGATGTCTTCCATAGCCCTGATGAAAGCACATTCAAAGGATATAAAAAGTGCAGCATGGGGTACAACTACAACCAACATTTATCAACCCAAGCTTATCAAGGATCTATACATCCTAGCTAATTTTGCTAATATTTCAAAAGGTATTAGTATGTAATTTCTAGTAAATATAAGATATCTCAAACACAAAATACAATCCATTGATGAAAATTAATAGCCGAAACACACAATAACAAATTTTCACAGCTCAAGGTACATGCTCCATATCCAAGAATGTTATAAACAACCAAACCATACAATTTCATGAACACAAAATGAAAAACTACAGCTCCTAATAATCATTTATGATTACAAATCAGTTGCATATGTAAACCCCACTCTCAAGTTTGTGACTAACCTCGTAGTAGTCTTTATTGCCCTCCGAAGCAGGCCGTATAGAAACTCCGGATAATGACTGAGTTGTTTGTACAGAAAATTTCACATAACCAATTACCTCAATTTCTTCTTCATCATCTTCATTAGAATCTACTGGCATCCTTACTCTCAACCTTCCAGGAGAGCCCTTCAATGGAATCTCTGGCACATGCCATTTAATTTCTTTATCAACCCTATTCAAAATAGCTTTTGGAGAAACCTTCAAAAGAGTTGGGTCAACTGGTAGTTTCAAAATGAATGTAACATCATTCAATGGAGCAAGCAAATCAGGGTTTGAAGTATATTGTATCATCACAGAAATGAAACTCCCAGTGTGTCGTTTTATAAGTCGAACCCTCATAGGCAAAGGTGTCAACTTTGGAAGTAAACTAAACTTCATAATGGGTATAGGTTCCTCCGAAGCCGCTGTCCTGACATGAAACATCCCATTCTCAAGGCTACTAACACGAGAACTCTGCAAAGCAAATCTTTTAACAGCTTTGGTTCCCTCAACTCGGAATGAGAATTCAGTTTCTTTATCGCCACCGGAAGCTTTAGGTGGCAAAGTTTTGAGGTAAACAACACCCAATAATCCCACCCTTGCAAGCACTGATTCCCTGAACTCCGCACTAATTTCTTCCGAGATATACATCTCAGGACCCTTCATTTCGGTTTTCTTCACCAAGTTCTCAAGCACACCACCCTCACCCACTTTTTCTTTAGGTGCAACATCTGGCCCTGTCTGCAAGAGCTCAACTCCACCAAGACCTTGTGGTTTTGGAGCCTTGGTTGGACCAACAAAATCGGAAACATCAAGTCCACCACCCCAAGCATCATTGAAACCTTCGAAAGCTTCACCAATTGAAGCTTGTTCCATTCCAAACTCAACTCCACCATAGTTCCCTTCAAATCCCTCCACATTTATATGTGTTGATTGTGTTGCCTCTGGAGGCGGCAATGTAGTAACATCAAGACCTTCCAAAGCTGTAGTCAAATCGGTGGAAGAACCATCCTTAGTTTTCTTAAACCCACTCACAAGCTCTTGAGGCTTGTTAATGGCATCACTAGCCGCAAATGGATCCTTTTCCACTTCAGCCTCTTCCTGATTTTGCTTCTGCTGAATCTCTTCATTCTGTTCACCTGCCACCGGGGCAGCGAGGCCAGCCACCACTTCATCACCTGCTTGGAGAGTCTCCTGCGGCAATTCAAACCTCGCATTGGAAAATGCATCAATGCTTGCTTGGTGTTCGACGGAATGCACCTCAGCCAAAGACCAATTATTAGCGCCACGGATCTTGTTCTCGGTATCAATTGCAGAATGCACCATCTTAGCAATACTATCGCCATGCATGGAAGCAAGCATTGCAGCGA
Organism: Trifolium dubium; assembly: GCA_951804385.1. NCBI lineage: Eukaryota > Viridiplantae > Streptophyta > Magnoliopsida > Fabales > Fabaceae > Trifolium > Trifolium dubium. Next base: position 35,154,227 of record OX638073.1, read on the forward strand.
GCCGGATATTGCTAACGCCACGAAGGACAATATCAAGCGCCATGTAGATCTCAGCGTATTTCCGGCTGAGCTTCTCCGGCGTGACCTCAACTCCGCGGCAAGCGGTAACAATAACACTGACAGCCTGGTTAACAATATGAATACACTCAAAAACATTAACGGAGTTATCATAATCGGCGACGGTTATTCCAAGGACGTAGATTCCGTTGACTAAACGGTAAACAATACGGTAACGACTCTCGACACCGACGATAACTTGGCCACTGGAAGCAGCGAGGGGATCGTCACCGATGGATTCGGCGGCGTAAGCGTCTTCAGGGATGTTGTTTTTGTTCTTGTTTCCGGCGAAGGCACGGCGAGTGTGACGGAAAGCGGAAAGAGCACCGAGAGCGCGTGAGGGTGGGAACCACTCGCGAGTCTGGAGAAGAATATCGGATCCATTGGATGGTTGCAAAGAGAGTGCTAAACAAGACATTGAAACTATTCAGATTAGGGTTTCGAATTAGGTTGTAAGAAAATGAATGAGTGTGTAATTATTATATCTGAGTTCTGAACAAAAATGGTTTCGTTTCAGATCTCATAATCTCGGAGACTTTAAATTATGGAAAATTTGAGATATGAAAATTGGAAAATTGAAATTGGCGCTGAAAATTACAGAACGCAAAGACGAACGGAGTCGTAGATCAGAGTGTGGTGGTTGGTGGTGGAGGACTTATTAAACTCGATATTACACGAATCTGGCACCGTCAAAGCTTCTTTTCTTTTTTTTCCTTTTTATTTGTTTGTTTTGTTTTCTTTTTCAGTAATTGGGCCAAATGGTTTTGATATGAGGCCCATTACCCATGACTGGTTAGTTTTATTGAATAATAATGAATACATTAATAGAAGTAGCAAGTTTCCATAGACAAAAATAAAACAGCAAGTTTCCATAGACAAAAATAAAACAGCTAGTTTCCTTTGCATATGACGATCTTGAATCTTTGTTAAATTTATGATGTAAACACTTATGGTAAAAAGTAAAAAAAGGTGCATGTTTATGCAAATTGGTTTCGTTACACTAAATATTGAATGCCAGTTTGTTATTTTGCCACTTTATATTATTAATTTTAAATCATAGGAGTGAACTTACATGTGAGAATAGTAGATTCTCATTGGTTGTGTGTAAAGTTGATTTATGATTATAGTATATCTCCTTTAAACTCTAAAATAACCATTCAAGCATTTGTGTAAGAATTATAGTATATCCCCTTTATACAAACACATTCCAAATATATTTGTTATATACTGCTCAGAGTAGCACTTTGTATGGGAATCATTAACAAGTTACTAAACTTAGCTTCTATCAAAGTGAGTTTGGTCAATATGCTTCATGCATAAGTGCATGTTCTATTGATTGGTATTAATCTGTGTTGGTAGATTGGGATTCCAAAACTTTTAACTAATTTATTGTAGCTCGCCATCATGCTCTTCGTGAAGGAAATGTCTAAATGCAGACATTCCTACACCAGTGAAAAGTAATGATGTGGAAACTCTTGTTATTGTTCATGGGGATCATCCTAAAATGTCCTTGACTTCCTTAGATGATGCATTAGGAGTGTCCTTTCAATTTTCAAAGATGCAGTTTCCCTCTTGTTTCTTTTGCTTTCTTTTTCTCATGTAACCAAATGAAAGGTAACACTTATGTTTGTAACTTATAGATTGTTTTTCATCATTCTACTCTTATCAATATAATTAAATTCATTTATTTTTTTGGTCTTCATCCTCTGGTTTCTAAAAGAAAGAGACTTTAGTAGCCCATAGTTCATAATGAGTTATGACATCAAGTAATTATAATCTCCTCCCAAACGCAGTTGCGAAGATCGAACTGTAGGTTTCCCTATTAAGTCCAACGCCAATCACCTCTGAATGAACTAACATTTGATTTTAAATTCATATTTTAACCGCATTTCTTCAAACGATATAGTTCCTTAAATGTTGAAGTGGTGGTTAAAGAGTGGTTGTTAATGACAAATACTAAATTCATAGCAGCGGTTGGGAAAGGACAGGGCCACAGGTGAAGACAGATAAGCAATATCATTCCAATTTGTTAAGGTGTAGTAGTCCACCTAAAATAAAAAGTATTCGCCCATTACCCACTGCGAATATATCTTGAAATGAATAAAGTACTGAATCTTGTCACATAAACAACTTTGATTTTAAGCTTGAATTATCTTGCAACCAAATACTAGTAGTGGAAGTTGCATTAAATAAAATAGTGTATGATGAATGTATATACACTTAACACCTATCCTATTCCTATCCTTGAAGAAAGTAGGTTGACAATGGTTATCATATCGGCATCCACACACTACACAAGTATGAGTAAATTCATTCATTCATCTTAATCTTATAATAATAACAACCACTAAATAGATCAAGACTGATTGGTTGGTTGCCCTTGACTGATACTTTTTTCCAGCACAGGCAGACATCTCAAACACCTAGTGATCTCCTTTTGTACATCACCATCAGGACAAGGAAAACCCTGCAAAACAACCACATACACATCCATTTATTTATTTATTGCCTTCAAATTAAAGTATAGGTCCTACAAAGAATTATTTCATTGGCCAATTTATTTAAGTTTTCTACATATTAATATAATGTCATAATCTACTAAAAAAACTCAAACAAACAGTTTTTTATTCAGATTTTGACTTTGCTTTTTGAAATATCATATAATATTGGTAAATCAGTAAATGTTTTATACATACATATCTTCAAATTTAATAAGATTTTTTTTTCCTTAAAAAATATAATAATCAACCAGATCCCTGAGAGAAGATATATACTAAGATTTTCAATAATTTTCAAACAAAATTGATGTTAGCAGCTATAAATTATTTATGATGTCCCTATCTTACAGCCTCAAAAGTCAAGATTTGGCTAGAATGAAGAGCTTTAATTTTTGGGCAGCAGAAGAAGGAAAGTTGAAAAACTATTTTGCTGGTAAGCCAAACCATAGTCCACAACAATCCATCTGAGGAAAAAGGAAAAGCAATCTTTCATCGTTTCCAACCATGTTTTAAGGAAATATCTGGATGTTAGCTTACACCATACACATACCTCGCACTATTTTCATATTTTATTCATTACAAAAATACAAAAACAGAAGTTCTAAAGTTTTGGAAATACCTCTTTAATCGATTGAGTGAAGAATCCGTTTAGCCTTAAGTTGAATAAAATACAAAGGGAACTGCAGAGAAGGGAAAGGAAATATTCATAATTAGCAATGAGTAATACAGAAATTAAGAAAGCAAAAGAAAACATTCACATCTTGCTGACAGCATGCAACAAAATAAAAGGAGAAGTCCAACTTGCTGAAAGTACTCCCTAAATCATGCAAATGAACCAACCGATACTATAAAAGCATAAAGGATAAATTTTGATACTAATGCTAACTACATTAATATTTCTTAAGACAATGTCGTGCTTTATATTTGAATCTTCCTACGACAATCAAAGCTTACCAAGAAGAAAAATGATCATCATTAGAGCAAGTGTAACTTTCAGAGAACGACCATGTCGCAAATGCAAGGGACTTTGAAACTGTCTATGGCATAAACCAATGCGACCAAAAATCTGCAGAGCATGAAAACTCATAAACATCTCCTTGTAATATACAATATTTGTCAGGACACATTTCATAAATGGTGTTCCTAAGCAAAATAGAAGAAAAAGTTCACAACTTTTTTTGCATCTCTCTCATCATAGATCTTACCTGATTGAACATATGAACTGTTCGCATGGCCTGAGGATATTCTTCAAATTTTTGTTTCCAGAAGACAGGTTTGAATCCTTTCTCTTTAGGGGTGGCATCAACAGTCCGTATAAGTTTAGTTTTCTGCTCTTCTTCATCAGAAACTACAATTCTTAAAGCGGCATAATTTGGTGGAGGACTCCATGTCTTCCTTGTACTAGTCGTTATATCTGTTTGAGAAACTACATCCTCACTATTTCCAGAAATGTCATCTGCTTTTATTTCTATTGCATAATCTCTATCTTTGTTAAAAGCAACGGCATCCATAGAAGCCTTTTCATTAGTAGAACCATCCCAACTGTAAAAAGCATTTACATTTACAATTTTATCTTCTTTGCACACTTGTTTCTCCCGAATTGAGGTTTTAATCAAAGGAGAAACATCAACGCAATCATCTTTATTGCTTACAGTCTCACAAGTTCCAGATAGAAATGCAGCAAAATCGTCTCGCTCATCTTCGTCCAGATTTACCCACCGAAGGGGTTGCTTACCTTCCTCAATATTAGATTCCCTCAGAGCTGCTTCAACCTGGGAAATTTGGCTTTCAATGGCAGAAATAAACTGCCTGTGCCTAGTAGCTCTATTGTCATCACCAAGATGTCGGTAGCTTAGCCTTACAGCTTTCTCCAATTCTTCCAACTATTACACAGCGTTCAAAACCGAAAATTAACAATGAACAACTGAATACTTGAAGAGGAACATTTAGCATTAAGTGATTTAGTGAGAAACAAAAGTTAAAGAGTTGACTTATCTAAGAATCTACAATATGAAAACTTAAGACATTTAGGGAAAAAGTCAAAATTCATAAAGTATGAAAAATCACAAATGGATTATCTAATTATCTAACTTCCATACCTGCCATTTAGCTGTACCTAAAGCAGTTTGAAGCTCCCTGCATAATTCCTGTAATTGCTCAGGATTTGATCTTTCTCTCCTCTCTCTCAACCATGCCCTATATGCTGATTCCATTCTGATAAAATAAATAAATAAATAACTAGATGAAATTATTGAAATACATAAATTTAACTCTTTTAAGTATAAACAAGCACTGAGGAAAAATAAATAAAGGTGCATGTATTGTTATGGTTCCTAAGGGAAGGGGGCCCTAGTAGTCCTAGTTCAGAGTTCGGGGCGAATTCTGACATCAAGTCGTTCCAATCCAATCCCCTCCCAAACACAGTTGCACGAACTCGAAGTTCATAATCCCAAGGAATCATAACAATAGATGGAAACATAACCAACGTCAATTAAATATTTAAATCTCAAGGAACACAATTTAACAAGAAACTCATCAAATTTTGTAACTGAAAACAAAAAAATAGAAAAGAGGAATTGAGAAACGTACATATCAGCGGATTCCTGAACCTCCTCTGCTGCAGAGAAGAAAACATCTTTTCGCCATAGATCGAAACTATTAGCTACCAACATCCTCTAAACCTAAAAGGAAAATATCAAAAAGAAAGAAACTTCGAATCCTTCCAAGATCAAAGGAAACTCGCAAAGAAAGCAACAACGAGAGTAGTTAGTTAGGTGTGTATATGCTCGTGAATTTCTTCTCTCTCTCTTCTCTTCGGAGAAACGAAGCAAAAAAGAAGAATGAAGAGAGAGAAAGAAAGCTTCAGAGAGAGACGTTTAAGCGAACCTTTTTCTCTTCTCTTATGCAAACCCAGTTCTCTTTTTTTCGGTTGGGGTTATCGTAACGTGTGGCACTTTTCACAATATTTACAATACTCCAGCAATGAGTTATTTGACACGTGTCTTTATATAAGTTTAAGTGTTTGAGATGTGACGTGTGTGGTGTTGATTGGAGAGGGTGTATGGTGAGGATTATGTGAAGATTTGTAGAGGAGTGGGAAGTGGAGAAAGAATGATGGTGAGGGGAGAAGCGTCGGCGGTTGGAGAAGGAAAAAGACAAGAAGGGGGTGCCACTTGCCAGTGCGTTTATGGTTGTTGCCTCATTCATTGGTTTATCAAACCATTTGCAATGCTTTTTTTTTGGGGCATTATTCCAATTACTGTTGTATTATGTTTTATTATTTTCTAAACATATTCTTCTTACTGGCTATTTTCACACATGATTTGTCTTCTTCTTGTTATTTTATAAGACACATGATTTGTCTAGCATGATAAATTTTTTTGGTTAATATGATGTTTTTTTTTTATTACAGGTTAATATTGATGTTTTTTGGTTACATGTCTAAAATGATATAATAAGGGTCTTGCTGACTAATATCCTTGAAGCACTAATTAAAGTTACTAAAATAAAAGATAATACTTGCATTAAAAATTGTGCTTAATTGTTTTAGAAAAGTAAAATAAAAAATGAAAATTGTGCAAAAATTGTTTTAAGAGGACCAAGTTGCAAAATTAAAAATAAAATAAAGAATCAAAATTGCAATTAAATTTATAATTTTTTGTAGAGATAATTCAAAATATAATTATTCAGCATAAGAATATCAATTAATAGTTTAATATAAGTACTAGTTTTTTTTTTTCTTTTTTTCACTAAACTTTATAATATAAGTAAGGCATGTAAAGTTGTGTCAAAAAAAAAAAAGTAAGGCATGTAAAGTTATCAGACATTCCTTTTTTGATAGTAATATTTTTTTGGATAATGAGTTAGTACTGTTAGACATTCCTAACCATCCATTTCAAAGGTAATGCAATAAACACACTTTTCTTTAGGCGAATCGTAAACATTTTAGATGATAGGTTTACTAAACTAGACAATTGAAGACACTTTTGAAAAGAAAACGGGGCGTGAATAGCAAGCAATTGTTTCTTAATGTAAAAACAAGTCTGCAACCAAACCAACCATTTTCAACCCAAAGAATACTACATTCTGAACTTCATCCTGAATAGTATATCAAAATCTAAACTAAGGTTCAAATGATCATCTACTACCGCTTAGAACAATTAGCCTAAGATGTCCTCGGTCATACACTTGTGTAGTTCATTCTTCAACATGTTGACCCCATTATGGCATGAAATTGAAACAGAATGGGCAATTCGTCTTTGTAGATTTTTAAAATCCACGGCCAATTTTTCATCGCAATTGTAGTTTTCTCTGTGAAGCACAAAAATATCATGTCATCAGAAGAAACATCATGATTTATGTCGAAAATAACCAACTAATAGCCTTGTTGGGGTAACAGCAAAACGCAGAGTTGGAGTTCCATCAGTCTAATAAAATCAATTGCAGCAATAACTTGGTTGTTTGGACAAAAAGTTTGGCGGATAAGTGACAAGATTTGATTTTAAGAGAAGTAAACTTTTGGCATTTATGTGAGTAGAACTGATTCTAATGAAACTCAATTATTTTAACCTCAATTCTATTAAAATCTAAAGCAGATGGACTCAAAGGCCTTCACCTGTTATCGAGATCGATATCACCCATATTGTCCACCATGTCATCAAAGATGTCTTTAAGATCTCCAAGAACTTCCAGCTCATTTTCCAAGTTTCCTTGCAGCTGTGGAAGAAAAATATTTTGTAGATTAAAAGTTGAGTTCAGTAAAATTCGGTGATCTATATAATATTTAAACCTTATATCAAAAAAATGTATAATTTAAATTATAATAGGAATTTTGCCAAAAATGTTTTCAAGTATTTATGGGCATTTGATTTAATAATTTATTTCTCTGCGGAAGGTGAAACAAATTAAACTATGCAATGCATAGAAAACTTTCAGATTGAAAACAAATTAAGAGTGTAAACTTTACGTAACTTCCATAACAGCAGAATGTGGATGATACATGAATTATAAAAGTTCAAAAACAAATTAAGATTGGAGGGAGAAAGAACAGTACGACAGTCTTTGTTTGCAGCACGGGGTTTCGAGATCTCCGAAGATGATCCAATAATGGAGAGGGAAGGCCATAATAGAATATGTTGTGATTGTTGGAGAGCCAAGTACCACGCACCATGTGTATTGTCCAGTTGGACACAGGTTTATCCTCAATAGAATCAATTTCTGAACTATCAATGTCTGCAAATGACAGACAAGCACCAGCTCAGCAAACTTACAACAAACAACCATTAAATCTGGCGAGGGATGTTACTCTAGAATTGAGGGATAGATAGGAATAGGGAAATAATTTTACCTAAAGGAATGACATCATAAGGGTTGTCTCCTTGAGGTAAGAAACCATAAAATGTAATAAAATGAGAACTGGAGAAGTTCCCGTAGCTTAAGCAGCATTCTTCTCCAGATCTGCATGGTCTTGATAGACAAAATTTCAATGAATTTGTTGAAGGATCTACTTTTCCATAGTGCATAATATGTGGGCACAGCTGTTGTCAGAAACCAAAACTGAAATAAGAAAAATAACATATAGAGGTCCTAAACGTTGCATGGTTACTTACTGTGAAAATTCTCAGACAACTAGCGAACAAGAAAAATAATGTGTATACACTCAAGACTCAACAATGTTATGAACCGGAGAAATTATCTTTAGGTAGTATAAACCAGGCAACTCCCCACAAGCAAGTAAACAATTGTAAAACATCATCGTTTGATATTACAGAACAGTTCAGTGCAGAAATTATCAAACCGTTTGTAAATTTAATCGGCATGGGTGCCATCAACTTGCATTAATCATCTAAGATCTAAATATGTAGAAAACCAGGAAATGGCTGCCAGTCCCAGAAGAATATGCTATTCGTGAAAAGGTAATTAACAGACATTATTTTGAAACTCCATCATCTTTAGCTTCCCCGTTGATAGTGATAAATACACTATTCAAAAACACTTTTATCAAATATTCAAAATGAAAGACAGAGGGGGAGAGAGAGAGAGAGTTTATATGCAACAATATGATATCGATGAAAACAGAATTTACGCACTGAATGATTAAGAAAGCCAGCAAGAGGTATCAAACATGTCCTTAGCTCTCCATCTGAATACATTATTTTCATGCTATTGGAATACCAAAGTTCACAAGCCCATAAAAATTTCTCCCACGTGTACAGCTCTGGAGGAAATATATTAGGAAAAGCATTGCACAGAGCGGTAAACAACTCATCATACTGAGCATGCAGGTGCTGCCACAAAAAACAAATAATCATCATTTAAACCAGGGAGTTCTATTGTCAAGCAACAGGGAATACCCTTAAATGAATCATCATTTAAACAAGCTATACGCATTAGTGGCAAATATTGTTTATATTTTAAAATTCACAGTTATCAGGGGCAGGTGCACATTGTATTGGGATATCATGTATAAAAAAAATAAGGATAGAAGAAAGGGAGTTCTATAGTACAAATCCATAGAGAGACTTCTCGTGCATTCAATACAATAGCTCTCTCTCTCTCTTCATTGTTGCCATCAATAATCAATTTTAATCTCTCCATATTCCTGACAAATTGCCACTTAACATTAACAAGATCAATAACCTAAACACTGAATAAACTAATTAGTGAAGTTTAACAGGTTTATTGCATCCCAAATAAAGGCAGAACCCTTCAATCTAAAAACAATAAAAAGTCAGAACCTAGGCATAACTTACCTGTCTTGCTTGCATTATCTCTTCAAACAGCAAGGTTCCATCTAACATTGTAATTGCTTCAATCCCAAAACTTAATCCTGCAAATTAAGTATCAGAGATATTTGAAAAACACGTGAAAGAATATAATAAAGCTCGCAGTGGATAGTGATTTCATACAAATATGCTATATACCCTAATGTCAGACTTTGCTTTACCTCAGCCTATCTAAATAGCCTAGGTAGTTGGTTAACCTTGAGCTTGATATATCATTTCGTGCACTCAATGGTTGAAATACAGCCAAGCATAGATTTCAGAACACACGGGAGAGATAATTAATAAATAATTCAATAATGTCATTTCCTAAGAATGAGCTTATCAATAACTATAATTTGAGTATACTAATACATTAAGAGGAAGAACATGTCAAACAATCACATCTCTCCAAGAAAGACTAGCTAATAGACATCATGCTTGAATCTGATTCTTTAGTGTTTCTAAAAAAAATCCGATTCTTTAGTCTTGATACAATTTCAATAAAAAAAAAGGGACACTTCCTCATAAAGGTATCTATCAAAGCTATTACTTAAAACAGTGCCATATGGTTATTGACGTTTCAAGTATAGAGGTTGGGCTGTGAATCAGTGACTTGCAATCCCGGTGATAAGTATCAAATTTATTTATACATTTGCATAAAAACATGTCGTAGTCAAGTAAGCTAACCTGTATTAAATTTTTCTGGAAGTGTGTCAAAGTAATTTTTGAATTTTGAATCACGGTTGTACTTCTCTTTCATACTCCATAATAGTAATATTGTCTCAGATGATATGCCATCAACCTCTTTTAAGACACGATACTGAATTGGATAAGGACAATTCTAAGTTATTAAGAACACAATATTTGTCCTTTTAAATTTATTTAAAGAAATCATGTTAATTAGGATGTATATGTATATGCAATTTGTATGTAGTGTATCTTATCCATTCTAAATCATAGGGGTCAATATTCAATTATGCTGTAATTCATCCCAACAAAAAAAGAGTGGCTGCTCTGCTCCTACTTCATAAGGATGGACTTTTTAACTTGCATCCTACGTGACATTTATAATATAGACAAAATAGAAAATAAATGAGGTGCAGTATAAAAAAGAAATTTATGTACAATTCAACACAAAAATATAGCACCATTTTGAACAAAATACTCTTTCATGAAAAGGGACACATACCATATCAGTTTCAAGCACAATTTCCTCAGAAATGATAATGGACACGGGAATTTCTAAAGCAATATCTCCAACATTTAGATCTTTCTCTGCTATCATTCCCCGGCCTGCTCCTTCAACATCTGTGTAGATAAAGAGGAGAAGAAATTTGTATTACACATCCTAAAGATAATACCTGTGCAACGAAAATAAAGAGGTTCTCAAATGAGTAAGCACTTGAAAAACACATAAAATTACAACGAAACTTACGAGCTATCTTTAACTGTGACTTTGCACCATGGCTTTTACCCCACTCGATCAGGTGTTCTTCTTTCTCACAATTGTGGTACTTTTCAAGTACTCCCATCAGATTATTTTGGACCCCGAAATCAGAAATTAAATCCAGAATTGTTTGCCGTAACCCTTGCAGGATGTTTGTATGGGAATGTGAACAACTAGAAAGTGATTTGTCGGTCAGCAAAACAATTGAATTGAGAGCCTCCAACTCATTCCTGGGGCTGTAAAACTCCGCCGCTGCATCGTCTTCAGCAAAATAGAGTTCCAGCTGAAGCTCAGTAAATCAGATAACTCATGAGTACTTGATGTCCCAAAAGAGAGAGAGTGCAGTCCATTTCAGTTTTCTATTTGTTAAATGGAAAATATTGAACAGTGCACCCGGTGCAATGGTTAAGGAAACAAAAATGGAAATAAAAGTAAAAGTTTCAAGTAGAAAAGATTTTCTTTTAAAATTTCAAAGCATTACTTCAAGATTTTATTTCCATTTTTGTTTCCTTAAGCATTGCACCGGGTGCGATGTAAAGCATGACTCTTGTTAAATATATAAGAAAGATACTTTGATTGTATATTATTTGATTTGAAGAGTAAAAAGAATTTTTTAACAAAATGTAGATCCAAAGAAGACTGCCACAACCACGTAACCATAGTTTCTCCTTAAAGTGATACTGAGTATCTGAGTATGTCAGAGAGAAGAAAAGAATGTAACCTCGTTTAACTGTATGATCCTTGCAATCTGAAGTAAGATCTTTACAGTATCATTTATCCAATGAGGTCCTGAGGAGCACCTGAGATATATCCGTTCCTTTGAACTAAACCCCTTACATCGTAGTAATTTCTGATAAAAACAATCTAGATAAGTCATTACAGTAGAAATGGCATGGGACTTAGTTCAAAAAAAGCATAAGCAGTTAAGGAAATCCCCAATAGAGATAAACTAGAGGCAGATATTTGCATAGCTTAGTAATTGGGAAATTATATTGCCTTGAATAACATTGTAGTAGTTTGCTGCTCTTAGCCCCTTACATTTTTTTCATTATTGAAACACCTTAAATTGAAACAATTGCACAAATTTTTTGTTGCAGACTATTTTATTGAAGAATACCATATGGAAGACTTTCATCATTTTTTACTGGTTAAGGAAATGATTAGAAACATAAACAAGATTTAAAAAAAAAACTCAATTAGTATCTTATATTTACCTTCTTTTCATCAAAGAAAGAATCGTTTTCAGATAACTCAAGAACAATTGAGCACTCTTCATCAGTATCCATGACTTGAACTGCATTCAACAGTTTGAATTTTGAAGTCAGTCAATAATATAACGATAATAATTCTTAATATTTCTTCATCTATACCTAATCATTCTCACTGATTTATCATTACCAGCAGCTATAATACAAAATCAGTAATAACAAGCTATAATCAATTGTTCAAAAAACAAGCTATAATCAAATTACTTTATCCATAAACCTAAAACACTCTGTGCAAAAAATTGTATTATAAAAAAGGGAAAGAGAAATGACATAGAAATGAAAAAGAAAGTAAAAATTACTATGTTTTTCCCGTAATTTGCATACTATTGCATTTACAAACCCTAGGCAATGGCATTCTAGAAATTAATTTACACAATCACGGAAAATTGAATACTATCTCAAATTCATAAATGTGAGAAGCGAAGTACAAATTGAATTGCCGCGATCGTTGTGAACAGTATACTGAATTCAAACACTGAATTACGCATTTCGTTTAGATTTTCTCAGAAAGCAAAAACGAACACAAAATGAGATTGAAATTCAAGAAAAAGAAAGTACCACAACACAGTAAGCTTTAAAAGAAGTTGCGATTGCTTCAGAGAAACTTCTAATAGAGAAGAAGAGAGCAAAGTTCGCTTCGTCGTGTGTTCTATCTGTGCTGAAGCCGCCAGTGAAGTAAGTAATAACGATTTTGAGCGGCAAAAATGAGTTATGTAAGTTTGTTCGGAGTTTTTATCTATGTTCATGCCTTCATGGGCTGATGGGCCTATCATGTTTGACAAGGTTTTGTTGTAGGCTGTTAGTCTCTTACTACCTACACCTCCTTTTTCCCTATTCACATTCGTTCATCTATGATGTAGTACTACATGTCATTTAATTATACATTTCCGTCTTAGGATCATCCCTAATCTCCAATGATATGGTGGAACAATTCTTCCCAATTTTTATTTACCTCGCAATCGAATTATGGATTACTAAAACCTCTTTTCTATGATTTAGAGAATTACAAATAAAAATAATAATAATTTTTAATTTTTTTGTAGAAACTGTGGTACCTACCACCAAATGTAATGATTATTATAACGTAATAAATGTGATGACACTGAAAAAGAAAAAAGAAAAAAAAAAGAGAAGAAAGAAGTGTATTGACACTTGACTCACGCATGTAAAAACATTGGATTAATATAATTATAAGGACAATAATTAATAGTATAATAATAATAGCTTTACGTAAAAGAAAATTAATAATAATATTAGTATACTAATAGCTTATCTTATTTTTGAAAAATTTTAGAGAAATTAAAAATTGAAAGTTCAAATTTTTATAGAAATTAAAAACATATTTAATCTTTTCTTTTTTTGGGTCTTGTTAGTTAAGGTTGCTAAAAAAGGTAATATTTGTACTGAAACTTGTGTTTTATTCTTTGAAAATGTATAATACACAAATTTCAAGACTTTTTTTACTTTTTTTGTTTTTTTAATCATTGCCTTAAGAACAATGTTTATCATTTTTCTTTTTATTTTACCATTTTTTTTTTATATTTTAGAACAGAGAGTAGTAGTCTACATATAGACCACTACATTTAATTTTTAATGTATTAAAAAAAATCAAATTTACTCGTGACTAAAGAGTAATATACAGTTTTATGCTCCCAAAATGGCTTCGAATCTGATAGAGGGTGGCCACCGAATCCCTTCTCCATCTTGATTCTCTCAAATTAATTTACTTCCTCAATCTTTTAGCAACTGACAAGCAAACTATATAATTTCCAGCAAGAAAGATCACGATAATAAGGATAATAAAAAGAAATGTTTCATAGAAAAATGAATTAGACAAATGTGTATTACATGTGAGCTTGATTGGTGGGGGTCACATTCCTTCCAACTCCAATCAACTGTTGGGGTTTATGGGGTCCATTTTTTATATGTTTCTGTTCATTTCAACCTCTGTTATATGGGGTACTAGTATTAAAATAAAAACAAAACAATTAATAGTTAGTTGATTAAGTGATAATTGGTACTGAATTTGAAAAAGATAATTGTGATTTGATTTTTGCGACTGCGATTAAAAAAGAGCTTAAATCATTTGATATCCCAACTGACTTTGAATTAGGTTAAAATAATGGTAAAAAATAAACTAAAACTTCAATGCTAATTAACCACAAACATTTACTATTAATTACTAAGACCCTGTTTGGTTCGGGGTTTTTGGAGGGGAGGAGAGGAGAGATTTTTAAATTTTATGTTTGGTTCAATTTTTTAACGAGGGGAGGGGAGGGGAGGGAAGAAATAATTTACTTTCTTATCTTTAACTTTATAAAATTAAAATAAGGATTAATGGAGAAAATTTAATGGATATATACAACCAAAAAATATATATAATGAGTAGAAAATTTATTTTTTTTGTTGACAAAAAAACGAATATTTAAATTTTTAATATTTCAACAAGAATAATTTAGAGTTTTAATAAAAAAAATGAAAATAATTTTATCAAACATAATTAATTATATTTTACCTCCCTTTCCCTCCCCTCCACTCCCCTCTCCTCGGTTGAACCAAATAGGGCGTAAACTAAAACTCCACACTTACAAAGTGCATCAATTCCACCGAGAGTGACATGATTAAAGTGTTAAGTACCCTCCACTCATTAGGTAAAGAACGTCATTATATCCAAAATCCAATAGCATAGTATGATTTTCTCGGGTTTACATATAATTAATTATGCAAAACTCACATGCACATTGACATAGTATTATATCCATATCAATACTTGAAAGAACAAAAAAATTGTTATGAGTCATCTTAAATCTCACATCGTTTAAAATTTGAGACTAACAATAGTTTATACAAAATATACTATACAACTCAATTAACCAAGACGCTTTTCCAAAAAAACAAAATTGTAACGAATTAACTTTAAAGTAGACAAACTTTTAGAGATGTAAATTTAAAATCAGGTCAGAACATACCGTTATTATCCCTCACATATAAATATGAATATCCGAAATAAAATTAGTCTGATTTTAACCAAATTACCTGGGTATACTGTATACTACTACTTTATTTTTAAATCCCACAACAAAAATATCGTGTGAATTTTACCATTTCAGACATTATTTTCCCACCAACTAAAAAGTTAGGTATGGAACTCATACACTTCATGTAATATTTAAAAAAATTGAAAAATTTGCATCTAAAATTAGTTTAAAAATAGAAATAAAAATCAATAATGTAAGGTTATGTTTGGTATCACGGTGGATGCGTCAAAATTGTGATGATTCATTGTAATTTTGTAGAAGTTATAATTTGTAGTTTCTAAAAATTACGATAAATCACCGTGATTCTTCCACTCTCAATATAATACCAAACATACACCGAAGACTAAACATACGATAAAATAATCTGATTCATTAATTTAAATTAGAAGGGTCTATAACTATATTCGGCATTACAACATGAAATCAATTTCCCTATATAAGTGGTGTCCCACTTGGACAAATATATTACTTCGTCTCAATATATAAGATTCAGTTTCACTAAATGATATTATTCATGTATTTTATTTTGACCGTATTTTTTTCATAATTTATAGATGTAAATATTAACATATAAGATTTTATTTGATTCGTTTTGATAAGTATTTTCAACATATCAAATTTTTATAATTTTTACTAATGCACAATTAAAGATATCAATGATCAAAATTGTGATAGAAGGTAGTATCTTCTATCATTTTAACTTTTACTTGTAATAGAGGCTGTTTTATTTACAGGCCTGCAAGCAAGCAGTTGTACGTCCTTTCCTTCTTAACCCAGTTGCTTGTTGTCCAACTCCAAATATCTTGAAACAAGTTATTTCTGATCTCATTTCAGAATCCTCCTCGTCAGCCATGAGTAGCTAGCCACACAATGTTCAAAAAATAATGGTGCAGTGCAGTGCAATCACACAATCACACTCCTCCTCTCATGTCCAGCACCAGCTCCCAACCCAATTACAGTATATTAGAGGCCCCATCTCTGATATCTCCCCAACCCAAACACACTAAACTCCAAATACCCTTTTTGTTTTTTTCCTCTTCATTTATGCTCTGCTGTTTTCCTTTGTACTTACTTGCCCCACCCACTCACTCACTCACTCTCTTCTCTTGCATTCATTTTCACCAATACTTATACACCAAACAAACAAATCAACCTCCCTTTTTGCCTTTTCCTTTCCTTTATTCTCCTCCTTCCTCTATTCTCCACAAACTTCCCTCACTCATTTTCCATTCCCCATTTTACCCCCACCCTACACCTCTCTATAAATACATCACCACCTTCTCATTAAAAATTACATTATTTCATATCCCTCTCTCATTTAATTACACTATAAACTTGCATCTATTTTCAATTCTTTTTTTTTTCATTTTGATTAGAATGAAAGAATATTGGACTTCTCTTGCATCAATCCTTGGTGTTTTCGCTTTCTGTCAAACAATTCTACAAACAGTTTTCCCACCAGAACTTCGTTTCGCTTTCGCCAAGCTACTTAACCGTATCTTCAACTGTTTCTCAACTTACTGTTACTTCGAAATAACAGAGATCGACGGTGTTAACACCAACGAACTCTACAACGCCGTTCAACTCTACCTAAGTTCCTCCGTTTCAATCACCGGTAACCGTTTAAGCCTAACACGCGCCGTTAACTCAAGCGCCTTCACATTCGGTCTCGCAAACAATGACAGCATCGTTGATGCATTTAACGGCGTTAACGTCGTTTGGGAACACGTCGTTACTCAGAGAAACTCTCAAACATTTTCATGGCGTCCATTACCAGACGAAAAACGCGGTTTCACTCTTCGCATAAAGAAAAAGGATAAACACTTGATTTTGAACTCTTATTTGGATTACATTATGGAGAAAGCGAGTGATATTCGTAGAAAAAATCAAGACCGTTTGTTGTATACAAATTCAAGAGGTGGATCGTTGGATTCAAGAGGTCATCCATGGGAATCTGTGCCGTTTAAACATCCAAGTACTTTTGATACATTAGCTATGGATCCTGAAAAGAAGAATGAAATAATGGAAGATTTGCAAGATTTTGCAAATGGACAAGGTTTTTATCATAAAACGGGTCGTGCTTGGAAAAGAGGGTACCTACTTTATGGTCCACCAGGAACTGGAAAATCTAGTATGATTGCTGCTATGGCGAATTTTCTTGGTTATGATATTTATGATTTGGAGTTAACTGAAGTTCATAATAATTCTGAACTTAGAAAGCTTCTTATGAAAACAAGTTCTAAATCGATTATTGTTATTGAGGATATTGATTGTTCTATTAACCTCTCTAACAGAAAAAATAACAAAAAAAATAACGGTTCTGTTTCGGTTAATTCTAGAAGCTTTTATGAGTCGGGTGTTGGTGAAATGCGCGGCGGCGGCGGTGGTGGTGAAGAGAATGGAAATTCAATAACGCTTTCTGGGTTATTGAATTTTACTGATGGGTTATGGTCTTGTTGTGGGAGTGAGAGGATTTTTGTGTTTACAACGAATCACATTGAGAAGCTTGATCCTGCTTTGTTGAGAAGTGGGAGAATGGATATGCATATTTTCATGAGTTATTGTTCTATGCAAGCTTTGAAGATTTTGTTGAAGAATTATTTGGGGTGTGATTTGGATGACTCTGTTTTGAAGGAACTGGAGGAAGTTATTGAAATGGCGAAAATGACGCCGGCAGATATAAGTGAAGTTTTGATTAAGAATAGGAGGAAGAAAGAGAGAGCTGTTGATGAATTGTTGGAGATTTTGAAGGTGAGAGCAGAGAGGAATGGAAAAAATGGTGGTGTGAAGGAGAAAGATGATGATGAAGAAGAACAAGAGAAAAGAGCACTTGATAGTGATAGTCCTAAACAAGAATCTGAGATTGAAGATGATTGCAAGGAAGGATTAGAGGAAGAAGATAAGATCAAATGATTTTTCATCATTGAAATTGTATTAATATTATTATTTATTGAAGACTTGTTTGTTTCTAGTCAAAAATACCACTACTATGAATTTGATTCAACAAAAATTGAAAATGGTTATGAAATAGTACTACTAATGATGAAGAAACTATAGCTTTTTAATTTTAAACATGTCACATACCTTCTATGCTTCTATGTTTATTTTACTTATGCTCTATTCCCTCCCTTGTTAGTCCCTTATTATAAGTCTCTCTTACTATTTTATCATATATTTAGTTTATATGTAATTTAGTTTGTCCTATTTTAATATAAATTGGTATTATAATAGTAATAATTAAGGATGCGTGTAAAAAATAAAAATAAAAAATACATGTAATTTATAAAGGTGCTTATATTTAAAGATTAAACTTTTTTTTTAAAATCGTATGTATTCCCTCCGTCCCAAAATAAGTATCACAGATGATTAGTTTATGTTTGGCAACACACAATTTTGATAATATCTTTAATTATCTATCTTTAAAAATTATAAAAATTATATACTTTAAAAATATTCATCGAGATAAATTAAACATTTTAAATGCTAATGTTTACACACACACACACACATATATATATATATAGGGGTTTGATAACTTCTTCCCAAGCGGGAGGAAGTTAGCAAGCCTCCTCCCATTATAAATTGACTAACGGTCCGTTTGGTTGGAAGGAAAGAAAGTAGGAAGGAAGGAAAACACGGAAATCAATGCATGTATTTGGACTATTTTATAATTCAAATACATCTCTCGAATTCCGTGTTTTCCTTCCTTCCTACTTTCTTTCCTTTCAACCAAACGGGTCCTAAAAGACCAAATTTATGTATGCAAATTAATTTTATTGATAAAGTTAGTTTTGTAATTTCAGTCTAATTAATTAAAAGTAAAACAAAAACATCATTTGACCAAACACATAGACGCGTACAGTATATGCAGGTTCAATTTCACCTTTTTTTGTTTGATTTTGGTGGAATAACAAATTCCATAGATAAACAATCAATCAACGAACAGGAAATGACAGAAAGATCAAACGGTCGTGTTTTAATCAGTGAAGGTTCACGTAGTTGTCTTCTCCGGTGAACAGGAAAAACTCCGTCATGGAGGTTCCATCACCAGAACCCTTGCCGGTCACCAAAATTTGAGAACCAAAGCTCTATTCGACTCGATTTTTCATGATGATCGTGAATTTAGGCTTATATTTCACATTGGAGTTTTAGAAAATCAAATCCAATCCAAAAAAACAGCAAAAAATCTGAAAATCAAAACATGGAAAAAACTAAAATCAACCACGACCTACTATGTTTACCAGTAAAGAAAGAGAGAGTAAATGACGGAGTTTAGACGTTTAGTGATGGGGTATGGCCGTCGTATGGTGCTTCTTTATCGTCGTCGTTTACCTTTGACCGACGAACATTCAAAGAGGAACGGCGGCCAGCGCAGAGGAGAGAGAGAGAAGAAAAAGAAGAAAACAGGAAAAGAGATGGAGCGGCTGGTGATTGCATAGGGAGCAGCCATGGTTATGGCAGTGACGACGAAACGCGATGAAACTAAGGGTCTATTTGAATTGATGGTACAGAATGGAGCAGAGCGGAATGAAATAGAACGGAACAGAATGGAATGGAGCGGAACGGAACATAGATTCCATTCCATTGTTTGTATATTTTATAATGGAGCGGAACAAATTTCCCACTCCATTGTTTGGAAAGTGAACGAAACGGAATAAGTTATAACTTGTTTATTCCAATTTTACCCTTTATTTAAAAAACATTACTAATATATTAAATTTTCTACTCAATTCAACTAACATGTTATATGCTTAAAAAAAAAACAAACATACTTCATATATCATTATTAATTTTTTAATTTGATATTATCTTTTTGTCAAAAAAAATAATACTAGCATATAACGTCAGACCAAATAAATAAATAAATATATATATATATATATATATATATATATATATATATATGTAAAATTCTTTTTTTTAATATATCAAA
The DNA here is from genome assembly GCA_951804385.1 of Trifolium dubium. Lineage (NCBI taxonomy): Eukaryota > Viridiplantae > Streptophyta > Magnoliopsida > Fabales > Fabaceae > Trifolium > Trifolium dubium. Next base: position 35,174,232 of record OX638073.1, read on the forward strand.
TTATACACAATATAATTTATTAACCTCAATCTTCCCTTTATATTTTTTTGTGACGAACACATACCATTATTTTATTGAGAGCTTCATTACTACTTATATTTTCAATTGTAACTAGCTGAACTAACACAGTGGACAAGTTACGGGAATGAAATTGGAATTTTACGTTCTATTTAACCTACAAAAATATGAGAATTTTTTTCATAAATATAATAATGAGGGAACTCTTTCTCGATTTCTATAATAGTTCTGGCAAGAGAAAGTGGTTGATTTCAAAATATAGAGCATGTGTTGGCACGCACTGTCTGCGAAAGTTGGAATGATAGATAATTTGTTGAAGAATGAGAAAGAATGCAGAAGTGTAGAAGACGAGGGAGATGGAAAAATCAAAGTTTAATAAAAGATTAAAATAAATAGGGACAAAATTGTATTTTAATTATTAGTGTATTTCATTCCATTAGATACACTCCAATTTGGGTGGAATGAAAAATTGAATGAATGAGTGGTATTGGATGGATTTGATTCCATCCTATTCCATTCCATTCCATTCATTTTTTACATATCCAAACAATGGAACCTAGCTCCATCCCATCCCAATCCATTCCACCACATACCACCAATCCAAACATAGCCTAAACGTCCATGGTAAACTAATCTGGTGACGGCGGAAACGTGATGAAGCGCATGTGTTTTGTTTTTGTTTTTTTAATTAATAAAATCAAATTACAAATTTACCCTTTTAATAAATGAGTTTTTATATTTATAAGAGTTGAGTTTTTAGTCATTATGTAGTGAGAGGAGCTTGCTAACTTCCTCCCACATGATTTTAGGTGGGAGGATGTTAGTAACCCCATATATATATATATATATTAATAAAAAATAAGGTCAAAATAGATTATGTAAATTATATAAAATGATCAACCATAATAATATATTATTGTCAAAAATAAAATCATAACATTTATTTTGAAACAAAGTGAGTACTTATAATTAGGACAGTTTTTAAGCAACTATGATAATTTATGTAAGGGGGAGTTTATTAATTTGCAACTGGTTTGGTTTGCAAATGTTGTTAGGCGTTTACAACCTGATTAATTGGGTGGCCAGCTGGGAAGTTGGTAAACACCTGGGGTGCACATGCCACATGGTATGGAACAGGCTATTAGCTTGATAGGACGTGTAGGGAATATGAGTAATAAGTAGGGTAGCACTGTTACCTAATAATAACAAATTTAAATTGAATATTTGAATTATACAAATGAGGTTAAGGGCAAGCTATTTTGAGGCTTCAAACTAGGGTTATTCTTGTTCTGTGGAGCAGTAGAGGGCTATAACGATCAACATGTGGGTGTGGGGGTGGTGTGGTGGACTGGTGGTTATCAACTTGTTATGCCAAACAAAAAATTGGTTGATTATAGTATAGTTTAACAAATCAAATAATTCTAATTGAATGGAAATACACTTCATATATACAATTTGACAAAATTATAATGATCCTAATTCTTTCTTTTACAAAAGATCGTAATAGTACATTTGTCGGTCGATTTTATATCTCTAAAGATGCATTTTTAGTTCTATGATTGTACTATACATTAAGTTTTTTTTTGTGTGTGAAGAATATTTTGAGTGAATTATTAGAATATTGACATTTAAATACTCATAACTCAGTCTTTCTATCATATTATTCTCTAATCCATTCTCTCTCAAGATGATGATGAGGTTTTTGTTTGTCTATGAAGTTGAGGATCAAATTCATAGCATACGGTCAAAATTCTCACTACTAAAACAAACCTAACGACTTTTATGTATTCTCTCCGGTCTTTAATATAAGAAGATTTTTACTTTTTAGATATATAAATCTAATGTATCTAGATTCTCAATAAATCTAAAAAGTAAAAATCCTCTTATATTAAGGATCAGAGAGAATATTTATTTTTTGTAGCGTTGTAGAGTTGAAATATATATATATATATATATATATATAGAGAGAGAGAGAGGGAGAGTTATTGATGTATTTCATTGATCAAATGGTATTTTAATTATAAAAAAATTATAGATAACTAATGTGTGATATGTATACGTGGAACTCACTTATATATCCAAATCCAAATGGAGAGTGGATGATGATGCTCTTATACTATTTGAAATTATAGTGACTCATATATTTGCAATTTGTGAACTGCATAGTTGATTACGTAGTAATAATAAACAGTTAGTACATGTTTTCTATAGATGAAAACGGTTTTTCAAGTATCTTTAATACTATAATTTGATAACTTTGTTATTATGAGTTCGTCATGTACCGTGATTGATGTAATGTGTTTCTTTCATCAAGACACATTTTATTTTCAAGTTTGCCTTAGGTGTCAATGTCTGATTGGATGAATACCGTTAACCTTTTCTTACATTTGGATTTTAATTAAAAATTACTGTGCGAGTGGATAGGATTAGAGGGGCGTTTAGGGAATTATGAAGAGAATTAACAACCGATGGAAACAGCTTAAGATTTTTTGTTAGGAAAAAGGAGGGTAAGAGGCTCAAAAGTAACTAGAAAGTCTTCTCATACATTGAGAAAAAGTTGACAATATTATGATATTGAGTTAAAGGCTATTAGGTTTTTTTTAGGTTGTCAAGCTAAGAGTAGTGGTATTGCTATGTACTTTTTTAATTAAAGAAAAATAGGGAATGTACCAAAAATATAATAAAGGTTGAGAGGAAAGCTTGGCTAAAATCAAATGTTAATGCCGATAAGTGACTAACTACCAACCAACCAACCAACCTCTACAAATTTATACACCAATATTTGAAGCTTCAATTGCACACACAGAGGTGCTTGTTTCAATTATTTCAAAAATAGTAAATAGTACTTGGTTCAATATATAGTTTTATCACATATTAGTGTATAACTCTTTCTTTCTTTTTTGGAATTTAGATGTTAAGCAAATGATTATAAGTTTGATATATATTTTTTCTGTATTGAGAAATTAAAGTTGAGAGCTGATAACTCATTGTGAAAACTTCCTATCAATAATAACATGATAGTCAAACAAAAATTAAAAGCAAATAAAATCTAAAATTTTAAACTTGAGAGACATGTAACATGCAAAACATCCATCACATTAAAGTAAGTAGTAATATTAATCTTTGAATTTGATTAAATGTTTTTCACAAAATATTTAATCTGTATTATTAAGTCATTTCACCACTTTAATTTCAGCTACACTCTCAAATTTACACTTTCTATTGAAAATAGTCATAACTTGAGTTTACTGCCCTTATGTGTCTCTAGCTTTAACGTGAGAGAACATATGGGAAACCAAAATAAAAACACAGAACATTGAAGACTTTTTTAAATTTAAATAAAAAACTTTACCAATGCGATTTGACAAATAGAAGAAAAAAAAACTTTTAGAGCAAATGGACAATATTTTCCATTAAAACAAATTAAACTTCAATTTTGTTTTTAGTACGTCTTTAATTTCAGCTAGTTTGCTTAATTAAAATATAGAGTACTATTTTTATCCATAATTCAACTTAATTATTCTATGCATAAATAGTTTAAAACTAGACAGTACTACTTTTTATATAAAAAAAACGTGATCACTATATGCGTAGAAATTGTTTTTCTAATTAAGTATCCCACAAAATTTCAACTTCATCATAAGAGGATGAGAAGGAATTTTTTTTCTTGTTGAAACTAGCAATACAAGAGAAAAGGTTTTTTAAGCATCAAGTCTACGGTGTATTGCTTGGGGAATTTTATTCAACCTTACAACAACATATAATATCCGTTAGTTCAAGCATAAGTGTATAGAAAAATGCTTCAAATTTATTATCAAGAACAATTCGAAAAATGCTTTACTCAAAAATATATGAATGTCGCTTTTATATGCAAAAGTATTAAACCTCATACGTAGAATCTCAATTGTTTATAAACATTGTCATATCAACACCACACGCCAAATTGTTTATGGCCGTAAACTTGTTTTTCCTAATTTTCAACTGCTTTTACTTTTGAAGATTGAAAATAGAAAAATTGTACTAAGTTGAATAAATTAAAAGTAGTACTACTAAGATAAGCATCGCTGATATTTAATTTATTCTTGTTCCTGCATGAAGCATTGCAGCTTTTCAAATCCAAACCGATCTAAAACAAAACTGCAAAATCAATCTAAATAATTGAAAGCTGCAAAAAACGAATATTATTGGATGAATTTGGATGTCATTCACTCATTTGTATTAATCAATTATATGTTTGTTTTAGAAAAAATTAATAGTACTACTTATTAGTGTAATTTAATCTATTTATTTTTACTATATCATATATATGTTTCAAACATAATGAGTATCACCAATCAATAATATTAATTTTTAATATATTACATGTTATATTTTTATAGTAAAATTATTATTTTACTGTGTCTTTATAATTTTAACATTAATAAAAAAATATTACAATTTATAATTTAGATATTTAAAAACCGATCCAACATAAACTGCTTTATATTGAATCGGATCAAACTTTTTTATTTAACCATCCAAAATCAAAATATTTTAAATTTTATCTTTAGATTGGATAAATTTTTACTTTAAAATTGATTCAATCTGCACTGCGAACACCTTTAACCTTAATATTAGATTTTTCGGAATTAAATATGATTAATTGGAATTGTTCAGCTCATCTGGTCAAGTAATTTCTTCGTTTAATTACGTTTAGATATACAAAGTACTTAAAAATAATAGTAACACGTGCAATACAACAATTTTTTTTGTGAACAGCAATACAACACTCTAAAGAAGAGAAAACACGTCCACATACATACTAATATACAAATAATCACAAAAAAAAAGCTGCAGAATTTTGCTCATGATTCATGAAGTTAAACTTATTGGTTGTAGATCAAAGCAAAGATTTTTATTCTAGTGGTTCCCCATTGAGGCATATTAGATGTCCCACCAAAAACCATATAGAATGGATGTGATTGTTTTGGCTTTTTTGCTAGCATAACAAAAATCGACCCACTATTTTGCCGTACATTTTTTATCCACAATACAAAGTACGATTAATTTCAACGGAGTCGGCTTATTTATCTTTTGTTATAACCTACCGGCTCATACACCATTTACAATAAGAATACGGTCAATTATAAGTTTTTACCATGCCCAACGCGTGATAAATGATAATTCTACTACCTCCGTCCCAAAATTTAAAACTCATTTTGACCACTGCACGTTTGCTAATGCACAATTTTTATCATTAATATCTTTAATTGTGTATTAGTAAAAATTATAAAAATTTGATATCTTGAAAACATTCATCAAGACGAATCAAACAAAATCTTACATCTATAAATTATGAAAAAAATACGGTGGTCAAAATAAGATACACGAATAACATCATTGAATCAAAATAGATCTTATATATTGGGACGGAGATAGTATAGTACAAAAAAAAGTGTTGTAGAGATTGTTTTTACCGTGCCCTACCAATTTAAATCGACGTCTGAGATTGTTTGTAGTATATTTTGTGCAAAAATATATAATTTATATACTACGGGTATGTTTGGTTGGAAGGAAAGAAAGTAGTAAGGAAGGAAAACACGGAAACCAATGCTTGTATTTGGACTATTTTATAATTCAAATACATCCATCGAATTCCGTGTTTTCCTTCCTTCCTGTTTTCTTTCCTTCCAACCAAACAGACCCTACATGTAATCTCGATCCAAAAATTACTAGTAAATCACGTAAATACAAGCATTAACTATCATCATCATCATTTCAATATTTCAAAATCATAATGATGCAAACTTCTCCATAAGGACATTTGCTGGCCATAGAGGTGATAGAGCTATACAATGATTTGGCCTCTCTTGCTCTTATCTAAGTTACAAATCAAAAGTGAAATGAGTACATTGTTGAGGATGGGGCAACTAGTCCAACCAAACGCAGCCACCAATCTATATTTAGGGAAACAATGAATGCTCTGATGTCTCAATCCTAACCTACTAGTAATTCTAATTATTGAATCCTTTCTAAGCTTTTTCTGTTACGAGATTCCGACATGTATAAGATTATTGTCGGATCGGACGTGATTAAGGAATGGCACAGCAAAGGGGTTTTCATTTCAATTCAACTATTTCATGGTCAAAATAGAAGCAATCAAGTTGTTGCTCACACACTATTAAAATTTGAGAGAGCTCTATACTTACATTCAAGACTGAACAAGATGAAACTTAAAATCAACAATGAGTGGTCCAAATATGAAAGATCTCTATAACAAACAACAAGTATATTTAAAATAGACTCAGATACAATATTAAAATTTAAGAAGTCTATACTCAACCACAAAAACTAGTTTTAGAGCTGAGATTTATATTACCTTTATAAAAATTATCTATATCATATCTCTGACCAATGTGAAACTTCTAAGGTACACAATCAAGAGATATTTTTTTTGATAGAACACAAACAATAGATTTTGGCCGTGAAATAAAAATCTCGTGATTCTGTCCTCTTTAATTAATACCCCTATAGTAATCAATCAGTAGTTAATTTTCAAATGCAACTTGAAATATAATCTTTTTTATCAAACGATCCATATTTGTAGTTGCACATTGTAAAAAATGACCCTAATTGGATAGACTCTCTTTTAGCAATGATGATACAATAAACTTGTTCACTAACTTATTTTTTCTCACAAAGTTTTATCATTTGTTCCCTTTTAATTTTATTCATATCATCTTCAAAAAAATTAAACATTAATCAAACATATTTTATGTCATTTCATAAATATAAACTAGTTCAAGTGTTAATTTTATTAAACACCGCAAATTTAATAAGTTAGTTTATTCACTATAAGCTATTAGCTTATGAATTCATCTGCTATAAACTTTATTGCTATCCTTTATAAACTAGTTTACCAGTTATATCTGCTATTTTTTACCAAACATTCATATTTTAGTCATCCTAGAATTACATTATAGGGCACAATAGAATTGTTTTGATAATTTATAAAAGACAGAACTAATCTTGTGACAAAATACTACTAGTATTGAACTATTCATCATAAATAAATAAATTCAATAAGGAATAACTTTTATGACTCAATAAGGAATGACTTTCTATGCAAAAAATAAAGCAACTGCTTTGTTTAATTCCCTCATTCTGTAGGTCCTTCATTCTACCAAAATTCATTTTCACATTTAAAAAATAAAGGGAAAACAAAAATTAAACAGAGATGATCTGCACCAAGTTTGATTCATTCATATATTCCATGTAATAATATTATACAACCATGTGTCTCCAAATATATCTAACAAAAATATCAAACAGAAAAGGCAAAAGGGGGTGCGAGTACAGAAGGGTAATAACAAAGAATAAAAAAGGTTGATCATTAAACAAAAATTCCTATTTAGAAGGGAATCCCAAGTAGTTATCTGAATAAAGTAATCTGAAACATTTATGCATTTAGTCAATGGCAATAATGAGAAATCCAACAGATACATACATGAGAAAAACTGGGTAGAGAGCAAGAGCTTTTCTCCTGGGGTTGACTGCAGAACTCATGAAAGGATATGCAGCCCAAGAGCTCCAAGCCAGTGTCACACATACCACTACCACTTTCACTATAACATTGTTCTTCAACATACAAACTAATGCACCAACATCAAGAGGGAATAAGCAATAACCCAGCAGACTCAGACTTTGGAAGAAAATAATGTGTCCACCCTAAAACGTTGAAGAGAGGAAGACAGTCAAATATTTGCCTCTGCCCATTTTGCTTCTCAATTAGGCTACGCCATGAGACAATTAAATCTTTTTATACATATTTTACAACACTTCAATGATTAAATATGACATTGGAAAAGAAAATTGAACATTCATAAAATGGCGAGATGAAAGAGGGAAAGGTGCTATTACCAGAAGCAGCACATTCAATGTCAAAATTATAGCACCAGCAGCAAGTAAAGCAAATGCAACTGCAAAAACTTCAGACTGAGACAATGTAAAGAAAATGTTAGAATCTGACAAAAACTGACAAAAATTCATTTGACAGGCCATTCAAATTAAAGCAGAAAAAAATAGAGCTACAAAAATGAGCAGAAGATAGTATATAAAGGACTTAGGAGACAACTTAGAATTTTGACCCCTAAACAAAAATGAAGTGTCAAAGTAGTGTATTTTCTATAAACGATTAATACAAGAGTAATACAGGAATGAAGCTTGGTAAAATTATTTACACTGGCTCCACAAACCAATCACTACATCATTCACCTCAATAAATTTATAGAATTCCAGCTTACAGTTAATTTTCCATGGTCCCAGCAGAAAGGATAAAGGGAAAATAAGTCTATATGCAAGCTGACTCATGGAGATTTTTTTTTTTATATCAATAGATACAACTATTTAATTGATACCACCAGCATCTTGCAGTGCTTCACTCTACTGAACTCATAATACCTTAAAATAGTTGGACACACTTTGGAAATAGCAAGTCTATTGATACCAATGTTTTTTAAAAACAAGACCGGAGATTGAACCAGAAAGAATTTTAGGTCAAGGTTGAACCAAAGTTGAATTGGATAATAAATATAGTCACGAGTAATACTTACTAGTTCTTCATCTTTTTATTATATATATAGTTCATATTTGGAACACAAGCAGATTCTTCAGTATTTTTATTTTAAAAATGCTAAAATTATCTTATCTAGCTATTGCTGCTACATCAGCTAACAGAAACTATGTATAGCAGCTTCTATTGCTCAAACAGGGAAACTAGGATAACATCACGGATTCATCAACATCAGCTATTAGACAACTCAACAGAAAAACCATCAATTGAAATCTACAAAACTATGAGTACTTCAGCTCTCTAGGGAATTTCAAAGGAAAACTCTCACCCTGAGTAGTTGCAGTTGATAGTTTATGCCAATGCAATATGCAGAAAACAAATGACATGCACTTCTACGCAAGGTGGATCTTCAATGTGACATAGGTGTGCGATGGCACCTCCAATCCAATAATTATTTTTTCTCACAAATACATATATTCTAGGATTAGTATTCAATTATTTCCACACTCATTATTTGTATTGCAGAACTTTTCCACATTCATCAGAAAGATTATCCGAGCCTAATGACCGTATCAGAATCATTTACCATATTATAAGAGAGGTTAAACCACCACCCAATTTTGTTTAACAAACAAGGTCTAAATAAGCAACTTTTATGAATCAAAACCAGCAATGAAATCAAATATTATACAAAGAAACAATGGAAAATTCTCTCTTCTAACAAGATCCATTTTAAAAAGTGAATTTCACACACATTAACAATCACTGATCTACAAGATCTACCTAAAGCATAATGTAAATCATGATCTGAATCGAATCAAACAAATTTGTTAAGAAGAAACAGTAGAATACCTTTTTGACAGATGCAGACCAAGAAAGCGTAAGACCAAGAAAAACAATGAAGAAGAAAGGTCCCCATAGATCCCAATCACGCAAAGCCTTACCAGGATCTTCACGATTAGGGTTAGGAAACACAACAAGTTTCAAATTACTAACGATCCTTGATAGATCTCGTTTGACGGTATCCCAAACAGGCTCGGTAAGAGTATTAGGAGCAGGTCCGAATCCGGAATTAGAGATATCGGGTCGGGTAGAAGGAGGTGGTGGTGGAGGTGGAAGAGAAGAAGAAGAAGAAGGGGGTTTTGGAATTTGATTTTGAAAAGAGGATTTGGGAGGAGCGGGATTAGGGAGATTGGAATTGATGAAAGGTGAAGGAGAAGAAGAAGAAGAAGAAGAAACGGGAATTGAAGCGCGTGGTGGACTTGGTGGTCTTGCGGGAAGAACGGTGGCCGGAGAAGCGTAGATGAGATTCTCGATCTCGTCAATGTCAGATTGGGAAGAAGCGTGAAGGGGTATGGTGTCGCTGTGTGACATTTTGGCGACAACAAACAAAGAAGCAACAAACTGAATCAGTTTGTTTTCTCTCACATTTATTACTTACACAACTTCTCTATGCATTGTGCTATTCCTCTCGGCTTAATTTCATTTACGCGTTCATTTTAGTATTTTATTTTTTATTTCAGTTTGGCCATTCTAATTGTCTATTTCTCACATTCAGTAATTATAATTTTTTTAGTGATAAAAAATACAAATACCTAAAATTTTAATATTTCAACAAATAGGTTGAATAAGGGAAGTAGATGATTTAAATATTAGTCCATATTTAATTCGGAGTTTTTGGAGAAGAGGGGAGGAGAGGTGAAATTTAAAAAAATTATGTTTGGTTCCATTTTTTAACGAGGACAGTGGAGGTGAAGGAATAATTAATTTATTTTTTTATTCTTAATTTTATAAATTCAAAATAAAAATTAAATTATAATGAATATATTACGTCAATTTTTTTTAAAGGACATATATAAAAAAAATATAATGAGTAGAAAACTTAATTTTTTTTGTCACCTAAATTTTTAATACTTTAACAAGAATAATTTAAGATTTTAATAAAAAAAAAAGTAATTTTGTCAAACATAATTAATTATGTTTTACCTCATCTCCCCTTCCCTTGGTTGAACCAAACAAACCTTAATGGGAGCATTTATTTTTTCTATGCATAAAAAAAATATGAATGTGCCGTTTTATTACTCTCATTTTTTTTATTAATTTTAATATATTGAAAAAAAAATCAAAATTTTTTGAAACCAAAAAAAAGTTAAAAATCTTTGGATATTTTTTTGTGCTATATACGTAGCGTAGTATATTACTAGTTACTCCTTCTACACAAAAGGCAAAGTGGAAATAAAATACGCACGCACTTCTGTTCTAGTTCTTCCATGATCTATCTGCTGTTAACCACAAACAAAATCTATTTACCATCTAAACCCTGTTTGTTCTATGTGAATGTGTCTTCACCGCCGTCGTCGAACTTCGATGAATTCTTCCAACAGTTGTCGTTCTCTGAATCACAAAAACTTCGTAAAGATCCAAAGACATAACATTCACAACTCACTTCACTCAACTTTCATTGAAATGCCGTGCACATTACCTAATGCCGAAACTCCGCAAACTCTGTGCACACTTTAGAGCTTATAAGTCTGAGGTGGCATATATTCCTGAAGAATTTGAGCACCAAGTATGTATTCCTTACATTTTTTTGTCATATAGCTTAATGGCTAGAAATTAATGAGTGGACATACCGAGTTCGAACTCGGTCCATGCACTTCCGTGCAATATGTCCAACCAAATGAGTAAAACTCATAAGACTATTCCTTACATTATTTAGCAATAAGAATATCTATATTATTTCTTCTAACGATCCTAATTTGCGTCAAATCTGGTGAAAAATCTTACTTTTAACAATCTCCGCTCCATCAAATTAGTAGTTAAGAAACCAAGATCATTTGGATGAGATAGTAATGAATCTCCCAACTTAACCAAAAGTCATGAGATCGAAATTAGCCCTATGAATGCACGAGTGTTAATTATCCGATTCGAGAGATTAGTCTGTGCAATTGCGCAAAGAGGAAACCGGATTCAAACCAAACAAAAAAAATTAGTAATTAAGGAATAACCTGATACTCTGCCATTGGCGGAGCCAGAAAATATTTAAAGTCCAGGCAACATATCAATTTGAAATACAAACCTCAATTTTACACAGTTTTGAACAAAAAATTTCAACTTTGACCTAAATAAATTTCTAAAAACTCAATTTTGACCTAAATTAACACTAAAAATACCAACATTTTTGTCCGGAGCTCAAACATGCCAGGCATTCGCCCCTGCACTCTGCAATGGTGGGTAAGTAGTGTAGTGACACAATGGTGTCATCTTATATAGTATGTGAAAATAAAATATAAAATGATTTCACACCACAAGTGCAACAGACGCATTACTCGTCGCAGCAACTGCAATGACCGCCATCGCAACTGCAATTTAAAACCATTAACACAACCTTTTCAAACCACCTGCACCATAATTTTGTTATAACGACCGGTGATTGTGTGGTTCCATATGATTCTACCACTTTCATAGTTAGTGTTGGTTCATTGTGTGTGAAACATAGCATAGCAGATTAATCTTTTGTTCATTTGAAACTTTGAGATCCTTTATGTGTCATAAATACAATTGAAAAAATTTATTATCTATGACAAACAAACTTGTGAAATATGATTGCTTGCTGCATTGTCCTCTGTCGTTGGTTCTTGCAAAGATATTGTAATTCAATTGCTCTGTGGAGCTGAATTTATTGTCAAGTTAATGAAGGTTATGTTATTACGAGTTTTAAACACACTCAACAACAATCATACTTTGTCAACAAAAAAAAAACAATAGTCATACTTTTCTTCTTATGCAAACTGTTGATTAAAATCGCTGTTGAGTATCGTTGTGCCTATAACAGCACAGCCTTCATCAATTTGTCACTAGTTTCACCTCTGCAGAACAATTGAATTACAAATTTTTTGCAATGTGTCATTTGCCTTTTTAATTCGTTAAGTATCATACATTAATAGTTTAATGTATTTTTCCTTTGAAATGTTTATTCGGAAATTTAGTTAATTTTTATCATTTTTAACTCAATTTTGCAATAGCATGAGTAGTTCAGATTCAAAAGAAGATCGAGTGGTTCGTGAAATTAAGGTTTTCGCCCATCCTTCTCCTGACACTACTAAGGTAATTTGAGTCTTTGATTTTTTGATTTTCATTTCAATATTCACTATACTAATTCATTGTTTTTTTTTTTAAGTTGAATGTGTTTCAATTTCCGTTGCAACGGGAGTCCTACAATCCTAATCTTGACGAAAGATGCACAGAGGTTAAATATTTTATTGTGTTCTTTCAAATTAGTTGTTTAATATTTACTATGAAAAAATAATTGTAATAATGCTTGTGTTCCAATTTAGGTAGGATTGAACCCTAATACTTTAGAGGTTGAATTTGATTTCTCATCTAATAATGTTGAAAAGTGCAAAGAAGTAAGCATATTATATTTAATTTATTGAATGAAACTGATTAATATATTATAATTTGTTCTTTTTACTCAGACTTTATCAAGTTCAAGCAAACCACTTCCTGCTATAACTTTTTCTACTGCACTAGGATTTCTGAGTGACAACAACGAGGTAGTTTTGTGCAGAGTAGTTGAGTTGATAAATATTTTATCAATGAACATGTTAATTGATGATAAATTGCTTTTTTATTTTGAGAATATGATAATTACATTTGTTTGCGATATGATTGTTATCATTAATGAACATATAATAACGGACACTGTATTTATTTTGGAGAAACTCTCAATACTTTTAGTGAAAATTTTCATTTTATCTGTTTTATATTTAAAATGATATAGTAATTTATTGGATTTTTATGCATTTCCCTCTTTCTGGTTGAAGTTACATCTGCATTCTGTTGATGCAGTTGTGCAGCTTATCAAGAGATTATCTTAATTCTAGAGAGAAAAACATGTACATCATATTGTTGTTTAACTTGATCTGTCACGGTCCTACTGGTTTTTACATTACCAACTTAAATACACATTTTTCATGCTCTTTTCATAGCTGTCTTATCATTTTAATTGCCAAAATATGGAACTTAATGTAGTCCAAACTTCCTATGTTTTATCCTCTGGGGTACCATGGTTTAATTGCTATCATGAGACCATGGTACGCCAGAGGATAAAATATAGGAAATTTAGGCTACTCTAAGTTCCATATTTTGACAATTAAAATGATAGTGACAACCACTAAAAGAGAATGAAAAAAGTGTATTTAAGTTGGTAATGTAAAAACGAGTAGGACCTTGACAAATCTAAGTTAAACAACAATATAATGTACCTGTTTTTCTCTAGAATTAAGATAATCTCTTGATAGCTGCACAACTGCATTAACTGGATGCATGTGTAACTGCAATCAGAAAGAGGGAAATGCATAAAAATCCAATAAGTTACTACTACTATATATTATTTTAAATATAAAACAGATAAAATGAAAATTTTCACTAAAAATATTGGGAGTTTCTCCAAAATAAATACAGTGTCCCTTATTATATGTTCATTAATGATAACAATCATATCGCAAACAAAGTGTATTTATCAAATTATCAAAATAAAAAGGCAAATTATCATGAATTAACATGTTCATTGATAAAATATTTATCTACTCTACACAAAACTATCTCGTTGTTGTCAGTCAGAAATCCCACTGCAGTAGAAAAACTCATAGCAGGAAGTGGTTTGTTTGAACTTGATAAAGTTTGAGTAAAAAGAACAAATTATAATATATTCATCAGTTTCATTCAATAAATTAAATATAATATGCTTACTTCTTTGCACTTTTCAACATTATTAAATGATAAATCAAATTCAACCTCTAAAGTATTAGGGTTCAATCCTACCTAAATTGGAACACAAGCATTATTACAATTATTTTTTCATATTAAATATTAAACAACTAACTTGAAAGAGCACAATAAAATATTCAACCTCTGTGCCACAGAAAAGAATCTCACACACGTGTTTCATCAATAAGAAGTACTTTGCCATTAATTAACCGATTTGTTTATCATGTTTACAAAAATCCAACTAATTAATTAATAACTAACTAAAGCTAGCTTGTATTAACTAATCAACAAACAAATTAATAACTAACTAACAAATTTAATAAAAGATTGAGTAAAAAAATTTAATAAAAATGATAAAGTTGAATAACTTATTGTGCAAGACACATATGATTATGTGCTAATAATTTGATTTTTGGATTTGTAACTTTTAAATTGGTGATAATGCCACCAAGTACTTCGAAACCCTCATATTTAACAACTTTTGCTACAGATTTTCGACATTCAATGACAACTTTAACTTCCAACTACAAGTCAATTTTTTTAAAATTTAAGTGAAAGATCGAAATTTAAACAAATGTTTATCCATAAAGAACATTAAACTGAATTAATTTAAAAAATATTTATGAAAGTATGACTGTTTGAGTTATATATACGAATTTCAGACATTCAATGTTAGTTTTAATTTCTTTTTCAAAATTTTCTTGTAGTTAAATAAAAAATTTCAATAAATTACACCGAATCAGACTAATTTGAATTTTTTTTCTTGTTTAGGTTAGAACGAGCTCTATATACGAATTTTGGATTTATGGTAATTGTTTTTGTCCGCCACGACAAGTCAAATTTTTTGTACATAAATGAAAGACCGTAAAATTTAGAAAAGAAGGGTTTTCCAGTATTAAAAATTGAATCAAATTATTTTAAAAAAGAGTTTCGACATAGGTGAGAATGAGCTCTATCTACATATATTTGACTTCTAGTGACAATTTTATTTGACACTAAAAGTCAAATTTCTTGTAAACTCAGTGAAAAAATCGTATTACTTTGAAAAAAGATATTCAGCCTGTAACTTATGTTAACGCTTCAAAGAGTATACATCACCCTAACCACAACGCAAATGTTGATTTATGACCACAAAGTGAAAAAATCGCAAGAGCTTTTGCGGGAGAGATTGTGATCGAGTATGAATGAAGTTTGAAAAAGTGACTGGGATTTAGTATATAAAAGAGCAATTCGTGATGTAAAAACCGAATTGAATTTCAGGTTCCAAGTCACAAAATTACCAACAGGGGGAGGATATATGGTTTATTTCGGAACGTGCAAACCAACATTTTGGAATGCGTGTCACGAATTAGTTCAACTGGGGGGTGGAGGTGGCTTAATTCAATATGTGGATACCAAAATGTATTTCGGTTTATAGATCACGAAACCCCGTTCATAAGGGCAAATAAAGTAGTTAGGGAGGGGGGGAAAGAATGTTGAAGGGTTAGTAGAGAAGTTTTCCTTAAACTCACTACTACATGAGCAGCAGTCCATAACAGGAATATATCACGGCAAAAGAAAAGGATAAATACTGCTTTTACATTTTTTTGACAAATACATGATTTTTTTTTTACAACAAATATATGATTTTTTCTTTTTGAGTTAAAATACATGATTTTATAATGTTATGTATGTATATTTGTATTTTAGTGTTTTTTTTTGTACAATTACACCAATATTCTTTCGGCCTTAAATATAAGCAAAAATCAAAATGTCAACTCATTTAGTAATATTTTGGCTCATTTAGTAATATTTTGAGCAGTCCTTCTACCAAACATTAACTTTCAGGAGCACAGGTGGAATTGCAACAAATCTGATACTAGTCTTGTCTATCATATATAGACTAACCTTAATCAAACGGGCCCTTGCTATATATTATCAGTATCCAAAATGTAACCATCTCAAACAAGAGGGCGGGGCGCACACCATTTTTATTCACATAAACCAATATATCCATCTCCAGCATCTTATTCACTCCTATTCATACAACATCTAGTACAAAACATCTATTTTGTAGCCATTCAACTGCTCGGAATGCGTATTATTCTGTCAAATAAGTGCTGTAGGAATAAAATGATAAACTACAGTTGGGCCATATGAGAATATGTTACTGAAATAATGAAATTAAACCTCAGGCAGCAATTATCCACCTCGTCATGAATCGTTTTGAAACAAATAGAATTTGGCCCCAAAATTATATGCCAGATATTGAATGGCAGTACTATAAATTGGCTACAAAAAATGTCATTATGTAACTTTCCAAAACTGGGTCTCTTCCCCACGTCGCTTTAGAAGAATTCACAAATGATACTAATTCCTTTAGTTTACCTTATGATATTGATATGATAGGGCTTAAAACATCCCTTCATGGGTAATGGCAACAGTGTAAAATGATAGAATGGTAAAGTCAAAGTTATCAAATAAGGTTTAATTGGCAAACCAGTTTAAGGCTTGAGAGAAAGAGCAAGACCAAATTTGGCAGGCGAACCAAAGATCTTTGTGGAGTCGTACTCAGCAGACAGGGTTATGAGTGAATTTGGCCTCCACGCTCGTTGGCATTGGAAGGCAGCTTTACCATCATTACTGAATCGAGTCTTCAAAACTGTTGTTGGATCAATTGACTGTGCAGTCCCAATGGTAAATCTGTTGTCAGAGGAGGACAACCTGTGAGCCAGTTCAGCAGCAACTGTTAATCCATCTGGGCGGTCCACATAATGAATGTACGACGCCTTCAGGGCCTCTCCTTTATCAGCCCTGCATAAACAGTAATTTGATGGTATTGTTATATAAAAGATAATACCCTCAATGCAGATAAACACATTTCCTGAATCCTACAACTTCTGAAAGCAATGACAAGCAAAAGTCAGACACTAGGCAAAAATAAAAAGAAAACACTAGACTATCCATTGATATATGCATGCATGAATATACCTCCTAATCTCCTTTAGCATTATTTACAGTCACCTTCTTTACTGGTGTCATTTCAGGCACTCTAAAAATAACAAAGACTCTAATTTTTACTTTCCAGACTGATTAAGGGACTTTGTAAACACTAAAATCTATCTCCAAATCAAAGTGGTATGGCCTAATGTGTACCACATTGAAAAGGGTACATCAGTTCTTGATTTTAATTAACCGTCGGTCTATTTATTTTAAAAAAGGAATGATAGAGATTTGTCTTTATCATAATCAAATGGTTATCGATGAGGGAATTATTGGTGATCCTCTTTTTTAATGGGACGATATGAAAGTTATGGAGAAAGGAAATATTTATTCATTCATTACCAATAAAACATTTTTTATAATTAAATAGAGTTAAGTGTAATAATACTCTAGAGTCTAGACTCAAATATAAGCAAAAAAGTAGTCGTATTTGGTGGACCAAAATACAAGCAAAATCCAACTAACTTCAGAAAATTAAATGAGAATAATCATTTTTCTTAATCTATGTGTTTGCTTTGCGTATAATTGAGTCGTGAGGGGGTACATATTTTATAGCAAGAGTGCATGTAATTCAGGCTTCTATCAAGATAGATGAGTGTGATTTACCCTTTTAAAATATTTGTCATGTATATGACGAAATGATATCTATCATTTTCTGTATAAATCTTTAAAAAAGTGAAAATAAGATAACAATTACATAATCATTAATGAAACCATGACATATTTCTTAAACCAAAGATGCCCTTCCATTTTCATTGGTTAAAAAAGTTCCAAATAACAAACCATGTTTTCAAAAAATGTAATGGTTGTTCTAGCCATGCTTATAAGATTCACAGTCTAGCCTTTCAGATAGGACTTCTCAGATTCTAGTTGAAAACATTAGAAAAAATTGTAAGTTGAGACATAACAAGATATTGAGATATGACACTGAACTAGGAAAACATGGTACTAACAACACTTACAGCATAAGTGTTGCAGAGAAATCTGGTTTATTGAAGGCAATTCCAGCATTATATTTCGTGAACGAAGCAGAAGTTGTATTGAATCCAACTTCAGCACCCATAGATACATCTTTGCTTCCGATTGCAGCTGAAAGCTCCAATTGAGGAGTCGGGTTCAAGCCAATACTGGAATCAATAGCTGCATGAGGATGAAGATACTGCACATCCAACTGATATAATATTCCACAGTCAAGTCAGATGCATCGTAAGAATGCCAAAGTAAATACATTGCATACATCTTGCTAAGCATATGAAAAGGATCCTTCAGCAAGAAGCTGAACCTCACCAACCTTAAATTGTCAAATATAGGCAACCACACTCCATGACTGGAATTGTTGTTTCACTAAGATACTGCCTCAATAAAATCATTCTCTCGCAGCATGCAATTTCTAATTATATGCTAGTAACCTATCGCAGTCAAGTGAATCAACTATCACCTATTATATGCCAAGTGCCAACTAAGATCTTCAGTATTACTTAAGGAATGCAGTCCCTTTTATTGACTAAAGAGCTAATATGAAAAACTTTATCATCATTGCTAGAATAGATTAGATTCCAGAAGAGTCATAACATTTATGGAATCCACAAAGATAGAGACTTAAAGGTAAGGTAACAATTAAGGTATTTTCTGGAGCAAGTACAAACACTGCATCCTTAAACTCAGCTGATGAAACATGCATTAATATTATCAGATATTGGAAAAACTAGATTTTACTCACCTTTCCCGACTTGTGATCAGGTATATTGAAGCTCAAAGCTACTTTTTTACTATGTAATGCATCGTTCAAAGTCACTTTTGTAGATACCTGAGGAAGTTTCACATAAACATCATTAGGATGAAGAAATCTTAAAAAGTAAAAACTAAAATAAAGAATCTTACTAAGTTGCTAATTACTGGTTTCAGTTCAAAATTCAAATCACCCTACATAACTGAACCAGTTTAAGTTTGAACATTCGCTAAAATCACTAATAAAACGATTAAGAGAATTAATAGGGCCTATATTATCATATATAAAAGGAATAAATTTGATGAGGAAAAATATAAATCTCTACGTCCTACGTTGGAGTATGTATCAACTTTCACATCCACTGCAACATTTCCACTCTTGTAAAGCCCGTTTATGTCACCAACAAAAAATTGATCCTTCTTAAACCCTGTAGCCGTAAGGCCCTGCCAATTTGAAAATTGAATTTGAAATCAGGCACATTACTACA
Source organism: Trifolium dubium (assembly GCA_951804385.1). NCBI lineage: Eukaryota > Viridiplantae > Streptophyta > Magnoliopsida > Fabales > Fabaceae > Trifolium > Trifolium dubium. The sequence continues at coordinate 35,193,771 of OX638073.1, forward strand.
TCAGTTTGAAGGACAGGCTAAAAGTTGATCTCTGTTTTAAAATACATTTGATAAAGTATTACCAATCCAGTGGAATTTGGAATCAACAAGCTAAACTTGTGGTTGAAGTTATAATCCTTGTACAAGAGGTCTGCATAAGAACCATAAAATTGATGACTTAATATCATCACTATATTTCAGAAATATAAAGAAGCAGACGCCCAAAAATCGTGATGTTTGGCAATAAGTAACTTCTAATGATCAAAAAGGCATTTCAAAAGGAGAATGGTGTACATAATGTGTTAGCTAGCTGGCATGGTTTTCATACAGCAGACTATATGCACAAAGGCCTGGTGTAATTAACGGAATCAGATCCGCCACAGTTACAGCAGGCTGCTGTAACGGATGTGGACTGTCCGATTTTCAATCGACGGCTGAGATTATTTTACATTGTAAAACTGAGATTTAAACTTCAACCGTCCGATCTCAAATCAACGACCGAAATTGATTACAGCGTGAAACTGTGAGTTATTCAACAGCAGTGAATCCAGATCCGTAACTAACACACAAGTAAGGTGGTGCATTGAGAAAGTATGAAATCTTGTAGGTTGGTAAATTCTTTCGAACTTGTTTGAAATATTTGGGTTAAGTGACATTTCTTACCTATACGGTGTTTTGTAGCACCGGCACTTCTAATGGAAGGCATGTTCGAAATGTTGTTGTGTCCGTGTCAAAGTCATGTCTGGTCTCTCTATCAGTGTTTCACAGATAGGGTGTATACATAACTACATAAGCGGAGGATGAATGTAATGAATTGTAATCGGTGTTATAAAATACTGCTAGTGAACTATAGCAGGAAGCCAAAAATCCGCCACCCACGGCGAATTAAAAAATTGGCAAATGCTTGTGGCTGATATTTGACAAAACTGATAGTGGTACTAATACATAGAGCATGAGTTATTCCATATCCTAACTAACTAGGGAACCTATTTGAACCTTGAGATTTGTATAACAGTTCTAACTAACTGAATTCTTTTAATGGAGGATTACCTCTTGCTCTTTTGCCAATCTCAGAAAACGGTGCTGCACCATTGGCCATAATAATGAATCAGAATGAAATGCACCAAAACCTGAAAATGCAAAACACTTTTCAATTTCCGGGGAAATAAACACGATAAGGCTATCTACAACAGATCCAACACAACTACGGCGAATAACTTATGTTTTCAATTGCCCCGATTTAGCTCGCAATATCGAAATCGCGAAGCGGAGTGGAGCTCTAATCAGCTACGACGCAATTCAATCACCGGTGAGTTGCCGTTTGCATAAGCGGATATCGCGGCCGCAAATCGAGCTAGAATCGATCGAATCCGAAGATAGATAACAGATAAAATAATGAAAACGTGGATGGAGTTTCTTACTGATTGTGGCGGCCGAAGATTAACTCCGGCGGCGTTTTACGAGCAGCTTTTGCTTTTTCCGCTGAGTTAGGTTCAGTGCGTCTCCAACTTGTTGTTCAAGTGGTAGTCGCTTACTCGCTGCAAAAATCTTTATTGAGTTTTGGTTTTATTTTTCAACGAGAACTTTTGTTGTTTTAGGGTTTTGATTTTTTACAATGGGGTTTTAATTTTAAATTTCTGTGTTTTTTTTCTTAAGGGTCTGTTTGGCATGACCAAAAAACTAGCTTATAGCTTATAAGCTCATTTGAGAAAAAAAGTTATGTTTGGTAACTGTGAGCTTATAGCTTATTTTTCAAACGCTATTTCAAATAGCGTTTTAGTTTATAGCTTATCATCTTTTTTTCCATTTTTACCCTTGTTATTCTACATAAAATCCATTTTTATCCTTTGTACTTTATTATATTTAAAACAACGTTTATATTTAGTGTAAATTTGTACAGCGTACTTGGCACTTTTTTTTTGTCTAACTTATATAAAATAATTTTGTTGATTAGGTTGTGCTTTTTTTTTTTTAAACCCCTTCTAAGTTGCTTTCTATTGCTATCTAGTATTTTTTTTAACGTTGCTGATCTCTATCTAGTATTTTTTTTTTAGTCAATACATCCCCCTTTCTTATATGTACTATATATCTATATCTATTATTATTATTATTATTATAAAAATGGAAATAAGCAAATAAAAAAGTTCAAAGGATAAATTTTTAATATTAATATATAAAGATAGATTAAATTAATAAATTTAAATTACTAAATTTTAAATATCTAAATAATAGTTAATTATAGATTCAATTATTATTTTACAAGATATTTTATAATTAAGAATGTCCTTTTATGTCATTTTACACTTATTAATCAGTCAAACCGCTAATTTTACCAAACGCTACAACTAACTTATCAGCTATAAGCTATCAGCCATAAGCTATAAGCTATAAGTTAGCTTATCAGCTAACCGCTATTTTTACCAAACAGACACTAAGTAAATTTTTATTTTTATTTCAAGTAAAATGAGTTTAATTCATTCAAATGCTAAAAATAATAATTTTAGAGTATCGAGAAACTTTAAATTTTTAAGCTACCTATCTCACTTTGTGAAATGCTTCAATTTAATGAAGGATTAATCAATGCAACTAAATTTTTTTTTTAAGGAACTAAAATTAAAATTATGTATCTCAAACATTTTTCATTTGCATTTTAATATTGATATATGTGGTTAGAATTATATTAAAATACATATTAAAAGTTTTAGTGGACATAAAATTTTCAATTCTAATAATTAAATTCTTTTAATTTATGGTTAAAGTCTATAATAATGTAAGATTTACCATCTTTGATGTCATTCAACTTAAAAAATAAATTTACATGTTCACACAAATTTACTATTTGTAGTCTTTGGGTTGACTATTTATAATCTATGAAACGACCAATTTACTATATATTGATGTGACATTTGCGAAGTTAAGAAGAAAGTGAACTCAATGATATTTTTTATAATCTTCGTAATCTCCTTATTTATAGAACATACCGTAAGTTATGATTTATTATTGATATTTGTATTTTAATCTATCACAAAAATAATATTTGTTCCGGACAGAACTTAGATTCATCTGTGAGAGATAAATGAAGGTATGTTATGACTTGACATCAAGTCCACATCTCCGAAAGATTGTCCGCTTTGGGATTTTACCCGTCACAGTTCTGTCCTTTGTAGAAAAGACGTCTCAGTTGATTAGACGTATGTGACGGGTTGTATATAAACTATCGTTAGCCTCGAATTCCAAACAATGTGAGACTTAAAGTGAGCCAGAATAATATTATTCATTAATCTCTATATATTAAAAACTAACACTATTAGATACTCATAATCCTATTTTAACCGAACCTCAAGATCCTCAGTAGATCAGTTTTAATTATGTTTAACAATCCATAATACAAAGTTATTGTTGGATTAATATCTAACAATCTCATGTTTAAAATAAGGTCACATTTAATTATGTTTTCAAGAATTTATGTACTTTTTCTGTTCTAAAACTATTGTTTTTTTAGAGTTATACACGTGTATTAAGAAAACAAAGAATTGATAAGTTAAATCTTTTTTACCTTTACTTTTTAAAAAAGAGAAAATATATTTAATTAATATTTTAACTTTTGCAAGGGTACAAATGATAAACTAACATTAATTTCCGTAAAAAACAATAGTTTTGAGACAAGACTAAAAAATTAAAAAGACAATAATTTTGAGACAAAGTGAGTAATGTTCCAAAACATTTACCTTTTAAGAGATTAAAGTATTTTAAAGTGACTAAAATAAAAATTTAAGGATTGTGATTGTAATACTTTGAAGGCATAAGTTTTGATAAAATGTGAGATTTTTTATGGGCCTGACTTGCTCATACAAGACGAGTTTTTAAGATGATGATTAACCAAAGACCTTTTATATGAGAGTAATTCAATTGATTGGACATATTGCACGGCAGTGTAGGGATTGGGGTTCAAACTCGGTATGCCCACTTATTCACCTTTAAAGGGTGAATTTATAGTCATTAGGCTACTTGACCAAATATCTTTTAATTAAGGCTTAATTATATATTTAGTCTCAAACGTTTATCTTATGTTTTAATTTGGTCCCAAACGTTTTAAAAGTTTCAAATAAATCTCAAACGTTAGGAACATTTGCATTAGTTAGTTCCCTCTATAAAATAAATTCTTCCCAAGCTATAAAAATATAATGTAGATAGTGAATTTCAATCTATTTTAAATTACATTTTAATTAGGAATGAAACATACAACAAATTGAGAATTTTTTTTTGATAAAAATGACTAACTAATACAAATATTATAAACGTTTAAGACTTATTTGAAACTTTTAAAACGCTTGGACCAAATTAAGATCTAAAATAAACGTTTGAGACTAAATTAAATATAAAAATAAGCCTTTAACTAAAATAATCCTGGTCAATGATGTTACATGCTTCAGACTCAAGTATGCGTGAGTTATGTCCAAGCCTTTCTTCTTCATTCATGCAAATATGCCTAATTACGAAAAGTTGACTAAACCACTTTACATCAAAATCACGCAAGCCAAACGAGATTCAAATCCCGCATATTTAGGCTCAACACCACCATCTCAACGTTGCTTTCTCACGCCAGTGTTCAATTAACTATAATTAATTAATTAATTAATTAATCAACTTACTACAATAAAAGTGGTGGGTGCCACTACAAGCAAGCGCATTCGAGTCAATTCCGTGAAATATATTTTCGGTACAAGTAGCATTTTCCATTAATTAATTAATTAGGGATCAAAAGTGAAAGGAAACACTAATGCATTCCCTCTAAGAATCTTAACAAAAACTATTAATTAGAATCACCACCACTTATATTTTCAATTCTCTCTACACTGCTTAATTCACATTCATTTTCTTTTCTTTCTTTTTCATTTGTGAAGTTTCAACAAGAATACAATAATGACGATGAAATCTCAAAAACCAAACAGAAAACGTTTCATGCTCTTATGTTTCATATCCTTCTTCTTCCTCTGCATATTAGCTTCCATAAACGAAGTTCGATTCGAGAATCTTCTAGGATTCGGTCGATGTACTCTCTCAAACAACACAACAAACACTTCCTCTTCAATTTCAAACGAACAACAACAACAACAAGAAGACATTAGAATCTTCATCGGAGTTCTCACACTTCCCGACCAATACCTCCGACGACACTTCCTCCGTCTTGTATACGGTACACAAAACCCCGAAGGTGCAAAAGTTGACGTCAAATTCGTTTTCTGTAACCTCACAAAAGAAGATCAAAAAACCATAATAGCATTAGAAATCATGCTCTACAACGACATCGTAATTCTCAACTGCACAGAAAACATGAACAAAGGAAAAACCTCAACGTTCTTCACGACACTCCCCGAGATTTTCAACGAAACAGTAAATGGACCAAATTACCCTCCTTATCATTACGTGATGAAAGCAGATGATGACACGTATGTGAGACTCAACAGTTTAGTGAAATCGTTGAAACCGTTACCGAAAGAGGATTTATACTATGGATTTGTGATACCGTGTGTAAGCATGGACCCTTTTAAACATTACATGTCTGGGATGGGGTTTTTGGTAAGTTGGGATATTGTTGAGTGGATTCACGGTTCTGATATTCCTAAGAAACACGTGGAGGGTCCTGAAGATAAGGTGTTTGGTGATTGGATGAGATGGGGTCGTAGAGGATTAAATAGGTTTAATGCAAAATGGTCTATGTATAATTATCCTGATCCAGTTTCTGTTTGTAGTCATGAGCTTGTGAATGATACAATTGCGGTTCATTTGTTGAAGAATCAAGAGAAGTGGATTAAGACACTTAATTTTTTTAATCACACTGGTCCTTTGAAGGAATCCAAATTGTATCATTTAACTTAGGTTAGTTTAATTATTAATTAGCCTTTTTGGTTAACCAAATCTTTGTTTTAATTTTTTTGCCATTAGTTTTATTTTTTGATATATCATGAAATAATATGATATCAAATAATGTTATATTTGTTGAGGGAAGTGAAAAGAGGGAGCTATTAATTTGTAAGATAATTTATTTGATTTGTATTTATGTATAGCTATAAACAGGGGATTGCTCTGCTTCAGAAAAACTAACAGGGGATTGTTAATTTATATTGTTTGTTATAGGCTATACTCTGCCTTTTTTTTTTGCTGCAAAACTTGAATAAAGTTTAATAAAGAAACTGCATCAGATAATGTTTTTGATTCTATTTTGTGATTTTAGTGACTGTGGAAATTTGAGTTGGGTACATTCCGTGCAACAATTATAACATTGTCAGTTATTTGAATGTGGATATATAGTTTCCATTTTCTTAGGTTGTTTCCATTTAATCAGTGGCTTCTTCATTTATATATATATAGTTGATAGTTGATGTTCTTGAATCTTGATCATGGATTCCAGTTAGTGTGTCTTCCATTTCAATGTTGTTGCTGCTGCTGCTGCATATTCTTCATCTACTATATATACGTGTCATTTCCAAATTTGGTCCTTGGTCATCATTGCATCCACAAATGACAAAACAAAGCTTCATATAGGAACATGGAGCCATGCTTTTCCCCATGTTGTATCCTTGGGAGAATGTTAAAAATTGTAAGTGGCGAAACCCATCAATATGATCAAGTAATCGAACTAGATTAGGAGCTCAACTTTTTATTTAAAATATCAGAACTATTTGTACAAAACTTAACTCAGAATTTTCTTTTTGGTTGCTAAGAGGGCATAAAGCCCCAAAAAAGAGAAGATTACAACGTGAGTTTCTTCACAAAACGAACACCTCTCATTTGCGTGAGCATAGACACATTGGTTACTTTATCTATATGCAACATGCACTTCCCAATCAAGCTCCATCACCTATCAAATTCAATTTATCAAAGCTCCTCTTGTGACGTTACTATTTGTGCTACGCTTCAAAGCCTCCGCCACTACTAGCGAATCGACATTGACCTCAACAAAAAAAAAAACTAACTTGGATTAATTCATTCTCACCCCTATTTATAATGAAAAAGAACCAATCTTTGGGGGGGTGGGGGGGGAGAGAATGTTGGAGGTGGAATGAGAAATGGTCAAAAAAGGGAGAATGTTAAATCTTTATAAGTTGATTTTTTTGGGTACAATTATAAGTTGACTTTTATAATTATTTTTTTGTTTTCAACAGATAATATTAGATTGAATATCTTCATTAGATTTGAATTCTGAAATCTCACAATTGTGAGTGTGAATTTGCGGTGATGTTTGTCACTTCATTTTCACACACAAAAACACAACACTCCTTAGTATTTGCCTAAAAGGGTAAAATTGAAAAGGAATAAGTCGTGCCAAAATTTTGTATTCTTTGTTTTTTTCCTTCTTAATTTGGGTGAGGGGAACTGTTCCAAGAAAAAGAGACATGTTTAGGGTTCGTTTCAACTTTTGAGAAAATATAATTCCTCCTAGAATGTTTTACTGAAAGTTGGATTTCTGTAGGTATTGCGAACAAAATTTTAGGTTTCCGTAATAGAGGAATTTTGAGCATCGCATGAAAATGAGCCGCGGTCTCAACTTTTTGAGCATCGAAATGGGATTATAGTAAACTGCTTTTCTGAAGTGATTATAGTAGTCCAAAGGTTTATTGTCTAGCTTGGCCTGCTATTTCTAAGCCCAATCGTAGATAGCTCAATGCATCGCCTTGAAATCGTACATCTCGTAGCCTACAATTTGTGCCTTTCATTCTTAATTTTAGTATTTTTTTTAGTCCTACATAATTAATCATGAGTTGTTTATAGTGCAAAACTTTTTAGATGATATCATATCAACATTAAACTCTTTAAAAAAGGAGTAGTTATGAAATAAGAATAATTAAAGCAAAATGTGACCTACACTACATTTCATGATACCAACCAAATTCTGGTATGTAGATTTGAAACTTGTTTAGGAAGGTGACAACTACAACAAAATAAATTACAATCAAATAATTCATTGTATTTTGTTGCACATAGACAGTTGAGATGGTAGAAAACGAAGTAACAACTAACAAAAACATCAAACTAATGTTCCTTACATCCTCTTCTAAACAAATCAATATGAAAAATAAATAAATAAATTAGAACAAATCAACAAATTGTTTTTACATGTCCTCTCATTGGAGATAATTTTCCCCAAAAGAGCACAAAGTACTCCATTGTATCATCATCGATCAGAAATTATAAAAACTAAAACAAAAAAACAGAACAATACTATATAACTATGTTGTTCGCTGCGATGGATAACGTAGCTGCAACGAAATTTGTCTCTCTAACAGAAGCTGTCTTCTGAAATTAGCTATGAAAATCTCCGCTCGTTTATCAATGTCATCATCTGAAGGAAAACTTATTGTCCTTTGAAGACAAGGCGTTGATGGAGAAACAGAGTCCTCTGAATCTGTTTCATCTGGTGAACACACCATCAAACCATTACGATCATTAAAACTGATTTGGCGTTTGTTTAAAGAAGAAATTCCAAGCATTTTTGCAGCGTTCCATGTTTGGTTTAGTATTGTGGAGCTTATAAGAAGTTTCACTTTTTGCACCGCACTTCTTAGACGGCTTAATAGAGACTTGTTCTGTTTTTGATTGTGTGTGCTCATGTTGTAAGAGTTTGTGTGAGAGTTTGTGCAAATGATTATTATTAAAGGTGGTGGGTGAAGGACTATTTATAGGAATAAGTATAAGATGGAGTGTTTGAATGTATATTAAACTGTAGGAAAATTTGTTGATTAGTATTACCTCCGTACTAAAATATAAGTCGTTTTGAAAAAAAAATTGTACAAAAATATAAGTCGTTTTACATTATCAATTAAGCATTTAATGATGTTTTTCTTTTTATACCCTTAACTATTTATTACTCTTTCTTATTTTACTTCTTCAATTTATTTTTTACATACCATTAATAAAGGACAGTCTTGTAAATTAACACATAATTTATCTTTTCCATACAACAATGATTATATTTCTTAATTTACGTAATATGATCAAAACGACTTATATTTTAGTACGGAGGGAGTAATTAATTAAGCTACGGTATAAACTTGATGGGTAAGGAAAGTGTGCAGAAAACTGGAAATTTCGTGAAGAAATGGATAACCTAGTGAGCAACACGGCTACGTATTGGAAATTTGGTCTAATTATTAATTTATATATAATGAAATAGATGATGATGATCAAAGTTTGACCGTTTCGTATTTAGCCAGCTGCGTGAAAACTGAAGAGTATGAGTACTCCGTATTAGGCAAGGCTTAATTGAAAGAAAGAAAATTTGAAACTACATAGTAGGTAGTAGTACAGGTATTTTCTGTTTTGCCACATTGGAATTTGACCATGTTATATTTTTACTAACCTTCCTTTTATTCCTCTCTTTGTTCTACTAATGGGTTTGGTGTTTTAGACATTTTATCTCTTAATTAATCACGTGTATCAGTTTTTTCCTTCATCTTATATAAATAGATTATTTTCATAAATCTAATTTTTCGTTCATCTTCTTATGTGATTTTGTCGTTCAATTGTGAAGTTGTTTTGTTTGTTGTCTAAATGTGAATATGCAACATTGTTCTATTCATTATATTTGTGCGGCGTTGTTTGATTTTTAGTCTTATTTTGATGTTATTTGATTGAGATATTTATATCTTTGAATTTATACTGCGTATAAATAATATGATAAAAATAAAATGATTAAAATAATTAATTTAATTGATAAAAATATCGTATATCATATGTAAAAACCGAGTTCAAAATCTTTTACCCTACTTACTTATTGTGCAATTGTGCATTTTGATTTGGTCAATAGTATTTTTGTTCCTATATACGTGTAACGTATTGGCTTATCAAATATATGGCCGATAAATTATCATATGCAATTTTGTCATGTGCCCAATTAATTAACTATCAAAGGTATCGAACAAAAATATGCTTTGGATTTGGGCCATGAATGTAAAGAATAATACAAGGGCCCGATCTTATTGTATGCATATAGAATTTGGGCCACATAAGTGAATCAAACCTGGGTTTGTCCTTACTTAATCTTACAAACTTAATGTAGTTATGGCGATGTATAGGCTTTGTATGACATGAAAGATCTTCTTAGGTCGTTTATGGTAATGAAAATTTATATTTATATTTGTTGGATTAAAAGTTTATATCATATAAATTATTTATGTTAAATTTTATATAAATTAAAATATTATTTGATATATTATTGAAACTCATTAAAATTAACAATTTATGATTTTTATTGAATACGTTAATCTTGTTAGATCTCAATAACATATAAATGATTTTCAAATTCTGTAAAATTTGACATAAATAATCTATATGATATATATACTATATAGTATATTTGTAAAAAAAAAGTACTATATAATATATATTAATTAGTAGGAGACATGTCTCTTGACAAAAATTTCCATTCCTTGTAAATAGGATTCCCTTCCGTGTTAGTTTCACTTGAGAGTTGAGACAGTCCACTTTAGAGCTGCACCTTTCACTTTTTCTAACTACTGAATTCTTAATGCATGATTATATATTATATTTTAATTTTATATATTTTTTTCTCTATGTTGGTTTGTTAACATAAAATGGGTCTTTAATCATCAAAAATAAAAAATAAAATGAATATATTTTAACACACTATGATATATGAACAACAACAAATAACTCAAATTAATATCAAATTAAATGGGCCAAAGGCAAAAGTAATAGAGGCCAACAATTTTTCTCTTCAACTCTAACACTCTAACCTACTTTCTTGTTTAAAACCAGAGGAAAAAAAAAATCGCACGGTCAGGGTAGGAAAAATGGGTTGCTATCTCCATGACATTTTTCTCCCACTCTAACATTTTTACATCTGATTTCTCATTTCCTTCATCATCCAGTTGCTACAGTGTGGAAGCAAATTGTATGGTTCTAATTTTTAGAGGGAAAAGCACATGCCGTCTTAAATGGTGGTTTGAGCGGTGGATCTGGAAACGAATAGAGAAGGAATAAAAAGAAATAGAAAAAGCATCTCATAGAAAAAGATCCCAACTCAATTCTAGTGGCCGTGGAAGCTCCAATTTGTTGCTTTGAACTAACGGGCGTTTGGAATGAGAAGCACGGTAAACAAACTCACTTTTGCAATTATCCAAACACCCAAATTTTCAGAAAAATTGCGTTTGACTCTCCAAACTCACGTTTCCTATTTTCTACCGCTGAACCAAACGAGCGCTAAAATGGAATACACCAACACTTGCAATGCAAAACCACATTATGTTACATCACACTTTTCAATTTTCAAGGGGGTATAAGCACGATAAGGCTATCTACAACAGATCCGAGACAACTATGGCGAATAATCTACATTATGTTATCAATTGTGCAAAGAATTTAGATTAAACACATTTAGACACCCCCTACCCATCTTCAATAGACGTAAAATGTAAATAGTAACTTTTTTAATCAAGTAAAATGTAAATAACTAAAGTCCATACCAACTCCATGCTTCCCTGAAATGAGGTAAAAAAGTAAATGTTGGAAGTGAAATTCAAATCTGAAAGTATTTGCATCAAGACAACTTTATCTTCCCTCATTTTTTTCAAAAGCATATGTGGTCAGTTCTTTTTTATGTTGTCTAATAAAATTTATTTTATATATGCTAGTTGGAGGACTTTTGATTATCCACATAATGAGGTAACAAAGTCGAACAACAATACTGCTCATCTTTCCAATTTGTCACATGTTGTGATAAGTGTGAGTTAAGTCTCCCATATTATTAAGAAAAGTGAAGATTGAACACTTTACAAATAAAATAATCTATAAACTCATTGTTTAAAGTTTTTGGATAAAAGTGTAGTGTCCGATTAACTTGATCGATGTTTTTAAACCCAATGTAAATGATTCTTTGGGCTGCTTCATCAATATCCCAACATCACCTATCCCTTTTGTTTTTGTGTACAAAGTTACCTCTCCTTATGCAGGCTATCAAAAGTCCAACCATGCTTACATGATTTAAAATGAATTTTATTGAAACAATGTAAGAAAAATCAATTATGTCTCAAATTGAATTAACTTATTTATTCCCTTAAGATTTAGTCACACTTACATAAAAACACATATAAAATAATTATTTGAAAAAACATAATATTTAATTTTTTTTCTTTCAAACTTTTTTCAATTTTGTGAAAATGCCTAAGATCTCGTTTGGCCCGGCTTATTTTCTACTTTTTTCTCTCTCCTTAAAAATAGTAAAGAAAGAAAAAATTGTGTTTGACTCCATTTATTTATATTTTTTACTTATTTACTTTATTTCTCTAATACTCTTAAGGAAAAATATGGCTAAATTTAATTTTATACTTCTACATTTCGTTTAAAAAAAATAGAAAAATAGAAAATAAGTCGGGTCAAACGGGCCTAAATTTTTTGTTGTAAAAAAAAAGTCCTGTGATCACACAAAATCCCTCTTTTATTTGTGTCACTTTGCAATATATTAATCTCTTCAATTAGAATTTGTCAAAAAAAAATCTCTTCAATTAGAATCCTCTTTTAATTAATAAATATTTTCATTCTTATCCAATTACAATGTAATTTAGGTATATATAAATAAATAAACAATAGTATAGTTTTTTTTTTATGTTTTTTCTTTTCTTAACTTTTTTCCTTTTATTTAACTAAAACCTTTATTTTTTCCTAAACAATTTGATCCTTGTCATTTTCATTCATAAAAGATTACCTACCATAAACCTTGAACAAGAATGACACACACACACATTAAAAAAATGTTTCTTAGACTTTCCATACCCTTAAATGGACAAAAGCAAGAGAAGAAGTGGAGCAGCAGTAAGCAAATATTGGTGTAGAAAGTAGAAATAACATCAACCAAACACATTCGCAAATGACATGTATATGATTCAATTCAGACGTGTGAACATGGAATTGGAAAGTGATTTCCTATGTGGCTGTCCCTGTCCCAACAACCACAGATGTTACCACTACCAGAACTGAACCACCACACCTATTTCACATCTTTTATATATACACAAACCACACCTAATTGATGCACCATTTCAAATTCAATCAAACTTTACCTAAACTACATTAAAATATTTTTTCTCCTAAGTCCTAACATTATCAAAATGTCACCGCAACAACATGAATTCATATTCCGTTCTAAACTCCCTGACATTGAAATCCCAACACACCTTCCATTACACTCTTACTGTTTTCAAAACCTCTCCCAATTCCAACACCGTCCATGTCTCATCAACGGCGACACCGGCGAAATATTCACCTACTCCGACGTCCACCTCACCGTCCGGAAAATCGCCGCCGGTTTAAACACCGTCGGAATCAATCAAGGTGACGTTATCATGCTAGTCCTCCGTAACTCTCCACAATTCGCACTCACCTTACTCGGTGCATCCTACCGCGGCGCCGTCATCACCACCGCTAATCCTTTCTACACCTCATCGGAGCTTGCAAAACAAGCCACCGCAACAAAAACCAAACTCATCGTAACTCAATCTGCATATCTCGATAAAATCAACGATTTCGCAAAAATCAATAACATCAAAATCGTCTGCATCGATTCACCATCGGAACACGAAGACGCCGGTGTTATTAATTTCTCTGTTTTAACAAATGCTGATGAAAATAATGCACCGGAAGTTAAAATAAACCCAAACGACGTCGTTGCGTTACCGTTTTCTTCAGGAACTTCAGGACTTCCAAAAGGTGTTATGTTAACACATGAAAATCTAGTTACAACAATATCACAGTTAGTTGACGGCGAAAATCCACACCAATACACTAGCGGAGACGATGTGTTACTATGTGTGTTACCTATGTTTCATATCTATGCACTGAATTCGATTTTACTATGTGGAATTCGTTGTGGTGCTGCGGTTTTAATTGTTGAGAAATTTGAGATAAAAACGTTATTGGAGCTTATTGAAAAGTATAAAGTGACGGTAGCGTCGTTTGTGCCACCAATTGTTTTGGCGTTGGTGAAAAGTGGGGAATCACATAGATACGACTTGTCGTCTATTAGAGCGATGGTAACTGGTGCTGCACCTATGGGAATGGAACTTGAACAAGCTGTGAAGGATAGATTGCCACAAACCGTACTTGGTCAGGTAATTAATATATTAAGGAGCCATGTTATTGTCTATTCATGCACTTTTTATTGTTTGTCATATTTTCATGCAAATCAAAACACCGTTGAAAATATTACATTTTATAAGTGGTAGCCTTAATTATAAACAACTTTCCACTTTTTAGATTCATTAGTTAGTTAATGTATTTGGTCTATAATTAAAGCTTAATATATTAGTTATCTAATGAATCTAAAAAGTGAAAAATTGTTTATAATTAAGGCCGGAAAGAGTACATTATGAACTCGTGTTTAAAAATGAGTGATGTTGTGAATATGTTAAAAAATACCTTAAATAGCAATTATGTTTCAAACAAAATAATTATTAATTTCACAACATAGTGTAAGTGATACAAAATTTCTTGAAAATCCAATTTATAAATCACATATGTTATTTCCTATCACATATAGGTGCTATTTTCCTTTCTAAGAAGCAATTTCCAGACGTGATAGTTACATGGAAGAGGAGTTAATTATACCATTCGATAGTAGTCTATATTGATTGTTAAGTACTACATACTTTATATGTAAAAAAATAGTGATTCTTGAAAATCATTTTTATGAAAATATAAAAAATGGTATTATTATAATATATGTTCTCTGAACATAACTCAGATTTATTTGTGAGGATAAATATATTCCGACCCAATTTCAAGTTTATATTTTTGAGAAATTATCCGTTTTGGGGTTAACCATCACAGTTTTCTTTTGTATCAGTTGATTTGAGAAGTGCGACATGTTGTATATATATAAACTATATTTAGTCTCGAGTTTCAATGTATGCGGAATTTATAGGTGAACCGAAACAATATATATAAAAAATGAAATAATTTTTAAAATATAAGATCAACTGATTTATTTGAAATAATTTATAAATATTTATTTGATTTACAAAACATGATTATAAAATTTTTAGCTAAAAAACCAACTGTAACATGATTATAATATTTTATTTAAAATTAAATTCAACGACTTCTAATTTTTTTTATTCTTTTTTGTCCTATATCGGTCATTTTTTTGTCACATCAAATCCACACTCATTCATTTCAACCATCTGCACAACATTTTGAATACAAAATTATTTTTTGCATATATCTAAATAATAGAGTTGTTGCTTCAAAAAAAAAAATAGAGTTGTTGATATTTTTTAAGTTGTTAATTTAACTGGTAGAGTGAGAGAATTGACTTATGGGTTAATAACAAGTTAGTTTTATAAAATCTACTAATGAAAAAAGAAAAAAAAAAAACTTGAATTTAATTTGATGTGTACAGGGATATGGAATGACAGAGGCAGGACCACTTGCAGTTAGCCTAGCATTTGCAAAGGAAGCATTCAAGACAAAACCCGGTGCATGTGGCTCCGTAGTAAGAAATGCCGAGATGAAAATCGTTGACACAGAGACCGGTGTTTCTCTTCCAAGAAATAAAGCCGGTGAAATTTGCATTAGAGGCACAAAAGTTATGAAAGGTATCACATCGTATATACGAAAAATTTTCATTCATATTCTTTTTTTATAAATTTAAAATATATAAACACAAATTTTATTTTGACAATATAATTTTATTTTTTTTATTGAAAATAGCATAACTTGTCAGAATGAGGAAAAATAAAAGCATATTTAGACACATAAAATATTATTTGGACACATATAAATATCATGTTAACATATGCCATAAATAAGGGCACATGTTAAATAGAAATTTAGTATTTAGTGATATAAAATATTATTCAATGTCTTAAAAAATTAAATATACAAGTGTCAATTAAATATTATCATTTTTTTTCTTGTTAATATATATATATATCTTTAAGACGCATATTAATATTCAGCTAAGTTTTATTGAAGGCGGTCTAGTTTAAATCTTTTAATTTTTTTAATTAATTGAACAGTACAGTGTAAAATTTAAATATAAACGGACAGGTGAGATGTCACTCTAGACAAATTTCACCAGAGAGAATTTTCTTCCCATTATTACCATCACGGCATCACAAATCATAATAGAGTTCAACTTTAAAACCAGATAATCAAACAAATACATATTCACCAAAGAAAAAATGGGCCTTAGGTGACCGACCCAACCACCAAACACCTGAGACAAACTATACCAATCCTAATTTTATTTTCCTCCTCTTTCTGATTTGTATATATGGTTATGCCTAATCTTCACCTATGCATGATCATAACACATAAATGTTTTCTATATTCTATGCTTTCTCACAATTTTCTTGACGAAATAATGTTTCCTGACACTTGTCATTAGCCTCTTCAAATAAAAGTATTTCATGTAATGGTTTCAGCATATTGTTGTGTGCAGTGTGTCCTTATATGGATATTTTTATCCTATGTGAGTGCTGCCTTATGTGTTGTGCACAATCTTTCAAATTATTAAGTATGGTACCCAATAACACAAGAATGACAAGATACATACTCCACTTGTTAAAGTCTAATGATTAAAATTTAAAATTTTATATGCGACATGTGTACTAGAGTTTAAAATATTTCATGCGATATTCTTACTAAATTATGTTCACAAGTATGAATTTGTCAAGCAATGAATTAGTGATTTTCTCTAAGTTATTTTTAATTAACTGAACTTCAAATTAATCTCTGTTTTGTTTCCAGCAATGATTTGAGAAAAGATTAAGTACACCCTTTCATGATTGTAAGCTGTGTTTATCGTGAGCAATATAGTTTTCAATTTTCATATTGCTGAAGTCCACATCCACATCCTCACCTAACTCACTCCACTACTTTATTCTCAGTTTCTCACACAATAACGTGGACGTGTGTGTGAGGTCCAAAGTGGTCACAATTATTTGATCACATGACCCACTAAGCCACTTAATCATAGTATTGTGCTATACAGTCCTATTGACTTTTAATGATTGTTTTTTATAATGAGTTTATAAACTATAAGCTATAAGCTCATTTTTATTTGTTGCCAAACAGACCCTATATATTTTAGATGACCAAGTATGTGTTATATAATTACTGGAGTACAAAATTTGTTTGTCATCGTAATCATCTGTGTTTGATTTTTTTTACCCTCCGATTTTGATGTAAAATAATGAACTCCGATAATTCGTTATAAATAAGTAATCGTAAATAATATTTTACATGTACATAATTTCCTCTAAAGATGTTGATTTATGGGCGTGATCAGGATACCTGAATGATCCTGAGGCGACAAAGAGAACAATAGACAAAGATGGATGGCTACACACAGGTGACATTGGTTTAATCGACGACGATGATGAACTCTTCATTGTCGATCGATTAAAGGAATTGATCAAATACAAAGGATACCAAGTAGCTCCAGCTGAGCTGGAAGCATTGTTGATTTCCCATCCAAACATTTCTGATGCTGCTGTTGTACCGTAAGTAATTACTGTTAGAGAAGAAAAATAAAATGAAATCCATTAGTAACAAGAAAATTATTAAGACTTAATATTTTTGGTTTCAGATTGAAAGATGAAGTTGCTGGAGAAGTTCCAGTTGCATTTGTTGTAAGATCAAACGGTTCAAAGATTAGTGAGGATGAAATCAAGAAATACATTTCACAACAGGTTCTCTTTAATTATTAGTACAAAATTAGTAGATTTATTTTCTAGTTATTGGAGTGTGTGATAATGAGTTTATGGGTTATGAAGGTTAATTGGTTTTTATTATGTGTTAACTTTGTATTTTGCAGGTAGTGTTTTACAAGAGAATAAATAGAGTTTATTTCACAGACGCTATTCCTAAAGCGGCCTCTGGCAAAATTCTGCGAAAGCAACTAACTGCAAGACTTAACGAAGGTTTGGTGGCTGTGGACACTTAATTAAGTTCATGTATGTGACAAAGACGAATGAATTATACCACCTGCATATGCAAATGCAGCAGCATGAATGGATACAAAATATTCTTAAACAATACAAGCATCGCGTGTGTTCTGTGTAATATATGTTTCTGCATTCTCTACAATTTGGCTTCTGTTGTGCACGTTGGATCACCAATGCGTGCGGCTTCTTTCTGTGATTAAAAAAATAATAATGGCGTGACAATCATATTAGGTAGGCCTATTCCTCCCCTGCTTTTTAGGGGATTAATCAGTAGTTATTGATAGAACATGTTTAAGACAACTTTTTGTATCTGGATAAGAAAAAAATCAGTACTGTATTAAGTATGTTACATTTCATTTCTTATGATGAAAGGCCACAGAACATTAAATCATCAAGTGTGCAACAAAACAATTCACTTCTAGTTAGGTGGAAACTGTTAAATCAAATATTAAACACATGAGTTGCTCCTCACTATAATGGTAAACAATGTAACAACAAAACACATTAGAAAGACTAAAGCAGAAAAAATAACACTAGCATTCTAGCAAATCAAGACAATTTTTTTCTTCCTCTTATGTAAATACCTTAGCTTTCCCTATGCGTGCTTTGTCTGTTTTGAGCTTTGGTTAGCAAGGGCGAAAGAATGATCATTACATACTAAAATATCCAAATGGGCCAAAAAAATACAAGCCCAAAGCAAAGCCCACATTTTGCATAATTGTTGTGGAAAGATTATGAAATTTGCTTTTTAGGCCCCTCAAAATGCTCCCAGGCCCCCCAAAAACCCGAAAATACCCTCAATTTAGAGAAATAAAATTTTCAGATTGTATAATCTGTAAAATGCATTTTTTCGGATTTTATCTCCCAAAATAATATACATTTCGGATCGTAACTACCAAACTGGGAGAAAATTCGGAAGATATCTACCAATCTGGTTTCGGAAGTTATCTTCCAATTTTTATGTATACAGAATTTCTTTAAAAAAATAAAAAACTAATCACTTTAAAACAAAGGTTGCTTGTTTTAAGCCTTCAAATGAGCAAATAAATGATGATTTATAGCTTGAAAACGTGAAAAACCTAAAAGATTACCTATTTTGACTGATTATGTTTTCTCCTTTTTTTTCGGATTTTATCTACCAAAATTATATACATTTCAGATCGTAACTACCAAACTGGGAGAAAATTCTCATAATTTGATATTTTCGGTTTGTAACTTCCGAAAAATATGATATTTCAGATCGTAACTACCAAAATTTGTGTTTCCAATCGTATCTACCAAAAATTATGAATTTTCGTATTATATCTTCCGAAATTTTTTGGTCTTACCATGTTTCGGAAGATATCTTCCGAAGGGTAATTTAGGTACTTTGGGGGGCGTGGAAGTAATTCAGGGGTGGATAAAGCAATTTTCTTGTTGTGAACCTAAAAATAGAAACAAACAACTGATTAAGATGTGAACCTAGAAATTAGGATGATGACCAATGCTATAAATAATAAATAAATAACTTACAAAGTAGAGGTATAAAATTTGACATTGGACAGTTTAATGGTGTTAGACGACAATCGATACCAGGATGGATGTCATGACTCCAATGTTCTCATTATACTACTTAACACTCCAACTCAAATATAGGAGATGATTGTGGTGCTTCCTGTTGCCTGCTGTAATGCTGCCTTGTAATGTTCATTTCATGGACAATTTAAATGTGTTTTAATTTGTAACGTATTATGCTAAAAGGAATTTTACTTTGTTTTACATTTTATTTTACATTTGATAGTCCTCATCACATATGTTTTTTATTTTAAAAAAGAAGCAATTATTGAATGTTATGAGTCTACACTTAGAAATGTCACCTGATCAATTCGGTCCGAACTAACCCATTATGCATTAGTTAGGTTTGGCTCGAATTTTAATTGATTTGAGCAACGAGTACACTCAAAGGAGACAAAATCGGTCCGCGAATATTCCTAATTTAGCCGGTAAATTCTTTATAATAATAGATCATACTTGAATTATAAGGAGCTAAATTAAAAAATAAGATGCGCATAGTATTAAAATACGGTACATTGAAAGATACAGTATAGGAGAACTAAAACTACATTGAAGTCTAATTTATAAGAAATGGTTAAAATAAAATAAAGGCTAAAATATTATAATATCATCAACAATTGATTAGTTCCAGTGGTAAGAGATTAGACCTCTTTAAAATTGGTTAGGAGTCACATGACGATGAAAATTTTATACCTATAAACACGGTAAAATGAAAATTACAGTATTATTAGGACCATAATATTTTGTGTTAGTACTTCATAATAACAACTTAATTAGTTTGCAGATATAGAATAGTTTTGTAACATGTTTACCGGACAACCCCTTAATAATTTGAAGATTAATCAACATGAGCCTGCAAATACATGGAACCAAGTTATAAGTGTAGGTTTATTCATGTACAAAAGGAAACATTCGATTAGATTGAGTAGATATTGTATAATTAGCACAAGAATTAATGTTTCCTAAGGTTCGAAGTCTTGAGACTAAATGACTGTACATACGGAAACAGGACGTAGTTTCTTAGTTCATTTTGTGTCTGTGATTTACAGACAATCATAGCTGATGACAAGATCATTATGATTCCTCAATCATGTTTTAATATTAAGTTATTATTAACTATTCTGTGATGGGGATTATATGATATAACCAATAGTATTTTTGTATTGGAGGAGTATAGTTTTGAATTTAATTTGTCTGTTACGTTACAATATTATAATTCCATATCCCATGTGCTTGGTCCAGTCAACATATTTGTAAATCACTAAATTAGAGAGAATTTGGTGAGAGAATGAAACATTGAATTGAAGTTGGTAATAATAATGCCATCATGCTAAAAGCAGAGTTCAGAGCTAGAACAACACGTTTTTCCATTCCGGCTACTGTGGTTAGTTGATGAAATTGAAGGTGGAATGAGTCACTGATTCTAAATTTTTGTATTGATTAAGATTTAAGACCAGTTATAGAAAATTTGTAAAGCGAAAATCGTCTCTAATTATAAAAGGATCAAATTTTATATTGCATTATCTTATCATATATGTGATTATATAACACGTTTCAAAATAATTGTGGAAGAAATTAATTCAAAATATTTATAGAGATAAAAAATATATTTAACTCTTAAATTTATCTCGTTAACTCAAAATGGTTAGCCTCTTTTTACGGCTCAAAATGATTAGCTTCTAGCTATATTTACTTATGTTTACGTACATGCACCTACTTGGGCAGACAGACAGATATACCTTACTTTTTATGATAAACTTGTATTGTTATTGTACATGACTTCTATACTATATGATGTACATACATATTAACATAGAGCCGTAACTCATAAGAGGTCTATGAGCATAATGGTCCATTATTATATAATTTTTCTATTAAAGCATTATTATATGGAGTATAACATTAATGAAATTTGTCTGAGTCAAAAAAAAATTAATGAAATTTGTCTACTCCTATCTTTTATAATAATGACAACTATTTATGATCTAAAATTCAGCTAATGACATTGAGATTGTTAGACCAAATATTTTATATGGTTATATAAAATTTATTTTATATATGTGAATTTTTAGTTATATATTATCTTATTTCACATATTTATCTCTTCACAATAAATAAAAAAAATGATGTTTACGTAAGCATATTTCAATTAGTGTAGATATATTTCATGTTATATTTAGGATTGAAGTTTAAACTTGAGATCCCATACTTATTAACTTTCAAATGTGAAATTATAATAACTAATTTATGGAAAAAAATCCAAAATTTAACACAACTTTAAATTTAAAATAGTACTGATATTTCTACTTACTATAATCTTATACATTTATTTAACACAATCATTTTATCTCTAATATTTCTCTCTTCCTATCCCATCATTAACTTATAAGGTCCGTTTGCTGCACAAGATAGAAAAGAGACATAATATGATAAAAATTGCATAAGAACATGATATATGATAATGATAAAATATACTTATTATATCTTATGTTGGTGCACACATGATAAAATATATAATTACAAAAATATAAAAATAAAAACAACGGACTAACAAAAATAAAAATTAAAGTAGAAGACAATAAACTGTAGCAAAAAATAATAGAAAAAAAAGGGTTTTATTGCTAAAAAGGGTTTCTATCAGGTTGCTATCCCAGCTTAAAATAAATATTAAAATAATAAAGAGTCAATATGATAAGAATAATAATAAGTTAAATTTATCATTTCTTATTGGTGCACCAAACAAATAATTTAAACATGATAGATTAATTTTATACTATCTTTTTTTTTTTTGACTAACAATTTTATATTATCTTGTTTCCCTATCATACACATCAAACGTACATCACTCTCTCTTCCTCTGTATATTTGGAGAGGCGCGTATACGCCCATGGGAGATGTACACAAAACATTTTCCAATTTTAAAATTGCGAGACAAAAATAAACAATTTTTTCTTTCTTGAGAATAAACAACACTTAAAAAAAAGAAGTGAAGGAGTATATTAAATATTAATTAATCTAAGCTGCCGATCTCGTTGAAACGGGATTTTATTGTCCAATCCTGTATTGAAACATAGGTGTATAGTACTAGACCTTAATTTGATTTAAGACAATGTAAATAAATTAAAAATGTTGTTCAATCATGCTAATTATTTAGTGTAGTCAAGGTGGTTTATCTTGTCCATTCTGCAATTCCAAAATAGGAAATCTGATGGAACACTGCATTGTTCTAGTTCAAACTCTCTTTGTTATTGATAAGGGTCACAACTCACAATCAATCAATGTAAAGGTGAATAAGCGAGCGTACGAGAGTTCAAATCTCGATCTCTATAGTATAATATTTCTATAACCGAGTTAAACTCATAATAATTTTTATTTTATTTTACATATAATAGTGATTGGATAAAATATGTTTAAATAATATAATTTTTAATATCAAAATTCACTTATTCTCAAAGACAAAAGACAAATAAAAATAATTAAACATGATTAGAGAGCATTTTATAATGAAAGTATACTAATTTGTTTGCATGATGAACCGACAAAGGATCCAAACTGTGCCATTAATGAAGGCGACAAGTTCTTAGGATCTCCACTGATCTTGCAGATATATGTCCCTCTTTTCTTTTTCTACTATTTCTGTCTCTGCAAGAAACAATGAACCTTTGAGTTTAGTTAAGTCTCTTATATTTGCATAAACACCCTTCACATTCACACACTACTACTCCATATATATAGTACACTTTCACTTTCAACTTTCAAACCACTTCTTTCATCTCTTCTCTCTTTCTCTCTCTCTTGATCGTTATGAATAATTTTCATCCTAAAACTTCTCTTCACTTAAACCAACCAAGACATGATAATGAGAATATTCATCATAATCTAAACCTAGATCTTGTCCTCGAACCATCTTCTTCGTCTTCATCATCATCTTCACCTATTATGGAGCAAAGGATATTCTCATGCAACTATTGTCAAAGAAAGTTTTACAGCTCTCAAGCTTTAGGAGGACACCAAAATGCTCACAAACTTGAAAGGACACTTGCAAAGAAGAGTTGGGAGATAAGTTCAGCCATGCAATCTTCTAATTACGTTGAATTACCAGAACACCCTTCATCAAACTTCAATGCTCATAATGGACAAAATCATGTGATGAGGCATGGTGGTGGAAGAAAAGATAAGTTTAGTTATGGTAATTCTAAGGAAGGTGTGAGTGTGACTTCTTGGTCAAGGGGTTATAATACTACTTCTGAACATGTTCAGGAGGATATTAGTCAACTTGATTTGTCCTTAAGGCTTTGAAATTCAATTAATTAAGCACTACTACCCTTAATTTGCTTCTATGAGTCACATACATTTATGATTATGAATGAAGCAATTATGCCCAAGTTACTACTGGATAAAGTTGAAATAAATCGGAAATTAGAGACAAAAAGAATCGGTCACCTAAAGTTTTTAACACTTAGACGGATTTCATTTTTTTTTGTCTCTTAATTTTCGTCGTAGTTTCAACTTTTTTTTGGTAGATTATTTATATGATTTGGAGGTGCTTTCTGTAAGGCTGTAACAATTATTTGAAGTGTTACTTTTTAGAAGATCATGAGGATGTCAGCCATTACTGCCACTTTTTCTAAAGAAGGTAAATTATGTAAGGGAAGCTGAGTTTTAGGTCACATATATAGGTTATACTAGTATGTTAAAGAATGTTTTTATGTTTATGGTTTTCTTTGTATGTTTTTGTAGTACTGTAAGCATGGCAGAGTATCTATATTGTTGAAATCTGAGATTTTTAAGAGAATAATTAGTTTTTGATAAAATAAATGTACTACATATATATGTACTGTAAGTTTGTAGCTGTATGAATATCACAAACCAGGCTATGCATCATGCATGTTCCTTAGGCTTACTAATGAAGTTATATGCTAGTATATATATACTAACAAAATTCCATGCAAAGTTTCTTCTTAATACAAGTGAGGAGATTTCATGTCTCATTAAGATTTCATGTGAACATGTGGTGCACAAAAGTGAGAAGACCTTGTGTTTTATTTTGGGTGAACATGTTTTGTCCAAACCATTTTGTGCGATTGCTCTTAGGTTAATGTGATGATCAGCATGCCACTGCAATTGCTGCCATAATATTGCCGTTACAGTGAGGAGGTTAAGCTGAGATTTATATGCCTAGGTTTTTGTTTTTCCGGTGCCCTTTTTTTGACTCAAGGAGCTGTTATTTGGATTCTGATCGGCCGAAAACTTTTGATTCAAGTTCGGGAGTTAGTGTCTAGTAACAACTTTGTGGGTCGGATTGAGGTATCTCTGGTGGTATGGAACCTGAAGAGTGTCATTCTAAAAATAGGATTAGAAGCGGTTCTCTTTTAGGCAATGTAAATTTTGTTATTTTCATTTGTATTCCGTTTATATACGGCACTTTCATTTTGTAGCTTCTTTTTTATTGGTCTCTGCTCGTTTTGTGCAGAGTCTAATTTTTTAATAATATATTATTTGCCGTTAAAAAAAAACTGCAATTGCGATGTGATCTTGTCTCACGTGTCTCGCATCATCTGCAATAATCTTCCTTTCCATTTGACTTGCACTTGAGGGGAAGATTATTGGGATTAATGTGTGTATTACTAGTATTTAAGAAGTGTCACTTCAAATAGAATAGAAATGGCATTACAATTGAATCGTCATACTGCACTGTTGCTGCTGACTACTGAATAATGAGTCATTCAAAGAATTGATTCAATTTGATTGTGATTTTATGCAGAAGTTGTACCCTTTAAATACAAATACAGAGTTTGTTTGGGTCTGTGCACTAATTAAGGTTTGTGAGAGTTTATCATCACATGTTATTGTTGGTGGAAATTAAAGATGCTTTTGTGCGCAGTACTTGAATTTAATTATTGACACGGAATTATGGCTCCTTCAAAAAGCTCCTTTTATAGTTCCGGACATGCATTTTTTTTCTTGTAATCTTGAGATAAAAAAATATATCTTTTCACTTTGCTTTTCTTCCCAACTCACTCCCCCAACAACAGCTTCACAAATGGAAAGGTATAACAAATTACTCATAAGCTTCTTGTGTGTATCAGTGTGTATATATATTCTTATTCATTTTGGGATCAAATGGATTCTTCAACAAATTAATGTTGAGTTCAAGTGTGAGTGAACAGTTTCACGTTCATTATCAATGAGAGAAGAAATTATCATCCTTTACAATTCTAGAGAGTATGAAACATTTTTTAAGATGCTTCAATTTTCGACCCTCACAAACAATCTCCACATTGATTGATTGAAATTCCTCAAGTTGAAAATTTATGGAACAACTTTTATGTTGGCAGAAAGTTCTTCAACCATCAACATATATGTCATCACATAATTTCCATCAATGCCAACCAATATTCATTTGCTAATCAACAAATCGTGTTATTCAGATTGTATCAACTCAATCGTTGACTTGGCTTTTCCACAAATTTGAGCCCAGTTGACGTTAGAGCAAAACTCTGTATGAACTTACTCAACACAAAAATTGACAATGGAAGAATAAAAACGTTAGACTTAAAGAAAAGCAAAATCTTTTTTTTTTTAAACCTACAACAAATCAAACCTCTAAAATTAAAAAATATGTCCCTTTGTATATCTTACAATTTGAACCCTCTAAATTTATTTTACACCACTAACCCAAGATGCCCAAGAACTCAAATATTTGAACCCTGGACTAGCTAGTTGTGAATATGCCACCGCAGGACATAGATTATATTGTTGTCAATCATGTACTTTAAAAATTTGAATGTGAGTTGGATATGGTCGGCCATATATAATTTGAAGAGTTGAGAAAGGGAGGGGGGGGCCATGTTA
Organism: Trifolium dubium; assembly: GCA_951804385.1. Classification (NCBI taxonomy): domain Eukaryota; kingdom Viridiplantae; phylum Streptophyta; class Magnoliopsida; order Fabales; family Fabaceae; genus Trifolium; species Trifolium dubium. The sequence continues at coordinate 35,220,125 of OX638073.1, forward strand.
GGTGCCTCAATTAAGGTTGTAATCCATCAGTTCATGCCCCTAAGTAGAACATAAAAATCCATCATTACTATCTATCAATATTAATGTGGTCCTAATAGATATATATTTGACTATGTGCTCTTTGCGTCCTCGACTTAATTTTGGTCCTTTTGCTTAATCAACCCCACTTATCTTCGTTTCATTGTTTAAGGTACAAACCCAGCTTACGATAGACTTCTCTTTTTGTGATGGTTTAGCTTAAATTAAGTAATAAATTCAGTGTCTTTCTTGTTCCAGTTAAGCTACGTCTTCAAGTGCGTTGTGGACTTTAGCCTTTTTAAATCACTTCCTACGGTAATTTTCTCTTTCAACGTGTTCATATCAAGATGTTGATATTTCATCATATAATTAATTGATCCTGTATTTATCTATTAGAATGTTTTAATTATTAATCCAACATATTTAGTGTGTTATGAACTATTCAACTCCGGCACACAAAATTTAGCATAATAAGGAGAATATTATATAAACAAAAATCAAACATTGATTCAGTAATAATTGACGCTGAATTTGGTATAGATGATCGTAGTTCGATCTTCGCAACTGCATTTAAAATAAGACTTAAATTATTTGATGTTAAAATTCACCATGAACTTATAATATTAGCGGCTTCTATCCCTAGAAACCAAAGGAATTTTTTTTAAATGATAATCTTTAAAGTTGCACGCGGATGTTATTCGATTTACATACAAAATGAAGTAAACAAATAATGTGAGAGTAGTGTTGGCGTATTGTTAGTTAGAACTTAGAAGTACCCTTGACTAGAGAATACAATAGGAAAAAAGTATAATTGAGGTTTGATTATATTTTTGGTAAGAATTGAAAATAAATAATAACACTAATTTTGTAAAAAATATTTTGACTTGACTGAAGGAGTAATATTTTAAACTTCAGTTTTAGCGCAAAATATTCACTCTTTTAAAGTAACAATTTTGCTAACTAAAGACATATGTAATAATATACATATTTTTCTGTGTTAGTTGAAGTGGCCATGAGAGAGGTAAGTAATATCTGATTAATTATTTATTTTAGTTAAAATTACTACTGGGATTCTCTCAAACTATTTGTCATTAACTAAAGTTAAACAATCACTTAAGTTCAATCGTTTAATTTAAAATTACATAATTTAAATTTTATATAACTAGTGTATATTAGTGAGATCAACATAAATTTTATCTAATTAAAAGAAGAGTATTGGTGATAGCGTTCAAAAGATATATAGTATCGTTAACACCCCCATTAACTTGTTTGGGGTGGTGTTTTCAATTTGTGCAAATTAATAATTTCAATCTTTTTAGATGTTTTTATACAAGTCAAAATGAACACATGAATGATGTTCATGAGTGAAATTAACAATAACTAAAGGAATTTAACACGTAATGGACACTTAAAGGTTATAAATCAAATCCTCTTATTTTGCTTTTCACAATAGCTAACTAGTGTGGTGATAGAGCAAAGAAATATTGTATCCAACAAGTAATAAAGGCATGCATGTCAAAGTGATTCCACTTTGATTAGTTTGTTTATGTACCTATTTGTGTGTCATTATCGTTTAGTTTGGATGAATCTGTACGGTTGTTTCTTGATGTGAAGATATATAATCAAGATTTTTTTTGACAAAATATATAATCAAGATTATGTTCCTCTTTTTCAGAATTTGTGTTTTCCTTTTCCTTAATTCCGTTTCCAAGAAGACTTTTATTTTTCATTTCCATCATATAGTCATGCTTTTTTATTCAATGGATACTTTATTCTTGAGTTAATTGTGCTTTCTATTGTCATTTTGCAATATGAATGGGTGGTTTTAATTAGGGATTGTCACTTACACAAAAAAATAAAAATAAAAACTTTTTAAGACTGAAATTTTGATAAATTTACCAACATTAAGATATTTTATTAAATGAGTTTGAATTTAAATTCAGAGAAGGATGGTTAATAGCACTACGGTATTTGAAGGAAGAATATCAACAATATCATGATAGGTTGCTTTAAAATCATTCATTTTAGTAACCTTCGCCTTAAAAAAAATCAATTACGCATTTTGAATGATGTAAACCGTTCGATCTTATTCAAACGATTAAAAAATAGTAACACTTAATTGAAGTGCAATGAAACTCGACTGAGCTCTACCCTAAATCACAACAAAAGCAGCATTATTAATGCCAAAAGGCAACTCACCATTGCACACCAAGCGCTGTATACTAATAGTAGGTGTAGTAAGAAAACAAGAGTGCAGAAAGTATCTTCTTAATTCCTAAAGTATATTACTTGGGCCCAAACAAAGCCCATCTGCGCAAGCTAAAGAAAAAACAGGGAGGGGTGCTAAATAAAACTCTAAAAATCATCTCTAACCCTTACATAGTTCTCATATACTATCATCACAATTTTTCTAAACTCCAATTTTACTCCTCACATTTAAAAAAAAGAAGAAATGTTCTCTGAAAAGTTTAATAATTTCAAGATTTAAAATAAAAATTTAGAGTATCCTTTTGAGATTGTTACAACTTCAAAGATTAGAAATATTTTTATCAACAAAAATATGGCATATCTATATTTTGCAATTCCTCTGTCCATATCCTTTTATGATTTTTATAATTTCAAAGAAGAAAAATATGTTCCAATAGCAATAACTTTTTCGAATATATTTATTTGTTGTTAAACAAAATGTTCTTTGAAACATAAATCAAAAGTCAACCAAAATATTGACTTTTTACATATGCAAATAGGAGATAGACAGGAATTGTAAGTAAACTACAATACTTCATTTTTAATTTGTGAGTCAATTTTTTCATTGAATTTGTGAACTTCATGCGAACTTTGTTTTAGTCCCTGAAAAATTATTTTTTTAAATAACTCTTTTTTGTTGATTTTTTTGCTGACGAATCAGGTAAAAAATTAACTTTTTGATGACATGACAATGCATTTTTGCTGACGCATCAATTGACTTTTGTTTGCTACATCCGCAAAAAAGTCAACAAAGAGTAATCCAAAAAATTAATTTTAAATGAGATAAAACAAAACTTGCCTACTTTACATAGAGTAAAAGTCTAATAACCCTTTAATTAATGTTTGGAAATAAGAAAATAAAAGATAAAAATATTGCATTGCATTAATTAAATTGAATGTGCAAAATATTGTTTTTGTACAAAAATTTAGGCATGCTATTCGGACACAAGAGAAATTCAAAAAATATTAGCAACCGACAACAAATTCAAAAAGCTATGTCTATCTCTCACTCTTTTGCACGTTCTTTTCTTCCCTCACTCAGCTTCATGTTTTTTTTTTTAATTTCCTGTGACAAATTTAATACATATAAAATAACCAATTTCAATTATACATTGAAATGTATGTAATTTGATCATTTTCGTTTGAAACGCATGAAGCTCTTTGAAGAGTACATTCTGAAAACTTTGTAGGCTGAGATAGTTGAAATGATAGCCATTAAAATGGATGCTATATAGCAACATAACAATGCCCCTGCCATTTGCTCACAAAATCTGGTGAATTTGTTGCATACTTTCAACCACTGGAAAGCTTCTGATCCATTAAGTGCAAACAGAGCAGCTTGAAATGCTGTTGTGTTTGTGGCGAATATCAAGTACACAGCAATCTGTTTATAGAAAAATCAACTTTTGTCAATTTGTTGTTTCAAATTCAAACAATGATTCAATTCATATATATATTGTCTCGGGTCACAAATAAGCAAAAATATTTATTTTAGATTAATTGAATAGTTAATATATTTGATCTTAATCATAAGATATGTTAGTGGTATAAACCTATTAAGTCTAAGATAATTACAAATATTTAACTTTAATGATAACTGCTTTTAAAGATGTGCGTACAACTTTATATACTAACAATTCATCAAGATTAAATTCTTTCAAACAAAAGATTACTAATTAATTTCCTATTTCTAGACACTAAATATATTTTCACTGTATTATTAGATTATAATTATATACAATTTTATCTTGATTAAAGAAAGTATACATATTGAACTAGGCTCAAAATCAAAACATATTGCGGTATTACATTAATTTGGTATATCTCATATAACTCCAAATAAAAAGTATGAATTTGAGATCTATCACTAATTAAGGAAAAGTATGAAAAAATTAGTAAAACTATATTTAGTGAAAATATGAATTTGAAATATAACTAGATCAAAACTAAATACAGTGAAAATATATTTAGTGTCTAGAAATAGGAAGAAAAAAATTTAGTAATCTTTTAAGAAAGTAATTTAATCACCTGATCTAGTAAGAAAGTAATCCAGGCAATGTGCATATGATAAGAATTTCTGAAGTTGGATATTGTAGAACAAGCTGATAAAGTGTGTTTGCCTAATTGAAGCATGTTATATCCAGCAGCTGCAGATGTAACATACACCAAGATCCTAAAAAAACATACAAAAATTCCTATGATGCCACATAAAATGAGGGAACAAACAAACAAATAAATAAAAATGGAAGTGAAAATTTTACTTGAGAGCATCTAAGTCCTTGTAAGTAGCTTTCTTCTCAATCATTAAAAAAATAACCTTAGTTTGAGTATCAAAAGCAACTAAACAAGCTGTTGATACTAAGAACAATATTGCTGTAACTCTTAGATAAACTTCTCTTTGTGCCATTTGGAATTCCATTTTTTGAGATATGAAAAAATGTAATGAATTTTAGTACCAATTTGGGTCATTTATTGTATGTACTATTACTAGTAGAGAGACACACATACAGTGCCTCCAAAACGGATGACACAATACAAGATTACTGGCTGGAATTAATCCACGGGGATGGTGGAAATCAATCATCTCAACAGCTACCTAATCCTTATTAATGATGTTTAATTGCATTGAATGTACTACTATGAAAGAAACGTGGAGGAGATGTGAGAGCTTATAGAAACTAGGGAGAAATATTTTTAAAATTTCGATTCATTTTTTATTCTAATTGAATTTATTTTTCAGTTTTTTTTAAGATTTGTATGTAGGTTGTAAAGATGATTTTCATTTCTTTCAATCTATGCAAATTACTCATTTTAGAAGCTAAATTTTAAAAATGGCATCATTGGTGTTAGATTCATTAGATGTATATAGGATGAAGTTTAGTGACAGCATGCATTCGGCCAGTTTTTGATCATTTGATCATCTTAAAGTTCATATTTTAACATTAAAATTTTGTATTAAAAAGTGAACGATATGAACAAAATATAATGATTTTGATCTCATGACTGCATCTGACTTCATCTAGATTTACCGCATCTAATCCAATTGCAGGTATATATGTACAAAAGGTACACTATATATCAATGTAAATAATTTTGTTACTATAATTGTTACATAAAAGAATTGTATAACAGAATATAAGACAAAAATGCATTTCTCCTTATATGTAAAATATGGGGTAATTGGGGTTCTTGTATTTAAAGAGCCCTCTATTAATTGAATTGTATCCCTACATATCTTGTTGTATGAGTATTGTTACAGACTTACAGTATATACTCCTTAATTAGATCTACTTCTCGTCCAAAAAAACACCTATGAAATCAATGACACAGATAATTTGGATTGACATCATAGAGTAGTATGTTTTCACATTAATTCCGTCCCTAGCTAAAGATGCCGTCCAATGTTGTTTCTAAGAAGCACTACTCGTTTCTACAATAACATTCCACATACGATACTGCGAGCTTAACATATCAAAAACAGAAATGATGTGACATGTTCTCATCCACACAATGTTATGGGCATGTCCATATTCATTATGTCAAGCAACTAACAATATTATGGGATTTTCGTATTAGTTTATTTTATATTTAAAGGTCTGTTTGGTAAAAAATAGCGGATAGTTTACAAGTTAGCTTATAGCGGATGAACTTATAACATATAGTTGATAAGCTAGTTTATAGTTGATAAACTAACTGGTTGAATTTGTAATGTTTGGTAAAATTAGCGGTTGAGGTGATTTATTGATATAAAATGACATAAAAAATATATATATATAATTAATATTTAATTATTTTTAAGTAAGATTATAGGAGTATAATTGGAAGAAAAAGTAATAAGTTAAAAGTTATAAGCTAATAAGCTACTTGAGTTAGCTTATCAAAATAAGCTAAAAGCTAGTTAAAATAAGCTATAAGCTCATGTGGAAAAAAAGTTATTAAATAGGACTTATTTTTCATAATGAATTTATAAGGTATAAACTATATGCTCATTTTTTTGTGTTGCCAAATAAACTCTTAGTATAAATTCTCTAGACAGTGCCGGTCCTAATTTTTAGAGACCTAAAACAAAAAATAAAAATAAACCCTTAATAAAAAATATATTTATGTTTATAAAAGCAACGTAACGTTGTATATTTACAGTAAAAAATAAAGAAAACCATATATTTAAATGTGATTTTGAATATGTCCACTCTATATTTTTGGCAAGCCCACTCTATTTTTTATATGTCTTTACTTATTAGTTGCTTATTTAAAATAAATAAAAAAATTATCAAAACATAATTATTCAGATATATTAGAGTGAATATTGATTAATAATTACATTGTATTTACATTTATTAGAGTCGTTCAGTAACAAAAAAAAAATAGAATCGTTCAGTACAAAATCAGACTATCACAAATAAAATTCAATTTAATTTAGTCAATTTAGTCGAGTGCACATAATTTATTTCCATCTCAAACCTCTAAGCAAAATCTTAACCAAAGTTTAAACTTAAAATCAACGGTACATATTTAGTTAACTACACAAAATTTATTTTCAGCTTATCAAAAAAAAAATTATTTCCATCTCAAACCCTCTAAGCAAAATCTTAGATTATGACTTTAGGACAAGTCAATCTGATTGGAAGGAGAAATTCCAGATAGCCAAGTAATTCATTCGGCAGCATTGATCATCACTAATTTGGTGAAAACATTGCATTTGCATCAATAGAATACTACTACTAGTAGCTAGTAGTAGTTAGAAAAATCACACTCATAGTGAAATTGAAATATTATTTATTATATGCATAAAATTTATTTACATTAATGAGTTGCAAAAGACTATATAGTAATTCAAATAACATAGGTCAAAGAATGACGGCAAATTACAAAAGGATAGGTACCATTATAGTAGAGTATTATTAATCCTTATCTTATGACTTGGTACGGACAGTGCATTCCAGAGGAAGACCTTGAGGGAACCTCTTAAGATCATTGCAATAATTATAAATCATGTAATTTTTCTGCACCCATTTTAATCTCTTTTGATTTGTAGAATCAAGTTGTTCTATTAACCAAGCATTATTAGAAGAAGAGTTGGAGTTGCAAGAAGAAACTCCGTTGGACCAAACACAACCATTGGCTTTGAAGTTCCTAAATGTAGCTGTAAATGGAGCTTGAGTCCAATCTGTTTTCACAAGCCCACCTCTTGTTGCCCAATCATCAGCATTCCATAAACTTGAATATAATTTCATTGGTTGATTCTTTGGATAGGGTACACCTTCACTCTCTAAATTCTTGAATTCCCTAATTGGTCTCCCATCAATATATAATCTGAAAAGTAAAGAAAATAATTAATCCATGTAAGTCAAATTATTTTACAACCGTTTTACATAAGTTTTTTTTTTCACCACTAATTTATAACATCAAGTAATTTCAATCATTTCAAAATGTAGGGTAATCGAAGCGTGATCATTTCTATCAAGTTCAACATTAATATTACCGAACAACTAACGTTTGATAGATAAGATTTAAAGTCAGTGTTATAACTTTAAAAACTCATTTTGGTCCGCTCTTCTTTCTATTTTTATATATGTATCACTTTATCCAACAAAAATTGAAGACAGAGAATTTTGATTATTTTACCACTATTTTTAAAATTTATAATGAAGAAAACTCAATTGAAAAACTTAAAATACCTATAATTATAATTCTGAATTATTTTAAAATTTGAGATTGTAACATGAATTTTAGAAACTTACACAATATGTGCAGGACTCCAAAGAAAGGAATATGTGTGAAAATCTGTAGTTGGGTCAAACCAAAGATAAAACTGTTGCTCTCTGTCACCTTTGCCTTGTGTGTACACATTGGTATGAACTATATAAGGATCACCACTCAAATTTCCCAAGAACTCAAAATCTATCTCATCCCAAGATAAACCTTCTGAACGTAACTGCAATGTATGATACAAAAAAAATTCTATATTAATCAAATTATTATCTCCATAACAAGCATTAGACATGTTAATAAGGCTTATTAGTTAAATTAAACTCACATAATAAGCAGTGACCGTTCCAGCTGAATTTCCAGGAACAAGTTTGATTTGCATGTCAATTTTACCATAAAGATATTGATTGTTGGATTGAAAACCAGAGCCAGAGACTCTGTCTAGAGACAGAGTAAGAAGTTGACCATTGTTCACAATCTTACCTCTTCCATCTCCCCAAGTGATACCAACATCTTGGTACAAATTTCCAGCAAATGCTACCATGAAAGGTGTAGTTATTAACAATGTTATAACAAGCAATGCATAATTAGTACAAAGAACACTAGAAAAATATGCCATTAGATTGGACACCGTGTAAAGTTACAAAGTTGATTGTAAATTTGTAATTTTGTATGAGAACTGAGAAGTGATGAAATAGAAAATTTGTGTCCTCCAATTTATAGTACTAATGTATAAGCTAAGGGTTGTTTGTGGTTAATGGGAATGTTGTTTGAATAATTAAAAACTAAATAAAAGTTGGTTGGTGTGATGAAGTGGGAGTGGACAGGTGGAGAGCAATCGGTTTCAAATGCATGGTGTTAATCATAGTTTAAGGGTTTTAATTAAGTGGTGTATTACGTGGTGCTTCTTAGGGTAGCCATTAATTTTGTTTTATGCACACACATGCGGCGCAGAGTGATTAGGACTTCCTAGGTTTGTTCTACCAAACCAAACTAGTGCTGCTATTTGTGCTGTTGATTTGTAGGATTCATCCAAAGTTCTACAACTACAACTTAAGCATTTTATAATTGATCAACACCAACTTTTTTATACACATACGTTAATTTAGTTGAACAGATGATTAATTGTTTCAAGCTCAAAATTATAAATATGAAGTATTTACCGCTGTTACGTTAATAACGATTAATTTCAAAAAATTTATAAAACATATAAAATGAGTTCTCATTTTTCAACCAAATTCTTTCAATACGTATGAATCAAAAATCAAATTTTTTACTACATACTTAAAAGATAAGACCCTTGACAACAATGTTGGACTTAATGGGTTGATGTCCATAAAGTTTAGACGGTTTAGAATTGAAGTAGCTAGGTTCTAGTAGTGTGTACAGCACTTTGTTGGCTTTCCAAGTCAGCGGCATAGAGGGAAGGGAAGGGAACTGGTTTCATCCTTTTTATTACAACCGTGTAAAATCTAGAAACATGCACTACTACTATTAACTTCTAGGTTCTATATCATGTGATTTGGACTGGAGTAACAAAGAGAGCACCATTTTGATGATAGCTAGTGAGTCAAAAATTATGTAAACCGTACGAAATTTCACCGACGACTCTGGTTACATTACGGTCATGTCATGGATAAATATTTTGCTAACTTCAGGTTTCAACCTAATAAGTCATAACCGCGTGTGAAATTTTTATGATGCCGCATGCTACAAGCAACCTTTTATTTCACTGTCAAAATTCTAAACCGCCATAACTTTACAATGCCATCTGTATTCCAAACTCTACTAATCGTAATTTTTCTTCTTTTTTCCTTCAAAAGATTCTAGATCTTATTAACACCGCACATTAGAGTTGGAAAAGGTGTCTACAGATTTTTAATTTGCAAGAATTCACTAAAATTATTAGAAATTATTAGATTGGTCAATTTTTTTTATATTATATTAAAAATATAAATATTCACGGAGTTAAACATATTATATGTTAATATTTATATTTATATATTACTCAAAAGTATTTGGATGAAATAAGAGCATCTCTAACGGTAGATGCTTATCAAGTAGTACTTAATAAGAACCGGTACCTATTAAGTACTATCATTGGAGTACATACAAAAATGGTACCTATTAAATACTTATGCTTAAATAAACACTTTCTCTTTCATGGTGCTTAATGAGTCTCACATGCTTTAATATAATAAAATAAATAATTATAATATAGTAAATATTAATCAGTTATTAAATTAAATGATATATAGTCATTGGTGGGACCCCTTAAGAACTTTTTAGAGAAATGTTGAATTGGATGATATGAGTGCTTATTAGGTACTATTATTAAAAAATTATAAATAAGTTATGTGTACAAGTGGGGCCCTATAAGTACTCTAAAATGGGATTCTCCATTGGAGATGGTCTAATTATATAACTCTTTCAACTTTACTAGAGATTATGAAGTCGAAATCAGCACTGAAAATGCAGTGGTGTTAAATTCATTCTTGTGAGAGAGAGCTTTGCCACTCTTTGTGCTCCAATCCGCTCTGAAAATATAGCAATCAAGACATTAATCTCTATAGTTGCGCGCAGATGATTTCCAACCAAAAAAGTAAAATATTTATAGCTATGTATTAATAAAAATATGTGATCAAAATAATTTATGTAAATAGTATAAATAGTTAAACTATGTAAATTATTTTAGAATATATAGAATAATATAAAACTTTTAAATGCATCAAAAATAGTAAAAAGAATAACTATAAGTGTGACCTAAAAAAGATCTCTTTAACTTGTACTTTTAATCTTTTATGTTTTTATGTTGTTAGACACATGTTTGTCAAATAATTTTTTTTAAGGCACATGTTAAAGAGTTTAAAGGAAAAATTTTGTATTGAAAACCACATAATTAATATACAATTTTTAAGATTAATTTTATATCTATGAACTTTAACATGTACCTTAATTAATGTACCTTAGTGTGGCATTAGTTTGAATGATACTAGTAGTAAATCCATGTAATTGGAAGAAGGTGAGACTTGATGAAAGTCGGTGAACGTTTTACACATTAATTGTGTGGCTGGCTAGCTATTGGGTATGGAGCATAACCGCGTGTGATGATATCATACCCAACCCAACCTTGTCTTCTCTTGTCTTTACCCACTCCTCATTGATCTTCACCAACTTAATTTCAACCTTCTCATCACTTTCCTCATGCACCCTATAAATACTTCACAATCAATCTTAATTTGCAACATCTCACATCTTCACATCTACAACAAAAAAAAATCCATTATATTCTTTTACTATTTGCATTTCTATCATCTTACAAGTTACTATAGTAACATATTCAATGGCTTGTTCAAAAGTTACAATATTCCTAGTCCTTCTAATTTCTACTGTTACAATTGCATCTGCTGGCAATTTTAATCAAGATTTTCAAATTACATGGGGAGATGGTCGTGCTAAAATACTCAACAATGCCCAACTTCTTACTCTGTCTCTTGACAAATCCTCAGGCTCAGGCTTTCAATCCAAAAATGAATACCTTTTTGGTAAAATTGATATGCAACTTAAGCTTGTTCCTGGTAACTCTGCTGGCACTGTTACTGCCTATTATGTAAGCACATCAAATATTCATATAGTACTTTATTATTACTTTCATAATATATATTGTTATATTTTTAGTAGCTTATATAAACTTTTTTGGCTGATTGAAATTCTTTTATGCTAAATTAATTCAGCTATCATCAAAAGGAGGTGCATGGGATGAAATTGACTTTGAATTCTTAGGAAATTTAAGTGGTGACCCATACATTCTTCACACCAATGTGTTTAGCCAAGGAAAAGGTAACAGAGAACAACAATTCTACCTTTGGTTTGACCCAACTGCAGATTTTCACACATATTCCATCCTTTGGAACCCAAAACGTATTGTGTAAGTACCAACTTAATTAATTCTTAAAACAAAACAAAGAAAAAATTGATTTTTTTTTAATTACTTGTGTCGCAAGCAACTAAATAGTCTCTACTTTTTTTGGGTCTGTTTTTTCAGTTTTTCAGTGGATGGAACTCCTATTAGGGAATTCAAGAACATGGAATCAAATGGTGTACCATTTCCTAAGAATCAACCAATGAGAATTTACTCTAGTCTTTGGAATGCTGATGATTGGGCTACAAGAGGAGGACTTGTTAAAACAGATTGGTCAAAAGCTCCTTTTACCGCTTCATACAGAAACTTCAATGCTAATGCATGCACTGTGTCTTCTGGTATATCATCTTGTAGTTCAACACAAGCTAATAAGAATGCTTGGTTCTCCCAGGAGTTGGATTCAACTAGCTATGAGAGGCTTAAGTGGGTTCAGAAGAATTACATGATCTATAATTACTGCACTGATACCAAAAGATTTCCTCAAGGTCTTCCTCAAGAATGTAGGATGGTTTAGGAGAACTTGTTTATGTGGATTTGAGAATTCAGTTTTCATAATCCTTTGTGAATTGTATTTCCTATACTTGTGTATCTTTCATATATAGTGATATTCTTTATTCATTGTAATTTGTATGAGTCATCATAATTTATAAAGGAACCAGTTTATATGGTTAATTTTTTTCTAATTTTTTTTTCTGTTTTTGCAAAGACTCTGGCTATAAATTAATGGTCACATACATAGTAAACTAACAAAAGTTTTCAAAGTTGCAAACACTAAGCTAGAAGAACAAAAACAAAGCAGTAACTGTTTTGTCAAATTAAGTCTCTTAGATTTTTTTATTTTTTTACAAAGTCTCTTAGAAATTAAGATCACAAAACCAAATTTAGTTCCGAAGAAAAATTCAAAGAAAATTTAATATTGATAAAAATAAACCAGGAAATTACCTTCTTTATTTGGCTGGAGGTAAGATATAGGACAATAAAGAAAGTGATACTAATTTTATTTTAACGTTTATTTGTTTAGCACAGATGTTATGTTTGGTCCTTAAACGGTATAATTGGTGTGTTGTTGATCTATTTCAAAAAAATACACTACATAATAGACCATTTTCTCATAAAAGAATAACAGTTGATGTATTACTTCATAAGGTAAAAACTCTTAGTTGAAGTTTGTTGAAAACATAAAATAAAGAGTTTAGACTAATATGTGAGATGAGCCTATTCCTCCATATAAAAGTAGAAAATTTTGGCAACTAATACTATGTGAATATAGTAGTATCATCAATAATGTTTTTTTTAAACTTAAAGCAGGAACGTGTAAAATTATATATTTGACCATGTTAATTTTAATTTGGATACACTTTACTTGCAGGATTTAGTCCTATCTATCCTCAGCACCCGTTGTTTGATGGCGGTGTTGGGTGGGACGTGCCTACTGCCTACCCAAGATAAATATATTTACACTTAATTTCAGACCCCACCACATTACATAACATAACGTAACATAACATCATTGGAACCAACTCAACACATATTAATAGCCATAAATAAATAAATAAATAAAATACTATGCAAATGCGCGTCTTTGATCCATCAGAGGGCAACCAAACCATTACTACTTTTTCTTTCTTTTTTTTTTTCAGTGTAAGATGTTGGGCAAGCTGAAGAAACGAGTGACACTCACCCACTTTCAAATATACTAATATTTTATGTAAGACTGACTACAGCTGTCCACCCATAAACGAGTGCACTTTCCTCTGTTCCTTCCTTCTTTCCTTCTATAACAACTATAAATACCATTCTACTTCTCTTCCACATTTCATCAATAATCCTTTCCTACCTTCAATCACTAATACCAACATATACATACTTACATCTTTCAAATATCAACCATGACGGCATTTATTCATACTTGTTCAATCCTCTTATCTCTATTCATATTTACTTCTTCTTTCATGATCACAACATATTCAGCAGGAGGAAACTTCTACCAGAACTTTGATATTACTTGGGGTGATGGCCGTGCTAAGATAGTTGACAACGGTCAACTTCTCACTCTTTCCCTTGACAAAGCCTCTGGCTCTGGATTCCAATCCAAGAATGAATATCTTTTCGGCAACATTGATATGCAACTCAAACTTGTACCAGGAAACTCTGCTGGCACTGTCACTGCTTATTATGTAAGTACTAATAAAATAAACAACGATTTATTACTATAATATTGAACTTCTAAATTCATGATCATGTGCTAATTATTTCTTCTATAATATGCAGTTGTCATCAAAAGGATCAAATTGGGACGAAATTGATTTTGAATTTTTGGGGAATGTGAGTGGAGAACCATACATTGTTCACACCAATGTGTTTAGTCAAGGAAAAGGCAACAGAGAACAACAATTCTATCTTTGGTTCGATCCAACTGCTGATTTCCACACCTACTCCATTCTCTGGAATCCACAGCGCATTATGTAAGCACCTTTTACAAAAATATCTTACAAACACGGACACCAGACACAATACTAATCAAATAGACATGTGTCAATGTCTGGTGTATCTGATACATGATAGACACCAAACATGTTTTTAATCTTAAGTGTCGGTGTTTCATTGATTTAGATTTCCTTTGAAATGTTTCTAATTGACACAATGAATTGAGTATTGACGAACAAGTGTTTTAATTGAACATTGCAGTTTCTCAGTGGATGGAACACCAATAAGAGAATTCAAGAACATGGAAACAAAAGGAGTTGCATTTCCAAAGAATCAACCAATGAGGATATACTCAAGCTTATGGAATGCTGATGATTGGGCAACAAGAGGTGGACTTGTCAAGACTGATTGGACAAATGCCCCATTCACAGCATCATATAGGAATTTCAATGCAGATTCTGCTTCATCCAATGCATGGTACTCCCAGCAGTTGGATTCAACAAGTCAACAGAGATTGAGTTGGGTGCAGAAGAATTACATGATTTACAATTATTGCAATGACATCAAAAGATTTCCTCAGGGTCTACCAACAGAGTGCACTGCATCTTAACTGAAACTATATATACTTGTAGATTTATTCTTTTTCTTCTTACTTAGGCCTATTCAGTTGGTTTTACTTGTAACGTGTTTGATGTTTGGTGTTGATTTATTTATTCTTTGATACAATATACAATAAATAAATATTCAGATTTCTTTTCTTCGAAGCTTAATATAATCTGCTGAACTGGTTCTACATATTTGTTAAAAGTGTGTATAAATTTGTCAATTTTGGCCATCTATCTTGACATTTTTCATAAGATCTAAGAAATATTGACCGATTTTGTGTAAATATTACTATTAAAAGAGTGAAGTCTTATTCTAACCTTTAACTAAAAAAACACGGAACTCAAGTTAATTTTGCATAAGAAGAAATAACGTGATTTATTGTGTGACATTTAACAACGTTTTATAGATTGTGATGGTCATGGACAACACTATTATAGGAAGTGTGATGAGTTTTTGATAAAAACAATTAGTCCTCGACGTCTATATTCATAACCCGTGTTCGTGGTTATTAATCTCTTACTATTAAGCTAACACTTTTCAATTGTAGTAAGGGTCCAAAAAGTATACAATTCAACATAATTTATTAAGATAACTATAAATGTATTTTTTTTTTGAACGGCAAATAATATATATATCGTTCAAAAAAAAATACATTTATAGTTATCTTTGAATTGTATACTTATAAATGTATTATTATAAGTTACTGTATTATAGATTATATGAAAAGGCAAGCTAGGGATCAAAATGTAATTACAACTCTTTTATTTTTGATAGAGATTGTCATTACCCTTTTATTGCGATAGGCTAGAATTTCACGGATGGTTGTTCATTATCATTCAACATGGTTACTAATCTAAGCGGGATACACATGATGGTTTTACACATTAAAAGGCAAACAATGAAGAAAATAAGACAAATCTTTATTGTGATCAATTTAATAAATCCAAATTCAAATTTATATAGCCTATGGCTTATGGTTTATGTTTGAGAAGGTTACATTTTGAACTTATACTAGCTTATAACTTCATTTTATTAAAAAAATAAAAGGTTTATTATGTTATTGAGACAGATCAAAATTAACAGTTTGTGTGATTTTGTAGACACCGTTCATCTTTAAGTGTCTCAATAACATATCAAATGATTTTGAATTTGTCTAAAATTTTACACAAATAATCTAGGCAAATACTAAATAGTGCCGTGAGGCACTCTTTAAACCCTTAAATAGTAAATTTTATAGAATATTTATGAAAATCTGTAAAGTCAACGCATTGGAAATTGTGCTGTTTAAATATGAAAATCTGTGGATTTTTGCTTTAGAGACTAAAATAAAAAAGTTTGGTTGATTTAGGGACTTATTTAAAACAAAATTTGATACAGAAACCAAAATCAAAATTTCACGTACATACAAAGACTAAAATAATGTTTAAGCCGAAATTGTATAAACTATGTGTGAGTTTGTGTTTAGAAAGAGATTCTAGGAGCAGAACTTAGTATCCATCCAACAGCATTTGGATATGCTCTAACAAGTGAAAATGTAAATAATTACAGCTAGCAGCTGCCTCTTGCCAGAAGATAGGGTCAATTGTGTGGCAACGGTGACCGTGACCTTATCCACTAAACTAAGATACTACTATTCAATTTTCACATTCATTCATCATACATAGCATATAATATATCATACAACTTTATTTACCTGATGAAAGTGACCGTATCAATATCATCATGCAACTCCTAAAATCCAATATAAAACCGCGTGCTCTTCCAATTGTAACATAACATTACATAATACCCTTCACCAGTAATCTATTAGTACCTTTTTATGGCTTAAACGTTATTTTAGTCTCTGTATGTACGCGAAATTTTGGTTTTAGTCATTTTACTCCAAAATAGTCCCTGTATCGACCAAATTTTTTGTTTCTGGTCTCTAAAGCAAAAATCTGCAGGAAAATTCGCAGGAAAATCTGCAGAAAACTTGAAAATTTTCCTGTAGATTTTTGCTTTAGGGACCAGAAGCAAAAAATTTGGTCGATACAGGAACTATTTTGGAGTAAAATCACATATAGGGACTAAAACCAAAATTTAATATACATACATGGACCAAAATGATGTTTAAACCCCTTTTTATTTATTCATTCATTAATTAAATAAGACAAAGTTTGTGGTTGAACCCTCATTTGAGCTTTTGACAGCTTTCTTCTTACCATTCAATTCAATACAACTATCTACAGCTTAGCTGTATATATACACAAAGAGACCTTCCTATCCTTTTCCTTTGCTACTTGATTCAAAAAATCACACATTGGTTATTTCCTACTATATATATATATATATACCTAGCTACTCTTCAATCTTCACAACACATCATCCAACATTACCACTTACTAAGTTATTTACTTACTTTTCTATATTGACAACATTCACCTCTTGACACTACTACTGCTACACTTTCATTAGTTTTCATACAATAGTAAATTGATGGCTTCTTCTACTACTACCACTTATAAAAATTTAATAGTGCTTCTTATTACTTTGCTTTGCATTAATGTAGCATGTGTTGCTGGTAACTTCAACCAAGATTTTCAGATTACATGGGGAGATGGTCGTGCCAAAATACTCAATAATGCCCAACTTCTTACTCTGTCACTTGACAAAGCCTCAGGCTCAGGCTTTCAATCCAAAAATGAATACCTTTTTGGTAAAATTGATATGCAACTTAAGCTTGTTCCTGGAAACTCTGCTGGCACTGTCACTGCCTATTATGTAAGCACATGACATCAAATATTCATACTTTACTTTATAACTATTTTCATATAAGGTCACATATATATTTTTACCAGCTTATAAATGCTTCTTTTACTGATGAGATTATTTTATGGTCAATTAATTAATTCAGCTATCATCAAAAGGAGGTGCATGGGATGAAATTGACTTTGAATTCTTGGGAAATTTGAGTGGTGACCCATACATTCTTCACACCAATGTGTTTAGCCAAGGAAAAGGCAACAGAGAGCAACAATTTCATCTATGGTTTGATCCAACTGCAAATTTCCACACATACTCAATTCTATGGAATCCACAACAAATTGTGTAAGCACTAAACACTAAATATCCATCCTATCCAATCATATATACTACTACCTCCGGTCATTTGACTTTTTAGATTCGTTGAATAATTAATGTATATGGTCTATAAAAGTGAATTGATATATGGATTACTAATTTATTTTTTGTTGAATTAATTTCAGATTTTCAGTGGATGGAACACCAATTAGGGAGTTTAAGAATTTGGAATCAATTGGAGTACCATTTCCTAAGAATCAAGCTATGAGAATATACTCAAGTCTATGGAATGCTGATGATTGGGCAACAAGGGGTGGACTCATAAAGACAGATTGGTCTAAAGCTCCATTCACTGCTTCTTACAGGAATTTCAATGCTAATAATGCTTGTATATGGAACAGTGGAAAATCATCATGCAAATCATCACCATCATCAAAATCCTCTGCATCATGGCTATCACAAGAGCTTGACTCTACTGGTCACCAGAGGCTAAGATGGGTGCAGAAGAATTATATGATTTATAATTACTGCTCAGATAAGAAGAGATTTCCACAAGGCCTTCCACTTGAATGCACTCACTCATAATTCTATATACTATACTATAGGACTCTCTTTATGCCTCATTTCATTTATCATTTTCCTAAGTAGTATATTATCTATCATTCTTTTATTTTATGCTTATATTCGTTCCTTCTTTATGTTGTATTTCTGTTTTTATATATTTACCATGTAAAATATCATATATAGTTGTAGCTAGATCACCTTTGTTGAGAAACTCAAGTATGAGTAGTGAAGTGTTTGTATAGATGTATGAATAATAGTATTAACTTATTCCGTTATTGTCTTGTCAAATTTTCACATCATTCTCCCTATTGATGTCTTACTACAGTATTATTTTCATCAACATAAACTTTTTAGTTTTTATGTATGTGTGTGTATAACTTACTAATTAATACTCAAATTTTTGTATAAACTAGGAAATAACTAGTGCCCTGAGGCATTAGTAAAAAAATATGATTTTCCTAAAAATAATGCTTAAAGAATATGTATAAATTAAAAAATGACATGGGATACAAAAGTCCTCACGTGAAACGAAGATGTCACCTGTCACTAAAATAAAATCATAATCCAACCTTTATGGAATCGAGTTTATCTATCTCCATGCAGAGTGACTGACTTTGCAGCAATCAACTTGAAATACAAATACAATACCCTTCTAAGGAACAACTGCAAGTTAACAAATCAAAGTATTTGATGAACACGTGTTGAAAAGGTTACGTTAAAGAGATACCAGAACACATAAATCATCAAAACTTCAACTTTAGTAAACGTATCACGGAATTTATGATGCTGAAAGTTCTTTATTCATAATCAACTCATCCTAAATATTGTAGGAGTTACATCACAGATGGATGGAGGGAGGGGGATATGTAAATGTGAAAGAAAGAAAGAAAATCAACATCTATTAATCTCATTTTCCTATCACTTTTTTATTTCATAATTTCTAGAACACTGCTGAGCAATGGCATGCATGGCACAAACCTCAAATGAGCTTATTTTCATACTACAATTTCAATAACTATTTGACACGGCCCGTATATTGAAATACGCAGTACCAAACCTATAGTTCTGAATAATTAGAGATAAGGTAAAAGAAAATGATAAACACTCTGATATATTTTGATAATATTTCACATTAGAGTCAACTATGCATTACCAGCACCATTGTTCAAATATATCGTTAACCGGAAACTGCTAAGGAGGCCGCCGGTGTACTGGTGCAATCCACAATGATAATGAGATAACAAACATAACTAGAAAATTAAGTAACTCACAATTAATATACATTTAATTAATTGAGATACAAACATGAGTTATAATCTCAAATCTGACAGGTGTTCAGCAAACATATGATCCCTAAACCCAGAACAAATGGA
The DNA here is from genome assembly GCA_951804385.1 of Trifolium dubium. Taxonomy (NCBI): domain Eukaryota; kingdom Viridiplantae; phylum Streptophyta; class Magnoliopsida; order Fabales; family Fabaceae; genus Trifolium; species Trifolium dubium. The sequence goes on from OX638073.1 coordinate 35,240,051, forward strand.
AAGGTGATAGATAAGTGTATCAAGAAAGTCAAAATCAAATGGCAATCATGGTTTTTCCTAAACTCGAACAAACTGTACAGGAAATTCAACAAATATGCTTTAAAATCAGATACACGGGCATGAATCAAGAATGTCGATACCGTGGACTGCACAATTTGGTTGGCACCGAAGAAGACAACTAAATTTGCAGAACATCAGAAAAATATTAAGGCTATCTATTAAGCCTACTATCATTTTTCCAAATAACCTATTCATCTAACTCCTCTATCTGAGCCCGCTTCTCAGCTGCTATCTTCCGGATAAAGAAGCCCCACCTCATTGCTGCCTTGATCTTCAACCATCCCACAACAGCTCTGCCAGGACGAGAGCGATCCTCATCAAAGTTCGGCATAGGAGATGGCATAAATGATGGAAATGAAAAACCTTCATCAGTATTCATGGAAGCATGACCTCCCATGCTGAAAAGGCGAAGCAAGTGCTGCATATCTTCATTCTCTAGTATTTCATTACTTCTAACGCGGATTTCATCCTCTGAAAAGAAGTCATCGACACCCTTGTCTCTGTTGTGTGACCAATCATCAAAAAGATTTGGCATAGATGGTTGAATAGAAGAGCTACCGGCATGGAAACCTGACGTTGATGATTGAGGAGGACCAAGAGCCAACCCGACTGTGCTATGATCATTTCTAGAGCTCTGGGATTGGTGATCATTGCTTATTAATTGGTCATTAGACAGATATAATGAGCCCTCGAACTGACTCCGAGAGCTGGAATTTCCGATCAATGCATGGCTTGGATACCTCACCATCATATTATTGTTATAACCTGCAAGGAGAATGTATTTGCACACATTTGTACAATAAGACCGTCATACACAATCAGCAAAGTTGCATGAAACTATGCAAATAAACAAGCATATTCATGTATATGCAAGAATATCTCTAGTGACTAGGAGGTGTATTTATTTTGATTTTTTTTTTTTTTCAAATTTTGTTCATCAACAGTAATAAAGAAAACATCTCAAATCATTTCATTATAATCAGAAAGCTGTATTGGGAAATCAAATTTGACACACAGGTAACTGAAATGTGACACATCTGCCCAATAGAAAAGGACAAGGGAAGGAACAAAAAAAAAAAGAGGACCCACCCATCAAATTGGGATTCAAGGAAACAGAAAGGCTTACCTCCAACTGGCATCCCTGAATTAATCTGCTGTTCAGAAGTAACAGACATGGGGAGGGAGGGCATTTGCAGTTGATGATCTAAACCACCAACATAATCAATTGACTCGACATGAAGTTCATTTTCAGATTCAACAGAGTTGTTATTTTGCTCAGCATCCACAAGTGATTTGCCATCGTACTCTATAACCTGCTCCCAATTGTCATACGCCTTCTTCACCAATGAATCCACGTAAACCTGGACTTGAAAAAAATTAATGTATCACGAGCTTACCCTGCTTCGAAGGAAACTGCAAACTTTAAGACTTGGTAAGCCTTAAATGTCACACTAACGATCACTATCTGGGAGTGGTCAGTATTGGTGCTCACGCAAGTGTGAGGAAAAAGAAAACATACAGTTAACATTTCCATACCAATTAATTCGAGCATGCCAGTAACATAAACTGATAAACACATGCTCGACTTTTACAGAAAGACAGTATCAAACAAAGTAACTGAAATGTGTACTCTTATCATTGGAAGAATGCAGGATGCGGACTAACCTTCTGATTATCGCTGAGAGAATCAGCGGAAAAGAATTGCTCTCCTGTTATAAGACCACGTAGCTCATAGACGTGATTAAAAATAACACCAACATTTCTTGTATCTTCTGGATAATAAACATACAGCTTCCCACTTAGAACGCATGTCTTTGCATGGTCTAAGAGAGCTTCCCACATCTTGTTTGACATACCACTTCCAAGGATCTACATTTAAATGATATAAGAAAATGGATGGAAATACCTAAATTCAAGATAAAGGTAAAAAACCTCAACTTACAGTCCGTAATTTCTGTTGATCCTTAACCACAAGTCGAAGAAAGTCTTCAACTGTGTATATTCCAGCGGTATTCAACTTTTTGTGAAATGACCCATCCTTGCCTATTTTCTCTAATCTCCATACTTCATCAGTCAATGCAGGAGGATAATGCTTCTTATATACTGTAAAAAGGACAAAATATACAATTTAAAAAAAACCGTGTTGCAGTTTACAGGCAGGGGGAGCATTAAAGCTTTTGAAAACTACAAATATAATCCTACATTCTCCTCTATGATCTTTAACAGTGAAAGCCACTGTCTTGGCTTCGCGGATGCGTATAGACTCGCCAAAACCTGATGCAACCTTCATGCCAAGCCTAAATTTACGGCTCCTTATCCAGCTTGAATTGTCTGTAAATGTCAGTTCCCCCAATGTTCCAACTCCTTCCTTGAGTGTCACTTGTAGGTCCCCAAACAACAAAGGTCTCTTTCCTTCGCGTTCTTTCACCACATGGCTTTCAAATTCTTCTTGGGTCCAATCTTCATCATCTTCGTTGTTAAAATCGCCTTCAAGGACAACAATATCAAGTTTTATACAGGATTCAGGTCCAGATGTTACAACATTTCCACTATTGGCATCAACCAGAACAACATGAATTGGAGCCCCCTGCTCGCCTTCCACTTTTCCCCCTGTGAATAGAGGAAGAGCCAGTTGGGACCTAAATTGAAGACGCAAGTTTCTGCCATCAGGACCTTCAATCATTTTAGGGGAAGACCTGGAATTTTAACCTGTTTGTTAGAAGAAAATACCAGACTCACCAATGTACTGAATTTAAATTAAATATGACCGATCAATTAGTGGCAATAACTAAAGCAGCGATAGTTTTATTTTGTACATGGGCATATTGACTTCACATCTTTAACCCTAGTTTTTTCTTAATCTAAATAGCAAAATAGCCAATGACTTACTGAACACTTTGAGCTAGACAGGTACCTCCAAATTGGAGAATGGATACTGTTCTCCTGATTTTATGGGTTTTGTTTTTTTATCATTTAGAAAGTTACATTCTAAATATTCCATTGACTTTTTTCTTCCAATATAATGTCAATCTTTCAAAATTATACACATAAACTGTTAGCAAGTTAATGCCTATATGCAAGAGGGCAGCAGTATTGGAGAAATGAATACAATTCATCTCCACTCAATATTATCTTCTCCTTTCCACTCAATCCTAACCACACACAAAATAAATTGCTTAGATCCTACATCTAATAGAGGGAGAAACAATTGCTTCAAAACTCAAAGATATAAGGTCAGTTCGTACTTCACATGGTTGCAATAAAAAAATCAAATTACAACCTGCTTGGTCTATGGAAAAATACAATAAAAATGCATCATGATAACACAATTATAATTTAAGGAAATCATGAAAACTACAAATATTTTGAAATTGGTTTCCAACTTGTAAGTAATAAATTTCTTAGACCTTCCAGCAACTCTTGCAGGACCTAACTTTGCCAAAGCACGCTCCACTTCTTCACTCACCTGTTTCAATCAGTATTATTAACTATTTGAGCATCAAATGCAGAAATTAACAGGTTTAACAAAACAAATCATGTTACAGAAACAGTCTTATTTCTTCTATGAATCATAAAAAATGCATGTTTCCAATTTCCACACAAATCATCTAACAAATGATGTCACACCAAGATTGAAAGAGGAAGAAAAAGAGAACTAAGCGGATCATTGTAGGTAAAATGTATATGCAACATATTGTCGTGTCTTGAAGAATAGGTTTAATTTGACAAGCAAGATTATTGTGATTTTAATTCGTTCATTAAACAATAGAACTTCACAAAAATAAGAAGCAGGTAAACACTCAAGTAAAAAGAAGTACATCACTATCAAATTGCACAGAAGACAACAAAACGACATGGCTTTTAGAATGAATATAATGTGGAAAAAATGGCTTTTAGTTGGACTAAAAAGACAAATAACATCATAGAATGTACATTTACAGTCCCCTGCCCCCAAACTAAAAAAATAACCGAGTCAAAATAGAAAATAAATAGCAGAGTTCATGGTAACAACAAGTGTCTTACAACTCTACGAAGAATAGGTTCTAAAGATGAGCAAAGCTTCTGCAAACTGTCCACCTTGAGAGCTTCAACAATGACACTGTAAAACACATGCATCAGTCACAGTAAACTAAGAAAATAAATAAGCTACAACAAAAATTCAACTAAAGGAGGAATAACATTAGTGAAGAAAAAGAGTGAGGTGCAGAGCCAAATATCAAGATTTTCTCATTAAGAAAAACAACTAGAGTAAAGAAGATAAAAAAAAAAAAAAAACTAAAGCTAGCCAGTTGCAGAATTCCTATGTCATTCAAATAGCTATTACAATCTTTAGATAAATTTGGAAATATCACAAAGAATCTATTTGAGTGCATTATACAACGGTAATCAACATGGAATCAGAGCCATTAAGAAAAAAAATTCACATGTGCTTCAACAGAAACAATAAAGCCAGGTTTCTTCAACACCGATAACAAGTATTATTAATATTAAGTATTAACAGTTACAATTGACAACAAAAGGTTCAACCATGAATCATCTCATCTACTTAGAAAATAACCACGGTAATCCAAATGATTAGTAGAAGAAGTTAGCATGCAAGATTACCAACGAAAATATAACCAACACGACAAAACATCTCCGAAAGTAAGCAGACTGATTAATTTCAATAACAATGACATTCAATTCACCTACTACCAACCGGGAATCAGTAGAAACAAAACTTTGCAGATTTAATTGAAAATAGCACCAGCATATTCTTAGAATCATAGAAATTGAACAAAGCAAATTCATAGAATCATAGAAATTGATTAAAAAACTGCAATCAATTACCTAGCAAGAGCAGGCCTTTTTCGTTCGGGCTGGTCATCTTCGCCGCCGTCGAGGGTCCTTTTCCCCATATTAACTCCGTCAGTTGGTGGTCTCTGCATATACACTCTCTAACAGTAAAACCCTAGAAAACAAAATTGCACAATTATATTACTTACAAAACAATTAAAAAAGTCATAATTATTATTATCACCTACTCTAAGCTTAAATTAATAAAAAAATTAGTGATATTAATAAACAATGAAAGAAACCCTAGCAGGTACAGTAATTAAGAAGAAAAAGTCACAACAGATCTAGAACAGCATGATGACAATAAAATTAAAGTCGAATTAGATAAAAACCTTGAATAATTAGAGTAACGAAAATTCGAAAAGAAAAGTGAATACTGAGAGAAACGAGTTGTGACTCAGAGAGATATTTTAGAGGTGGAAGTGAAAAATTGAAGAACAAAAAGAGTAAAGAAAGGTAGTAAAACAGAAAGCGGGAAAGCGATTGGGAAGTTAACTTAACGGTGTTAGTACTTAGTACTTACCTGGGAGAAAAAACTTAAGAAGTGTTTGTGTCTGTGTCTGTGTTTGGTGAGTGAGAGAGAGAGAGAGAGAAAGAAAGATAAGAAGAGCGAGAAAAGCGATTATTGTGTTTCAGTAATTGATGATTTGGTTGAGTTGGAAAGTCATTATTGTGTTTCAGTAGTACACTTCTTTGTGGTCTACTATGGCGACTTTAACATTAGTAAATGAAGGAATTTAATTTATCACCTGTGGCTGTGTTTAGGAACACTGTTTTTTGTTGCTGTCTTCGCCAATCAAATTAAAACAACTTATGATTAATATGCTCTCAAATCTCAATACTAGTAATAGTATGATTAAGGAACAAAGAAGAACCGTGTTTGGATTTGAGCGGATAATCTTGGCCGTACGTTTCTTTGACTATATTGATTGGATAAGTGTTTGACACTTGACACGTCACTATAGACACCTTGTACACTGATCACGTCATTTGGCGATCAAAACCTGACATCACCTCTTTCATGTTTGTCTTTACTACTACTAGTAAGAAGAAGTGAGTGATGGATTACTCAATTAGGTTTTTAGTATTTTTACTAATTTAGGTTGTACTTGTTTGTAATACTAGTAATAGTAATGAGAGAAAATTTTGTTTATAATCTTATAAATATATTAAATTTTATTTTTTATTTCTATAAAAAATTTCAATAGTTTTTGATCCATTAAATATTTTCTATCATTATTTTTTGTCTCTGTAATATATACTAAATAGAGACCAAAAAATATTATAGAAAATATTTTTATTTTTTTTGACGTAATATTATAGAAAATATTTGAATGACTAAAAATTGATGAAATTTTTTATATGAACTAAAAATAAAATTCGAAATATTTATAAGAATCAAAAACATATTTAACCATAGTAATAAACACCAAGAATTAAATCCAAAAATAAAATGTAGAAATTGTTTACCAAAAAATATATTCTTTTTGATCTTTATTATAAGAAAAAATTTACGTTTTAGATTCATAGAATGTTTAATGTATGAACTAGATACATCAAATATTATATAAATTAAAAAACAATTTTTTTCTTATAATAAAGATCAGAGAGAGTAACGACGAAGAAATTATTTCAACACAAATTAAGAAATGATTAATTTAAAAAACAAGGTTAATGCTAAATAGTGCATTCAATGCTAAACAAATTAAGAAATGATTAATTTAAACAAGAAAAATGACTAATGACTAATAATATAAAATTTATCTCAAAATGCGTGCATTTAATATTTTGAAAATATAAAACGTTTCTCTTTATTTTCTTTAGTGGTATGCTTAACTTGTATCCGGAAACACTATTTAGCATGATCCAAAAAAAAATTAAAGTTTAAAATTAAATTAAAGTTTTTGTTATGGGTATTCATTATTGAACAATATAAGGTCACATCTAATACAGGTGAGACTGAGAGCATAAAATAGTTAATAAATGTTCACTCATAAATATTTCAAATTTTTAATTGCATGTTGGCATTTGTGAGTTGTCACCCATGGATTATGTGCAGTTGCAAGAATACATATAGAATAGGTTGGATCTAGAATGAATAAAATTAATCATTATCAAAGTATTAATTAATCCTAATATGCCTGGGATGAATATTAATTAGTTGAGAGGTTGAAGAAAATAGTAATTATTTTAGATGCAATTGCCCGTTGATGCAGTTTGAAAGCTATGGACGATGCAACTGACAAAATGTGAGTAATGTCCACTTGAACAAGATTGTGAAACATAAGAAGACACAAATTTATAACAACATTTCAATCAACAACTTGCAAGTTGCAACAACAAAAGAAGAATAAAGAAAAACAAAACATTGGTGATTTAGTAGTACCATTGGAATCACAATCGCCACTGACCCCAATGCAACCTCCTCCACTAGTACCATAGAGGGGTAAGACTAAGCAGCAGCTGTTCTCAAGTTGTATTTTGTTTTTATTGGATGCATCTCCAAGTTACATTGTCATGTGTTGCCATCAGATAGTGTCAAGAAACAACAAAAATAACAATGAGATGATGAGAGAAAAAGAAGGGTTCCCTTGCAATTTGCAAGCATTCAACTTCAACATTAGGTAAAAACTTGTGATTATGCATAAAAACAGATGTAACTACTCTTGATAGACATCACTAAAAATTAGTTTTGAATTTTTTCACTGGGTCCTCAGTTTAAAAAAAATATAATTAAATCCTTAAATTTATCACTGATTTGTAATTAGATCTATTGACTAAATTTTTGTTAATCATGACTAAATTTTTTAAATATAAATTATTCAAAAGTTTAGGAACCTAATTATAAATTGTTTAAAAGTAATATAGTTATAAATTATTTTTTAAGACTTAGAAGCTCTATTAAAACTATTTTAGTTCAAAAATCTATACAAATTATTACTAATAAGTTTAAGGGTTAAAAATCATAAGTAAAAAATATATAACTTAGTAAGTACATCCTCTACCTAACAATATGAAAAACCTAAGCTACAACCACCAGTAAACATGTTACACTATTTCATTAGGTAACCCACAAAATTCTTAATTATTGCATCCATCAAATTCTTCAAGCCTCTCATAAAGTTTGACGAGTAATTGATTGCAAATTTCTGGAGATGTGCAAGGTCCACACAAGAGATAAATAACATTACCAAGAGGCCTCATATACACGCCATCTTCCCGGAGTTTCTGAAGAAGAGGCCTTGCATACAATGATCCGTACCTGTACAAAACAAGTCATAATTCAAACGTCAAAAGAAGTCATAATTCAAACGTCAAAATGAAAACCTCTTCAAGAGTGAAATGCACTGCACTACTTTTGTAATGTTGGCATTGACAACCCTTTTTCCCCAGCCCAGCAAACCAAAGAACGATTGAAATCAAAGGTGTAATTGTACATTTTCAATAATGTTAGTATAATGTTATAGGGAAACTCAACATCACAATAAACAAAACTACATTTTTCCACTACAAATATGAAAGCTACAGTTCAACCGGTTCCCACAAATAAAGCAGCATGTCCACTTAAAGCATCAAATATTTAAATAAAAATATCACTTGCAAGTTGAAACCACCCTTTAATGTAAAAGTTTTCAAAGTTAGTTTATAAGTTTCAACTAAACTCAGCATGACAGTTATATATAGAATGCTGACAATGGAACTTCATAATATTAGTGCCGAACAATAACAAAAAGAAGGAGAAAAGGAGAACGGTGATGAAAGAATCATACCCAGCATTATCGCCTTCTGCTTTCAATTCCAAGGCAAACAACGTTCCTAACACAACTACTCTTTGAACTGCAGAGTGTGACAAAATCTTGAGAACCATTTTATCATCCCATAACTGAAATTTACAACAAAAATCATATCAAATGAATATTGTTGTATATTGTAAAATGACAGACTCTTCTACTGAGGTAATAGCACGGAATTGAGTATGAAAATTCCCAACGATAATTATGTTAGCTCCCTTAATTGTATATAAAATAATGATTGAATCTAGAACACATTATCTAAGCATAAATAGTTTCATAGAAGATAACTTGGTAGCATTTTTTTTTTATCAAAATCATCTGAACATGTATTATTATTTTTTTTTATGAGAAGTGTATTTCTTATGTTTGATTCAATGATTCAACAATCAACGTGAAAATGTATTTAAAAAAAATTCCAAAATATACTTCCATTATGTAAGATTTTAATTTTATTAATTCTTTGAACCGTATTTTTGTTGAATCCAAAACATCTATATTGATCTTACATGAGAATGCAAAAGTTAAGAGAAGAACCGAGATGGAAAGCACTACATATTTCATATTTGTTCAACTTATAAGAACAAAATGATGCACTTATAAATTAAGCAGATGATATTTGGTAAGATCAAATAAAGAACAAGATTTTTAATACATAAAAGACAAACTGAAAAAATGGCTGGTATAATCGATCGTTATTCCATATAAAGCTAAGAAGGACATTCCTCAAACCCTAGAATACTACTGCAAAAAATAGATTAAATGTATATATGTTCTTATGGATTTGGATATATTACGAATTCAGAAACTAACAAGTTAAGAGAAAACAAAAACAAAAAATACAGCAATCATATTCATACCTCCCTAAGTAATCTTCCTTCTGAAGTGATGTTAGGGTTGGAAAACGGGTCTTTAAACCATTGGATTGATTTTACAGCAGCCATGCAGCCCATAGCATGTGCAGAATACGAATGTCCATGCAAAAGGGCCTTGAGCTAAACAGGACAAGAGGATAATAATCACTTTATTATGCCATCAAAGCACTGTCTAAGAATTTTGCTTAGCGTAAACACAAAATACAAGTAGAACCAAAATGGTAAATCAAATATCCAAATACAGTTGAAACTAAAAAGAGTAGAAAAATCACAATTGGCTTCATCTTCTTTCTACTACAAGTCAAACAAAGATTATGCAAAAATATTAGTGGTAAAAGAAAATCTCATTCTGCGTCATAAGAAATAGTGCAGCATATATATTCTTAGGCATTACTTTTAACACCTGTTGTATAACAACGATCAGAAAATCCACAACAAAGAATATGTAATCCAATCATTTTCGATGCTGAATAGCCTATATGGGTTGACAAACAAGTAAAGAAGTTGGAGATTAACAAAATAATTTCATCAAAGCAACCGGCAGATGCAGATGACACCAACAGCAGTGTCTGTGTCTAGTCAACGCAAAGAAAGAAAATCATACAAAAATTATTTAATGTACCTTTGAGTTTCCAATAAATGAATCAAATACAGCATCTGTTGCTATGGTGGCAGCCAAAGGAATTATCCCACCAGTCATCAGCTTCCCATAGCAGGCTATGTCAGGTTCACAATGGATTAGATCCACCGCAGTCTGTGAGAAGAAATATACAATCCTAATCAAATAAATCAAGAAAATAAAATACAGTTTTTATGTAAATTAGAAAAGAAAGAATTCAATAAGGGAAATTACCTCTACTCCCAAACGCCAAAAACCAGTAAAAACCTCGTCAAAAATAACCGGAATTTTTCTATTTCGGCACTCATTAACAAGTACGCGCTGAAAAAGTGGATCCACCATATGCATTCCACCAGAACCTTGTATAACTACAAAACAGCTCAGGCCCCAGACAAGATGATCAATCTCGGGAAAAGATGCAGTTAAACTAAATTAGAAGATAAGGTTGCTGAAACAACTTCAGACAGAAGACATCTTATAAAAACCAAGAAAAAAGAAAACAAGACAAATTTCCTGCATGGAAGACCTAGATAGAACCACCCAAATGCAGTATTTCATTCACATTCACATTCACAAAGGAAATGGTGGAAATATGGGCATAGTTTACAAAAGAAATCTTCGCAATGAAGTGAGTTTAAGTACGCAATTTTTTCTTCAGCTTCAAGCACTGGACTAATAACATACAGGATTGTAATATTAGGTACAGGAGGAGATAGATAGTAAAGGCAAAATGACACGGTCTAATCTGCAAAAAAGGAGTAAGCTAAAGTATCTTGCCTGGTTCCATAATCAACGCTGCAATCTTGCTCGACCCTCTAAATCCAGATAGTACTTTTGATATGTAAGATGAATAAACTGGAGCAAGCTCAGAATCATCTCTGCACCTGTTAAATATTTCGGCACGTGAAGCAAAGGCTGTGAAAGTGTCAGCAAATAAAATTGATATTCTGAACAGTAACCAGCCAAAGAATTAAAGTTGAACGATTTGAACTTACTGATATTTTCAAGTTTCTTATTTTCCCACTGAAACTCTTCAGGAATTGAAATGCTCCATTTATTATTGTACATAGAGACAGAAGGAGGGTTCAGGAAGAGACCTCTTCCGGTGTACCTGTGATATTGAAGCTTAGAAAGGTTATAGGAATAGTAACTAGGTTTAGAAAACTAGAGTCCATTCCCGAACAGTAATCTGGAAATATAAGGCAAATTTGCTTCAAGAAATGATAATTTATAACATCAATATAAAGAATCACAAACAAAATATGATATAGAACAAGATTTTTAAATACATAGACGTGAAGCATGAAAAAATTACTGTATATTTCAAAATATAATATATATATATATATATATATATATATATAAACTATCAATCTGACTTAAGCTAAACAGAAACCAAAACTGCTTATGTCTATTTTTGTCCATTTCCAACATCTTTTATGTTGTTTCACAAGTATACAGTATATGAATATGATGCACATACCATGGTTGCTGCAGGAAGCCTGTATAGGACGACGGTGCCTGTGCTTCCATAGCACCCAAGGTGTCACCATGATAAGATCTTTGAAGTGCAAGAACCTGGAATAATTTAATCAACGCATCACAAGCAGAAACAAATGTGTGTGTTTTAAAGATGAAAAAATTGTTTACAGTGTTATATGGCTTTGTATCTCATGTATACTAGATGTTTGAAGAATTATAGTTAAAAATACACAAATAACTACTTGGAAAGTGAATGACATGATAATGTTACAGTATGCCATCAATTGAAAAGAATAAAGTCAACTCAGAAAAATACACTGCGTTAAAGGTAGAGCCTGCACAGAAATTTAATAATAAAAAAATGAAAACTTTCAAAGTCCAGACAAACAATTTAGTAGTAACTTTTATTTTCCAACTGTTACTTTGATCTCCGAAGTCATAAGGGCTTGACTATTAATATGAACCACCAAATGCCAATTTCCCTCTTCTTTTTTACTTTTAAAGCAAACTACAGCATTGCTTATAGAACAACAGTCTCAATGAGAATTGAACTCTATACAATGAGGTCGAAAAGATTAAATAAAGGACAATAGGTGCCAACCATAAGCTCAGTCGATCTTTCACTAGTAGCATCCTCGTGATAGTCAGGAATAAGTCCATGGTCAAGCGAAAATTTACGAAATGCCATCTTTAGAGCAATTTCAATTGCTGTAGATCCATTGTCTGAAAAATATACTCGGGAACCCCAACCTACACAAATTTTAGCATGGTAAAACATCAAACTGAAATTAAAATTACATATACTGAGCAATTATACACTGAGCAAATGATACAAAGAACCAGGAATAGAGGCACTCGTAAGGTGCCAAGGGCCTCTGCCAGTTATTTAACCACAACGGTAAAATTAGAATACCATGCCAATCACCAATTTTTAGCACTAAGCCTTTTTGACAAAAGAGACTGTTGTTATTCAGTTTATATAAACATTCATCTCATCAATTACAATTTGCATGGCCATAACTTGACCAATGTATAAAAATGGAACAATTATTTAGACGACATTATGTTCCCTTTTCTAATTTGGAATGAATCATTAATTATATTTATTTTTCCCTCTAGTACTATACTATTTATGAAAAAACAAAAGACTCTAAATCACAAAAAAGCATCGAAGCACATTCGAAGGACTTACTGCTAACTTTGTTTTCTAAAAATATTTTTCACTCTCATTAAATGAAATTCACTTGATAGACAGACAGTTTTTAGGTAAACAAAATTCACAATAAAATAGGTGCATAAAGAGAATTTCAATAATTAACAATTACTACTATAGTTAAAAAGTGTACTATATTTCGTCTACTTAATTTTCTGTTATGAATAGGACTGGAGGCAGTAAATAATATTAACTTCATCCCTAAATACAGAATCTTTATAGTATTTCTTGCTTACTTATGGTTAAAAATATATGTAAAGTAATTAGTGGTAATGTGGTGCAAAACATTTAATGGAGTCGAAAATTTGAAAGAAGTTAGTATAAGTGATAAAGGGTTAAAAAATGGAGAAAGGTTGACCCGGCAGAGTATGTAGTCTACAACCCCTGCAAAGAACTGCAAACTGATCACATATCAATAACACATCGTGTAGAATTAGGAATTAGGAATGAACTGAGACAAATTTGTAACTAAAGCATTCAAAGATCAAATAACCAGCCCTAAGATCAGAATTTAGATCAAACAACAAAACTACTAAGAATGGCTGAATGGGAAACTTAATGATTCAAATATGAAAGTAATAAAATAGAAAACTAACCTTTCCCAACACCTTGAAGCAAAAGCTCAGCGCAATCCAAGGCCGGCTCGTGAACATTTTCAGGGAACATAACATGCCCAAATCTTGCAGCAGTGTATCCCATCTCCCTAGCAAGCTCAGCCTGAAATCACCTAAATGGAAAGATTGCATTAAAGGAAAACTTCAGAGATGCTGTCATAAAGGGGCATCCACAACTAAATATGCAATCTATAATGTTTGATACAAAATAAAGTTATATTAAAATGTATTGTAGACACGTGCCGTAGAGATCCGTTAAATGTTTGTTGCATTGGCTACTAATTTCGGTTTGGAACCAGCTACGTAAGTTGAGGGTAAAAAGGCAGTATATATGTTTAATAGGGTTGTCAATAAACCGGGCGAACTCAAAAACAGTTTAAAACTCAACTTGACAACTTAATTTGTAAAACTTTGGCTCATGAATCAAATGAGTTGAGTTTGAGCTATAAATTGCATTCGTTAAATAAATGAGCTAAATTTGAGCTACATATAGTTTGACTTTTTTGGTTCGTGAACCAGCTCGTTAAATAATTTATTTTATAGTTTTTAATTATACTGTCAATTTATCTAAAAACTAAAAGTAAATTGCTAATGAGCTGAATCAATATAGAGGGGAAAACTACGTTTATTTTGAATTTTGATTTATATGATTTAAGGTAACAAGCTTAACAAAGTTATTTGTGAGTTTGAGTTGAGTTCGATTTAATAAAATAATGTTCATGTCAAGTTTCAAACTGAACCGATTCTTACCGAGTCGAGCTTAACGAAGTACGTCTCGACTCATTTTCAGCCCTACTTTTGAGTTAAATAAAATTATTAAGCATTTAAAGCTAAAAAAATAGAGAATATTTTTTTAACCATATCCAACAGATAAAGAATAGCATATTTTAGTATATGGCCCTCAATCAAACAGTTAATATGATTATTAATATTTAGAATATCAGAATTAAATACTCAAAAACAATAATGAAGATGACCTGCATTGTAGCATCAGGTCCTTGAGTCCACCAACTAGCACATGCATCAAACAGTGGTGTTATGACTTCTGTCTTCTGATCCTTTAAAAAAAATCATGTGACGTTGCATCTAAGTATCAGTATACAAGAAAAAACATGAATAAAGTAATCTGAAAAATCCTGAATATAATTCCATAGTTAACACTAATGCAGTAGCTCAACATAGTGCAGTTCCCTGAGATTCGTATTGCTACACATTATGAAATTTTTGAAAAGAGAAAAATTAAAATATATAAATAGATAACGGCTTCACTCAAAACAAACCTTGAAAACTGCAAAATTTTCACCGCAGCGTGAATCAATCACCATGACTCCGTTATCTGGTACTAATTTGTGTTGAGTGAAAGGCCACCAGATGATATCCCTTGCTTTACTTGGCATTTCATGCAACTTTTTAATTCTCTCAGAATAAGCACCTAGCATTATTTCCTTTAGATTACTAAATACATAATGAGAACCTTCAAACCATTCCATTAGGTCATCTGATGGATCTTTGGGAACGGGCGGAAGCACTAAAACAGGAACCCTAGATGAAGGCAACGGTAATATATAAGCATGAAGAGCAAACATATCACAAAACAGTAGAAAAAACCAAAACTGAAAACATGACCGACTGAATGGTAAATGCAGTTACGAAGGAACTTTGGATGTATCTATGCGTGTAAACATGGGATGAATGGCGATTCTTTGTTCTATACTATCATGCAATTACGGTAATTAGGGTAATTGTGAAGTCTTGTATTTAATATATATGACATAATAATATTCTCTGATATCACTATGCCATTGACACACATGGATTTATCACATGCCTTTTGTTTCTTATTTTTCAACATGGTATCTACATCCTAACGAAAGGATGCTTACCCACATGATTCATGGTATGTTCTATCACCATTCTGTTGCAGGGTTCATTTACCCGACAAGATCACCATTACAGGTAGTTATGCAGACTGCCAACCAAGACTTTAGTGGAACTTGTTCAATGCCTATGAAAAATGAATTTAACTAAAAACAAAGACTGCTGAAACCATTCAGCATGCTTGAGGTGACTAAACATCCGGCATAAACCTTCAAACCCTTTTCTTATTTAATGAAGTAAATTACAATGTTTCCTTTGTTGTATATTATATTAATTAATTTAATTTCAATCCTTTGCTTAGTAGAAAACTTCTCTTTACTTACTACAAACAAATATCATTACAAATCCTTCAAATTTACGAAGTAATCTTTTGAGTAAGCAGAATTCTTATCCCATGTCACAAGCATAATTATGTATCCCACGTTACAAGCAGAAATGGAAAGTACTAACAAATAATCAAGCTTACTTGTTTCGCACATAAGAAAATAGTGGACCCTCATTTAAAAGGCCGTGATCTTCAAAAATAATAGCAACAACATCATAACCACGAAGAGTTAAGCTCTCATAAGCCGATATTGTTCCAGAAATACCTCCTAGCCGGCCATCTCCAACAAGAATTGCAGGAATGCGGAATGGCCTGATAGAAATGGCAGAATGAAGATATTAAACAGAAGGAAAAAGAAGAAAAAAAAAACATATCGTAAAATAAAAACATAATTTTATATTATCTTTTGATATAGAAATAGCTTAAACATAACTCCATAAGCACTTATATAATAAATTTGTAAGCTTTTACACTATAAGTGCTTCAATAAGTTGTTTACACACCTATACAAGTCACATTGAAGTGAACCAGAAGAACCTGGACTAGCAACTCCACCGGCAGTCTCCACAACGCACATAACTTCCGACCTCTTCTTATCAACACCACTCTCAGACACCTCACCAAAACACCGCTGCAACGTTTCAAGCACAACCGAGTCCTTCACAACGAAACCTTCCCTCTCGGCAGCCAAATGCGGCGAAACGGCCTCTTCCCAGGCGTACAACGTCTTGCAGACTAACTCCGAGGAGCTATCACAATCTTCACCCTCGGAACGATCGATCTCTTTTGCGCAGTCAATTAACGGAGGAGAGACATTGAGGATTCGGTTTGATGCGGAAAGAGAGATGCGAGAGGTTTTATGACGGTTGTGGAGCTGACGGAGTTTGTTGAAGACGAAACGGGAATCGGAGTCGGTAGGGAAGCCGGTTTGAAGAGGCTTGAGGTAGTGGAATTTGACGGGGGAAGGAGAAGAAAGGAGGTAGGAGGCGGCGATACCGGCGGAGACTAGGGTTTTACCGACACCGGTGTTGGAGCCCCAAATGGTGTAGATAGGGTGGGACAAGGGTAATTCAAGTGGTTGGGAGGTAGTGGAGGATAATTTACGGCGGTGGAAATGGCGAGCGAGAAGGACGGTGGGGAAGCGATACATGACGGTGTTGTGTTTACTGTCACGGACGGTGCACGTGCATTAAAACAAAGAGTTTGAGTTATTATAGATAGATAGCGGAAGAGGGAATGGAAATGGAGGTTGAGGAGGGAAAACAGTAAGAAAGAGTTTAAATACACGAGGACCGATATTTAGTACGACTAAACTGCATGCGAAAACTCACGAACGGAACGATTAGGTGTTGTACTTTTATTCAACCAAATGTTTAATTAGTTCGTTATTAAGCGAATAATACGGAATGGTCAAATTGCAAGTTCACCAAAAATACAGCTCAGTCTTTCTTCATGAACTTCTTGAACTCATACCATCATTTCCCTGCATAAATTTGATTTAAGAAAAAACTATTTATTTATGGGGAAATTTAATTTTATCATCTTTAATAAAGACGTCTCAAAAATAACAAACTTTAATTAGTTTAATAATGATTAACGTTAAATTTAGTCGATAGACCACAGTTGATTATGTGCAAGTATAATTGTGAGGGGTTGTTGAAATCAATTAATGTTATAACTGATATCTGAACCAAGTTAAATTGGTGGAAAGAATATTATGGGATGACGGTGATGACCAACGATGAAGAAAGAGGTGTACATCTAAAAAAACACTATAGCGTCCGATCAAAGTCATTATAAGTTAAATTACTATGTTTTTTAGAGAGAGAAACTATGACTTTTCTCTAACCTTCTCCCAACCTTTGGTGTGGCTAGGGTTAGATGGAGATCTTATCTGAGGTTCTCTTGATTTTCTCTAGGTTCATCCTGACTTTCTCTTAAAGTTCTCTTGGTCACTCACCCCAAATAAGGTTCCACCTATGTGTCCTTCCTCTCGCCGGTTCGTTTTCTTCACCATCGTCTTGCGCCTCCGCCTCCGTGTTTTCCTTTTACCCTTACCTCCAACAGGTTTTTGTCTAAATCTTTTCTTAACTGATGAACTGTTATCTATTGCTCATGTTTCTGTTCGTCCTCCACCAAAACCACCATGGCAGTATTGGGTTTGGTTCAAACTTGCTCGGATGGAGTTTGTTGATATACCTCAGCAAAGATTTGTGTTCTTGGATAAGAAAGGCATTACTAGTCCACTTGGTGTTGTTGATACCAATAGTTGCAACCACTTCTTGTTTCAATTTCCTACCAACGACGTGTTCAATATCGAAATCATTGAGACCACTTATAGTCGAAATGAGCTTGCAGCAGTAGTCAATTTAATCTGTAACTAGATAGAGACAAAGATTGTGGATTTTTTCATTTTCGTTGTCATTGACTGTGGGAAAAGCACTTTGCAGCCTTGGAAGATTGTTTGCGGATGTTGGCTGAACATTGCTCATTTGGCTTCTAATCACTCTTTTGCTATTGATGCTTATGTTTTGTTAGGCTTTAATTAATGTTTCAAAGACTTTAGTCTTTATCAGTTTGCAATGGCGTTTGCTTTCAATTAATGAATATGTTTTCACCGTCAAAAAAAGAAGTCATTATACATTTAAAATAGAGGTAGATGATGTTAGAGTGAAATATACCTTATGAAATTGTGAATAGTTGTATACTTAGACCAATAATCATTGCATTAGGCTAAGGAACGTGTCATTGAATTTAGATAACCCAAAAAAATTACTCCAAAAAAGTGTTGTCTACAGTGACTTTAATAGATTTAATTTCTCTAAATGAACAATTTAGTTTATAATTATTTATTTATTCATTTAATTTTCACCACTAGTATTTGAGATTGATTAATTCAGTTTTGGGCAAATTTGATATCAACTAGTTTTAATTTCGGATTGAAATGTGACCGCCAAATATCTAGTAATATTCACCATTAAAACAACTAATGTTGAGTAATTTGTTTTTAGCTAAATTTACTTAGTTTATAATGTAAAAAACAACATTGATTAATAACATTAATGAACTTGATGTCATAATTTGCCCGAATTTTTGGACTACTTAAGTTATTTCTCCTATAAACGTGAAAAAAAATGTTAATTTAGTAATAAAAAATAAAATTATTTTTTTATTTTAAGCAAAAAAAATAAAATTATGTTAATTTTTAGAAAAATGTGCCTTGATAATTTGGGATAAGTTCATTAATCATTTTCATTTGTATATAACGCTTCTCAGTTCTCTCACTCCCACCCGCTTCTGAATGATGACAATTAAAATCGGAAAATAAAATATCCGATAAGGAAAGAGGAAAGATAGACCGAGACAAAGGAAGAGTTTGATCCAATACACACACTGATAATCGATGTCCTCTCCCGCCGAGCCTTATAGTTCCCGCTCCATCTTCCTCGGCGTCGACGTCGGCACCGGCAGCGCTCGCGCTGGTCCATTTCTACCATTCATTCATCTTTTCTTTTCCATTTTCAATTTTTTCATTTCTTTACTTGGTTAAATTGTATTATAAATTATATTCTATTTGATTGAATGCTTGTTATTTTCATTTCACATGTATTTGAATTTCAAAATTTCATCCAAGTTGCTATGGTAGATTGTTTTGATTTTAGGTTCTATGCTTCTTCTTTTGTTTATTGGATTATTTGCAATGCTAAATTTGAATAGATGCATGTGATATCTTTTATTGTTTTCTACTTGTTTAGTCTCCATGTATATTTTGTTGCTGTAAGCAAGATATAGTAATAACTAATAAACTTTTTAGTCACTGTTGGATGTTACAAACTACAGTGTGGTGTAAATGATCCAGTATTCCAACTTCAATACTAATGCAGGCTTGTTTGACGAGGAAGGAAAGCTTCTCGGTTCGTCTAGCAGCCCGATACAAATATGGAAAGATGATGCCTTTGTTGAGGTGCCTTGATTGGATTGATTTCTACTTGAGTAACTGCTTACATATATTATGTTGATTTTCTGGATGGTGGTTATAAATTTCTAGTTAATTCATGCGCAGTTGGATATGTGTTGGTGCTTTCGACTTTCAGTGCTATTATAATTTAGATTCATCTTTTGTTCTGAACAGCAATCCTCTACAGATATATGGCTTGCAGTTTGTGTTGCTGTAAAAGCTGCTTGCTCCAAAGCAAAAGTTGCACCTACAGAAGTAAAGAGTTTGGGATTTGCAGCTACTTGTTCACTTGGTATGCAGTTTTGTTTTTAAACTGAATGTACTTATTTATGGAAGATTTAATTTTGTATGAAGTAACCGTTACTCATTTTTTATGGATTAGTTGCGGTGGATTCTGACAACTCACCTGTTTTGGTTTCTCGGAGTGGTGATTCAAGAAGAAATGTGATAGTATGGATGGATCATAGAGCTGTAGACCAAGCCGAAAGGATCAATACAAGTAAATCACCTGTATTGGAATACTGTGGTGGAGCTGTTTCACCTGAAATGCAACCACCAAAGGTACCATCTCATAACTAGTTCCGTTACTTAATCTCTGGTCACCAATGTAGCGTAGTATCCGTATTTGTGCAAGGCAATTTTTTACTTTTATGGTAATGGATGTGCAACGGTTAATAGAATAGTGAAACATAATCTGTATTGGATAAAGTTAAGGACAACATAATTTATTTGAGTTTGTGACCAGTCACACACAGTTGTTAGGATTTGAAGGATAACCTATTGACCAATTATTCTTTCACAAAAAAGAGTTTGTGCTCTTTATGATTTTTTTTTCTTTTCTTGATATGTACTGTTATATTCTTATTTTAACCTTTGGAGTATTGTTCTTCATAATCCTGACTAATAGAAAATTACTTGAAGTTACTATTGGTTAAAAAAATTAACTTCAATATAATGTATTGTACTTTTATTTTTAATTTTATGATGCTATTTTTTTCACTTCAATTGTGGCTTTAGCAAATCTTTACCAATGCAATCTAACTCTCCAGCTTCTATGGGTTAAAGAAAATTTGCAAGAATCTTGGTCAATGGTTTTCAGGTGGATGGACTTGAGTGACTGGTTGTCATACAGGTACTCTATGTTGCTCAAGTATTCTTGATGTTCAGGATCAGTTTGGTTTTTGAATCTTGTTGTATTTGGATAATTCGTGGCTTTTTTTTAGGGCTACTGGAGATGATACTCGCAGTCTTTGCACCACGGTCTGTAAATGGACATATCTTGGTCATGCTCACATGCAGCACATCAATGATGATACCCGAGATATGGAAGCTTGTGGGTGGGATGATGAGTTTTGGGAGGAAATTGGTTTGGGTGATCTTGTTGAAGGACATCATGCTAAGATAGGTATTCATTTTATTAGAATTGGCCTTGTCAAGAACCAACTATATCAAAGCTTAATTGTTAGGTTATGGTTGAATGGTTTATATTACTTCTCAACACACTGCCTGTGCCTGATGTAAGTGTCATTTGGACTTGAAACGTAGGTAGAAATTCAATTTTTTTAGTCCATAGAGATTTTGATACAAACCATCTCAAAAGGTTCAGATATTAGGTGATAATGGGAATGATTTTATATTTCATATCTAACGACCTACTTACTTTTATTATTAATGACAGACTTTGGATCACCTATGTGAGCGTGCACATGCAGGCTGCTAAATTTATAATTTGAGTCATGACTGTTCTTGTAATAAAATGCAAATTCCTGTTTTAGTAGATGACTTGTACTGAGACTGAATTGGAAAATGTGCAAATGCTATATATTATATATACTTTTGCAATCCCTAACTGCATGTGTTTTTTTTTTAACTTGCAAATTTTGATTTGGAATAGAAAGTATGCAAAAACAACCTTGTTGACCTGATTATATCAAATTGTTGTTCATTGTCTAGCAATATTCTTTTCTCCCCGTGGAAATTCAATGTCTTAAAACAAATGTCACAGAGCATGCAAGATGATTAGTTATGATTATGTCTGAACTTTGGCAATTGCTTGTTTCTTGAATATTTTTTCTTTTTTTTTTCATGCTTGACCAGTGAAAACTTGGGGCAAGCTTATATATCTGTTTTGTCTGCCATTCTTTGCTATTTCTGTCTTCCCACTGCTTATCTTAATACTCAATCAATAACAGGACGAAGTGTTGCTTTCCCTGGCCATCCTTTGGGTTCTGGCCTTACCCCCACCGCAGCCCAGGCAAGAATTTTGTAATGAAGATTGTGCAATATTTTGAAGTTTGAACTGGTGCTTTCTTGAGGTTTATTAGAAAATGGAACATGCATTGATTGGTTGGATAAATGACACAATTTTTCCCCATCTATAAGATTTTTTCCCCGCATTGATGGGATAGGCTCTTGTGACGCGGGTTTTAATACTATTAATGGGTTGAAATTTTCAGGAACTGGGTCTTATGCCAGGAATTCCTGTTGGGACATCACTGATTGATGCACATGCTGGTGGTGTGGGGGTAATTGAAAGTGTGCCCCCATCAGAAGCTGAAGGTTGTTATGACTTACCTTATACTTGTGATTATAAGTCAATCAGATAAAGCAATTTATTCTTAACTTTAAGAACTTATGTATCCGCAGAGCATGAAAAGGAAGCAATTTGCAACCGTGTGGTGTTAGTTTGCGGTACTTCTACTTGCCATATGGTTGTATCTCGAAGTAAATTGTTCATTCCTGGGATTTGGGGTCCGTTTTGGTCAGGTAGACTATTATTTTCTTCAATTTATCAATTAAATCTAAGTTCTGGACGTCATTGTACTCCTTTTTTTGCGAGATTTGAAGTTATTGTGGCCGTGTACTATTTATTGTGGGTAGTTACCGTGGAAAATTATGCAGTTTAGATGTTAATACCGCGTGTGTTGAAAATTGTAATTTCAACTTTCAATTGATAGTGTAATTTTCCTTTTTGATAATAACTGTAAGTTACTTGGTTGTGGTTGGAAACTCATTAATAGATCTTGCTACGGTTGGAACTTGTGTCTCAAAGGTATTCATTTGGGGGCTGAAAATGTCTCATTTTGCATTGATTCTTTTGTACTTTTTTTGAATTTATTATCATAAATGTCATTCATATAGGTGTCTCTGAAAACATATTTTGCATGGTTACTTATTGTTTACTAATGGCACATTGACATTGGCTTAAAAAGTAGGAGGTATCTGATGCTGGGGTTTACACTTGACCCGACAATCTGTTCAGTGTCCATCATCACTTTTATTGAATATTAATTAGATTATTCATCATTGTTTATGTTGCATCTGCAATGTTGTGATTCATTTTTCTTTATCTAATTTTTCAGCAATGGTACCAGAATATTGGCTGACTGAAGGTGGGCAGAGTGCTACTGGTGCATTATTAGATCATATAATTGAAAACCATGCTGCTTCTATACACCTTGCAAATCGAGCTGCTTCACAAAGTAAGTTTTTTCCCCCTCATCATTTGGAATATGATATATGTTTACATTTCAGAGTCTGTGACTATTGTTTTGACAAGGTTTAATTTTCTATGCTTCAATATTTCAGAGATCTCAGTATTTGAGCTTCTGAACAAGCTCTTGGAAACAATAATGATTGAGCAGAACCAATCCTTTTTAGGTGCCCTGACTGAAGATTTACATGTTCTTCCCGATTTTCATGGGAACAGGTATTTGGAAACTGGCATCTTTCTTCTTTGTTTTATGCAATATTGGCTTGTGACTAATACGCTGCTATATATGTTGGCACAGGTCTCCCATTGCAGACCCGAAAGCAAAAGGAGTTATCTATGGTTTGACACTTGACACGAGTGACAAACAGTTGGCTCTTCTATACCTGGCAGCTGTGCAGGGCATTGCATATGGCACGCGTCACATTGTAGAGCATTGTAATGCGCATGGTCACCAAGTAAGGATGCACAATGCCATGACACATATTTGAGGTTATTACCAGTTCTTTGGGTTGGGTATTCTTTAATATCCATTTCACGTTTACATCCACACCCACCAAAATGTGCCTTGATATGAAGGTCAGGATGCGCTAATTAGAGACCCCGGAGTTGCTTGTATAATTGTTGTATATTACTGTTATGTTGCCAAGTCATTACTCTTGGATGTTGATGCAGCGTTGATGGGTTTACATATCATAATAGCTTTTCTTTCTTTGCTTACAGATCAACACACTACTAGCATGTGGCGGCCTATCAAAGAACCCTATCTACATTCAGGAACATGCTAATATTATTGGTATGTATGTGTTGAATAGGGGTGGGGGGGCAGAAATAAATTATACTTCATTCTTCCATGTATTTTACAAACCAATCCACAGTTCAGGGTTTGATTTGCTTCCAAACCATATGTTAGTGTTTCATGTCAATAAAAACCTAATGTTAAAATAAATTTAGAACACCCTTGTTAGCATTTCAGACTTTATTATTGGCACAAGTATTTGGGAACTTGACCCCCACAAAATCTAGGTTGAAATTGTTCCATGATCTGGATTCTATCTTAATTTAATTTGTTTTAATTCATCAATAAAATGGCTGTAACTTCATATGCATTCAATATGATAAGGAATCTGGATTCTGCTTTTTAAGAGTATGATTTTGTTGTTTAAAAAGAAAGAGTATGATATTGTGTGTTCAGCTTTTTGAAAATAATGAATCACACTTATAATTTTCCCAGGCTGCCCTATAATTCTTCCAAGGGAAAGTGAATCTGTGCTCTTAGGTGCTGCTATTCTGGGTGCTGTTGCTACAAAGAAATATAGTAGCCTTAGGGAGGCCATGAAAGCCCTGAATGCAGCTGGTCAGGTGTGGACACCTTCTTTCAATCTTTATTTACTTCATTATTTTGAGATCAGAAATTAAGGTCAATGCCATAAAGTTACATGTTGGGATGGTGCTTTCAAATAGTTCTTCACACTGTTTCGTCAACATTTGCAGTTAAGTGATAATAAAGTTGGACTATCAAACTAGTACAATCTGAAACGTAGTAAATTAGCGTAAATAACATAGTATCAGTTCATATAGGGGTATAATTAAGAAACAACCAATGCTTATATACTCTGCAGTCTGCATATCTCTTGCTCCCAATTTTTCCCGAATGACTAATAAGGTGCATGGATTTTTGCAGGTTATTCATCCATCAACTGATCCAAAAGTGAAAAAGTACCATGATGCTAAATACAAGATTTTCCGTGGCCTTTATGAACAGCAACTCTCTCATCGTTCCATGATGGCTCAAGCCCTGTCATAACTGGAAAATGCTAGGATAGTTGGACTCAAACTTTGAATTAGGATTATATGCTCTTTACGATTTACAAAGCCTATATTCATGCCTTATGGATGAAGAAATTGATATTTTGACGTCATGTCGATTTTAAAGGCTATGTTTTTAGGTGATATGTAAAATGATAAATGAGAGATATAAGGCAAAACAATAATCCATACCAGATTCTTAAAGAGATTTATGTACAGTCCACTTTATTTTCCTCCAAAATAATATACTTGTGCTATCTTGACGCATGCAACACCATAGTATGATACTGTTCACATACTGACATGTGGATGAATAATGTATGAATGTTTGGTTAATTATTACTAATTTCTCTTTTGATAGAATTAACATTCTTACAATCCATCGGAAAGAAAGTCCATAGTTTCAGACTTTCAGTTCATTATATGGTTGATGAGTTATTAATTTTATTTTTTTACCTCTATTAAAAGCACATGGTTAAGGACTTGTGAGTGTTTGGTTAATTCAGTTTATTGCGTTATTATTGAGTTATTTTGATACTACAATTTTGATACTTCATTTTATGGTTAATAGTTCACTTTTATACATCATTTGTTAATTTGCATAGACAGTTTTTTTTGTTGACAAATTTGTATATACAGTTGTTAAGGTTTGAAATCACAATTGGTTTACTAAGTTTTTTTTTTTTAGATAAGCATTTGGTTTACTAAGTTTTTTTTTTTGGTATAGATTTGGTTTACTAAGTTAATACTTAGTGATTAATAATGTTTTTTTTGTTAACTTGTATATACAGTTCACTTATTTTTTTATTTTTTTTACTGAAGTGTTAATAATGTTAAAACTTAAAAGTAGTTAACAAAAATAAAATTATTATGGATTATAAAGTTGTTTCAATATGTAGCTATTAAATAATATTTTTTTTGTTAATTTTTTATTATTATTTGATAGCTACATAATATTTTTTGGTCGAGATCAGAATATTCACCTTGAACACAGTGACTATTTCCATCGTTAAATTGAAGACGACTTAAAATATGGGATAACTATAAAAAAAATGAAACAACTTTATGATATCATTATATTTTGTTGACAAACTTTATAATCATATTCTCCTATGAATTGCATCAAAAAAAAAAAAATACTCCAATGAACCAAAAAATATTCTCCTATGAAAAATAAGTAATTTTTTTTTTGTTGGTACGTTATGAAAAATAAGTAATTGATAGCTAATAAGATTTTTTTTTATAAATTATTAATTTATTATACTTATTCATGTTAGAATGTAGTAGAGTTTGAAAATGATGATTGATGACTATAAATATTTAAGGGAAGTAGCACTAACCCAGTGTCAACTTGTTGCATAAAGTTTGTCAAAAAAAAAAACTTGTTACACAAAGTTAAAAAATTGATGGATAAAAACATCATCAAATCATAAACACCAATCTTTTTTTTTTTTTTGGTACAAGAATACGTATCTAAATCTAATCTATAAATTCACTGAAACATAGTATTTTTTTTTTTTTTTGACTAACTAAAAACACAATTTATGTCGGGTATAGTTAAGGATCCTTAACAAACATTACATGTGCATTACATAAACAAAACAAAAAAAAAAAACAAATTAATGAAAGTGTTGTTGTGGCGGTCACGTCGCAGAAGAAGAACGTAACAAAAAAAATGGCATATGCGAAAAAGATAAAATAATATGCGAAGAAGAAGTACCGTTTCGAGATTGTGCCACGTGTAACTCTACATGTCAACTTGTTACACCATCTTGGAACCATCCATTCCTCCATCCATCATCGCTAGCTTCAACTCTCTTCCCTCTTCACATTGCCATGCCATGGTGTTTTCTTCATCATCTTCCTTATTAACCTCTTTCCTTTTTCATCTCTTCTCTTAGCTTAAACTACTTTCCACAATTTCAGTAACTACTCCTATTTATTATTTTATTCATTATTATTAATTATTAATAATAATAAGTGTGTTTGTGTGAGAGAACTAACACGTTACGTTTCTCAAACCCATCAAATATTTTTTCATTGGGTTATTTTTCCACTCTTAAATTTTCAATTTTGATATCTGGGTTATTTCTTATATATTCCCCCATATCAGATATCGTTTGTTCTTGCCTCTATATTTGGATCTGTGTACTACTCAAAGGTGCTTCTTTTTGTTTCTATATATTCATTATTATTATTATTATTATTATTATTATTATTATTATTATTATTATTATTATTATTATTATTGTTATCCTTATTGGTCTGTGTGTGTGGTTTGTGTTGGAGATTTGTGTGAAACTTTTGAGAGTTGTATGATGTGATGTGTAATAAAGGGTTTCAATGCTTGAGCGATTCTGAGAGTGTGATTGATCATAGACAGCACTTTATTATGATGGATAGTCCCACGGCCATTAGATCGCCGGCCACCGCTACGAACGGTTCAGGTTCCGGTTCAAACGATGATGGCCGGCGTGTTAAATTTTTGTGTAGCTTTCTAGGTAGCATAATGCCACGTCCCCAAGATGGGAAGCTACGTTATGTTGGTGGAGAGACAAGAATTGTGAGTGTTTCAAGAGATATTAGCTTTGAGGAGTTGATGGGGAAGATGAGGGAGTTGTATGAAGGTGTTGCTGTGT
Organism: Trifolium dubium; assembly: GCA_951804385.1. Lineage (NCBI taxonomy): Eukaryota > Viridiplantae > Streptophyta > Magnoliopsida > Fabales > Fabaceae > Trifolium > Trifolium dubium. The sequence goes on from OX638073.1 coordinate 35,267,640, forward strand.
TGAAGTATCAGCAACCTGATGAAGATCTTGATGCACTTGTATCTGTTGTTAATGATGATGATGTGGTTAATATGATGGAAGAGTATGATAAGTTAGGTTCCGGGGATGGATTCACTAGGCTTAGGATTTTCTTGTTTTCGCAATCCGAGCAAGATGGTTCGGCGCACTTCATTGACGGGGATGATCCTGAGAGGAGGTATGTGGATGCATTGAATAGTTTAAATGATGCTTCTGAGTTAAGGAGGTTTCAACAAATGGAGTTTCCTATGATGGGTACTGTCGAGGATGTCCATGTGGTGGATCAGTTCATTAGTCCGATCAGCATGGAAAATGGGATTCATAGCCAGAGAAGTGGGGACCTAACCATGTCACAGTATAGTTTGCATCATATCCCTATCCAGCACCAGCAACCTATGGGTCAGAGGTATAATGAAATCGATGCTCAGTGGAATCCTGGATATTATTCTCCTAGGCATCATGGTCAGTGTCACCATGACTCCAGATCATCATTGGTTGACTTTCCATCTTCTCCGTCTGGCACAAGGTACCGTGTGCCATTTCCTGAGATGCCAGATAAGGGCATTGATAGAGTGTCAGACGAGTATGCTCGGCATCACGTAAATCACCATCCTTTGTACGACAATCAACCGCAATATCCGGAAAACGTTGTGTGGCTTCCGAGTGGAGCAGCACATGTTGATAAGTCCGGTTTTTCAGCCAACATTCTTCATGGTTCCCATGCTCTTGATGGGAATAGTATATGCGAGCACCGTCACATGAGTTTTCAGAGAGCTCAACCACATTTGGAGCATCCTAATACGCTTCCACCTGTTGCCATTCCATGTCCCGAATGCCCCTCAAGCAGGGATGCTCTCACAGTGAATGTCGATGGCAAGTTACAGCCTACAATGTATCCCAATGATACTCTTAATCACGAGAGAGGATGTGGTTTGCAGCATCAGAGTTCTGGAAGAGTGACTGATCATTATGTTGGCGATGTTCCTATTACTAATTTCCCTCCTGGACATGGTAGTATAATTGATGGGCACGTTCTTTCTTCCAATCATGTTCATCAACAGGTTGGACCTGAATTGGGGGTTGAACTGTTCACTGACCAAACCATGGCTGCTATACCACATCTAAAAATTCCTCCATTGGAAGAATCCAGTGTGCAGTATGGAAATGCATCTTCTCCTTATGGAGTAGATAATAATTACGCTCTACCTTGTGGACATGCACCTGGTTATACTCTTTGGAGAAACGGTCCGACTCCAGTTCATATTGGACCACCACATGAGGTAACTACTCTACCTCATCCAGTTGATGGTGCGATAAATGCTGGAATAATCAGGGGAGAGGGCAGTCCAGGTTTTTTCATTGGACCGGATAGTCCAAGTCTTTGGGTTGATTTGTCGCAGAAATTTTCAGGTCATGAGGGGTCAGCCATCCCCGAATACCCTTTTGCAAATGCTCCAAAGTTGAATCCCATGGCCATCGGCCAGGAAAAGCAACACCCAATTATTTTAGATACCGTTCATCCCCCACAGGATGTAAACGCTGGTACCTGCTTGGAACCTGTGAGGCCGCAAAAATCTTCTCTTAATATGGTTCACAATAATGAGGTTTTGAAAAATTATACTCATTTGACTGAAGCGACAGAAGCAAAAAAACAGAATAATGTTGAAGATGTCAAGAAACTGGATGATAAGGACTGTTCTGCCCCTGATAATTCTAAGCATTTAGTTGATCAATTTAATATGTTGCCTGAGTTGATTGCTTCTGTTAAAAAGGCTGCATTAGAATGTCATGATGAGGTGAAACCTACACGTGAAGAGCATGTCGATTGTCAGACGGTCAATTCAAATACCAAAGAAGAAACGGCAAATGAAGTTGAACCAGTGGTGAGGAATTGAAATTAAGTTATTTTATTTTCTTATTTCAGGAGGAAATTTTTTATTTTTTTTTCTTTTCACACTGTCTTATATGTTTTTTGTATTTATTTGTCTTGTAGAATGCTCATGGTGATTTAGAATTGGAAAACGACCACATAGATACTTCTAAAATCGAGCCTACAAAGGCTGAGGCAGAAGCAATTGCAAGGGGATTGCAGGTTTTCATCCTATCTAACTCAAAACCATTATGTTCAGATCACTTTTTGTTTCGAGGTATTTTATGGTCTTTCTTTTCCCACATGTCTCCTGTTTAATTTTTCAGACGATTAGAAATGATGATTTGGAGGAGATCCGTGAGCTAGGTTCTGGAACTTATGGGGCTGTTTATCATGGGAAATGGAAAGGTTCCGATGTTGCCATTAAAAGAATAAAAGCCAGTTGTTTTTCTGGAAGACCATCCGAAAGAGCAAGATTGGTAATACTATCTGATAGTTTTTCCGTTTGTTTAAGTAACTGTTAATTTAAAGTTTAAACTCTAGAGAATGTAAAATTTTCTTTCTCGGTCTCGTATTTTCAAAATCATCATTGACTTGCACATTAGTTGTTATATGTTTTTTATTAACTCATCAAAAGACCGAAACATTGGCCCCTAAGAAATATTTGAATGTATTAGATATATAATATAATAAAATTACTGTTTGGATTGAAGTGAGAGATGATGAGATTGAAGTAATAGTTGGTTGGATTGTTCAGCCAGAGGTGCAGTATTAATCACAGTCTTTTGTTCTATGTAGGTAAATTTGTCTAGGATGAAAAATAAGACAAGAATTTCCACATTGTTAGTATATTAAGTATAGGAAAATGATAAAGTAAAAATCTTTACAAGAAGTTTTGTCTATATTGAAATGTTTAATAGAGCCCTAACTCTGCAGTGATTTCATTTTGGTTGTTGTCCCAGATTGCAGATTTCTGGAAGGAGGCATTGATGCTGAGCTCATTGCACCATCCAAATGTTGTCTCCTTCTATGGTATTGTTCGTGATGGCCCTGATGGGTCTCTAGCAACAGTGACCGAGTTCATGGTTAATGGATCTTTGAAACAGTTCTTGCATAAGAAGGACAGGTAATGCGATGAATGCATGAGTTTTTTAATGGTTAATGGATCTTTGAAAAAAATATTGTGGACTGGTAATTTATTATTTGTGTTGTTTTTTCTGAGGAATTTAATAGAACGATAGATCGTCGGAAGAGGCTCATTATAGCCATGGATGCTGCATTTGGGATGGAGTATTTGCATGGAAAGAACATTGTGCATTTTGATTTGAAATGTGAGAATCTATTGGTCAATATGAGAGATCCACAAAGGCCTGTCTGCAAGGTACTCTCAAGCATTACAGTAAAATAATTCATTGTCTAAATAGAAAAACTTCATATGGAGGTACACATATGCAAAATTGCACATACATACACAGCAACATGCTAGGAGAGATTGAGGCAATGTTTGTGTTTTTCAGATTGGTGATTTGGGTCTATCAAAGGTTAAACAGCACACACTAGTGTCTGGAGGGGTACGAGGAACTTTGCCATGGATGGCACCCGAACTTCTTAGCGGAAAAAGCAATATGGTGTCGGAGAAGGTATTCTTGGCATAGCTGTTTGACTTTATGTTACTTATATCCCTTTCATCTTTTCAGATGATGATCTTACATCTATACTTTCGTGTGCTGTAGATTGATGTTTACTCGTTCGGGATAGTCATGTGGGAATTACTCACTGGTGACGAACCTTATGCTGATATGCATTGTGCTTCAATAATAGGTAAGGCAAATAACAAACTAAATGCACAGAACAATTTATTTTGTTGCATTTTCTTCTTTTTTAGGCCACAAAGTGATTCTACTGTATATTCTTATTAAAGATGTGTGTGTAAGAGTATTGGTGCTCTCTTCTGTGGTTCAGAAACTATGAAGCACTTGCATAGACACGATACTAGCATGTTGACGTTGATAATAATTTGAGAAAGTGGAATATTTGAATGTAACCACATGTGTTGGTGTCATGTCGGACACCGATACTTTTTTTAAAAAAAAAAAACCCTCGGTATACGGCCCAAGGACCGACTAATCGGAGGGGTCTAATCCCACCGTCCACTTGCGGGGGTCCCATTTAAAGCCAGAGCTTTGCTCTTTATGGACTAGCCCACTAGTGCTACATAAGATACATATCGATGTTTACTATTGTCTTACTTTGTTTTATAGGAGGAATTGTGAACAACTCTTTACGTCCTCAAACCCCGACATGGTGTGATCCTGAGTGGAAGTCTCTAATGGAAAGTAGTTGGGCTTCTGATCCTACAGAAAGGCCATCATTTTCAGAAATTTCCAAGAAGCTAAGGAGCATGGCTGCTTCAATGAATGTGAAATAGTAAATTGATCTTGAAACAATCAATCACCCTTCTTAAGTTATATGTAGCCTATAAGTGGTATAATCGAAGGGAAATAAGGTGAAGCATTGTTCTTCCAGTTCAAGGCGCCGACAAGCTTAGCTTTAAAAGGGGAAAATATATATTTAAAGAAGTATTCAACCTTATACAAGCTTGTGTTGTAATATCATAATCATATCATGCCTTGGTTTAGTCTAAACAGTATTTTAAATTATTGCCTTTAATGGAATTTACCTCAGTGCAGTTAGTTAAGTGCACTATATAGCTTGGATTTTCTCCAGTAGCGGCATGGTGGGAATATCAGTCTGTCACATTGTGAGTGATTTTGTTAATATTCAAATTACTGACACAAAATATGTTTCTTTTGGTAATGAAGCTAATCCTGATTGTCCTATGATGTTTTTGTTGTTGCAGTTTTACACGTGATAATCAACTGAGGAGGAACCATGCTTCTGGAGGGATGTGTATATAATTAACCAACATGTCTCTTGTGCTTCATATGGAGAGGATAGTGATAAATTATGCTTTTCCATATGCAGATGGAACAAATTCATTTTGTCATCAACATTTTATTGGATTGCTTTATTATATTTATATGATATATATTTTCAATCATATGAATATGCATACTCAATGATGTGTTTTGGCTCTTGAAGCTGAATAAATAAAGGTATTTTTTATTTAAAGACTTGAGCATACAACTTTAGTGAAGTTCGTTGGACTTGAGGTTTCTCTCGCTAAATCTAATGGTCCCTACAGTTGTTACACCGTACAATGCGGGGGATTGAATTTCCAGCTCGAGTGCCTTTTAGGCATTTTCTGTTTAATATAGAGAAAATAACTTTGATGTTTCCCATAAGGACTATCCGTCTATACATGTATTTTGTAGCTTGTGTACATGCCTTGAAATTTGTTTATTTTATCACTTGATAGTTGATATTGAGAAGTTTGGAGGATCAATTAATATGTGTTTGGGTGGATGTTTATAAATTTGATTTTGGATGAATTATGAATATGATTTTACTAACAGTTAAGCTGTTTTTAGTTTCTATAAAATTCACGATTTCTGAATTTAATTCTTACCAAAAATTTATTAAATTTGGTGCCATGTAAGAGGGGCAAGAGCCAAGAGGGGCTAGTTGGCGAGTGGAGTATATTTGTGATAATATGAATGTGTAACACATAGTCATTCATTCAAGTAATAATATGAAGATTTTAACAACAACAAAATAACGCTAAACTAAAGTTACGATCATCCAAACAATCTTTCAATTTTTTTAGTGTCCTCGGCGTTAATCACCACCGGACGTTTAATAACATTCAAACAATTTTTTTGTAACATCTAAACAATCTTGTATCTCTATATTATTGTGATTTGCATTTATTTATTCTTTTGTTACTAATTGTTTTAATATAGTACATACTTTCATTAGCCAACAAACCATTGACTTCACACCAAGGACAAAATGCATAGACAAAGATACTTAAAAGGACTAAAAAATACAATTTATTTAATAGGGATATCACACAAATTTGATTTGATCCTATGGTATATCACAAAAATAACATCTATATATTGGTTTCAATGTAAGGTTTTCCCAATGATTATGTAATCAAAGTTTTAACCAAGGTGAATGGTGCATACTAGCAATATAACATTAATTAGTGCATCACCACACCAACTATGAAATGTGAAGAAAATCCACAAGGTCAATTTGCGTGACACAATCATCAATATCTACTCCTCAGTACTACTTCGTACCTAACACGCGTTAGACCTTTGTTTTAAAGTCAAACTAACTCAGTTGACTTTGTATATATGGCTATTATTTTATCATTTTGATTCATGTCATTTGAGATAAAAATATAGGTCCTTGTTAACATAATTCTCATTTAGTAAGGATATTGCATTGCATATTATATGTAGGGATTAAAATTCAAATCATGATATACCTATTTATTCATCTTATTAAAATTTGAATTGAAAATACAAATTTAAAATTATCAAAAACAATATCAACTTGATTATATTAGGGTTAAAAAATGCTAAAAAAATCAAATTTCTTTCTAGCTTCATGATTATATTAGTCACATATGACGTCAAAGACTATAAACATTAATTTGTGAATTTCTAGAACCAAACATAAACAAACTTAGGCTTAAAAAAATGCTAAAATTGTGTGCACTAAACAAGATATAAAATGTAGGTCTTTGTGGAATAATTCAAATGGTATCAGCTGTGGCACATGTAGTTTGGATAAGGAAAAATTCAAAAATCAATTTATAACAGGAGTAATTTATTTTTGCGATGTAAAAAAAACATATAAAATGTAGATGTGATCCATTTAGCAAATGTAAGGGTTACCAATATTACTAAAACAAGACACTAATTAAGTTAGGCATTTGACATTTGTTGGAGTTTATACCTATGTTGACAATATTCTACAAAAAGTGCATGAAACAGAGACGATAACAATTTGTAGATAGCCCATAATTAATTAATTAATTAGCACTCATACGTATTCGTTGAACTCCCTACAATAAGTGGTGATTAATTAGTATCATGTTAAATAAGAATTAATACCAAACTATGTTAATGGAGTTCAAGTCTCCCATGGTAGCATCTTTGTCAACCCTAATGACGACACATATAAGAGTGTGATCTTCCTCCCAATAAAACGACTTTATTTAACCAATGCTTATCTTCTTAATTCTTATAATTATAAGAATAAATTATAACAAAGTGAATTACAGGTGTTGTGATAGGAATGTTATCTTGCTCGGATCGATCACCATATATAAAATCTAATTAATCATGTCTACCAAAAGCAGAATCAAGTAATTTGGAATAAACTTTTCTTTTTATATCATTGTTAAAATATGTTGAAGATATATCTTAGCTGGCATTTCTTCTAATTAATCATTAAATTATGGTTGTGTTGTGTGGTAAGAATTATATATCACACTCCCCTTAATTTCTCTGTTTTTTTCTCTCTTTTTATAAGCTCTTCAAAAGACTAAAACGAGGGAGAGATATACGTCTTCTTAATTTACATGTTGTATCAAAATTAAACTCTTGACAAATTTATTTTGAGTATAATTTAGTTGATAAAAGGATTGCAATATATAGAGGTTGAAGTTCTAATAACTCAAGTTTTCCCATTTATTTATTTTAAGAAGTGTAATTTTTGTCAATAAATTACTTGATAATTATTTCAATTGAATTGGTACAAACAAGAAAAGTGTTAATTCAATGATAAGAACTTGATCTTGTAACTTTTGTATGGATAAAGTTCAAATTTCTCGAAGACAACTGTATAAATGACAATTAGTGTCACTTTATCTATAATAATTTCTCCTTCTCCATTTCAAAAAATAAATTCAATTGAATAATTATTCAATATAATTAAATTAAATAGTCCCATGGACTTAGTTCAATTAGTTAGACATATTGCACGAAAGTAAGTGCAGGGATCCGGATTCAAACCTGATCGGATATGCTAACTTTAATCACTCTTAACTTTAAAGGGGTGAATTTTAACCAAGACTATCTGACAAAAAAAATACATAATAATTACATTACTGTAGATTTCAGTAAATAAATGAGTGAAGAAAATAAGGTAATTAATAGTATGATTTTTGTGTTTACTAACTTTTATTGGTCTTCTTGGATGATGAAATGTACTGTTCTTTTTCCCAATACTCACTTTTTTTTTTAATATGAAAAATTAATACAGCGTCAATGCAAAGATTCTTAGTTAAGGAGAAAGACAAATAGAAGTATGATATCTTCTTCCCAAAGATCAGAGACTATTTGCTGAAAAAGATATTAATGTTTATAAACTTTGAGAGCCAAATGCTTTTTGAAATTTGATGGTTTCTTCTTGTTATATTTCTATAAGGGTGTGGTTCCAAGCCTTTATTTTCCTGCTTCTTGATTAAAAAAATAACAAGGTGGAATATTTAATTAAAAAACCAAGGTCAATGAGTGGTGTCTCTTTTGAAAAATATTGAATTTCAAAGACCTTTCTGTTTGGTTTTTACTCCTTTTTTAGTTTTGATACAGTTTTCTATATATTGTCTTTAACACGTCTTACACAACTTGTCAAATAGGAACAAAGAAGAAAATTAAAAATATAAATTTATTGGGTTTTTTTGTTTGTTGATAATAACCCAACTAATTCCTTGTGAGAAGAAAAAAATGAATGATTAATATTGTATAACAAATGTTTGACTTTTACGTTTAATACTTTTATAAGCTCTTAGCTACATTATTGCTCAATCAAGGTCTCTAAGATATTTATCTTTGGGCTAATGATAATATGTTTATAGAAGTAGAATATGTTTTGTTCTATAACAACTTCGGACCAATGAAGATCAAATGCCTATTCACACAAAGGATATAGTTCCTACTTCCTAGTTAGAAAATCACATTAATGATTTTTCAATTAAAAATATTTTGTAAATTGTTAGTTGAAACATACTATATCGAGTCAAACTAAGCTTTGAATATTTAAGCAGTGTAAAATGTTCATATTAAGTATTTAGACATCTTCTCTCAAATAGTACGAAAAGACATTTAATAAAATGTGCATTGTGGATTTTATATGAGGTTTGTAACTTCTTCAGTGTTTGTTACAAGATTGTAATTTTCTTTTTTGATTTAGTTGAAATTTCTTGGTATATATGTTTGTTTCGAATCGATGGACCATTAGTCCATTTTAATGAACTTCGATGATGTTGTAGCTATTGTTTCCTACTCTTTTTTTTAAGTAGTTTAGTGACTAAAAATTCTACTTTAAAGTGGAGAAGTGGGATGACCGATGTTCAAACCTCCACCACCCCTGCATATATAATGTAATGTCCAACTAATTGAGCTAAACTCATGAGACTTGTTTTTTATTTATTTAGACGAGCTGCATTAGTTCTTACTAATCTACAAAAATAATATATATAAATATAACTCTTAATCTTATACGCCAATTTAACACAGTTTTATTTTTATATATCTCTTCTCATCATATCAGTAACTTATCACATCTATCACATTACACATTTTTCTCTTTATCTCAATGCGTACCGTCATGATAAAAGTTTTAGTCAAATGATAACTTTGTAATTTTTATAGATAGGCGAAGAAGGTATACAATTTTAATCAAGTGATTAAACTTAAATGATTAATAAACTTATTTACTTCCGATCTTCAGATTATCAAAAATCATTTTCATAGGAATATTGAAAAGAAAAAGAAAAGAAAATGAAGTACACTTTTGACTCTTGACAGGCTAAGAATATAAGTTTAATTTCGTACGTACAATGTTGTGTTGACGGATAAGATGCCATTGGTGTGTAGTTTTCAAATAAGAATCAGTTGGTTATGATTTTGTGGGGAAAACAAACAAACAAGGACGGATACAAAATTCAAGGCATTGACTCTCTCTAGCTTGTTTTTCTACCTTTTATCACCTGCTTTGTTAGTCAACACACAATCACACATTGTAGAACTTTCTAATAAATCATTTTACTAATTGTAACGTATATATTGAAAGATTAAAAAAGAATTTAACCTTTCTTCCCAAGTATAGTAGTATGTACTTGTATATATCTCTTATGATCTTCTTCCATAGACCAAAGTACAAAATCTTATTTTACTTTGACTAAATGCAAGTGCATGTGTACATACATGGTAACTAAAGCTTGATCCAATAGGTAATTATGCAACTCCATTTCAGAGTGCATGTACACGAGTTTCAAATCTCTTTCAACTAACCTTGAGACATTGATATCTAAGACGTGTCTTTCACACTCTTCACATTAATCCATCTTTAAATCAAATACCGAATCTTAAAAAAATATTTTACTAGAGAGTAATTAAGAGGTACTCAAATTTAGGTTACATTGACCGCAAACAATAATCATATGAATTACAATATCAAATCATACATGACCTGATCCACTACTTGCCTTACAAATAAACTATCCATGAAAACTATAGCATTCCAAACTCATATATAATTACACTTTATAATTACAGTTTGCAACCTCTCCATGAAAAGTAATCTCTATTGTTAAGCTTTTCTGATAAAATAATCACAATGTTCATCCTTTTCTCCCTAATATGTTCTCTCCCTCGCACAATCTTCACCTTTGTTTACATTTTCCAAGCTAAGAGAATTCTTAACCTCATTAGGCACATGCAAATATAAAAATTAATTACGAAATTACCAATAGGTATGTCAATAATTTAGTGATATGAGTTGAAAAATCAAAAGTAGTTGAGTAGGAGTTTTGGTTTCAATCTTTACTGCTAGTAATTTTTTAAAAATATTAAAGATATCCTCCGTATACAACTGCAAAGACTAATTAATCTCTCAAATTATTGAGATTATTTAAGAAATCGATCTCTCCCAATAAATATTTTTTCATACTCACCGTCCAATTTTTTTTTCTTTAATAAATTAACCTTCTAAATTTAAAGAAATAAAATTGTTAAAGCTTGATAATTGGAACATTTTCAGGGACAATGCCGACAAACTAAGAGGATGGAGGGTTCTTTTGATGAAATACTATTGTAGCATAATATTCAACAAGTATGTATTAAACTAATGGAACTTGTGAAAAAGCATTGTAATATTTAAATGAGAAAAGAAGGAAAGAAATTTATGTATACGTTTGTCTCCTTGCATGCATAATTATTAAACACAAACTAATCGAAAAAGGAAGACATAGAAAGAGATAGATGAAATAAACCCTAGAAGAAAAATATAAGTTGAATTAATATATCTAATGAAGGAAAGGAAAGGGTGAGGTGTGTAAGACTTTTTGTCCTTTTAAGCATCACATCAGCCATTCTTCTTTACCTATAAATCATTCTCTTCCTTCCAAGTAGTTTCCCAACAAAGCCATCATCCTCCTCATCATCTCAAAGAGAGAATTAAACCTAATTTGAGAGAGAAAGAGAAAGAGAGATCATAACAAGCAACAAACACAAAAAAGATGGGTAGAGCTCCATGTTGTGACAAAGCTAATGTGAAGAAAGGACCTTGGTCACCTGAAGAAGATGCTACACTCAAATCATACATTGAAACAAATGGAACCGGTGGAAATTGGATTGCTCTTCCTCAAAAAATTGGTAATACTCACCTCTTAATTATTTTTGTTACAAAATATTTTCTATGACTATGTATTGATCATATAGAGAATCATATACTACTAAAAAAAGTTGAAATATATACAGAAATTTAAAGACGAAAAAGAAAAAACGTGTACAATAATTACAAACTAAACTAAACTAGTTTGAATTTGAAAATAATTTGATTATAATACAGTGATCATTGATTAGTGCAAACTAAACTAGTTAATTAACCTTAATTATTTGATTACTTGATAATAATTACAAAAAATTTGCAGGGCTCAAGAGATGTGGAAAAAGTTGTAGACTTAGATGGTTAAATTACCTGAGACCTAATATAAAACATGGTGGATTTACTGAAGAAGAAGACAACATCATTTGCAGCCTTTACATTAGCATTGGAAGCAGGTCCTTGTCTATCCTCAAATTCCTCCTTCTCTACAACATATTATTGTTTGTCTTTTTTCTTTGTCATAAGAATCTCTCCATGTTAGAACCATTATTTTCCTATAGCTAGAAAACTTAATTAACTCTTTTTTCAACTAATCAAATTAAATTGTTTCTATGTATAATAGGTGGTCCATTATTGCTGCTCAGTTACCTGGAAGAACTGATAACGACATCAAAAACTATTGGAACACAAGATTGAAGAAGAAATTACTCGGGAAGCGAAAACAATCGAATAACAACAATAACAATTTGATGAACCAAAAGGATACAAATGGAATAGATCATGAGAATTCTTATTCAAATTCATTAAGTAGTTCAGCTCTTGAAAGACTTCAACTTCATATGCAACTTCAAACTCTTCAAAACCCTTTCTCTTTTTACAATAATAACCCTGCTTCACTTCTTTGGCCTAAGTTGCATCCTTCTCAAGAAAAAATGATCCAAATTAGTCTTGAAAACTCTAATAATAATATTAACCCTATGATGCAAAATGCTTTCACTTCATCGCAGGTTAATGGTTTGGAGAATATTAATATTCCTTTGGTGAATAATATTAACAATACAGTTACTTTCAATGCTTCTGATGATAATAATAATAATTATAATTTGATGCATTCTTCAAGTGTTGCACCAAGAGGAGGAGAAGGTGTTGAGATCAAGAGTGGTGCTAATGAAGGAATTCAACAACTTGAAAATGAACTAGATGAGATTCTCAACAACAGAAATATTAATACTACAATGGAAGTTGACTTTGATTGTTTCAGAGATATTAATAATAATGGTTCAAAGGATGATCAAAGCATGATATGGTGGTCAAATGATTCAGGTGATACTGCTAAATCTGGATCCTCAAACTCATGGGATTCATCAACTAATCTTATGCAAGATCAAGGGATATTTCAAGATTATGAACTAGGTTATTCTATGTAGTAGTAACATATATATGAATATTTAACTTTCTGGCTATTCTAATTTATTGTCTTGTTTGGTCATAAGAATGATGAGTTGTAACTGCAGGTCTTGTAAACAATGTCTTGAATATATTATATAATAATGTACATTGATGCTTGAGAGAGTAATGTAGAAATTAGTCACTACTAGCTACTTTAATTTGTTCTGAACAAATTACAAAAAGACATTTTGTTGTATGTATATATATCCTTAAGCTTTTGATAAATATATATGTTTCATTAAAATGAGTGGATATATAGTGGAACCTGTTCTGTGTTGCTTCTCTCTTTTGAGTTAGGATTCTTGTTTCCCCTTTCTTAGTTGGCTTAGTTCTCGATCTCTTGGTGAATTGGATCTTGTTAATTTTAAATAATGATATTCAATAAAAATTCACAAACTATTAATTTTAATGAGTTTCAATAACATAATAATTGTTAATATTTTTATAATAATTTATATGAATGATTTATATAATATATAAAATTTTAATCCAACAGTGAATTTTATAAAAAAAATTATTCGTTATAGTGTTATAAGTATTTGTATTTGTTAAATTTTTTAAAAGAATTTGTATGAAAGATGTAATGAATATAGACTCAAAAGGTAGAGTACGATCATGATGGTAGTGAATGTTAGAACTATCAAACTATAGATAGTTTTTTCTGTGACACAACTCTCAATAAAAACATCAGTTATTAGGACTTAAACACATATGAGAAGAACCGCTCAATAGGTGAAAGAACCTCATAAAAATTATATATTAAATACTTTGATATACTCGAAGTTGGCACCTAACAGATAATCTATATGATAAAATATTTAAGAGTTACCACCCTTATATTTAGACATCTATAATTTTCATATCTATGCTCTATTGGCTAAAAATTTATGTTATAAGATAAAAGGTTAATAAGCTTTTACTCCTTATAATTTTTGTTTTGTTTTTGGATTGCCCATTATATTGACTTTTTGTTAATTTTACATACAAAACTCAACTGTTACATTATATTGGTAAAAAGTTGATTTACCTTCTCTATCAACTTCTTTATAATTAATTAGTGTACAAAATAATTAAAACAATTTTTTTTTTTGAATAGGGAAGAGCCAAAGAAAGTAGGCATGATAATAGGGTGGTGTGGAGACAGATTTTGCTATCCCCAAACTCAAATTCATAAACTTTCGAGTATCTCCATACCCGTCCCCATTTTATCGGAGATAAAAAATGAAACCCCAAACCCATGCCCAACATAGTTCGGGTATTTCCAATGGATTTAGTGTATCTTGTTTCATCTCACCTCTACATGAAATTGTCTTGTATTTTTTCGTTTTATTTATTTATTAAGAAAACGTCAACAACGCAAAACTAAAATTTTAATCGAAGAATTAAATAGAGTAAATGATTCATTTAATACCAAAATTATATATAAAAATAAATATATGAATGAAATTTAAAAATTTGTATAAAAATTTATAATTTAAGAGAGATAAAATATAATTTTAACATAAATCGGATGGATCCAGGTTAGGGACGGATCCACATGGAGGCACACTGTGGCTATAGCCACACCAGAATTTTCGATTTTTCGTAGGTATATATGCGTATTTTTGTTATTAATTAGCATATATATATATGTTCAACTCTCAAAAGTTGACACTGTTATGAATTTGGCACAATGGCTAAAGAGCGCCTCTTTTATTGATGTGGCTGGAGTTCGAATCTTGCCAGCTCCAGTTTTGTTTTGGCTTTTTTAATTGATTTTCTAACAAAAGTTTACTATGTTGCAAGTTGACTAAAATCACTACACTACAAAATTTCAGTTGTGTTCAAATTATTAGTATTTTTTAAAAGAGTGGTTAATATATAAACATTAGAGAAATTAAATTGTAATAATAGTTACATTTTAACTAGTTTAAAATTTATTGTTATTTCTTGACCAATAAAAAAAATATTGTTATTTCTTTGTTCTTTATTATTTTTTCTTGTGTTTTCTATATACAAAACTACTTCGGCTAATTTGCAAGCATCATTTTTTTTTCAGCTATAAAATTTGTGAACATTCAATGCAAAAAAAAAAAATTGCAAACATTTTTTTTAGCCACACTAAAATATAAGGTCTGGATCCGTCCCTGATCCAGGTGGGTATCAAAGTTCTCATTTTGCGTCTCAACTCTGTCTTTTAAAATGGGGGAAAATTCAAAACCGATCTCAAATCCAATCAACACATTTTGCCGTCAAAATCGTGGCGGGGCATGTGCAGGTGAGGTAGGTATGGTTTTATTTCCCTGCGTAAAAGAAAGTCCAAGTCTCACTCTCACTTTCTTTTTCTCCCTCTTCACATTCTACAATTGTTTCGCTTTCAAATCGTTTCACACTCGCAATCGACATAAGGTTCGTTCGTCGATTTCATGTTCATCGATCTAAATGCCTCAGCACAATTATTTCTCCCAACAATGATTTCGATTTTCTATCTGAAATCACATCTCTAATCCTCTCTTATCTCTTCCGTTCATGTTTAAATCACAAATCTGAAATCGCAGTGAGTCTTTACTTTCATTTTTTTAACTTGTTCAATTATTTATCACTGTGTTTAGATCAATAGTCCTCATACTCTGTTTTGGAGAATATCGGTAATTGTGTTCTTCATTTGAGATTTTACTCTTAAGTTAGAAGTACGTACCTTTGTTCCGTTTGATTGTTTAAGAATCTAATCGTTTAATTGATTGACCAAATTTGAATTGAATTTGTGTAATTGATTTAATTTCAACACTAACTCAATTGCATGTTGTGTTACGTTTTAATATTCAAAATTGAGAGATTAAGTACTAACTAACTAGTGAAAGATTGAAAGCTAATAGTGTTATTAGTATCCATTAAGCATGACTATGATGGAAAACAAATCAAGTCTTCTTAGAAAAGGAAAACACAAATTCTCAGAAAGCATGGCTATTCACATGAAGAAACAATCATACAGATTCATCCCAACTAAACCAAAATGCAGACAAATAATAAGTATACATAAACAAACTAATCAAACTGTAATCACCTTCACATGCAAGGCTTTATTACTTGTTCGATACAACATTTCTTTAATTTGCTCCTTTACTACACTAGTCACAATTTTTTTTTGTTAAGATCAGGTATCCTCCGCCGAACGCAATGATTATTCCCCTCGTTGGATCGAAGGCATGTCATAGGGTGGGACAGTTGGCCCAGAGATTTAAACTTGAATTAACTAGTGACAATTTGAATCAAAGTATTGAAATTGTTTGTAGAGGTGCCATTTCGTTCAACTGCTTCAAACGCAGATTCCTTGAGTTTCAAAATCTTCTGCCGCATTATCTTTCCTTTCTCACTTGACATGATTAATTTCAAAGATCTCATAGTTGATTCTTTAGTCATCACTTCATTGTCAACACCAACACCAATCTCCCAGACACTTTCTAGCATTCTTGCATTCAATCTCTGATCTCCAAAAAATGGTCTACTAATCATCGGTACACCACCAACAATGCATTCCATCACTGAATTCCAACCACAATGTGTCAAACAAACACCAACTGATGAGTTTTTAAGGATTTCCAGTTGAGGTGCCCATGCTACTATTTTACCTCTTGATTTTGTTCTTTCCATAAACCCTTTTGGCAATTCTTTCTCTGGATTACCCCTAAAGGCCCAAATAAATGGAAAACCACATTCTTCTAATGACTCTGCCAATGCAGTGAGCTCATTAGGTGGTGGTACTACAACACTTCCAAAGCTAATATACACCACTGATGAATTTTCATGTTGGTTCAACCATGCTATGCAACCATGATCATCAGAAATCATTGGTTGTGGTGTTGTCAAGGTGAATGGACCAACATTTAGTAAATTTTTGAGCTTGAATTTCAACTCATTGTCAATAAGAGGGTGTACTGTTGCAAAGGAGTTTATGGCAACTGCAGTTGCTCGTGGTAATTCTAGTCCCATTTTGTATAACATTATAGCAAATGGTCCATCTGTATCTTCCTTTACCTCTTCAGGCAAATCAGAAGTCTTTAGCTCAGGAAAGCCAGGAAGGAAATCAACATTTTTCACAAAATGGGCTGCATCAAAAGAAAAAGCAAATTAGACTCTTATAAATTGATGATTAATTATACACACTTTTGTGTAATTATATACATAGTTTTTAGGCTTAAATAATCAATTGGTCCCTGTGAATTTGGTGTTTCTAGCAGTTTTAGTCACCGTATGTTATTTTTTTGGAATTCATTTGATTTTAGTCCCTAAAGTTAAATTTTTAGTTTTACGGACTAAAATTAAAATGATTTTAACATTTAGGAATGAATTTCAAAAAAATAACATACAGACCCTAAATTAAAAACATACGAAATTACGGAGGCTAATTGATTATTTAAACCTAATTTTTATTGTAAAAAACACTTTTTCTATTACATAGTTGCAAGATTCCATAACTAGTGAAATAAATGAGTAAACCATTGTCTTTATCAAACTTTACTCAATTTAATTCTTCAATCAATATCTCAAATTATTATTTGTCAATTGTTTTTGATCAATAAGGTCTTTCAGAGGGACCAAAGGGACCAAATTAAAAAAGGTTTGATAAAAATAAAGATCAATTTGAGATATTGATAGTCAGGGACCTATTGAAAATATGTTACAAAAGACGGACTAATTTGATGATTTACTCTGAAATAAATTTCCATTTTTTCAATGTTGAAAGAAATTGCTACTAAAAAGTTAGTAAAGAAATACAGAAATAAAATTAGGATTGAATTGAATATCAAAAAAGAAATTAGGATTGAATTTGAATATGTTGAGATATAAAAGCATTGAAATTAATTTTGTTAGAATATATGGAATTTATTTCCTTTATTTTTTTTTCAAGTAATCTAATTATTAAAATAAGTGGAAAATTTCATATTCAAATCTCAACCCTCTTGCATATATGATGATTCACAATCATGGAATCTATTTCTAATTTCATCACTGAATTTCTTTAACATAAAAAATAATATAAATACTAAAAACTTTAAAGAGAAAGTTAAAGAATAATTTTTTTTTATCAAATAATATGTACCTTTGTAGCTAAATTTTTTCCTGATAAGATCTGTGTAAATATGTGCAAGAAGAGAGTGAGGCCCTGCAGTCCAAAGAGGAATCCATTTGGCATTCATTTCCTCAGCTAGATCCGCACCAAACCAATAAAAAGCATCAGTAACCAAACAAGTAATCTTTTTCCCTGTTTCTTCCACAGCTTCATCCATAACACTCTTAAAGTTTTGTTGCATTGCCTTAATGAATAGAAAAATTGGTTCAAGTGGGTGTCCTGAAGGCACATAATTTTCTGGTAATCCATCATTAATATTATAATGTTTTAAGTTTGGAAGAAACTCTTCATGGCCATTTGGGGTTGAAAATAATGTTGCATTAGATTTGGTTGTGCTGAAAAATGAAAATGTAACTTTTGGTGCTTCTCTTGCAATTTTTCTAACAAGGCTAAGGAGTGGAGCAGCATGTGTGCCAAATGGGAATGCTAAAACAGCTACATGTAATAATTTGTAACCATTGATTTCACCATTCAAGTGAGACATTTTAGTAGAAAAGTAGAGAAGAGAGAAGTGGTGATGTAGAAGAAAATATAAAACATGAAAGCACAATATAAAGAAGAAAACCTTGTTACCAAAAAAAGAAGACAACGTCACTACAATAACGAACAAAGAAGACGTGGGTCAACAAGAGACCATTTATTTGTGTCCACTACTTTCACCAACCATAAAATTGCATTAGGAATATCCTTCAACACTCACTTTCTAGAAGTCTCTCATTATATTTTAAGAATATATTTGACATATAAAGAGAACCAGTGAGACTCATAAATTTTATTCCAATTAAAAATTATATATTAGAAAAAATATATATGTAAAAGAATTTTGTTAGCACTTCTTTTATTTCTAATTAAAATGTATATGAAATAATTGATAGCTTGAAAAACGGTGCAAAGACAAGTGAGAAAGAACTCAAAGAAGTGCTTTAACAAAAGTACATTTGTCGTGGCATATATGACATGCACAAGGGTTGAAAATGTCCACCATGGACCACTTCATTTTCTATCATTGGATTAAGTAGGAGCACCAGTTTTATTATAGTTGTTCACACAATATTATTCCCACATTGTCTTCTTCAGCCTTTCTAATTTTTATCATTCTTCAACCTCCATGAGTGTGCAATTGTCATTATTCACTATATTACAGACATAGACACAAATTTCAGGTTTTGGCTACGCCACTGAACACAAACATTAAATGCGACAAGAACACTGATACATCGATATTGATAAAAAATTAAAAAAAATAATATAATTCAATATAAAAACATACAGTGCAGATAGACTATGATAAAAACAATGGTCCAATTTAATCTATTGGTAAAAAAATGAAGTGGGCCATGGACCATGGTGGAGAAGTATGAGACTTGTCCATGTTAAATGCCGCCCATGCATGTTAACGTGCAAGATGGAGGAGGTGCCTTACATTAGGGATCACAAGACAAAGGAGCCACGGGAAGCTTCCAAAAGCCAAGGTCCCACTAGGCCACTAACCAAACAAACTATAATGGTGGGTGGCATTTAGTAATAGGAGTAAATTCTTCGGCAATCATACAAATTTTCCATCATGATACAGTTCCATTTGGTGCCAATAATGCAATTGAGATGAAATAAGGGAAACCTACTTGTTACTATTTAGTTTTGGGTTGCCAAACATTTTGTTTAAAAAAAAATTGAACCAAAAAACAAAATAAGGTTACCAACTCACCAAACTTTTTTTGAAAAGTAGATACTGGGAATAAATATATGTTACAGTACTAAACAAACAGCCAAACACCTAACAAAGTTTAATAAATGAGGGAGGTGTGAAGCGTGAAATGACGAATGTATGTAGAATGACAGATATCTGTTATTAATATAAGAAAACAAGATGTTTGTCTGAAGTTTAAACTGTCTTTTCCATTTAAGTTAACAATTCACCAAAGTTGAAGCTAAAATTCATGTGTGGTTGAAATATAATTATATTGATTAAAATATTTTAACTATTTTTAATTATTTGTAAAAAAAATATATATTTTTAACTATAATTATCACAACTAAACTCAATTGGAGCCTTTGGAAGCAAAGAAATAACAAGGTATGAAACAACATTAGTGAAACATGTCAAACAATGTGTGATAGAGCAGGTCACTTATGAGTTGGAGAAATTCGCAGCAGGCTCGTACTTATACTGTCTCAAGTAATACGGAGCAGACCCAGGTCCCGCCAGTATGGACAGCTCCGACTTCAGGACGGTTTAAGTGCAACGTTGATGCTTCTTTTTCAGTGCAACATAATAAGGTTGGTATTGGAATGTGTATACGAAACGAACAAAGTTGCTTCGTACTTGCCAGGACCGAATGGATTAATCCGTGCATGGATGTAGATTTGGGTGAAGCTTTGGGTCTTCTTAGTGCTCTCAATTGGGTGAAAGATCTTCAACTATATAATATGGATTTTGAGCTCGATTCTAAAAAAGTAGTGGATTATCTTCATAGGGGTAACACAAACGTCTCCGAGCTAGGTGCCATAATTAATGATTGTAGACGTATTTTAGCTTCTAATCTTGTGACCTCTAATGTTAGGTTCATTAGAAGACAAGCAAATGAAGTTGCTCATTCTCTTGCTAGAGCGGCTCCATTTCTAGCTCGTTTTCATATCTTTATCGAGATTCCAACATGTATTCAAACTATTATTATGAATGAAATGCTTTAAGCTTTTTACCGTCAAAAAAAAAAACTAAACTCAATACAATGAATCGCGCGGAATGTGCGGCTTTTGCACCGCACATATATTTTACTAGTTATTATTTATTAGTAAGAATAAATATTGGGAACGTGAAGGAAAATTTCTCTCCCCGCCCCCTTTGGTTCTCTTTTTCTCCATAATTACCTATTTTGCCCTTACTTGCACGTCAGATGGATTTGGATAATTTTATCCAAATTTTTCATACAAGACCGGATTCTAAAATCTGAACCTGACAAAATTAGAAGATAAGAAAAAATAATCCGAACTAATTTAACTACAGATTAGCTACGAATGTATAAATACTATATTATAGTTATATTTTGACGCAATTTAAGAAAATATTTATCACATAAACTTTATTTTGACGCAATTTATCATATAAACTATACGTGGATCAAATGTTTATCGTTGATTAAATTAGTTCAAATATTATTTTACATGAATGAATTAGTTATAAGAGAAACGTGTATTATAGTAAATAAATAAAAAAGAAATGTTATTTTATTAGGTATCTTCAATATCTTCTAGATAAAAAGTTGAAGAATATTACAATAAGATCTTCATATAGCATCGTCATTGTAACTAATTTTAAATAATACAATATATTTAATCATAAACTTCAACTTAAGAGAAATCATTTAATATATATATTTTAATTGAATGATAAGCAGTTTTACAACTATTGAATCTATTTTTTTTTTTCAGGTACTATTGAATCTATTTTAATAAATAAAAAAGTTGAATTTCGACATCTACATTTCAACAAGATATTCAATTTACATATAGATAATTACAATAAAATTTTAATATTTAACTAAACGTTAATTGGTTCGGCAGTGATTGCTATTAAATTTAGTAGGAAAAATTACAGTGGTGAAAAATCATATAATATATGAATTTGTTAGTACATACTAGTACATAATACAAACAACACAGTCAATCAGTTTAGAAATCCTAATTTAACTGATAAAAAATATTGAAAATTGTTAAGTAGGACATTCATAATCGAAGTTTAAACCCCAATAATTATTCCACTTTATACATATAAATTTATAATGACTTTGATATTTCGTCTATATACAACAAAACAACAACAACACAATCAATCATCAAACATGACCGCTCTTGAATTATGCTTCAAACCCAATATACTATAGTGCACATTCATTAAGCTACTGTTGAGAAATTAAAAAGCAATTAATAAAAAATGTATAAATAAGTATACAAGATAAGTAATTAGATATCTACTAAAAAACGTGAATAAATTAACTAGTGACAGTTTTGATCAAAGTATTGAAATTATTAGCAGAGGTTCCATTTCGTTCAACTGCTTCCAATGCAGATGCCTTGAGTTTCCCAATCTTTTGGCGCATTGCCTTGCCTTCCTCACTTGATGACATGGTTAATTTCAAAGCTTTCATAGTTGATTCTTTACTGAAAACTCCATTGTCAACACCCACACCAATCCCCCATACTTCTAACAATCTTGCATTCAACCTCTGATCTCCAAAAAATGGTCTACTAATCATTGGCACACCACCAACAATGCAATCCAACACTGAATTCCAACCAGAATGTGTCATACAAACACCAACTGATGAGTTTTTAAGGATTTCCAATTGAGGTGCCCATGCTACTACTTTACCTCTTGTTTTTGTTCTTTCCATAAACCCATTTGGCAATTTTTCCTCTGGATTACCTCTAAAAGCCCAAATAAATGGATATCCACATTCTTCTAAAGATTCTGCCAATGCAGTGAGCTCATTAGGTGGTGGTACTACAACACTTCCAAAGCTAATATACACCACTGATGAATTCTCATGTTTATTCAACCATGCTATGCAACCATCATCATCAGGATTCATACATTGTGGTGTTGTCAAAATGAATGGACCAACATTTAGTAACAATTTGAATTTGGATTTTAACTCATTTTCGATCACAGGGTGTAGTGTTGCAAATGAGTTTATGGCAAGTGCAGTTGCTCTTGGTAGTTCTAGTCCCATTTTGTATAACATCATTGCAAATGGTGCATCTATATTATCTATTACCATTTCAGGCAAATCAGAAGCTTCTAGCTCAGGAAAACCAGGAAGGAAATCAACATTTTTTACTACATGGCCTACATGATGACAAGGTAAATCAAATCAAACACTTGTAAATTATCCTATTCCATGTTGTAACAAACTGCTACTAATTAAAAGTTGAAGAAAAGAAAAACAGAAATAAAATTAGAATTGAATTTGTATAAACTACTATACAAAACTTTTTTACACATTAAATCAAATCATATCATGTAGATATTTTATTCTGTAAAAGGATTGAAATTAATTTCATTAAAACATTCTAGTGACCAAATTTTCATCCGATGAATAAGTGACAAAACTCATATTTTAACCCCGAATCCCGACATATATATGTCCTTATTAACTGAGTTTGTTTGATCACCTAAAATTGTTTGATCATAGAATCTATTTCTAATTTCTTCATTAAGGGTTTGTTTGATCAACAAAATGTAAAAACTAAAAAGAATCACACAAAACAAACTTTAAAGGTATTGAACAATTTGCTGTGTTGTATGATGTTTGATGGACAAAATGTTATTTTGTTATTTTAGATAACTTGTAAGTGTAACAAAAAGTTGTGTTGTGGTTTAGTAATGGATAAGAGTTTTTAGTTTTTATTATGTCTTTTGTCCTGAATTTATCCTGTCACATGAAACATATTTAAAATCAAACACTGTACAACTAAAATTGTGATATCATGTCATTATTTTTTAGCTGATTAAACACACCTTAAATTTTTTTTATCAATGAAAAGATCTAAATATACTAAAAACTTTAACAAGAAAATCAAAGAAGAATTATTTTATATCAAATAATTTGTATACCTTCTTTCTTGGAGCAAAAGTTTTGTCTGATAAGATCTGTGTGAATATGTGTAAGAAGAGCGTGAGGCCCTGCAGTCCAAAGAGGAACCCATTTAGCATTCATTTCCTCAGCTAAATCCGCACCAAACCAATAAAAAGCATCAGTAACCAAACAAGTAATCTTTTTCCCTGTTTCTGCCACAGCTTCATCCATAGCACTCTTAAAGTTTTGTGGCATTGCCTTAATGAATAAAAAAATTGGTTCAAGTTGGTTTCCTGAAGGCACATAATTCTCTGGTAATCCATCATCAACATTATAATGTTTTATGTTAGGAAGATACTCATCATTCTTATTATCAGAACCACTAGAAAATAAGCTAGCATTTGATTGTTTTGTGCTAAAGAATGACATTGCGACATTCGGAGATTCTGCGGCAATTCTTCTAGTAAGGCTAAGAAGTGGAGGAGCATGTGTTCCAAATGGGAATGCTAAAATGGCAACATGCATTTCTTCGATATTTTTAGATCCGTTTTTAACACCAGACATCCAGTTTTTCAAAAGTGTAAGTGCATACATTTGTTATCTTAATGATGTCAAATGCAATTCAGATCAATTTATTGATCTGTGATGTTGTTTTGTGGCATATCACTACTTAATAATGCTATGGCCACACTTAATTTCGTTGGTGGTGAAGAAAACAGAGAAAAAGTTGGAAAATGTTAATGATATAAAGGTGCAATGAGCATGATGGTAGTAAGGTGTTTCATAAGTAACGGTATGGTACATATGGGGACTTTTTCTATCTCACTAGCTTCTCAAGGCTATTATTGGAATATACAGAATAACAGAAATATTTAACTAATCTCTAGCTTTATGTGTTCTGGTTTTTTGTTTTGCAAAGATAACAAGGATTTGTGTGTTTGTTTTCCATGTTAGTGGTTTTGGAAAGAACAACGCTGTTTTTCTCTGAATATGCAAAGTTGCGGATTTGACCAAAATAGTCTAAATATAGTTAACTATGTTAACCACACAAAAAATTTATAGTAAACATGGCCTTAAATTAATCTCGTTCTCAAGTTTTTAATTTTGATTTTTCTAACATAATAAATCACACATTTAAGAGTGTTCACTCGTATCGGTCAAACCTGCGAAACCATTCGCTCAAATTAATACAATCCTAATTTTAACTCAAATCAATCAAGTTTGGATCCGATGCAAATCAATGCATTTAAATCCAATGAAATTAGTTAAAGTAGCAGGTTTGATATTTTGAACGCGTGAGCTCAATTGGTTAAAGAGTACTCGGACAATGTATACTTTAACTCTACTTTAACTCTTGACTATTTTTAACATATTCTATTCGCGGAGCCGGAGTCTACACTGCACGCAATCCCATTTTTAGAGGCATACTAGTCTTTTAGCTTTTGATAACAGTCATTATAATACAAAAGTAAAAACATATATTTAAATGCGTATTTGTTCCACAAATATAGTTCTGTTAGTATGAACATTACAATTTGCATGTAATATGTTTGAATTCACTTATTTGCCTTAAAAGATAGACTTTTAATCACTAAATTAGTATTTGATAAAATGCGTCTTCTAGAACATCAACATGCCTGTGAATGATTTATACAATAAAGAACCCCCTGAAGACTCTTGAAGATTTCAAAACTAAGAGAGAAAAACCTATTTTGAAGAAAAGCAACCTACTGGGGGTGTCGAAATTTGAAGAAGTGTGCCAAAGAGATGAGATGAAAACATGTCTAAACTCTACTTTATGTTACTAGAAATCTGAATTGGGCAGCTCATCATTTGACTATTAGCAAGCCCAACACTATCTGGTTTACACTTTCCCAATTTCTATTTGTATTGTATCAGTGTATTCACTAACTATTCTTCTCGCTAGATTAAAGACATCTCAAAAAAGTGGGATAGTTGGTCAAAGATTTAACGTTAAAGTTGTTATGTACATTAATCAATAAAAATTCCTTTGATTTTTTTTAAAAAAAAGTGACAATAGAGAAGAATACAAGTTCACCGAATTAACAAAGAATGTAACGTAAAAAAGTTTTGCTAAAATGGTTACATCGATATATAATGGAAAAACATGAGGATGCTAATGTGTATATCAAACTTTTAAAAATTATTTTTGTGATTCTTCCCTATATAACTTTAATCATGTTATAAGTAAACATTATTCACTTACTTTACTTTGACCATTCTTTGTCACGGAATCTACTAAACACTTATGGTGAATTCATCTCTTTTCAAGTTTCAATCATTTTATTTTATTTTTCTTAATTAAATATCGAACTCTTAACCAATTTAAGATGTCCAATCTCTCACTATTTGGACCAACTAAACAATAAACATTGATAATTAGTTGTGATCATATATTTGTAATACCTAGTTTAACACAAAATATCGAACCAAATAACAAATGTTTATAAAAAATATCTCCTCTACAGTATTTTTTTTCCTCCAACATCATGTAATGTGCTGCACTTCACTAGAAAGCACAAGAATTGGTCTTCAGCACGTTGAAGTAGAGATGAAGAAAGAGTTAATTTTTAGCCCCACAACAAACTAAGTTGATTATCCGGTTTTCTCTCCATAGGCCACGGTAATTACTACGTACTTACTTACTTTCTTTGTCCGATAACTTAGGCGGGAATTAAGATTTAATCCGGTGATCAAGACGTTAATTCATCTGCGCTCACGACTCACGAGACAATTCTTTGCTTTACGTTATTCACAATTTGACATTAGTCCTTAATTCAGTGTTTGGTAGTCATTAAATTATCAATTTATTTCTTAATTTCAACGTTTGGTTTGGACTGACACTCTCAAATTGAAATTTTTACAGTTTACACTTAAGGTGTGAGTTTCATCGGCTAGAAAATAAAAGACGGAATAAGTTATACTTTGAAGAAAAGAGAAATCAAGTTATTGAACTCAAGTGCTTAATGAATTTTACACAATGATATATTTAAAAAAAAATCGAGTTCGATTTCTACGTGAAACAAGTTTTTGGTCGGACTTTAATCCTTTATTTAGCAGCCAAACTCTAGATTACTACAATACAAAAAAATTGATTTTTAGACCGGACAGATTAATGGTAAGAGGTTGGACAAAAACTAAAACTTTTGTTTTTTGTTAAATCATCGACAACTTTTTATCTCAAGTACAAGTTATCTAAAATACTAAAATAATTATCAAATGTTAATTCGTCTAGTAGTGATTGGTGCTGAAGTGAGGGATGACAAAAGCACCCAAACACCCGAAACCGAACCCGAGTCAACGGGTAAAACCCGAGTTGACTGGATTTGGGTAACACCCGATATTTCGGGTTCGGGTTTGGGTAGTGTCAAACCCACATCCGAAACCCGAAACCACACCCGTTATATATTAAATTATATAATTATCTCTCTTACCTTAGCATATTATAAACTATTTTAACGGTGTAGATTATTTTTCGTCCTTATTTTAATGTTGAAAACTATGTTAACATATTGTAGACCGTAATTTCGTTGAATTTTTCCGTATTTTTTTTACTTTTGTTAATGTAAGTTCGGGTGGGAAAAACCCGAACCCAACGGGTTTGAGTGCTATTTTACAACCCAAAAGCCCTTTGGGTTCACCCGATATTTTCGGGTTCGGGTTTGGGTAGTACCAAACCCGCACCCGACCCTACCCGTTGCCATCCCGCCTGAACTTTATAGGGAGGACCGCGACTACAATTTGATACTCACAACTGCGTTTAGGTGAACACACTCGGAACCGGATTAAACTAGCAGTGAAAAAAATTAAAATAATTTATTGTGCAAACATTATAGAAGATAACTAGACGGTTAAATATATTATATGAGAAAAAAACAAAAATCATATTTATTAAAATAAAATAAAATATAATAATCAAAAATATGATTTTTTGAAAAAAATTGTATGAGAAAAATGTAAAAACAATTTTTATTGAATGGTTATAGGTTACTTGTTATAGAAATCAAACACTACTCTTGAATAAATTGTCACAAATTGATTATACATATGTCATTTCTCTAAAAGATTTTGTGTGGGGGTAAAAGAATTCTGTTTTTGGTGTCAAAAAAAAGAAAAAAGAATTCTGTTTTGTTTGTTTCATTTCTCCATTTCCCTAACGAAAATGAAATCTTAACTACTTAAATCACGGCCGGTTTTCTGTTTGATTAACAAAATAATAAAACTCACAGACATTATCCAATCATGGAGAATAATAGAAAAAAAGTAGCTCATCCCATGTGCTAAAAATTGGAATCTTAACATAATTAGCCTACAAAAGTAGGCATATATTAAAATCCAACCAATAAAAATTTAGACACAAAAATAAAACCGATAACCGTTTCAATTAAATAATAACAAAAAAGTTAAAAATAGCAAAGCAATGATAAATCTAACATGGGTGCCACTAAAACCCAACAAAAAACAGTTGACATTGCAGGCTTTCACTCATTTCAAACTTCTAAAATTTTGCATATTTATAGTCTCAACTCACACATCCTTTGTCACAACAACATCAATAGCAATTAGCATTAGCAACACAAAAACATCCTCAAAAATGAGCCTAAGGTGTTTCACTTTGGCTGTGTCTCTCTTACTTCTTGCCACATTCATTTCCCATGTGAGTGCGGATTATTTTCCAAACAGAAAACATTCCAAATCAAGAAGCTTCACAGACCAATTTCTGATTCCTCAAAACATTGCTCGATCCGTGGTGGGGCAACGTCCATTAGTATGGGACGATAAACTAATGCACTACGCGCAATGGTACGCGAACCAGAGGCGCGACGACTGTGTCTTGGAGCATTCCAATGGGCCATATGGTGAGAATATTTTTTGGGGTAGTGGAATTGGTTGGAATCCAGCACAAGCAGTGAGTGCTTGGGTTGATGAAAAACAATATTACAATTATTGGCATAATTCTTGTGTTGATGGAGAAATGTGTGGACATTACACACAAGTTGTGTGGGGTAGCACTACCAAAGTTGGATGTGCTAGTGTTGTGTGTTCTGAAGGTAAAGGTACTTTCATGACTTGTAACTATGATCCTCCTGGGAATTACTATGGAGAGAAACCTTATTGATAGGAAATTACCAAAAGGGGTTTGAAGAGAGCATTGATATAGAGAGAGAGTTCAATGATGTTAATTATAGTCATATCTTTATTGTATGTTTGGCATGTCACTTTATTGATTGGAAACTGTTTCATGTGCATTAAATTGTCTAACTCTTCTGTGTATCTCTGTTTATTACTATTAATGTTAATGGAGTACTTGTATTGTATGTCTACTTATTTTAGTCTCACTTTTTTCTTTTTATCTTCTTTTCTCTTAATTTTTAGTCATACATTATTTAAATTTCATGAATTAATCCAAATTATTTTTGAGACTCGATATAAGACAAGTTTATAAACTCAATTGCAGAATTTCCTCTGTTTTTAGCAACAAAAAATTATGGATTAAAAAGGAAAAATAGCATATAGTTTACTGACTTTAGTAATAAATCTCAAATTTTGTAATTGCATCTTTTATTTGACAAAATGTGTAAGTTATATACAACAAGTTTTATTTGGTACATCAAAAAGATAAATGCTTCCACCAAAATTTGATCTCTAGACCTCCCTCTATTCAAACTATGTCCCCCCCAGCTCTTACATGTTGAGCTATCCTACGGGGACTTATATACAACAAGTTTAATGTACATAATATTTTCTAATAATTAAAATAAATGCATAGTTATTATATTGAGTTCAAGAGAAGATGCTAGCCAACAATTATGGCTAATATATAAGTGGCAACTAATAGCGGGAAAAAACAAGTGATCGAAAAGAAGAAGAAGATAGCAAACACCCTCTAAAAATAATGGAAAAAATGTGGCTCATATAACCCAAGTAAAGATATAACCTACAAAGTAAAATAGCAGCAATCCAACCTTTTAAGATTTTTTTAAAGAACAACCCTTTAAGACTTAAGTTGTGTTTTCATAAAGTTAAAATCAATTATCATGTATGTATAAATTTGTTAGCAACTTCCTTTTCAATATAAATTATCATGTAATCGGTCAGATTTTTTTATCTTGTTTTGAAACATTGTTTTAACAAGTTTTATAACCAAAATATCATGTTATGTGGCTGTTGTTGATGCACAGATAATCAAAATGAGTCATAGCAATATGTAAATTGAAGGATGAACAATTGATTTGTTATTCTCAAACAAATTTTGACATGATCATAGTAAACAAACTAAAACTAAATTTTTTGTTGAAATTGGGCTTACAAACTTAATCTACGGTTTGGGCTGGTTTGAATTTTAGGCCCAAATTCGTCCAAAAGTCCATCATAACAATGATCGCCACTACTCATTATTTATGTTTTGTGTGCAATTTTTTTGGTACGTTAAAAAGATAAAATGCTCCCGTCAAAAAATTATCTATAAACTTTCTCATACCCAACTCATATGTTTTTATAAATTGTTTTGTATGTTATTGATTAAGTACAACAGCAAGAAGATTCACGATAAGATAAAAATCTTTCGTCAAAATAATTTAATAAAATATTTCTATTTTATTTTTCATGTCGGATTATGAGACATCATATTTATTTGGTTAGTGTAAAAGTAGATTATCAGCTAGAATGCAGTCTAATTTGAGTCTCATAGTAACTTTAACTTTAAATTTGAATTTAAACTTGAACTTAAACTCTGTGTGTGAATCTATAGCAGTTCAATCACTCACTTAATCTTATTAATTTTTCAATTATATGGCATATATATATATATATATATCTGACAATGAGATGTGCAATTCACATGTGAGAGTAAATAGGATTCCCCAAGCCAATGATATATCCTTTCACCTAATTTATTTTTTACTTTGACTTATTTTCCCAACCCAAGCATCAATAAAATATCAAAATCAATTCTATAATTAATTATAGAACAACCATACACATTCACTCAATTTATACCAACATATACTCTACACTCATATTGCTAAGTAACAAGGTCGTACTTGTATGATTAATTGAATT
Source organism: Trifolium dubium (assembly GCA_951804385.1). Classification (NCBI taxonomy): domain Eukaryota; kingdom Viridiplantae; phylum Streptophyta; class Magnoliopsida; order Fabales; family Fabaceae; genus Trifolium; species Trifolium dubium. Next base: position 35,298,277 of record OX638073.1, read on the forward strand.
AATATGGTCGCTCTCCAACATAATTACCAACAGGGTCATAATTACAAGTCATGAAAACATCACCATCATCACACACAACTCTTGCACAACCAATTCTTCTAGTACTTTTCCACACAATCTGAGTATAATGTCCACACATTTGACCAGATACACATGAATTAGTCAAATATGTGTAATATTTCTCTTCATCAGCCCAAGCTTTAACAGCATCACTTGGTGTCCAATCAGAGCCACTACCCCAATATATATTCTCTCCTAACTTGAAACCATCTTCAGGGAATGAATGTTCAACTTTGCAATCTGATTTTCTTTGACTAGCCCACCATCTTGCATATTGTTCAAGCTGAAAATCCCACATCAATGGAAATTCCCATTTGGTTGCTCTTACTAAGTTGTGTCTGAATAAGAACTCTAGTGACTCTGACATGCAGCCCCAACAGAGTTGCTTTGAAACCTTGTATATGGTATCGTTGTCTGGTTTCTTCTGCTGGCTCAAATATTGTTCATATATTTGAGTAGGAGATGAAGAAGAAGAAGAAGAAGAAGAAGATTGAGGACTGGTTGAAAGAGTTTTAGTGGTGAAGGTGATCACAAAAATAAAGAAGCAGAGGAGCAAATGTGGTTTCATGATGTGTGCACTTTGGTGTATAGAGCACTAAATTTTGAGGTGTGATACCTTAATTTATAAATGAAATTGGTTCACGAGTATGTGGTATTTGGAATTTGGCTTGTGTTACAGAAAATTGAATCACATGCACTTTAGGAGCTGTGAGAAACAATCGCCCCAGGATATATTATCAAGTGTATCTTTAGTACTGAGAATTACAGTAGTCATTTACTGTAATTTAGTTTTTCAAAAAAAATATTGATATAATACCCACCGTAATATCAAACATAAATTAATTATGTATGAATCTATTTAACTATAGTTTGTCAAGTTATTGAAATTACAAAAATAAATTTCTAAGTTTACTCAAAAAAAAAATTCTAAGTATCTCTTATAATAACTTTATAGACTATACTTGCTAGTGTAAGACATGTGAGAACTAAACTAATTATTAATGATGAAAATGACTATTTAATTATTAATTTTAATACTAATTGTGTTATAGTATTTGCTAATACATCCAATTAAGAACAAGGTTGTGGTTGTGGTTGTGGACTTGTGGTGATGTTGAGCTTTAGACAAACGCTTGATTGGGATGTGGGGGTGAAAAATGTTCATGGAAACACCATATATTTTTATGCTATGTGTTGGATGATTGTATTGAAGGTTCTCCCGTGAAGCATAGCTATGTTTTGCCCGTGAGTTCTTTTGTCAGCATTATGGGATGAGTGCCCACCATAGTATCTTCTAGAAATGACCACGTGTCAATGTCATGCATAACCAAGTCCATGAAGTCTCAAATCATGAGATGTTTTAATTTTGTGCACAAAAAAAATCTAGTGTAACAAATGTTAAGTCTGTGGAATGAGATAAGTTATGCATCATGTGCATAATACTATAAAGTTAGATTTTGTAACAGTTATGCTATATACTTATAGTGTGAACCTCCCATAATATAGGTTAGAATTGTGAGTAGTTTATTCAACAATTAATGAAAATTAGATGAAGGAGATAATTAATTTATGGATACCACATGCATGAGTCATCTTTTTTAATCATGTGACTAATTCTTATTATTTGTTGGATAAATACCCCTAATTTTTCAAGTGATAAGTATGCTCACAAGAAAAATGATTGGTTGATATTAAAGCATTCAATCCATTTATCTGCCAAAACGAATTTCTGATAGATTTGAGTACTCACTCATAGATGTGATTTGCGGGAGGACATGAAAATTGCATGAGCATCTTTCTTTGTTGTTCTTGTTGGATCATGAGGATGAGGAAGTCACATGTAATCACATTAAACTTTGAGTAATGAAATGAACAACACATTCCAATTCCACACGTATATGGTTGGAGGTTTCAGAGGGGAGGAAATATTTAATTTTTATGTGTTTGCTTAAAATTTTGAGTTATTCTATTGTATATTCCTAAATTTAAAAGTTTATAACATTTATTCTTAAAAAAACAATAAACAAACCCCTAAATATTTGTTGTATGAATCATCTTATTTATATCTTCAACATTTATGCAATCAATCAAATATAAACTGACTGATTATTTTTCTTCAATATTAATACTCTCATCTCAAGAGAAGAAATTCTCATAGCCAATAGTTCAACCACTAAATAAATAAAGCTTAATCTATTATTTCACTCAGAAATCGAATTCAAATTTTTTCAAAATTCATTTTTTAATGATCTCATTAATCACTTAAACTCTTGATTTAAACTAGATTAATTTTAAGTGAACATTTCAAAATATAACTTACATTATTGAGTATCGATATCTAATAGATAAAATTTGTTTCCTCAAAAAAAAAAAAAAAATCTAATAGATAAAATTTGATATAGTGTAATATTTTTATAACTATAATTAATCAATCTATGTGGTGATGTAATAATTTATGTAAAGACAAAAGAAGTGTGAGTTGGTGTGAATGAGCCATTGGGAAGAAGAAACGATAAATAACTGAACGAAGGAATGAATTCGTTTCTGCTTTCTACTTTGTGCTTTGCGATCATTATCGTCATTGTTTCCTTCAACTTCAATCTTACGCCATCTTTATTCGGATCGCTTCTCATCGCTTTTACGATTATCAAAATGAAATTGCTTCCGCGATTTCCAACTAATTGTTTGAAGAATCCCAAAGCGAATTCGAAGCCAGAGCTAGAGAGTGGCGTTGATCATGTTAATCCTCTTCAGATTCCACCACACCTTGTGGTCATGGTTAATGGCATCGTTGGCAGGTACTATTAGTAATAATCTTCAGCTTAATCACTCTTAATATTAACAATTCTTGTATTTGATTTCTTAGTGTATGCTAATTCAAAGTTGAAAATGCATTTGATATTTTCAGTTCTGCTGATTGGAGATACGGTGCGGAGCAGTTTCTCCAGAAGCTTCCGGATAAAGTCATCGTCCACCGTAACTAACTTTTCCTTCTATTAGTTTAGTCACACTAAAACTATGAAGCACGGACACAAACACAAACACAGGACACGACACTGGACACGGATATTTTTTTTGAGAAAATGATATATTTCAATTCTTCGTGTCCGACACCGAGACACGCCTATTCCGAGAAGTGTTTGTGCTTCATATGATAGTTTAATTGGTTAATTTACAAAATAATTTTTGTTGTAGATAAAAATATGTTAGGTTTGATGACTAGTGTAAACAATAGGATTGTTAATTTTTATATAAATGGTGTGGCAGTGGCAATGAGTATAACTTCTCATTTTAGGGAATGGTATACACAAATAGAAGTGACAGTAACAGTTACAAAATTTATGTACTGGTTCTAGTTCTACCCTCCAATAAAAAGCTTGTTGTTATATTTCCATGTCCATAATTAACTGTGATTTACGTGATGTATTTCGGCCAGGCAGTGAATGCAATTCTTCAAAGTTAACTTTTGATGGTGTTGACACAATGGGTGAGAGGCTAGCTGAAGAGGTATTTTGGTAGTAGCAATGTGATCCTTTTAGTCTCTTACTTTAAATCTATGTGGAAAATGATTTTTTTTTTTTGTTGACCTTATGATAATTCATTCACATTTGAATCTCCAGTTTTAAACTTAATTCATGTTTATCTAGGTACTATCTGTTGTTAGACGCTGGCCAGGGTTGCAGAAGATCTCCTTTGTGGCACATTCTCTGGGAGGCTTGGTGGCAAGATATGCTATTGCTAGACTTTTTGATTACTCTTCAACAATTGAAGTTGAAGTTACGAGCAGAAACTGCAACTGTAAAGAGGAGACAAAATGTACAAAGAATTGCATTGAACAACATTATGACGCCAGAATCGCTGGTTTAGAGCCAATGAACTTTATAACCTTTGCAACACCGCATCTGGGTTCAAGAGGACATAAACAGGTAGCTTTAAATTTTCTACGGACAGTAATGTATCACATTTCAGCATCATGGATATATCATATACCTACTTTTCTTTTGGCCTTCATTAGTCATCTGCTATTTTTTCTTATTATTGTTATTTTATTTTGCTGAGTTCCATCAAAATCATCTGTGCTTTTTGGTTGGTTAATTTGTCTACGACAGTCTATATAGAGTTTAAAACTTCTAGCATTTGAATGCTGTTAGCTGAAAATTGCATACAGGATACATGGTCATGTCAGTGCAAAGTGCAAACACACTGGCATCAATGAAGTCATTAGTGAGTTCCTTCTTGTTTTCTTAGAGAGCTGTGTTATTCGTATGAGGAGATAAACCATAAATTGTAAGGGTAGAAAAAAGTACAAGAAAGACAAAATCTGAATAATTTCCTTTGCAATTGAACTTTGATATGAAAGTTATATACCAATTTTCATGTCACGGATCATTATCCTCCTCAATAAACACTTAACATGATTTGATCCATATGATTCCAGAACCATCAACTGAAGATTAGTAATTAAAGTAAATTCTAATATGGACCACCTTCACAAGTGGTCCGTCATGGATCAATATTTAAAATTTCAACAGCGTACGTCATTATTTAAAAGTATAAGGTAACACCGTCCTCATTTTTACATTTCACTTAATGACTAAATTGATACTAGTTCGACTAAAACAACAAAAAAAAATATATGTAACTTGTATTGATCTGACATCAATCATATCATGTTTTAGCCATAAAGACGAAGAGAGTCATGAATTGTTACTTCTAAAGAGTATTGCTGAGAGTTGTTAGAATTTCAGATAAATTTAAACTCTAGTCCACAGTGGACCACTTATGATGGTAGTCCACCATAGCACTAACCAAGTAATTAATATTCTAGTATATATTAGCTTCAGATTTTTTTCTCTCTATAAAAAAACTTAATGTTATTTATTGTCAGCTGTTTTCGAAGGCCCTCCTGCGCATGTATGGATATTTGAAGACACGCTGAAAATTTTAATGCAAAATATTAAGCAAGCTCAATTAGTAGCCCATATAATTATTTTCTAAATTGCTATAATATCTTACATAAATACTGTTCGGTTCTTTTTCTTTGTCACTTTTTTTTTCATATTATTATTACAGTGAAAAGAGTGAATAAACTTTCTGACCATTTGAAAATACACAGACATTGGAACTATATTCTATTTGCAGTGTGAGACAAAAATGGTTGCATCTTTTTCATTCTTTGTAGACTGTAGCTATTGTAGTCAAGCTGTTGGGATAAGTTTCCTAGGTATATTTTGATTATTTAAGGTGTTGGAGCTAAGATTCTATGTGTATGCACATACTGGAACAATATCTTATTTTTGCTCCTTATTTTTCTGGTTCTTGTAGCTTCCATTTCTCTGTGGCATTCCTTTCCTTGAAAGAAGAGCATCCCAAACTGCACATTTAGTTACAGGGAGAACCGGAAAGCATCTCTTCCTCATGGACAGCGATGATGGAAAGCCTCCTCTTCTCCTCCGAATGGTTGATGATTCTGATGATTTAAAATTTATGTTAGTATTAACGAGTCAGTTAAATTTGTTAGATCCTATTATTCAATTCTTCATTACTTCTAATTTAATTTTTAATTATTGTGTAGGTCAGCTTTATGTGCGTTTAAGCGTCGAGTAGCATATGCAAATTCAAACTTTGACCGTATCCTCTTTTGAAGTTAGATTTCTTTTTGTTTATTGAATTTCATATTGTACAGAAGCTTAAGCCTAATGAATACTATAGTGTCAATGGCCCATGTCATATTGTGACAACTATGTAGATGTAATTTTTAAGATAGAGCAATAATTATTATTGTGAGTCAAGAATTAAGCCATTTCTCATGACAATTATATCTTGTAAATTTCTTGACTTGTGTCGAAGATATGGTTGGATGGCGCACCTCTTCGATTCGGCGTCAACATGAACTTCCAAAGGTAAAGACTTTCTGATGATTCTCAATCTTTATGTTTTACAAGGTTTACGGAGAGTAACCTACATTCATTCTTTTGTGCTAGTCTATTCTTCAAGTAATTGATGAGAAATACCCACACATTGTACATGCCGAAAGTGGAACTTTTGATGATATTTCCCACAAAGAATCTACTAATGTTGGAGGCGAAACAATTGATATGGAAGGTATGTTTCGTTTTCCTCTTGAAGAAAAAAAATGCTGTCTGTTTTGCAATGTAGACATCTTTTTCCACTCTTTTGGTATTTGTGAAAGAAGTATGGCAAGTATATTTGAATATACAATCATGCATATCAAAAGTAAACAAAATGGATATCGATATTCTAGTCGAAAATATTATTTTGTCGAAGAATTCCAATAAAATTTCATTTTCAAAATGTGTATGTCAGTATTGTAATTAGCTTTCAAAAACTGAATATTTATGCTTTTTGTAGAGGAGATAATAAGGGGTCTCACTCAGGTTCATTGGGAGCGTGTGGACGTAAGCTTTCGGAAGAGTAAACAGCGGTTTGTTGCTCACAGCACAATCCAGGTAAAGCTTTTATCTTATAGCTTTCCTGCAAAAACTTTTAATATATTATCAACTACTTTAAAACTCCAACTTTAGATTCAGGGCATTTGATATACAAAAAGAACTATAGTAGGACTTTGCTTAGTCACTATACAAGATATTATTTGAAGATGATCTACTTATTTTAAGCTAAATTATTAAAAATAATGGCCACAGCTTCAGCTAGACCTTCCTTGATATTTTTATTTTTCTGTTTTTACTCCCAGGTGAAAACCTACTGGTTGCATTCAGATGGTTCTGACGTGATCTTCCATATGATAGATAACTTCCTTATCTAGTCTTTAACATTATTGTCAGGTTTGGTGTCAACAAATCAATGTTGTGAACGATGGTAGTCTTCTTCCCCTGAATACCTAGTACTGCAAATTTGCAACACACTAGGTTTTGTTATGCGTTAGCTTGGAAAGTTGGTTGCTTAATTGGTGTGCACCTTCATTTACATTACTATCGATCATTCCTAATAACTTGTTCATATATTCACACTATTGAAAATTTTACATAGAAAAGGTGTTTCAATTGAAACCTGTCTTGACTTTAAGTGAAAAGGTGTTTAAGTTATAGTAGATCCATGCAGCCTGTTTAAAATAAGGTCTTGCCTTATTTTACAACTCACGTGTTTAGTTAATTGTTTCTTGCATTGCACAAAATGTGTTCTCGCCATTTCTGGGTTGATTATTTATTGCATTAGACAAAATGTTCCTCCAGAAGTTATTGTAATTACCCAATTTCCCTTTTTCTGAGGTGTTTTACATGTTGATATATGATTTAGTAGGGAAGTTTAAATGGAATCAACTCAGGTACTTATCAAATAAACCTTTAAAATCATTGTGCAACAATATTTAGACAGAAAGAAAAGAAATACTGTGCCAATATGGTTATTGATTATAAAATTTACGAAACATCACCTGTCATTTACCACCTGAATGAACTGACACAAATAAACATTCTCAGTTTGAATGGGGTAATATTTTATAGCCATTTTTCTGGCTCAAAGGCCGACTACCCTTTTGTGCACTTGAATATTCTTTGGCCGGAGGGATTTGGAAAGAAGAGAAAGGTAGTAGACAATAAGCTTCTAAACAACTGTTATGCTTTCATGTTTCTTAATAATAAGTCCCGATGTAGCACCGACTATGGAGAAGAAGACTGAACAAGAGGGATACTGTATTGGTCCTCAATCATAACAAACCTGTGATTTGGAAGGTCATCGATATACTCACAATTCAGTAAAATAAAAGGGATGCTGAGTGTGAGAGTTAGTAACATTATTGCTGATTTGACATGATCATTGGGCTATGTTGGGGATATAGGGTGAGTGTGGAGGTTATTGGGAGGTAGTTTGTCATTTTGTGAATTAAGACTAGTCTTGGCTCTGTTATTGGTGTTTGTAAGAGCTCAGTCTCTACAGTTTACTCTCTATTCTCATTTTATCCAACATATATACTATCCTAAGATTCCATCAAGTTGCCCCTTCCCAGCTGCAAACTGACAGTATTTCCTCATATTTGTGGAGCCCCTACATACCACCAATCATCATATAATAGATGGACTATGAAAGACGTTGTGTGTCTTCTTATTAGCAAACTGTTATTTCATTTGAACGGTTGTTACATGTTTTGCCTTTAGAATTTATACAAAAAACCAAATTTCTAAACTTGAGTTTTATCTATTTAACATACGCTAAGTAAATTTTTTTGGTCGAGACCGGGGTATCCACCGCCGAACGCAGTGACTAATCCCTTGCTAGACATACGCTAAGTAAATGATACGATTGTAAGGTATTTTTTAATTAGAAATACCTACACGGACCGTAAGGTAATCTAAGCGTGCAAGTTGCAACCACCCTTGTGGCACCATCACAAGGGCTTGTCATGCATAGCACCAAAGTCAGGGAGATCTTAGGGTATGTTTGGATTGGGTTTTGGTCTTTTGGAGGATTATGTCTATATTTTGGTGTATATATGAGTTTTTTTTTTCTTGAAAGAATAATGTGATAGAACATATTATATCTGTTTATGTAACCATGTTTGCCAATGCCATGTCTTGCTGGCAGCTTAATTCATTGCTAGATTGTAAGATTGTTTATATAGTGTACTCGTTTTTCTGCCTTGAATGGCAGTTGACATCTGTGGTTTCGGCTATATCATATTTCTATATTTTTCACTATCATTCTTTGATGCCGGATTCATCCCTATATTTTTACAACATTCTTCGCTTATTAAATCGATGAAAATTTTCAATTATCTCAAATATTACATTTCTCATTATTTTACAAATGAAAAATGTTTCTGTCAGAAAGATAGTTAAAAAGGAGAAAAGAAGAGATGATTAAGTCAAAAACAAGCTTTGGGGAAACATTTTGTTTTTGGACTTTGTTTTCTCCTTGCCCTGTCATAGTCATATGAACTTCAATAAGCTAATAGTGACTTAGTTAAATCAATCTTCAAGCAGATTTATAGCCACGGATATCTTCACTATTTGGCTTTTCAAAGCTGAAATAGGCAAATGAAAACCACTAATAAGTAAACGGTGGCAACCAAACCAACACCATTTAGTAATGTAAAATACGTTTATTACTACCATTCAGCATCTTGCTTTTGTATGCTGACAGTGTCACATTGGTCCACATAGTCTTGGCCTTGTGATGACATATTAGATTTTTCTTTCAGCAGACCTGACAAACTTTCACAAAACTGATAATCAAAATTAAGTCAGTAACCAGATTAACGAGCTTGCGAATATTCAGTTAACAGGATAGGTTCTCTTACTTTATTGTACATTCTTAGATCGCCTGCAGATTTTGATATTTGTACAACACAATGAGTTGGAGCAACTTCTATCACCTACAGTTGCCACACATATCAGTAAATAAATGAACTTGTTTAATAATAAAGCAAATTTAGAATGTACCTCGGCTGATAAAATGTATATTACCTCAGCTGATAGGTCAAAGCAAGATCTTGAACACCTAGCCATTGATTGTTTCGGGTGCATTTTCATCTGATATTAAGAGTCAAAGTTCATTTGTTGCTATACTCTAGAAAAGGTTAATAATAATATTTCACAAGTCCCTCCCCCACACACACAAAAAAAAAATCGCATGGATGCATTTAAGAATCAAATTAAGTACTGTTCAGACCTTAAACTTGTTCATTTTCTCTACTGACAGTCTCACATCTGTTGCAGCAGCTTCTATTTTTTCTACTGTTTCACTGATTGTGTGTTGGGATCCAAGCATTGTTGTCTGCTTCTTGTGATCCTAAATATGAAATTCATAACATCAGCATTTGTAATTAAAGGACCTGTTGATGAGTTAATTTAAATACCCTTTCAGATCTGTAGACTTGCCTGTTCTTCAAAAAAGGATGATAGATCAAAATCTTGGAACATGGCTATCAGTTGAAATGCATTAATGAAGCTTGAAGACTTGGTTATCGTTGACTTCGTAGTTTTCTCCTATAGCACATATCGTTAGACAATTTGGCTCATATCTCCTAGTGTTTTCTATAACTTCTATTTGTTAACAAGTTACCTCAAATGAGTTAAAAGCAACACTATTGTCATCCAAGTTAATGATCGGGTCAAATTCACACGCGCGAGCAGGATTATAATCTGTTTGAAACCACTCATTTTCAACAATATCCGAAATAGTTATCCGCTGTGAGAGATTGGGAGGAAGTCAAACAAATTAGTATCTATCAGTTACCCTTTAATTAAGCACAATGCAGACGTGCAGTAGTTCTTGAATTTATACCTTTACTGGACGTGGTTCAAGTATTTTGGCAATTAGTTTCTTTTGACTTTGAGTAAACCATGGGGCGCATATATATTCTGCTTTGCATATCTTTATTCATACATGAAAGATGCCAGAAAATGTGAACAGTTGAATTAGACACTACAGTAGTTGTTTTCTTTTTTATCATCATGATTATATATTTGCACATACCTTTTGGTATAAACTCGTCAAGCTCCGGTCATCAAATGGTAGAAAACCAGCAAGTAACTCAAAAAGGATCACCCCACATGACCAAACATCAGCTGCTGCTCCATCATACCCTTTGCTCATCAGAACCTGCACATGAGGAAGTATAAGGGTGACAGGCAATAATACATGTATCCCTTATAAGCCGTGATTTGCTCTGTTTTTGTTGGGGAGTTCGGGGAATCTCTTTAGCATGTTATCGCTATCAGGTGCTCCCTCGGACTCCCGAACACTTTCCCCCACTCAATCATCTTACCTCAGGAGCCACGTAGCACGGGGATCCACACCTTGTGCTTAAAACATCATCAGGCTGCCAATTTATCAAAATTTGACCATCAATTAAAATGACTTACATTTGTTGAACTAATGAATGAGGTTGAAACAAGTTTTACCTTTCTCAGTGCACTTAATCCAAAATCAGACACTTTTAGGTTTCCCTTGCTGTCAAGGAGCAAGTTTTCAGGCTGTATTGTCATATGTAAGGTTCAAGTAAGGTTTCAAAACTTATTTTCTAAATAGAGAAAAAAACATGTTGACTTAACTTACCTTTAAATCGCGATGATAAACTCCTTTGTTATGGCAGTAGTCGATGGCGTCAATAAGTTGCTGGAATACTTTTCTTGCCTCACATTCATCTAACTTATTGGAATAAGACTGCATAAATAAAATTATCAGAATTGAAACATTATAATTGTAAGTTCATATCATCTCAACAAGAGATTGTTGATTCTCACCATTTTGTCCAATAGTTGACCTCCTGATACATATTCCATCACAATGTATATTTTTGTTTTTGTGCCAATAACCTGTTTTATGTTGAAGTTCATTGAAAAACACATAGTGAGAAAGGGACTATGAATCTTCAAGACTCATGAGAATTCTAAGATAACACCAGAAGGTATAGTATACATGCCTCATGAATTCTAACAATATTAGGGTGATATAGAAGTTTCATTGTTCTGATCTCACATTGTACCTGATCAATATTGTAACCTTAATATTGATTAATTAAAGTAAATAATTACTTTCTAACTGCTAATTTTTTAAGGGTATAAAATGAGGTTTACCTGATACTTAAGATTGTTTTTCAAGACCATTTGTTTGTCAATGACCTTGATTGCCACCTTCTCACCATTGTTGGTATTGATAGCAAGATTAACCTTAGAGAATGAACCTTCTCCTATGGTCCTGCTAATTCTATACTTACATATATTTTTTGGAGACACCATTAGCCTTGTGATAATGATTGGTTTGTTGGTAAAGGTTTTTCCAAGTTATGTCTCACTAACCTCCTTGTGCATGCAGCACATGTCTCATTTTTGCTCTTAATCTCAATCTAATTTATTTATAGAAGGATTTTTTTTTCCTTTTTTTTGGGAAAAAGTTTTGGTCTTTTTATTTTGGTGCTAGTTTTTGGTCTTTTGAATTTTAATCATATAGTAGATCAATCTAAATTTTGTTTCTTTTTAAATTTATATGGCTCATAACTTTGTTAACATATATGACAAATAGAATGCCACGTGATAAATGACATCCCTTAAATTAAGAGATTGATTACAAATAAAATGTAAATATGAAGGATTAAGGTCAAAATTATAATGTAAAACAATATTTCAGTGTGTATGTGTATCTTTATTTCCCTGAGCTAAAAATTAAATATTTCTTTAACATAATTTTTTGGCATCTATCTATATATAGCAAAATTTTATTTTAATTTTTTTTGAGTAATTTCTATATATAGCAAAATTTTATTTTTAATTTGATTGAAATTCATCCTTATGATTCACCTGCCATTGAATTTTTTTGGTAGATTGAAATTACTACGTTATCGTTTAACTGAAGTAAACTTATGATATGATGATATATCATAAAAAATCACAACACACGATTTGTAAAAGATCAAAACCAAAAAATTATTGGTTATATTTGAAAAAAAATTAAAAGCATAATTGGAAAACTTTTAATTTCATGTTAATTAATTTCGACTGGTCAATTGTTGTTGGTCCTTACCATCCACAAAATTGTTGTTCTATGAGTAGACAGACACTAATTAAAATTTCTATCAAATCTTCACGTAATTAGCATTATGGGTAGCTAGCTGGGTTGGCTGGTGGGTTAGGACGAGGAATATGTGCTTTGACCGGAAGATATCATAGATGATTAGTTGTTGAAAATTAAAATTTGGATGTACTGCGTATCACCACAAATGCTGGATCATACACGGTCATCATAAAAATTCACATTAATGTATTAAGATTTAAGATAGTATGGATAATATTTTTGTGGCTAGAATTTTATTTTTACCAAACGTTAGTTAGTTCAGTGGTGATTGACATTGAATTAGGTAGAGAAAACTGTTGTTCAATCCCCCGCAGCAGCATTTGAGAATGAACTTACTTAAGAATTGACTGAAACTACTTGATTCTAAACCTCACTTCGTACTCTGTACAACTAGGGTCTCTTTCCCTTAGGAACCAAAGTTAAAGCTGAAAAAAAATAAGAATTTTATCTTTTTAAGGTGAATAAGTGTAAAGTGCATCTCGAATCTCAGTGTTATATATTAATATATGCGACGTTTCTATCAATTGAGACATGTTGATGGATAAAAGTATTTTAATTGTTACTATTCGGTAACAAAAACATGTAGCTGAAGATCTGACCCAAAGAAATGTAGCTGAAGAAATTGGTGATGAAATAATAAGTGTTAATTTATGCCATAACCCTTAATTTATTAAACTTATTTCATTATCTAAATGAACTTAATTTAATCTGAAAATTAAGTTTATTAATTAAATCAGAATTGTATGTTCTATTAGTGAATTCAACCATGAAAGCATTTGTTCAGTTGATATGAATCTATTAGATGTTGGGAATACGTTGGTTGTTGGAATTCAAGTGTAAACAAAATTCTTTATGAAAGTTTGCGTGAGCTATTGAGGAGACTATACAGCAATTTATATTTTCAGATAGTGATGGGAGTATATGGTAAGTTGCTCATGTGATAGAATAGAAAAAAATAAGTTTTTATGAGTTAAGCTCGATGATAAAAAAAACATTACACATTTATGTAGGAACAGATTTCGAATTCGATATACCCACTTAATCATTTATAAGAGGTAAATTTCTAGACGCTAAATTATCTGACAAAAAAAATAAAAAAAATCGTAGAAAATAAGTGATATGTTAAATGAGTGTACGTAAATTATAAGTGTTTAATTATAAGAGTTTCTTTTATAATGAATATTAAAAAATATTAATAATTATGCATTAATATACATGCGCAAAAAGGACTTTTGAGACAAAAACAGCATGTCTTTGGACATAGGAGTATTCAAATTATCTATGAGATAAAAATGTATGTGGTTCAATTTAACTCAGTTAGTTTTTAAAATATCGTTTAAATTAATTCAAATTAAACAAATGCAGTTTGGATCAGTTTGTACGATTTATTGCAATATAAAAAATATGATAATGTTACGAATTTGTTACAAAATAAACATAAGAAATACAATATTATTTTACTCTTTACATAATATGACATGCATATACAAAAATTTCATATAGTCTAAAATTATATCTTATAAAAAGAACTTATGTTTAATATCAACATTGTAGTTTTATATCATATGAAATGATATATTTTGACAACCTATTATTTTATAGACTCGATTTAGACTGAACTTGAACTTGCTAATTTTGACTATATAATAGATTTATTGATACATTTTTTTAGACAAATGCTAAACAGTGTCTTACAGGCGTTATTTAAGCACTATAAATAAAAACTTTTTATAGGAATCTGTAAAATTAATGTATTGGAACTTATGCTATTTATTTTTTGAATAAAAAATTTCTTTAAATAGAATGTTTAACGCAGGGCACTCGTTAGCTAGACTTTTTTTTAAGGGCTTGCTTGGTAGGAGAGAAATTGAAAATAGAGAAATAGAAACACAGAAATCGATGCATGTATTTAAATTAAATTTTAATCTAAATACATACATCAATTTCCGTATTTCTATTTTTCTATTCTCAATTTCTCTCATGCAAGCAAAGCATAAGCGAGATTTATTGTTGCATATAGGCTAGGCACCACCTGTTGACATTTTCTTTATTTTAGTATTTTATTTTGTTGTAATGGTATACGAGAATATCCCCATAGTCTGACAAAAATTACACGTGACACATCACTTGCAATTGATATCGTTCTTATCCAACACTGTCTTTACTTTACATACATCATTGCTTGTTATCAACTCAATTTCATAAATGAATGCCTAACAAACCGATCTGAAGTAGACTCAATCAATCTCATACGCTTTCACTCTTATTAATTCTTAATCATTTTACGATCGTTTTTGTTCTTCTCTATTCCGCAAATCTACGATAATGAAATCTGGGAATATATTATTATTGCTTCTTCTTTGTTTCAATCTCTTCTGTTATGCAGTGGTACTCCTCAATCTATTCATTCTTACATTTTTTGAGATGAAGGAGTATATAATACTATGCAAATACTATCTTTTAATTAATTACATGTTTGTTTGATGGATTTCAGATTGGTGCACCTCAGACTTGCCCTGCTTCCAATGTTGGCAAATGTGGTGATCCAGATAATTGGGAAGGGGAGTTTTTTCCTGCCATTCCCAAAATTAAATATGAGGTTTATATCACGACTATTTTGTTCCTTCATCTACATAATACTACTCCATCTGTTTCAAAATGAGTGTCGTTTTTGGTGTTTTCACACATATTAAGGAATACAATCGTTATGTTAAAAGTAATACTATAGGACTTTTATTAAATTAAGCCTACTTTTTCCTTTGTTTTCTTGGAAATAATGTATAAAGTAATAATTAGAAGATAAAATTGGAAAGTGTTGCATTGGGAATTGAAAAGCGACACTCATTTTGAAACAAAATTTTTGAGCTAAAGCGACACTCATTTTGAAACGGAGGGAGTATGATATATTGATATTAAATTTTTTATTATATAATATATTAATATCGGTAAATGTTGTGATCACAACCAAATGTTAGTTGACCTAGTGGTGATTGACTTGCAACTACCTTTAATGTCAGAATTCGTCTCAAACTTTGGACTATAGGTCCTTCCCCTAGGAAACCGAGGATGAAAAATAATAAAAATGTTGTGATCACTTATTTTTATGTGTATTGTGTGTCCATTTATTAGTATTTTTTGTGATTCTCAGGGGCCTACCAGTAAGAATCCACTTGCATTTAAATCGTATAATGCAGAGGAGGAAATTCTTGGGAAGAAGATGAAGGTTGGTTTACATTTATATTATCAGTGGTCTTTTTTATTTGAACTACATTTAAATTTTTACTTGAACTTTTACTCGTGTAACTGCAGGATTGGTTCAGATTTAGTGTTGCATTTTGGCATACATTCCGCGGAACAGGTGGTGATCCATTCGGTGCGGCTACCAAACATTGGCCATGGGAAGATGGTACCAATTCATTAAACATGGCTAAAAGAAGAAGTACGTTAAATCTGATCTCTCAAATTTGATATACTTCATATTCAACGATTTCTATGTGATACAAGATAACATAAAACTCTCTTAATTAACACAGTGCGAGCAAATTTCGAGTTCATAAACAAACTTGGTGTCGACTTTTGGTGCTTCCACGACAGGGATATAGCTCCTGATGCGCAGAATCTTGAGGTGAGTCAATCTGTAAAATTTCTCAGCTTTGCTTAATTGCAACTCAAAGAGTACCAAAGTATGAGAGGCAGTGCATATGCTCACTCATTTTTCATATCTAGCATTTTGAACTTTTTATTTTTTTTTTATTTTTCTTTTTTAACCCCTAAAGTAGTATCCTCTCAGACAATATATCTAGCATTTTGAACTATCGTCATAGACATAGTTGGTGGAATGTGCTTTCTTTATTAACACATTGCAGCTACATTTATCTGAGTTATTGGATTGCACATGTTGCCTTTGTCTCAGGAAACAAATGCAAACTTGGATGAAGTTGTTGCTCTTGCTCACGAGCTTCAGAGTAAGGTAATTTGACATGTATGAATCTTTTAGTATATAATAACAGTTTTCAGATAATCAGCTTAAAGTAGAAACAGAGCTCTTTATGCTTTCAAATCAGTATATATTTCCTGTAATTATGCTTCTTGACTTCAAATACGTGATATGAAATGTTTAGAAATTTGGAGAAGCAAAAATTTAAGTTTTTGTTTAGTGATTTGTGGTTTCGAAATGCTGATAACACATGTTTTTTATTTTACCCTTTCCATATAGGGTAAAAAGAGTGTTTTGTGGGGAACAGCTCAGTTGTTCATGCATCCTCGGTATATGCATGGTGGTGCTACTAGGTAACATTGTGTACCATTTATCTCCTAGTTTGTCTATAGTCTATACAGTCCTTTATGCCTATTGGGTTCATGACTCATAAAATGAACTGCTTTACAGCTCTGAATTAGCTGTGTATGCATATGCTGCTGCTCAAGTGAAGAAAGCCATGGAGGTACATTCATGTAGATATAGTACAGTGGTAGTAACAAGGTCGATTGCATATTCCGAACCATTATTCATTTTGGTGATAATAGAAATATATTGCAGGTGACGCATTATTTGGGGGGAGAAAATTATGTGTTTTGGGGCGGTCGTGAGGGTTACCAATCTCTTTTGAACACAGATATGGAACGTGAGCTTAATCATTTGGTGTGTGAATCATTCTATCCTTGACGTAGTTATCTGATTGTGCTCTCCTTTTGCCTTGTGTAGTAAACAATGTATAAGAAATATCTTTGAAAATAAGGAAATGACAGTATCAATTTGCACGCTACAACAACAGTAATAAGTAATAACAAGCTCTCAATGTTAATGGTAAGAAAAATGTAATCAAGACTCAAGACCTTAGCAAGAATCCTCAGGGAAAATTTTGGTTTTATTATATTTTCAGTATCTTGAATAGATTTTTTCTGCCCCTTGCATAGTGGTTTACATATAAAATATAAAAAGAATAAGACACTCTAGCTTTTGGTAATTCATTGCCTGCTCCAAAAATTTCTGTATTTTTGCCTTTTAATTTTCAGTGTTATATGTTTCTTTCTTGAAAAAATGCTGTGTTTTTACCTGGTTACAGGCTAGATTTCTTGAAGCTGCTGTTGCACACAAAAAGAAGATTGGATTCAATGGTAACATTCCTTGGAATATCAACTAGTTGGATCATTGTATAGCAATAAATTATGAAACATAAGAGGAGTAGAGCACAACCACAATTTATCTCTATATGCACTACACTACATATTTCTTTTCCTTCTTTTTCCCTCAAAAATTGAATTTTTCTTCTGCTGTGTTTTTAGGAACACTTTTAATTGAACCAAAGCCACAAGAACCTACAAAGCACCAGTATGCATCTTACCTATTCAATCAATAATTTCATAACGCCTATCATGTGCATTACTAAATTATACTTTTATTTCTCCAGGTATGATTGGGATGCTGCTACTACAGCTAATTTCTTGAGAAAATATGGACTTATAGGTAATATTTTCTTGTATTCATTCATTCAAATGTCTCCTCAAGAACCCATTAAATGGCGGTGATGTCTTTCTATAATGAAATATTTTTTTACTGTCAAATAGTACACAATTATGATTTGAACTGCATATAATTTCTAATTGTTCTTTATCTTTTTCTTTTTCTTTATCAATAATATTTACTTTTCCCTAAAATCTAAATGCTGATCTTAAAGTCCTGTATGCTAGTTTGTCCTCTATGAAATTGTATTACCCCCTCCCTCTTTTTGAGTTATAAAAATTTCTTTATGCTTTAATTTAATGGCCACGTTGTCCCTAATATGAATGAATTTAGCCGAATTAACAAAATCAGGATGAGTCTATTTTTTGCTCCTTCTGTAGGGGAATTCAAACTTAACATTGAGTGCAACCATGCTACCCTATCTGGTCACAGGTGAATCTTTCATTATATATTGTGTTCACAGTGAAGTTATTGATCATAATTTAAATTTGGACATTCAATACTGAAACGGTTCATGTTTTTTGTATTTTCCAATGCCTGTCATAGTTGTCACCATGAGCTTGAAACTGCAAGAATTAATGGATTGTTGGGTAACATTGATGCAAATACTGGTGATCCTCAAGTTGGTATGTTCAATCTCTATTGTGTACTAAATAATGGTACTTCAAACATGAAATAATTTTTGTTAACTTGTCAGAAGATAGGAAGTTGTAATATGAAGCTGGTTACCGTTATTGTAGGTTGGGACACAGATCAGTTTCTCGTAGATATTCAAGAGGCAACAATGATTATGCTCAGTGTTATCAGAAATGTATGAAAGTCCTTATTTCTCAACTAATGTCTTGAAGTGAAACACTCCTCACTTAAAAAAAACAGTATCATGTGACCGGGTTATTCTTGTTTTTTTCTGTATTTTTCCAGGGTGGAATTGCGCCTGGTGGATTCAATTTTGATGCCAAATTGTGAGTCCTTCACTATCTTTTTGTACTCGTATCCCTTTTTCCCCCTTGCAATATCTTTACTGATTGATATTTTAGGCGGAGAGAGAGCACAGATGTTGAAGACCTGTTCATAGCCCATATTGTTGGAATGGATACAATGGCCCGAGGTCTCAGGAATGCTGCCAAGCTAGTTGAGGTGATACATTCTATATTCCCTTACATAAACTTCTATTCTCGTAATAATTCAGAATGTCTAGAGTCAATCTGAAAGCTTTTTTTAATCTCTCGTGACAATCAAGCTAACCATTTCTCATTATGTTTGACCAAAAGGATGGTTCTCTGGCCGAGCTTGTCCGCAAGCGGTATCAGAGTTTTGACACAGAAATCGGGGCTCAAGTAGAGGTAACATTGTCCCAACTTTTTCTTCTCCTCATCTATATTTAATGCCTGTGTTTAATTTGATTTGAATGTATTTTGCCACAGGCTGGAAAAGCTGACTTTGATTTGCTTGAGAAGAAGGCCAAGGAATGGGGAGAACCAAAGGTTGCTTCTGCGAAACAGGTAATAATTATTTTTCTGTGATGTAACAATAAGAGGTAGCATTACCTTGTAATGTATAACAGATGAATTTTCTCTTCCCCAACTTATGTAGATTCTAATATAGATGTGTGTTTTATGTTACAGGAGCTAGCTGAGATGATCTTCCAGTCTGCTATGTAAAAACCAACATCTAGCTCTGTGTCTAAGTTATGTTTCTCGTTCTTTTTGTTAGGAAAGTTCTTGTTAGTATAATAAACGGAAATTAAGAGGAACTTATAAGCTGCTTAATTAATCTTGGGGATAAATAATGCGTGGAGCCAATATCTATCGGGTTCCTTGGTGCATTCGAAGCCTGGTGAAGTGCATGTTAACTGTTGTACAAAAACATTGTGGTGCATACCTTCCCTGGCCATGCTGTTATAATACTCTATTTTCCATTTTTACTTCCATTTTTTACATTATATTTTCCTTTATTCATTATCGTTGTTATTATTGAGACATGCCGATAGTACAACCAGGTACAAAGGATCTGGTTTATAAAAACGATTTGATTATTTTCGCCTTATGTGACTGAGGAAGATAAATACTTATTTTGAGTGGTTGGCGACTTTAAGTCAGTGTTCTATTTAATCAAAGTAGTAAGAGTTTGATTTTTGTTTTTTGAAGTGAAATTTGACTTCAATTGATATTGATTGAGGTGACAAAGTTGTAGGACATTCAAATTTGAAGCACATGCCACATGGATCGTGGTCCGTGGATGTAACGTAGGATTGTAACCGAGGATTGTGTATCTACATTGATCAAGTCAGTGTAGATGATCCATGCATTGGAACACGATGAAGAGATGCATTAAGTGAAATTATATGTTTGTAAACAATGCAACCTTGTTATCTTTTTTCTGCATATCCGTCTCCATCTCAAATCTCTTTTTCACCCTCTTGTAAACTTTTTTCTGCTTACTGCCTGCTACTCTGCATTTTGTTGTTCTATTCCACAATAAACAAAATGTAAGTGAGTTTTGGTAGAAAAATAAAATTATTAATCAGAAATTTGTATAGTTTTTACTTTGGAAGGGAAAAGAGAGGGACAAGTAGTGGTATTTTTTAAAATGGATGGTAGAAATTTATAAAGACATGTTTAGGTAACATTTGCTATTGAGTGTATGAGTCCTAATTTCACCCTCTCAAGACTCACTTCTAAAAAAATTCACATATTTTTTTAGTGTTCTTTGAAAGGCATAGATTATTTGAGTGGTTATATTTGAATGGTAGAAATTATGGGAGCTTATTTTTCCACCTCTTATGTGTCTAAAATACCACTTTTATCTGGACTTATTCATATTGACAGCCTATATTATAAAGTAAAAGAGGATTTCTATTGCCACCCTATAACCCTCTCGAGGACCCTCAATACATATATAATTTACAGTTTTGCACTTTAATTTCTAGAACTTGAACAATCAGTTTTGAATTCTATAAAAAAAACTTGTTTTTATTGAGACTATTTTGTTTTCTTAAGTTATTTATGTTGTTTTAGATATTGAAGCTCCTCATGATTATCATGTCAATGCATAGTGATGGATTTCATATAAAGTCGTAGATCATTTCGATGATGACATTGTTGCAATGTTTGACTTCACTTGATCGGGAAAATTATGACGAACATCAAAGATAACATAAACAATTTATGTAATCAGAATTGTCTTAATAATTCTAAAACTACAACGTGTAAAATTTTGAAATTCTAAAATTTGAGTTAGATATTTTTAAGAAATTAAGGGATGGACGAGAGACTTAGACTTAGGTAGAGCTGTCAAAATGGGCTGGACTGTCGGGTCAATCCATTAGCCCATGGACTTGGACAGGCTTGGGCTTCAAAATAGCTGGCCCAAAAACAATTGGGCTTTCCTGGCCCAAGACCATTTGGTCCTTCTGAGAATTGGGCTTTTCTGGCCCAAGCACATTTGGTCCTTCTGAAAATTCCGGCCCATTTGACAGCTCTAGACTTAGGGCATGGCAAAAGAAATCCTCAAAGTAAAATGAAACGGAAAGGCCCAGGCCCAAATTTCCTATTCGTGTCTAAATGCGCGAAACAAAGTGACAACAATAGATGCTAGAGAAAGGTGGAGGGTGAAAAATTGATTTTCATCATATCATATCATAGTTTGTTCGTTCCCTCTTCCGTTTCCGATTTGATTTTCCACCGGAAAACCTAACTAAACCACCGTTCCTTCTCCCTTCTCCCTCCGAATCAATCACAAATTCTCCATCGTTGAATCAAATCAGATTCAGTTTAGCATGCACAACCTCTCCTCAGATTCAGAGTATCACCTTTGAGATCTGATCTGATCCGATTTCAATTTATTCTCTCTGTAACTAATTAAGAATCATTTGCAGCTGATTCATGTTCTAATCATAACCGTTCTGTGGCCATCCCTCTGCCGAATCGGAAGATGGGATTAGTGTTTACAAGATTGTTTTCATCTGTTTTCGGTAACAAAGAAGCTCGAATTCTCGTTCTCGGTCTCGACAATGCCGGAAAAACTACTATTCTATGTATGCTTCATACCTCTCTGCTTATTACTCATTCAATTCGCTGTTTTTTGTATTAATTTGTTTGATTTTTTTCTTCGTTCCTTTTCAGATCGGCTTCAGATGGGGGAAGTTGTCTCTACTATTCCAAGTTTGTACTCGATCTCGTTTTGAATTTTTCTGAATCTCAATGTCTGAATTTATTTTATTTTTAGTTCGTTTATTTGCTTCAATTCAAGTTATCAGCAATCTATTTGGTTCAAAAAAGTGTTAAACAATTTCGGAAGTAGCTACACGTCTTTCACTACTTGCATGCATTCCACCAATCATTCTCACTGATTGGTACCATTTTTTAACTGAATGGATTATATTATTATATAGTAATATGATATTATATATTTTATCCAACATATTTCTTTTGGAATATAATAATGTAGACAAAATATATGAATGTTTTAGCTCCCGGATATATATGTTGCTTCTAATTTTATCATCACATGCATGGATGGGTGATATTTTTGCAGTTGCTTTTCTCTTTTTGTATAGTGGCTGACTGGTTTATTTGATTTTTTGATCCAGCTATCGGGTTTAATGTTGAAACTGTGCAGTATAACAACATTAAATTTCAAGTCTGGGATTTAGGTAATAATTTTAATTGGCTTGGTTTACTTGATTTTATGTTTGTTTTATGGTGTATGTGTACACACTGCTGTTAAACTTTGAAACTTAAGACAGAACTAGTAATTATTTGTAGGTGAATTAATTATATATAGGTTAAATACTAGCAAGCATACACTGGCCCATGCTTTAAAACTTGAAGTTTGCTAGTTTCATTTCTGGGTACTATAGTGATAAGTGCAAGTGTGCAACACATATCAAATTGGGTTCGAATAATTTTTTTCATCTTCTAGCTGGTAGTATTTTTTTATCTATATGTAGTTTTAAATTTTGATATAGTGCAAGGGAAGATAAATATGCCGAAACCTTGACAATAACATTATTATTTTTTCCCTTATTAAGCCAACTTCTTTGTATATATTAAAGAAAATAAACTCACATCAAACCTTGACTATAATTCATTAGTACAGTCATGTGAGCTTATAGTCGCATGAGACTTAAATGATACATACACTATATCATGGCTTGTTTCAATTTCTAATATCCAACTTTTGTTTATACAGGTGGGCAAACAAGTATCAGGTAAGCCTTTTGGTTTTATTTTTGCGTCTTTTGACTGATGTGAAGTTTTTTTTAAAATTTACTTTAACAGTAATTTGCATGTGACTTTTGATGTGTTACAATGTCACACCAATTTGTATTTTTTTTCACCCCTATTTAATATTAATATGTTAGGAACCTGGTATTTCATTACAAGTGATCTCTTTTTCAGCCCCTCAACAGGCCTTATTTCTTTTGACCATCTCGGTCCAACAACTAGCCTAACTTACTCACCCACTCACTCTCACTAACAGACACCGAACACAGTCTTACTTATTTGAAACTATGGTAGCCCATATTGTTGAAGAAATGCTTTGTGGAATCGAAGATGAATTTCTCGTGTATTAATCTATTTATAGTGTTACACCCATGTAGGTTAGCTCAATTCTGATGTGTCACCCTAAATTTGAGGTTTTTACTTTTTCTTTAAAGACTGTTTTGCAATCATATACTTGTCTTTGGGTAACTTAAACTAAAATACATGTGACAAGCATGTGCAGCACAAAACTATATTACTTCAAAAAAAATTCACTCCCGGAAAAGATCTCATTTTGTGCATAAAAATACTTCTCAGTTCTCACATGCCATTTCACATATGACTGGGGAAAATTTGTATGGTGGTAGCATGATTAAAAGAACAAATCACTGGCAAATAGAAAACCTGGTGAAGCAAACAACAAGATGGGAAAATAAATTTATCCCTAATAAATATGTAATCTCCATAAATTTCTCTAACCTTTTACTGGGTTTGATTTGTTTTTTGTCCATAGGCCATACTGGAGGTGTTACTTTCCAAATACTCAAGCAATAATCTATGTTGTGGATTCAAGTGACACTGATAGGCTTGTGATAGCTAGGGAGGAGTTCCATGCAATTCTGGAGGTATATGTTCCTGATACACTCACACATACATATCATTTAGAACGTTGGTACTAGTGTTCATTTTGTTACTCTTAAAATTCTCTTGTAGCTTCTATTACAAGGGATTGGTGGCTCTAAGTTGTACTTCTAAAGTTTCTTTAAAAAAATTGTATTTTTAAAAGTATATAGATTATGTGAAGCTTGAACCTTTGCTAGAGAAGCATGCTTCAGGTGTTATTTGTGACTATAGGTGTTTCTTAAGCTAAGAGGAAAGTTTTATTGCATCGCTACAATGGTGATATAAGATAATATAATATTGTGAATAAACATATCAAAGAAAGAGTAGGAACAGGTGAATAGCATTGTAGAATTACATCTAAAGATAGTTTATATATGTTATAAGAAAACCAATGTGACCCCATTTAGAAAAGCTTATCGAATGGAAGACAGCCTGATAATCAAAGGAAAGAGGGAGATGGAGAGCAAGAAAAACTATTGGTGAAATAATTAAAAATGATTAAGATCTATGAGGCCTCTTTGAGGAATTAGTTTTTGACTGAATTTGATTGTGGTGTTTAATCCATCCTAGTTGGAATAGGCATTGATTGTTGTCGTTGAAGTTTTAGGGGTCTGTTCTGTTTGAAAAATAATTTTCTATTTTCCATTCCTTATTAACTTTTAAATATGTTAACTGCTTTCGAGGATTTGTTTAGAAAATGCTGACGTTTTCATCATTTCATGGGCTTCTTGATAGTGGGAAACAAATTAAACTATGGTGGGTTGATGAATTTATCAATAAAAGCTAAAACGAATAATGTATTTTCTCAAACAAAACAAATCCTTAGCAATTGTAATTTTATTATGGAGGTGTTTTCATGAATTGAAAATTTGATTCAAAAGTATGCACTTGCCTGGTTGCAATTTCACTTTTTAAGTGGTTAAAATCTAGCTTGTTTCTTAATATACTCTATTTTGAATATGGTTATGTAGTCTCATGCGATTGTGATTTAAATTAACACTTAACTCTAAATATTTTCTCTGAACCTTTTTGTTAGGAAGAAGAACTAAAAGGTGCAGTTGTTCTCATTTTTGCAAACAAACAGGTTAGAATTTGATTTATATTTGTTGGATTTTCATATGCTCCTTAGGGGGATAAGAAGTAAGCACTGAATATATCTAAGAATTATGAAGCTGATATAAATGGGAAAAGTCTTTGCTAATGCTAAAGATATAGTATTCAATCTGTACATAAATAATTATGCACATGCACATAGATGAATATGATATGTCAAATATAGTGTAAAACTAATTTTTGAAGTTTATGTATTAATTTGTATCATGCGTGTCCCGTTCCATTATGCAGGACCTTCCAGGCGCCCTTGACGATGCTGCAGTGACGGAGTCTCTTGAGTTGCACAAGATTAAAAACCGCCAATGGGCTATTTTTAAAACTTCTGCTATCAAAGGAGAAGGACTTTTTGAGGGCCTCGACTGGTAAGTCTAATAAAGTTGAATGCTATTTCAATGTAGTTTGGATATCAACTATCATAAGTAAGTAGTACTGCTGCATTGCTAATTTATTCTTATTCATTTTTTTCAGTATTTTGAGGATATTTTTTCCAATGTTATAAAACTCATTGATCAATGATCATCAACTTAGTTAGGATACTGAGACAATAGTGTATATATTAAATAAGTCAAAAAAACTTATAACCTATAAGTATCATACTTTAAATTATTTTTTAAAAAATTATCATAATTTTATAATACATATCAATATATCATACTTCAATTGAAATTTGCAAAATTTATTTTTAATGTTATGAACATCATTTATAATGTTTAGCAATTTTAAGAGAATTAATGACCATTAACAGAATTTTAATTCATATTCAAATATATCAATTCATTTTATGTGGTATAGAAAATAAAAAACGCAAAAGGCAAAAATTAAAGAGTCCACCAGATCAATATTGAATTGGGGAGTCACTCAGAATTTTAATTTCGTATATCAAATTTATGTAAGGTCTAAACTTAAAAATTTGTGATATTATAGGGACTAAATATCTATTTAACTCTTCTATATGTCAAACAAAACTTAAAGAAGGCTGTTTTATAGCTATCTTACATAAGTATAAAAGAATGTGTTGCGATCTAGGTGATTTTGAATGGTTGCCTGGTGACATATATGCAAAATATAGATGTTAAGGTTTGCTGATAAAGACCTTATCCAATAGAATGGGATTAACCTTGCATATGGTCGTTTGAAATGTGAAGGGAGGTTTTACCTTGGTCTGGAAAATACGCCTATGCTATGGACTTTACTTTTACGTTGCGCAGTTATTAATGGGTCTTTATTGTTACTAGTTTGATATTTACCAATGTTGATATCATTTTTTTGAGATGTTTAGAGTTGCACTGCTTCCAGCTGCAAGTCTGATATAACATTGGACTTCATTTTTGTTGCTCACTGAGGCTATGTTTTGTGCAATGTTAATATGTAGGTTGAGTAATACACTCAAATCTGGAGGTGGCTGAAGGTGCAAGCTTCAACAAATTTGATATTTAGATTGATTGGTGAACTCAGAAGGTCGACAGCATGCATATTTTGGTATCACTTCCATAATGATTATTGTTATTTGGGCTCACTTATTTTATTCTGTTTTGTGTTCAAAGATTAATTATATGAATGTTGGTCAATGGTCGCTCTGCTGTCTTTTTGTCACTTCCATTTTTATTTTTAGAAGTTCATTTATTGACCCCTCTGCATAGAGTAGTTTCGAAAGAAAAATTTGTCTTCTAATTTGGTTGTGTAATTGAGCTACATGGGGTTTATATGCTAGTTATGTGCTCGTAAAATATAGTAGTTTACTTCTCGAAATTGAAAGATTGCATTTTATCAAGTGACAACCGTTGCTAGCAGTTGATTGAAAAACCATCAATTAAAATTGTGATAATTGGTATTGGGTGATTTTATGGTAATTTTTGTTTGACCATATAAAGCTTGTGATAAAGAAATTGCATATATTGTCACATTTGTTAGTTTTACCCATTAAAAAAATATTATAAATGAAAGAACGAAAATTATTCTTTTATCAAATTATTACTAGGTGAATTCTATGGTACAATGATAAAATAGGCATGTACCAATACATTAAATGTGTTGCCCAATAGTTATTTAACATGTGTCATAAAATTTGACAAGTTAAAACTATTATGTTTGACCAAAAGCTAATTTTGACAAATGTTATATTTTTATTGGTTAAAATGTCAATTGTACCAATACGTGTTTTTTCAAAAGCACCGTAGCACTTCCCTTATTACTATTATTGGTGTATTCGCCAAATTTCATGATTGGGTCTAAATTATGAGATAACAGTACTTTTTTTGGTCAAGTAATATACTAATAATATGAAGCATTGAACAAACATCCTCTTCAATATTTGCTAGGCCAACTTTGAAAATCTTGTCTAATCAAAATTGAAGAAGTGGACAGATTGTAAAGAGAATTCTTAAAATCACGTTTAAGTCCTAGATAATTATTTTTGTTAAGATAAACTTCATGATTGTTAAACACACAGCAAAGAGTTAGTATTTACTGTAGCGAAGATGAAATAATTGACAAGTATTTAGAGATAGTCATTATTAATGCCGAAAGGTATGCCCTTCGTGGAAGGGAAGAGCCATAAATATGGTTGTGAGTTGTGACAATAAGACGAACGCAGCCTTTTGTAGTCTCACCACGTTTTAACCACTTTATATCAATCAATCACACAATCGTGATGTGTTTTTTTTGCCACCATTTTTCCTTCTGTCTTTTGTCGTTTCATAAACATTTTCCTTTTCACCACCGCCCAACAAAGTGATTGTGAAAGTGTGCCCATTATTGTTATCGACTTCTTTATTATTATATGTATAATCCCTTAACTTAGAACTGAATACCAAAAAAAGAAGTGAATATATTAAGATATCATGATTCATGACCAAATACTTATAACTTATTATAAGTCAGAACCGTCTTTCAAATTAAGAAATTTAGCTGCAACCGTTTTCTAAACTCAAATGAGGTCACCAAACATTATATTCATGACAGTGGAGTGAATTGTTTCATTTTCAAAAATGCACGTTCCAAAAAAATAAATTAAAATGAACTTTTAAGTTTTCATATGTTGATTCATGGTTTTGACCTACCATTTCTAAACTCAAAAATGTAGTCCCTAGTTTTTGAAAATTTTCCACCGTTGAATTCTAGTTATTCTTACGTAATATCAAATAATGATCTCATAACAAAAAAATAAAATATTGAATAATGATCTCACAACCATATTTAAGGGGGAGTATGTTGCGACAAAGACGACTTATAATTCAAATTTTAGTAGATATGTTTAGAGTTCTATAAATATTCTCCATTCAAAAATTTAGAATTTTACGAGAAAACATACATTAAATTTTAATTTTAAAACACAAAAACTGAAGAAATTGAGATCAGGTAAATTTCAATCTAAAAATTGCATTGTGAACTTTTTATCTAGATATTTTTATTGCGACACAGAATGTATCTAAAAAAATATTAGCCTTCCAAGTTCCAAACTATACATACTATACAACATAAATTGTTTATTTTTATTTTTGTTCAACACGTTATACTTTCTTTTTTACATATTGCAATGTATACTTAGAAAATGCATTTAGATATTAGTTTTCTTCAAACATTTATTCGATAATATATACCTTAATAATACATGTTAAGAAATTTAAAACAGATATGAATGAGAAGTTTTGTGTCAATAAACGAAATTTCAATTTTTTTATTTTGATAAAAAATTTTAACTTCTAACAATTATAGTTTTTTTTAAAAATAATATATTAATATATTTAATTCTCTAACACGTAATCAAAATATATGTTAAAAATACATATCCTACGTAAATTCAAACTAATTAAGTTTAATTGAATTGGATAAAAATCTCTTATTTTTAAATCCTATTGGATTTAAAAACAATTAACCCTACTTTTTTCCCTCCTAAATTCCCTCCTAATTGCAATTAATTAGTAAACCTAAATGTATACACGCACCGGCCAAATTTAATTCATTTGCATCCGTTTTGAAAAAAGCAAGTCATTTATTGATAAAAAGAAAAGTACAGTAGAAGACAGTCGGCCACAAATTCAACAGCCCAAAATGCACTTCTTCATTGAGTCACTCAAAAAAAATGCAAACTATATTCTTATCATACTTGCATATGAAATGCAAATGAAATAAAAGGCAGTTAATGTCCAACTTAATCTATCTCTAATATTTTTGTTAGTATGTTGTTTTATTTTTGGTTTTGTTTAGTTGCATGCTTTGTACTTCAATTGTTGAATTCAAATAAAGGTTGTCTAAACAAGCTCTGTCTTCGTCTTCCTCCATGGCTCCCCAAACATGCTACCATCGTCGCTCCCTCTTCGACTAATCATCGTTGATTGCCGCTATTATTTTCTGTCTCGGTGATGCCTGCCATTGTTTCAGTGTCACACTTATCCCTCTTAGTCCTATCCATCGATATTCGCCGCCATTTTCATATTCTCCTTCTATTTTATTCTTTGCTCACATTCACAATTTACTTCTTATTTCTAATTGAATATTCTTCTTCTGATTTGTTTCTTTGGTATTTAATGTATGTGGTTCAGTATTGTGGCTGAAATGAGTAAGGGGAAAGTATGCATTCTAGGTGTTTGATAAAATGTCATTCTACTTGATACTTATTAGCTTTATTTTGTCAATTGCATGAATATAATTTTAGGTTATTATTTTTCCTTTGAATGCTTTTTATATACTTTGAATGACTGATTTTCTAATAGCAATCTTTTTTATGTAGCAAACCTAGCAAAATATTAAGAGATTCATGGGTAGGTTGTAAGGTGTGTTGTCTTTGGTTTCATTTTGAAATTGGATTCTCTTCTATATTAAAATTTTCTTTATTTTTTTTTCTATTGTTCATTGTTTGACTAAATGAATTTTGTATTTGATACATATGATATGTTATGTATGATTCATAACTTTGTATTTGACTAAGTAAATTTTCTCCAATCTTTCTCAAAAATTAAATTTTTATTGGTATTGGTAGACAATTCTTTTAATTATCCCTAGGCCAAGTCTGTTTTTATTCCCACTCTTATTTTTTGCCGATATAATATTCCAATTGTAAGATTAATCCTATTTTTCAGCAAATACCATTGTCAAGTTTCTCCTCTTGCTCCATTGCTAGCAGCAGCAGAGGAATGATACCTAACATAGTATGCTCTATTTATCCTTAAAATTGCTTTATCAACTTTTCATGATTACCTTATACTTTGGGTTTAGGGTTTAAGGTCCAATAATTTTATAGAGTCAAGCGCCTTAATTAAAAGCTTTTGATTGATGAGAAAGTAGTACTAACTTGGTTGATTTCTTTATCATTTGCATTGCTACTATACCCTGTGTTTTAGCTAATGAATGTAAAATCATGCTAACCATTTCAATTTTGTCTTTCAACCTCATACTGTTTGCAACATCATATATATTTTTTTGAACAAGCACCACTCATATAGATTGATTTCATATCAATGGCAACATACTCATGTTTTCTTCAATTCATCATCTTCTTATGGTTTGTTTTAGTTTGTTTTTGGCTTTTTGATACATGACTTTTTAGGGGCAATTTTTGCAAGTGAGAAATCAAACATCTTGCCTTTTTAGGGATGGTTTGTATATCTAATGTGTGATGTTTTTTTTTTTGTAGGGATGACATCAAAGATAACTCAAATGTTTGAGGTTATGGGAGGTAAGATTGAGTTGAAGGATTGTTAAAATTGGGTGCCATGGAAGCAAGAAACAACAAAGTTATTTAAGTTTGAGTCATTGCTTCTGTAGACATACGCACAACCATGATCGAATAGTACAATATATTTTGCTTTCTTAGATTAATGTCGTGTTGGTTGATGTATTAGTGGACTTTGGATAATAGCTTAGTAGCTATTTCTTTTTTTATTTTATTTGACAAAAGTAGCTATTATGTTTTGTTGTTGCAAGATTCACTTTTAATCTTATTTCATGTTTAATATTATACTTTGTCATTATTCTTTCAATAAAAACTAGTTCTACCCTATTCATAAATTCATAAACACCCTCGGTACATTTCTAACGGGATTAGTTATACTCTATTCATTTTCCTCTACAGTTTGTCTATTTATGAAAGAGATAAATACAATGGTAGATAAATGATGCCTACTTGAATATTACTTCGGTACCAAAATATATGTCGTTTTGACCATATCATACAAATTAAGAAATGTAATCATTGTTGTATGGAAAAGATAAATTATGAGTTAGTTTACAAATTTATCATTCATTAATGGTTTGTGAAAAATAAATTATACTCCATTAATGGAGTAGAATTGAAAGAAGAAAGAAAAATAATTAATTAAAAGTATAAGAGGAAAAAGAGCATTAAATGTTTTATTGATAATGTAAAACGACATATATTGCAGTACAATTTTTTTTCTCAAAACGACATATATTTTGGTACGAAGGGAGAGTAAATAAATTCTATTAATGAATGTCACTAATTTTTTCCGTTTTTGAATTGTGTCAACAAACAATAGAGAACAGCAAATGAAATAAAAATAAACTCATTTCTAACATGGCTACTTGCTCATTCAATTTTTCTCTCGAAGGCAAAGAAAATATAAATGGTCCCTCCCCACAATCGCAAGGAGATCATTTTCTATATCTTGTATAGTTTGACTTTTCCCTATAGGGCCCTCCATCCAATCATAAATAGAGACCCCCACTATTTCATACTAGACGTGCCTAACAACTTAATTCTATCCGATTTTGAGAAATGTAAGTATTTTTTTTTTTGTAACATTATCATTTCTAAATTATTTTTTAATTCATATAAGTTTTATTTGTCAATGAATGTTTTATTTACATGAATAATACAATGGATCATTTTATGAGATCAAAACAATCAATTAGCTATGCCCTATTTTTAGCTAGTATTTAAATTTTGGTTGATATTCTAGATTGTATTGAACACATTTTAATCAATGATATGCTATAAACACTTTCTCGTCAAAAAAAAAAATCAATTATCTCATAAAAAACAATTGACTACACTTCATTAAATTTCTTTTTTGATAAATTAATTAAACTTCTTATTAATAATGATAAATTGGTTAATTTTAATTATAATTAATAAATTGGAGTAAGTAAAGAAACTTCAAATACTTTTTTTTATATTACAAAACACATTTTGGTACTATTTTCATATATGAAATTCTAGTAGTGTAGTTAATCTGAATATTTTTTTTAGAGATAAGTGGAAGAGCTGGAGTTTAATTAATTGAACTAGAAACTGTGACTAGTTAATATGTATATTTTATATCTAAATATTACTCCTTGCAAACAAAAAAAATATGGATAAAAATATTGACAAAACTTTGAAAGCTAAAATTAGTTCACGAGTTGCTCCCTTTAGCTCCGAAAAATCAAACCAAACAACTAGAGCAATTCTTTTACATGTTGAAAAATAGTAGATCATGTGAAATAAAACTGAATAAACTTGTCCTTCGTTAATCATTACCCCATTTCTCAAAAATAAATTATAAAATTGAACCAAATCCAATCGAAATATTTTATTAATTACATGCTTTTTCTTAAAAAAACACAAAGCTAACTCAAATATTTTCAATTCTATTTTGGTTTAAATTAACAATTTTAAATTAATTTTATTGTAAAATAGTGATATCCAATAAAACTTAAAGATGCCTAACAATTTTCCTACTTTTAATTATTGAAAAGCAAAATTTGAATTTGTTAGATTATCGATCGAATAATAACTAATGTGTTCCATTTTTTTTTTATGCCATGTGAGCTGGTTGCTAGCTCTTGTACCAGCTTCAGCGTGTCGCCTCTTCTCAATCTTGTCTCCTTAGGTCGATGATTGACAGAAGGAAATGTTTCATTAGAAAAAGTGAAGAAATGTCAATTATTTTTAGGCATCGTGTGACCAACAATATTTTACTGTTTATTTAATTTATTGAATTGAAAACTATACATAACTTTTATACATATGAAAAAAAGAGGCGAATTAAAATAGAGTTGTTAGGAAATAACAAATTGAATAAGAAAAATAAATACAATAACAACAATTTTTTACATAAGTGTTATATTTTTTTTGTTGATTTAGACAATGGTCGTAGTTTTTTCTTCGGTTTAGAGTTTTTCTTCTTCATGTGTTATTTTCTAACAGTGGTATCAAAAGCTTTGATTCGATATTTTTAAGGTGTTGTAGAAGGGGCTCTGTTATGTCTTATTCAAGTGCAATGAAGTTTGAGATAGAGAAATTTGATGGAAGAATTAACTTTGGCTTGTGGAAAGTACTAGTCGAGGATGTTCTGATACAATTAGATTACACAAAGCGTGTTGGAACTGTGGAAAAATTGAGCATAAGACTCTAATACAAGTGCTAGCAACGTCTCCATTCAAAAGGATAAATTATTGATAGCGGATTCAAAACAACACACGAACATTGGTCGACATTGATTGTCAATATGTGAAACTCTTACGATAAAAGTTGAGATTATTGAAGTTTATTGTAAAATCTCACATTGCTCAATATCTTAAATAAATGAGGTTAATATTAGCTATTAGAGAAGTCTCATATAACTTAGTGTGATGAAGCAAGACGGAGACTAAGATTATATATTAAACCTAGGTTCTTTATTTAAGAAATTGAGTAATGTGAGACTTTACAATCAACCAAAACAAGACAAGAATAGCGAGAAGTTATTTTCTCCTTAAGATGTTTTTAGAGGTTAATTACAATTTTCTATCCCTATAAATACACTAGACACTTGACAATTGAACTTAAGTCATTCAATAACTCTATACATTCGAGTCTTATTTACAACACCATTCTTATATACGCCACTTAAAATCTTAATCATAACACATTATGAATAAGATTCACCATTAGAAATATTATCAATAGTTAAAAATCAAAAATCTAATGACAATTGACAATACTCTTTAAAAGTAAAAGTTTAACATCTCCTAAAACTAAAATCTCCCTCCTTTTTAGTAAACTTTTTTCTTTCTTTCCTTATTACTCACTTGACAGTAGTTGATAGTTTGAAGATAAGAGATAGATGGACTTGATCCTCGTGTTCTTTTTGCATACTTTATTATTACTGCCCCATCTTTTTTTTAAAAAAAAAAAGCTTGATTGCATCTAATGTCCGTGGAGGTCCCACGTCGGCACAGACAAAACACGATGACAACTACTACTCCCCAATATATATCTCTCTCTATTTTAATACTTCTTTGTTTTGAGCGAACCATTTACTTGGCCAATTCTCACCCACGTGTCGTCCTTTCATTCGTTATTACCTAGATTTCCTTTCTATGACCATTCACTTCACTATAGATATTACAAAAACCACACCCAAAGATATCAAAACTCACCCAACTCAAACCCAACTTCTTCTAAATTATAATCTCTTAGCACCACAATAAGCAAGCGCGTTTTTATAACAAAAGATAAGTGATTTTTTATTAGTGGCGGGAGCAGAGCATATGGGACTTAAGAGTTTAAGAAACGGTTGGAGTGTGCCACCTAAGCTATGCGATTCTTGCAAGCTTAATTCCGCCGCGCTTTTTTGCCGTTCTGATTCTGCGTTTCTATGTATCAACTGCGATTCAACTATTCACTCTTCTAACAAACTCTCTTCCCGCCACCCACGTGTCTGGATGTGCGAAGTCTGCGAACAAGCACCTGCTTCCGTCACGTGCAAAGCTGACGCCGCTGCTCTTTGCGTCACGTGCGATTCTGACATCCACTCCGCTAATCCACTCGCTCGCCGCCACGACCGTGTTCCCGTCGAACCTTTCTACGACTCCGCTGATTCCGTCGTCAAATCTTCCACCGCCGCTGCTGCGGCGGCTGCATCCTTCAATTTCGTTGTCCCTACTGATGACGGTTACTGCCAAGACGAAGCTGAAGCAGCTGCGTGGCTAATTCCGAATCCTAATTTTGGATCCAAACTCGCTGAAACTCCAGATATCAAAACTAGAGATATGTTTTTCTCCGATATGGATCCGTTTCTCGATTTTGATTACTCAAACAACTTCCAGAGCAATAACTGCAGCAACGGTTTGAACGATAGCGTTGTTCCGGTTCAAACTAAACCTACTCCGGCGCCGATGATGAATCATAACTCAGAAGGTTGCTTCGACATCGATTTTTGTAGATCGAAGCTATCTTCGTTTAACTATCCATCACATTCTGTTAGCCATAGCGTAAGTACTGTTTAATTAAGTGATTAATTAAGTATCATTAAGAAAATAATTAATAATTATTTGATTTTACATTAGCAGGTTTCGTCTTGTTCACTTGACGTTGGAGTAGTACCTGACGGAAACACGGTATCAGAGTTATCATACACTACTTTCGGTGGTTCTGAATCAAGTGGAATGGTGTCAGGGGGTGTGAATAGTAGTAACCAAGGGGTGGTGCAAGGAGCAACTCAATTATGTGGAATGGATCGTGAAGCGAGGGTTCTTAGGTACAAAGAGAAAAGGAAGAACCGTAAATTCGAGAAAACTATACGTTACGCTTCGCGAAAAGCTTATGCAGAAACCCGGCCTAGAATCAAAGGCCGGTTCGCTAAACGAACCGAAATTGACTCGGATGTGGACCGTTTTTATAACCCGGCCGATCCTCTCACAGTCCCTGGTTCTCTTTTAATGGACTCTCAATACGGCGTCGTTCCCACGTTTTAGCAAAAACAAGAACAGAAAAGAGGAGTATTTAGTATAGTATGAATCTCTTCTAATCTATAGTATGGTTGCCACTTGCCATGTGTTTATTAGAGTAATAATAATACTAATGATTAGTGATTATGTGGGAACCGTTGATTATTATTTTTACTATTTATTAGGATGGAACATGGAAGAAGTTGATGATGATGATGATGAAGAAAAAGAAGAAGGGATATGGATTTGAAGATTTATTTGTCTGGATTTGAGTAAAAAGGGACGTAGTTTACTACTTTATTATTAAAGAAGAAAAACTTTTATGGGACTTTTTGGTTGATAGTATTAATCTGGTGTAGAATTAGAATCTGTACTGTAAACTCAATTTCACTGTTTTGATGTTTATTTGGAGTAAAAAAGAAGTGTCATTTTCAGATGGGATCACGGATCTGTTTCCCCATTCCTATTGGATTGGGTGTCACTTTCTCTTCCCAGCTGTGTATGTATCTGTATCCGTGTTTTCATTTGTGAAGTGAAGGATAATATATATTAACTTTGAGTCAACCTCTTTTGGTACTACTAGTATTATAGATTTATAGTATATACTTCACCCCCTCATATTATGGAGTCACTCACATGTGTACACTTTAATATATATAAAGCATAGTAATAAATATTGATGTTACTTCATCAAAAAGCATGGCCAATATGTCTACTGTCTAGCAAGTTGTGTTAGTACAGTCATTGGTGAAGTGGGATAGAGAATAAATAGTATATTTGAGCTCTTTGCTAAATGAAGTGTATAAATAAGCCTTGATGCAAAGCTATAACCATTGATGAGAGGATGGAAGGCGCGAGATCGTCATCAACAAGAGGGAATCAATGACAATTAGTGCACTGTTTGCTTGTATTTGTTGAGGTTTGTCGGAAAGATAGACCTTTGTCGTGGGCCGATCTCATTTGGACTAAGTAGAATGGATATAAACATCGACTTAATCTATGAAAAATATTGTATTGATATTATAAAATGAAAAATGATTTGAAATCAATTACATGAATATTCTAAATGAGATGCATATAAGATGCATGGAGTGTTTGTGTTGGATTCAATTCCTCTTCAATTGCATATGCAAAGGGTAAAGGGTTGGATTAATATGAATCCAATTGTTTTCTCTCTCTCTCTCGCTCTCTCTCTCTCTCTCTTGTTTAATTCTTTAAAGTCTCTTAACCACATGATTGTGTAGATGAGACACAACTAAATATAATTAGAAGAACCTAATCCAATTCCGAACATGTCACTTATATATAGATTTTGATCTTTTCTCTTTCTCCACATGAAAGATTTTTAGGATAATAAAGGACAAATGTCTTTATCCAATAATGTATCCATTTTATGGTAAGGTTAAGATGTTTTTTTTGGTAGAAACAACGTTTTTATTATTAACATGATAGTTTTATTTTGACAGATTATCATTATGAGAATTAGGTTAATGAAGTTGAGCTAGTATTATTAATTAATAATTCATAATATTTTTAAAAATTATATGAATTAGATAATTCAATCAATTGAATTAGATATAAGTCTATTCGCTCAATTGATTCAAAGAGTTGGTTGGTTCAATCGATTGTATTAGAAATGAGTCTATTCATCCAATTGATTCAATTTCGTTTAAACCAAAGACCATAGTCCCTCAAACCAAATCTAATTGAATTGGGTGAAATTCAGTTCCAACTTTTCTAATTGAATTAGCAGACAACAATAGACTAATGATGATACATGATTGGAGTTAAGCTTATTCCACAACATTTATAAAATAAAATAAATTTGTAGCAACATTTTGACCCATCAAAGATGAAAATGTTGTTTGATGAAATAGTTGTTACCATTGTGTCACATTCAGTTATAGCAGTAAGCATCAAAACAACCAAAGTGTCTATTATATCTTGTTGAAGACAACAGAAAAACTGTAGCATATGGATAACATTGTTGTGTTGTGTTGTGTTGATGTTTATCTCTGTGCGACGGAACACGGAAGGCGAAAAAGATGTCGATTGTTTGTTTTCACGCGCTGTCATTATCAAATGGGCTACAACATGGGCCCAAACCCATACACCCTTCACGTGTCCAAAGTCCAAAACCATTTCATGTGGGCTCACTTTTTGTCGTTTAGTACTGCTGTTCTGTGAACGTGTGGTCCATTAAAGCTATGTCCAATCCATTATGAGTCTATTACCCTCGCATTATGTGGAAATGGATTTGACGCAGTTTTTGTATCGATGTAGTTATTGTTTCTGACCGTTTGATAAAAAATAAACGACTCTGATCATTTTTATATAAAGTTAATGAAATTGAGAAAATAAATTTATATTATTGAATTATTTATGAACAGCTGAGATTGTTCGTTGTATGTAACTGCATGGAAAGCAATTACAATTACAACAGACAATTTCTGCTTTGGGCACAATAGAGGAGCCTACCGTACCATTGTTGAGATATGAATAGGTGAATAGGTCAACACAACATTTTAAGGTCATTCACCAATACATACAGTAATAAGTACTAAAAAAAACATGTAAAACAAAATTGTCTGATCACCGATTATCCTAAAAGTTTAAGCTATTAAGAAAGACCATATCAATATTTTTATATTATTTCTAATACGCCTCCTCATGCAATAACTCATTGGACTTGAATTATACACTCACAAATCACAATTACACAACACAATAAATTATTGTTTGAATTTTGACGGAAAAAGATGTTGATATTTATTTTTCGGCATAACTTACAAAATAGAAGAAAGAAATATTAGTTCCTTGAATATAATTAATTTTTCTATTATTTCATAAAATAATATAACTTAAACTAATATTCTTAATTTATTTGCAGTTTGACTATTATTTATTGGTTTAAGTGACATTTTTGTTCTTGTATGTACGCTTGTTTTTGGTTTTAGCTCATGTATTATTTTCTCTTAGGAATTAATCTCTGTATGTTAAATTTGTTTGTTTTAGTCTTTAGAATTTTCATCCTCCGCAGTTTTTTCTTTTGAACTTTCATGTGGATTTTAGCTTTAGCGACTTCAAAATAATTTTACATACATATATGAAAGAAAAATATTGTGACTAAAATAATAAATACGCGTACATACATGAACGAAAATATTATTTAAGCCTTATTTATTTATACACGAGCCAAGCCTCTTTGTTTGTTCAGATTTTTTTGTTGTTGTTGTTGATAAATATCCATATGCATGTTTAGATCATTTGGGAAGTGGGGAGTGGGACTGAACAAATTTAGTGAAAAAGAATGTGTTAGGGGTTGGTCTACATACCCTTGTTGCTATAATAATTAATTACTCTCAATTTAGAATGTTCATTCTTCCATATCCCAAACTGAGTGAGGAATTGGGATTGGAGAATAATTAGTTGTTGTATGGATATAGCAATTGTCATGTGGGAGAGATTTGCAGAGATTGTTTGTTTGTTATAGAACAAGTATTTGGATCCATTTGTGCACGCACATCCTTTTCAGCCTTACAATAAGGTAGGCTACTTCGTTTCATAAACCTACCATGTGGCCGGTGGTCCTTAGCTTGTCTTTGATTTTTATGCCTTCTTGCATCGTTTTTATTTAATTTCTTTTTTCTACTCAAAAAACGATTTTTATGATTTTCTTTCATAAAAATGCATATAGTGTTGTCAATTGAGTTGAATAGAAGAGAGAGACTAGCGTGCTCTCACAGTGTAGTAAATCAAAGTTTAAATTCCGACCTAAAAAATATACTCATATATATTTTAGTGTTTAACACGTTTTAGATAAGATTATTGACCAAAAATAATGGTTCTATCTATATAATTGTTGATCTTAATTTCAAGATAGCGATTTGCAGACCACTTGCTCTTGCAGGGGAAACTTCTGCAGTAATTTTGTGTGTGTAGTAATGTAGAGAAGTGGAAGTTATGATGTAGTAATGTAGATTGATCTCAAATTTGAAAAATGTGGAATTTTTTTAAATAAGAACTAAATTGCACAATGCACATGTTTGATTTTCTTAGGTTTCTTTATGAACATGTCTATTTATAGGTATTTTTCAACAAGTAATTTTTTTGGAAACACATTCAAACGCTAAATTTAGATGTCTTTTGTGGCAGAATTCGAAGTGTAGTTTAATTTGTGTGGTGCGGAGTTGTGACTTCTGATAGATTAATTCTTTATGCATGCTAAATCCTGACGTCACAAGTCTATTATTCCAATTCATTATAGTTGAATTTTCAAACTATATTAAATTTTCATATTGAGTATAATCTATTATTATAAAATCTATCTGAAAAGCAAGAACCAATCACCTTTGTAATTTTATATTTTGAGACTTCAATTTTCTTAAGAAAAAAGTTTGGCATACATCCATATATTTGAGTGTGTATATATTTTAAGAGAGAAATAAATAAGAGAATGATCTGATAAAAAGAGATATAAAAATAAATGAGATGTTGATCGAGTGAATGTAAGAAATATAGTGTGTTCAAATATCATATAGTTGTTTTATCCATAGGAATATCATTTATTTATAAGCTCCACCTTAGACTCGATCATTATTCTATTAAGTTTTTATGTCAAGTTTAACTCATTCTTATAAAATCGAGTTGTAAAATGATAATTATCATTTTTTATGAATTTATTTCAGATTTATATTTATTCTATGTTAGACTTTGGATTTTTCTCAATTAGAGTGTCACTCTTTATAAACTTATTTCAAACTCTACCTTTATTCTATATAAGACAATGAGACTTTAGTTTTTCTTGACACGTCCTCACGCCCAATATTATTGGACTCAATGCATAATATAAATGGTGGATGATGTGATTGACAAATTTTAATACTATATTAAATTTTTTATATTGAGTATAACACAATCATAAAAACAAATTTATTTATAAACTCGTTTTAAACTATCTTTATTCAATATGAGACTTTGACCTTTTCAATTCATTACTTAGAGAAAATATGGGTTTCATCTTAATTTTTATTAAAGGTAAGCACGGTTGAAAATATAAGAGGCCGCCCAAGGGATAGCACGGTTGGAAAATGTAGAAATTCACTAACATATGCAATAGATTATTAATAAAAGATTAGTCAAAAAAGATTATTAATAAAAGACCTTGAGATTTAATCTTTAATTTTGCTTTAAATTTGATCATATATCCATGGATGTTTGTAATAGAGAGGAGGTGAAGATTCAGATGAGATGACAAGAGTTTTTGATAGATTTATATGAATAAATAAGACAATTTTAACATTATAATTAATTTTTCATTAAATCAGTGTAACCCCAGAGGTGGAGGGAGCATAATGGCTGCTGGGACTTATGCCCGGGCTCGGCCCAAATCTTTTTAATATTTTAGTGTTAATTTAAGGTAAAACTGATATTTAAAGATTAATTTAGAGTAAAACTAAGATTCGTAAGAATTAATTTAGGACAAAACTGAGATTTTTTGTTTTAAATTTTAAAATTTTCATTGCAAAACTAAATTTTTTATTTAAATTTAAAATTTTGCCCGAACTTTATAAGTTTCTGTATAACCCAATATTTTTAGAGTGCAACTAGAAAAATCTTCATCACAGTGTAAGTTAATATAAGTTTGGAGGTGTAGTTGTAATTGTAACCTTTAAGGCCTTCTTAGAGACTTGTCTTGATATTGAACTATGGGCTGATATATAATTGCTTAACACAAACTTTCCTTTTCAGTTTTTGATGCATAGATTTTTTTTTGATACATTAGAAGTATAAATTGTTTCTGCTAGAGATTCCGCTAGAGATTGATCTCTAAATTCCCCCTACTCAATCCATATGACCTCAGCTCTTACCACTTAAGCTATTTTATCGAGATTTTTGATGCATAGATCTATTTGAACACAAGAATTTCTCATAACAAAATTTGCTCAACATAAACAAATATTAACAAGACTGAAGTGTACAAAAATAAAATAACCCCAACAATATATAAATTAAAATAGAGCAATATTTTAAGGGATATATTTAGTTAAAAAGTTCTCATAAAACCGATTGATCTTTAACTATACATTTAAACATAAAATGTGAGTCTGTAATAACCAATTCAACTGATAATGTCAAAATTATTAAGTTATAAGTTTTTAGTGATTATCTAAAGAATAGTGCTATATAGCACGATAATACGACAACACGACTGAGTGAAGGTTTTCAATGAGCATGAAATTGCAGGGAAGGGGGAATTTAATAAAGCATGCCACATTATGTCGTCATTAGTGCCCAACTGAATTTATCGTGCAAACAAGATTATTCTTATCTAAATTTGAACTGAGAAATTTTCTTAAGTGGTCCTTGGACAAAAAATATAAATAAAAGGTCAATCTTTTTTAATCTACAACTTCACTACTACAAGTACACACTCCTAAGTCCTGTCACAAACTTCAAATATTGAAGTATGACAAACACACTTTGAAAATAACCTATATTTCATCCTGATAAATAATCCTCTAGAGATATGTCTGAGGGTACATCATATCCAAAAATCATTGAGTAATCATCCAATTCATCAGAAGTGAACTTTGGTATTCTCCAACTCTTTCCAACTTCGTAGTCTTTGCCACTAGTTAACACCTCTAACACCTACGTAAAACAGAAAGAAAAAAAATAGAGAACACAAATAAGAAAACTTCACTTAGTAAAGTATGAACTTGTCAATACACATACAAATCTTATGATCTATTTGGTTCGGGAAAACATTTTCTATTTCTATTTTAATAAAAGATAATAATAGAAGACGTTTTCACGCAAACCAAACATATGGATGAAACATTAATAATATGTAGGTTGTTATTTGTTAGTTCACCTCGGTCATTGTAGGACGCGAAATGGCAGTTTGCCTGACACAATATGATGCCGTTAGAATCACCCTATACAGTTGCTCTGCATCATATCTACCTTCCATTCTTGGATCTGCTAGCTCAGTAATATTCCCTGATTCCATCACAGGCTTTGCCTGTATGTTATCAACACTATTATTAAAACGACGAATTTTGTATATTTTATAGACTAAACAATTGATGATTTATTTAACGAAATGTGTATTTACCCATAGGAGAATGTTTTGCTTTGATGAATCAACAGGTCTGCGTCCGGTTACAATCTCAAGAAGTAGAACACCAAATGCAAAAATATCAGTTTTTTCATCGACAATACCATGCATAAAAACTTCTGGTGCTAAATATCCAAATGTTCCCTCCACTGGGATTACAGCATGATGAGTCCACTTGTTAGGAA
The DNA here is from genome assembly GCA_951804385.1 of Trifolium dubium. Taxonomy (NCBI): domain Eukaryota; kingdom Viridiplantae; phylum Streptophyta; class Magnoliopsida; order Fabales; family Fabaceae; genus Trifolium; species Trifolium dubium. Next base: position 35,341,531 of record OX638073.1, read on the forward strand.
GCCATTTTGCAAGCCCAAAATCAGTAATCTAGTATATGCAACAATAAATAAATTACTTGTTAAGTTCTAATTAAGTTGTGTGAATTGAGTTAGGAATATATGTTAGATAATAAAGTATCGAGTTTATCATTATTTTGTATTAATGTTTTTAACAATATATACCTGTGGTTCATAATCAGGACCAAGAAGAACATTGGAAGCTTTAATGTCACGATGAATAATTCTGTGTTTGCAACATGTATGAAGATAATGGAGACCCCTTGCAATTCCAATAGCTATTTTGTATCTTATTGGCCAGTCAAGTGAATTTTCTGCTTTACCTAGTACATTGATTTAACAAGCGCTAATTAATTCGTGAAAAATGACATAACAATCATGTTTCTATTGATTTATTCGAGCTTATCTACTAACATAATCACTTGTTAGACTATTTCGGAGAACTGATGGAAACAAGTTATTATCAGATGACCATAAACTATTTTCAACTTATTATGTAATGAGTTCTCCAGGATAGCTAATGAAAACAGCTTATATGAAAACTATTTTATCTTTTGTCGTAGAAATAAGTGCTTTAACAAGGTTTCCTCACCATAACCATGCAATGCAGTTGACAAATTTCCATTTTGAGAGTAATTGAAAATCAGATAAAGGCCATTTTCAATGCAGTATCCTAATAAAGTTGCAGTATTAGGATGACACACATGTCCAATAACACCTAACTCCATAAGGAACTCTTTTTCCTTGTTAGGATCATTGTTGTCTTTGGCTAATCTCTTCACAGCAATGGTTTCTCCATTACAAACATCACCTTTGTATACTTCTGAGTACCCTCCTCTTCCAACCAAATTATCTATTTTCAGAAAAAACCAAAAATGATTATACAAGGAACCTGAATTCAATATTTCCTATGATATGACCTTAAAAAATAGTAACATTAATCATATACCTTGGTGAAAATGATTAGTAGCATTGGATATGTTTTCATAGCTGAAGCACTTCAACAAGGGTTGATGTTTTTCAATTTTGGACATGTTGGAGCTTTTTATTCTGAATGGTGAACCAAGGAATGATATTATGAACCTGAATGAGAATTGTGATTTTCTTAACTTTGATTTTCTTTTAATCTTGTGATCAGATGAAGGTGTATATGTCATGCTTGATGCTCTAGTGCTAAATGTGTCATCTTCTGTGCTGTTTGATTGTCCCTCTAGTCCATCTAGTAGTACTGTTCTTGGTGAGCTGTTCTGTGCATTCCTTTCTGAGATAAAATCAAGGCCCTTCATTAAGTTTTTCAAAAGAAATTGGAAAAGGAAAATCATTATTAATTGAGCGGCACTAATAGTCGGTTTACAAAAAGTTTCCAATGAGATTTGAACTTTGTCCTTTAAAGTTATAAGGTTAAACTCTAAACACCGAGAGCTAATACCTCATGGATAACTTTTAAATAATTTGTTATGCAATTTGATTTATATTTTGTTAACATTACATTTGACAAATTGAGTTACCTTGAAAATGTGTTGAATTTGAATTGATGTAATTCTGTTCTGACTTTGTGTATCTACCAACTGAGATCATTGTACAGCTTTCATTTATATGCTCAAAGCAATACTTGGTAATTCCTTTAGAGGTTCCAATTCTATGAACATAACAAAGAATAAAAATAAAGGGGGTTTGTCACATGCATGTTTGATCTTTATAATGGAATTTAATTTGGTAAATGTTACACTAAATTCTTACTTATTTGTTTTGTTTCTTGATCCACGAAGGATAAGAAAATCAGCAGAAATTGACTTGGCCTCCTCCACTAAACCACCTCCTACTGTAGAACTAAGTGCCACTTTTGCCTCCAAATTGACCTGAAAATGATGTTTCCATCAGCAATCTTTGACTCTAATAGCAAGCATATTAAACTCTACAAATTACCTTCTTGGTCCCTACAAAATATTCTTCATTTTTTGTTTAGTCTTTACTAAATTTTCTATTAGCATTAGTCCCTCTCATATTTCATACTTCTAAAATTAGTCCCTACTAATTATTTTCAGTAAATGTCAATGCAAGTCAACACTTCCACATACTTCAAAAAGCATAGAATAAGTGAGGTTATTAAACTTTGGAGAAAAATTAACGGAAACTAAATTAAATAAATAGTGTTTTGCAGTGACCAAAAACATGATTAAGTGAAATAGAACATAAAAAATTTGGCCAATTTTATTGATGGAGACATACATATGTAACATATGCTTTTGAAATGAATTACTACCTGTTTAGACCAACAAATCTGAGCAAATTCTCCGAGCACAGATATAACATATGCTTTTGCCTGTCTAAGTTGTGATTGTCTTCTTCTCACTGACACACATTTCTTCATAATCTCACCAACTGAAAATTCAAAAATATTTCATGCTATTAAAACAGTACTTAAATCATTCACAGCATGAAAAAAACTGTTAGCTAAGAATTTTAACTTGAGGTACAAAACAAAATAGGGACTAACCAAGAACATGCACTGCAACAATGGTATCATTTGGATTGGCTAAAACTCTAATTGCCCATGATAGAAGCTCCTTGCTATCATTTTGGTCTAATGAGAGACCAATTAGTATTCTAGAAGAGGAAGGAAGTTCCATCTTCAAATGGAATTATGCAAATGTGGATAGAAAATTGAATTGGAATTATTTGCTGTGTTGATTATTCAGGCTCAGCTTATAAGTAAGAATAAATAGTGTATGTAACATGATTAAATTTCAGTTAGGATGTGAGGCCAACCATATAGTTGAATTTTTATCATACTTGTTTGAGAAGCATAAATAGACTTTATTATTATTAATAATATTTATATAATATAGTGGCAAAATGGGAAAATTGATTAATCTTTAATGTGTTATCTTCTCTCTATGTAGTGGTGGTGACAATTAAGTGTTGTAGTTGGGTGCTTTGAGGTATAAGCAAAGGTGGTGGGCATGTATATCATTTTATCTTGTCTTGTTATATAAGCCAAAAATATGAAGCTCCCCTTTAAATTTATTTGTTAACAAAGTACTAGTACCTTTTTTCTTTTTTGGTTTTTTTTTTTACTTTGATTTGGTAGGAAAGGTAAGAAGAGTTACACTCATCACTTTATCATCAATGAAACTTTGAGAGGACACTAACTGTTTTTTCTCTTTTATTCTGATGATGGATAAAGTTGCCAACATCTCTGTTTCTAACTACTTCCTCTGTTCTGTTATCAAACCTTGCAAGGTTGCCACATAATAATAGCCTTCATTATTTTTTTCATGCATAACAACATCAGAGGTTTTATTTTGTTTCAATAATGGTTCAATATTTTAAGCAATGTCGAATAGAGGTTTGTTCTAGTAAAAGAAAATAGGTTATGAACATTCGAACTATGGTTAAAATAGATGTTCACATTTAGTGTTTGATCGTATACCTGGTTATTTTTTATTTATTCATTATCTATAAACGAAGTGACAAACAATATTAAAATTCACGCTCAACTATGACATTTTAGATTTTATATCTAGATGAAAATGTCCAAACTAACAATATCGACATTTATCAATTCAGTTGAACACATACACCACTATTATTATTTATAAAATTGGCTTTTCTTTTGTATATGTGAAGTAAACTTGCAAGAATATTCCCATGAACTAAAAAATTGGCATTTAAATATTTGAAAACTACTTATCAAAGAAATTAATAATTGAAAATATTTGAAAACAGAATATATTCCTTTCATATATTTCTCTCTTCCAATAGTATTAAAAATCCAATTATAGCTTCCTGAATAAGAAATACCTCTTCTAAATGAGCATGTGCTACTATAACTTCAAGATTTGTTAAATAATCATTAAGCTGATTTTTCAATTCAGAGTATAAAAAAAACATGAACATGTGCTTCCATTGCTGGCATGAGATAATATTAATAGGTATAGCTACCAAAAATATGAAAAGCGGACTACATTGCATTGTATAAGTAACATTTATTGGTTCACAAATTGTAGCTCAATTGGCAGAAAATATCAAAACTATTAGGTCGGAGTGTCGGACGTGATTCGAACATCAATCCCTCCTCTTTATGTGTTTAAGTTTCTAATGATTTATCATTTCATCTACGTATCAACAAAAAAAGACGTAACATCAATGAATCAATAAATAATATGTTCGCTTTTTGTCGACAAAAAATAATAATAATAATAATAATAATAATAATAATAATATGTTCGTTCACACCCATCCATATATTGAAGGGACAGTTTTATTTGTTGATTTGACAAAACTTTATGAAATTTAAGCTATAACGACATAAGTTTCATAATTCAACTATATGTTTACACAAAACATGACAAGGTACTACCACACCTAATAATGGTTGAGTTGAAAGAACAAGGAATTTGGATTAGGGAACTGCCAAGACATGGATAATTCATCTTTCCAAACCCCACATAGCTGAAATTTTCACCAATTTCCCCTCATTTTCCACTTTATATGGCTACTGTCTTCAAATATTTAATATATAGCATGCCTTAGTTTTAAGCAAAAAAAGAAATACAGTTCAAGCTTGTTGGCACCTCTTGTTCATTTAAATATCAAACCTATAAGTTTTTATGTAACCACATTAGGTAGATTTTTTTATGAACTAATAAACTGTGCCCATTTAATGGAATTTTAAATGGAAAAGCAAGTAATTAAATGCTTTGAAAATATGCTACGCTTGAATTAATGTGAACCAAAACACTGTTTTGTAAACAATTTTTTGTGAACTGCAGCTTGTAAACAAGTTAAAAAGAGGGAAAGACTGGGCCAAAAACTTTTAGTATTTGTTTTTCATAATTCATAACTCGGTTGACCTATTTTGGAAATCAGATCTTCTCCGGTTAAACAAATGACGCATTCATGCATTTAGCACATTTTCGTTGGATCAAGATTCAGTTTAAATTTCAATGCAACTTTCAATTTAATTTGGTTTAAAATGGAAAATACCGAGTTTAGAATCTGAACCATCCTATCTTAATCTAACAACTGAGGATATACCGAATACATAAATGAACCCGGGTTCTCTATTCCAGTACCGTACTGAACTAGCTGCTGCACTTAGACCACATACATCGACTCTTGATGACCTAACTTTCTCATATATTTAGGATTGGAGATAGGGCTTTACATGCAGTTCATTCAAATTTATTGCATGTTTTAGGTGATTTTATATATGCATATATGTAAATAGTCTTGCAGCCGGCCTTTTTGAATGATTGATCATTTTGTCTTGTAACTCTTAAGTATGATTACAATTTACAGGTTCAACTTGTGCCTTTGACTTTTTTCCCCTTCTACATTAATATTAATGAATGTTTTTTCTATTAAAAAAAGTAGCGGCCAATGTAGCTGTGGCCACAATTAAGAGTCTCACGGTTGATGAGAGGTGGTGTCTAAAGATATATTTATAATTGAGGACAATCTTCACTTTACATGACAGTTTTGTATGGTTGAATTGGATCTAACTCAAAATTAAGATGGTATTAGAGCCGATTCATGATTTGTTGGGCTACGTGGTATTTTATCTATTGGTTAAAGATGGTATTAGAGTTATTCATATTCTAATGCAATTTGAGTGAACAAATATGATTCCATGATCTATTTTAGTACCAAGAAATTTCAAGTGCAACAAGGAAATATCTCAAAAGAAAAGTGGAGACATAAATCAAATGAAATCTTCAAATATTACTAACCATATGAGGGATGTAAAAGTGGAATATCATCAAAATATTGATGGAACTATATTGATTTCTTTATGGTAAACAATTGTGGATGAATGCAAAAATAAATTTTTTCTGTCTACTAATTAAAAACTAGCAGAGATAAAACACTTGATTGAACTTTTGAGTTGCCAATCCTTGTTGCAATTTGAGCAGTTTCCCAAGTTAGTTGGGATTGTAGTATCCGGTCTCAGAAAATCGAAAGATATCACATGAAAACACACACATATATAATAAATATCAATTTGAAGATGGTCTAAGATAAACCTATTAGTCATTACAGAAGAGTTCTACTTGGAAGTTGAATCAAATCACCAATAGACAAAAAGGCTTCACAGCATTTAAGTTGGTTACATTACACATATTTAGCCAATTTTCTTGATATCACCGCGCTTGAAAGGATCATTCATCTTTTGAACATCAATAGCACTGAAAACACCATAGCTACTATTTCCATCATAATCATCATCATCATCATCACTAGGTTGATCAAGTGCCAATAATTCTTCATTATATTTGACACTATCTAATCTCATCTTGGTCACTTTTCCTTGATCAGGTTCTTGTCCTTTCAGAAGACTAACAACTTGCTTCATGTTCGGTCGCTTTTCAGGTTCACTTTGCACACAAAGAGCAGCCACATTAACTGTTTGTTTAACTTGATTTTCATCAAAGTTTCCTCTGAGTTTTGGATCAACCATATCCCTATACCTTCCTTTCGTTATCAAAGGCTCGGCCCATTCAGTTATTGTTCTCTTAAGTCCACCAGGTAACTTTTCTATTGGCTTTCTACCAGTTACTAGCTCTAGCAGAAGAATTCCAAAACTATAGACATCACAACTTTCAGAAACTTTTCCCCACATAGCATACTCAGGTGCCAAGTATCCTAATGTACCCTTAACACGGGTTGTCATGTGGCTTACGCCTTCTGGGATTAGCTTTGCAAACCCAAAGTCAGCAACTAGAGGCACAAAATCTGAATCAAGCAAAACATTACTTGCCTTTATGTCCCTATGGATGATGTGTGGTGTGACCTCATGATGCAAGTACCTAGCAACATGAGAGATTAGAAAGTCATACAAATTTAAAAGTTAGAATATGCATAATATCTTACTAGTATAGTTTACAAAATACATAGAAAGTTATTGATTGAAATTGTACTCGTTATCTGAGAAACTCATGTGGTATGTGTTCCGGGATTGAATACTCTAGACCTTGGCTGACAGTATGTCGAGCTCAAGATCTAGGGCTTTTGGGCCCCGTACATTGTTCGGGTGCTTCCAAATCCTAGTACCTTTATCCAAACAATAGGGCTTAAGGAGTGATGCGTCATAGGGTCTAGAATTTAGCCTACTCTAGTTTCAATTTTAGGGTCCATTCCAATCATAACAAGCAAAGTTTTATGATGATCCACGACCCTCCAACTCGAAGCATGAGGCTTGTAGGGGCTAGATGCTTAAAAAGTGTGTGTTTGACCAATGACAAGGGTTGACCGGTTGAGAATGGAAAAATGTTAGGATGGTCGAATATGACAGAAAATGTTTCATCAATGATCCAAGGCCAATTAAACTCATATTTGAGGCTGATAGATTATTTTTGTAAACATCATTTAATTCACTGTTTAGTGATGGGAAAAAAAAATTAATGCTGGAAATGTCTATGTGAAAAAGCTTACAAAATGCCTTCAGCAGAGCCAATTGCAATGCTCATTCTCCTTTGCCAGTTGAGTTGCACTTCAACAGCAAACTGGCCATGGAGGTGAGAAAGGAGACTGAGATTTGGCATGTAATCGTAGACAATAAGACGTTGATCATCGCCAACACAGTAGCCCCTAAGACCCAATAAGTTGTTGTGCCTGACCCTTCCAAGTACTTCAACTTCTACAGCAAATTCCATCTCTGCCTTTGAGTTCATTGCTTTCAGTTTCTTCACTGCTATCTGCAATTTCCAATTAATAGAGTCAACAACAAAGAGCGCATAAAGTCGTTTGACCTTCTGTCATCGACATCCTATGTAGTTAGTACTAGCGTCTGACACTTCTAATCAAAGGTGTGTCCTGTGTCTCAGTGTCAATGTCGTGTCATGTGCCCGTATTTGTGCTTCGTAGTGTAACATTGACACTTCATATTAAAGACGTGTCTGGTGCACGACACAAAACGGTCTACAACATTGACACGACACTATAGTACATATGCTACATTCAATGATTTTATTTTCTCAAATTATTATGATGTTGATATGTCAGTGTTGTGTTGTGTCTAATTTCAATTTTTCGACGATTCATAGTTGACATCACAAAATTGGTGGCCTAAAGAATATTATGTTTTACCTGGAGACCGTCACTTGTTCTTCCCCAATAGACACTTCCAAACCCACCTTCACCAAGCTTATAATCATCACTGAACCCATTGGTAGCTGTATGCAACTCCTTGTATGTGAATATTCTCCATGAATTGTTAGCTACACCATATGATGATGGCCTACATGCACAATAAAAAAAATTATGATCAAGCTTTATTAACGAGAGCTAATTAATAACTAATTAACTAAAAATGAAAAAGTAGAAAAAGAGAGTGATAATTGATTGATTATATACATACACTTCATCAACCTTCTCTGAGCCACAGCAACTGAAGGAGGATCCCATAATTGTAATTGGTAGTAAGTACTATGTTATGTTGTTGTGTTATGGAATATTGAAGTACATAACAAGTTTAAGGAACATGTCTCCAAATGAAATATATTCTCTTTTAAAGAATGATAACTCTAACTAATTAACTTGGTCATCAAAAAAATATCACACTTTCAAATGCCGGCTGATCGACCTTGGCCGGCTAAATCAATTTGTCACATCGACTTTGCTTCATCACTATAGCCAAAAGGTCAGAATATAAAATAGTATTATAATACTAATACTATTTCTCAATTTTTCTTTCTTTACTAATATACTGGTGTGTTCTTTTTAAAACTATAGATAGATTGGTAGACATAAGTGCTAATATGCCATTAAGATTCCTTGTTCTCGAATTTGTCTACAAGGAGCTAATCCCTCCAAATTGACTTCAACAACAAAAAAAAAACACTTATTTTTACTTTTCAGATAATTGGAACTAAAATTTTGGTTTGTGTTTTAACAACTCACAAATATAAAGAAAAATTAAATAATGATTTATCACCTACTGTATTTGATTTTGGTTTGGAACAGTTTTTCTTACAAAAAAGTAAGTATAATAGTCCTTTCCTTAGATTTCATTCCCTCCCTCCATCATTTGTCAATATTTTTCGTCCATACTTTCATATCATTAGAACATTAAAAAATGGGCCGGGCTGATAATTTGATCCATTAGCTTATAGACTAGAGCGGATTAGGCTTCAAAATAGTTGGTCCAACACAATCGGATTTTTTTGGCTCAAGCCTATGTGGTCCTTACGAGGATTGGATTAGGTCGAACTAGACATCGGGTTTCAGACCGGCACGTTATCAAATATTTTAGGCTTAAACATCATTTTGGTCCATGTATGTATACCAATTTTTGCTTTTAGTCCCTGTATGTGATTTATGACAAAATAGTCCCCGTATCGACCAAATTTTTTGTTTCTGGTCCCTAAAGCAAAAATCTGTAGGAAAATTCTCAAGTTTCCTGCAGATTTTCCTACGAATTTTCCTGCGGATTTTTGCTTTAGGGACCAGAAGCAAAATTTTTGGTTGATACGGGGACTATTTTGTCATAAAATCACATACAGAGACTAAAACCAAAATTTTGCATATATACAGAGACTAAAATGACCTTTAAACCAATATTTTATATCATTTTTGTAAAAATAATATCAATAAATACATAAAAAAATCTTCATTTAATTAAAAAATTATTATAAAAAACATAATTTAACATGTAAGTTGAATAAAAATCTTATTAGTTATGATACAAACTGAAAACTTAAAAACTAAAACTCATGTATTACAAAAAACTTAAAAACTTATGTGATATAAATCAAAAAGTAAAAATTGATGCGACTCTAACAAGACACATAAAATATTTCATGAACTAAGATGTTCTCAAAATAGTCCCTCCGGTCACTAACTCATTAGTTTTTAGACCAGTGGTCTGGCTAAACCTGGTCTGACTTTGTTTTTTTTTTTTTCTTCTTTTCTTCAGAAAGCAAACGAATAAAGAATTGGTTTTGGGAGAACCGCGGAATCCACAATAGCAAGAGCCTCTCACACGAGCCCTAGCCCAACGCTAAGCACCTCCCCTCAACGGTGTGTCGTTCGCACAAACTCGCCGGAGCAGCCATCATCAAAGCATCCTTGTAATTCCTTCTCTTCCATTTTCTCTGATTATGATAACCAATTAATTGCCTCATTGCTGATAAAGCATTTCAAACTCTCAATGTAGCAGTTCATTTAATTGTCACTCACTGTTCTCTTGTGATTCGCCGGCAGCGGTAAAGCTTGTTCAGTAAACGGAGCTACTCAAACCTAGAAATGAGTTCAGGTATTTGTTTCTCTTGCATTTTCTTTTTCTTCCCCAAATTGATAAATTACTCACTCGCATATTTTATGGTTAAGTTTCCATGTGAAAGGATTGAATTAAAAGATTGGTTTAAAATCAATGAAAATTATGACTTGTTTGTTAAGGATTCAAAATGGAAGGAAGGATCTGATTTTATTGTTTTTTCCAACACTATACTTACTGTTTGCTTTTATTCTAAAATTGCATGTATGTAATGATTAGGTGGTGCATTTGGTGGCAACAGGGGGCTCCGTCCGGTGCCTCCCGAAAAGGGAATTTTCCCATTGGATCATATGCATTTGTGTGACTTGGTATGCTTCTTCTCTCAATTCTCAATCAACAACTGTAGGATTAAAAATTAAAAAATATATATATTTAGTTCTAAGAAGTTAAGTCCTTGCAAGTTTTGTCTTGGTAATTCTGACCAAGCTTTTCATAGATAGGTTAAATTAGGAGTTTAGGAAGGAGTTTAAGATAAAATTATGCTATGTATTTGTTATATAGTAAAAATTAAAAATTGACTACTCCAATAGGTCTGACTAACTCCCATTTTTGTTCTTAACCTTGGCTACCACTTACATTACTCTTACATATTACACTTAACCTTGGCTAGCTAGCACTTATAGATATAATATAAGCCATCGAACATATTACACTTACATTAGTTCTTCACCTATGTTTCTGTTACATTTTTCCTTCATCAAAGATTGACTTGATTGATGAAAATTTTATTGGGGACTTTATTCTTTACTGTATTTCCTTAGGGTAGGTTCTGGGGATGATATAACATGTATCATGGTTAGAAACATAAGTGGGGGTTTACTCATCAAAGGTGAAAAAAGAAGTTCACTTTAGATTTTCAATGGTTAAAACGAAAGTGAACATAACAGAATAATAGAGCATGCTTGTTTTAATGGTAATTGTCAACTCACACTCCAAAGCACGCTTGATGCAATAGCTGCAATTTGTTGCTGTGTCTCAACGTGCATTTGTGAGCATTTAACGCCAAAACAACAGGCAGTAGCTCGTTTCATTCTATTGTTTCAGTTTGTCAAATGTTGTCAGAGTTTATCATGTCTATTTTATTATACCTTAATTCCTTCATTGGCCTCATTTCAGGACAAAAAAGAATATCTCAACTGCTTAAAGATTGCTGGAAACAAGTCTGAAATATGTAGGGAATTCTCAAAAAAATATTTGCAATGTCGTATGGAAAAGTGAGTTGGCTTCACTCTACTACAGATATAATTATCCTCACATTTCTGATGTACTTATGTTTTGCTCCTACCAGTTACCTTATTGGTTTCAATATTTAGTGTTAACTAGGCTACTTCGGATCTGAATATTGTGGTGTAACTGGATGAATAAGAAGCATTGCAAAATAATTCAAGTCTTAAGTGGATTTGAATTGATCATTCTCAACTTTAGTCTGATATCTATTTGAGTGAGCATTGAATTTTTGGCAGGGAAAAGAGTGAGCCCTGCTCATTACTACACTTTGACCATGAAGTTGAATAAAACAAAATGCATAGACAAACTGCCTAAATTTCTTGATTATCAGTATAATTATATAATACCAAAGCGAAAAACTGCTGGAGTGAAGAGTCATAGCAATAACATAATACAATATAACTTGGAAGAATTGCTCCTATATCTCCTCTGGCATCCATTATTAGTCCAAGCAGTAATTTTGAAATAATTTAGTGTCTTCAATGTTTCCAAACGATCTCTATTGTTTTTATGATTCTGAGAACCTACGGTAACTATTGTTTTCTTTGCATAGGACTATAGGAGCTTGTCAAGATGTAGTAACACAAGTAGAATGCTAGTTTCATACAAATTTTGCAATGAAATGATTGTCTTAGGCTTGCTTTGACTGAAGTTGTGATATCACATTATCACTTGTTAATATGAACTATATAATTGACATTTTGCAGGAACTTGATGGCAAAGCAAGATTTGGCAGAACTTGGTTTTAAAGAAAGCAATGCGGAAAATCCGGGAGGGAAAATTACTGAGAGGATTGGTGATCGGGATCAACGAACCTAAAGAATTCAATTACTTGCATTATTACTACCTCATTATGCAATGTGATCCCATCAAACATGGACTTTTTTTTAGAAAACTTCTTTTCGTGCCCCCGGAAATGACCAAAATACCCCTTGAGTTCACTATATAAGTAGCGAACGGTATTTTCCACCCCCTATGGAGGAAAATTTTATAAAAAAACATTGTTCGCACTATATAGTGCGAACAAAACTGCAGTTCGCTATTTAAAGTAGCAAACACCCGTCTAGTTCGCACTCTCTAGGTAAAAAATTTAGTTTGCACTTTAATTAGTGAACTTATCAAGATTTAACCATTGTTAAAGAATATATTTTGATTGACACTAGAGTGGGTGTGTCATAGTATTGACTAGTCATAGACACAATATAGTTCTATAAATTGAAGTATCATATACTATAATTGCGTTTATATGCATGATCTCTTGATTTGCTCCATGATTATTTAATATTATTGATCAATCACACTTGGGGGGTGATGAAATGGTTTACCTTACATACTGTGTTTTATTCAACAAAAAGAATATGGGGGGTGAGAGAATAGTGAGAGAGACAAAATTTAATTTTTATAACGTTCGCATCTTAAGTAGCGAACTTAACATACTGTTTTTTAGTTCGCTAAATAGATAGTAAATAGGAAAGGGGTAAATTTAGAAATCCGGGGGTGCGCCATTTTATTGGGGGGGGGGGCGCGAAAAGTAATTTTCCTTTTTTTATAGCCATGTAAATGCACACCGACACATGCCCTCATTTTTATTTTGAGCGGCCACATGCCCTCGTCTTTATTTTTGATTTGATAGAATATACAAAGGCTCTAAGCCCAAGAGTTAAGGTTTTCGACCCATTTCATTCATGGTAAGGAACGAAATAACTAATCAAAGTACTTATACTAGTAGTTTTTTTTTTTGTCAGGCTTATACTAGTAGTATTTACCTATAGTGGCGTTATCATCATTATATTTAGTAATTTTTTTTATTTGATATTGGGAATGTTTTGATTTGACGGTCAAGTAGATAATGTGCTGGTCACAATTATTGTATTGGTACCTCATATCAATATAATAAATCATAATATCCTAGTTGAATCCACAAGTTTCTCTTTACAAAAACATCGTCCACTAGAACACTCATACTCGTCAATTATTGTATTTGTACCTCATCCTAGTTGAATCCACAAGTTTCTCTAACGTTGATGACTTGATGTAGTAATTAGTAGCTGCAATACAACTTCAATTATTTAATGTTGTCAAAGATTTGAAATATGTTAAACAGTGTTCTGTGGGCATTTGTTAATCATATTAATATAGAAATTTTATCTCGAAACATGAGCATTCAATATTTTAAAAATATAAAACATTGTCAATAATATTAAATTTATCTTTTATTTCCATTTTTAATTTTTAATATGTATAACAAGTGCCCATATAAGCATGTTTTGAATGACATCTTTGTAAAAAAAAATATGCAAAGGGTAGTTTAAAATAGCCACTCATATATGGTGGTGGTAGCACACAGGTCAATTTTCTCAAAGAGAAATACTATTATTATATATATAATAATTGGATGAAAACCCGTATGGAGGTTGCTATAATGGCCTTTTGCTTTGAACTGTTCTGGCGTATGCAGATTGAGTATATAGTTATTGCTCTTTGTCACATTTTGGGCATTATTAAAAGATGACCACAAATATCTCAATTTTTCTCACACGTTTGACGGAGGCATTGAATTGTGGTAGCTAAAGTTGGTGCACCTCATAGTCTCATATATATCAATCCAATCATAAATTAACCAATATTGATGAATTGAGTTGTCATGCTTAATTACATGTACGGATGTTGATGTATAATAAAATGAAGTAGTTACATTATGACATCAGTTATAGATAAAGGAGAGAAGGAGGAATAGATAGTATTTGATTGTTCTTTTTATTTTTTCAGAGAAATTTCGTTTTCTTTCTTTTTTGATCATACAATTTTTGTTTTCTTTTGATAGATATCATAGCGCTTTCTTTAATAATGCAAATGGTTTAATAATACAAACAATTTCGTTACATCAATGTCAAAAAAGCATTTACAAGGACAATGAACATTATGCTTTATATGAATATGATGAATATGAATCCGGTACAAGCTAAACAGCTAGCCGTATACAACATATTTATCCAACTAAATTGTCCTTGTCAACATTTTATCATAATAGATGTTACTTTTTCTTATGAAGTTTTGCTTATTCTATCCATATTTCTTGAAATTGCAATTTCTTTTTACTTCCTAGTTTTTCTTCCTTTCTTTTTTGGGTTGAATTTACTTGCTAGCTTTTAATATTTGTAACGTCAGCATCTTCCACGTAAACTGAATTCTTATGGAGAAACTTCAATTGAAAAATATTTTTGCTTGATTATTAAAAAAATCTTACTTTTGTCTTCTCTCTATTTGTGTAATGAGATTCATAATCAAGGAACCTAAAACTCTATGATAAGAATAACATTAATACCTAACATTAATACCAAATAGTTTTTGCATGATTTTTCATAGAACTTATTCAAAATAGCTTTTTATTTAAAAGATTTTTTTTCCATTTTTTCAAATATAAAATAAAATATGACAAGGGTATAACAAAATAGACCATTTATCGACTTTCATTGAATTTTTGAGTCATTATAGCCCCACAGTATTTGTTAATTTGATTGAATACATATATTTTTTTAAGAATAAATTTAGTATATAGTATTTTATATTTTATTAAAAATTAAAATACCTCGTACGTATAATAAAACAAAAATACTAGATAAACATTTTTTTTACGAAGAAAAAAAAAATACTAGATAAACATGTTGCATGCCATACTGCGTGTTTGTATGTGCGTTGAAGTTGAAACCCCAATCAAGGTGTGTTAATGAGAAGCCAACGAGAAAAACTTATCCTCACGTTTTATGTTGTGTCTTCAAAGAAATGATACACATTACACAATTAACAAACACACGGATATGTCATGCAAAGATTATGTTGAAGTTTGATTCTATTTCACAAATTGATTTTAAATGTGCAGAACTAATTTTGATATATTAACTTGTACTATGTTATAGTTATAGAAGATATGTTTGATTTTACAATGATAAAAATTAATTTTGATTAAATTGATTATGTTTTTTTTTTTGAAGAAGCAATTAACCAGTCTAACGATAAATTTAAAAATATAAATTAATTTTAGAATTAGAAAACTACCATCTCAACCTAGAATCAGTTTTAGAAATAAATTTAATTTAATTTTAGACTTATATACTTTACATTCATTTTTTTTGTCAATAAATCAAATTTTTAGAGTTTTTTTTAAATGGTTAAGAATCAAGATTAATATAATGTTTTTTTTGTTGGTATTTTTTTCCTACCAATATTTAGTCTATCAAATCAACTAATTTAGTTTGAGACAAATTTTAACAGTTTTTGTTAGTGGTTTTTGTTGGAGATGTGAATTAAACCCAAGACTTCTTCCACCTTACCCACCAAATTAATCTTCTAACTCTAAATTCATACACTCAATGTGAAGAAGGAGAAAATTTTCAAACTGAAATTCAATCCCTTCATGATCAGTGTTCATACAATTACTAATTTCCATGCAATTAATTTTGGTGTACGGGTACAAGTGTCCTAAAGGGGGCAATGTGCACTAAGCAATTTAGAGTACGCATTTTCTATTTAATTCAGAAAGAACTTATAGAAGCACAGGTCAAAGAAGCAAAGAAAGTGTCATCTTCATCTTTTTATCTTTTTCATTCATTCACGAATTATTTGCGAAAATGCTATCTACTCCCATAATGTCATTTAAAATATATTTAAAACAACTTTTGCTTCTTACTTTTCACGAAAACAAACAAGGCAAAACAATTGCCCACACACACTTGGCTAATATTAGACTTGCTTATGAAAGAATGCAACTTGACCAAAAAAAAAAACAAAAAGAAAGAAGGGATATCGAAGTAATCTAATAGTATAGGAAACAATGGGCTCAACCTCAAGCTTAAAAATACAAAGATTCCTTTACAGTTTCCTAATTTCCTTTTTCCTTTTTTAGAAAATTACAAGTATTAAAAAATTTAACACACAAACAGAAGTATTAGAATATAATGTTTTTTTTGACGGATATTCATATTAGAATATAATGTTGTGGAATGAAAGGATTGTGTTACAAACCTTCTTATGTACACACACACATATACATATAAAAGCTTTGTATTTTATGTTTTTTAAGTGGGGGAAGCATAAAATTTTGTTCATAAAAATTATTTCAAATTTGATAATTATTTATAAAAAATAATAATATTAAGAATTTTTTATTAATAATAATATATAAAATTCGCATGGGTCTAGAAGTCATAAATCAACTAGCAAATACCGAAATTGTTAAGTCAAACATTGTGACCCGGGTTCGAACCTAAAACTTTACAGTTGTGTGTGAATTTATTTTTAGTAGATTACCATTTTACCTAAAATTAAAAAATTAAAAGATAAATAAAAACTAGCATGGAATGCCACATTGTGATATAAAAAGTAAAAATGTGTAATATTTGAAGGGTGTGAAACTATATACAGTAAATATAAATTCCTAGGCAAAAAAAGGTCCTTATTCTGTTCTGTGGGCTAGGTGTG
The DNA here is from genome assembly GCA_951804385.1 of Trifolium dubium. Lineage (NCBI taxonomy): Eukaryota > Viridiplantae > Streptophyta > Magnoliopsida > Fabales > Fabaceae > Trifolium > Trifolium dubium. The sequence goes on from OX638073.1 coordinate 35,358,512, forward strand.
GCGGCATTTCTATCAATTCCACTATGCATGATAATATGATATGATGCTACCAATGCCAAATATTCTGCATAATGTTCACCATGATTCAGGGAGACAAACTATCGACATACATTAAACTTACAAATTACAACACCGTCATCCTTCCTTACCCCACCATTTTAATGCTTCAAATAGTATCAACTCTTGAAAACACTCGTCAAAACAAAATCACTACCATTTCTTGTATTAAAATATGGGAAATTTTATGGTACTCTTGTTAAAACATAATGTATTAGTATAATAGAAGATTTAACCAATAAAAAGTAGTCATTTGTCCACATCATCATTTTTATATTATATTTTAAAAGTTAACTGTTGCTGCATGTAAAATATTATCCAACATGTCAAGTAACCATTGGTCTATGGTACTCTTGTTAAAACATAATGTATCGGTATAATAGAAGATTTAACCAATAAAAAGTAGTCATTTGTCCACATCATCATTTTTATATTATATTTTAAAAGTTAACTGTTGCTGCATGTAAAATATTATCCAACATGTCAAGTAACCATTGGTCAATATATTTAATTGTACCGATACATGATGATTTATCCATTGTATCGTAGCATCTCCCTTAAAATATAATTTGCGAGAAATTATAAATCACTAATAATTTACAAAATTATTCTTTATTAATGGTATGAGAAATATAAATTGAAGAAATAAAAAAAAAAAGAGTAACAAATTGTTAAAAGTATAATAAGAAAAATAGCATATACTACTTCATTGATATTGTAAAATAACTTATATTTTAGCATAATTTTTTTTTCAAAGTGACTAATATTTTGATACGAAAGAGTGTATTTTAAAAACCAAAATTCACACCAAACACTACATTTTACTTATAATAGAATTAAAAAAAAAGTAGTTTTTTTTTTACCGTTATATGTCATTGTCTTATATATATGATTTTTTTACACCTCAGGGTGATTAATCTTTGGCAAAAACTTAGAAAATAAGCAATTTTCCACTTTTTAGATTTATTAGAAAACTAATGTATTCGGTCTTAGTTATAGATCAAATACGTTAGTTATCTAATGAATCTAAAAAGTGAAAAATTGTTTATAATTAAGGTCGGAGGGAGCACATATAGCTCAGAGATAGAACACACGACAACTTGCTAAAAAGGTTTAATATTTATTACTTAAATCAATTTATCGTTGATAAAAAAGAAATAAAAATAGCTAGCTAGGGTAAATATTTTAGGATTTAATTCATATAAATCAATATCATTTATGATTATTTTTAACAAGAGGGTAAAAAAAAAACACTCAAATGTCAAATGTAGTATTTTACTTGATTTATTATTTCAAAAGAAAAATTATGAATAAAGAAAAAATAATTTGTAGAATTTTGTTATTTAACGTGTTGCTGATAAAATTAAAATTACACTAGGTGTAAATTCATGGACAGAATAAAACAGAATCAGATACAGAGCAGGTTGAATCTGTTTTAGACCTCTGCAACTGATAAATGCTCTCATGTGGCATTGAACACATCAAAACAATTATGAAGCAAATGCAAGCCTTAGAATAGAGACACAGCACAGCAACAACACGCTGAAAATTCCCAGATGCTGTTTGTTTTTATACCCAAAATTAAGAATACTATGTTCTACTAGTATGCTGCAATAATAAATAAAAAGAAGGCATTAATATTAACCAAAGTTTTGAATTAAATTAGTAAAGTGCCCACTAAAACAGCTGCGTGTTGTATTCCACGGTGTATTCTCGCCGTATCATACACACAACACATCACACAAAACACTCTTTCCTTTCATATAGCGTTACACGTAACCTTCTCATTACAATGGCAGCTCTCCACATCTAAACTCAATTCCCAAATCTCTCAAATTTCCTAAAATATCCATCTCTTCCCAATTTTAATTTCTTCTAAAATTAACCTTATGTTACTAGAAAAATCAAACTATGTAACATAAACACTTCTGATTGAAAATATATCAAAGAAGAACGTTTTAATGTCAGACACGGACATGATATCAACATATCAATATCGTGTTTTGTGTTCATATTAGTCTATGTTAATACTTTACAGCTGAAGTGAAAAGAACCATTAACAAAACTTATCTAAATGGATTAAAAATAAAAATAAAAATAGAAATTGAGCTGACAAACCTTCCATTCCACCTCAACAAATTTACATTCCCGAAATAATGTACAGTTGTACTTTGTGGGTACTGAAAATTAAAATTAAACATGTTCATAAAATAAATAAATAAAATCTAAATTTCTAAACCCAATAGCACAACATGCAATGGATCGAGACACCTAAAACACCGATGTCATAAGCTTTGTCTTTTAAACGTTCTGATCTGAAGAAGATGTGTCTGTTGTTGTTGTTGTTGTTGTTGTTGTTGTTGATGTTTCAACTGTTGTTCTTACATGATTTTCACCACCACTTCCTTGTTTCACTGCTGATTCATCGTCCGTACTATTTTCCATGGATTTATGATTCTGGTCACAAGTACATGTACTAGTGTTATCACCAAAAGACGAGGATCTACTAGTACCTGCACTTGAAGAAGAAGAAGAAGACATGCTTGGTGTTGCTAAGAATGTTGGTTTTTTTTCTCCAGCCATAATCACCAAGATTTTTTCTTCATAAGGTTTCTGTGGTTTCTGATCTGTATCGTTGTTTCCTTGTCCAGCTTCAAGGTCACGTTCTGATTCACTGTTACCTTCAAGGTAACCTGAAAGTTTCCAATAAGAACATGCAAGGATTAAAAGAGCAAAAGCTATGAGTCCTAACATGGCTGCTAAACCACCAAATAGGTATGGAACTGGTGAATGCCATGGTGAGTGTGGTGTTTGTGATGAAATTGGTGCTCTTTCATGTACACTCATGGGTTCTCTGTATGCGGCCATTTTTGTTTTTGTTGGAGAACAGAACAGAACAGAGAAAACAGGGGAGAAAGGAAGAAGATGAAAATAATTAGAGAGATGATTTGAAAAAGAAGATTGGGTTGTGAAGTGGGTAATGGGGTGGAAAGGTATTTATAGAGAGAGTTAACAATTGGGTTTTGATTATGCTTTTCTTTTTAATTCTTTTGTTGATAATATAAAAATTAGATTTGACTGATATATTTAGTTGATATATTTAGTTCATACTCTTATTCTTAATATAGGAAGATTTTCATTTTTTAGATTTGTTGAGAATCTAATATATTTAGTCAATAATTTAGATTTTGTTGAGAATTTAATATATTTAGGGGTCATGTTAACATGTGTTTTAAGGGCACATTTTAAGAATCTAAAAATAGAATTATTTTTTTAAATTTTGTGCATTGAAAACATAAAAAATTTGAAAATTACACTCAATACACAGATCCCGATACAAAAACTTATTTATTTATCTCACTAACATGTGCCCTTGCAAGGGCACATGTTAACATTTTCCTTTAGATTATATGCATTGGATTTTCAATGAATAATGAATAAGGTAAAAATTCTTTTATATTAAAGACAGATGATGAAGTATTATAGAATTGATACATTTTTAAAACAAATAGGAATTTATTACAAAATAGAGTTAATATATTTGATTGTTAAATATATTAGAAAGATTGAATTTATTTATAATAATAACTGAAAAATAAGAGCAAAATATATTGAAGAATTTTTTTATCCACAATTTCTAAAATTCTTTTAAATAAATTATTTTTTGATTAAAAATCATTAATCACTTTGGGTGTGTTCACGTTGTTTGTTATGGTTTGTGTGTGAGAGAAGGAAATAGAGGTGGTTTATGTTGTCATTTTTCATGAATAGAAGTAGTGGGGTCTACAACTTTGAGATTTTGTAATTTTGTTTAATTTAGTAATTTTGATTAGATTTTGGGTTTCTCCATTTTGGATAGGATTAAGCGCCAGGGATGCGCACTCAAGACTTTTTTTAATTTAGTTTAATTTAATTATTTGTACGGGTCATATCAAAATCATTTCTGAAAGGAAGAGGAGAGATTAGAGAATATGATCCTCTTGCATGTTTGGCAACAAGCAAACTCAAAGTATCTACTGATTCTGGTGGCCTTTACTGTATGTATGCTACAATTAATTCATAGATATATAAGTTCTAAAATTATAGTGTCGCAACAAATTTCCCTTTTAATTTTGCCATAAAAAATAGTCCCTTTCTATTGTTTAGCAAAGAAATCGATCCATTTATTTGTATTTTGTTGAGAAACTTAAGTGTGAGTAGTGAAGTGTCAAGTGTGAAAAGTGTGGAGAAGTTCCACATTGATTAAAAGTGTGGAGAATTTAGCATTTATAATTGAGAGAACCCATAAACCTATTGCCTTAAGGTTTTAGGTAAGAGTGTGGTGTCCAACTCACTTGTACTTTAATTTGAATTCAAGTATGATTAATTATCATCCTACAAACTGCAGGTTAATAACTTGAGCTTAAAGGGCAAAAAAATTTCTTCCAAAAATAGAGACTAAGTTTGCTACAATATTAATGGTTGGTGAAGAAGTTGTTGTAAGTGTGTTCTAATTTTAAATTAATAAAGGAAATGCATGCATTATTCATGAGATTGGATTAATGGAATCTATAAAGATTATTATGTACGTATTTTTTAATAAACACAAAGCTAAAATGCCCGGGTGGCTGTGTATCTACTTTCGCTTAACTTTCATATCTTAATTATAAATTCATTATAATTACAATCCGGATAACAGATACCAATTTGCTAATCATCTGATTTGTTCCTCATCAATTAACTATTTTAGTTTGGAATAATAATATATGGAAAAAGAGATTCCCAGCTCCTAATGCTTGAGATTGGGATTTCTTTAAAACATATATTCTAAAATATGATGCAAACTTAGCACACTAATAAATTTGTATAAGTATTAATGAATAAGAGAATTTTGTTTGATTAAAATAAGAGAATTATCTCAACAATTTTTTCAAAAGAGATAAATCACTCTAGCTAATAAACAATAATAAAAACTTTATGTCTATAACAAGATTATAAAAAATAAAAAACAAATGATGCAGCTTTGGATGCCACTCTTCATGCTTAATTTAGTTCCCATGATATCTTTGTTGTTTTAATAAAATACAAAAATATAAAATGTAACATAGGACCATGCATGTGACATCATATTTAAACACCGGGGTCCATTCTGTGTAGACCACCTGATGAACATGAGATATATATAACTAAACTCATATATATATGTACTCTAGTCTAGTACTGAACACTACAAAGAGATTCCGTCACAGCCGTTTGATTAGATAACGATTCCGTGAAACGGCAGTGCATGCATGCCGTGACGGAGGGAGGGTCCATGGTATACTCGTTTCTCACGGCATCTTCATTTAACTTTCCCTTTCTTTTATACTCCATTTTGTAGCTTAGTGAAGAGAACCTGAATATATCATATATTCATATGTGTGTCATTAATTTAATGAAGTGGGTGGAAATCGCTTCACTTTTTTTCTCAAGAAACATTGATGATTTTATTTTTTGCCAAACAATTTAATAGCTAAATTCCACCTTGTAATATAGATATATCACATTTAAACTCACAACTCATGTATTTTACTTACAATATCTCTATCCATCGATTTAAATTAATAATTTAAAACACATATTAAAATAAGTAGATTTATATCACACGCTTGCAAATTGCAATGATTAAACATTTAGACTTCTTCTTCTAGTTATTAGCTACTCCCTCCGTCTCAAAATGATTGTTTTTTAAGGTTTCTACATACAAATTAAGAAAACATTAAAAAGATCAACAAGCATATTAATTTTACTAAACTATCCTTCTTATTATTTCTCTCTATATTTTTTAAAAATAAACACACGTTGGAGTAATTAAGTCTAAGAAGGGAAATGAAAAGGTTGGCATACATAAAGTAGCAGTTACACAGTAGTACATTGATTGTAGCCTATAGCCTTTTCGGTTTCCCGGAAAAAACAAACATTCTATTGTTAAAGTATTTGAGGGTAAAATTGGACAACAAAGATTAATATTCCATTGAAAACTGTGATTGACCATCATAATGAAAAAAAAAAAATTCTACCTAAAACAACTATGTTTGTGGGACAGAGGAAGTACTATATTTTGCTTTAGGACGGAATTTTTTGGCATTGTGTTTATTAATAGGTGTTTGTATTTCTGTCATAAGTTTTTAAATACTTTTAAATATGGTATCTATATTTGTGTCACATACTAGTATGTGTTAATGATGGAGTTTAATTTTTTTAATAAAGAAAACAAAATATGCCCACGTTTATGCTATCATATTATATCTAAATATAGCACATTCTTAATATAATTTTTTTAAAGAAAAGTGCTAACTAGTTAATTAGAGAAATTAATTATATATAATAAATACATTTCAAAATCTGTGTAGTTAATATTTTAATTATATAAAAATTTATCTTAATAAAAAAATTATATTTTCTTTAATTAGTGTTTCAAAAACATTAGTTAATTAACATGATTATTTTTTGTATTATGTGAGTTTTAACAAAATTACAGTAAATGTGATTTATTAAAATTTTAAAGTATATAATTTTGACAACTAAATTTTTTTCTTTTCAATTTTTTTTTTGAATCATTTTCTTTTCAAATTTTTGGTTTTGATGACTTATTTTCTTTCAATTTATTTGAATCATATTTAGTTTCAAGTGATTCATACAAACTATAATCTATTTATGTTTTAAATTTTTGCGCATATTTTTCAATGGATATAATAAACTTGAATTCTATTATTATTATTATTATTTAAAATCTAGCCCAAAGGAAACTGTATCCTAGTATTATGGATTTAAACGTAAATATTTTGCAATTGTGGGTTTGTGACTGATGTGTCATGTGTATTTTCTTTGTCTCCACGTAGATTTGTTATTCTGATTCTGTCTTCATTAATGAGCCTTCTGATTTTTCGGGATTGTGCTGAGTTTCTTGTTGAGTACGTTTGTAAGCTGAGCTGGTTTAGTTAGCAACGTATATGGTCTATATAAGAATAAAAGAAATCACATTTAATTATTAAATAAAAGTAAAATATAATAATTGAAAGTATTATTTTTGTATTTGTTTTGGAAATATGTAAAAGTAATTTTTATTAATCATTGTTTATGCAAAAGATATTGCCTATGTATATAAGAGAGTATATTTGTATGTTTGTTTTTTCTCTTATATTTTATGACGAAGAGAGTACTATCAAATGAAATTATCTACTTTTTTTTCTTTTAGCTAAGGTATCCACTGTCTATTATAGTGACTAATCTCTTCGTTGAATTAAAAATACCTTAAAATATAAAACATATAAGATTTGAAGTTGTTCTGATCTAAACTGAGAATTTCATTCAACACTTAATTAAAAGAGTCATGCTAAATATCGCACCTAGTGTAATGGTTAAATAAACAAAAATGAAAAGAAAATTTTGAAAGTATTACATGTAGTGATTACAAATTTTAAAAGAGAACATTTTCTACTTGAATCTTTTATTTTTATTTTATTAACCATTGCACCGGAAACAGTAATTAACATTTTTCTAATTTAAAAAAATGAACTCTACTGTTTTTATCCTTATCCTATATATCTCTGTCCAACTAAAATAGTAAATTCGTCGTATTCGTATAACTCAAACATTAAACTATTTAAAGAACATTAAGTTTATGTTATGCAAGAGTACATTTAGAGTCAATTAGGTAGATGCACATTCATTCTAATTAAATACTTCCTCATTTCCTTAATATAAGACTCTTTTTGACTAAATTTTACTATTCATTTATCATGTTTTGACCATATTTTTTTAATAATATATAAATGTAAATATTAGCTTATAGCTTATAGGATCTTGTTTGATTTATTTTGATGAGTATATTTTCAAAATATCAAATTTTTATAATTTTTACTGCTAAATAATTAAAGATATTAGCAATCAAAATTGTACGTTGGCGTACGTGCTGTGGTAAAAAATGATCTTATAATTAGGGACGAAGCAATGCAAACGATTATGACTCTGATGAAAGGTCCTTCACAAGGAACACCACACGCCCTTAAATGGTTGGCGACAAAGACTCTTTGTCTTGGAGGGAAATACAGTACAGTGCTAATAAAAATAAAGGAATATCTGAAACAATTAATATTGAAGTGCGCCCCTTCCACTCTACACTACTCCTCCACTTATGCTTTCATAATTTACTTGTACGACATTTTGCACTAGCTAGCTTAATTTCTCCTTCATATATATAGAATATAGTCTCCTCAAACTTAAGTAGATTGACATTTTTCTTTTGAAATACTAGGTATGTACACATTATCAATCTATCTAATCTATCCTATTTTCTTTTTAATCTTACAATCTTCCTTCTTTTACTACTATTTGAATGTCATGATACTCCCAATTGGCATTACGACGGCCGTTGTTTGATATGCAACCAACATCTTGATTATTTCATATGGACTGTTAATAATTTAGAATTCAATCAAAAGATATATAAAATATCTAAGCAAGAATTGCTTTGTTAAAAAATTGAACTTAACTTCTCCTGAACAATTCGTCTTTATATGAATTTCATTAATCACTCGAGCTCAATCACTTGGTTAAATATTAACTATAATCTATATTGACCATTTTTGTTCTCATAGGTCAACCAACATTAAAAATAAATAATTTAAAGAAAATATATTTATGTTTAATTAAAATAACTATAAAACATTTTATTTTTGTATAAACCGAATATATATCCTCTCCATACACAACGGTAAATAATACCACTTTTTTAAATTTTATGAGATCCAAATAAATTAATGGTAGACTATTATTTTAAAGTATCTCATACTATATGAAAGCATTGCTGTTAGCAATCTCGCATGTTTGTAGCTTAATTCCATCCACACTTCTCAAGCAAGCACCAAATTAAAAGCATTTTGTATATAATATTGAAAGAGAATAATTAATATGGATGTGGTAAAGTAGGAGACTCCAAAATTCAAACCTTATCCTTGTCTGAGCAGGAAAGGAAGTAAAAAACTAAACAAAAGAAGGTAGTAAGTGAAACAACTGAAAATGTATATGGGCCCCAAAGGCCCAAATATTGTTTAAAGTTTGGGCCCCATGCCATACAATGCCCTTTCAGTCGTCACCTTCCACCACCCAACGTACACGCCAAGGACAATATATAGGTCTATACTTACCATATTCATTTCCCATATAGAAACAACACCACATTTCTTAGACACATCATAATTTATAATGTTTTTATTTTGTGTGTAGGATCCACACATTCATTCATTTTTATTTATTTAATTACTTACTCACCTCCCACTAAGATTATATATTCTCGGCTTCTTGCTACTCACCACGAATAAGATTGTTAGACAAAGAAACAAATGCGCTGAGAATAGATTTAGATTTGATAAATTAACAAATCCAAACCAAATCCCACTTATTAACATTATTAAAATCATGATTAAGTGAACTACACGTATAAGTCAATTTCCTAGAACTAGAATGGTTTGTCCTTTCATTATACACAATTGAGAGTTATCCCCGATTCATACATATAATATGTAATGTTAACTAAATCATGTGTATTCAGGGACGGTTTTTCAGCCCAGCATACTCGGGATATGTTGTCCGGATTCTTGCCAATTTTTTTGGTATTTTTAGAGTTAGTTTAAAGTAAAATTGAGAATTTTAGAGGTTAGTTTAAGACCAAATTGATTTTTTTTTTGTTCAAATTTGAGATGAACTTAGATTTTTATAAGTTAATTTAAAATAAAAGTGAGATAAATTGAGAATTTTAAAATTAATATAGAATAAAACTAAAATTTATTTATTAAACTAAAATTTTGTCAGACTTAAATTTTTTTTATAAATCCGGCACTGTATTCACTTGAACAAAGTTTCACTCTAATTAACAATTACAAAGAAAGTTACACTTATGTACCTATCCAACAGAGATTATAAGTTGGTGGTGGGAGTTAAAACGCGTAACATGTTGAATATTACAAATATTTTCATGCTCTACTAGTACTAGGCTCTAATTAACTCCCTGTGATTGTAGAGGATCCCACAATTGCAGATTATTGGATTATCAATTATTTTATGTGTAGTGGGATTAAACCAAAACAGATGCCTATGTCACATCATCTTTACTTTCATTTCAACCAATAGTTAATTCTAATTAGTGTCCAAATCCATAGTTTTAAAGTTTAAACAATGGATACTGGACCACATATATATGTTTGTTTTCGTTTGGTAAACTTAATTATATTAATCTATTTGTTTAACATGTTTTTTTTTTTACAAGAGTACGTTGTGTTGGTACTTGGTAGTAGTTAATTAAATTACCAGTGTATTTTATCATCATAAAAAAATAAATCTAAGACTTAACTTAATTAATAATGTTAATATTGTTTTTTTTAAAAACAATATTGAAAAAAAACAATATTATCAATAATAATAATAATATTATTGTTACTTGACCGGATAATATCATCTATCTACAACTGCACAGATTAATCTCCCGAGTTGGGTAGGACCACAAAAGACGACAAAACTCACATTATCAAACTGGTTTCGATCATATGACACTTGGTTAAGATAAAATAGATCCCTTATTATCTCATCACGATTATTGGCGCGATAATGCACTTGATTGTGGAGCGCCTCGGAGTAGATTGTTAATTAGGCATGGGCCATAACAAATTAAGAGTGAGTAATTAAGTGCTCCAAGCCTAACTACTAAAAAAGGGGGAGCTACTAGCTACCAAGTGAACATTTTGAGTGGAAAATTGTTGGAATCTTTCATCACAGCATATATAAACACGAATAGAATGACATGAAGGAACAAGTGCTTGTTCCCTTCTTGGAAGAAAAACTTATTTTAAATGAAAAAATACTCCATGAATATATAGTAATTATAGCTTGATGATGGTTTAGGTTTGCACAATTTTTAAAGATAATATCAATGAGATTGTTTTAAATTAATTCATAGGCTTGATTGTTAGTTATTTAAGTTAAAAGGCTTGGTTGTTCATGTTTTTTTCCCTAAGCCAACTTAAAAAATGCACCTTAATAATATTAGGTTTTCGTTTAATGGAGAATATTCTCCGTGAAAAATTTGTTGGACACTTAATAGATTTTTCTCTTCCAACTAAAGTTTTCCATACGTATAAAATTAGAGACTTGTTGGTGTCTAACTAATTGTTAATTAAGTGCTCTAAATCTTTATCATTTTATTCAATCTATATAGTTTATAATTCATGTATGATTTTGATTTCAATTCTAAATTTTGATAATATATCTAAAAGATGTGTTAATTATTGCTTGAATCAAAATACATTTTAAAATTTTAGAAAATTGATATACACTTTTTCTAGTTTATTTATTTTTTGACAATAACAAATTCAACTCATATGATTAAATACATAATAAAATATAATCATAAATTTGATTGAAGAGTAGTACATACAAAAACACACCAAACTTGAAATGAAGTTTGATCATATCGGATAATGCCATCAACAACCTATTGTGTGTGTAATGATTTTACCAAATTATTTGATTTAATTTATTCAATAGACACAAGTCACACAACGTATTGTGTGTGTAAGAGAAGTTTCGTAATAGCATTAATTAATTAGACTTTGGATTTGAGATCAAAAAGTTTAAAATTTTAATTTTTAATCTTAAAATAATTAAAATAAATATTAAAAAATGATTACAGTTATCTTAAATGCGTAGCCTAAACTAACAGAAGTTCATATTTGAGAAAGAAAAAAAACTGTACGATGGGTATAGTTGGTCAATGAAGCTACTCATGGTGATGTAATAAGGTCCACATTCTTTTGGACTAACCCTACACGTTTATTTGTATTTTCATTTATGATTCAACTTTCTTATATATTAGAAGTAACTAGACAAATTATTGAAAATTCACATGTATATAAAATGGAGAAATAAAAATTCGAACTTTGATCATAGACATTTAATCTAATAGTTATAATAATTTCTCCCAACTGAGTTAGGATTGTGAACTTTATAATTCAACTTATTAAAGCAGAAAAAGATAAGATTTCAACAAAAACTGATATTTTTTTCGACAGGGACGGGATCAAGAATGAAAAACCAACTAAACATCTTCCATTTGCCACATTATTATCCCATCTTGAAAAAGTATGAATATGAATGACATGATAATATTTGAGAGTTGTCCTGCATGCATGCTGTCATGTAACTTTGTTGACTATATATATCAATATCACACTGAAATAAAACACCAAGAAAAGAAGAAAGATAAAGTGTGAATTGCAAGCCGTACAACAGCTAGTTCAGGTCCCGTATTGTTTTAGCTAGATTGCTCATCACTTTTATGGAATTACAGTGGATATTTAACACATACACCAAGATATCAAACATATGGTGATTCCACGTGTTTTTTTAGAAATTACAGAATGTAACATTTGAAAATTTTGGACGAATTATCAGGATTCTAACACATACATCAAGATATTAAACATAGGTTTTTGTTATAGTATATAAATGAAATGACAAAATTATCATAAACTTAACACATTACACATACACATACATCAAGTGGAGTTAACGACCAAAACATAAATGTAAAGGGTAATTAATTAAGAAGAATTAAGGTCTTGTAGGAGAGGAAGTGATTTTTTTAATCTTTTTTTTTTGGTAAAGGAGAGAAGTGATTTGTTATCTAATTTTGTTTCTTTTCTTGTTTAAATTTCAGAAGAAAAAAAATTAGAGATTTTTAAAAAATTCGTCAAAAGTTCTTCAAAAATTCTTACCATATCCTCTAAATTGAGTATGTACCCATTCTTAAAAATGTGAGTGATTATTCTTCCTCAACGAAATTCATACTTTCTGAGTTTGTTTACAACATGGATGGTGATTATTTGTGATAAAAATAATACTACATTCACGCAATTGAATATCGAGAGTCGTTCAACTAAGATCAAACGATTTAAATTAAAATTAAACATTCTTATAATATTTGAAGTATAAATCAAAATTTACTATTTTTCTAAACCATCTAATTAATATCGTACAATTAACAACATCTCTAACCGTGTGAATGTGTCAAAACTGTGACCCATGTGAATTAAATTTATGTTCACAAGAAATATGCATGAATGAGTGGTTTGTCTGGTAAATTTTGATGTGGCTCAAAATGAAAAGAACAATCATTTTATAGAGGCTAATCCTAGTCCATATCGATGCCTAAATTAATACAGTACTCCTAAAGGCAAACTTCCCAATCAGTTGAAAACGTAAGCAAAATGATGATTGTTATGAAATTAATTGGGTGGTAAGGTCCATATTTGAGCCAATCAAAACAATAATTTGCATAGTTATAAGCTGAGTATGAAGCGCACTAATTTTCAATTGGTAGCACCTTGGCCACATCTATGATTCTAAATTTGACTATGTTGTTAATGGGAGCATTGTGGGGTTCCCATAGACACATAGGGCTGTCCTCTTTTTAGTAACTTTGTATGGCACAAAAATCTAATCTAATCATATAATGATGCATTAAGATTCATTTTCACCTTCCATTTTGTAACATTTCATGTGACTACCACTGTTTAGTAAAAGGTTTCGGACTCCAATTGGTTGTGTTGGCTAATCCAAATATGGAAGTTGTGAATGTTTATTTTATTTTATTTGTTGACTAATTGTGAATGGTTGGTTTGTTGTAGACTAAAATTCACATGAGGGCTGAGAATAATAATTTATTGTTTCTTTTTTTTTATAAACAGCCAAAAAAATGCGATGTGTTCAATAGATTAGCACAACTAAGTTAAGTTATTGTTTCTACCTCCGGAGAGTACTATACTATATGAGTAACAATGATATTTTGTATTTTTTTGTCAACATGGTGAGACAAATTATTAAGGATTTAGAAATGAAAAAATAATATAAAAATTGAATGATGGTTAGTGGCAGTCAATTTTATTTTCAACTTTTGACCTCTTATAGTATTAAGTAATTTTTTTTTACAAAATCCTTTGTAAAATTGGACAGTGTATCAAGGAATACTTTGATAGTAGTGATTCAACATAATAACATTTAAGAATCACTCGAAATATCAACAGAAATGGTGATAACCTCTTGGAATTAGAAACTCAAGTCATTCTTGATCTTGAAGGGAGATGGTGATTTAATTGATATTAATTCAACAAAAACAAAAGAAAATTAACGAATAAGATTTTATTGATATTTTTTAACTGATATCAATAGGTCACTATCTCACACTCATTAGGATGAAGAGGACCATAAACTTCTCATAAGTAAAGATCGTGATTAGATCGATATTTGTTTGACAAAAACAAAAGAAAAATAACGAATAAGGGATCCAAAAACAAGGCGAAGCAGCATGAGGATTATGCATTACGCCGTGATATTATTAAGGTATAGCAAAAACAAGACAAAAACAACCTGTACCCAAGTTTGTGGTGTGTACTTGAGCTACCGACATCACAACAAATGCATTTCATTTTCAGAGCAGTATAGCATTTAATCAGAACAATGGCATCAACATCTCAATAATTAGTACGTATAGCACACAAAAAATCATCACTCAGCTGCAACCAATGACAACTTGTAACCTCAGTGGAATTTGTACTAGGATTGTTTATTTATTTATCATGATATGACATATGAGAATGTGTCAGTATATTACAAATTTTCACAAACAAAAAACATTTTTTCACAACAAAACATTGATGTTAAATGACCATGTTCTTCAATTTTATAAATATTTTTAAAATTTGTATAAATTATCGAGTTTAAAGTACACGTATAATCATATAATCAGTATAAATTAATTTTACACTAATAACTAATAAAAATTATTCAAACTTTCATGTTATATTAAGAAAATACTCGTAGATAAGATGAAGTGATGTGACGGAATATATGATTGTTATTAAATATTAACAGTACAAACTAATTTTACACTATCAATGCATAACTGCATATTCATTTTTTTTCAATTATGTATAAGAACTAAGAAGATAAAAAATAGACAAATATAATATTAATATTTTGATATTCATATAACACTATGCTTATTACATAAGCAACTGCAACGGGAGATTGTATGTTTTCAATCATATGATGCACTGGATATTATACTGACTTTCTTGATCTTACAAAATCTTATATGTAACATCTCCTAGATTATAAGGAATAATTACAACGTAGTAATTACAAACAAACATACAGCATATTGCTATGCTGAAGTATCGAGACACAGGATATGATATGTGTGGAGTATGAGTAGATGATCAATATGAGCAAAGCAATGGGTAGAAAATAACAAAGATTGAACAGCACACATGTTTGCTCATAAGGGGACATTTTCTTCACTTTTGATACAATATGGTGCATCAAGGGCCTTAACCAAGGGACCCTTCATTACTACTTTTTTTAACTCCAACTTCAAGTTGAAAATTGAAATAAATACCCTTCGAATTTGTCCAAGGATAATATCTACCCTACTCATACTGAGGTGTCTTAGTCACACCATTCTCATGTCATCATCACATGAAAGCTCTGTTGCTCCAACCCACATCTTCATTAGTAATTACCAATTTACCATAGCCTCACGATTATTTATATTTAGGTATCACCCTCTTTTTGTTTTTGGCAACACAGCACCTATTGAAAATATTTACGCCTCACATAATCACATTAATAAAGTGTGACAAGGGACTATTTTTAAGTGATGTGTGTTTATTATGTTAATCAATTAATTGAGTTCTGACAATGAGATAAGCAAAGTATATAGCTAAGAAATTATTGCACCCATAAATCGAACTCGGATTCTTTTAAAAATTATGAATGATTTCATACTTTAAAAACAAAATTGAAATGGCGAAAATAATAAGCCCATATTATAGGTCATAATTGTTGACAACAACTCTAAGTAGTGAAGTAATTGTTGACTCATGTTCTCAAATCGTTGAAATTGTTTTCTAATAACAATGTCATACTTTGAACTAGGTACCTTTGTTATTTCAATTGGCCCATGTTTGTATGCACCACCCAACTTATCATGATAGCCCAACACACATGATTTGAGAACAGAAGACGGTTGCATTTGAATTTTGACTCATCACTGTCATCAGTGTCTCAACGACTTAAACTTCATTGTTGTTTCACACAAATTGAATTTCACTATCATAGCTAACTCTTGAATTGAAATGTCCCTCAGTTTTAACATAGTAAAACAATTGATTCACAAAAAAATCAAAGGCACCATAAAATTGGAGTTGACATAACAAGAACTACAAACATACTTAACACTTGGACTATCTTGAGGGAAGAATGCAAGCTTTTAATTGGCATCTCACAAGCAAGCTTTTAAGAGTTCACAAAAGAATTTGGTTTTGACTGGCATTTTAACAATCTTATAGTGGGTTTCACATGAGAGAAATGGAAAAGGAGGAAAAATAAAAAGGGTTTGATATATAATACAGTATATACTAACAAACAACATATATAAATACACGTGGATAAAAAAACCAAAACATAGTCAACAAAAAAATTTAATGTCATCAAGTTAGACAGAAGACGAGTCGCATATAGAGTGTACATATACGTACAGTGCATGTCTTGTTTTAATAAATTATAAGGGTTAAAAAATGATTTTATGTTAAATATTAAGGGTAAAAATAGAAGAAAAGATAATAAGTTATAAGTTATAAGTTAAAATGTTACTTAAAATAGTGTCTGAGAAATAAGCTATTAGCTAGTAAAATAAGTTATAAGCTCATAGTTACCAAATTGATACTCTTCCATCCCAAAATAAATGTCATACTTGCCAAAATTGTTTGTCCCAAAATATAAGTATAATTTTTTTTGGTCTACCAAATATTAGTCTAATTTTAAATTTGGTTTATAGAGAAATTTTTATAATTTATTACTGAATTAATAATGTTGTCTGTACATTTAGGAAAATAATGCTATTGAAAAATATTTCCTCTAATTATATTTATAAGTAAATTTGTCTTTTTTAATATATTGAAAAATGAATGTATAGTTGGAGGGAGTATTATTCATATATAAAACAAATTAAATCACAAAAAAAATGATATTTGATAAATGTCTCACTAAAAAATAAAACATTCAATTAAATTTTTTGAGTCTGTTCCGTTCATGACTCTCTATAAGATTGATTTTAGTAATTTTTTTAATACAATTTTATAAAATCACTTATTTAGATTAGGCTCGCATATCACAGGGATGGGACATCTAATTTTTAATAAGAAGACTTAAAAGTGCTTCTGATCTCACTAACATTTCCACACAAGTATGGACCATGAACTCCAACTTAAATTTAAGCTAGCATTCCTCGTACAACGAATGCGACTTTTATAATTCATACTAAAAATATATATATACAATATATTAAGTTTTCTTGGTTGTCTAGGTCCTCTAGGATATCCCCCAATCAAAAGCAAGAGACTATTTTCTTTGTACAACATTATAGTATGTAAGTTAAACAGCGGAATATATATTACAAATAAAAATAAAATGCATGCAAGCAATATTTATTTTTCTTTGTACAAGATTCAGTGCTAGCTTCTACAAGACTAAAGTATCATTTAATTTAATGTAATTCAGATGAAACAATGTTACTGTAGCATTTTCTTGGTTAAGACTTGGCTGATCCGCTTGATCAGTTTTCTGTGTGTTGATTCAAGATCACTTGAATGAACTTGTGTTATTGTGGAAGGTGGGGGGTGTAGAAAGTATTTTTTATAATACTCTTTGATATCGAAATTATTTTTTTCCAAAAAACTAGAATTTCAGAGACAAATAACGCCAATAAGGTAGAAATGCCAGTGATCAAGAAGAGCCCTGCAAAGCTATGAAAGGTAAGACTTGGTGAAACTGAAGACAATTCTGAAGACTGTTGTACTAGCCCTTCAATACTCTTCCCAAAATATTTTTTCTCAATCTTATCCATAAATTCATGATTTTGAGTCACGTTCAATATGGCTCTTGAGAAGTGAGCAACTAGATTGGAGTTGAAAGGGAAAGCCTGAAAAATATATAATAATGCATAAATAACGATATATAGATTCTTTTAACACAAAATAACAGTACATCAATTTTTTGTTGATAAATTTTTACTTATAAGAAAAATATATGCGTGGAAATTGTCAATGACTACTCTCCTTTGGTCTGGGAAATTAAATAAATTATTGGCTGGATAGGGATGGAAAAGAATATTTTCCTTGTACTAAAACTTTCAGTACTTTTAGCTTTTTAGTTTATTCAAAAATTTGATAATTTTCAAAAATTCATATGTACATTAGAAAAATTAAAGTATTTATTAAACAAATTTTTTCTCTTTTAATAAATTAAAAATAAATCTTTTTTAATTTAATTCATCTTTATTATTTCTTAATCCACGTACAAATCAATAATATAAAAGAACAAATATTTTGAGAGAAATAGAGTACTTACAAAACCAAATCCATCAGTTCGATAGGTGGGGCCAGCTATAATATAATTGGATTTGAACCTTCGAAGGTAAACATTAAGATAGGGCACTTCATCAAATATAGCCGTGACACCCCCACGATTGCTTCCAAGCTTTAAAGCATGATAATAGCTAGAAACGTTGCTATATGGCTTCAATTTTAGTGGATCAAACTTCAATTGTCGCACCAATAAATCATAAACGAAGGAATCAGCTTGATATCCAACATAATGATCCCCATTCCTTAGATCATTCACACTGTAAAAACTAGGTGTTATCTTATCTAAGGTCAATATTGATGTTAAGTTTGCAGTGTAACTTTGCATGAGGACAAACGCCAACAAAAGCCAAACCATCAATACAAATCTTGAGCAGTTTTTCGCAACCTCTTGTCCTAAAAGTTCAAATTTAGTTCAAAATCAACAAACATGAACATGTATTGTCCTAGAGTATAATGCAAATTATTAGAATTTAGAAATGTACATTTTTTTTCCTTCAAATATTTACCTAAGATCACTAACTTCTCTTAATTAAGATGGAAAGTCAATATTAAACATGTCGATACACAAAAAATAATTTAGAGAGAGTTTTTTTTTTGGCAAAATTTTAGTAAGTTATATCTATAAATTAAATAATATTAAGTTAATTACTTTCGGGTAGAACGGCTTGTGATATTGGAAACCATAAAATAGCTATTGCACTAAGCTGTTTTTTAAATGACGAACGCTCCTCTTGACGATCATCAGGAAGGGTGTGTACATTTCTTTCCATGATGAGTATGACGGAGCCTATGAACATGGAAATTATGAGTATGCTCAACCAAAGTTGCCAACTGAAGGGCTTCACAAAGATCCACATTGTTTGATGTCTCCCATGTTGAATCGGAACTAACATTCTAACTCCTGATTCTGTATATGGTAGTGTAAAATCTACATATCGTGAGCGATCCGCCACAATAGTTATATCTCCAACTACCACATCATACTGTAACGCACAAAAAGTAGAGTCGTTAATCTAAAATGAAATAGGCTCATTTAATTTTTCCTACTAACAAATTAAACCCTTAATTGGATTTGACTCCCCTGCAGCAGAGTATCAACCCATTTACACATTCGAGACATTAATAGTCGTTCGATCAAGAGCGAACGATTAAGGTCCATATACTCGGGATTTTTTACTTTAAAATTAAAATATATTTCTTTTACCCAAACAAATAAAATATGTTTTTTTAATCGTTTGATCTTAATCTAACGGTCAACAATGTCCCGTAGATGTGAATTTGTGATTCCAATGGTTGCAAGGAAACACCTTTGTTTTTGAAAGGACAAAAAAACACTTTTAATCATAGGAAAAACTAATTGAATATATTGCGTACCTTTGCCGGGATCTGTTGGACAAGTGAATCATATGTTCCAGCACTATGTTTTGATTCATTAACAAAAGGTTCAATATGTAGAGAAACCTCAAAAGTTAAGTTTTTAACAACAGCATTGAAAATATCCATGCAATATCCAGAGATATTGTACTCGTTTTTACGAGAGTCCCAAACTACTTTCACAAATTGGGCAAAACCGTCTTTCTTAGGAACCCCAACCCTCAATTTGATCCCCCTAATTGATGTTGCATTTGACTCATGATCATCAGTAGTTTCAGTACTCACTTTTTGTATCTGTACCACCAAGAGGAAAAATATTAGAAACCATGAAAACCACAAGGACTTGACCATCTTGTAATTAGTATTAGTGATCATAATTAATTAGTGCAAGAATGAATGGTAGTATCTACATTTGCTCCTCTTTAAATACATGATGTGTTTGAATTTTTAATGGTTTTCTTATATTTAATCAATAATTAATTCAAGAAGAAGTATGTTATATAAAATTGTATAATGTGTTACTTAAATTTGATGGATTAATCTTTTGAGTTAGACGTTTTTAATGTGCTAAGTCATAACAAATTACTAGTATTATAGATTTTTGAAGAATTTTTTAGTCCTATAAAAAATAATTTTGGTAAATCTAAGGTCAATATATCTTTAAAAAATAAAAGAATAAGAATAATCTGAAATGGATTTAATAACTAGTAAGAAAGTTTAATCTCATACAATATAATGAACCAAAATTTGAATCTTTGGATGTCCATATATTTAATAATAATAGTGTCATGAACATTATCTTAAACCAATAGTTTCACGAACATCATTACCGTCACTTGAGTAAATATATAAAAGCAACTTAGAAATATTAATCATAAAAAACTACGATAGAAACATTTTATACCAATATCGGTAACAAAAAAAAGTTTGAATCCTTCTCTTTCCTTGGAGTGACAAAATAGGATTTCGGAGGAGTGTAAACTAAGAAATCAAAGAAAAAGCTATTTTTTGACAAGGAGTAGTTTTTTTGAATTAACAAACTTGAAGTCCACTTTTATATCACATCATATATTCTACTATTTATATTTATTTGCTTACATTCAATTGTGCTTGAACACACTATCATAGTTGCGATTGTAAATAGTAATAGTATATCTGAATATGACATGTAATATTAGAATACTAGAATAAAATCCAGGTAAAGCATATACTAGAATAACCAACTTTTGGTTCAGTGTAAAAACTAAAAACTCAGAAAGTGTATATCTGAAGTTTCTATTGGAGCTCTGGTATTAGTGCCTTGAATAAAAATAAATAAATGTAAATTATTTTATAAGTATTTTCTGAAAATTACCCACTAGCCAGCGGTCTTG
Organism: Trifolium dubium; assembly: GCA_951804385.1. Classification (NCBI taxonomy): domain Eukaryota; kingdom Viridiplantae; phylum Streptophyta; class Magnoliopsida; order Fabales; family Fabaceae; genus Trifolium; species Trifolium dubium. The sequence continues at coordinate 35,379,813 of OX638073.1, forward strand.
AACTTTAGAATCTATTAATAAATTCATATATAATTATTAGAAAAAGTATACGTCTCATTTGAATATCACAAAATATGAGATATCAATCTCTATAATTATATGTTAATGATATATTTGATTTACACAAATGTAATACTACTCCATCTCAAAAAACTCATTTTTTGTGTCCTAAAATATAAGAGAAAAAAAAACACGAACATTTATTTTTTCAAGAAAAGTTAACTCATTTTTACTTTTTTTTCTATAACCAATAAAAGTTGTTTTTACATCTTTTCATAAATTTTTTTAAGAAAAAACATACTTCTAAATTCTAATTTTTATATTTTACTTTTTAATTTTATTTTTTTACACATATTTTACCATTTCTTAATAAGCGTAATTTTTTATTTATTAATATGAGACTGGGAGAGTAATTATCATGCGAGATGAAGTTGATATGTAGTAAAAATTATTCCAAATGAACTTGTCAATTAAGCAACCGGTTGATAAAGACTAGACTAATTAATTTATCTTTTTTTTTTTGTTGATAAACCTAGTATAAAATTAATTTTAACTGCTCTAAAGTCTAAACAGACTATGAAGATTGAAGAGATTATTCTATAGGGCTGTCTACTCTGCCCCCATGGCCCATATGCTTACTTCACATTATATATAGTGATAAAAATTGTATTATTGTGTTGCCAAGTGTTATTCTATCGAATCAAAATCCTCTGACTTATGTGTTCAATGTTCATTCCACCTTCTTGGAAGCATCCGGTTAATTACCATGTAATTCTTCATCTGTCTCGCATGATGACTTTCATTAGCGAAGCAAGTTTGACATGATCATAGAAGTCGACATGCATATATCTTCCTATATCTTATTTGAGCTTGTGTCAAAGGAATTTGATGTCACCGTCAAAATACCAAGGTATCAATCAAATATTATTGCCAAGTTAATATAGAATTTTAGGTTCAAACTCCCCGATCTTCAACTTTAGGTTCATGAGGGTGGTGACAAATTCATATAAAACTCTATTTTATATTTTCGCGACAAATAAATAATTTCCTTCACATCAGCGGGAGGATCCACAAGTTTTAATTTAATGGCCGACTTTGCATCATCGAGAGATCCACCACAACTTAAAGTTTAATGTTTAGCTTCACATCAACGAAAGAACAATAAAAAACATTGTAAATAACTCCCGCAAAACACCTTTCCTTATTTGTTGAATTAACTGCATGAACCCTTTTCTCCTTCTACTTTCCTAATCTACACACCCGTTTTTATGCTCTGCTAATATTTAGAAAACTTTTGTTTTTGGTTACTTGTGTTTAATATAGAAAACTATTATTAGCCTTTTATTAGAAAAAATATACACAGATAAAATTTGATAGAAAACAAAATTTAATACCTAATATCAACTCATCCTAAGTCTTTAAATAATAGTATTTTTTTGATGCATCGAAAATATAAATTGCTCCCACCAAAAATCGAACTCTGGATCTCCCCCTACCCAATTCATATCTCCTCCAACTCTTATTACTTGAGCTATCCTACAGGGACAATCTTTAAATAATATAAAATTACACAAAACATTATTAGTTAACATTTAATTTTTTTTCAAATAATATAACTCAAATGCTATCTTAAGTAGCATATCAAGGACACGACCTCTATAAACTAATAAAAAAGCAATTTAGATGAATTAGTTTAAGTTCTTAAAAAAATAATAAACTAACAAAAAAGTCCTTAGAGAAAGAATGTTAAACAGTAACTATCGACTATAATCATTTTTTTGGGTGGCTCCACAATAAACTAATGGTTTAACCTTTCCAAAGAGAGCCTTGATCTCCTGATATAGTCCCAATCATGTAAGTTTCCTTTCCTTCAACTGTTTATTTTTCAGTCAATTTCACAAATAACTGTTGCAAGATGATGAAAACAAGATTTCTTTAACCAAACAAAAGAATAAGATCTTTTTACAATAAAAAGTAAAAAAATAAATAATCGAGAGCCAATACCCAGGTTTACATATATATAATACATATGCCTTCCATGAATATTTTATCTATGGAAGCCATCAAAGAATTACTCTCCCCTGTTCATAAACTATAATTTTCACAATAAAGCAACAAAAGGGGAAGATTTTGATATTCAAATTTTCCATGTAAAAGCCTAAGATTCTATATAATACAATGAAATCCTTATGAATCCCAGCTATGCAATAATGAACCATCTAAGGAATCACTTTCCATCAACCACAAGTGACTGGAAAGGCTCCTTCTTTATCTCCACAAATGTAGAGAAGTCTTTGTTCAATGGTTGTTTCCAGGGTTCTCCATCCATTTGCAAATAGGAATTTTTCCACCCTCCACCTCTGAGTTCCAATCGAATAGCTGCTGCCTGAATGATGTAACCAGAAACTTAGCATTCAGGAGAAACAAGTGGGACTAATAGTTGTGAAAGAGATATTTCACATAGCCAAATTGATTGCCATGTAAAGAAAAAAGGGAGACTATTCAGACTAACATAGGTGGGGTATTATTATCAGTTTATTCAACACACTTGCTATAACAGAAAACAGAATGCCCTTAGAAGACAGAAGAAAAGGTTTTCATGTTGTTATATTTATATTAAATATAGAAAGCTGTGTCTTTAAACTAGTCCAGAATAGAACACTTTGCTTAGAGGGTCGAGATATATATAGTACGCATTTTCTAGGCCAAGAACTCAAATAATAAGACTAAATTGAGAATCAAGCAATCTACATTAAAACACAATCAATAAACTGTGGTACCTGAGCAATGTGCTTTGCCGAGATCAAATCAACCATGACAAAAGATGCATGCCATCCTTGCTTTAACCCAAATATTTCCAAGAGCCCATCAGCTACATCAGCTTCAACGAAGCCTTTCTGGAAGTACATCAAATAGTCTATTCAGTCAAGCATAGTTAAATTTGAATGACACAAGGAATGTGACCAAGTATTATACACTTATACATTGGAGGAAAAGACCCAGACAGGAACCCACTGTTTACATTTTTTAGTTAAATCAAATAATAAACTATATTTTTCCTTGATTAGACTTTGCTAAAATATTGCTAAAGCTTGAAAAATATTTTGTTTACAAGTAGAGTGAATTGATTGTTATTTGAATACTATGCTGCCTTGCTCTTTTCGTTTTAATTTAGGCGTTTTGTGCTTATGATCTTTACTGCAAATATTATTTTAACCTAATGTAGCCCCGTGCATTGCACAAGTCTATTACTGGGCCTGATATCTTAATGCTAAAACTTACTATAAAATATATTAGCAATAAAATAAACAACACTAAGCAAAAAGTGTAAACTTAAATTTGAATATTACTAAAAAAATTCTAATCTTAAATATAAACGTAATAAACATGCTGTACTTAGTACATATATGGTCATACCAGCATATATAGTTATGTACCAACAAAAGTTTGTGGGGAATTACTCGGGCATAGACCCTAGGGCCCATTTGATGGGTAAGTAAGAACCCTAGTCCATCATGAGTAATTTTAACAGGTACTCATTTGTATGGGTTTAATTGTCATCCCCACATGAGCAGGAATGCTTTCAAATGATCACTTCAACCAGTAACATCTCAAGCTACACGAATTCAATACCTTCTCCAAATATTCCGGTTTTGGTTTACCCCATGGGTTTCTTCCACTTCCATAGCTATGAAGATTCAAAGCAACTATTGCTCTTACACTGCAAGGAATCAACAAACCTTATCAAACCAAAAACTTCACAAAAAAAATTGCTGCTCTATTACATTCATTAGGCAGTAATCTGAAGAGATATTGCTGCCTCATTTGTCTTTTTAGTCCGTCTCAAAATAATTGTCAATTTATAATACCAATGTAACATTTATTTTTATTTTTCAACTAATTATACCCTTATTATTGAATTTTACTTCACTTAGCTACTCCACAAACAACAATTACGGTATTTTGGTAAATGATACTAATTTTATCATTAAAATCAACACAACTAATCATTTTCTTAAGAACCGCACACAACCTAAATAAGACACTTTTTATGAGACGGGTAATAACAACAAGTCTACAACAAAAGGGCAATAATGCTAGTTTGGAAACATTGGTTGTTTTTACCAGTCAATGAGGAAGAACAATAATTATGATTTAGGATAACAAATGTACCTTTTAGGAATTGCAATTTGCTCCCACTCTGAGCTATTAACCCTTTTGATATGCATCCGCAAAATATTCCGAAGTCCCCTAATATCAGAAAGGATTTTTTAAAATATAGTTATGAGGATATTCTAAGTACCGTCATTGTCCTTATTATCCAAAATACAGAGATCATTAGCATAGGAATAAGTTTTCTTAAGGCATAACTGCATCTCTTTTTTTTAAAACAAAATGGCATGCAGAGGCAAATGAGAGTCATCCCAACTATGTTGAAACCACTCCCATTAACCTGCAAATCCTTTTAAATTTTATGACAACTATCATTGCAGCTACTATATCTCAAATCCTTTTAAATTTTATCTTCTCTAATGACTGCATACATCATAAATCAGGATTTAACCATATAATTTTCTCTATTAAGGTTTTCTGTCAATCTACCATCGATAACACTGCACGTTATATGCTAAAGAATCAATCTGTTTATCCACTTCGAAAGGGTTTCAACTTATCTCAAATCCTTTTAAAAGAAGAAAATGAATAATTCCCCTGAAGGTAAATTTGATCTTCTCTAAAGACAATATATTTCATCTTTCTGGACTAAAACCATACACTTTCTCTATTAAGACTTTCTGTGAATCTACCGTAGATGACATAACATGGCATTCAATATGCCAAAGAAACCATCTCTTTAGCCACTTGGAAATGAGTTTATGTAAGCACTAATCTACCATCTCTTTTCAGTAATAGGAAAGTAGTAGAAAGAATAGACCTTATGCCAGCACATATCTTTGATTCTCATACAATAAGAAAAGGTACCAGTTCTAGGTACACACATTATATGATATTTTTTCTTATTATTAGCAAAATCAGGTACAACCCCTTTTCGAGCAAGCGAAAAGTTCCCCCGAGAAATTGAGGAAGGAGTGAAACGGAAAAATAAAACTGTCTCCATTCTTCTCTATAAGGAATCCCTATGATTTTGTATCGCGAGTTCATGACCGAAGCCGCTACATCACAAATGCTGGTGAGTAACAGAATTGAAAAGGGAATCTAATAACAAAATACGTAAACTGACAAATTGGCATATCCTAGCAGAATGGAAATTATCTAGAATTTGGCACGTGTCATTCAAGTGTGTATCCATATCTACTTCACATAAGATGAAAAAACAAGAAGCAGAATTCATCATGATAACCTACTTTAGTTGGCATGTGTTACCTTAGACCTGGATCACTTGCGCAAGGTGTGACGAACCATCCCTGAGTACAACTGTAACCAGAATAAATAATCTGCAGCAAAAAAGAAAAACATAATTCACAATCTTTTATCGAATGAAATCTATTATATCATTTTAGGAGACATCGTAGCAATTTGACTTTTAACACTAATATTTAAATGTTTGTGGTAAACTAAATCCAGTCCGGAAAGAAAAAAAAGACTGCTGGCTCAAAAATGTAACAACATATAAACTAAAACCAGCTAAAAGGTAACCGAATTTATAAAAAAAATCCCATTGCTCCAGTGCTCAAATACCTTATTTGCAATTGGACCACTTGCAAGGTAAGGTTTTTCGTCGCGTAGATGATGGAACCCATAAGCCACTTGGGCATCCATTCCTGTAAAATATAGAGTAAATCAACAACCTAAGCCAAGAAAATTTGACACATTTTAAGTTTCTTCATGATACATACACACTCACATTCACACAAAGCAGGAGAGGAAAACCAAAACAACATTTAAACCTCAGGTACAAGGAATTCCCTTTTCAATTCATCGAGGAAATCCCGAAGGCTATCATGCAACAGATTGTTTCTGATGTGGCACAAAATGTTTTAGGCCCCAAAAGCTAAATTTCAGATATACATAACTGTCGAATAAAAAAAGGATGAAAAATATGTGCAGCAAGTATCATAAGCCAGTAACTCCATTCTTGAAGTACTCTCCAGAACACATGATTATGAGTCAGAGAGTAAAATTTCTTCAAAATAATGTTTCATGGGATCAACATATAGTATACTCGTCATGTATAGTAACTTTCTTGAATCTCTATGATTATTATCAACAACCAACTAAGGCACCAAAATAGACATGATAATATCAACTCACAAGTATCCGTTTTAGGCACCAATACAACACCGTAGATGTATAAATCAAAGTACCTATGCTGAAGTAATTATAGTACACGCCTTCATAACTTGTAACTTTCTCAGGCAGTTCTCCCTCGATTTCTATGCCCTGTGTACAACAGACACAAAAAACTCCATATATTACGACACAAAAATGCAACAAAAAAAATTGAAAGAAAAATTACTAAAAACTAAATGTAAAAGTTGCATGGAGACTCAAATACTTTAACGCCTGTTCCAAACTAAACACTACATTTTAGCAAGTCAAGTGTACTGGAAACGACAATTCAGGACTCATAAAATGCACAAGAATTTAATATATATAAACAAACAAATAAGAAATAAATTGTGATTATCATTCTATTCTACCATCAATATGTCAACTTCAATTGCATAAACCATGATAAAATGTTCCACAGTAATCTATTAGTTTTTAAAGTTAGCTACTTTGAAAATGACATATACACCAAAGAAAGTCACTGCATGAAATATCCCACAATGGATCAGTTTAGGGGGAAAAAATGCTTTTAAATTATTGTCAAACCCAAATACAACCATTGCACTCCAAAAAGATCGTGCAATGGCAAGTTATACAAATGTAGGGCAACGTGAAATATAAAGTAGTATACCATAATTAAAATTTACAGTATAAAACCAGCATATGAGTTAAGTCATCACAAACATATATAATAGAACCTACAATCAAGTCACAGCAATGGTAAATATTTAGTATTCCTGAGCCATGGTTTTATGAAAAACTTAACACATCACCAGACTATCACTGACATAATCCTTTGCTACCTGTGTATGAGGTATATGCATTTGGACCCATATTTCTAGGTTCAAGGATGCGCTGACATTAGAAAAGAAGCCTAACCAGTTAATACTACAGTGCTAAAACAAATTATGACATATTAGACCAAACCCACAACCTGATCAAGAGTGAAATCTTCTGCATGCTTCAAACAATGTGGTGGTTTAATGGATGTGCCTTCAGGCATTGAAACGGAAAGTCGCCAACTACATTAGAAAGAAAAATACATCATATTTATATATGAATTACATCGCAAATAGAGGTATATCCATGTTGAAATGGAAGTTACATAGGGAATTTTTAATTTACTATTGTCATATATTCCACGAAACTACTAAGGACAAAAGCTGAATCCAAACATTTTAATTTAGTGACTTCATATCCACCACCAAAATAAAATTGGTCGCAAAGAACATATACTATACCTATCCAAACGTTGAACTTCCCCAGCACTAGCCTTTTGTAGAGTTCTCTTGATAGCTGACTTCCAAGCAAAAGGAAATGAACCACCCTGATAAGTAGCAGAAAATAAAATGAGCATAGTATATGGTAGACCCAAGAAGCGTTTAGTCACAATTTACAAGGATATGTATGCTTACCCAATTAAAACTCCTGGACAGATCATTGCCTGTACCAAGTGGTACGATCCCTACCGGAGGAACTGGCTCTCGACGTAGCTGGCGAAGTTCTGTAAGACATCCTAACACCCAGCCAACTGTACCATCACCTCCAGCAACCTGTCCAATCAACCAGTTTCCTTCATCCAATCTGACTGCTACAATAGTAATAGTAGTATGATATATAACACGTGAACAAAACACGTACTGGCGTGTATTGCCATTACGGCTAACTAGCATCTCTGACATTCAATCCCATTTTATCAATTTAAAATAACTACATCTGTTCCCTTGAATCATACATTCATACTTCATCTATCTCACTTGTATATAGAAAGGAAAAACAATAGAACAAACTAACTAATCAAACTCAGAACCATGTTTTGTAACTATAATTCCAGGTAACACAAGGAACAAGAAGCACAAGCAATTTATAAATACAGTAGACTGTATTTTACCATGTCAATGCTCCTATAAACATACCATAACCCTGAGTTTTTCGCGAGTTTCTTTAGCACATAAGTCACCAAGTCCAGCTAACATCTCTAAGCAAGCCAATCCATACTGTACAAATTCATGAGGCTTCACATCTGATAGATCAAAAACCTACAATTCTCAACCAAACATCAATCACAACACGGAAATTGAACTACAGAATCACATGCAGCAAATCACGAATTTAACTTGAATCACTAGCAGAGTACTACTACTACTTCAATACGATACTTATCATCAATACTTTTTGAACTTGTTATACTAGATCTAACAGAAACAATTTCATGATCAACTCTATTTAGTGAAACTGAAATTCAAAACAGAAATTGAAATTGAAGAGCAATAAAACTCATAGTACCTGTTCTTCGCTCATGAGTTGCTGGAGCCTCCCTTTAAGAGCAGGACCATGACGGCCGCCACTACGAGAATTGATGAAAACAACCATAGGAGAAGAAGGAACAGCAGCATCTTCTCCTTCGGCACGATTCCGGTAACGAGGCTCTCCGGCAGTTGGATCCTGAAGACGAATGGAATCACGCATTGCAAAGCGAAGATACTGAGGCATAGTAAGTTGCTTCTTCAAGTCTTCTTTGTCAATACGCATACCGGAGAGTCCGCAGCCGCGAATTGACTCGACGATCGACGACCTAACCGCTACTTTTTTGGTGTCTCCGGTGGTTGATGGTGGCGATGATGGTTCCATGTGGTTGTTGTTGTGGAAGATTCTGTTATTCGCTGGAAGTGTGAATGAGTGAGTTGGGTTTAGTTGGTTCTTTTCTGCGGGAGAAAGCAAAAGTGGAATTGGTTAAATTGTTTAAATAGAAAAGAAAAAGGGAAATTTGTTTTTTAGTTTAAAAAATAATAATAATATAACAGTGATAATACAAGTAAGGAGAATAATGAAGGAAGGAAATGAACAGTGATGTGTGACTCTGACTATAGAAGGCACTGCCACCATGGGAAGGAATTTTGGCAGTTAAAGAGAGAGATTTTAAATTTAATAGAGGTATGGCAAAAGCACCCAAACCTGTGGGCTCCGCTTGAACCTGAACTCGAGTCAACAGTAAAATTCGAGTTGATTGGGTTTTGGTTCGGGTTCGGGTGTGGGTAGTGTCAAACCCACACTCGAAATCCGAAATCACACCCGTTATATATTAAATTATATAATTATCTATCTTACCTTAGCATATTATAGACTATTTTAACATTGTAGACTATTTTTCATCCTTATTTTAATGTTGAAAATAATGTTAACATATTGTAGACGGTAATTTTGTTGAATTTTTCCGTATTTTTTTTACTTTTGTTAATGTAAATTTGGGTTTGAGTTTGGGTAGGAAAAACCTGAACCCAGCAAATTAGAGTTTGAGTGTTATTTTGCCACCCAAAATCTCTTTTGGGTTTGGGTTCGGGTTTAGGTAGTATCAAACCTGCACCCGACCCTACCATTGTCATCCCTAAAAGCACAGTGATTTTTATTTACAGATTATTACTATTAACTTTAAAAAAGGAAAAGGAAATTTATTGGGATTTTGGAATGTAAGAGGAGGAGGGAAATGGAATGCCCTTACTTGTGACCGTTATTTACCAAAAGAGGTGCTGCTTATCGCTATTACTCCCTCGGCCTACCACCCATCACACCGTTCTAGTGGACCAATCACGACTAAGTGCAAACACCTCATTTACTGCTTTTAGTTAAGTCAAAACAATTTTCTCTTTGTAATTAATTTAATTTTATCAAATGTTGGTTAGTACTACTTCCGTCTCATTTTATAAGATCTTGTTTGACTAAATGCATTATTCATATGATTTATTTTGACTGTATTTTTCTAAGAATATATAAATGTAAATACTATAAGATCTTATTTGATTTGTCTCGATACATATTTTCTAAATATTAAATTTCTACAATTTTTACTAATAAACAATTAAAAATATTCGCAAATCAAAATCATGTATCGGCAAACGTGCAATGGTCAACGAGGTGTTATATTTTGGGACGGAGGTAGTATAATAGTGATCGACACAGAAATTGATAGAGAATACCGCAATTCGATTATATGCAACCGAGTCAGAGAGGGGAGAAATCACTTGATGTCATAACTCGCACTGAATTTTGTAGTACCAGGGTCTTCTTCTTTTATGAACTAGAGGGTGAGAGTAAAAAAGAATAATTAATTGCTAGATTTGGCAGGAATATTATGGTTTGATTATTCGCAACTGTATTTGTTTAGGAGATGATCAAAATCATTTGATGTTAGAAATTGCACCGAACTTTGTATTTTGATACAATAACTTGAGTTTGAATTTTTATACTACCTCTATTCTTTATTATAAAGACATGACACTTTTTAGATTCATTGTAAAATTTATATATCTGAACTATAATACTATAATAAAAACTAAGGGCAAAAAATAGTAATTAGGAGGAGAAAGAAAATAACGGGGGCGATTGAGAAATTTTTCAAATTTACGTATGATATAAAAACCCATAAATATATTGGAAAATGTGATAGTAGTAGATTAAGTAATAGGGGGCACTGCAAAGAACCGTGACCATTTATTTCATCAAACAGACATTTAATAACGCACACCCATTTTGATCCAAAAAATAAATAACGTAGTTTGGTTCAATCGGTGATGGGAGAGGAAGTGAGGGGAAGAATTTTTAAGGAAGTGAACTAAGATAAAATATAATTTATTATATTGATAAAATTATCTTCATTTTTTAATTAAAATTCTAAATTATCTTTATTGAAATATTAAAAGTTTTTATTTTTTTTACAACAAAAAAGTTTAGGTATATATTTTTAAAAAGATTTTTTTTTGTTATATATCCTTTAAAAAAAATTGACGTAATATATCTATTATAATTTAATTTTTATTTTGAATTTATAAAGTTAAGGATTAAAAATAAATTAGTTATTTTCTCCTCTTTTCTCCTTAAAAATTTGAACCAAACACAAAAATTTAAAATATTCCTTCCGCTCCCCTCCCTCCAAAACCAAGAATCAAACATGACCTAAAGGGCCTCTTGGTTCTTTGATTTTGTGGATTTTTTTATTAATGGTTTTTTTTTTGGAAAGATTATTAATGGTGTTTAATGAGAACAAAATTCAGCACTCAAAACAATTTACAAAACGAATATATAAAAAAAACAATTTACAAAACAAATTCCACTAATAACTATATTTAAGATTTAAGATGGATGGTTTGTCAAAAAAAAAAGAAAGATTTAAGATGGTAAAATATTAAGACGAGAAAATAAAGACGGAAAAATATTGATATTATTTCTGTTTGTACTCGAGAGTGAGATTACAATACAAGTAACAACTAACAAGTTGGGTTGGGAGTGTCTTTTTCTTCTTCTTTATTTATGCAACCTGCAACTATTCTATTTGTGATACAGGTTAAAGTGCTAAAAACCAAGTACAATAGCAGTCCTGAGTCAAAATATATTAAAGTTGAACATGTGTTTAAGAAATAAACGATGAACAGATTCAAAATCAAAATAAAAATAAACGATGAACACTCCCTATCAGATCAGTGAGTCAATGCCTGAATGGTCCCAAACCACTAAGGCGATTTTAACAATGCCCGACTATCATCAATTTGGCCAGCTAAATGGGTCATACTACCATATGGCATAAAAATACATATTTAGGCATATGTTAAAGTACACTCTCCTTCACAAAATATAAATAAAAATGGGTCAATAAAAATTATGTATTTGATTTAAATTTTGCATCAAATAAATCAATATTTATTGACCTATTTTTGTTTAATTTATTTTAGTTTCACCATAAGTATTTGGCTTACTGAATCTGATTAATCCAATTCAAAACAAGTTTTGACATCGTGATTTTAATTTTCTTCTAAGTGCAGTATTGAAATGTAATTTTTCCATTTGATACTTTTATTTTAGGATGGAGAGAGTATCTAAATAAAAAAATATTACATTAAATGAAACAAAAGATTAATATTTAAAAGATTGATTATTCAAATTAAAAAAATCATATTTAATTTCGTAACATGTGTTCTGAGCGCATGTTAGTATTTTCCATTTTAAATTTACCTTCTAGAATTACTCCATACAAGAAAAATTCAATTCTACCTAAACAAATTGACATTCTAGAACAGGCAATGCAATGGTTTTTCAAAAATGATGTATTGTAATTAATTAATTATCACAATTGGTTGTTTGACCATTCTTCAATACTACTTTCAATTCAACTATAGGTAAAATAGTACTCTCTTTGGTCTTTTATAAATTTGTTTTATAGATTCATAGAATGTTTAATATATCTAATTTATAATATAGTTTAGATACATAAAATATTATGTAAATTTTAAAAACAATTTACCCTTAAGTTAACTCTTAATATTGTGAGGAGATGATCATTATAATTAGTGGCAATTTAATAAATGTGTTTTCAAGATAAGATTAAGAAAATTCAATACATTTAACTAAATTTATAAGAAGTGAATAGTTTTTCGATTATGCTTATGATTCCCTCGTGAATAATTTTTCTTTAGCTTCAATACCAAAACATGATTTTGCTTATGAATGGATCAAAAGGATAGCGAGGATGCAATCCTCTTGAATTTGACACTATCTAAATATTCCAATTAGACCGATACTTGCGTAATTCCTAGTGAATCAACCTAAATTCGTTAACAATTCGTCGTATTTCTTTTTGCAATACATTTTACATAATTGTTAGCCAAAATTGTGGTAAATAAGTTGAAGAACATCAACACTCGTGAGCCTGTTTCCACTTTTCACCCCAAGAACACTACTAGCTCACATGGAAACAACCTTACTTGTTTAATCAAAATTTACATCAAATAAATATTCTCGCAATGTATCTAGAAGTTCTAGCTCAACTGACAGAAAATGTAAAATTACTAGGCCGGATGTCCATGATTGAAATATTCAATCCCCAGTTCCTCCACTTTATGTGTGTGAGTTTGTGATGACTTTGTCATTTCATCTATGTATCAAAAACCATTTTGTAATGCTCCACGTATCATCTAACTAGTGATGTTACATCATCTAACTAGTAATGTCACATGCTATATGGTAGGTAATAATTTTTTTGATGTATTGATAAAGTAAAACAAAATTTATACTAATTGAAATAAATGTTCAATTACCCAAAGCATTGAATTCAGATGTCAATATACATCATGAACGGGTTCTCCGATCAACTGAAACTTCAATGAGCCTCTCTTCTTCATCTGATTTAACTGTTAATGGCATATCTAAGAGCATATTTGGTGGGGCAAAATACATGTGTAGAGACATCATACAAATAATAATTCCCAAGAATAGCTGCAAAGAGAAAAAATAAACAGGAAATTATCATCCAGTTATAGCCTGTCAACAATGAGAATGACATGAAACAATCATACCAAAATTTAATATCAACAAAAATCTGAGTGAAAAAAGAAACAACATTTGTTAAACATACTGTTATAAGAAATTAGGTCACCGCATGAAATAGAAAATATGTTTTAATAAGAATAATCAAATGAAGCATTTCACAAATTTTAAGAACGGATTCTAAACTACAGCAACAGCAAATTGCTTTGCTTATCCTGTAAAACAACATCATACGATTATATCATCACGTGGTATCTCAAACTCCAAATTCTGTACAGTAAAATTATTTGACCACAGTCTTAGAACATAAGATTAAGGGGACAATATAGAGTAATTGTATACAAATTTTGGCCTTGCTTGGATTGGAAGTTTACCTGCAGTGTAGGTTTGAAGTTGAAGAGGAAAGTTGACAGAATCATTGTCAGCAGCATTGCCATGGATGTGGAATAGACCTAAGAAAGCAGACACAACAAACAGTTAGGGAGAAAATTAAAAGAAATACATAAAAGGAATGTAAACATGTGTGATGCTTTATTATTACTAATTTCAGTGTCATATAAAAATTAATTGTCTGCCTAGAAAAAAAAAATGATTCAGTGCAAAGAAATCTCACATAAAGACTTCATCAAATATATGAAGTATGGAAAAATACATGAGGAATAGGCTTGCTAGAGAGTCGAAAGATATACCTTTACAATATTATCAGCATGTTTCATTAACCATGAAACTAAAAGACCGGTAGACCCTAGATTTAATACCACCAACCAGGTAGTGACAGTGTATCCATTGAAAATGCGTTGCCACCAGGGCCCATTTTCAAAGCCACCTCTGAAATCATCCACAATAAGCTTTGCCAGATTAAAAATTGAACCAAACCTGGAGAAATAAACCCATTTAATTTGTATTTCTCTTGTCACATCTTCCCATTTTACCGAGAAGAAAACACAAATAAGTTACAACTTCCTACAAAAAAAGGTGCAGAAATATATACCTCATAATTTTCAAATAAAAAACTGAAAAGATAACTAATATTCCAACAATAATGGAAATTCAACTGTGTTGAACATAAAATAAAGCAACCAGAAAAAACACAACACTTTTCTCACACAAAAACCAAAAAAAATAGACAAATTAGAAAGAGTATAGGTATGTTATGCTCCTTCTTAAGTCAATTTGAAAATAAAGAATTCATTTCTTGATCCACGTATTAACCATGTTTATTTGATAGTTGAAAAGGGGTGATAAAATTATTAGTAGGAAATAACTTTTCAAAAATAGTTCATAAGATTATCACAACGCAAATGTGTTCACATGGCTATGGCTATCTACAGATTTGAAATGATGACAAATTCAAAAATAAAACAAAAAAACCTACGTGTACAACTGTATATTCTGCCAGTATAAGCTGTCGCTGTTTTTCTTCATCAAAAATTCTGTATAAATTCCAGCTAATGCTGAGAGACAAGCAGATAGAACTCCTAACATGTAACCATGAATTGGTGCTGAGAAAAGGGAGTCACAGGAAGCCTCTCCACAGCCCTTGACCTAAAAAAACAATCGGTACATATTCCATCTCAATAACATCTTGTATCATAGGGATAACTTTCCCAACATACTGACCCAAAAAGAAAAACTGTGCGTAAAATGATAGAGGGAACTTGTTTGAACTAATTAGGTCAATGCAAGAAGATTGAATTCATGTAATTGTGATGTGGGCATTTAAGGCATTCTAGTCTTAATTTGATGTATTTGGGGGCTTCAAATTTGATGTAATTTAACATGCAAGTTCATTGATGAATTTCTTAGGTTCAGTTCACATGGTTATTTCAAGGAAGTTTCGAGTTCTAATACCAACATGAAAAAAATATTAGCAGCTCCGTTTTATTTATTTAGAAGAATATCTTATCCTCCCTCAAAAGGTTCTTCCTCTATTAACCAAATGAAGGTTCAACCAGTCCTCTTTCTGACTATACACATGTGCTATTTGTACTAGTATAACCTTTCTAAGTTTCGTCAAAAAAAACTTTTTCAGACCTCATAGTGTTCTAAGGGGAAGCCTTTATCTGGTTGAGATTCTTAAAGACCCCTTAACCCAGTAACGTATTTCTCATATTTGAAGCTAAAAGGATCATAGCAAGTAACAATTATCACTCCAGAAGAAATCTTTGTTTATAAACTTGTACAGAAACAAACGATTATCATTGGGATGAGGAATATAAACCATAGAAACTAGAAAGACTGCACATAAGGTGCCATCCAGAAATCATGTTTTCTGCGCGAAAACAACACTAACAATGCGTGTATCTGTAACTGTAAGGCAGTAGAAGTTTGGTACCTGACTCGTGGTTGTTCCAACAGCCAGCAGCACAATGGCCATCCACTGCAAGTTAGAAAGCCTCCTCCCCAAGAAAAGCCTAGAAATAACTGTCGAACATAAGCTCTAACTAATTCACAAAACACACTACAATGACCGAGAAATAACTATCTAATTAATTGAGTCTGAACTGAATTGATAAAAACGATAACCCACCTGAATAGTATTCCAGTGGTAACAATCTTCAAATTACCCATGATCTGATACGTGGAAGTATCGACAAATGTGAGGGTAGCAAACTGAACATTATTATGAATGAGATATATAACAGAAGGAATTGGATACAAAACAATTGTTTTCCACTCCTTTGTCATCTTTGGCAAAGGTGACTTTTGACATTCCTTCCAAAGTAACAAACTTGACACAGCAAGCTGATAAAAATAAAAAAAAACATTTCAATGAAACAATCAACAAGTAAAATCAAAAGTAACTAATTTGATATAATACCTTAAAAACTTCGGCGAGAAATGGAACAGTGGCGTAATCATAGGTATACGTTCCATTGGTTTGAGAGAGTGAAGTTAGTATTCCCTGCAATGTGGAATTGTAAAAAATGAAGTGAAATAGATGAAATTAGGGTTTAATAAGAAAATAGGAAGTTCCAGGAGAGTGAATGTGACCTGAGAACTGGTGAGAACTGTGAGAAGCGTAGCAACCAAGTACCACTGCATCTTCGCTAGTAAGGTAGAAGAGTCTAAACGCAGCGTTTGAGAGGGATGAACTCACGAAAGAAGAGGATTAGGATTACGAGAGGAACAAAGCGTCTTCTACATTGAACTTTCTACTTGAAGCTTCTATTGTAACTAAAGTCAATTTTGAAATTCATGCATTGTGAGAGGAACAACTTCAATTATCAAATTCTTACTATTTGTGTGTGTAGTTGCAGAGAGATTCTGTAGTGATTTGGGAGAAAGAGAGAGGGGGTTCGTTTATGGAAAGAGAGAAAGATGAGGGAGTGTAATGTAAAATAATAAAACTGTAGATACCATATCTTAGGATCAATACACCTTCGTCATCGAACGGTTCTAATTTCTCGCGTACGGTGGGCAACTTCCTCAACTCGCCTATAATAGAATTAGTCCCTTACGTACATACTACAAGAAAATTTTGGGTAAATTCTTTTTGTTTCTTTCTTTGCTCAGTGGTGTTGTTGTATCTCAATCGTTAGAATTTCATCCGAAAATATAATATTCTTATTAATTGAATTATATTTGTAGACAAATTTTTTTTCTTCTTTCTAACCACTAACATTTTGGAAATGAAGAGAGTAAAAATTTATTTTGAAATTTCAGCAGTTCAATTTCAATTGGAAGATATTGATATGCATGTAATCATACAATTCATATGCCTAACACATTTGGCCTTATTAAGTGTATGAAGTATCTAATGTGGGTTGGAAGTAAGAACCTTTAAAAAGGTGTTTGGTATTTCTTCCCAAGATTTTAAAACTAAACAAAATTCTATAATTATAATGAAAACACATCAACTGAAAATGAAAGCATAGCAAATCAAAAACAATCTAAGCTTATGTTTTGCCTGATTTTTCTTTTTAAAAGAGGGGCAGCAATCATCAAAAAAGAAAATCAAATTCAACAAGGTTTAAAATGTAACCAGGTAATTGTAAAAAGAAAAGGTAATCAGGTACAACAATAAAAATCACTTCATCTTGTCTTTCCATGTCAAGTAATTGCAGGAATTATTAAGCTTATTGTCCAAGACAGCAGAGGTTGATACCTTTTCTACAATGACATTACCATCATGATCAATTCTATATGAGACATCAAGTCCCTCCAAAATGAGGTGATAAATAACTTTCCTAGAATTTAGAGATTCCTCTCTTTCATGGTCGAAAGCTGTTTCATCTAGGTGCTCATCTACATCAGAAGTATCACCTAAAAGTTGACCCCTTTCTTTCTTCGGGAGAACATCATGAGGCCTATTTCGCTGACTTAATGACCGGATATCCCACGATAGAACCTGTGTTACTAAGCTTTGGAATTCAGCCGGTGATGCATAGAGTGACTTCTTTTCCTAAAGCAGTAAAGGATAATCATTACTCAAATAATTTGTATATGAGGAGGAACAAAAAGATTGATATTTGTAGTTAAAGAAAAATGAAACAAACCATATGTTCAATAACAAACACTAATTCTGCAACATAAAACATCAATTAAAGTCTTATTTCAAGGCTGGCCAAATTGACAGAACGATACTCAAATGGACTGCAAAGTTTCAAACAAATGATTGATCAAATCAAAAACATGATTGAGTTTTAGTCCCTATATTTTAGGCCATTTTCAGTTAATTACCTGATTTCCTAACTATTTTATTTTAATTTACCATCGCTTTACAATGCAATCTTCACTCTTAAGCTGTTATCTAAGTTAAAATGTTAAGAGCTTACTTCACTAACGTGCTGAATGTATTAAAAAAAAAAGACCTTTCGGGGTCAGGAGAAAGATGGATAGAATGCAGGAACTCAATATTTCAAGCAAGACATTATCAACTCACTGCAATTATCCAGCAATTTTCAAGGGATGAAGTGAAGTCCTCCGAAAAGCTAACAGAAGCTACCGAAAGTAAGTTATCCTCCTGAAGAAATACAAGTGTTTTTCTCAGAATGAGATAATCATTTATTAACCTTCTACAAAGATAGGAAGAAAATATAATAAAATCCAACTCATATATTTATACAAATATAGCTAAAGGATGATGATTGATGGAGTATTACCATAAGCCAATTTGGCACTGCAGCTTCTTGGATGCTGTCACAATATGGTACATAAGGCTTGACATCAAGCACTGGCTGTTGATGAGAATCAGAAAATAAGTATAAATCCTCATAAAGCATCACATTTTCAGATTCAGAGAAAAAAGCACCAAATTCATAGTTAAAGCAAATAAACAATAACAAAAAAGGCACATAATTCCAGTAAATTTGGCATAAGAAGCAGGGATTAGAAATAGAGACTTACTGTTCCATCAACCAGATCCACACCAGAAAGCAAAATCATATTTCCCTGGACAGCCTCTACCTATGAAGTACACAGTTAGATCAAACAAAAGTTACAATACCTAGTCCATCATTTGAAGTTTGGTTAATACAAAAAGGTTGAAACTCTAGGGATCGGATGAAGAAGGCAACAGAGGTAACACGATAAAATATTCGCCAATGTGTAAAATGCATCACTGCTTATTATTGTCAGTGAAAATGAGAACAGGAAGCGGGGCCTAAGTTGTAGTTTGCTGGTCTCTAAATTGAATAATATCATCCATTAAAACAGAGTGGTATCAATCAAGATAACGGTAGAAAATACTGTCAACTCTGAGTGCATGTTAGAATATCCCAGAGGGCCAACATGATGTTAATCTTACCTTTGCAACTGTGAGTCCGATGGGGCATGGACGATGTGGGGATCTCGTGCCAAACACTCCCATTCTTCCACCTTTAAGTCTAGGGACCCTCACCTATCCATCCACTAATCCGTAAGAAAAATTACAAATATTGACACAAGAAGACGTTGACTAATAATTATTATAAATAAGATATAAACTCACACCAGAGCAACACACACACACCTTTGCCTTGAACCCTGATTGAGATGGATTCTTCCACAGCTTTTCAAGATCGGTATTTAAATGAAACACACATATAATCCAGCAATGAGAATATTCCGCTAAACCCTCAAGAGATGCTGGAGGAACACGAGTTGTATTGAAAACCAAACATGCTCTAGCAAGTGGTACAAGTAATGGTTGCCTTGGTGTCCCATTCCTACACTAATATAAAACAATGTTTCATGAATCATGAATAGAACATTGCACAACTAAATAGTCATTTCGGTCGTTGAAGTTGTCAAGCGCTCTCACTATAATAATCCTTAAATTATTAAACAGTGCCTTATATGATTAATTATAAAAATTGATTAAGTAATGAACATATGAAACCTGGTAGAGAAGCAAGAGTGGATGGTACCAATGGGAATCATAGGATAATAAGTGAGGTTTAGGTTATCAGATTTAGGTTGAGTTAATTGTTTTCTCAACAACTGCAAAGAGTTAAGTAAATGAATTAATCAGCACAGTAATAATGAATTAAGAAGTTAAAATAAAAAGAAGAAGATTAAGAAGACCTGTTGAGCCCTAATTCGGCCTTGTCTTTCGGAGGAGCATTTATCGGAGCAAGATTTGAGAGATGACTCGAGCTCTTGTATTTTGGATTTGAGAGCGTTACATTTACGCTTCAATATGTAAGCTGCTGTTGCTGCCAAGTTCAATTAACAATTAGCAATAGCAATAGCAATAGCATGAGAGTTTGAGAAATAATAAAAATAATAGCAGTAGTGATAGCATTACCAAAGATGGTAATGGCGGAGAGTGTTGTTAATGTGATTGTCACTGCAAACCATCTTGCTTCTGAAATGAAGCAGCTGCTGCTACCGCGCATGTTTCTCCCTCACTGCAACCTTCAACCCCGCTTATTGCTTAAGCCCAAATCAAATCAGTAAGTAACTAGTTCATTCTTTTCATGCTTACTTATTTTTTATTTAAAAAAATTAATTAAATTTTAGTAATTAAAACATTTTTATTACTAGTTCATTTGATTTTATTTTTTATCGGTAGTTTAATGGCTAAAATTTCACCCATTAAATAAATTAGCATATAAGAATTTAACTCTCAATCTCTGCACATACATATATTATATTATATCAATTGAGTTAAACTCACGAGACTCATTTGATTTTTAATTAAACATTGAAAAAATTATTAAACTAATATTTATTATTAGTACTACACAAAAGCTTTGCGAGCTTACATGAATTGGTAGATCATCACATTTTTGTTTTGACTAAAAGTAGATCATCACATTTTATATCTATGAATTTGAATTTAAATCTTAAACATTTTATTAGTCGTCTGTAAAAAAGATGAAATTTTATTTACTAAATTTTAACTTGATTTAAACAATTTTAACTATTTTTTGATTTAGCTAAATTTTATCCATAAGATAAAAATTAGATCCAACTTTTATTTTTTGACAACTATCCAATCCAATCCAACTCGTGTTAAAAGGAGTAGGTGTTTCATCTTTCATGTCTGTGACTTTGACCCGGAGCTAGATAACCGGATCCATCTGAAACCGGATATCTACTTCTCCAATTCGGTGTGGTTTTTAATTAGATACTAGTTACATTCACATTCTTCTTTCTCTTCTTTTTGAACAACAAGTCAATGCAGGAGATCATTGTTTGACTTTTATGCATGGAGGGGCCATTGGTAGAAGAGTTAACTTTCATTGAAGGTTCAGCTCCCTTCAATAGTTGTCATGCTTCTACCATTGTTGAGGTTATGGAATCCAAAACTAAAATTTACCCTTCAAAAAATATGTCATGGTTATTTTTATTAATACAATGTTGTTTATTTTTGCTTGCAGGTTGATAAAGATCATTTTTTGGTTGCATATTTTGGGGGTTCATCAGAAGGGGCACCTGATGTCAAAATATGGTTGCAGACTTACAAAGTAAATACATATTCAATACTTTTTTAAATAATATCAAATTTGCCTTGGAAAATTGGAGACAAATTTGATTTCTAATTAATTAGTCATCATGCATAAACTATGCTTTATTTTGATTTTTGAATGCTGCATTAACTTTGTGATGCAAATATTGTGGATAGAATGGAATATGGCAATCACCTGTAATTGCTGATGAACAACTAAATGTTCCTATGTGGAACCCTGTACTATTCAAACTTCCATCAGATGAGCTACTTCTATTTTACAAGACTGGTCAAGAAGTTCAGAAGTAAAGTTTACTGTTTTTGTTCTTGTTACATCAAAAAAAATAGTTCTTGTTCAAGTATTTAATGTTGCATTGCTTTTATGTATGGTAGTTGAGCTAATTGAGTTTGCTCACTTGAACTTTTTCTTCGAAATGTCTTACATTTATTATCGAAGATTTCTTGAAAACGTACTTATTTGTAAATTATGAATCAGTTAGCAAATCTATCTCCTTTTTGGTATATAGCACCGTGTTTTTTGAGTTTGTTATTTGTCTCCTTTTCGCATTAGCTTGATTCGTTTGTTCATTTTCAGATGGAGTGGATTTGTCAAACGATCATATGATAAAGGCATTACTTGGACAGAAAGAGAACAACTTCCTCCTGGTATATTAGGACCTATAAAGAATAAGGTACTATAGAATCTATTTCCTTCTATAGCAAGAGTTTTGGAATTTATAGCTAGAATTACTAGTTCTGAATTTGTCTACTATTTTTCAGCCCATTTTGCTAGAAAATGGCCATTTAATTTGTGGATCGTCTGTTGAAAGCTGGAACTCCTGGGGTGCCTGGGTGGAGGTTTTAACTTTACTGATCCTAATTGAATTGTTGTTCCAAAGATGCTCTGAAGTGTTAGCTTGCTCACATTTATTGTTTTTTGTGTGCAATAGGTCACAAGAGATTTTGGCAAGTCATGGAGCAAGCATGGCCCAATTTACATTGAAAATGAACCTCTTAGTGTGATTCAACCAGTACCTTATCAGACTGAAGACGGGAAATTACGCGTCTTACTACGATCCTTTGATGGCATTGATAGAGTATGTATTTCAGAATCATCTGATGGTGGCCAGACTTGGGGATATGCAAAACCTACTCAGCTCCCTAACCCAAATTCAGGTCAATAGTGATAGATATATATTGCCTACTATTTTTGCGCCATAATTATGACGGTAGTATCTAACTAGAACTATAAGAAGTTAAGAACTAGGGTGTTTTGATTGACTTATTTGAGCTTATCTACTAGCATAAGCACTCATGAGTCATGAGACTGTTTGGGAATTTTTTTGGAAACAACTTATGACATGTTCTAAAGCTCTCCAAGATAACTTATAAAAAGTTAAAAACTTATATGAAAGCAATTTGACTTTATTTTATCTTTAAAAATTATAGATATAGCTTATAAATAAGCACTACAAACGCTTAATTTAAGTTGTTTATTATCCAAACAAGTTCTGTTGATCATGGATTTGGTTAATTTTGGAGTTCTTTACTTCGCCATAGGTATCTCTTTGTAACTCTTTTTCGCTACTTATCAGTTTATATATTAACGGCGCGTCCATCTACTCTCATTTACTAGGTATTGATGGGGTTAAGCTTACAGATGGCCGTATATTGCTTGTTTATAATACTACATCAAGGGGTGTACTTAAAGTTGCACTCTCTAATGATGATGGTGATTCATGGTACGAGGTTCTCACATTGGAGGATTCATCTGGAATGGAATTCTCATATCCTGCTGTTATTCAAGCTAGTGACGGACTAATACATATCACTTATACATATAAAAGGACACAAATTAAGGTACTCACTTAAAATTTATATGGTAGTTGTCTTTGAATTGTAGGTTTCGGTTTAAAAATATTTGTTTTTTCTTTCTTTCTCATGCATTTCCTGAAAGTATTAACCCCCTAATCTGCTTTTCTTTGGCAGCATGTTGTTCTTGGGCCAAATTGATGCGGAATGAGTTGCAGTAAGCAGAAACAAGTAATCTTGTGTGTCTTAAGTTATGAATTTTCATTTCATCAGTATTTTAACCAATGATCAAGAACTATTTTTATGTCATTGATGGTTTATGGCACTTTATTAAATTGCAAAAATTGACATAATAAATAATTGCATATTTATTTAAAATTTGACGTATATATAATTGCAAAAATTGCAATAATAAATTTGACCGTAGTGATGTTGTTATGCTTGTGAATTTCAGATATTGTTTGTCTACAAAATCCAAAAACAGATTGACGTGTAGATGCATCACCTGTTTAATTTGCAACAAATTTGTTAAACGTAATTGCTCTTCTTCCCCCCGTGTTGTTCAAGCATCTAAATACACTTAAAAAATATCTTTTGATAAGATTTGATAGCAATGATAGATATTTTTCTCATAGAATATACACTTCCAAAGATATGATTCAGATTCTGAACAATATAAAGGGAGAAGAGCAATAACTATTGTAAACATACATATTTATTGATGCTAAAACAAGATCCACCAAATTATATCTCCTACACTCACAAAAACTCGGTTATAGATTTGAAGACTTGCTTCCCATTTTTTATGACTATGTTTGTATGTCACACTAATTCTAATTTTATTTCCACGTGTATTATGTAAGTAAATATATTACTAATAAAAATCTTTCAATATAAAAAACAATAGAAAGTATAAGGTCAAAAAAATAAAATACAATAGAAAGTAAAGATCTATTGAGGCCTATCAAAAGAAAAAAGCCTGAAAGCACATTAGTCCCTAATAAATATTTTTGGTGACTATTCTTATTGGCAGAGACATGACATTTTATACACAAAAATTGGATTAAAATTTTGAACACTCCGCTTATTTATAAGCGAAATTATAGCTATTAGACTACTCAAAAAAAGTGTCAAAACGAAACATCAAACCTCTAAAAAATTATAACAACTCTTGAACACTATGAACAAGACAGGAATAATGTTGGTGTCTCCTAAAAAATTGTTTTAAAATTTTGACTTAAATATATAAATAACGCAAACCCAAGCTAAATAAATACAATGAAGAAAAGGCAATTAGTTTTGTACGTATGTATAAAGAAAATACAATAAAAGTTTAATGTTTTCTAGAAATGTGTCTTTATATGCATATGAAACGAAAAAAATCAGTTATTTGACTTGTTATTTCACTCTCATGCCGTACACGTTGCAAAGTTTGTGTTTTGTCACGGGCTTCAGAGTTTAGCTGAACTTTGGAACCAAACTAATCATCAATCATGTCTCTGTTGTTTCCTTCCTTTCTCCATATAACCTTAATCTCTAGTCTCATTCATACTGCTTACTCATTTTCTGGGTATATATTTCACATTGCCAACCCATTATTAGTGTGTGAGAGTGTGTGTGTGTGTGATTTTTTTTCTTTTTTCTTTTCATATTTATGTTTTCTGTTCTGCAGGGGAAACTCTACAACATCAGAACCAAATGGTAACGGCTACATAAAAGGTCCTGTGGCGGAATATTTCACTTTTCCTGCAAAATCAGTTCCTTTCAACAGTTGTCATGCTTCTACCATTGTTGAGGTCATAAATTACAATGTAGTAGTTTTTTTTTGTTTGGATTCTTTTCTATTTTAAGATATAGGATATAAGAGTTTAATGGATATGTTTTGTCTGTGTAAATTAATTTTACACCGAATCTAATAGAATTTATACATTTCTACATGTCATACAATGAAGGCGAGGTGTAGTGGAGTGATTACTATTGGTTGACCGTGTAAAATTGTTATATACGGTATGTGCTTATACTACTTTCTCATGATATAATGAGTCTATTTTTTTTATTTCACCAGGTTGGCAAGGGTCATTTTTTAGTTGCCTATTTTGGGGGCACATCAGAGGGTGCACCTGATGTCAAAATATGGTTGCAAACTTACAAGGTACATATAAATAGAGTTCAATAATTTACAAAATTTACACATGCATGTGTGTATACTATATATATGTATGTAGTTAGCCAATGTGGTTGGCTTAAGTGGTAACTGGTATGTAATTTAGGCATCTTAAGCAATTAGTCATGAGTTTGATCCCTGACTAATGCGTATGAAGAAAAACCGGTTGAGAGGGGAAGACCATCCTTGTGTGACCAAAAGGTTTCTCCATAGAGATTAGACACTATTAAACAGTGATGGATTACTTCCAAGCAATAACATGGTTGTTAAAAAAAATGTTAATAGGTTAATTTTGTTTTTCGTCTTTTTAATTGCAGAAATATCAAATACATACAAAAATATTTTGCATTAAAAATATGGATTCCAAAAGTGTGAATAATTTGATTTCAAATCAGTAAAAATATCACCTTTGTAGGAGTATTATATTTGTTTTTTGTTCATATCTTTGGAGTTTGGAACATTGGAGGGATGTTTTGTTACTTGAATCTAAGTTTTCAGCTGCTTGTTTTAAATTAACATTGTGAATGGAAATTTGATTGGCAGAATGAAAAATGGCAACCACCTATAATTGGTGATGAAGTACCAAATGTTCCTATGTGGAACCCTGTATTGTTCAAACATCCGTCAAATGTGTTACTGCTGTTCTACAGAATAGGACTAGATGTTCAAAAGTAAAGTTTCTACCCTTACATTCTTCATACATATATGCATTTTTTTTATTTGCTTTGTAAGATATGGTAGTAAGGTTCTTTTGAATTAAAGCAATTGAGGATTCATTATGACCCTAAAGAAGTTGGCGCATTTTATTTCAGATGGAGCGGATTCATGAAGCGTTCATATGATAAAGGAATTACCTGGACAGAAAGAGAACAACTTCCACCTGGTATATTAGGACCTATAAAGAATAAGGTATAACAAAAACTACAGAATAGTAATTTTTCACTTTAAGTTTTGAGTTTATACTCATGAAAAAATTTATAATCTTAGTACTCAATTCAATTTGTTTTTATTCAGCCTCTCTTGTTGGAAAATGGTGACTTACTCTGTGGATCCTCTGTTGAAAGCTGGAACTCTTGGGGATCATGGGCAGAGGTTCCTAATATAACCGATACTTAGTCACGTAATTAACTGATAAACTGGTTTTATAATTATATTTAATAGTAGTTGCAATATAACAGGTTACAACAGATTTGGGAAAGACATGGAGAAAGTATGGTCCAATTTACATTAAGAATAAGACTCTAGGTGTTATTCAACCTGTACCATATCAGACTGCAAAGGGGACACTACGTGTTTTGCTTCGATCCTTTACTGGAAACGGTAGAGTTTATATGTCAGAATCCTTAGATGGAGGCAAAACTTGGGGGTTTGCAGAACCTACACACCTGCCCAACCCAAACTCAGGTTAAGTTTTTCTCGATATATTCCTGCTGCTTGTATTATATCCTTGCAGTTATAATCATATAATTTTGTTAACCAAGTTTTTGTATTTGTTTTGTGCTGCAAATATAGAACCATGTGATTCATATACTTAATGTCTTAAGGTTTGTTTTGCGGTGGCGCCAGATGCTGTAATTGGTCTCAAGTTAACTAAGAATGACCTAATTGAAGGATATATAAAAGAAGTGTCTAGTGACTAGCCTGTAATTGGGGCTAGGCGTCGTCTTACCTTGAACCGACCTGTATTAATAGCTTATGACATAAATTTCATTTTGTCGTATTAGGTATTGATGGGATTAAGCTAAAAGATGGGCGTCTATTGATTGCTTATAATACAATTTCAAGGGGTGTACTTAAACTTGCTCTCTCTGAGGATGATGGTGATTCATGGCATGAGGCACATACATTGGAGGATACTGTGGGAATGGAATTTTCATACCCTGCTGTCATTCAAGCTAGTGATGGGAGAGTTCATGTGACCTATACATATAATAGGACACAGATAAAGGTATATGGCGGTTACACTTTCTTCTTTTGATGGCATTAGCATCATTCTGCAAAGAACTTGATAACTGATATGACTGACCTCTTTTCCTTGTTTTTATTTGGACAGCATGTTGTTTTTAAGCCAAGGTGATGCAGGCCAAATTGGTTTTTTTATATAGAGATGCAGAGAAAACAAGAGTTTTATGCATGCAATACTATATGGCCAATTTCTATCAGAAATTATATACATATAAATAACACAATGACTATACCCGAAGTGATTCATTTTCAAGTTTCAACAAATTTCTAAAAGATTGTCAAAAAATTCCCTAAAACAAGTTCTAACTGTTATGCTAAGTAACTTTTGGTTGTATTTTTGTTGTTATGAAGTAGCAAATATCAAACTCACAAATAACTACGAGATATCGGATTCAAACTCAAGCAAAGATATTCAGCCTAACAATATTGACATTGACAGTTGAATTATTAGAATATAAAAAAGATGATATTTCCCTATGTTCACGTAAGGATCATAAAAATGTTCTTGCATTCAACAAAAGTCAACTTTACCCACCCCACTTTTCTAAAAATTACTCAAGATTTAGATGGTGTCTATTTTGAAGCTGAGAAACTGTATTATATTTTTTGGACATGTACAAGCACAACATAAAAACTGTGTTAGCATGCAAGACCATTTTCCTTTTACTCAACACATGACATGTACGTAGTTAAGAACGTTGGTTATAATTCATTTCGTTACTCTATGAACAAAATATATTAAGATTTTGATGATATCAATCCAGAAATCATATACTCAAAGAAAATAAAAGCCGTCGGTTATATCTTGTCTGGTGATGCACAAGCAAGCAAACAAACATTTCAAACAAGTGGATCAGTGACATTGAAGTAAATGAGTTAACTAACCTGTTTATTTATTTTTGCTTTTTTTTTTCACTACTAATATTAGTATTTGACTCATTAAACCAACTAATTTGATTCGTGACAAATTCTGATATTACGTGGTTCGGTTATAGTCCTCTTCTAAATTACAATTACTTTTTGTTTTAATTAAAGTTAAAATTTGTTGAATGTGAAGTGATTAATTTATACTAGTTTACATGAATTATACAATTGCATATAGGATTTAAACGCCAAGGATTTGATATGCTATTAAAATGATAGATTTGAATGATAAATATAAATATATTTTGAAACCTACATTTTTTTCTGCATTAGACCCATCATTCTTTCACCTTAAATTAAAAAAAAAAAAAACACAATGTTTAAAAGTGATATCAAATTCATTAAGTTGCTTCACGGAAATGTTAAAATAGGTTGCTTTCGTTTCAGTGGTAAAGATTTTCATAGATGAAGACAGGTTTAAAATTTTAATTGCTTTTAAATATCTTAATAAATAAATTAAAGCAAGAAAAATTTGCGACTGACAAATATGTGCAAATAATGACGAACATGTGGAAGAACCAGATTAAAACGAAAGTATAGACAAGTAGTGCATTTCATGTGGAAAAATCGTGAATCAAAAGATGAAATTAATTATGTAGGTAGAAGGACAATGACATAATAATAGTTTGCACTATAGTATCTATTTTTTGTTACAAATTAAAGTTTGGACTACATTTATTGTCAATTCATGTATAATAATTAGTAATAGCTTGTTAGTACAAGTATTGACTATCTTTAAAAAAACAGACCAGTTTTGTGAATGAGTTAAAATAGAGACTCAAAATTATAATTAAACTTTAGCTTATTAAAGTCATAATATAAAATTAAATTTACAAGTATATATATTCATGGAAACATGTAAGTTAGATTTACCAAACGTTAGTTGATTCAGTAGTGATTGATATTGAACTTGATAAATAATATCACAGTTTGATCACTATAAATGCAATCGAGTTGGAGCTAAAATCACTCATTGATACTAGAACTGGCCAGAACCAAATTAAATTAATGGTTAAAATAAAAAACAAAAGAAACATAAAAGTTAGATTTTAAATATACAACATTGGATTCTGATTGCAACCATGCATGTACATCGTGATTGCACAAGTTATAAATTTAATTCCAATTATATCCATTGAGCGACAAAGGCATCAAAATGTTTATATACTTTCAGCCTTAAGGACAAAGCACAATGATGAAGAGGAAGTTTCAATGAAGACCAACGAATGTCTCGTGGTTAATATGTACTTTTCAGACTTGAAAGTGAGATATATGAATTAATCACCGCAAAATGCTGACGCCATATTATATATAGGATTTATATGAAGTGTATATATTAGTATATAGTATGAAGTGAACTAATACTATAGAATATAGATTAATGTATGGGTTGTGTTAACATTGCTCTAAGAGTATATATTATTCAATAAAGTTATAAAACTATATATGTATTTAACAAGTCAAACACTTTTAAAATTTTATTTTTGACAAAAATATACTTATAAAGTTTTAAATACCCAATTTTGTGAGTAAAAGTTATCTCTTTTAATGGTTTAAACGATCTTTAATTTTTTATTTTTAATAAATAAATAAATAAATGAAACAATGTGAACATTTTAAATTAAACTTATATACAGTACTCCCATTAATTTGAGTAGAAGTTTCTATATCAAGCTATCAATTGACTGAACAGAAAGATGTCGTTATTGTGTGCCCCTAGTATACCTGTTATTAAATATACCACCTAAATACATAGATGTATTCGACAATGGTGATAACAAAGGACAGATATTATCCAAGATGCAATTATGAATTTGGTTGGAAGTAGTTTAATTCTCAATATATATTCCATGCATTTTTAATGTGTAGGTCCTAATAATTAAAATGAATGAGAATAGCAATCATATACTCATATGTGGCTAGCTTGCCATGTACTGTATCTACTAAAAATGGCCTACATTTTTGCCTAACATTTAGGTCATTAACTTAACTATGAAATACTACTAGTACTTGAAGTTTAAATATAAGCTTTAATTGAAAATATACTTTATCTCTAATTATGTAAGTAGTATATTTTTGTTTGACAAGAAGTAGTATATTTTTTAAACTACTAAATATATAATTTAATTTTGTACAAAAAATACCTCTAATTTATTAATATTAGAGGCAAGAAGTGATTCTCCTATGGTACTTCTTTTGAGTAATGAGCACAAAAAAATGTAGTAATCGATTTTACAATTGATTGATGTTAGGTTCAAATAGTAGCAATCAATCTAATGGGCTTTGTATTATTAGGGCCTTTGATATTATCATTGATCAATTGGATGTGGGCCCCTTGAAGGAATGGGTGTCTTAAAGATTTGTCACAACTTTAATGAGCACATTTTAAAAAAATAACTTTTATATGGCTTACAAAAGAATCATAATTCTTAATTACTACAACTTGAATTGAAAGGATTAGGTGGTAATGTGGTATGGTTAAAGAAGGATCGATATTACGTAGGCAAATTAAGCATGCTTCCTTTTCATTCATTTCAATAGATATAACCGAGTGACTCATTTTCACGTCAGAGAAGAGCTTTTGTTGATTTGTGCTAGAAAGCTAGCTAAAAGCTTGTGTGTAAAGTATGAGGAGAGATATTGATTAGTAAAGTGTGTTTGAGCATGGAAAAAAAATACTTCATCACCATTAGTTAGTGGAGAAAAAGTAACTTTTTATATGGCTTCATCTAAGTGGGATTTTCTATAGTTAGTAACGCTTTAAGGATTCCAAGTAATCAAAAAGTTTAAAGTAAAGATCAAGATGCCTTGTGTTAATTCAAACAAAAACTTTTTGATGTGGGAATTTGGCATCTTCTTTGTATCCCTTATATGATGAAAATGTAACAAATGTACAAAAATAAAGTGGGATATATAATAATAGGTATTATATGGGGCGGTGCTCCTCTCATTATAAGGACTAACTAGCCTTAATTTATAATCTATGAATTCATGTGGAAAAATGAGTCATCATATATATCAAATATATAAAGCAATTATGTTAAATAATAGATAAACCTAATAATTTGATCTTTCACTTTTGAGAGGGAATATGCTTTATTTGAAAGAAAAAAAAGTTGCAATCATTCTTCTAAGTATATTTATTGTTAAGTATTATATTTTGTCAAAACAAAATTTTGTGAAGTATTATATT
Organism: Trifolium dubium; assembly: GCA_951804385.1. Lineage (NCBI taxonomy): Eukaryota > Viridiplantae > Streptophyta > Magnoliopsida > Fabales > Fabaceae > Trifolium > Trifolium dubium. The sequence continues at coordinate 35,411,349 of OX638073.1, forward strand.
TCGAGCATATATCTCACCTTTTTTTGCACCATAGTACCTTTTTCGTTTTTAGTCAAAAAAAAAACCTTTTTCTTTTCAAATACTTCATAATATTTTAAATACAATTAAACTTAATAAGTTGTAAAAACCTCAATTGTCAATGGTAAAACGTTTGCGAATATACAAACAATAATTTTGTGGGAGAATTTAGATTTCATCATTTTTTTTTGTTGGTATGGAAGCTAAAAAAACTAATATGAGTAAAGATCGGAATTTAATTTGTGTAAAAAAATAGATCGGAATTTAATTAATCATTGACAAAGTCAGTAAAGATTTATACAAAGAATATGGTTAATGAAAAAACTTAATTAAGATTTTTATACTAAAGTAATATTTTGTGTAGCTATATAGTACTCCATAAATAAATTATAAATTTAAATTGTAATATATGTACATTCTATGACATTAATTAACAAATTAACACAAAAAATATACTAGTATTTTTCAATATAGTCTATCGATAAAATTGTTAACAAAATAAACACTAAAAATATATTAGTATTTTTCAATTTTGATATATTAAAAAGTCTTACATCAAATATAATATGGTCTGAATAAATTTTTATAAGTAAGTAGCAATCCTCACCTTTTACAAGCCGGTTTTGTAAAATCATTCTTATTTCGAACATGGTATCAGAGTCTCTTTAAGATCCATTGTACTACATGTTGATTGGGCAACATGTTGTTGTTGAGTCGTTCTAGTTTGTCCAGCTCTAAACGTAGGAGAGTGTGTTAAAAAGTTCGCATCAAATATAAAACTGTCTGAATATATCTTTATAATAAGTAAATGACAATCCTTACTTTATAAGCTGGTTTTATAAAATTCAGTTATATCCATACTTATTTATTACGTGATATATTTAAAAACTATCGTAACACCTCACCCAATTAAAATAACTCTTTACCCTTTCTTTTCAAAAGGAAATTATGGTACAATTCTTCTTCTATTGTAAAAAGGGGGAACCAACGGTCTACTTTTGCTTGATTGGTGCTCTTGTGCCGACTGAGTCTTCTCTTCAAAAAAGCAAAACCACTTTCTTTTATTCTAATCTAAACTTGAAAAAGGAGAAGAAAAAAGTGGGAAAATGATGGAAATAGGAGAGATTGAAGGGAGGCACAAAAGTCTACTTGCTTTGAGTGCAAGAAGCTACCAAAAAACTTTTTAGGAGAGATGGCTCAAATTTCTTCTTAGTTGTGAATGATTTGCTTTTTTCATTGTTTGCTTAAAGTTTGACCTTGATGACATGATTATAGTCTACTTTTTTACATGTCTTTAATAATAATAATAAAAGGCCTGCTAAAAGGAAGTGCTTGCCTTGCAATATTGAAAAGTCTTATGGGACCTAGCTTTATTTTTGCCTCATTATATTCCATCAATTACCCTTTGTGGGAGACCTTCTATGTGTCACTTAATGATCATATAAAATCATTTAACTTATGGGAAATGTGTTTATCACATTCATTTTCATAATAAACTTCATAATGTAATTAAACTGATACTATTTGTAGTTACTTAGGCACGTTTGAATCAAGTGATGTATGTATTTTTTGGCTTAATAGTTGATCATAAGTTCACATTTTTATGGTAAGTTTGCTGCTGATTATAAAAATATATTATAATATTCATTACTTTTATTTAGAGATTTTTCTAAATAAAGGTTTATATATTTATTAGAATTAAAATCGCTTTTTAAAACTCAATTATAAAGAATAATTTTTTTGAGAAGCTACTCAAAACAATTTATTGTTTTTTCTCTTTAAAATTTGTAAAAAACGGACGAAAACTTCCAACAATAATTATTTTGTAAAAGTGGTTTTTTACATAATTACATGTTCTAATTAGCTTTTAACGTAGAGTTTTGTTGCTCAAGTTATTAAACTACTTTGTGATTGCAATTTAGATATATTGATTTTCAAATAAACAAACAATATTGAAAACTTGAAGAGCAAAACATCAATTAAAAAGGATAATTTTGGAACATCACACAAAATAGATAACTTTTTTAATATATGTAGTGTGATAGTAGTGTATTATCTAAAGTTGTTTATATAAAGACGAATGTAGTATTTAGATGAATCCTTGAAATGGAATCAAAGGGGGTGTTGTTGGTATCTTTAATTACTTGATGTCATGAAAGTAACGGGTGTCTTTGGAATAGGTTATCTATTACCCGTGGCCCGTGGGAAAGATAGTGGCTTTAAAAAGGCATATATAGGAGTGGGGGATATACTTTTCTCTTGTGAAGGAACCAACATTTAAGCAACAACAAAACCTTTTCATAATCATATATACTAATAACGTAACGAGGTAAATACTACTAACTTGGAGAGAGACAAAAGATAGAATATTGAAATTAAATGTGTGGGAAATTTTGCTAGTGAAGAAAAGGGTACTCGTATGTGTATGGGATAGGATAAGATTAATATGTATATATAGATTGGGGGGTTTAATATTGTGCAATTCAAAATCAATCAAAATCAATCTATTAAGGTGTCCAAAATTGCATAATATAGACAAAACATTGTTTTTATTTTCTTTGCATTATAGACAAAATATTGTTGGTACAATCTCTCAGAAATCATTATTGTCCATTCACATTATTTTTTTCAGATCAGATTCCCTACACCTGTTTCGTTCAGTTGTTAAATTCATTAATATTCTCTCATAATTCAATTTTGTTTTATAAGAATAATAATTTAAAGTATACAAATGAATATATATTTTTTGTACATAGATAAAATAACAAGCAATTAATTGAAAATTCACAGACAAAAAATAGAAGGAATAATGCTTGAACCTCAGTAATAACCTTCGACGGTTCAGACCTATTTTCTACCAATTAGATTATGATTTGTAAAAACTACTTCCTTCTTTTAAATTGTCTGTTTTTATAAAATATATGTGTGCGTATCGTTTCTAAATTAGAATTTTACTATATTTTCTTCTTGTTTCTTTATGGCAAATACATACTTTATAGTGATTAGTGAGTGACCAGTATAAAAGGTATGGGTAACTGGTGGTTATATCTGAAAGTTGCTTATATATACATAGGAACACCATAAGTTCTTGGATAATTTGTGTCTGGGTCTTTAATTTATAGTCGGGTCTGGGTTAGAATTATTGTCTAATTGAGTGACAAATTATTTTTATTAGTCGATTATAATTTAAATTTAAAACTATGTATAAATAACCATTAGTCAACATCATTTTTTCTTTCCTTTTATTTAAATACCTGGTTATCCATACAAATTTGCTTCTTCATTTTATAAATTTCCGTCGTCTTAGTGCAGTCTTGTATTATATTTGTTCGTCGTTTTGTGTGGCATTGTCTTTGTTTTTTGTTTTATGTGGCGTTTGTTGGTTTTTCGTCTTAGTACGAAGTACGTTGATTCAAATTTATATATTCACATCAATTCGTTATAGATTTGATGAAGACTTGAACGTCAGTGCTGCAAATTCAGAAGTATGAACGATCTAGTTACTTTTATGTTATCATATTTGTAGGCAGTTTCATGTTACCGTTGTATGTTATTAACATAAGTGTTGCAAGATTATTTGAAGATTCATCCTTTTAAATTTTTACCAATCATGATTTTGTAATGTTTTATGTATTTTTTCATTTGAACTAATGAATTTATTTTTTAGTTAAAAAAAAATAACCATGAGCGTAAGAGTCGTGCATCTAATAGATTGATAGATTTTTGTTTTTTTTAAGAAAATATTAATGTGTCTTTAAAATTTGTACATTTAAATTATTATTTTTTGGTCAGTGTATATTTAAATTTTTATATTTAAATAGGGTCATGTTAACGTGTGCTCTAAAAATTTTACAAATATTAATAATTGTGTCTAGAATAAAAGATCTTTTTAACTTTATAATAATTAAAATACACAATTTTCAATATCAAATTTTTATCTTTAATATACGTATATATCTCAATAATAAATCGTTAACATTTTCTTTACAATAAAATGAAAAACGACAAGAGCAGTTCGGCGGCATGAGAGTGTAATAAATGGGTAAACAATTTTTAATTGAATTTTCCAATTAATGGAGTATTTATGTAGTAGAAACTTAGAAAGTTTTCTATTTGACTCAATAATAAATGTAGAAACCTGTTATCTCCGGTCGTGTTGTGCTAACAAATATGGAATCAAAAATCCAAAGTATCGCTTTATTGCGGGTCGACCGAAAAGGAAAGCACTAAAGTTTCACGCGTCAGCTTTTCCTCATTAAATTGTCTCTCCACCGTTCACACCAACTACTCCTAGTATATTTTTTCTGCTAATGCTTATGCTTCATGCACAAATTATTATTGATTACATTATAATGAAATTTATTATTAGATTGAAAGATTACATTTATTGAATTATTTATACAAAATAAAAATTATTTGATATGTTATTAAAATCCATTAAAATTAACGATATTTAATAAAAATAGATAAATTGTTAATCTTGTTGAGTTTTAATAATATATTAATTTTTTTTTATAAATGATTTATATGATATAATTTTTCAATCCAACAATAAATTTTATAAAATTCGTATTCATTATCAATTTATAATGTAAAACCAATATTATGCATCATAATATTTGTATTATTTTTTATATTTAAATAAAATTAACGTTTATATAATATAAAAATAAAAATCATATACTAATACAAAAAACTTTTTTTTGTAATTTTTACAATAACATATATTTTTATGAAGACCTATATTTTGTATCCATATATTAATATGGAAACCAATTTTTTTTGTAATTTCTAGAAGACATATATGTGGTTATACTAGCTCATGTACAAGGTTTATTTTTATTTTATTTTTTGCTAGTTATATTTCTATGAACGTTTTAAATTTTAATATGACATTTATTAATACAGGATGAAAAACATTTTTTTTATGGGAATCTAAATATTTATGCACATATGAATACGGAATTTTTTATTATTATTATTATTTTTATCAATATATATATATATATATATATATATATATGTGTGTGTGTGTGTGTGTCTTTTAATTTTATAATTTACACAGAGACCAATATTTATATTGATATATTAATACAAAAACTCTATCTTTTTGTAATTTTTTTTTTGGTCGGGTAGCCTAGTGGGTAGAAATTCACCCTTTAAAGTGAATAAGTGGGCATACCGGGTTCGAACCCCGGTCCCTGCAATTCCGTGCAATATGTCCAACCAATTGAGCTAAGTTCATGGGACATCTTTTTGTAATTTCTACAGAACCAAAAAAAAAACACTATATTGTTGGTAACGGAGAGTGGGAGATCACTCTCCACACCCATGTTGTAACCATTTAAAAAATTAAAATATATATTATTTTTCATATTTAAATAATATATAAAATTAATTTAACAAGAAATTGGAAAAATAAAAATATGACTTGACAAAAAATTATTAATTAAAAGTAAGATTCAAAAAACTAAAATTAAATACTAATATTTTACCTTTTCAATTTTAACTTTAATTACATATACTAATATAATTTTGAATATTAACTGATATTTTAATCCTTAATTTATTACTAGTCTACATCTATGTTTGTAAAGCGGATTCAATTTTCCTATGGATTGACTTTGTATTATAATGTAGGAATGGGATCCCAAATTTCATTTTCAATCTAATTTAATTTCTAATCTCTCTATTTTATTTGAGTGAGTTTATAATAATTTTACTACATCTTCTATATACCATAAAATACAGAGTGTTTAGAGTTTGAATCGTGATATGTGGATGTCAAGTCTTGTTCTTCTTTAGTAAAGGTTGATGTTTTGTGGATTCAATGAAGGTCGGTCCATATAATACCAAGTTGAATTTGTCTTCCTAATTTATTGCTAGATATAATTGGGCGGCTGGCCCTTGGAAGGTTAGGCCACAACCATTTTCAATACATTTAATGCACTTCCCCTTTCACCACAAATTACATAAATTGATATTGACATACAACTAGGACTATTTTTTAATTTTGAATAAATCCTTTTCAAAAAAATACTAGTAGTACTGTTTAAATAAATATCTTTGTACTAAAATTAAAGTTGAAGAACAAGAGAAGATCATATCATTACTGCTTTTGAATGATTCAAACTTAGGGACATATATATCTGCCATGCATCACTCTTTGTGAGGACACTTAATATTATTGTGATCCAAAATTAAAAAATAAATATTATTTGAATATGCATCAAAATAGACATACACACGTATTATTTAATTTCTGTCTATACCATCAATATAAATAACACACTATAAACCATTTATTATGGTTATTCATGTTAATGAGTCTTTTTTTTTTTTGAGGTACATAATGAGTCATGGTTTAACTTGAGGTTTAAAAGACTCGTGAATTGATCAAAGTTGTGAAGTGTGAGGCTCTAATTAAAAAGATTTGTATTATCATGCTCTAAAAGGTTCGAGAAACTTGTTTTGTTACGATAGTTGAAAGATGTCAATATAAATTTTAGTTTAAATTCTTATATGTAGTGGTTGAACTATTTTGTGTGTATGAACATTGGCTAATAAACTGTATTATTTGTAATTCTTTGGATTTTTTCTAGCAAGCCTTGTGTTAGTAAGAACTTTTCGATGGTGTTAATATAATTCATTTTTATTTGTTAAAAAAAAAAAGTTCGTAGACGTCGACAATATTAACATATAGTCTAAGATGTTACATCAAGAAAGAGTCGAAAACTCCGTTATGTTGTCAAGCTGAAACCAAAAGTCAATTATATGTATTTTAAGCTAACAATATATGATTATATATATGTATGGTCTAATAATCTCAATAGTTAAGGCTTTCATTTTCATTCTAACAAACATGAAGTCATACAATAACTTGATTCCAAATTGTCCTAGAGTTTATTAAATCTTAACTTTACAGACGAGCTAAACTCATTTTAATTAATGTCAATTAAATGACTAGTATACTTTAAAATAGTTGCACTTAAAAGTTGAATTTGAAATTTTGTGCCGTCCTTCAAAAAAATTGTTACACTACTCATCATGATAGAATATTTTAGTGGTTATAGAATTGAAAGAAGAAAGAGAAATAATTAATTAAGAGTATAAGAGGAAAAGAAGCATTAAATGTTTCATTAATAATATAAAATGATATATATTGTGGTACAATTTTTTTTTTAAAACGTCATATATTTTGGTACAGAGAGAGTAGTAGTAATTTCAATTGATTTAGACGGTTTTGTTTAGTAATTGTACTCATTTAATTTTGAATATTGATGATACAACAGTTTAATCAAATCAAACCTTTGAATTATGATGATTGTTGCTAAGGGAAAAAGTCAAAATTTTAAAATAGAATGTCTAAGAAACTCGAACATGTTGATTCTTAAATACTATTTCCGGTCCTAATTATAAGAAGAAATTTACTTTTTAGATTTATGAAATATTTGATGTATATAGTTCATAATATAGTCTAGATACATAAAACATTCTATGAATCTAAAAAGTAAAATTTTTTTATAATAAAAACTGGAGAGAGTATAAAATAATATAAAATGTAATATCTCTACTAAGTATCAATTGAGCTAAACTTACAAAAATAAATTTACAAATTTATTTTGACAAAAAGAGTTACTGTTTTTACACATTAAAAAACTAAATAAAGTTTAAAATCTTGATTTTTTATATGAGGGTCGGCCTTAAAATGGATGGTCAGGCTTTTTTTTTTTTTTTTTACAAATGGATGGTCAGCCGTAAAAATGACTGGTTCATATAAAAGAAAATTCTCATATAAAATTAACTAAATTTTTGTGTGAAATTATTTAAATGAGTTAGTATAATTTAAGTGGGAAATAGTATTAATAAGTAGGTAAAAATACATTATTGATCCTTAACTTATTTATGTGTAACACTTTAATCATTTGTATTTTGTTTATAATAAATTAATCATTTTTTTTTCTAATAAGTATGAGTGAATATTTTGGAAATGTAGGGTAATGGTGACTTGCGAAACCGTCACGTATGTATCCTTGAATTGAACTTGAGATAGAAAGAGGAAGAGAGAGCAATTTAAGTGGTAAAGGCTGAAAAAGGTAAAAGTGGTGAGATACCTTTTTGTGGTGTTGCTGTTGCTGTTGCGTGTGAAAAGGCAGAAAATTAGTTGAAAGGCAAAATTGTGTGTGTGGGATGGCATAACAACACGCACGCAGCAGTTTAGTGTCACAGGCGCGCGCGTAAGGGCCCCCTTCACAATGTGTCTTCTGCCTCTTTCATCGTATGTTTAACCCCCCGTTACGTGCGTGGGAGAGGAAAATCCTACTCCCGTTTTTATCTTAATTAGTTATTTGAAAATGTTAAACATTACTTTAGAGCATTGGTTTATGAAGCAAAAATGATAAATAAATTTTTGAAATTTGTATATTTTATTTTTCTAAACTAATAAAATCTTATTTTTAATATAAATATTACTATTTCTTTTGATAGCTTTAGCAAGACCCATTTTATCAGTTGTAAAATTATTATTTTCCCGTAAATTACAAATTTTATTAATAATAACTTCTATTTTAAACCTTTAACAAATGTTAATTTTTTATTTTTCACCATATGGTTTTTATGATGGAGACTTTAATAGTCTAGAGTTCGGCCACGAGTTAAGTAAAGTGTGATAAAAAATTGTTCCACTCAAAAATCAAATTTGAATTTTCTCAAACAGTCATTTGATGAAGCTCGTTAACCACTTAAATCCAATAACTTAGTACCTTAACAAGTGTTATTGAAGTGGTTAAATTTTTCTTTATTTTAATATTTGAAACTGTAAAAGTATTAATTAAGTCAAAAAGAAGTTTAATATTTTTTTTGACGTAAAAAAGAAGTTTAATATTATTAATAGTATTGTTGAAAAGATAAAATAAAACATACTTTTGTACAAAATTAAAATAATTCTTACAAAAGTTTGATGTTTTGATTTTTTAATATATATGCATTCCTCTTTTGAACTCAATTACTATATAATAAGCAAAAATAACTAGTTATATAGTATAAATTAAGTATAATAATTAATTTTTGGTCAAAAAAGAGAATAGTGATTCATTGATTTAATTTTTTGATATATTCTACCTAATCTTTTTATTTAATTTTATATAAATTTTGTTTCGTTGAAAAGTACTTGTTATGGTTCACCTACAATATCGCTCGGAATTCAAAATTAATGGTAATTTATAAACAATACGTTACTTTTTTCAAATCAACCAAGTCATTTTTTTTATAAATAACAAAACCGTAATGAATTAGCACTGAAACAGATAATCTTTCAAAAATGTGTACTTAAAATTAAATGAAAACATATCTTCATTTATCTTTTACAAATAAATTTGAATTTTGTTCAAATACTTATTTAAAATATGATAACATTAAATAGAATAAGATCAGTTAGATTCTTTTTATATGTGTTAAGTGTAGAGAATAATTGAAAACACTTGTTGGTTGATAAAACTTTATGTCATTATCTCCTTTAAAAATATTTGTATATTAATACATCATCCTATGCGAAAAAGTGTGCTTTTGCCTCCTCCATCATAACTAATCTACCACGTTGAGACAAATTAGCCTTTAAATAAAATAATAATATTATGAAAAGGCAAGTGTCAAATAAAAAAATGATGATAATTTATAAAGAAACAATAAATAAATAAACAAAAAGTAGAAGAAGACACATAAAAGAGAACAGGTTTAGTTTAGTCTGTCCACAAAGCATATTTTCCAGAAATCTTTGCAATCGATAGTACTTTCATTTCATCCATCAATTCTCCGTTTTCCTTACTACTACAAATTTATTCCGTATCTTTCTTTCTCTTCTCTCCTGCCACAATAAATAAATAACCATTTTATTTTTTTTATTTTCTCGTTCTCCCAATTGCACCGATAATTAAAATTGAAATGATTTTTTTTAATCAGTCTACAATTTCACTCTTAAAATTATATTAGGCTAAAACTTTAATTCTTATAATATTTTTACTAAATGAGTTAAGTTTGAGAAAATAAAATAATACGCTCTCTAATTTTTATTATAAAAAAAATTAATTTTTTATATTCTGCCAACTGAGTTATGTTCAGACACATAAAACACTTTAATAATTTAAAAAAATAATATTTTTTTCTTATAATAAAAATGGAGCGAATAACAGAACAAGTTAGTTACTTAAATATTAGTTTTTTCGCCTAATTCATTTACGCGCAAAATATTACTACTACTACACTACTATCTATTTACGGTTATTATTTTATAGTAGAAGCCTATGTTCGTGCGTGTGAAGTGAAGAAAAGGAAGGGATCTGAAAATTTCTTTTCGCGTTGAATTTCAAAAAAAGGAAAAAGAGAGAAGAAGGGTAGAGTAGGAAGAAAGTAAAAAATAGAAAGCAGAACATAGATACATAGATCTCAAATAGATAAATAGATCCATCCCTCAAAGGAAATAAAAATTAAAAGGAAGAAAGTAAAGTTAAAAAGTACTTAAACCATAGTAGACTGGTATATTACATTACTACTCCTACTTTCTTCAATTTGTATTTTGTGTTTGTTAAAAAGCTTGTTTTCATTGTTTTTTGCTTTATTTTTTGTTCCAATTCTACCCTTGAAAATGTTAATTTGTCTTCTATATTGAAAAAGTTTCTCTTATCTCTACACACTTATTTCGTTTTCTCACATAATTTGATTATTTCTTCTTCTTCTTCTCTTTCTCTCATAAAGTAAAGTCAAGTTTAACTACCCCAGAAAGAAACACAACTTTTTCTCATAATATAACAGATTCTCTTCTTTAAATTTCAATACCTCAAATCAAAATCAAACGAATTCTACTTATTTTTCTAATCACTTTGTTTTTCTGCTGATACAAAATTCTCACGGTGAATTATTGATACAGTTGAAGAAGAAATTCTCACTCTGAATTCGTGAAATGAGAGCTGGGTTAAGTACAATCCAACAAACCCTAACGCCGGAGGCGGCTAGTGTTTTGAATCATTCAATCGCCGAAGCCGGACGCCGTAACCACGGCCAAACTACGCCACTTCATGTGGCGGCGACGCTACTAGCTTCACCGTCAGGTTATCTTCGTCAAGCGTGTATAAAATCGCATCCTAATTCATCTCATCCTCTTCAGTGTAGAGCTTTGGAATTATGTTTCAGCGTCGCTTTAGAACGGTTACCGACGTCGCAAAACGCTACTCCGGCGGCGGCGATGGAACCGCCAATTTCGAATGCGTTGATGGCAGCTTTAAAACGTGCTCAGGCTCATCAACGACGTGGTTACCCGGAACAACAGCAACAACCACTTCTCGCTGTGAAAGTTGAATTGGAACAACTCATCATATCGATTCTCGATGATCCGAGTGTTAGTAGGGTGATGAGAGAAGCTAGTTTTTCTTCCCCCGCCGTTAAAGCAACGATTGAACAGTCGTTGAATTCTGTTCCACCTCCGACTGTTAATTCGAATTCGAATCCGATTGGATTGGGATTCCGGCCGGGGATGGTTACTCCGGGAGGTGCGCCGACGAGGAATTTGTATATGAATCCGAGGTTGCAATTGCAACAACAGGGGAGTGTTGCTCAATCGGGAACACAGAAGGGTGATGAAGTTAAACGTGTTGTGGAAATATTGATGAGGACAAAGAAGAGGAATCCGGTTTTGGTGGGTGAATCGGAGCCTGAAGCTGCTATTAGAGAAGTGTTGAAGAAGATTGAGAATAAGGAATTTGGGGAGGGTGTTTTTAGCAATGCTCATGTTATTCATTTGGAGAAGGAGCTTCCTTCGGATAGAGCTCAGATACCTGGAAAGATTAAAGAATTGGGGGATTTGATTGAATCTCGGTCGGGGAATTCAGGCTCCGGTGGTGTTTTTATTAATTTGGGTGATTTGAAATGGTTGGTAGAACAACCTGTGGGGTTTGGTTTGGGGAATATGCAGCAACCGGCACTTGCGGAGGCCGGCCGCGCTGCGGTGACGGAGATGGGAAGATTGGTGGGTAAGTTTGGGGAGGGTGGTGTTGGTAGGCTTTGGTTATTAGGGACTGCTACATGTGAGACTTATTTGAGATGTCAGGTATATCATCCTTCAATGGAAAATGATTGGGATCTTCAAGCAGTGCCAATTACTACAAGATCACCTCTACCTGGAATGTTTCCAAGGTATTTACATATTGTATATTCTCTTTTATGAATGTTTTGATTGTTCATAAAGTAATATTGTTGCTCTAACAATTTAATCACAGAGGACTAATAGTTTGGTATCTGATGGAGAAACTTTAGATCTTCGTCGAATTATATCATTTATGAGACAATCTTGTTTAATAACTTTGGCTCAATTGATCTGTTTTTTGCAAGATTGATTGAAGGGGTTTACGAAATGGTGTTGAGAAATATTCTTGTTTGCTGAAATGGTGTTGAGAAATATTCTTGAACAGAATCAATTATGGCTTTAGTTTAAGAGAATCTTATCTTATCTGATATGCTTTGAAAGGAAAACGTGGGATGTTTTTAATTCCTTAGACAGTGTTATAAGACAGGAGAATATTAGTTTGTTAGTTTACTTTTGCGCTACTGGCGCTATTAGCTAGACAAGGCTATGAAACATGGTTAAATTGTCTTCCACTTTTGGTATGTTGTTTTAACTTATGATTTCTTGTATTACCAGGCTTGGGACCAACGGAATTCTCGGCACGACACTTGAGTCTTTCTCCCCATTAAAGACCTTGCCTACTACTACAATCACTCCACTAAGACGTGCCTCAGAGAATGTAGATCCTGCAGCAGCAACATCAACTTGTTGCACGCAGTGTATGCAGAACTGCGAGCAAGAAGTAGCAGATATGTTGAAAGAAACTGAGAAATCTGATACTGAATTCAAATCAGATGCCACTCGGTCACCCCTTCCACAATGGTTGCAGAATGCTAGATCTAACAATGATAATGCTAAAGTAATGGATCAGGCTCAGGTAGATTCAATTAACATGATTATATTAGTTGTTGGCGGGATTGATAAATTATAAATGAGTTTTATTTATTTTGTTGTTTTATCTTTTAATAGAGCAATAGCCAAGAAGGGAATGTAAAGAAGAGGACACAAGAAATACAAAAGAAATGGAATGATTCCTGCTTGAATTTACATCCTAAATTTCATCAGCAAAATGTGAGTACAGAGAGGATTGTTCCCACCCCTTTTTCAATGACGAACCTTTACAATATGAATTTGCTGGGGCGCCAATTTCAACCCAAAGTACTTCCAAATAAGAATTTGGGATGCTCACTTCAATTGAGCACGGATCCAATGCCTATCCAGCAATCACAACACACAGCAAGCCCACGGCAAAGTACAGTGACAACTGAGCTGGTTCTTGGGCAAACCAAGCCATCTGATGCCATTCCAGAAGAGCCCCAGAGAGAACGCGTTAATGACTTTTTGAGTTCCCTGTCTTCTGAGTCACATGACAAGTTTGATGAATTACAGAGCAAAAAATTACTTGATCCCGACTCTTTCAAGAGGCTACTCAAAAGTCTGACAGAGAAGGTGTGGTGGCAGCACGATGCAGCATCCGCAGTAGCCTCCACTGTGACTCAGTGTAAATTAGGCAACGGTAAAAGACGGTCAAAGGGTGACACATGGCTATTGTTCACAGGTCCTGACAGAATTGGCAAGAAGAAAATGGCAGCAGCACTTTCTGAACTTGTATCAGGGTCCAATCCAATTGTAATCTCTCTTGCACAGAGACGTGGGGATGGAGACTCTGATGTCCAACACTTCCGTGGAAAAACAGTTCTTGATCGCATAGTAGAGACCATCCGAAGGAACCCACATTCTGTCATTATGCTTGAGGACATTGATGAAGCCAATACCCTTCTTCGTGGGAATATCAGACGAGCGATGGAGCAAGGACGGCTCCCTGATTCTCATGGGCGCGAAATCAGTCTCGGAAATGTCATGTTTGTCCTCACTTCAAGTTGGTTGCCCGAGGACCTCAGCTACCTGTCCAATGGCACTCCACTAGATGAAGAAAAGCTTGCAAATTTAGCGAGTGGGGGTTGGCAATTGCGGCTATCAGTGACCAAGAAGGTATCGAAACGCAGACCCAGTTGGTTATCCAATGAAGACAGGTCTTTGAAGCCTAGAAAGGAATTGAATTTAGGTTTATCATTTGATCTTAATGAAGCCGCGGATGTAGAAGAAGACAGGGCAGATGGATCAAATAATTCCAGTGACTTTACGGTGGACCATGAAGGCAACAATCACATTGGAGGGTCGCCCTCAAAACCCCGTGAGCTGCTGGATTCAGTCGATGATGCCATTGTCTTCAAGCCATTGAATTTCGATCTTATTCGTCGCAATTTCTCTGCAACCATTGCAAAAAGATTCTCTGCCGTGGTTGGAAATGGGATCTCAATTGAAGTTCAAGAGGATGCTCTTGACAAGATCACAAGCGGTGTGTGGTTAGGCCAAACCACAATAGGTGAATGGTTGGAAAAGGTGTTGGTTCCTTCATTCCACCAGTTGAACAAGAACTTCAATTCTACCAACCATGATGACCATGAGTCTTCGCTTCTGGTTAGGCTTGAAGATGACGGCTACTCCGAACACCGGAGCTCACAAGATTTGCTACCTTCTAGTGTGAGAGTCGCAGCGGAGTAGTAGTAGTAGTGTTGAATATCAAATATTGAATAGTTATTATTGTTAATACACAATGGACATGAGTGGTAATATCCGTTTTTGTTGGTTATAGAAATGTAAATAGATCTCTTTGTAAGGACAAAGTCAAAGACCCTTTGTAGAATCAAGAAAAACCGTTAGAGGTGGAACAAGGGTCGGTATGTGTCATTTTTTTCACCTTAGAAAAAGATTATTTATTTTTTGTCTTATAAGCTTTATATTGTTTTTACCCTCTGTAAGCATAGATATATTTATTTATCAATTAAATAGAAGATGATTATTAGTATTAATAACATGGAGTATTGTTCCTTCATCCTTTTTCTTTCATCATTTTATACAATCTCACTTTACATAATACAGTCTTAAACAGAGAGAACAGGAGCTGCGAGTTGTTTGCAGTTTGGTTCCAATTAGAAACAATAAAATAGACATTTACAGTTGGTTCCATTTTTCATCATAATTTTAATTCAAATGCTGCAATTGCAATTGTTAAGGGGTCTATCTATAAAAATGAAGCTTCTTCTACACTTTGACAAATTGAAAGGTTTTGAGACAATTTTTTCTTAATGAGTTAATGATTATTTTTCTTTTGGAGCATTGCTAAATAAAGCGAATGAATTGTCCCAAAAGCATCGAATTTGAAACTAACCAACAAAAAATTGCTTATGGCCGGAATACACGGGAAGTCTTAGTGAAAGGTGGAAGTCAAAGAAAAAGGAGTTGGGTGGAATAAAGGTCGCGATGGATTCGCGAGAATGTCATTCGCTTTATATAGCATTTTTCTTTTGTAAATTAACGAACTATTTGTAAACTCTTGTGCATAAAAAAAATAATTATTTCATTGTCTATAAGCATCATGCTAAAATTTCTCTGATTTGGTCACCGTCTCAATAGTAAGGAGGATGAGTAATAACAAAGATGTACCTTAAAAATTATACATATGAGACATTCACATTTTTCATCCTAAAATCCACCATTCCACAATCATATACTAATAATCAAATAAAATTGTATTCAAATTGATTTAGAGATGTAATGTTGAAATCATGAAAAAGGACAAGTTTAGAATGGCAAAGCCATCCAATACGTAGGCCACATATATATGGCCGCACGCACACTGTCCTTACTATTTGTTAGTCACCAACCATGTACATACAACACATACATTAACGGTTCATGAACGTTACGTTACCAAACACACATCCCTACCGACACAAATCATTGTTTTTCAGTTAACGTGTATATATTTCCTTATCATCAATTAGTAAAAACAAAACTTCTAAGAATGTATGTTCTTAGCTATACCCTTATGTGCATGCGTCATTTTCAATTTTCCAACCTTAGTTCAAAAGAAAATTAAAGTCACTCGTACTAAACATACCAAAATAAGTAAAGTTTTATCAACTAGGAAAAAAGAAAGAGTTGAATTTATACAAGTGATTGATTAATTACTTTTATAATAACTTGTTGATTAATACTATCATAATTTCATAACAATCTTTTCATAGTAAACGCGTTGAAGAAATTAATATTAAGCCGGTTATGGAAGCATATAGCAGCCTATAACTCAAGCATATTTTCAACGCTACGTAAGGCTATTATAATGAATTAGTTGTAGTTTTTTGTCAAGTTGGACTAAGATGGATTGTTACCAAAAGTGCAAGTGACCAAAACAAGACAAGTGATGCTTGTTGTATACTTCAAATTCATTTCATATTTGCCTATTTTTTTGACTCTATCGTCTTCTTTAAGACAATAATATATCAACACCACATGTTCTCATTAATTTTCAATCCTCTTTTTGTTATGTCTTTTTTCTTACACTTCTCGATCTATTTGGATCTCTCTAATCTTTTTCAACTCTTAGAGATCCAACATATTCAATTCTGTCCCTAGTTGCCCCAAGATTTTTTTCCTCCTTTTCTTTCTGACCATACCAGCCATGTGTATGCATGCTAAGTACTAACCATGCTAATCTAAATCATTATATTAAGATATAAGATTTAATGGATCACTTAAAAATAAATAATTTTTATACACCTTTATGGACTACTATTGTTTGGAAGGTTTCGGAAGTGCCATATAAAAATTAGAAAAATGCTAATTTTAGTGCACCCCATACACTTAGTTTAAAAAACTTAATATGATAAAAATGTATTAGAACTTGTATAATGAATACTTATAAAGTTTTATACAAATGTAGTTTCGTCAAATATTTATGACTGAAATTTAAACACATAATGTTCTTTCATTTTGCGTGTCTGAATTTTTAATGACTTATTATTTTTTTTATTTATCAAAAAAGAAATTGCAAACCACCTAGAATCTTATGAAAATATCTTGTCGGATAATTAATTGTAGTATAGTGGTATTAACAAACAAACGCATTTATGTATTTTCCAACAAATAAAAAACAGATGTGAGATTTATTGTCAAAAAAAAAAAAACAGATGTGAGATTGATTATATATCAATTATTAAGGAGGTTTCTCAACTTGAACTATTTTAATATATGGAGTGGCACTATCATCCACTTTCAACTCTTTAAAATAAAATAAAATAAAAGAAATATTTGTTTTAGAAAATCATAAGTAAATAATCAGAACTCAGAAGCATATATTAAAATGTACAGTATATATTTTAAAATATAAAGAAATTGATGTATAACTTTTGAAATTTATTATTCTTAACGTGTGTGTATAAAAAAAAAAAAGAATATATGTGTAGTTTTGTCAAAGATGCAGAAAAAACAGAAGAAGAGAAAAGGCAGTATGTTGTCGTATTCTCCCTCCCACCCAACACTTTACAACTTTACATATTATATATGTCCGTTCCTCTTGTCGTTTCAGCCTTTTAGAATAGAATGAAAAACAAACAGGCCATCAACAACCACTCTATAAAGTCATCCGTCATCATACATTCAAACTTCTCCCCCACTTCCATATATTGTGCTTAATATTTTATTGTGCTTTCTTTCCAATCTTAAGGCTTATCTCTTAAACACCATTATTGTATCTAGTTATGATCATTGAATAATCTATCCTTTCACATAGTACTATTTAATTAGTTAGTGTCGCAAGGAAAACTGATACTCTCTCTGCCTCATTTTAACTGTCACAGTTGACCAAATCACACACTTTACGAAAAGTGTGTAAAAGAAAAAGAGAGAATATGATTTTTATTAAAATACCTCTATTTTTATTGGTAGTAGACAATGGAATACTAAAAAGTAGATTTTTAAGTCTATTTTTTTCTTACATATTGATTGCTTTAAGGGATAAAATAGTAAAAATTAATGTTATAAATAATATAGGACACTTATTTTGGGTTTAGGGTTAGGCAAGTAGGACACTTATTTTAGGACGGAGAGAGTATAAGAAATAATTCTCTGTGAACATAGTTGAGTTGTTAGAAATATCGTATTTATATTTAAAAGTAAAATTCAAATTTTAAGCACTTTATTTATTCATTTTAAGAGTAAAAAATTTAGCTACTAAGTTACTTGAAAAAATTTGTCAAAAAAAGTGTTACTTGACAAAAAAAATATGAGTCATATATCTATCTTAAGTTAATGTTCGAGATTTATCGTTTAAGTTTTAACAGAAAATAAATAAATAGATTATGTTTTAGATTAGTTTGATGTCATGCTCGTCAGTTCGTCTGACCCAGATCAATAAAGAACTAATATGTCCAATTTAAAACACCTCTACGACCAATAAGCAAAACTTTAATGGCCATCGATTTAATTATTAGTGAGCTTTGTTCATAACCACTCCTTCATCGATGATCGACGCCTCCACACTGGGCCTATATATATATACTCCTAATTCACCGGAAGGACTAAGATACGTAATTCATATCATATAACCTTGTATTTTATGTTTTTATACTAATTTGAATGTTAGAGTATTTGTAAGTACTATTACTAATTTCAATTTTAACGGTTTGCTATTCAACCTTAGCCACCAATTATATTCACTCAAATTAACTACATTTAAACCATGAGATGATGACTAAGCATGTCTTTGGTTTCAATTCTGTAGGATTTTAAGTGATTTTATTGGTTGTAGAATTAATTTTAACATGTTTGAATAATTTAAAGGATAATTGATTTTGTTTGTAAAATTGATACAATTTATAGTTTTTGGCTTCTACAATTAATTGTAATTTTAAATTTATTGTTAAATTTACTTTTACATAAATATATTCAAACATAAATCACTTTACATTCAAGTCACTTTTATTCAAAATAGTTTTAAGATTTAATTAAAGGAAAGATCTAGACTATTAGATCAAGATTGAAAGATCCAGATATTTCTGAGCATGCTCCTATGATTATTGATTGATTAGACTATTTACCTATCTTCTTTTATCTTTTGTCCTACTTGTTGAGGTTATAGGAATCAGAATCCTTCTACCCGTTTGCCTTTTGATCCTGAAAAGGCCGGTGCATGCTTAACTTTACCATATATTTTCCATTTTCCATTTTCAATTCTCTTAGGGTCCGTTTAGTTAGAAGAAAAGAAAGTAGAATAGAAGGAAAACACAAAAACCAATGCATATATTTGGACTATTTTATAATCCAAATATATCTATTAAATTTCATGTTTTTCTTTCTTCCTACTTTTTTTCCTTCTAACCAAACAGAGCCTTAATATATGGTCCTTCAAATAGAAAAATAAAGTTAAACATGATTTATGATAGACAAGAGAAGCATGTGAGCATTTTATAATATATTCATTCGTATCCAAAGCTTATCTCAAGCTCTTAAAAAATAGTAGAACATCAATTTTGATTTACCTCGTTTGTCCCTTGGGCTATTATGGTAATTATGAAGTTGGAGTGTAAAGACAATCAATTAACCATGAAATATTATTGTCAATGTGAATGTGAATTTTTTAAAGTCAAGTTTTTTCATGAGATATTTATGAGTGATTGTAGTTTCATGTGAGATATGCAATGATGCATTTCTCACACGTTTCATGTCTAATGGAGGTCCCCCAGCATAACCAGTTTGTCAAAAGTTATGTTGAAAATAGATTTATGATCAATAAAGATGAAGTATCAACATACATAAGACAGAATAATGTAGAAAATGATGAAACTCCTTATCACCATTTCATTTGTTAACCATGTTTTTAACTTGCTATGATTGATTATCTACTAGTATATGCTAAGCTTTTGTAAATTGTAAGTAATCTAAAAAATCAAAGTCATGGTATGTTCGGAAATGGATCCAGAGTAGAAGGAAAGGAATAGTATGCAATCAAGATATATATTTATTTTGTTCAATATTAAATTCTGAGAAATAAATATAAATCGTTTTATCTTGATCTGACAACCACAAAATCACGACTATATAATTGTACGATTTTTTTTTTATACTTTATACGATTTTTTGAATATATTGATGGAACCTTGATCGTGAGGTTAAACTCACCAACGTAACAAATCATGACTATATAATTGTACAATTTTTCAATTTTTTGAATATATTGATTGAACCTTGATCATGAGGTAAACTCACCAACAAATCCACCTACTATCTTTATTTATATTGTTGAAACTCAAGAAGTGTCAAGTGTGAGTAGTATGGGGAATAAGTCCCATATTGAAAAATGTGTGGAGAATTGAACATTTATAATTGAAAGGACCCATAAACCTAATGCCTTAAAATTTTGGGTAAGAGTGTGGTGTCCAACTCACTTGTACAATGCTCTAGATCATCGTGTAGATGATCCCCCAACTGTCCCCTCGACGTGCCCTATCATATATAAACTAAAAAAATATTATTAGCATTCGACTTGGGTCTAATTAACTCTTTTATCCGATGAGAATATTCCTAATTTACAAACACATTCTTAGATTTATTGTCATCAAATATGAACGTAATTTTTAACCAATCTCTTTATCATATATAGAATTAACAATCTAGATTGTGACCCAAATGTTTAATTTGATAGCACAATCGAGCTAATAAATCTTAAATAAACTCGAATATCATCTTTAAATTTACGTTAAATATAACGTTATAAAATCAACTTGTAAATTGTAATATAGAGATTACTACTTCCACAATTATTAATAATGATGTTTTCTTTCGATGTTAAATATAACCACTTTATTTCCCATTTTTTCTTCCTTAAAATGATGTGTACCTCAATCTTTTCATTTTCTTTACCTAAACCCCTAAAAAGGCAAAGGATTGTCTCGGAAGGAACACTAAAATGAATCAACTTTTTTCTGTTACCTTTTGCCTTTTAAAAGCATATGCTGACATCTGAAAAATACTCCTATAGCTTAATCTTACCTTATTAATATTTTATTTTACTAAATAATGTTAGGAGAAAACCACTAAGGCAGAGTTATCAAATATTATTCCTTTCTCCTTGTCTTCCAGCCAATCAATAATGTTGTCTGATCTTCTTTTCTGTTTTTTTTTTTTTATGTATTTATTAATATTAAAAAGTATTACTAGTATTATGAGAATGGATTCCCTTGGAGATAGAATAGTTGCCTGAGAAAAAATATATTTAAGTATTTAAGAGAGGCATGGCTTTTTCAAGTGCTCATCTTTTAGTAGATATGCAGGCTTTTTAGAGCACCATGCTTACCTGTTCCCTGATCACTATGTTTTTTTTATACTACTTTATAAACATTTTAATCAACTTTTTTCATTTTAACTTTTCTTGATAAATCCATGGGGCCCTAATTGAATTTATTGTACTTGAGCACCATCACGTTCGCAATTAGATTGGCAGCACCTTTTTCTAATCTAATCAAAAATCGAAACTGCTCCTACATCCATAATTGACCATATAAACTATTTATAAAGTAACCAATTAATTTGATTTGAGATATATGTTATGTGATGTGTAGTAGGTATATATACATACTACACCATCTTAATTAGATGCTTATCATTGATTTGGCTATGCATGAGACCATAATATTTTAATCAAACACTTCAACAATCTTTTCAGGAGAAGATCACGCAATCAACAACCGATGTGCTAGCATTAGCAAGTAAACAGGGTACTATAGTAAATTAGCATCCATTCTTTTTTTAATAATTAGCGGGCCAAACGGGCACGTTTTGTGTGATACCAACGTACCTGTTTGTGTGATACATATTTTTTATTATTTTATATTTAAATTTGATTTTTTTTTTGTTGATGATTTCTTCAAATTTGATTGTTATGAGAATAATTTGAAATTTGAAATTTGAAATTCAAATTTGGTTGTTATGAGAATAATTTGAAATTAAGTGTAAAATAGGAATAAAAATATGTCATACCAAAATAGTGTATCCTCTTTATATAGGTATAGATAATCTATACTATATATAACGGGAAAACTTTTTTTAGTGTAGCTTTTTTTCATGTTTCCTAAAATGCCCTTGATTATATTTTTGAAACTATAACTTCTATTTTTAACTTCTATAACTTTCATCTCAATAATTTCTATACATTTTTGTTTTCATTAAACCAAAAATTTATAATCATCTTCAACATATGTATCACACAAACGGGCACGGAACGTGCCTGTTTGGCCCGCTAGTAATAATAATAATAATAATATTGCTAATTAGAGTTTTTGACTCTATTTGTTTTTTACTCTATTTAAAAAGAAAAAATAAATAGTTTTTGACTCTAACAGGAGTCCCAAATTTAGGTTTTTGAGATCCATTATAAAATTATACTATTCTAATTGGTTGCGGGATATTTATTTTTTTTATTTATAATTATATTATCTTTTAAATGAACGACTTTAAATATCAAAATTAAATTATTTACTTAAAAAAATCAGTGTCATCATTTACTAATCCTTCCAACACTATGCTAGTTTTTTTCTTCTTTTAAAACAACAACATATTTTAATTGCTTCCTTTTTATGAATGAATAATAGATTGCTTCTAGTTCGTAAAAAAAAAAAGAATAGATTGCTTCTTCATGACATTACTAGAGACATATCCAAATGAAATGTAATAAAACCGCAATCTATAGTTTATTGTGAAAAGGTGTAAAGATCATGTCTGCACCTAATTGAAAATAAAAACACGTGTAGTAGTAAAAGAGAACATACCTGATTAATTTTGACATTAATGTCAGATTTGAGGAAGGCATACCCATAACCAGAAACCACATACCTAACCATGTTAAATGATGTTCATCAGAGTCCATGGGACCGGAACAACCTGGCTATTTTGGTTTTACTTTTGGAAGAAACCAAACATTGTTTCAGCAAATATATAAGAATAATTGATTTTGACATATTTAAACATTTTGAAGTATAAAAGCTAAAAATTTTATCATAATAATTGATTTTTACCCTTCTCAAGTTTTGTTGTTGCATGTTATTCGTAGTATTTTTGTTCTTAATGGAACAACGTACTGTCAATCCAAACACAACGTGTGTGTTTTTCTGTGAACCGATTGGGCTCTCTTTCTTGTGACTTTTTTGAAGTGGGCCATTGGCTAATGGGCTAGAGCTCATTATCCTCTTTTTTGTTTTCTGTGGCTTATCATTTATGGACAAAAACATAGTTTGGAATAGTTTGATCCAGAATATTTGATAATTTCTCATTCCACCCCCTAATACTCTCTTCCCCCCCCCCCAAAATGATTTTTGTATGAGAGTAAAAACTTTTTTGTATGAGAGAGTGTTGGGGGGGAAAAGAGGGTATTGGGGGGTGGAATGAGAAATTATCAGAATATTTCTCTTTACAGGACTAAACAAACATGGATTGGACAGGGTGAAACTGGACTTTTACTTCAGATCTTTGCGATCCAAACTGGTTCTTTATTCAGCTATAATAAATTTATAAGACGGCTTCTCTTTGTACCACGACATTACTCACACAAAAAAAGCACTACCTAGAAATATTTTGAGGTAAATTTTCACTACGAGGAGATATCTTTCGATAAGATTTACATTACTAATAATTATTTCTCAGTAATATTTGCATTAGTGGAAGTTATCTCCTATAGTAAATGGTTGGATGTAGGGAGATTCTAATTAGTTTAGATGTCGAAGAGCAACTCTCAATCTATTATTCATCATTTATTGGGTTAAACTTCTTTTGTTACGAATTTATTAGGTGTAAATTTTAAAAATTTCTCAGTGTGCACACCTTAAACCTAACATAGCCAATCTCTAAAACTAGTTTATTGAATTTATAGCATTTCATAAAGCTAATTTAAATTAGTTTATAAATATAAAACGATATAAACTGTATGATCTATAAACTCAAAATTTAGCATTATAAAATAGAGCTAAAATATGGACTATTTGTTTTGCAAGTTATACATTAAGTAGGAACTTGCGATTAAATTTTACAAGTCCCCTAAATTTACTTAAACTAAAAATTTAAAATTTAAGATAAAATTTGTGATCTTTTGTGGACTATATTAACAGTGGTCAACTATTTCCCTAATTAAGCTACTCCTACTACAAGTTTCCAAATTCAATATAACTTTAAACTACTACAAGTTTAAGGAAGCTTATTGTCACTATCCATCAATCTAGTGTCAGCTCCCCTTAAAGAAACAAGTGATCCCAATCCAAAGCATGCTTAATCACAAGGATAAGGTCAATCCAATTAATCCCTTTCCAAATGTCAACAAAGTGGAAACTGCTTAATATATGATCCATCTCTTTACATGACATAGTACTACATTGGTACAAAATTGAATTCCAAAAAAGCCTTTTTCTTAGTGCATAAAAATCAAAGTTTACTTGGACAAATGTTATTGGACCCTTTAAACTGATGATTACTGAGCTTCTAAGTCGTTCAACAAAAATTGCTTTTAGGTAAGATCAACCACTCCAATACATGAAAAATATTGTAATGTTATTTGAGCCAGCCACTTGGAAAAAAATTGAGCAAGTAGTTGGGAAACAGTATTTGAAGTTTCTACCGACAGAACATCCAGCTATTGATTTCTGGTTCAAGTTGATGTTGGTGAAACTTGTTCTTAAAACACTCACATGAGAATGTAGATGATTAATTGTTCAACAACACTAAAAATCTGTGACTTAAGTCATTAATTTTTCTAACTTGTTTGCAAATTGCAATAGAACATAAATTTTCCAGCCTGTTATCAACATCTTTTTCTGAATTTCACCAACGTGCAGCACAACATTATATGATGCTTGTTTGTGCTTTTAGTTACTTATTTACAACCCAAAGTACACGTTTTTTTCCTCTAATTTAAAATAGTACTACTACACAACCCATCAAGAGTTAATTAATTTTTAATTATTAAAAAGTAGATTAAGCTTTGATATTTGCAATTTTCACCCTGACCAAGAGAGCTAATCCAAGTAGTCAACAAAAATTAATTTTAAATTTTAAGTTTAATATTCTTAAAATAAAAATGACAGCAAGAGCAAAGACATCATCCACCTACCCAATTTGATTAAGAGTACGAGCATTATCAATAAAATTTGTTTGTTACTAATTGAAAACTCATACTAATGAAATATTGTTGTTAGGGAAGTCATTTCACAAAAGCATAAACCTGTATTCATTCCTTTTCATATAAAAAAAAAGAAAGAAATTTTGCTGCTAGTTACATGAATAAGCTAACTAGCTAATCTGTAAAATTCTACAAGTATTGATTGACCTTTTTTTCATCCAAAATGAACCTATGAAGAAGTTATCTACCATTCTGTACAACATGGTTTTTTTCTGTAAGGAGATTTCTTTCTACATTGTGCTTAAATCTGCTGTTGATGTAGCGGCAAGTCCTTCGAGCAAATTGATAACATGACCGGTATCATCCAAATAGTATTTAGCTCTGCTTGGTTTAAAACCAATGGTGCATGCAAAAACTTGTGATATAGTTGATAAAGCTAAATTAGCAATGCTTTCAAACATATCTTCATCTGATCTATCATCTCCTATGCATAACAGAAAATCTGGTGACTTCCCTTCATGCCTCATGGTTGATATAAGTTCTTCCACCACTTTACCTTTGCTCACACCCTGCATCTCACAAAAATACAGCACCATTACAACAACAACAAAAATAATTTTGATACACTGTCACAGTAAAAAACTGTCAACAAACCAGAATCAATTATACGTGTAACAACTCAAAGAAAGGAATCACCATTACAAAATTCGCATTCATAAAAAGCCTTCATTCTAATTCTAAGTAACTAATGAACTAATAAAATCTCAAAAAATCTTTCATTTTGTCTCTTCAAAACCAAGAAATTTGAAAAGCTCAATACATAAAAGGGTATATAGTTTGTTTGTGATACCTGAGGCTTTACTTCAACAATATGTTGTCCCCTTTTAACGACTACAGGGTCATTGGCCAGCATACTCTCAAGGTGATCAAGAAGCTCTTTAGCTTGCCACGGTCCAAAATCAGGATCTGCTTCTTGATGTTGCCAAACCATTGCACTTTCCTTTTCTTCAATGAAGGAACCATCAGTTGCTTCTGTATAAAGCGCCATCACCTTTTGTACATTAATTTTCCAATCAAAATCTGATGCCAATCCGCAAGTCGTCCAAAGAGAATCCTTACTCCACCTGCAATCAGTGAAAAAAGAATCCACAAAATGGATCAACAAGTCAAAAACACACCAAGATCATGCAACATTGATGAATGAATGATGAATTTCAATGACACTGTAATGAAAAGTTCAGCCGAATAATGTTACCTAGTGAAGTAACCATGTTCTGCAGAGAGACCCAATTTGTCACATGGAGAAAACCATTCGCTAAGGCAAACTCTACCCCTGCCACTAACAATGAACACTTGATTTTTGGGATCACTGCATAATGAATTCAAGAGATTGATAACAACAGAACTTGGAGCTTTGTTTGTTGATCCCTGCGGCATCATGGTACCATCGTAATCCAAAAGGATCAACCTACTCTTTGTATCTTTGTAAGCAGGGACAATGTCATCAAGACAAAGCTTCTTGAAACTAGGATCCAAAGCAATGACTCTAAAATGATCAAGTCCTAATCCAACATATATCTTGTGATAATGCTCCCTGCAAGCTCTCTCTAAATCTTGATCAAAACTCTTAGCCCAATATGCTACATCATGAGAGCTTATGTACTTATAATTCTTCTTGTGCCGTAATTTCTTCTCAGAATCCTTCATTTTGATTGCTGAGTTCATTTTCTCAGAAACATCGTCAATGTTCCACGGATTCACCCGAATTGCGCCGCTGAGGGAAGGCGAACAACCAATGAACTCAGAAACAATAATAACACTCTTTTTATCCTCATCATTTTCCACCTCAAGTGCTTTGTCCAATTTAACACTTCCTTGTCTGCAAACAGTATACTCATAAGGCATCAAATTCATCCCATCCCTCACAGCATTCACAATACAACATTCCGAAATAGCATAGTACGCAACCTTCTCCTGAGTCGAAACCGGACCATTTATACAAACAATCGGCCTATACCCAGATTGTTCATCACCATATTCATCATTAATCTGTTTAGCAACCGCTTCAATCTCATACTTCAAATCCTGAATATCTTTTCCACTACTCCTCGCCTGATTCAAAATCTGAACCAACACAACATTTCCCCTTAAATTTTCATTATCTTCCAAAAGCTTCCCCAATGCCAAAAACTTCAACCCAATACCTTTGAACAAATCCATGTCATCAACCCCCAAAATCACGTCTTTCCCTTCAAATTCTTTCTTCAACTCCTTCACCCTCTTAGCCGTATCAGACAAAGACAAAACTGATTCAAGAAGACCCATGTGGATCCCCACAGGAAGAATCTTGATAGTAACATTTCTACCAAAGTAATCAAGTCCAATGTAACCTCTTTTAGACTCATAATCCAAACCCAACATCCTACTACAACAAGACAAAAAATGTCTTGCATAATCAAAAGTATGAAACCCAATTAAATCACAATTCAACAAACCCCTCAAAATATCCTCACGAACAGGTATTGTTCTGTAAATTTCCGAAGTAGGAAACGTGTTGTGAAGAAAAAAACCCAATTTAACTTTAGGAAAACGTTTCCTCAAATAAGTTGGCAAAATCATAAGATGATAATCATGAACCCAAACATAATCCTCATCAGCATTAAGAACTTCTCGTACCTTGTCGGCGAAGATTCGATTCGCCGTAACATAAGCACGCCACTGAGAATCATCAAAACGTGCACCTTGACTCTTTGTGACAGGAAGCATGTAATGAAACAGAGGCCAAAGATAATGCTTACAGAAACCATGGTAGAATCCATTATGAATCTCTGAAGGTAAAAAAGTTGGAACACAACGAAACTGTTGTAACAAAACACGAGCAATTTCTTCTTGTTGTGACGGTTCAATTTCAATCTGTGTTTTCAAAGAACCAACATAAAACACTTCAGAATCAGAAGATAAACCTTCTTTGAGCTGAAACGTTATGCTATCAACATCCCATTCGAATTCGAATTTGAAGTTGTTGTTCTTGTTCTTGTTTTCATCATCATCGTTATCAGAAGAAGATGAAACGACGCGTATCGGTAACTGGTTTGAAACAATGATCATTCTTTGTTTACGTGAAAGAGGTGATGAAGGAACAGAAACGCTGTCGTTTGAGTATTGAAATTTGAATTGTTGTTCTTGGTGTTGTTGTTGTGTGTTTAGTGTTGTGATGAGTTGTTGAACGGTGTTTAGATTATTATTATTATTATTATTATTATTATTATTATTATCGTAATCATCGTTGTTGTTGTTTAATGATAGTTGATGATTTAGTAAACCTAAACAAGATCTTGAAAGCATTGTTGTGTTTCAAAAATCGAAAAGTTGAAAGTGCAGTGTTTGTGATTATGTTTGTGTGAAGAAGAAGAAAGAAGAATATGAAGGAGAAGGAGCGTGTGGCGTTTTTGATTTTGAGAAATGAGAAAAGAAAAGAAAAATGACGGAGCTTTTTTTTATGACTGCGGATAAGAACGAAACGAAACTGAAGTGGTTTTTTCTAGGATGAGTTAATTTGATCTGACGGTTTAGATTTGTTCCTATCGGATTAGATATAGGGTACTTTCTTTAATTACCGGTTACCGGGTGATAACTGTAACGACGACTGTTATGAATACGTTATTCTTCGGTTTTTGGTATGGAAACTTAGATTTATGTGTGATTTTAGTTTCTGGATTTGAAAAGGTAACGGGGTATAACCGGTGAAGATGGATAAGGATATGGATGAAAAGTATAAAATGTGTATTAACTGCGAATCCATAGGATCACGTGGTCTTTACGGCAATATGAGATCAATAGAATAACCCCTTTTTATTTTAAAACAAAGAAAGAGTAATCGTCAATTTAACTTTCAAATATCATCTTTTTCAAATAATATTTTTTCAAATATTATTTATGGTGATTCTAGTTTAAAGTTTGGATATATATAAAATTATTTGTAACATTTTGTACCTAAAACAAATTTTGTGACATTTTACATTTTGTTTACAGGAAGTACTATTAACTCGTAAGATGTATTTTTTTTTTGTTGATGAGGATATTTATCGTTGAATATATTGACTATTATTCTGATGATGTCTATTGATATACGAAATAAATTTTTCTTTTTTAGTAAAATTTTTCCATAGGAAAAAGTTAAGGATTGAATCACTATCCACTTAATTAAAGTTCAAATTTCTTACTATTTTTGTCAATTCATCATTTGCTTTTAAAATGTAACATTTGCTATAAAAAAATGTAACATTTAATAAAAGATAATGAGAGTAATATATAATCCTATTGATAAATTAACTTTAATTTTCATAAGCAAAATACCATATCATGTTGGTGTCAAAGTTTGAACGCACGAACACTTATATTTTTTCCATTCTATATTTAATTTAAGATTGTGTGTTGTAAAGAAGAAAAGATTGAGAGAGTAGTGTGCAAAGTTGTAAGTTGTAAAATTATTGAGCAATGTAATGTCAAATATACTAGTAGTTTGTAGCAAAAAAGAGTAATAACAGAAAATCTAAATCCAAATTAAAAAGAGGATAATCTTTGAGTGACATTCCTTAATTGCTTTCGTAAAAACAATTATTACCTTGTTACTATTTTAGGATGCATACCAAAAAACAGCATACCCATCCACTTACACAAAAAGTAAATACGGTTGAAAATATCGAAAATGGATGGATATGGATCATTGTTGAATTGTATTGTACTCTTTTCGATGTTATTTATAAGTAAAAATTATTTTTTTAATTTGTTGAACAAATGATTTATCTAATCTTATTTATGAATTAGATATATTATTTATTTAATAAATTTAAAAACTAATTTTACTTATAAATAAAGTCAAAGAGAGTATAAACACATGTGTTAAATTGATAAAATTGAAGTGTTCTTTATCAAACAAGATAAGAATAGTAATTAAAAATGAAAGTGTTTTGCTCCATATATTTAATTTAATGGAAAAAGAGGATCACTCGCCAAATAGATCCTTTCCGTGTTTATTGTTCACACTGATGGCGCAAAGCTTTTAATCTAGTGACTTTAGTTGGATTGGGATTAGGATATTTCCCTTCCTTTTCTTCCTTTTTTTTTTTGGATACATTCTTCCATCTTTTTTACAATTTCATATCTTTATTCTTGAGCTATGGAATTATTGCGTCGACTTAAATATAAATATTTATATACAATTTCATATCTTGCGATTGGCCTAATTATTATTATTATTATTTTCTTTGTTTTTTCTTTTTTATTGTGACCAAATCTTGATTGTCTAAGAAGTAGCCACATGGATTTGTTGTTCAGAAACGTGGCGTGTGGGTGTGGTCTTAATTATCCTCACGGACAACTTTGACCGCCAGCTTGGCATCCGCACTTTCTCTATTTGCACCACTATTTTTACGCCACATACTTTTTATTCAAATTGTTGTTGTACTGTGCACTTCTGTGTTTACACGCAGTTTCATTTATTTATAATAAAAATTATTTGTACTAGCGGGCCAAACGTGCCCGTTTGTGTGATACGAACGTACTTGTTTGTGCGATACATATTTTTTATTATTTTATATTTAAATTTGATATTTTTTTGTTGGTGATTTCTTCAAATTTGGTTGTTATGAGAATAATTTGAAATTTGAAATTCAAATTTGGTTGTTATGAGAATAATTTAAAATTTGAAATTAAGGGTAAAATAGGAATAAAAATAGGCCATACCAAAATAGTATATCCTCTTTATATAGGTATAGATTACCTGACCCCAAAAAACAATTATTTTAACACAAATTAATATGCCTGCATCAAGGTGAGAATGGACCGAACCAAGTTAGTAAAATAGGTTTAACCGTTTAAATGTGATCTCTGTATATGGTTGATTTCCATTTTATACGGGTTAGAATTGATTTTAGACGTGTAGAATTAATTATAACATGTTTAGTTTATATAAAGTATAATTGATTCTGCTTAAAATTAGAAATTGTAGCTTATAATTTTAGTATTGATTTTTACCATGAAATTTATTGTTCAATTCACTTTTAATTGAATGTATCCAAACATAAATCAACTCTATTAAAATTAATTTTGATAAAATCAATTTTATTTAAAGCAAAATCAAGTATACACTCATTAAAAATATTCATACTCTAAGTTTGGGACGTGGCATGTGATGGCATAGATGAGCATTTTTGAGAAAAATAATGAATTTTCTCTTATTTAAAAAATAACGAAATAACAAAATAATTAAAAATTATCACACAAAGTAGAGTGATCGGAGTTTGAACTTCAGTCTTAGACGTTCAACCTAACAATTTTGTTGTTTTCTATTAATTGAACTAGTATTTTTAGACTTTTTAGAATTTGTTTTGGTACATGACTTTTTTTGGTAGCATTAACATCAACGAGTTAACGAACGTTTGATATTAAGCTCATTTTTTTTATATTAATATTAAGCTCAATTTTTATTTTAAGAAAACCTAAAAATCCTTTATTTTATAATTAATGTTTAGTGTAATAATACAATTATAAAAAAATAATGTTTTTTTGAAAGAAAAAGAAGTAATGTTTTAAAATGGAGTACTACTATAAATTTGAAAAAAAAAGGTTTATGGGCGGTAAGCCGACATGGCATTAGATGGACCCCACTTTATCCACAAATTATTTTTTGATTGCTTAGAAGGTAGCCATTTACGTGGCCTCGTATATATGATGTTCTATTCTAAGTTCCAACTTATTCTCATAGGTCATATATATATATAGCTGAAAGCAATTGTTGGGACCCTCATTTCATATCTCTCTGTTTATTTTTACTTTTTTGATGAAAAATTCTAAGGAAGTTTTTTTTTTTTTACAAAAAATCTAAGGAAGTTATAACTACTTCACTTCTTCTATTCCAAATCTATTGTTGTTGTTTTCAGTGTTTTTATGTTTTTCAATATTCTGTTTTAAAATAAGTTTAGAATGTTCTCACCACACTTGTTAAAGAAGAAAATCAGATACTATAATAGTTTGTAGTTTTCCCAATCAATAGTCCACCAAAGAAAAAAAAGTTTTATATATGATCATAATATTAAATGTATTATACAATTTTTTTAATCATTGACGCTAATTATTATTTTATAAAAAAATTGACGATATTTAAACTCAATACATTAAAGTTAGAATGTTAAACCCAAACCATTGATCTAACACTTCAAATGTGAATCATTACACAAATAAACGTTTTTTTTATCTCTACTATATATAAAGGGGATACTTTTGTTTTGGTGTAGCCTTTTTTTACAATTCCCAAAACGCCCTTAACTTCTATAATATCAATCTTCTTAACTTCTATTTTAGTAATTTCTATACATTTTAATTTTCATCAAATTAAACCATTAATATTTTTTAAAACATATTATTTATCAAATCGTATCACACAGACTTCCATGCCCGTCTGACCACTAGTTAACAATAAAGTAAAATAGATAAAATAAAATAAAAACTGTATAAGGAGATAAACATCTATTTTATATGTGTGTTAATTATATACATTTGATATTTTGACTATATAAGACTCTCAAACCAAATGGTTTCAAACATGATAGCTTGCCAAACTTTACTATATGGCAATATAAAAATTCATTATTTATTTAATGTGCCAAAAAAAAGACAAATGTTAAACATTGTATCTCTAGTATTAATTAAGAAACTAAAAAAGGTAAAATTGACCTAGAATTTATGTACTAAGTTATTTTAAAGTATAAGTTATGTTGTTTTTTTTTTTGACAAAAAGGTATAAGTTATGTTTATTTCAATATAAAATTTACTACTTTTGAATTTCTTAACCATTGTATAGAGTACAATGGTTAACAAGACAAAAAAAAAAATCAATCTTTTGAATTGGCTAGCCAATCACGCTCTAATTCCCAACTTAAGCTGAAAAATTCCCGATCCACTGCTACCAAATTCTCGATTTAATTGATTGATTATTGCATATGCATTATATAAATAAAGTATTTGCTGTTAAACAAAAATTATAAATATTTGAAAGTTGAAACAAACTTTTTGAATATTAGGAATATTGAATACAACCGATCAATGTGGTGTGCCGTGTGGTTGTACTAAAAGTTTAATAAGATTGATTAAACTTGAATTGTTTGAAATGAATTTAAATTTAAATATTGATTAAATAATTATTGATCAAATTTTATTTAGTTTTTTACTGAACTCTAAAATAGTGTCTCATTTTTCCAAGACTAGTACATAATTAAGGTTTATATACCAACAATGAATTGATTAAAGTAGTAAAGATTTGATCCGCTTAAACATGTGATTAAGGGTCAATTTCTAATTCATGTGTATACAGAAAATTTGATTGGGAGAAGAAAACTCACTTATGTGTCCTATATATTTTCTGACAGAGATTAATCATCGTTAACATCATACGTATATTATAGTAACAAAAAAATAAAATTTATACCTAGAAAAGTAAGATTGGAATATTCAAAAGTATAAAGCATTTTCTCTCTTTTTTCCTTGATAGTATTAATTACAACCTAATGACCTATGATCTTTCTCTCTTTCCTTGCGATTTTATACCCAAGAATATTATTCCTAACTTTTTATATATGACTAAAATACTATTCAATTCCTAACTAATCTTGGGGTTTTAGGAGATATAATATAGATTAGTCCACTTTGTCTTTATGGTCTTCTTGTTCCCCTTGGACCTGCTTGTTTGGTACCGTTTTGTCTTTAGAAGAGAAAAAAAATATAGCATGCGTTATTGGAACTTGGTAGATAAGGCAGCATGTCAAAGACTTTAACAATATGTCGAAAATTTAATTTATAACCTTATCCATCAAAAACAATATTTCAAAAGCACAAGACATATATTGACAACATTCATCATTTGTAGTTATCGCTAAGTTGACAAATTATTAGAATAAGCAGCCTGAATTGAAACATGATGTACATTTGAGTATTATATTTGAAATAGGGTGTATGAATATATAGCTAATTAATTTTATTATCTATCTACCTATCTGTACTGCCTTTATTGTTTTTATTTTTTATAGATTTATAAAATTCTCAAATAATTTTAAAAAGTGGATTACACACTTATGAAGAAAAGCATCAATGATTCTTTTGGATATGTGTCCAATTAAACTATGTTGCTATTCTCCCTCGTTATGAAGTTTTCTAGGCTTATAAACATTATCTTCTTCAAACCCAACTTATCTCTAATAGTTTAATCATACTGCTAAGTTATTAAAAAAGTCATGTTAGCTTGTGGTTAAAGATAAAGACTGCCAACGTCAATTTGGTCAAATAGTTATTGACGTTAGGTTTGGTAGAAGGATCATAATTTAAACCCCACAATTATGATTAGAAGATGACTGAAACCATTTGATGTTAGAATTTGTCCCAAACTTTAGATCATCACGACTTTTGTCTAGGAATCATATGGTAAAAAAAGATAAAAGACTACATGTTAAGATATTTAAAATATAAATTTTGTATTGAAATTAAAATTTTGAGTTTTGAAAAAAATTAAAGGCGCATCAAAATTGAGTTATTTGCTTATATTATACCTTTAAGACACATATTAGCATTTTTCTTTAAAAAAAAAATATATAATATATTTTTTTGTGCTTATATTTGATATTTAATTTTGAAATTGTACATCACTTAAATCTTTTATTTTAATTTTAAGATTTGACAATTCCTAATTAACACTAACAACATTTCAGTAAAAAAAAAATAACACTAACAACATTAATGTACCTAAAATTTGAGTACACTATAATCAGTTGCGAAGCAAGGAAGGTTTGGAATTTAATTAGTTAGTTAGTTAATTACATTATTTTTAATGGCACTACATTATCAAAATGCCAAACAAATAGTAATATATAAGAGTTTAATAATATATTGCATGTAATATGTAAATATTAAAATTCAAACTCTAGTACAACTATGTAAAATTCTAACAACTGCATTACTTAAATAAAAAAGAAAATTAGTAAGAAAAATTAATGAAAATAAAAGGAAAAAGACAATAGGTCACCATGTGAAAATGTTTGAACCCATGAGAAGCATATTCGAGAGATTGGTTGTTGAGACAAAGAGAGGAATACTAAAAATTTGTTCTTCTCCTTCTTTCCACATCTTTTCATGCCAATTTCCATGTTACTTTGCTAGTTATCGTGCGTTGCTTTTCTTGGATGCTGATTGATGCCAATCAAACAACGTTATCTAAATTTATTTTGAAAAAGTGTGGACCTCATCATATAAATTATTTTGACAAAGTTTTTGGCAGAATTATCTCAATTTGTTTATATTTATCTATAATCTTTTATACACCATCTCAAAAATATTTCGTAAATTCTGTTTTTCGGTACCAATGAAAATGACTCATGTGAACTATTTGAAATGTTTCGGTACCTAAAAAATGCACACAACTGATTGATCATTCTTTTCTTAGTAATAGTTTCAATTGTGGCTTAATATATATAGTGCCAGTGTATTTAATTTTATGAAAAATTTGTGGATAATATAAGGTGATTTCTCCTCTCACATATGATAATGTTGAGGTTAAAAGGAAAAAAAAAATTCTACTGTATTTTGACAAATTATAATTTGGCAAGTTCTATGGTACATTAGATAATTTCTAATGTATCGGTACATGAGTATCAATTTAATAAATAAAATGAATATTTTTTCAAGTGAAATTATTTTTATATCATTAATAACATTATTATAACCAAATATCATTAATCAAAATTTTCAAAAATATAAATTTTGATATTTTTTGAATTTTTATTCTTCATAATAGTCAATATTCAATTATTTTATTGAAAAAATGTAAAAATATTAGTGTAATCATTATAAACAATGACATTGTATTTTCTCTTGTACTATTATTATATCTACAATATAATAATCAACTAATACTGTTTTTAATTCATAAAAATAATCGTGAATTTATTAAATTACTACATCATGTACCGGTACACTTAAATTATTCAAGTGTACCGTAGAAGCTCCCTTATAATTTAGTACATTTTACTTTCAATCCAATATATTAAAGATTATTTTCATGGAACAATTAATTTCCGTTATTCCATACTAGCCGGCACCTCTTGAACAAACCAATTTTTACCAAAATAATGATAATGTTAGTTAGCATGTTACATCACCTATCTAACACTAAACTCCATCTTTAATTGTTCCCAAAAGTTTTGAAGAGATACTTCTTTTCATGTCGGTTATGCTCAAGCATCTTTGAGAGCTTTGCATTGCATTTTAGACACACATATTCGACAAATCCATGTGTTCAATGTTCATTCATGTACATGAATATAATTGTCTACAATGGTTGGATGTGGTTGTGGCTAGCTATATAGTGGTGGATCCCTCCCTCCCCACCACACCCAAAAATGGTTCATTCTTAACTACCCAATTTACTTTCTCATTATCCAAATCTATACCTATATATAATGGAATGGTACCTAAAACACCTAATTGCTAACTTGAATATTGTTCACCCAAATAATGGAACCAAAACACATACACGCAAAAAGTTGACACAAACATATCAATTACAATTCCACCAAAGTTTGGTTTATGTTTACATCAAAATATTGACCTATTTACAATAAGATTTGTCATAAAATAATTTACGTGAGGATACTAATAATTTTTAGTCTCTGTGAAATTGTTGAATAAAAGTTTATTTATGGAGGTTTTTGTTTCTGTAGATAAAGTAATAAAATCATTGAAATATTATTAAAAATATAAACACCACTAAAATTTACTCACAACTTTAAAATATCAAATTTAAAATTTAATAAAATGTTCAATTTAACGATATTAACTGTTGAACAGGAATTTATGTAGGTTCTTTTGATGGAGTTCTATTAGTATTATCATGTATTGGAGGGAATAGTATTTGAGGGGTCAACCATATCTAATAAAGCATTCGTTCATTTACTAGTAGTAAGATAACATGTGAAATCACGTGACATGGTGACTTGGGTTCACAACATTGGTCCATATACAAGGTTTTTTGACAGCCACATTGATCCACACATACAAGTTGTCAACTTCAACAAATTAGATATTTGAAATAAAGATTATGTGGTACAAAAGGTATGTGGAGTCCACTAAGATTTAATAAGATATATTGGATAAAGAAAGAAGCACTGACCCACAATTTTCTCAATAGAATTTTGTAATATAAAAGTATAAATAATAATAAAATTAAGGTTGAGATTTGGAAGAAGAAAAAGAACAAAATAATTTGTTGGAAAATCAATTAGCCACGTTTTAGGGAGGTAGGTCCTGTACTTAGAAAGGGGTTGAAGAAATTAAAAAGAACACGTTTTGTTGCTATGAGATGAGATGAGAATTGAGGAACATAGGAACGGGTCTTTTTCTCACAAACCACTTTCCATGTTTTGGTGTTTCATAATTTCTATCCTTATCCTTGTTGGTTTTGATTGAGTAATGCCTCTTTCCTAGGAAGCTGCTTCTTTTGTTGACCCACAAATTCATAAATCAACTTTGCTTGCTTCTTTTTCTATTGTTAGTGGTTGGTTATCCATGTTAAAAATATATTTTACTGAATCTATCTACCACCTTGAAAAAACCATTTTGTTAATTGAAAAAGTCCAAATTCCTAAGAGAAAGATATCCATTTCATAAAAAAGTCACAGATTTACATCAACAATCAACATTATGAGCATTGTCAATTATGGACAAACAACATTAATTCTATTCTAGGACTGTTGAATCAAAGTCCAACCACTTGGTTATTTAGTACTAACTATATATAGTATGAATAAGTTGAATCAAAGCTGAAATATGGTGGATAAGGTAGGTTCTCACTTACCACCTTAGACCGCTTTAGAAGCATTTATTGATTGATAAAAGTAATAGAATGACCAAACATCAGAACCTCAAATAGTGTTGTTTTTGGTGAAGCTTTCTAGAGCAATTTTCCATTGTCCTGAGGCCACTTTTCCTTGTCATATCCACCAAGTTCATTATAAAACTATATAGTTAATGGCCTTAGATTATTTTGATAACATTACACATCCTAATCCTAACCCAACAAGCATATTTTTAGCTAAAAAAGAGACCAATCTATGAATAAAATAAATAATTAAAGTGGATCTTAGTTAAAGAAATTTTACAAAGATTGGGAAAATACGAAGGAGTAAACTATTGAATTCACCGCGCTATCTTCCTTAACACCAATGTATTATTGCACATTTGGACAATTTCATTATAATTCAAAACATAGTTGTTTCTTTGAGGGTTCTCATCTCATTATAATTCACTGCGCTATCTATCTTACAACCTCTATGAATTTCTTTGTCACTAACATTTATAGAGAGAAAAATAATTGTGCTGATACGATGACAAATATTGGGCTATCCTTGCCTCTTTCTTCTACTTTCTCTTGGTGGTCTTCTTTGCCCCAACGGATAAGGATAGATTTTGCTAGGAATAGACTTGGGTTACCTAATTATAGGTTTTGTTAGTTTTCTTTGAGGGTTCGGTTCATGTCCCCCCTCTTTTTTGTATTTTCTTTTTCTTAATACACTTTTTTGGGGCTTGTTTTCTTAGCAAGCTTCCTTTGTTAAAAAAAAAAAAACATAGTTGTTTCTATTAGAGCTTTAAGCAGATAATCTTAAATCCGGTAATAGCTAAAAATATGTCTTTATATTGAACGTACTTGTTCTCTTTTTTGGTGTAATCTCCTATGATTTTTAGTGTTAAATGTGATAGTTAGTTTGAAAGTACAAAAAAATGTCAATCTTGGTCCAATGTTAAAGTTATTGGGCCAAAAAATAATATCCATTCTGCAATGAAGACCGAAGATTGTTGTTAATCCAATAGGTTGAGGCAGGAATTTTTTCAATCCAAGAGCACATTTTCTGTTACATGAGGGAGGCAGATTGAAAATTTATCTTTTTAAACAAACACCAGACTCGTTTTGGTAAAAATCAAGTTTCCGATTGATAAAGCGAAAACTGGAAACACCTGAGTTTTGTTTTACTTTAATTACTTGATTAGTTTCCACGGTAAGCGGCGTGTTAATAATTCAACAATAAACGCCAGCACCAGGGAAAAACAATGAGTAGGTAAATACTCATATTAAGCAACAATGATTGGCTAGCAGCACAATTCTTTTGTAAAATTATGTTACATATGTATCATTAATAGGAAAATTGAGTAGTAAATTTTTTCACATAGTTTGGTATGGTGTGTGAAGAAAAAACCTCATCAGTAGGTAAACCTTTAACAGATATTCACAAAGAATGTGAGAAAGAATCTGCATTTCTTATTATGTATCCATGCACCTTTTCGGCTGTCTACTTCACAAAAATGTGAATAATTGCTTCAAAGTAGTCTTGCAGCTGAGAGAATGAAGTAGATGTTTTCGTATCAAAACATTAAACAAGAATTGTTCATCCAAATAATGGATTATGGAAGTAATGAAAGTAATCAATGCATCAGATATTTCTCATGAAATGTGTTTGGTGTGTGCATGCAATAATGCCAACATGTGTTCGTATGAGTTTACTTGAGTTCATATATATGATGCATGACCCAAAGAAGTACATGTAACAAAAATGTATTTCAAAGTTCACCTGAGTCAAAATACTTTTTCCAGTTTGAGCTTCAATAACTAGGCCAACCGTGAGACCAACCATTGCCCAAGCTCCATTAATTGCCTCAATTTGGCGTCTTTTCTACAATCACAACATTAAGTTGGTTAAACTTATAGTAAACTGAGGAACAGGGTTTCATTAGAGTTATACTGCTCAGTTTCCTTATGTCTACTCTTGACAGACAAACTGGGAAGAAAAATGACTTAAACTTCTTATTACTACTACCATAAATGACAGTAACCCCAATTATATGATTCAAACTCAAACATGAGATTTCTTCACCTTGAGTTTTTCTTTTGCTTTAAATTTTTCCATTTGTTTGGCAGCCAATCGCTTGGCTTCCACGGGATCAACCATGATTACATCCTTTTTTGAACCATCCTTTCCTGAAGATACCTGTATAATTATTAATATAAAAGATGCAGATCTCATTAAATGTATGTAAAAAAGAAAATGTCAAAAACAGAAGGTGTAAATTCATGCAAAGGGGCAAGAAAGAATACTTTGGCCAAAATAATACTCCATGTATTTGATTTATTTACATAATAAGTATGGTGTCCAAAAGAATTCGTCTTAAAAAAATCTAAAATAAGTAAGGTTTCAGCAAGAAAGTGTTGTACTAGAAAATATAAGACCATTATTTAGCATAATCAGAAGTATATACTAGACTATATGAGAAATGTATAAAAGCAACTCAAGCGAACAACCATTTGACATGATACCGACATAGTTTTCAACAAAACAAAAATTCAAAAAGAAACAACCAAACTCAAAATTTATCAGTTCTTTTCAACCAAAAATACACACACATATTAGGAAGTGTCCAATTTATGCATACATTTGGATTAGCAAGGACACGAAATGTTTGACTCTGGGTTCTATTGGAAAACATGCTTGCGTCCTGCTCTCTTCTCCATCCCCACCTAAAACAAGAAGGTTAATCTCAGTAATTAGCAATAACAAAACAAAGTCCTTAGCCTGCAGGTTTGCCATGCTGTTCCTTCTTGAAGCAGATAAAATCCAACAGTTATCTGTTATATTCGTCTTAAGGACGAACTTTTATTCCTGTGTGGTCTGTTATTTATATCAAGCCAAAGCAAGATCATTTATTACTTTGGTTATAATACAAAAAAGAAATAGACATTGGAATTCCTAAAATATATCAAAATT
This sequence comes from Trifolium dubium, assembly GCA_951804385.1. NCBI lineage: Eukaryota > Viridiplantae > Streptophyta > Magnoliopsida > Fabales > Fabaceae > Trifolium > Trifolium dubium. The sequence continues at coordinate 35,452,339 of OX638073.1, forward strand.
TTAAGAATTGATAAATCCGAAAAGAAAAACCATTTCATTTCATTCAAAATGCATTGTCAATAAAGTTCAGAATTTCAACAAAGACTTGAAGACCGGCGAAAAACCTAGATGCATCGGACAACTTTTAAGCACCTACATTTGCTTCTCTCCGAGAAAGCTGAACTCTACGGTTATTGATGGTGGAAAGGATGTGTCTGCATTGGGATATGATGTCTCCGAACTATGCCGGTACTAAATAGTGAATACTATCTATTAAGTTAAGTTTTTGTATACCTAATTTATCCTTACAAAATCAGCTTGGAAGGTGAATGGTGCTCTATGTATAAACTTGTGTTTGACCTTATCTCTATTCTATGTGAGACTTGGGTTTTTTCCAATACACACCCGGCACTGATAGGTTTGGTGTGTGAATATAAATAGTGGGTGACCCTGAATGGATAGGCTCTGATATCGCATCCGCATTAAGTATTCATAATGGGTATAAATTCTAATTCATCCTTACAAAATCGGCTTATAAGGTGACTGTTGTCTCTCTTCACAAACTCAATTTCAGGCATCTATATCGATTCTATGTGGAACTTGAGTTTTTCCAATACTATCTACTACTACGACTGTTTCGTAATTCCTGCAGCTTACAAATCATTTGATTTTCTGCTTGCCTTAAAAACTAGATAAACAAAAACTAGATAACCATCAATAATAATAAGAAGCAAATTAGATAATACTTTCCAGAAGCTTCTATTCCGAAATATGAAGTTCTAAAGCTTCAAATTAACATCAATTTGAGGAAAAAGAAGTGAAAAGGAAGGAAGGAAGAACTTACTTGGAGATGGTTGGAAAAGAGTGAAAGGAAGCGAATTGAGGGTTGGTTAGTGGAAGAATGGTTGAAGCCATAGCCTTGCCCAGAACCTCAGACGCACCCAACGTTCGCTTTATCCTTTCCCAATTTTTTTTTCTGCTTTCTTTTTCATTTTAACTAAATTAATACTTTTATATTTTACTTTTAAAACATACTAGTATTTCTATGCATTTTTTCTTCAATAAAGAGAAGTCATTTTTTGTCATTTTACAAGTAAATTATTTTTTTTAGGAAAAAAATATAGCTAGTCTTTTTAGCAAAAACAAAATGTACTACTAGATTTTTCATATATTTTACTATATTTTGTCCTTTTGATTCTTTTTAGAAATCAAATGTTTTTGTAAAAGTAAAACAAATGTATTAAAAAAGATAAAATAAAATAAGAGTATACTCGATCCCCGACCGGTGCGTATGGAGAAACATTTGTTGGGAGAGGTCAACCCCTTAAATGAATCTCAGTTACTTCGAGGGGATTAGTCTCTGCAGTTGCGCGCGGAGGATATCTTTGGTTTACCAAAAATAAAAAAAGTATATTAGAAATATTAGTATTAATTAATTTAAAAATTGATAACGTTTGCTTATAATAATAGTTATCAAAAGTTGAAGTAATTTTTATCCCATAAGATTTGGGGATATTTACCCCCATCTACTACAAAAAGTTTTGAGCGATATATTTTTTTATAAAATACACCGTTGAATTGAAAGTTTATATCATATAAATCATTTGTGTAAAATTTCAGACAAATCTAAAATTATTTGATATGTTATTTAGACGCATAAATAGGGTACACAAGAAAATACCTAATTTTTTACTTATAAATATGATTGAAGGTGTACATTTTTGTTTAGCACTTAAAACACTTTCAACAACACATAAGATTAGTTCAAGTAACAATATCAATATTGATAAACTAAACATCTTAGCCATTGTCACTTCTTCTACCAAAAAAACCAAAGAAAATAAACTTCAACAACTAAATGCATATTTAAATTAACCGTTTGATTGATGGAATTTTGTGTATCCATGCACACCCAAAAAATTCACTACTCAAAAGTCAAAACACTACAAATTATTATGTGTTACAGATATTATTTGCCTTAACAAGCTTCTCTATGAAAAATCTAACAATGTAGCTTAAAAACTCTACACAAAAACAAAACTAAATGTTACAATAATTAGTGTGACAAAAATACTAGCAACTTGCTAAGAAGCTGCATAAGTTTTAACTTGAAAATTAAATCTAAAACTTAAACAACAAAAAAACAGAACACTATAATAGTACAGAGAGTTGAGTTTCTTGATCTTCATCCTCTAATTGGTGAGATTCCTTAATTGGATGTCTTTTTCTACACTCACAATAGAAAACCGTCATTATCACATAACTCCACAACACCACAAATCCATAACAAATTATCATAACCACTTTCTCTTCATAACTCATCAACGAATCCTCACCGTTCAACAATTTCCCTATCCTTGTTCTAATCAAACTCGAAACCCACACAAATAAACCCGAAACAACAAACCCTCTAACCCGGTTCCCCTCCATTAACCCGGATCCGGTTTTAATAGCATCCCACCCGAATCTCTCTTCCGCTACAGAAACCACAAGTCCGACGCTCAACACCGCCATCAAGTAAATTTCCAGACCCGACCCGATTACGATAACCGCGAGATGCGATCCGGTGAGTGCGGTGAGAAACAGAGGCAATGATGAAAAAGCGAAGAGAATCGCGTAGACGAAGATGGAGGTTACGAAAAGCCGCATAATGTTGGGTTTAAATGAGGTAACGGCGGAGTTGACGGTGGGGGTGATGCCATGGGAGGAAAGAAGGGATGAGTTGACGGCGGAGAGAGTGGCGATGAGAGAGAAAAAGTAAGCGGGGAAAGAGAAAAGAGCTTTAATACGAATAAGGAAAATAGCGTCGTCACGAGATTCATGCCAAACGTGACGAGCTTCGAATTGGGTTGAAGCGAAGTGAGCGAGGGCTTCGAGGTGACGAATTTGGGTGGTGAGATGTTGGGTGAAGATGGATTGGAAGATTAAGAGGGTTGAGAGAGGGAGAGTTGTGAGGAGGAAGATGATTGTGAAGAGGGATTTGTTGGTGATTAGAATGGTGAGTGAGTTGAATAGGATTTTGAATGGGGTGAAGCAGCGGTTGAGATAACCTGCTTCGCACATTCTAACTATATCACTGTCGGTGGTGGTGGATCATGGAGGAGGAAGATGATCTTTAGGTTTAGGTTTTCATCTTGTTGATGAAGGTCGTGTCATGGCCAAGTGGGGTGAGAAAATAATAGTAATAAATAATTAATAAAAAATAAAATTGTGCGTTTTTATTCAGGTTTTAATCAATCAATTAAAGCTTTTTTTTTTATACAAATACTTAACTTAATTTGAAGTCTTTTGACATAGGCTATGTTTGATAAAAATAAGTAATAAGTTGATGAAAATTTCTCTATCGCCCCCCTATAACTTTTTATAACTTACTAAAATTCTAAATTATCTTTTAATTTGTGATATAGATTCTGAAATAAGGTTCAGAATGTAGAACTCGAAATTTGTGCGAAATTTTGGAGGGTTTAGAACTCGAAATGGTGTCGATATCCGCCTTAAATTTGTGTGAAATTTTGGGGGTACAAACACTATTTCACGATCTAGAACCCGAATTGGTCTACCAACCTAAAATTTGTGCGAAGTTTTGGGGGTACATGCACCATTTCGAAATTTAGAACCCGAAATTCATTTTGGGATCTAAATCTCAATGATGCATGTACCCCCCAAAACTTCAGGTTCTACATCCAAAAATCCATTTCAGGATCTATGTCCCGAGTTTTGCTTAAACACCCCCTAAGGCCAAATAAAGAAGTTAGTGGGGAAAAAATTATGAGGGGTGGATAGAAAAAATTTCTAAGTTAATAGCTGCAAAACTAGTTTGTAACTTATAGCTGAAAAACTAATTTATTAAAATTGCATTGTTCAATAAATTTAACTATTATAAATATTTTGTCAAAAAAAAATTGTTATAAATGTAAAATGTCCAATACACTACTACTTCCGTTCTAAAACTATTGTCTTTATGTATATCAATATATAATTTGAATATTAATATCTTTAATTTTCTTTCATGAAAAATTATAAAATTTTAATATTGCACGACACATTTTTTATACATTTTTTATAAAGTTGAATGAGGAAATGTGAGATAACTTAAATTTTTCATTTTACATACTCTTTAAGAAACTTTAACTAGTATTTTATTGATTTTCAAAAGAAGAAAAAATCTTAGCAAATTCATTGATTAATGCAAATAGATTTCATAAATAGCAACTAATTTTTATCATTAAAAAAACATAGTATTAGTAGTAACTTTATTTTAGCTTAAGAAAATTGTAGAAAAAAAAGAGATAACAGAAGATATCGTTCTTTTTCGAAACATAACAGAAAATATCTTATACAACTTTTAAATCTAGTTTGATGATATTGATAGCATCATTTCCCCGCAACTTAACCGCAGAGAGTCCCATGCTTTGGCTTCATTTTCACACATCACATGAAATATGTACGCACATGGATTAACGGCAGTCGGTATGATGTAGCCGGTGCAGTCAGAGGTGCCCGACTGCCCCCAATCCAGATCGGCATATGTACCAATACCATACCATATCATGCATCAGAATTTATGTAGAACAACAATCTTTTAGATCTATTTCATTTAATATTCTAACTACTTAATAAAATTAAAACACCACTTACACTGCTATCTTCTTTAAAACCAAAATAAATAAATAACCACTTTCAGCTTATCTTGTCTTTCATAGTCGCCACAATGATTTTCAATACCAATAGACAATAACAACATTATCTATTGTAGTGGTCTCCCCACAGAGATAAGGATTGTCATAATCACGATTCTATCACTTGCCTCAATCCCCCCCCAACTTAACTTAAAATATTGGAAGCAATGAAGCATGCACAAGATCATGCATTGTCTTTAGCCAGTGGTTGAACTACCCTCAATTGTCTTTAGCTAGTGCCATCGTCAGTTTGTCACACATTTCTCTCTAAATCTAACTGTTGTAGAGGCCATTACACCATGCAGAGGCAATAGATCATTTTAATGCCTATAACAGAAAACATAATTTCTATAGCCGATTTACTTTACCGGCCGCATAACACTACTTTAGAAATAAAAAACAAGGTTGCAACAGCTGCAGAGAATCGCCACACTATTACATAATCTTTGACATACGTCAGTCGATTAGCAGATATCTCCCTGTAACAACTATTATGTGCTGCTATTCAGATTATAAGCAAATAATTAGATAAGAAACTTTGAAACTTTATCAAAATTTTGAATTTTCCAGTACAATGCAGCCAGAAACTGTCCACAGAAACAAAATAAAATACAACTATAATATATCTAATTACTTGTGACAGAATGTATTGCTCAATATAGACAAGCAATTTTGGGATATACTACAATTATCAATTGGACATGCATCTAACAATGACAAAATGTATTACTCAATATAGACAAAGGCACTCTTATTATAGTACTTGTTTCTGTCTTTGTACCCTTCAAAGTTCAAACATGTTATGTTAAAGATCTTGGTGTTAAAAAGGAGGAAAGAGTGTTAGGAAATAGCAATACAGTAATTAACTTTAAAAGATCATATTCTAAAATGACATTTTCCAATCTGAATGTAACGAATCTTTTTTAAGTTGTTCTTAGTATGAAGTAAAGTTAAATCACAATCACAATTTTATACAAAACACGGTTAATTAGGCAGACTATAGCCTTAGACAAGCTTGAATCTTAAACTCTCTTTCGATAAACAACATGACTGTGTGTTTATAGCATAAACATTTACCACACACGTGTTTATGTATAAGTTATTTCAACAATGAAAGATAAAATAAAGAAACTATTTTCACATAATCATGCAAAGCTTATGATTATGAAAATAGGCTCAACAACTTATAGACATCTTATAAGTTGTTTTCATAAACTCTCTCGCACACGACAAGTGTTTACATTAGTAAACATAAACTCAAATAAGGCCATCCATTCATGCATGTGGTCCAGTAATTCAAATAGAGTAATCACCAAGTAACAGAAACTAAAATACGAAAGCAATAAACTATCAAATTCAAAGTTGAGTAGCAGAAAATTAAGCTAGAATAAAAAATCAAAGACTAAGTAACAAGTAACAACAATGATGAAACTAAAGGTGAAGTCTTTCATTAAAAACTAAGATTACAAAGCACAATCACCCAAATATTCGTAAATTAGCTTTCCCCCAAATGGGAGAAACCATAGAAAAAAAGAAAATTTCTTGCTATTCTTACACAAGAGAACAACTATACTACTATACATTCATAATTTAAATTCAACATTAATGTTACATAGTTTGAGAAGAAAAAAAAAGCTAAAAAATAAAAATAAAAACTTACAAGCTATAAAATGGTGAAACCATTGGAATTATTATTAGAGCAATTCCAAAATTGCGAAGAGCCTTCATCTTCTACAACCGAACCTTGAGAAGGTTCGGGTTCGGATCGAACCGGTGTACGACAAGTAGGACACGTGGCAACCTTAAGAAGCCACGTATCAATACATCTCCGATGAAAAACATGACCACACGCAGCGAGATTCCGACACCATTGACCATTACGAAAACCGTCTAAACAAACAGCACAACGTGAATCGGGTCCGGGTACGGGTACGGAACCTTTGACACGAAAATTGGGGAGGTTGTTGATTTCGTGAGGGAGGAAAGCGTCGGAGGGAGATTGAAGACGGCGAGTTGGGGAAGGACGGAAACGAAGGCGGTGGAGAGCGCCGGCGAGGAGGAAGAGATTGAGAAGAAGAAAAGCGGCGAAACCGAGGAAGAGGAAGAAGAGGGAGGTGAGAAGAAGCATGATGATGGGTTTGAGGAAGAGGGAAAGGAGATTAGGGTTTGGTTTGGGATCGCCATGAGAATGAGAATGAGAATGAAGAGGTGGCATGGTGAATGATGATGAAATTGAAGGTGTGAAGAAAATGGTGGGAATAATAAGAAACAACGCTGTGAAATAGGAAAAAGGTACCAAAATAGCGATAGAAGAAGAAAGAAAAGAAGATCCAAATATCCAACTCAAAGAAAACAAGGGGTGGCCGTATTTGTTGGAGTTTGTAAATCTAGCGGCGGAATTGTACACGGGTTTCTCAATCCCCTCTTTTTTTATTTCAATCGAGTATTCTCAACGGTCAACAGTAGACTAATTTTTCGAGTCGGATATGACATCAGAAAAAAATAAAACACTCTATTAAAACTGCATTTCGAGAACTGATTTCAATTTTTTTATCTCTGATTAAGTTGAAAGAGATATCTTAAATTTATTCTCTATGTTTAGGGATATAGTAGTATTTTTTTAAGCCATGATGGGAATATTTATAGTTTCATTATCATTTTTTAAAGAGAAATTATCTTTGAACATTGGACAGTCTTTTATATAGAATAAAAAAACATTGGACTGTCGTACAATAATACACCATTTTATAAGTCTTGATTGTTTATGATAGTTGCTTTTGTCTTCTTCCATTGTTAAGACAAAAATTTTCATTTATTAAAAGATATTTTAGTAGTGTAAATTTTGTTGAAATATATTTTATTTTAGATTTTTTTTAGTAGTTTGGATTTAATTTATAAGTCATTGCCGAACAGGATTACACCAGCACAAATTAGCAATATTAACTTGTCTCGTTCTCTTTGTAGTCAACACATGTCAATATTATTTAGAAAAAATACGACCTAGATCATTGACCTACCTACATATTTGGATGGAGGTGCATAATATATCAACTTCCAAAGGTATAAACGCAAAAGAGAAGGATGATAAAGAAAAATTAAGGCCTGCTTGAAAGAGTTTTGCTTTTTAATTTTTAAAATGTGTTTTACAAAAAAAAATTAAAAAATTGTTTTTAAGAAGAGAAAGGAAAATAAATCTGTTTGGTAATGTAATTTCTTAAAACTGTTTTAAAAATAAGAAAACAAGAAAATCTAATTTAAAATTCTTCCATTTATTTACCATATTGCCATTAATGAAAATTGATCACTTTTCTGTGTTTTTCTATTTTGGAATGAAGTTGAGAATTGGAAAACTGAAAAGCAAAACAGTATATAGCAGTTTTCAATTTTCAGTTTTAAAAACAGCTATTTTGAAAATAGTTTTACGAAACAATTTTTAAATGAAGTAAAAAAAAACAAGTTTTTAACTTTTAGGGGGGTTATTGGATTAAGATTTTGAGGAATTTTAATGGATTTTAAAAGTCTTGTGTTATTCAATCAAGATTTTTTTTTTTTTTTCAATGCTACAAAATCCGTTGTTATTCAATCAAGATTTTTAATCAAGATTTTTTTTTTGTATTATAATTTTCAAAAAATACTGTGTTAAAAATCTTGATTGTAAAATATCTTTTAAAAAAAGTCTCTCAAAATCAATATAATCCTACGAAGTCTTTTAAAATCTTCAAGACTTTTTTGTCAAAATAATTCCTCAAAATCCCTCGAAATTCAAATCCAATAACCCCTTAGAATTTCAAAAAACAGAAAACTGTTTTTGAAATGCTATTCAAACAAACCCAAATTATCCATTTCTTATATAAACACTCGAGTATTTATCATTATATATCTTCAAAAAAGTCCACTTAATTTACCGCGAATCATCTTGCGTCCATCACGTGGATTTGTGGTAAAATGTTTTTCAGCCATAATCCCGCCAAAAACATTTATATAGTCGACCGCAAGTGAAATGAGATAATTGTTTGACTGTGATTAAATCTACAAAACACAAAAACAATTAATTAATCTGCTAACTTGACATGGTAAAATGGATTTATTTTATGGTAATAGATGAATCAGAACAATTAATTAATCTGCTAACGATTCACTAAAAATAATCATTTTAGAAAATTCAATCCAATTCTCCATTAATATAAAATCCATTCAATCTATCATTATTATATTTGTAAGTTTTTATCCATCTATTGAAAGTAAAAATAATAAAATACATATATGAACTCTATACAGATTGCGGTCAAAAAAAAAAAAACTCTATACAGATTACAGAGTTTTGTTTAAATAATTCTTTTTGCAATTTTTTTACTATAGCTCTAAAACGATTTTTGGGTAAATGAATGTTTGTTTCAACCCAAAACAAACAATTTTTTGTTTTGACTTGGCCCAAATACTATGTTTTAATGGCCCAAAACATATTTTTTTAATAGCTTAAGAAATATTTAAATGTTTAATTTTTTGTTACAATATTTAAATATGTTTTAATGGCCCAAATATTCAAACTTGTCAAAAAAATTGTCACGATGGCAAATGATTTTTTTAGATATATATATATATATATATATATATATATATATAAGAAATGGTAAATTATTAAAAATTCACACACATAGAATGAATGGACTGAAATTGAAATTATGGTCATGTATATCCGATGTAACAATTTCACTTTTTTTTGGTACAAAGCAATTTCATCATTATAGGATGGCAAGATAAATTTTACTTCTCCAAACTTTTTTTTGGTACGTTTTGCTTTGGTGTTTGCAAGTAATTAGAGGCGCATCAGTGTTGCAAATATCATTATAGTATATGCTTCATTCCATTTTTGCACAAAGTAAACTTGATTTAAACATATTTAGATGTGATTCGTCCCTTCGAGGACATCTGATAAAATTGTAACGATACAAAGATGTGATTCGATAGAAATTATTTTGTCTATGTAATTTATTTTTAACATATATTAAAATCATATTTTAAGTCACTTTTATGTGAATGTATGTGTTATAAGTTCAATTAATCTTGTAAACAAAATCAAATTTTCGTCACAGCATAAATAACCACACACTAAGAAACTCAATCCTCTATTTGGATTCAGTTCAGCTTACAATTCGCATCACCACGGCCAATTTGCCCATCTTAAATGCAGTTTAAAACATGAAAATTGTACCACATCTATTTGGAGTTTCCGTATTGCCGTGATTTTTTACCAAAATTATGGTCAAATAGATGCAGATCCAAACATATACTCCTACTATGAATGTGAAAAACTAGTACAGGTTCATTAACGTGAAGTGAAGGGTTAGGTCCAGAAATTACAACAGACAGCTGCGTCCAACTGTTCTCGTGACCATAATAATTAAGAACAACCATAAATGTTGCATATATTGAGTCAAGTCACTGTTTTTTCTTTTCCATGCTTCTCAATATTGATTCAATTTAATGCATGCACACCATTGCCTGCCAATTTCAGCTACTCTTTCTACATCAAGAGGCTTGGATTCAGCTCTGGAAGAGACTCATTACTCATTACAATTTCATTTCAAATTTGAATTTTAAATTTCATTTCAACCATATTATAAAAGTGTTTAATAAGGTCCCTAGATGTGGCATTTAATATAGGGTCCAAACTCTGCTCAGATCACACCTTTTCCATAAAGACACATTATTCACTCATGGCTTTCTCAAAAAATTTACTTTTCCTTTGTGTCATTTTCTTCTGAAGACTCAAGAGTTTCCTATGTTGTGTAAGGGACGCAGAGTTTCCTCTGTTGTGTACTAAGCACTAACTTACAAATCCAGTATACTTTGAAAAACATAAAATGGACCAGTGAGTAAAATTGGAGTCAACTCTAAAGTTGGACCATAGCCACATATGTTTGGTGCATAATTGTATTGACGGTGAATTTTGGAGAAATCAACGTGGCGTTGTAATTTTAGTGAAGTTCAAAAATGTAGAGTTTACCAAATGACTTATCGTAATTCTGTCAAACTAACGGGCAACTAAATATGCACTGAGTCAATTATATAGTTACTTATATTTGGTGGCAAATAAAAATTATAGCGCGAACACGGCTTAAAACTTTGGTATCGGGTGAAAACTGAAATCTAAAAGTATGCTAGGTGCCGCGTTAGTACCATTTTTCTTGCGCCATAAAAGTTTTCATCGCGATATTTCAATGCTCCAAATTGGAGATTCTATGTAATAACCCAAATCCACCGCAGAAACAAACACGGGCCAAGTGAACAAAAGAATCGCTAAACAATTTTTTCACCTTCACTAAGGTGGACTCATATTCAATGGAACAGCAACAAAATTCATGCAGACATAATATATTCAAATCCCATAACTCAATTTTTTTTTCTCTCCTGCACCTTTCTGCCACTAAAAATCTAATTTAATAAATCTATATCCTAGAATTTTAATTTAAAAGAAAAATAGTTCAAGAATAAAAAATAGAGAAAAACTAAAGGGTAGAAGCAGATGATGAATGAACAACCTTATTCTGTCTTCCTGTGAGCCAAAGCAAAGTCCTTCTAGCAAAGGAAGGTGCTCTAGCTTGAGAAGAATCCATACTATAACAGCTTTGATTTTCTTCATCATAACCACCAAATTCACTTGCTCCTCCATTTTCCCATTTGGCAAAATCCATCTCAGAAACAGTACTCCTTGTATGAAATCTACCGTTCTTACCCTTCAAATCTTCACCAACATTACTTTGTAAAGGGAACCTAAATGAAAAGGCCCTTCTAGATGAATCAGCTACATCACCATTTCTCTTATCTTTTTTCCCTCTAAGCCAAATCTTTGATATAGAAAAACTCTCTTTTTTACTCCTACCAATAGCAGCAGCTTCACTAGTACTACCTCTAACAACACCATCTTCAACTCTAGCTGAACCAAAGCTTGCAAATTTGAAATCTCTTCTAGATTCACAATCACATTCTGACATTGCTGCCCTATGTCCTGGAATCAAAGGCAAAACATTCTTCTTCTTCTTATTCAATTGCTGTTTCATTGGAGTTCTAATTGGTACCTGCAATGATGAAGTTTCATCCATAACATAAGCAAATGATCCCATTGAAAAACACCTTCTATCATCCACATTGTTGCTGCTACTTCCTTCCCCTCCACCATCAACCGTTCTATACTTTCCAAGCTTAACAGTGACCACTTTCTCCACTTTATCCTCACCATCTCTTCTAACTTCAACATTTGAATCAGGAATGTTTTCAACCGAAGCCGAATCGTCTCCGCGACAAGCAAGACAAGAATTTGTTGACATAACAGAACTTGTCCTACCAACAACACTACCTGCAGCAAATTCAGACTCTCTTTCTTGAACAATTTCCCTTGAACTATCACTACCAGATTCTAGAACAAGAACTAAAGGTGAACAATTATTACTGTTTGTGTTGAAATCATGAAGCAAATTAGCTCTACAAAGAGGACAAGTAGAGTGAGACAAAAGCCATGTATCAATACACTCCATATGAAAAGCATGACTACATTTTGGCAACAACCTAAGCTTATCTTCAAGTTCAAATTCACACAAACAAACAGCACAATCAAAAGGGTTCACTTTCAATCCAATGATAGTTTTGTAAAGAAACACAGGAAGTGTATCAATGAAAGATTGGTCAACACCAGAATCATGAAGATGAAAAAGCTGTTGCAATTGCCCTTGAAGAGCAGTAACATCATCCAATTCATCAGGGTCTCTACCCTCAGGTCTCCATAGAAATCTAACTAAGAGATGAAGCAAACCAGAAATGAAGAAAACAATAGCTAAAATGGTGATAATTAGAAGAATACTTGGACTAACCTTTAAAGTGCTATTGTTAAAACCAAAATCATTAGATCGAAGAGTAGAAACAGTGATGGGTGGAAATGGTGGAATTGGTTTGGAATGAAATTGAAAATAATATGGTGGTTGTGCTAATGGAGGAGGTGGCATTAAGGTGGTGTTGTCACCTTGAAATGGCAGAAAACTTCTTCCCATGTTGAAAAGGGTCAGAGAGAAAACAAAGAAAACAGAAAAAAGATTGAAACTTTATAATCAAATGTGACTAGATTTGACTGAAGACACAAAAAAAGGTTGTTACTTTTATTGAAGATTCCATCATCTAAATGGTAAAGTTTTGTTTTTTTCTAATGGATGCAAAAAGAGAGTGTGGTGGGTGGCAGAGGAAAAAAAAAAGACAGAGAACGATGTAAGTAAGGATTAAGGAACAAGAGTGTTTTGTTTTTGATGATGGAGAAATCTGTGTAACTGGGTTGTGTTTTGTTTTATTTGAGCAAAGTGTAGATTTGATTTGAGCCTGTAAGGTGGGAACAATGAGTTTATTTGAGTAGAGATTCTAATATGACAAAAAAATATTTCAATAATGAAAAGTTTTTTTGAAAAAAGTAATTAATTATGATTAATTGATAATTTATGATGATTTACAGGTCGTCATAAATAATTGAACGATAATGACTCGTATAGTGTCATCTGCCATTGTGTTGTGTGAAATCACCATCAATTAGGGAATTCCTTTTCTTTTCCTTTTCTACAGTTTTCTTTTTGACTCTTTTAAGTATGGATGAATGGTTGCAACTTATAAGTGATAATCTCTTAATTAAGTATCGAGAATTTATATTTTAGATATGAATTAGTTTTAAATTTTTAGATTAATTGTTTCATCTTTTGGGATGCATTTTTTTTCTTTGGTAAACCAAATTATTTTCCCTGCGTAAATAGAGACTAATTCTATTGAAGTAACTGAAATTCATCTAAGGGGTTGACATAGTTCAAAAAATATTTCTCCATATGCATTGATTGAATGATTGAAGATTGAACCCTGGATCAAATAGGTTCGAGTACCTATCACTTGTGTCACATTATATTGGTTGAGATGCCTCAATCTAATAAAGGGATTAATCACTATGTTTGGTGATGGATACAAGACCTAAACATAAAAGGATTTTTTTTAATTATACTCTCTAATTAATATTCTTTTCAATCGTTATTATAAGAAAAAAATTATTTTTTAAGTTCATTCAAAAAATAATGAATGTAGTCTTTGTAATGAACAAGATTCATCATTTTTTCAGTGAATATAAAAAGTAAACTTCTTTTTTAGAATAAAGACAGGAGAAAGCATTAGAAACTCCTTCATTTTAATTTTTTTTATATTTTAGCTCAAAATTTGAGAAATAATATAATAAATTTAGATAATTTATGACTTTTAAAAATTCTACATAGAAAATTGAGCTTAGCTCAATTGGTAAAGGACATTGCACATTTGTGCAGGGATTGAGGTTCGAACCCGATATACCCACTTATTCACCTTTAAAAAGGTGAATTTCTAACCGCTAGGCTATCTGACTAAAAAAAAGTACTGTTTTTTATTTCCTATGGGGTATTTGGACATTTAATAAAAAATAATATTGCATATATTTTATTTTTATAATACTACACAATTTTTTTAATATATACAAAATGTCGAAGTGTATAATTATTTTTGGCGAAAATGAAATTTGTAGAAGAACTTTTGATTCGAAATAAATTGAATCCTGATGATGACTTCATCCTCACATTGTTAAAGTTTGTTATCGCTCTGATCAAATGAATTTCAATTCTTCTATTCGGCTTCTAATTTGACTTATGATCACGTACAGATCTCAATTCAATTGAATAAACAAGAGTTGTAACAAAGTCTACGGATGGAGACACGAGACATCTGGAAAAGATTAATAAAATAATAATAGTAGGAAACATAGGATACAGTGACTGACTGAATACATAAATTATGGTTATGGGAGGGAGACCTCTCTGGAATCCATAGCATGGGGAAGTCCCTCTAGTTTATTTATGTTTTCAATTAGTAGTACGTTATTGTTTTGTTTGTGTCCTCTTTAGTATTTTCATAAATAAATTATGAAAGTTCTTTTGAAGTTACAGCTATAAGAAATAATTTTATTTTGTTTTAACAAGTTTGAAGTTCAAAATAAATTTTAGTTTAACTGATAAAAATGATTAGACTGAATATTCATGAATAGAGCTTGAATTGTGTATAAATTTCTAATAATTTGTCATTTTGTCGTATTAGTACTATTTAACATTTTCTATAAATAAATTATGTAAGAACTCTCTCAGTTTGTAATTTTATTTTCTCAACAGCAACAATTATCTCTTTTCGCTATAGTATATAATTTCATTTATTATAGATCATATATATTTCCTCACTACGGTAAAAGTATTGAAAGATCATATGTGTTCCATCGATTCTTTAACTAATTTGAGAGGCAAGTACAGTACATGTGCGTTGTATAGGATGATGATTTATGGATGTTTGTAAGATTTGTAGTGGAGAGTGTGAGATTATGGGTGGCCCAAAACGAAGGTTCTTATCATCATCAAACTGTATACTAATTTATTTAAGAAATGATGAATGCAAAGTTGTAAGTAGCATTTAAGTTCAATTGACTCTTGGGTTAGGAGTTAGCTAGAGTTGGCATCAATGTCCAAATATGACGTGAAACCCCATGGTCCCAATTTTAATGTATGACACAAAGAGCTCCAATGAGAAAAAAAAGTTCAAATGTGGACGTATGTATCTTAGCTAGCAAGTAGCAAGGTTATAGTTGATTAATTTCTACCTTTGTGTTATTTATATATTAGTACTATATGCTACTAATAATTGAAATTACAATATACAACAATCATTTTCGTTGACGTTTCTATAAAAAAATAGTATTCCAAATAGATGAAGACAAAATCATCTTTGACAATAATATTGTTGTAATTTCAATTGTCTTAGTTGTTATCAAAGATTGAAATTAAATGTGAAATTACAACTCTCAGATAATGTGATAAGACCCACATATGCTCCATCTCTCATAAAAAAAATGAGTGAGTATTGAAAAAAAATAAAATTGCTAGTTGTTTCTTTTGGCTAGCTATTGCTACTTCAGTAATAAAAAATAAAAACATTGAAGTTTGCAGAGATGTTTTGTTGGTAATGGTAGGTCATCAAAGATTGAAAAACTTTCAAAAAGTATTGAAGAAAAATATGAAGAAGCAATACTACTACTGTACTAATACTTGGATTGGATCCAGACAGTGAGGTAATTAAGATCCTTGAACTAACTAATAATCCAGTCAAGATTTATATTTTGTCTCTGTGTGTTTTTGTCAAATTTTAGGAGTTGCCACTTGCCACTAAACTACCAAAAAAAGTGTTTGCTGAAATCTTTATACTATTAGTATTAGATCATTTTTATAAGAAATGATTTCTTGGCCTTGAGTATTGCTTGGCAGAGAAGCTTTCAAAAAACTTGCTATTGAATGTGACTCTTATTCATTTCTTGACTCTATTATTTTGTTAGAATGTATGAACAACATACACGTATCAGATTAGGTGTGTTTGACACGTGTCGTGTCCGACATCGATACTTACGATTATATTGAATTATATTATATTTTAAAATTTTCAGTCGCGTTGACGTGTCAGTATTTGTGTCGTTTTCAGTGTCAGTACTCGATATACCAGTATTTGTGTCGTTTTTTGTTATTTGTGTCGTTTTCATTGTACTATAACACTTCAATCAACTTTTTTTTTTAATGGAATCAACTTTTGTTTTGGACCGGCACTAAATTATTGGTATATCGAGCCCAAAACATGTTGGCCCATGTAAATTACTACAAAAAATTGGTATACACCACAATAGTCACAAAAAATTGGTATATCGTAGGATTCTTTCTAAGCAAAACACCACAATAGTCACCTATGTGGAAGTCTGATCTCGACATTAATAGAGTGTTGCTCGTAACAACCTATCTTCAATGTTCTAATGGCTCCAAACCCCCACCTATATAAATGTTCAGCCCCACTAACATCTAAAGGTATACACTATCTGTTAGGGTTGATTCTATCCGAACAAATCTAAAAGTAAAATTGATAACCAAATCAATCCAAATTGAAAATTACAAAAAACTGCATTTAGTTAAAATCGTACGGAATGTTTTTCAGCTAAACCGCGCAATTTGGTTAGGTTGGCGATTCATTTCATAAAATTGAATCATCCACAATACTTATCTTAACTCTATCAACTAGAAGCAATCAACATATTACATAATCCAATTTTACAAGCTCAATTCAAATTGAATCTATAAATAGTAGACTGTCAAAATATATAATTTCACGCGATTCAGAATTATAATGTTGATATTAAAAATAAGTTATTTTTATAAGATATAAAAAAGTTTTAGGATGAACACAACTTTTGTATATGCATATTATATCATGAAAACAATAAAATAATATTTTCTATGTTTACTTCGTAATAAATTGGTAGTATTGTCATGTTTTTTATATCATAAACATATCTAATCATAATCGCATTGGTTTAGTTTGGATGACTTTTTAAAAATCAACTGAACAAAACTTAACCACATATATTTTTATATCACAGTTAAATCGACTTTTATACTAAAAATTAAATCGAACTGCACCGCGATCACCCCTACTATCTACTCTTTTTAACCTAATACAAATTAAAAATATGAAGATATTTGCCGAGATTCTCAAGTGAAATTTCAATAATATGTATACTTTCATGCTGACATTATTTTCAAAGTTTAATCATAGGGCGCCTAGCTTTATTTTATCATTTCTTTATAAATAAATAAATAACATAGTTTAATCATGGGGCTAGCTTTTGTTTTATTGTTTGTTTTGAAAAACAAAATCTAAACAATAGTTTATAAGTAAGCTCTTTTGAATTGAACAACTGGAAGGTGTTGCACGTAATTGTGTATTATATATAACTCTGCCCTTAAATATAAATAAAATTAGTTAAATAAAATTGATGTATTTAATTTAAAATTTGCACAAAATACATTAATTTGACTTTGATCAAATTTTGCTTATATTTGAGACCGAAGAGAGTATAAAAGGTCGAGTTTGTATTTAAACCTATATAAAAACTAATTTACTAACTACTAATATTTTTACTTAGGGTCAAATCTCTACTCTAGCAACGATTGTAACAAAAAAAAAACTCTAGCAACGATATGATTGAATGAAAAAAAGGAGGGAATTAAGATTCGTATTGTCTATGCAGGATTGGGTTAGCCAACGCACCACAGCATGCATGAATGAATGAGGTTATCAATAATCCATCATAAAATTGTTGCCTCTCCACCACTTCGTTGGGGACAGCCTTTGGCTTCGTGTGTTTTTGGAGTTATAATTGTAGGCATGTCAATCATTATCATTAAAGGGCCAATTAAACAATGGCAAAAACCAATGGCAGATGGCAATTTTTTTATTTGTATGGTCTTTCAATTCTAAAATACAATTGAAATGATAAAAAATTAATATACTTGGTGTAAAATTTAAATCAAATATTTTGTGATAGAGGAAGTATAAAATTAGAGTGAAAAGATCGTGCCTCTAAAATAGATAAGAAATTAGAATTTTGAGTTTGTTAAAATAACCATGATTAATTGAAATAAGGGAGCTTCTACGGTACACTTGAATAATTCAAGTGTACCGGTACATGACGTAGTAATTTAATAAATTCACGATTATTTTTATGAATTAAAAACATTATTAGTTGATTATTATATTTTAGATATAATAATAGTACAAGAAAAAATACAATTTCATTGTTTATAATGATTACACTAATATTTTTACATTTTTTCAATAAAAAATTGAATATTGACTATTATGAAGAATAAAAATTCAAAAAATATCAAAATTTATATTTTTGACAAATTTGATTAATGATATTTGGTTATTATAATGTTTTTAATGATAGAAAAATAATTTCACTTGAAAAAAATATTCATTTTATTTATTAATTTGATACTCATGTACCGGTACATTGGAAATTATCCAATGTACCATAGAACTTGCCTTGAAAATAATTAGTAATAAAACTCGTTATCATTTGAGCCTAATATTTTCAATTATCTCATTTTTTTTACGCAAATTTTTAATTATCCCATTGGGAATATAGTATTTCATGGTATAAAATTAATGTGAAATCAAGATACAATGTTCAATGTTGGGACATGTTGTGGTTGATGTATCATGTCATATAAAATTTTATTTTGAATGTCACTTTCCAATTTTATTTTTTTGAATTATTGTCACTTTCCAATTTAAAAAATGTACTTATATGCCGATTTGAAAGTTGAAACAATACAAGAGTATATTTTGACAATTAATTTACCTCTTAATCATATATTTTTTTCGGTAGAAATTTAGAATATGAAGAGTGTTTAAATTATCAACATAATGTAACACGAGTTAAATAAATACCTATATAAACCGGACTTAAGTTAAATTCATCAGAAGTTCAACTCAATCAAAGAATTAATGCTTCCTCTTCAAGTCAGACTAACAAATATTGAGCTTAAATGCATAGTCAATGCCTCATCTCATTATACACAATATCTATCTCACTTATCTCTCACTTCCACTTCCTTTACTTCCTTGACCTTTAGAGAGTTTACATGTACCACTCTCCATCAACCCACAACCAAAGGCAAATTCTCAATTCGGTTCGGATATGTTGACAGGCTAGGCTTCTTCAAAAGAAAAAAAAAATAGTTGGCACGCTAGGAAGGGGTTGAATCCACACTTCGCTTGAGGGTTGGCAAATAAAGATCTCCTTTCGGTACATTAAGTTTTATATTACTCGAGAATCGAGACTCACCATTTATATACAACACAACATTTATACTTTTTAAATTTTAACTCATTGAAATATCTTTTATAAATGATTAAAGAGTTAATTACATTTTACCCCTGTAAAATATACTAAAGTTGTTTTACCCTCTGTAATTTTTTTTTGTTGCTTTATCCCCCTGTAATATAAGATTGTGTGTTTTACCCCCCCTTGACTCAAATCAACCATAATATAATTTGAGGCGGTTTTGTTTTGTGGCGGTTTAAAACCCTCGCTAAAATTATATTTTGCGGCGGTTTTTTTAAAAATCGGTTTAAAACCCTCGTTAAAACGATTTTTTTGCGGCGGTTGACTTGAGTCAAGGGGGATAAAACACAAAATCTTATGTTACAGGGGGGTAAAGCAACAAAAATATTTTACAAAGGGGTAAAGCAACTTTGACATATATTACAGGGGGGTAATATGTAATTAACCCATGATTAAATTACGAGAACTCACACAAAGTTTAACATGGACAATACCTCTAATGTACTATTCAATCTCTAACAATTAACTCGATGAATTAGTGTAACAAACCAATATAAGTCTAATTGTTATGATTTAAGCACATGAGGAGGGTCTAACCCAAAAGACTAGTCTAATAGGTGGGAGCAGGGCCGATCCTCACCTCAAGCAAGCAGTGCTGCTGTTTGGGGCCTCCAAAATAATGGGGCGTCAAAGACACAGAGAAAAATATTAAAAATAAAAATAATTTGTTCCAAAGACAGAAAGTAAACGAGAAGAACACACAATAAATCCCTCCTCCACACGACGCAATTGAAAATGATTTATTGGAGAATATACAATATGAAGACTTGATTGAAGAATTTGGTTCAAAAAAATGTTAGGAGAGAGGTTTTTTTTAAGTAGCTAAAATGTTGATTAAAAAATAACATTTTGTTTAATTTTTAAATTATTGATACTATTTATTATTTTAATATATGATATTCTTTTAAAAAAAGTAGCATAAATTTTTATTAGGGATCCATTTTATTATTTGCTTGGGACTTCCAAAATGTCGGGGCCGACACGGGTGGAAGAGCCTCATGGCTTAAATACCATATTGAGCACTTTGATTATGCGACTTTCACTTTATCAACACTGACCCGGTGATAGTCCTTTCATCTTCGGCTGTTTCACCCACCTATCAATATTCAATGGAGCACATTAATCCAATTTAAAAGTAACCTTTTTTGGGGTCCATAATTGTATTTAGGAAATGACCGAAACCACTTAATACAAAACTCGTTGAGAACTCTAAATCACTACAATCTTTTTCGTAAAAAATGGGAGGGTGAAAGAAAAAAATACAAAATAATTAGGGAATAATCTCTATCTCTATATAATATAATTACGGATGTCTCTCTCCCGATCACCATCCTATGTGGCAAGCAACCAAGTACTTAAATGTCTATGTGGCGAGATTTCAAAGCTTTTAAGTTTTAAGCTTAAATGTACTCCCTTCGATTCTCTCCGGCTACACTTTTCTAATTTTTATCATATTTATTTGTTTTACACGTTTTTTTTCTCAAGCATACTCCAAAAATATATACTAACCGAAAAAAAAGCTTTTAAGTTTTAAGCACAAATGCACTCCCTTCGATTCTCTCCGACTACACTTTTCTAATTTTTATCATATTTATTTGTAACCAAATTTTTATCATATCTAAGGCTTTTTAGTTAAAATTTAATTGATTCATAATTAACGTATTATAACCAAATTGATTAAAAAAAAAGTATTATAACCAAATAATTGTTAGAATTGTTTTTTGTTTTCTTTTTTTAATTTACACGGATAAATATTTATACTAATATATTAATACAATTGCATAATTTATTTGTAATTTACATGAGACTTATATTTATATTCATATAACAATACAAGGTCTATATTTATATATATTTTTTATAATTTCTAAGTAGACGAGAGAAAATATACCATATTGTTGAAAGCGAGAAGTAAGAGATCACCGTCTAGAGTATTTTATCCTTTTAAAATACTAATTTGTATTATTTTTCATATTTTATAAAAAGAATGACTTCCAAATATAAAATTAAAAATCATATACTTTTTTTTGGTACATGAATAAAAATCATATACTAATACAAAGACTTTTTTTGTTGTAATTTTACGATAACATATTTTTATGAGGACCTATATTAATACCTATATATTAATATGTAGAAAAATTTTTGCAATTTCAATGGAACATATATTTATACTCATGTACGAAGTTTATTAATATGAAACGGAAGACTTTTTTTCTATGGTAACTTAAATATTTAAATACTTATTAATATAGGAAATCTACTTACACTAATATTAATGCAATAGCCTTTTGATTTTGTAATTTATACAGGGATCAATATTTATACTCATATATTAATAAAAAGCCTTATGTTTTTGTAATTTATACGACGGAAAAGAAAACACCATATTGTTAGAAACGAGGAGCGAGAGATTACTATCCACTCTACTTTATCCCTTTTTTTTTGTATAGAAGCTAATAATAAGAAAAAGAAAAATTAAAAAGAAAAACTAAGCACGAGGGAAGAAAGTTCTCATTGCGTTATTCCTAAGTGGTTCACGAAGATCTTTGGAAGAACTCTATTTTATTCCTTTGAAAATTCCTAAATATATTATTTTTTTATTTAATTAATATAAATATAAACTCAATTTCATAAGTAATTCGTAAAATAAAAATTATTTGCCAAAAAAATTCATTAAGTAAAAATAAGATTCAAATAATTAATATGAAATTAAAAAAATTAATATCTCAACTAATCAATTTTAACTTTAATTATATATAATAATATAATTTTGAATATTAACCCGTGCATCATTTGCACGGGTCAGTTATTCTAATCTCTATCTCTATATAATATATTTACGGATGTCTCTCTCCTGGTCGTAATCCTATGTGGCAAGCTATCAAGTACCCATATACCCATGTGGCAAACTATGAGACTATCTACATAACAAACAAATTATTCCTTAATGTATCACTCTTCGATTCCCACTCAAGACATTTTTTCAATTATGAAACATTTTATTTTACTTTTTAGAGTTCCTTGATGTACCACCCTTCGATTCCCGCTCATGACACTTTTTTAATTATGCTACAATTTATTTTATTTTATTTTTTAGAATTTCTTAATATATCATTTTTTGATTTTCAATCATGACACTTTTTTAATTATGAGACATTTTTTAAAAGATACTTTTGAAACACATATTCTATATATATAACTAAGATTAATAGTCACTTATAGACAAAAACAAACAAATTTTTTGGATAAAGATAAGTAAATCTAGCCAATTTCTAACAAATAACAATAATTTTTTAAGATTAATACTTTTAAAGAAATATTTTCTTAATAACGTTTCCATAACTTTTTTTTTAATCATCGTAACTAATGATATATCGTAAAAAAATTAATTGATTCAAATGTTGAAATACTATTATATAAATATAAGTACCCAAACCATTATATGTATCTATTTTTTAAAAATAAAGTTGTATGAATTAATATATACTATTACATAAATATTATTATGATAAAAAAATTCATAATTTCTCAAATAAAAGTATATTTTATTAATTTAATTTTTAACTTTTATTTACATGCAAAACTTAACTCATTTCTATCGATCATTTTTTTTATTACTAAGTTGTATCAAATATAAATCATACTTATTATTTATGTTTTATTTGTATTTTATTAAGAACATATTTTTATTCCTATATTAATAGAATAAACTCATTTTTTGTAATTTTTATCATTACTTATATTTACACTTATATTAATATCAGTGCATGTCTTTATAATTTACACGGGATCAATATTAATAATCATATATTAATGCAAGAGCTTTTTTTTATTTAAAAAATGAGACTTTATATTCACATATCAAAACAAGGTCCTATATTTTTTTAAATTGCTACGGCGATGGGAGAAAAAATATCACATTGTTGAGAACGAAAAGTGGGAGATCATTCTCCAGCTATGAATTATATTTACACTCATGTTAATATGAGTGTATTTTTATTTTGTAATTTATACAAGACAATATTTATACTTATATATTAAAACAGATCCTATTATTTTTGTAATTTTTATGGGGACAAAAAGAAAATACCATACTATTGAGAACGGAGAATGGAATATCATTCTCCACCATGTTCTATCCATTTAAAATCCCTAAATATATAATTATTTTTTATAATTAATTAATATAAATATTAAATCAATTTCATAAATAGTTAGAAAAACATAAATTATATGACAAAAAATTCATTAATTAAAAATAAGATATAAAAAATTAAATTACAAAAATTAATATTTAAACTAATCTACTTTAACATTAATTATATATATTAATATAATTTTGAATTTTAACCCGTACATTTGTACGGGTTAGTTATACTAGTATAATATATTTAAGGATGTCTCTCTCCTGATTTTTTTTTTCCTACGTGGCATTCTCTCAATTAACATAATCCTACGTGTCATCTCCTCCTTATTTTATACAACATAGATTTAGTTAGGAGCTTTAGCAAGAGGAACATGGTTCAAATCCCACCAACAACAAAAAATCTATTTTTTTTACTTAGATTTAGTTAAAAGCTTTAGCAAGAGTAACATGGTTCAAATCCCACCAATAACAAAAGATCTATTTTTTTACTTTGATTTAGTTAAAAGCTTTACCAAGAGTAACACGGTTCAATTCCCACCAACAAAAAAAAATCTATTTTTATGATATATATTTTTTTACTTATCCAACCAAAAACAAAATAATTATTTTTATAATGTATTTTTTTACTTAATTGTTACTAACCATAATTTTTAAAAAGTTACTAATCTTTATCTTTATCTATATATAATATATATATATATATATATATATATATATATATATATATAATATATTTAGGAATGTCTCTCTCATGATACTTTTCCCATGTGGCATCCTCTCAATGAACAAAATCCTATGTGTCACATTCTCCTTAATTTTATACTATGTAAAATTAGTTAAGAGTTTTAGCTAGAGAAACCCGGTTTGATTCCCATCAAGGTCAAAATAACAATTTTTATGATATTTTATTCTATATAGAAGGTGTGAATTTTAGTAAGACGTACAAGGTTCAATTCCCACCAACAACTAAAAATGTTTTTTGTGATTTTTTTTTAAAGCATTTTTATGATATTTTACTTATTATAAAAAGAATAACTTTAACTTTAAATACATTAATTTTTTTTCTTTGGGAACATATTTATATTAATATATTAATAAATATTAATACGAAGGACTCAATTTTTTGTAATTTTAATGGGTCTTATATTTACTTATATTAACATGAGTGTTTTTTTTTTGTAATTTACACAGGATCAATATTTATATTCATATAATAATACAAATGCTTAATTTTTTTTGTAATCTACACGGGAGATAAAATATATTGTTTTATAATTTATACAGGAACGGGAGATAAAATATCATATATGGTTGAGAACAGAAAGTGGAAGATCACTCTCGAGAGTCTTTTACCCATTTAAAATCTCTAAATTTGTATTATTTTTCAATTTGAATAAAATTAATATAAAATAAATGTCTATGTATAGCATAAAAATAACTTTTTTTTTTTGCAATTTTTGCTAGGATATATATTTCTATGATGACCTATATTTATATCCATATATTAATTTTGGGGTCAAATTTTTGTAATTTCTACATAAGATTTAACATGAGGTTTATTAATACGGGACATAGACTCTTTTTTTTTGTGGAACCAAAATATTTATACACATATTAATTATTAATAGATGAAACCTTTTTTTTAATATGATTTAAATTTATACGCATATTAATACAAGTGTCTTTTGATTATTTTTTTAATTTACACGGGAGCCAATATTTATATGTATATATTAATAAAAATCCTTATCTTTTTTGTAATTTCTATGCGGATAGGAAACAAAACATCATATTTTTGCTAACGGGGAGCGGGAGATCACTTTACACTATATTCTATCCCTTTAAAATTCCTAAATATATATAGTATTTTTCATATTTAAATAATATAATATAAAATCAATTTCACAAGTAATTGGAAAATAAAAGTTTCAAACATACGAATTATTTGAATTTTTTTTTCAACAATAGATAATTTTAAAAATGTGTATGAATGTGATCTTTATAATATAAACTTTCAATATAACGGTGCATTTTTGTAAATTTCATATTTGTTATAATATTATTCATTCATAAGTGGTGCATTGTGCGTCACTTGACTCACACTTTCGTGTTAACCATAATAATTTTGAAACATTGAAATCGAATACAATTGCTAATTTCTAATATAATTTTGAATATTAACTCGTGCATTGCACGGGTTAGTTATACTAGTATAATATATTTAAGGATGTCTCTCTCCTGATTTTTTTCCTACGTGGCATTCTCTCAATTAACATAATCCTACGTGTCATCTCCTCCTTATTTTATACTACATAAATTTAGTTAGGAGCTTTAGCAAGAGGAACATGGTTCAAATCTCATCAACAACAAAAAATCTATTTTTTTACTTAGATTTAGGTAAAAGCTTTAGCAAAAGTAACATGGTTCAAATCACACCAACAACAAAAAAATCTATTTTTTTACTTAGATTTAGTTAAAAGCTTTAGCAAGAGTAACATGATTCAATTCCCACCAACAACAAAAAATCTATTTTTATGATATATATTTTTTTTTACTTATACTACATATATTTAATTATGAGTTTTAGCAAGAGGAACTTGAAAATAATTATTTTTATGATGTATTTTTTTACTTAATTGTTACTAACCATAATTTTTAAAAAGTTACTAATCTCTATAGTATATATTTATTAATGTCTCTCTCATGAACAAAATTGCACGTGACAATCTTCAATGAATTAAAGTTTATATGTATCATCTATGTCTCTGTCACGAATAAAATTTAGTATGAAGTACACGGTTTGATTTCCAATAACAACTAAAACTATATTTTATAATATTTTTTGATGCAATTTTATGATATTTTATTTTATTTTTTATGAAAAATATTAATACTTATATTAATATATATGACTGTATTTTTTATTTTAATTTACACGGGATCAATATTTATATATATATATATATATTAATACACGTGGCTATATATACATGAGATTTATATTTATATATATTCATATTACACGGGAATTAAAGACATTTTTTTTGTAATTTTAAGAGAACATATATTTCTATGAGAGTCTATATTTTTACCCATATATTAATATGGGGATAATTTTTTTTTTTAATTTCTACAGGAGCTATATTTATACTCATGTACGGTTTTCTTTTGTAATTTTTACGGAATTATATTTCTACGAATGTTTTAATACGAAATTTATTAATACAAGACGAAAGACTTTTTTATATAGGAATTTAAATATTTATAGATATATTAATACGGGAACGCTATTTTTTTACTATGACTTATATTTACAGTCATATTAATACGAGTGCCTTTTAATTTTATAATTTACGCGAGGACCAATATTTATACTCATATATTAATACACGATCCTATCTTTTTTACAATTTCACGGGGACTAAAAACAAAATATCATATTGTTCGAAACGGAGGAGCGGGAGATCACTATGCACCCTATATTATTTCTTTAAAATTGCTAAATATATATATTATTTTTCATATTTAAATAATAAAAATATAAAATCAATTTTCCAAGTAATTGAAAAAATAAATATTACTTGACAAAAATTTCATTATTGATTAATATTAAATTAAAAAAACTAATATCTCAACTAATTTACTTTAACATTAATAACATATATTATAGTTTTGATTATTATCCCGTGCATTGCACGGGTCAGTTATACTAGTATAATATAATTACGGATTTCTCTCTCCCGATCATCATCCAATGTGGCAAGCAACCAAGTCTTTATATGTCTATGTGGCAAGATTTCAAGGCTTTATGTTTTAAGCAATTAGGCAAGCTAAATATACTCCCTTCGATTCCCTCCAACAACAATTTTCTAATTTTTATATTATTTTACTTAGATTTAGTTAAGAGCTTTAGCTAAAGTAACATGGTTCGATTCTCACCAACGACAAAAAATCTATTTTTATAATATATATTTTTACTTATACTATGTAGGTTTAATTAGGAGTCGTAGCAAAAGGAACGTGGTTCAATTCCCACCCACAACAAAAATATTTTTTTATGATGTACTTTTTTACTTAATTGTTACTAACCATCATTTTTAAAAAGTTACTAATTTCTATAATCTCTATCTCTATCTCTATAATTAGTCAAAAAAATCTCTATCTCTATAATATATATTTACATATGTCTCTCTCATGAACAAAATTTCACGGGACAATCTATAATGAACCAAAATTTATGTGTGTCATCTATGTCTCTCTCACGAACAAAATTTAGTATGAGATACACGGTTTAATTTTTTTTGTTGAAACCGGAGTAACCACCGCCGAACGCAGTGACTAATCCCTCGCCAGATTGGAGGCACCTCAAAGGGTGGGATAGCTGTCTCATAAATTTAAAGTTGCTCAATACCACACGGTTCGAATTCCACCAACAACTAAAATTATATATTTATGATTATTTTTGAGACAATTTTATGATATTTTATTTTATTGCTTATGAAAAATATTTACACTTATATTAATATACGTGTATTTTTTATTTATTTACAAGGGATCAATATTTATAGTAATATATTAATACAAGTGCCTTTTTTCACTACAAGAAAACCTTCATTTTCCAACCAAACTGAGAAAGAGGGGTTGAAGGTTTAGGCCCTCAGGAAATATTTTGAAGGTTCAGGCCGTCAAAAAATGAAAAAAACCGTCAACAAATTATGAGAATATATAAAAATAAATGAAAAATACATACCAGCGGGTTTAGCCGTCGGGAAATTATCGTCCACTGAAATTATTATCCTGAAAGCCTTAGCCGTCGGGATGTTTATATCTCTGACGGTCCTGACCGTCGACAACATGTAATTTTCGTCGATAAAAGTGTGTCAGAATTAATTAATCTTGATGACGGTTTAGGCCGTCGGGAAGTCATTACGAATAAATATTAATATAGTTGATGGATGGTTACGACGGTATAGACTGTCAGGAAGTTATTTGTAATTTGCAGACGGCTTGGACAGTCGGGGTGTTCACTGCATTAAAAAAAAGTAGTATCTCACCGTGTTTTTATTTTGTAATTTTTACATAATTATATTTTTTTCTACGAATGTTTTAATATGAGACGAAAAACTTTTTTTTATTAGAACTTAAATATTTATACACATATTAATACAGAAAACCTATTTTTTATACTATGACTTATATTTACACTCATATTAATACGAATGTTTTTTGATTTTATAATTTAAACGATGATCAATATTTATATTCATATATTAATACACGACATATCTTTTTTGTAATTTCAATGGGGACTAGAAATGAAACATGATACTGTTCAAAACGGGGAACGGGAGATCACTCTCCACACTATTTTATCTCTTTAAAATTCTTAAATATATATTATTTTTATATTTAAATAATAGAAATATAAAATTAATTTCACAAATAATTGAAAAAATAAAACTATTTGACAAAAATTATATTAATTAACTTAAATTTTAAAAAAAAATTAATAACATATACTATAAATTTAAATATTAACCCGTGCATCGCACGGGTCAGTTATACTAGTAGTAGTAACAGTAAATCGGTGCAATGAAAAGGAAGATGGTACTAGTATCCTAGCTAGCTAGGTAGGTCCTATGAAAGCCTCAAGGTGTATGTTCGTCCGATCGATCGATATAACAACTAAACTAAGGAATGAATGAATGAATGAATTTCTATATTCCACAATGAGAAGGGACACACAACACAACATACCAACTACCTTAAGTTGACTCAATCCATTCCAATCATTCATTCATGCTCACAACACAACACAATAGTGTCTTTTCTTCTTCTTCCTATGACTCTCTCTCTCTGATGTTATTGTTGTTGTTGCCGTCGCTTAAGCTTCTAACTCTCTACTCTTTTTCCAATACTACCATCTATTATCTATCTGTCACCATCCTTTTCGATATTTTAATCCATCTATCTCATTATTATTTTTAGCTTTTTTCCCAATTTAGCATAATTTCATTCATTCCCGTCTTCTTCGTTCTAATTCCATTTTTTTGTTTCATCCCTTCGGCCATTGGAGAAGGTTGTTTGAATTCAATCACCAATCTTCTCCTACATACAAATTCTATATCTATCCATCCAGAAGGGATTCTTTTTATGTGAGTTTTTTTTATTTTTTTATCATTTTTTTCATATATTTTGATTAATATTTGTAATAAAATGTTGCATCAGGAAATTTGGAATTACTAACCAGCTTGTTCCATTCCTCAAAGTTTCGTTCTTTATAAGGAATACTATTTCGTTTTTCCTTGATGATTTTGGACTACGTACAATAGAGATTCTTCTTTAAGGTACACAAAGATTTGTTTTGAAATTTGTGCTGTTTTCTTACGTTTTCTCGATATTCACGTTTTTTGTTTTGTTTTGTTTTGTTTTGTTTTGAAATACACGCTAATCATTGTTTTTTTCTTTAATGAGCAGTTTGAGACTCAGAAATTCAACTGTTTCCTAGGTTTAAGGTTTGTGGAGAAAATCTCAAAAGAATCATGTGAGATTATTACAAGTCAGAGAATTTTGGCAAAAAGTGAAATTGGGGACTTTTTTTTTCTTATAAGGCTGATTGTAGTTAATTGTTGTTTTGATTGATTGATTAATTAATTAATTAATTTCTGAGGGATTATGAGATTTCTAAGCCTTGTTGGGAATTCTTTCGGATGTTCGGCATCCGGGGAAAGACTGGTTTCTGCAGCAAGAGATGGTGATGTTCAAGAGGCTAAGGCCTTGTTAGAATATAATCCACGTCTTGCAAGGTATTTGACATTCGGAGTTCGTAATTCTCCTTTGCATTACTCTGCAGCTCATGGCCACCATGAGGTATATAATTAACATTCAATGTACCTCATTTTCTTGTACAATGTTTTTCCTAAATCGTCTCAACCATGTTATGTATTGATGTTTTGTAGATAGTGTATCTATTGCTTCAGTCCGGCGTTGATATTAATCTCAGGAATTATCGCGGTCAGGTAATCCAACAATCATATTTTGTTTCAATGTTTATATTCCTGCATTCAATTGCCTATATTTATTGTCACATAAATGCAAAGTATATAGCTCAATCTAGCAGGCAGTGTTGTCAAATAGCTAGCTCCATATCATAGCAGAATTTGGACAAACTGCTACTGTTATGCGATACATGATTTAGTACAAATTCAAAGATATGCAATTTAGTACTAATTGCGGCTATAACATAGTAGAATTTGAACAAACCACTATTATCTGCAATTGAAAACTTTGATCTATAGCACACAATCTGATGTCGATTGTCTAAAACTGTAGATTTTAATGTTAAATGCTTCAAACTTTTGTTGTTTTGGATACGAAATATGAATAGGGCCATGTTTATTTCATTTATGGAGAAGGAAATTCCGTTTACTTACTATACATTTTATACCATTAACAGACTGCATTGATGCAAGCTTGCCAACATGGTCACTGGGAGGTGGTTCAGACTCTGATTATTTTTAAAGCTAATGTATGATCATTACTGAAAACCAATTTTGTGCTATTTAACTAAAAATGTGATAAATTATTGGTTGAATAAGTTGTAAAAGATTGGTTGTTAAATTGCACTGCAGATTCATAAAGCAGATTACCTAAATGGAGGTACTGCCCTCCATTTTGCTGCTTTAAATGGCCATACTCGGTGCATTCGCCTACTCCTGGCAGACTATATACCAAGCATCCCTAACTTTTGGGCTGTATTAAAGGCAGGTGATAGAGAATCAATCTCAGAATTTGATCAAAGGTACTCCCACTCAGAAGTCCTATTGTAAATTTGTAATCGTCCATTATAAACTGTTGCAGTAAGTTAATTTTGTCTCTGAACAATTGCATACATAGTGGTATTTGCGAGGTAATTAACAGAACTTCTGATGGAGGCATCACTGCTCTGCATATGGCAGCATTGAATGGGCATGTTGAAAGTGTGCAGTTGCTCTTGGACTTGGGTGCTTCTGTGTCCGAGGTTACCGTAGAGGATGGAACTACTATTGATTTAATTGGTATGACTTAACATCTCCTAGTTCATATGATAAAGTGATGTCAAATATTTGCTTTGGAAAGTCGGCATTTATATTCCTACTATATGTCAATTGTTTACATATCTGGATCGGCGTTGAGTTTGGCCAAATCATGCCAGTAAGGTGATTTTGTTGAAGCTCCAAAGTGTACCTTGTATTAAAATCACGATGGTCCTCCGTGCTTCTGCCAAACTTGCCCCAATCCAAACATGTACTAAGTTATAGGTCCAAAATGCTGATCTGTCGTTCTACAGCATTGAAATCAGCATGAAGAACCATGGAGTAATAGTCAAAACATTTCCGTCTTATACCATTATCTGCATCACTCTGTTTTTCTCTTGTCTAATGTTACCTAAGCACAGCCTTGGTGTCTGAGTGGGTTTCTCCAACTTTCATCTACTTTTAAACCTCAGTAGTTTTGCTCTCATACATTATCAATTAAACATATATAAATTCTATTAGAAGAAGAGAGATTTGTACTAGATTTATAGCCTTCTATGACATAAGAGAAAATGCTATATGTTTAAATTTAATTTAAAATTTAATTAGTCTTGCTGCCAGTAACCGCTGTCTATCCTTACTTACAGGTTCAGGGAGCACTCCACTCCATTATGCCGCATGTGGTGGAAATGCACAATGTTGTCAAGTATGTTTATCTTTCATATGAGCAAGCAAAGTTAAAGTTTGCTGGCTATATGGCTGCTCTTCAAATAGAAGTTTTATTAATTTTATGATTTGTTTGATTCAGTTATTGATTGCCAAGGGTGCCAGTCTCACTGCTGAGAATGCAAATGGGTATGTATGAATACACATTTGTTAAGTTTGATGTGTGATTATGTTACCTTATTTGCAGCTTTGCACGGTAATGATATAAATATTTTGATATATTTAGTTCATAGGAAATGTAGTCTTCTAGAAGAGCCAAACATTCCCCTTATTTTTTTTAAAATGGTAAACCAAAGTATTAATGTGCACAGTTGCGGAGACTGATTCTCTACTGTCTTTTTAGTTACTATGAAACTTAGTATTTTGCAAACTTGGCTCTTCACCTGAAACTCCAGTTTAATTTTTTCATGATGTTCTTTGATTCAAAGTATCCATGTTTCAGGGTTTTTGTGTGTACCTGTGCTACAAAGTTAGCCTTAAACTTAAACTTGAATCCCCTTTCTTGTTTGGATAATAATACTAATTGGAATATTGCATTGCTTACCTTGAAGTTTAGATATGTACTTACATGAAGTACATATCCCCTTTCTTTAATTTTATCAGTTTATATGTATGGATTGTGTATGGTGCTTTGTTGTACTTACATGAAGCAAACAGATGTTTTTATTGTCTCTCAAGAACTATATGACTATATGTATCTTAGACGGATGTCAAATTGTTTGGTTTACACTCTTGATTTTTGTTTTGAAGATGGACCCCCTTGACGGTTGCTCGTTCCTGGCACAGAAGCTGGCTTGAGGACACCTTAAAAACACCTCCAGCTGAAAATTTCCAAGTTCTTCCTTCGCCATATTTATCGCTTCCAATTATGAGCATTGTGAAAATTGCTAGGTAGGTGGATTTTAAGTCAACTAGTAAGTGGATTTAGCTTATCATACTTTTAATGCGGTGACAGACTTGGTTATCAAAGAGTTCATAATAAAATTCAATGATATTAGGGAAAACTTAATCAAATTTGTGTTTAATTGGTTGTTTGTCATGTGATTATATGCATATTTGGTTAAATCTTCAAAATAGTCTTTGCCAGTACAATGTTACAATGTTTTGGACTTCGGAGAGATCCCTGGCGCAAAAGCAAACAAACTGTTTGCTGCTAACTAGATGATTTTAATATTTTTAAGGTTCATTAATTGCATGTTTAATTCCATCCTCATCAGCATCATTAAAACGGTACATCTATCAGATTGGATTCTCTGAAGTGCTATAATTTTTTTATTTATAGTTTAAACCAAATTAGGCTATATTTGTTGAACTCAATCTAAGTGTTGCACCAAACAATATTCCTTTGGACCCATGATTTTAAATTGTGGTGGCAATATTGCGGATGTATCAGCTAGATTTTTCAACATTTTCCCTCAATATAAAGTTTTGGAGCACAACCACAATTGCAATTCAAAACCATGTTTGTACCATTAATTAACTTACTTCTTGTGATGATTATCAAATTTCCCAATGAATGAAAGCAAACACACTTGTAATATTTGCATGCACTTATCTTGACAATAATGAGTGA
This sequence comes from Trifolium dubium, assembly GCA_951804385.1. Classification (NCBI taxonomy): domain Eukaryota; kingdom Viridiplantae; phylum Streptophyta; class Magnoliopsida; order Fabales; family Fabaceae; genus Trifolium; species Trifolium dubium. Next base: position 35,486,279 of record OX638073.1, read on the forward strand.
AGTTAGTATATGGTATATGATTTCATCTACACTTGATTTCATTAAAATTGGTTTATAAAATTGGTTTACTCTGCCTCAAATATTGTGTATTTCAAAGATTTCTAATATTGTTCTTTCCCTCTTCTTGCTTATGTTGTTATCATCCTTAACAGAGAATGTGGATGGAGGACAAATGAATTAGCACCTATATGCTTAGATCCATGTGCAGTTTGTTTGGAAAGGAAATGTATGGTCGCTGTAGAAGGTATACCACCCTTTTTATTGTTATGATTATGCTGAGAAAGATATGCTTTTACATGGAAAAATGAAATGACCTTTTTACGTGTATATTTGGTTTTGCAGTGAGAAAAATGATTTTGAATTAATTGATTCTCTAAAATTGATTCTTGCTAAAATTAAGATGACGGTAAAATGATTTATGTTTATATTCATTCATGTAAAAATAAATTTAAGTGTAAAAATTAATTTTAGAATCAGAAATAATTATCATTTTTAGCTTTAAGTAGAATCAATTTTGAAAACAAAATCAATTCTACTATAGACTACTGAGAAACCAAACATATCAAAATCAATTACACACCTTTAGAATCAACTTTGACTCCTCCAAAAGTGGAACCAAACATTCACAGACTTTTGGTCTAACTTTTTTTTTTTAACTTATGCTGTGCAACAATTGCAATGTTAAGAAATTGGTCTCATTACCAGAAAATACATTCAAACTTGATATTGTCAAAAAATCATAATGTTCTATTTACAATATCCAGTCTTTTCATTTTGTATTCACCAAAAAGAAAAGTCTTATCATTTTGACTGATATATTTAGTTACATATATTAAGTAATTGGTCAGGCTTGGATATGTTTTCTACAAATGGTATGAATCTGTCAAATAATAAGAGCAAATAATTGAAAAGTAACGGTGACAACACATGTTCACACACCAAAAACAAAGGGAAAAAACATAACTATGCTTCTCTGTTGGTAATGACAACTTTTGAATCAATGGTAAAGGAATAGAGCCATAGAGAAACGTATTTTGCAAGTGTTTCCATAAGAAGTTATTGCACAGTCATATCCTTTTCTCACCAGGCATTGCTCAGTTTTTATTTCCCATGAATGTGTCTTTGGTGTCAAATCCATGTGATCATTTTCTCTTCCATTTATTTCATTTTATTTGTTGATAGGTCTTTTCTCTTCGATCTCTATTGGTTTATGATTTTACACCATACTTTTTGTCATCTACCTCTTTGTATTTTATTGGCTAAATTATGCTTCTAGTCATAATAACCCAAAAAGTCTTTGGCACGACGACGAAACCATGATTTTGTTGAAACTTGTGGTCGTCCGACATTACATTTTCAAACTTTCTGTTAATTCAAACATGCACTAAATCAACATTTAAAACAAAACAAATGGTATTAACTTTTAACCAGTGTAAAACTATCCTCCAAAAGGATTTGAACAATGTCCTGAGGTTAAAAGATCAAACTCTTATCACTGAAATGATCAAATTAATGACTCAAAATTACTAGTACTATCTATGACATTGGAATTTGGTATACATAATCAATGAGTCAAATTACTAGTACTATTTATGTAGACTAATGCATAAAATTGGATGTATCTTATAATGCAGGTTGTGATCATGAATTCTGCACACAATGTGCATTGTACCTTTGTTCTACAAACTCAGCTTCAACAAGCAGACATGGTCCCCCAGGTTCAATAGCATGTCCTCTATGTCGCCATGGCATAGTCTCATTTGTTAAACTTCCACACACAAGACCACTACTAAAAGAAATACAAAGGACAACAAATAACTTGTCCTTAACATTTTGCACGTGTTCAAGTGAAGTACTTGGTGATTCCAATGACATAACAACACCATTTTGTAAACCAACATCTTCACGTGGATCAAAAACTTCTTCCCCTTCAAGAAGATTTCGTTCATTGAGCTGTCAATTCTCATCTTTCAGAATCAACTCTAATCTTTGTTTAGGAGCTGATGTTAGTCCTTCATTGGTTCCTTGCAAAAGTGTGAGTAGGAACTTGAGAAACCATTTGACAAGATGTTCTGGTTCTGGTTTTGGAAGATCAAGTTCTCAAACTGAGAGAAGAAAATCATCTTGGTTTTGTTCTCTCAATCAATCTGTTTCTACTGGAAGTGGATGCTGATTAATCTCTTATTTTTTTGACATTTTTTAAGCTTTTTTCCCTCTATCATCTCCCAAATATACAAGCAGTGTCATATTCATATACGAGTTATAAGTGTTATATCCATGATTTTAAATATAATATACTGTTGACACATTATTATATACAGTATTATCTTGTAAATAACATCACAATTGTTGGACAAGCAATCCTTTGTTTTGGCTACAGATTGATATTAATCAATATAGTACTTGTACATGTTCTGGTATTTTTTTCACCTTTTGCTTTTTGAGTAATAAGCTTATATTTTTCTGCTGTTCATTACATTATACTATTATTATGTGAATATACAATAATATAATCTTGTTCATTATAATCTTGATCTGCAGTGAACAATTGTAGAGTATGAATTTGAAATGAACTTGGATAAATATGCAGAAGCATAACTTTAGAGAAGAGGTTCATAAAGGAAATATATTTATACATAAACTTCATACATACCATGCTTACATAGAAACATCAACTAACTACTAATAAGATCAAACTAAGCTCAGGAGGAATAGCTAAAAATAAAGAGAATGGGAGTGGTTGACAAGATGAAAAGAAAAACATATTACAAAAAAATAAAATTACAAAATATAATGCAAAAATTAAAAATGACCAAGCCTTGCAAGGTCAAGAAAAAAATAAAAATAAAAATGAAATAATAAAGCTCAGTTAGGACATCGCCATGAAAACCCTACCTCCATTTGCTAGAGTGAAAACCAATGAATCTATTCACACACGGCATAGAAAATGGTTGAAGATGCTTGATGCCATTTGAGAGGGATTCTTGGATAGTTGGTACCAAAAGCATATTGAGGTTAAGAAGTGACATGTAAGTATATGGAGGAGCTGTAATTTATAGACAAGGTGCGGTGCGATGATGTTAAGTTATATAGATAGGCATATGCTATGTTGAGCTATGATATGAAATTAATATGATACTCCCTCCGTCCCAAAATAAGTGTCATACTTGCCAAAATTTTTGTCTCAAAATAAGTGTCATATACTATTTATAACATTAGTTTTTACTATTTTATCTTTTAAATTAATCATTAGGTAAAAGAAAAAGTACGCTCAAAAATCTACTTTTTAGTATTCCAATGTCTACTACCAATAAAAATAGAGGGTATTTTAGTAAAAATCATATTCTCTCTATTTTTTTTACACACTTTTCTTAAAGTGTGTGATTTGGTCAACTATGATACTTAAAATGGGACGGAGGGAGTATATAAATAGGCTAGTGAAATTGCACGAAGAGTAGATGGATGTAGTTGATTATTTTGTTGTTGGTACATGATGGATGGATGTTGTTGATTTATTATTATATATTATTTATTATTTGAATTTTTATATAGTGAAACGAAAAGTAATCAAAAAAAAAATACTCCATTTTATACAGTGAAATGGAAAGAATTTGGAAATAAAGGGATTGCTAACATTCCAAAAATGTTGCTGTCATAGAGGAACGATTGTTATTTTGGTCACAATTGGTCATGGCACATGCAAATAAATAAAATAGTGTTATGCTAATTGCAAAATAGGGTTAAATATTTAGATTGACTAAGGTTCTAACTTCAATCTCTGGTTTGAACACACAATGTAATAATATTAGATTTTTTAAAGAGAATTTGTCATTTATTTAAATCTCACATGCTTTTAGGGAATAATTTTTTCAGTTGCGCACATATGATATATACATATAATATTATTATGACTATTTATTTTATAAAGAATATCATCAATTATTTTAAATAGATAATTTATTTTTCTTTTATTTTTTCAAATTATTTTTATTTGAAGTTGTAATCAAATTAAGTGTTGTTTTTTGTTTCATTGTAGTTTTGAAAGGAAAAGGGTGTGCTAGTAGTTAATTAATGGATATAAAAACATATTTGTTACTTTATTGAATAAAGGATGTTAAAAATAGTTTGACAAATACTAGTAATAGGAAAATGTTAACAAATACTTCTATCACACTATTTAAATATCTTAATTAGTAAAATTTGTAAGGATATGTAAAATCAATGCATTAAGAATTAAAGTATTTGTTACTCCTTTTTTAAATAAATATATTTTTCAAATAAAATTTTTAATTAGTATGATGACTTCATGTCATTCTACGTTATTGAGCAATATTCAAGACAAATTTAGGTGTTTTTAGTCCTTTTTTTAGAAGAATTTCTATAGGAAGAGAGTTAACTTGAGCTACAAGAAAAGATGAAGAAAATACAAGAGTTTTGAGCTAATTGGAGCGTGTCACGCATTGTTTGGAGCGTGCCACGCATTGTTTTAGTTTTGAGTCATTTTGCCACTGCCAAGAGGCGTGTCACGCAACCCTTGGAGCGTGGCACGCACGCTTTCTGATTGCTGGGGCGTGGCACGCATTAATTCCTGCGTGTCACGCATTGTTTTGCCAATTCTGGGTGTTTGTTTCTGCCAAAGTTCGTGGCACGTGGCCACTGATGTGTGTCACGCAGCTTTCTGGTACAATTTTTACTATAAATAGAAAACTTCATTTTTTTTGTTTTGGGGGGTTTACAATTTTGGAGAGGAAAAAGGGTCAAAACACTATGGTTGGAGCTTGAAGAACATGGAGTGGAGCTTGGGAAACATGGATTGAAGCTTGAATGCAAGATTGAAGTCCTATTTCCCTTAGTTTCTTCATGTATTTCTCTTCTCATTAATTTGCACTTCTTGTAATAATGAATTGCTAAACTCTTTAGATTGGATTTTGTATGAAGAACTAGTATGAATCTATGGAATAAATGTTAGTTTGTATTAATTCTCTCATGATTGATTCAATTTACTATTCCATTAATCTTGTTCTTTATGCTTCATGAATGTTGACGAATATTTGTGATGATTTCTAAATTCATGCTTGCTAAGAGATTAGATGTATGAATTAGACATAGATTAATTGTTGAATCTTATCATTGGCCTAGAGATAGGAAATTAAAGGTTGTGACTAATGATTTAACGAACGTTCATGCCTATGTTAACTAGTAATTGACTTAAGAAATTAAGGGATTATAGTGAACATAGTGAGTTGTATGACCATGAGAGTGGGTGCAATGGTTTGGTTAAATTGTCGTGGTAATTGAATGAATCATGCTAAGGAATTAATCACTATCATCATAGTGACATGCTAGGGACTCATACAAAATCCAATCGTCTTCATATTTCACTTGAAAACCAAAATCTCTCTTATTGTCATTTTATCGAACACTTGCTATGCAAAACCCCCAATTGTCATTTACTTTCATGTTTTCTTTCGTAAATTTAGTTTAATTGCTTTGCCTTTGAGATACAACAATCCTCGTGGGATCGATATTTTTACTACTTACGATATATATTGGTGCACTTGCCAATTGTCCGTCATAGTATATCCAAAACACCCGTCAATAATAATTTTCTTAAATAGTACTCCCTTTTTCTTTTTATCAATAAAAATAATAATTTCTTTTCTTTTCTTTTCTCTTCTTTCACAATAATAAAACTTGGATACAAACATCTCAGATGTTGTTGTCAAAAAAAAAATCTAAGATATTGAAGATAGATTTCAAACTCATAATTTTTCATTTCATCATTTTGTGTGAATTTTGTTGCTAGCCTCTCTAGTTTTAAAAAAAGAAAAAGGAAATATTATAAGTTTCCTTCAAAAAAAAAATTGCAATTCTTAATTATAAGTCAATATACAATATTAAGTGCATCTATTACTTCTTTTTCTACACATTAATTTTTTTAATTACTACTTCAAATTTATATTGAAATATAAAAAGTTAAATCAAATATATATATTAAAAAAATAATTTAATAAAATTAAGATTAAGATACAAACTAAACACAATAGTTACACTATTAACTTTTGTTAAATACGGATTATATGTAAAGGATGGTAAATAAAAAAAAAAAACTTATACTGTAATAAGGGAGGAGGGAGTAACTGTGTTTGTGTGTGTGTTTTTTGTTGTTGACAGAACTGTGTGTGTTAATGTTTGGGGCAGGGAGAACTGAGAAGTCATGTTGATTTTGTATGTATGAGAGAAATGGCGACTGATTTGAGAGGAGAAAGAAAGAAAGAAAGAAGGGATAAAGTACAGAAAACAGTGTGCAGTGACAAGCTAGCAATGTGACTTAACAATTTTATCTATCTTTTTCTGTCTACTATTCTGTCCTTTTAAACAAATCTTTTACCTCCTTTGTCACGTAAATAAAAAAGCATGCATATAATAATAATAATATAAAGAACAAAGCATGGGGACTCGAATTTCCAAGATAAAGAAACAGAGTTATGTATTGTATTGTATTGTATGGGACCTCCCTCTGCCTCTATCTCTGCCTGCAATGCAATCAATTCTTCTATCACAAGCTTCAAAAGTTCAATCTCAACCGTACTTACTTACATACCTACATTTTCCTCAGTTTTCATCCAATCACCTAATTTTCACCCATTATTAATTCATCTTCTTCTTATTAGTACAATTAAATATAATTATTATATATTTTAATTATGTACCAATAAACTCAAAAGTTACAAAATTAAGTCTTTTTTTTTTATGATGAGGACCTAAATCCGAAAAGAAAAAGATTACAAAATTAATGTATGTTTAGTATTACTACATTGATACTAGAATTATGGTGATTCACTAAGATTTATTAAAAGTTATAAATTATAGTTTCTACAAAATCATAGTGAGTCACTATGATTCTAACACAACCAGTGTAATATCAAACATATGTTTAGTTTGACTTTAGATATAATCAATTTTGATAGAATATTTTATCAGAATTAATTTTGGTAGAATTCATTTATGTTTGGATAGATTCAACTGAAAATAAGTTGAACAATAAACTTCAATGTAAAAATCAATTCTAAATCCAAAAACTACAATTTCTAATTTCAAGCAAAATCAATTCTTGACGCAAAATCAATTCTACTTTACAAAATTAAACATGTCAGAATGAATTCTACACGTCCAGAATTAATTTTAACCCCTTTACAATTTATGCAGTACATGTTTAGTATTATCGTGGAAGTATCATAATTACTGTGATCTATCATAATTTTGAAGAAACTACAAGTGAAATCAAGGAGATGCAACTCCCAATAACATCAACAAGAACAATAGAATTAACAATAGTAAACTAGTCTACAGAGCAACCAAATTTAGTTAGAACATTGATTGACTTATCAATACGAGTAATAGAGGTGTAAGTAGATCGGAAAAACAAATAGAACCAACAATTTAAACAAATTTAAACCATTTTTTTTTTGTTTGGACTAAAAACCGAACTGAACCAATAAAAACTAAGGTGGTTTGGCTCGAATCTCGGATTGCATTTTCATGAATTATAAAACTGAAGAACCAAACCGATATGTTTGATTAGCCACCTGAGAGCTCATTGGGCCCATTGTTTGGTGGTAAACACCGACTTATATTTTTAATTTGATGATAAACTTTATTTTACATGTGTTTTATTTTGTATTTCAAAATTATGTTATTATTTATTTGGTTTATGTTACTATTCTAAGTCGTTTGAAAATAAAGTTTAAAATATATCATTTCAAAAAATAGAGACTGAAATATATCGTTTAAAAAAATAATAGTAGAGATTATATCAAAAAAATAAAATATTGCAAACAGAGTATAATATCCGATCCAAACACACTACATTTATTTAATGGGTGATATATTTGGCGCAAGATTTAGATTTAATACACAAATTTTTGTTTACTAATAGTACATTTTAGAACCGAGAGAATATATTATAGTATAAATACAACAATTATTAAATAAAATTATAAATGGTATGTGATGGGACAACACATTGTCACAAAATCATATAGATCTCTTGAATTCTTGTTTATACTCCCTCCGTCCTATTATATAAGCCTATCTGACCAAAATCACGTTTATTAAGAAATGTTGGTAGTGTAATTATTTATTTTTAGTTTGTGTGTAAATTTTATCAAATTGTTCTTTGTTTTGTTTGTATGTGTAAAAATTTGACTTTTTGTATTCAAATGCAAGTTAGTAATAATAATTAAGGATATATATAGGGAAAAAAGTAATCAATACACCTAATAATTTGCAAAGGTACTTATATTTTGAAATTAGACTTTTTTTTAAAGAGGACTTATATAATATAATGAGACGGAGGGAGTAGAAGATTAGAAGTCCTCTCTTTGAACTTTCATTCAGCAATGCTTGCGGGCGCCTACGTAAGACAAAGATATGATGAAGAAGTATGAAGACAGCAGCACGCATGTGTAAAACCAACATTGATCTGTCTTTTGAGTTCACACACTTTGCTATTACTACCATGTTATAAATAAAAATGCTTTGTACTGTAATATTTTCTTTAACTAATAACCCATGAAGACAGTTAGCCTAATCTGTACTAATTAGTTTGAGTGTTGTTCCATAATGGAAGGAATCAATTTAGTTTTCTACTCACGAGCTGGCTATAGCTAGAGAAGAATCACTAATGGTAGAATAGTGCTACTTCGCGATTTGTTTAGCCTTTATGGTTATAGAATAGAATAGAATAGAATAGGGATAGATTGACTAGACATAGTACTACGGTCTATGGAGGAAGGATGAGTCTGTATCTTGCATTGAAGGGAACCCCCATGCCCCATTGGGCTGTTGGCTATGCTAACACTATGCCAGATTTGGATTACCCTCGCTAGTTGTGTTGACGTAATAATAATATACCAAGAGAAAAAAAGAAAAAAAAAACATTTTTTTCTCTCAAAATTTAAAGAAAAAGTGTAAACAGGTCAAAATATGGGAGTTTTACAATACTTTTGTAAAACTTGTTTTTTTGTTGAGAATCCCTTATAATATTTGATTTTTTGTAATACCTCTTATACTCAGTTAACCATAATATGGGGCTCGTTTGTTTCAGATTTTTTCTCAAAAAAATCTATTTTTTTGTTAAAAAAAATCACTTTTTTATTTTTGATGTGTTTGTTTCAGATTTTTATAAAAATCATTTTGCTAAAAAAATCATTTTTGAGTCCAAAATGAAAAGCTATTTCCAAGTGATTCTCTCAAAATCTATTTTTCTTAAAGACCATGTGTTAGTTCTCAAAAATGATTTTTACAATTGTAAACAAACACAAAACAACTTTAGATTTTTTTCAAAATCTCTACAAAATAAATCTATTTTTTAAAAATAGATTTTTTTAAAAAAATCTATTTTATTTTAATCTCAAACAAACGCACCCATAATCGCCGGAACACTCGCTAAAATTATATTTTGCGACAGTGTTTTTTTGCGGCGATTTAAAACTCTCCCTAAAATCATATTTTGCGGCGGTTCAAAACCTCCGCTAAACTTATATTTTGCGGCGGTTCTGTGATGCGGGAGTTCTATTCTGGTTGACTGAATTTAGAGGACATTGCAAAAAATCAAATATTACAGAGGGATTCTCAATTTTTATATATCTCTCATATTTTGAGACGGAAGGAATAGTTCGTAATTGTTTGATTTTTTTTGGGTTAAATCCTAATAATTGTTTGTATTTACGATTATTTGTAGTTAATTTTATTAAATGTCTTGCTAGAGTTGTAAAAAATGGATCGATTGATGGGCCGACCCATTAGCCAACATGTTATGGTGGGCTAGGCTTCAAAAAAAGTTAGTCTAAATGCATTCGGGTTTTTTTTGTCCAATCCCACAAAGCACTCCAGAGGATTGGGCAAGCTAGACTAGTTCATCGGTCTTCTGATTGGCCAATTATCTAAAAATTTATGTCGTTTTTGTAAAAGTTATATCAATAAATACATAAAAAATGATCATTTAATTAAAAAACTATTACAAAATATAGTTTAATGTGTAAGTTTAATAAAAATAGTTATATTTACTTAAAATTTTAATAAAAAGTATTTTACAATTTATTATTGCATATTTATTGATGAAGTAAAAATTATTTATACTTGCATATAATTATATCTCAATAATATTAATAATTATGAAGAAATGATATATCAATGTTACTTTAAAAAAAATCAAAAAAACTGAAAAATAAAATAAAATAAATTGGATCGACAGGCCCATAAGCCTATCGAGCTAGGCCAGGCTCATGCAGGGTCGGGCTCGTTAAAGCATGACCCAATAATAAATGGTCGGGCAAGTCTGTCCCATGTATAGTGCAAAGTCTTGCGGGCTAAGCCGAGTTGGACCGAACCTAATGGCCGACACATTTGACAACTCTAGATCTTGTATACTATTTTTTTTTTTTTGACAAATGTAATCCTTTGTAAAGTGAATAAGTAAACGTAACGGTGTCAAACCTAAACCTAATGTTCATGTAATATGCATTAATAAACTCCACACTCTGGATTATTTTAATGGTTGAAATTAAATCTATACCATGGACAACTATTAAGGAGTTCCACAATAGAAACAACTTGGTTTCACTAGAATCATTAACACAGAAAGTTATCGAAAACAAGAACAACAGATGCAGATGTAGCCACACACAAAACAAAACAAAAATGACGATCCTTTCTTCGTTCTGTTCCTTCCCTCCAATTCATTCTTCTTTTTCTTCTACGTTTCAAAATTCTACATATTCAAATTGCAACGCTATCTCCAACTTCAGAACACAACAAATCCAATCCTCTGCTTCTTCCACAAACATCTTCACCCAAAAAATCGACACCTCTTTCATCACCATCGCCGAATCATTCCAAGATGATGAACTATGGGCTGCTTCCTCTCTCCGCGTTCGTTCCTTCAACCAATTCAGTCCCAATACTTACGGAGTCCAAGTGAGTTTTCCACCCCAATTTGTTTTCTTTCTTTGTTTGCTTTCAATTTTGGAAATATGAAATTTTAGCTTTAAACATCGTTTCTGGTTACATAATTGCAAAAGGGTATGCTTGAATTGTAATAAAAGATTGAACTTTGATTATAGAGAATGACTTATTTATAAGTTTGATGTATGATCAGAATAGAGTTGTTTGGTAACAGTTTTATCTCATGTCATGTTTGTAGCGTTTTTTTCATGAGGGTGTAGTGTTTTTTGAGATGCTAGTATCATTTGAGTTTGTAGCTTATATTTTCAATCATTTGTACATTCATTGTCTTAATTGAAAAATAAAAATCTTCTTATGTCATTTTATATTTACGAGTTAATTCAACAACTAATTTTATCAACTCGTTAGTTTATCGGCTACCAGCTTACTTATCCGCTATCAACTAGCTTACTTGTTACTTTTTTACCAAACAGAGCCTTATACAAAGTGTTTGTCAAGTTCTATTAGGATCATGCAAGGTACTTGGCTGAGCGTGAATTCGAAGCACTTAAGGAGCGTATTTCGGGAAAAAGGATGGGTTTTAAAAGAGTTTCTTGCATTAATGCTACCCTTCCATTGTCTCATATATTGGGCCTCTATGATGATTTATGTTCTTCATGTAAGGTTTGTTTATTTCCTGGATTCATTCGATACCAATGTGCTTCATTAAATAGATTTGCTTATTGGTCTTTGGTTTATTGTTTCTTAACAAAATTAATTGTGTTTTAGTTAAACTTGTATAGTTTTCTGCCAATGGAGAAGACAGGATTGTAGTCAGTTCTCTTGATCTTAATCAGTGCTTGAGTCTTCCTGATGAAATTGTAGGGATGAAGCCAAAGGTATTTTTCACATATTCTAGATTTTAGTGTTTGTTTGTTTTTACTTATTAGAGTTTTTCCACAGACGGTAAGCACTTGTAAAATGTTTGGGAGAGCTTTTGGAAATAGTTTCTGGCATGTCCATAAGCCGATTTTAGCTTATTTGCACAAGATCTCCATAATAAATTATTAAAACAACTTATATTATAAACAGGAACAATTTGAGTTTAATTTTTATTTTTTGTAATAATAATAGCCTATACACAAGTACTTATATGATAAGCGCTTATGCTATAAGCGTTTAATTGGGATGTTTATACAAACATGGGCTAAATCTATATGTTACGTGTATTTATGAAATTATGTCTTAGTTTACTTTGGATGGTAAAGCTTTGATACCAAAGTTGATTAATTTGTACAATGCTTCCTCCATCAAATTGTTTAATGTTTAACTGTCAGGTCAGCGGAGCTGATACTACAAGAGCATACCTCAGTAATGTATGCGTTGCAAGAGAGTTGCATAGAAATGGGTTGGCGTATGAACTTCTTGAAAAGTCGAAGTTAGTTGCTCGTAATTGGGGTAAGAAATAGTGTAGCACTTAACTGGTTGGTGGATTTAGCTATTGTTGTTTTCACTGCCTTGAAAATGGTCTATTTATCCACACTTTTTTTCCAAGTGCTTCCATTACCAATTAGATATCAAGGAATTCATTCATTGGTACTTGTAAGTTTCGATCTTGTGCCTTAAAAATGCTTCTTCGTTGTTGAACTTGATTAAATATCAGGGAACTCTTAGTCCTTAATCCTAACTTGTATTGTAAAGGAAAATGAATGTGTAGAGATTAGAAGACTCACAGAAGTACTGGTGAGGAGGGTAGATAATAGGGAGAATACTTCATATATTAGAGGTAGAGGAAGACTTAAAAAAATTAGATGTTAAACCAGAGAGATGTTGAATTAAATTGTATATACTGTTTGGAAATGATCCCTGACAGGACTAATGGTGTTGTTCAATCCATGTAGGCTGCAGTACTCTAGTATATTGGAGATGTTTTGATATTCCTTGTAAAGAGAAATCTACAATTTAGGAACATGTTTTTTAATTTATACTATTACTGTAGCACTATAGTATATTGGAGTAGTATGCCTGTAGTCCTGCAAAACTAGTCTTATTGATCATGAAACCTTTAAATATAATGACCGAGCCTTCCAAGAGATTTGTCAGCAAGAAATTCAAAAGGAATTTTATTGACTACTACTAAGTGTACTTTGCAACCTAGTTCTTCTGGAACTAGTAAGGTAACTATCATGGAAAGAAAGGAAGCAGCTAGTTTTTCTTGTTCTGTATTGTAACAGACATGATTACACCACTCATATTTGCTTATTTCAGACGCCTCACGATGTTTAACATACAGTTTGCCTTGACGTTTGTATTTTCTTTAATGGGTTAAGGTCATCTACAGTCTATGGAAAAAACAGCATGGCTGTTTTTATTTGTCTGCTTGTAACTTTGTAATGTCAATCAACCAAATTTCATATGGTCTTGGTCTTGAACATAATGGATTGCTTCCAAATTAGGCAACGATGATATGACTCTGGCCATTGTCAACAGGTTTCCAAATATTGTTCCATGGGAAAAGAAATTCCTGTTCGGAATTGGAGCGCAATAGGGGAATTTGTTCATCCGGAGCTGCATTGAACTAAATTTGAAATCTGAACACCATTATCATATTTATTTAATATTTTGTGCCAAGAAGAACTAAGCATCATAGAAAACAATTTTGGTTGCTGTCTCAATCTGTTTTAAGGGAATTGTTCATATATTTATATTTGTTGTCGTCAATCTAGATCCCAAGTTATAAGCATTATGTATAGTTGTCTCACTTGTGTGCATATTCTTGAGTCTATGAACTAGGAAAGACCTTGTGGTTTCTACATGACAACAAATATTGGACATTTCTTTAACCTAAGAGTGGCTAAATTGACTCTTCTTTTGCGTGTCTTTTAGGCATAACAGATTTGTACGTCCATGTTGCCGTTGACAATGAACCAGCAAAGAAATTGTACATGAAGAGTGGGTTTGTCTATGAGAATGATGAACCTGCATGGCAGGCCAGGTTTCTTGATCGACCGCGAAGACTTCTGCTATGGATGGGTCTTTCAATCACCTAATTTGACGGTGTTGTTGGGTATCCTGTGTTAATATGATTCTGTCTATTCTTTTTAAGTTATTTTCCAAACGTTCCCATGTTGGCTCATTAGTTTTCTTTTCCTTTCATTCATAAGCCGCAAGTAAAACTGGCTGCTGAAATTAAAGATCCAAGTAAGAAATGAATTATATATGAAACATACAGTGTTACTTTCCCTTGAAGATTATTTTTACCAAAAATAATATTAATCGTGAACAAGAACAATTATGATAATGTCTTTTCAATTATATGATGAAAAAATTATGTATCATATTCGATGGACCTTTCACCCATTGTGTATACTTGTAGAGAAAGTTTTGTATAATCACAATTCGCAAGCATAAGACTATGGAGACATGAGTTAGGCATGCTCAAAGAAAGGCATAGCATAAAAAGCACAGGAGAAGTGACGGAGATCCACAAATCCAAAAATGAAAAGGTTTATATTTCAAAAACAGATCTTAGCACGTAATAATCAATCTTTCAACAAAAATAATCACGTGTCGTGTTTGCGACTACACAAGACTTTATGATATATGTATGTATTTCACAGTTAAATTAACATTTTTGTGCTATATAATCTATGCAATCTTATTTTATAGACACAATTTTTTTTTTGTCTTAAATGAAGTGGTAATTCACTTTAAGTAATACATTTTATTCGGATTTTAGGCAATTATATTTCATCCTATATAAACTTCTTTTGAATGTTTAAAAGATTGCGATCATGAATTATTGGTAACTTCACTAAAAATAAATGCTAAGCTCAATTAATGATTTTATTTTACCATTATATAATTTGTTCAGTTAGACAATAATTAACCCTATCATATCCTAATTATACCAAATCAGAAAACGTCCCAGAGAGATGTGGGTCCTCTTTCTTAAATAAAATGTAGAGCTCTAAAATTATACTATTACAGAAACATTTACAAGTTGTCTATTGCAAAATTTTCTGGTATGCAATACAAAAAATAGACACCCTAAATTCATTTCATAGACATCAAATTGGGACATTTAACACTAGGAACGACCAACAATAAATTGCACGAAACTGCCATTTGCTGCAGATCTGATTATGCTATCTTGTTCGAACATACACAACAATTGAGGCTTGAAGATCACGATCCACTTTGAAGTGAGCATTAAAAAATCTTTTTTCCTGTAGTTGAAATTTCAAATTAGAAACAGAGTACAGATTGCCAGTATTTACAGCAAAGATTAACTTGGGACAGTATTGTAAATCACCTCTCTATAATCAAATGAAATTAAAAAGCTTCTCAACTTTTGCTCTTCTGAATCATACAAAACAATGTGGCTAGGATGAGACCAATCTTTTGTATATTTTGACATAAAAGAAACAGGGTCCATCATGAAGCGGTCAGACTCATCTAGGACACCTTTCTCTTCACTGCTGAAAATGATACATTAACATCAACTATAAACTTATATCAGTTTTGATTAAGATTAGAGGTCATTTGATAATTATTAATTGCAAACCTTGGCGTGCAGTCAAGAAATTGCATAGGCAGGTTATGATGCAGAATGGAATAGTATGGAGTAGCATGGCAAGGTGTTAGGAATAGGATACTTTTCACTTTCCCTTGAAAAGCTTCTCTAGCAAGGTGGTTCATGACATCTTCAGGTCCTCTCTGTTGAGAAAATAAATAACACATAATAGACATTTTTGTCTATATTTTAACAGAAATAGGAAGGACAAACAGTAATAAGAAAAATAAATAATCTCAATACTTGGTGAAGAGAGAATAAGATACCTGATGAACCAAACTCATATACAAAGCCATTGGTATATTGGTTGCAATCAAAAATAAGATAGCAACTGTCATCTTGGGAGGACATTTGTTATGCTTTTTTGAAAACTCTTTTCCTTTATACTCTGGGGAACCAGCTTCGGGATCTTCAATCACAGCCAAAGAATAACCAGAGAACATCAGAGCTATTGGAAGAACTGGCAAGACAAACCTGTATCTCAGTAATTTTTTTCATTAATCAAGTCAAACCAAAAGGCCAGGTGCATGTAAACATGCATATGTAAATTGTTCAGATTGAAATACCTGAATTCCTTGTGGCCTAATATACTGTAGAAACACAATACCCATGCAAGGAGTCCAGAAAACTTCCACTGTTTGGAATAAATAATACCAGCTATACAAAATGGTATATGAGAAAAGATCATGACTGTAAATCCCTGAGTGAAGTACCAGTGCCACTTGTGAGTTCCATAATAGTCTCCACCCGCGGAAAGAAAATTGAATTTTAGAAAATTAAGTGGTACTAGAATCCATGAGCCATACATAAAGCGATCTAATAAGCAGGTAAGCCCAAGCACCAGGATCCTGATAGAATGAAACAGAAACTGGAAATTACATGTAATGATATAGAATTCACTAAAATCACGAGCAATAACTAAGATTTTTGCATAATGATTATTCCTAAATTGGTTGAATTTCTATCCGATGGAGTAATCCAAAGTTCCTGTGGAATGAAAAGTAATACAGAATTAAGAAAGTAAATCTACTGGGCACTTAAAATGGTTCTGAGAAGAGGACTTCTGAATCTGATAGCAACATAGTTCAATTTCCTAGAGAAATATGATTGTTTTACTTAAGTAAATTCATCCTATTTTCTGACATGAAATGTCTGCAAACTTTCAAATATAAATATCAACGGCTAATAACATGTCAAACTGGTGTTATTTTAGTACGTCGGTGCAACAAAATAAATGTCAATGCATATTTATTAGCTATAAAGAAACTGTTCAATCAATTGGCTAACCAAATCCTCATTATTTAGATACAAAGGGAGAATATAACAAAATTCAGGCGTCTTTAGATCCTATCCCAAATCTCATGAAGATTTCTGAGCACATTAGTGAAACTTTACATAAATCAAAATCAAATTAGGGCTTGTAATATTCTAATAAATTTTTTGAAAACATACCCAATAGGAGCCACCTCCAAAAAAACAAACTTCAATCTGTCACGTGCATTATAAAGCTCCAGGAAGCCAACATACATCCATGTGACTGCACTTGTTGGCCGAATAGCACAAGCTAATGCTGCCACAAGTAAACCCCACTTCCTTGACACATTGGAACTTTTGCCCGAAGGTCTCATACAGGGCCAAAAGTATAAAGACACCAGTGTAAGAACAGTCTCCAAGCTATTCGATAGTGTACGTGAAAAACAATAAAACATAAACCAATTCGACAACTGGGAAAAAAGCTGAGACATAGTTAAGGTATCTGTAAAACATTTCTATATACAATAATGCAAGAAGAACTTCAAACATGAAACATTCTCATTCTATCCAATCCAATAAAATAAAACTGTAGGATACTGCCCATTTTGCAACAGATTCACCAAAGAGAACTGCAGAGAGTTTATACAAGTACAAATCACCAACTGCAGAGAATACAGACTGCAGTAACCTCGGAGCCCTCATCTAAGAAAAATAATACATAGAATTAGAGCATGATTGGATGAACTTATTTGACTTAACTACTGGTATAAACATTTATAAGACACATGGAGTGACCTTATGGAAACAAAATATGACATTTTCACAAGTTATTTTCAGCTTATTTCCATATACTTTCAAGGATAGTTTATAAAAAATAGCTTATATGAAAATAATTTAACTTTTCATTTTAACATTTGATACAGAAATAACTTATATATAAGCACTTACACTATTCTAAACGAAATATAAGCAAAATTTGACTAATTTACGCATATTAAAAAAGGTAGTTGATCATATTTAATTTATGCAATCTCAATAACAAATTAAGTCAATTGCCTAATTTACTCTCCAATCTCAATAGTTAACATTTTTATATATTTCATTCCAAAAAATATGAAATAAAATTTGCTTATGTAATTTCATTTCATCTCCTAGAGTGTAGTACTTAACTATAACTATAAGCACTTGATTAAGCTAATTAATTATAGAAACAAGTCATTTGATGAAACATACATACAGAGTTAATTACCATAAACCAAGGAGTATCAAGATGCATTAATGCGAGAAACTTGTAAAGAGGAACAAAGAGAAATGGATGCAAGTAGCTTCGGATACCCTGTTTCCATTCCCATGTTAAGTGACCATACCTGCAACAACATCCATCAACGGTTGGTTGATTGATTACATTAACAGTCAGTGAAAATGAAGAATGAATCGTACGGTTACCCGAATGCGATGCGATGCGCAACCTCTGGACCTTGCCAATGTTCATCTGGATTGAAGTAACTCTGCACTAAAACTGAATTTAGAATTCGAAATACTAAGCAAAATGCGAAGATTGTTTTATGTGAAGAATTTTGTGAATCTGAAATTGGAAATTTTGGAGTTTTTTGGAGTATTTGTTTATTATCTTCATCTTTGTGACTGTTGAATCTTCGTTTCATAGTTGGAAAGAAGAAGAAGAAGAACAGGAAATTCGAGAAATGAGTTTTATGGAAGAAGAGAACAATGGCGTAATGATTCGGGCGGGTGGAAACCAAATCTTTCTCAATCTGACCCGATTTTAAATGGGCTTGAATCTACTTTGTTATGGGCCGTTAACTCCAAGCCCGTTTTAATATAGGATGAACTAGTAAACTCACTTGGATTGGCCCGCTGGTATTAACTTGGAACTTGAGAGTATCCTTCTCGAGATCTCAGGTTTGATTATGTACGGTATTAGTCTAGATGGATTAATTTAGCTTATTTATAAAAAAAATATAGGGCGACCTATAATCTAACTATGTAGAAAAATTCTCATCCCCTCAACACTCTCTTTTCTCTCCGAAAATGATTTTCAAGGTTTTCCTTACAATTTATTTGGTAGCTGCAAAGATTAATCCCACATAATTTTTTTGGGCACAAATGAAAAGTAGTAAAAGAGAAAGGGAATGATCTGCATATTTCAAAATAATTGAAAAATTGGAAATGATATGATGGCACTGATAATTTTTAGTTGGTCAATGATGATTGACGTTGTATTTGGTATAAATGATCATGGTTCGATCTTCCACAATTGTCTTTGAGAAGAGATTAGAACGATTTGATATCAAAATTCACCCCAAAATTTTGACTACTAGAACCCTTTTCTACCGGGAACTAGAAGGTGAAAGAAAAAAAATTCTCATATACTTATATATTCTTTTAAGTATTTAAGCATTTTATTTAGTTGGATGGTGGACAATGATGAAGAAGGTGAGGCTTACCTTTTTGTCTAGCAAGACAACGAAAAGAAAGCTTATCTTATTTGATTGTCTCAAATTATGGATCTAATTAAGATTAAAAAACGTGTATTTTGAGGTAAAAGAGAAGAGTCCACATAGAAAAATACAAGCTGGTCGGTAGGTGCATCCCCGGAAAAAGGTACCATAAGGAAATGATTGTTTTGCATAAAGATAAGCATTTCATAATAATGTTATAATAATCAAAACCATCAAAACTTACTATTTCAAGATTAACAGCTTGATCTCTTGGAAATTTTCTACGTGCTCATTGTATTTTGTTCACTAAGCAAGTCCTTAATTGGATAAACTATGTCAAATTAGCTTAACTTACTATTTGAAGATTAACAACTTGATCTCTTGAACTCTGTGCTCATTGGATTTTGTTCACTAAGCAAGATCTTAATTGTATTAGCTTATTAAAATGGCTTTTAATTCGTAAAATTTGGTTGTGTTTAGGTTTAAAAAAGTTTGAAGTACTATTATTTTAGTATTTTAGTTTAGATCTAATAATTTAACTTCAAAAGTTAATTGGTACGAGAATTATCTCCACTTTGCTTAAAAAAAAAAAGAGAATTATCTCAACTTATAATAATCACTATTTTGTCTATATAAATAATCAACTTGATTCCAATTAACGCGAACAATTTTGTGTTTGCTACAAACAATTTAACTATTATAAGATACAAACAATTTAGATAATAGGAAGTACAAACAATTTAACTATTATAAGATACAAAGATGCAAATGAATACATATAAGATAAAGTAGTGATTATCATACAATAACATGGATATTAATTTCATGTGTCAAAAAAAAAAAACATGGATATTAATTTCAATAAAATTGGAGCTCGTATTTTGCAAAAGAAGTGGAAATCTTGAGCATATGATTGATGGTTGTGACCCATGTTTTGTAAAGACGAAGATTATCCACCATGTCTAGCTTGAAAGTTCCTTTTCTTGTTGCCAAAACAATCAAATAACATGTATCATCATCCCCACTTTCTGATCCTTTATACAGCTCCGCATGCATATTCATTATAATACCTATATATATAATCATAAATTATTATTATTCGTGCATTCTAAGCTTTAATAAATAATTAAAAGAAAATGAAAATAAAATAAAACACATACTCTCTTTCTTGCTTTTTAGTAGATTATGCTTCCTCATCATTAGTACAACCTGTTTAGTTTAAGTGAGGATCATTAGTTACTCCACGAGTCATAATAATTAAAGTTTAATCATACCATTAAAGCTTTATTTAATCTTAGATTCAATTTATATACATAGAGAGACACATTAATAATCCTAACCTTGGCTTCACTATTGAGAATTACAGACACTGATCTTGGCATGTATTTCCCTGTTAAGATATAATTGAAGTTAAAATTTTGAAAGCATATACTACTTAAAATTTGATTCATATGCACTAAAATTGTAAAAATGTTTTTCACTTTTAGTCAATTATAACCATTAAATTTTTATAAAAATTTGACTTTCATAATATCATACAAAGTATTTTGAGGGTGCATCAAAATAATTCTCTAAGACTTTAGGCTTATATAGTTTATAATGATTGGATGGATGGTTGTGTACCTTCTGGTGATTCCACATATAACTCAGCACCTTGTGCAAGAATCAATCTTCCTTTTTCAAAGTCAAAATCCAAATCATAGTTGTTTTCAATTGGCAATATGGGGGCTCCCCCATTCAATCTGTTCTTGCATCCTGATCTTACTTTAAGTGTGGCTGCTCCTTTTAATGCTACAGTAGTTATGCAACAATTTTTATTCAGCAACAGATTGTACATAAAGTATGCTACATGTCTACTTCAACAACTCATTTCCTCACACAGGACAACTAGACAAAATATTTGTTCATGTTACATTTGTTATTAGTGACATATCTCGACCGTTAAATTAATCTTGCAATATGATAATATTGTCAATCAAATTTAACCGACGGCCAAGGTTTGGCTAGCTAGAGACTACTGTTATAGAGAATCTTGGGTTAATTTTTAACAGACTCAGACAGATTTCATACAAGCTCTCTAGTCATAGCTCAATAGTTTGATTAATATGATAGTCGATATATATTACTCTGAACCGTTAGATTAATCCTTTGTCGATTTCAAGTTTTAAAATTTCAAAATTCAAGATAATTATATAGTACTAAATAAAAAGCATGAGTGAAATAATAAAAATGACTATACATGTAGCAGCTGCAGCAGTGAGAGTTAAGATATCACTAGCACTTGTGCCATTCATGGCAGAGCCAATAACACTTCTAAGATCTCCTTTCTTAGCTCCCATAGCTTCAGCTACTTTTGCACACTGAGCAGCTACCAAAGCAGCAGCAGAAGCTATTGCTGCCTCTCTATCTTCATTTGCTTCCTTTTTTGAATTTTCAGAAGCAATAGCTGAAAGTGCTGCTGCAACTCCTGCTATGGACATTGCTGCATGCACCTCTGCTCTTTGCAATCTCTGTTCATCTTTCTTCTTCATCTTTATTTCCTTAAACCATTTCTTTATTGACATGCTTTTCAATGGCAATATCTGCTTCCATGGCATCTACATCACATGATAATAATTGATAACCGTTAAAAAAAATACTAACTTCAAGAAAATTAACTAGCAATGTATGCATGTAATGTAACTCTATGAAATTTAACAGAAAAAAATACTATTACATAACATACCCATTTTTTTTTTAAACTGCTGCTATTATAATTCAATTCAGGGTGCATAGCTTGCTGCATCCATATCCATGACTGAAAAAAACAGAACATTAAAAAAATATATTCATAGGTCTTAGTTCAACCATAAGATTATATTCGATCACTTACGAATTAAGATCAGTATGACACTATTGGTGTCGTATCTGGTTCTGTGTTAATTTGAGTTAGTTTTTTTTTATAGAATATGATAAGATGGGTTTATTGTGTAATTTCATACCTTAAGATCATTATTAGACTTCAATTGAGGTATAGAGCTGAAATCTGCATCATCCATTCTAGCACTCTTTTTCATATCATGCAAGTGATCACCAATATTAATCAAAAGTGAGTATGTTTATAAATAATAAAAATTGAACGTGACATGACATAAAACTAAAGCATAGAAATTTAGTATATAGTTTAAATTTTGAAGAGGTTGGCTCACTGTAGGATGAGCTATGGGGCTACTAGGCTCAAATTGTTTCATAGGATTATCAAGTAGAACAAGTGAACCATGTTGTGGCTCAGGCTTTAGAGCTTGTACAGCAAAGTTACACCAAGCAAGTGAAAGAAAATCCATTGATTCAGGGTGTGCATCTGAAGGGGATAAATTAAAATCTGAATTCATGTCAATTAATTTAATGATATTTGAAACACAGATTATTTTGGAAACTAATGAGTTGAACAAGATGAAAATTTAAAGTTGAACAGTCTCAAATATGAATATAAAGAAGCAAGCATGCATGGATATTTATACTTGCTGAATCATAAACCCGTGTTAGATCTGTGTGTATGTGATCATGCAGTTATTGAATCTCAACCATTGAATAGTTGGAATTCACTTGAGTGAGTGATTAGTCTCATATCGACTAGAAAAAAGTTAAATATAAATTTATGTGATTTATATTATTATATATTTAATGTTTTTGGATTTGATGTGTCGAAATACTGATTTTTATTTATTATTTTACAATTTAAAATATTGAGTTTGAATTTGGATCATTCAACATTTGATTAAATCATACGTGAATGTGTAAAATCTCAACTCTGAAAAACTAAATTCTAAAGTTTAGTATTTAGCTCGATTAAAATTTGAGATCGAATCCAAATCTCTAAATTGAAGCAAATAATTATTTTAATTCTTAAATGTATGAGACGCTTTCATAATAATTAATAGTTATTAATTAAAATGTCTTTTTTATTAGACACTTTTAACTAAAAAAATATCAACAAAAGTAAAACACATCACAATATAATTGTAATTTCTATACTATTTTTTTTGGTAAGTT
Organism: Trifolium dubium; assembly: GCA_951804385.1. NCBI lineage: Eukaryota > Viridiplantae > Streptophyta > Magnoliopsida > Fabales > Fabaceae > Trifolium > Trifolium dubium. The sequence continues at coordinate 35,509,547 of OX638073.1, forward strand.
TGTAATTTCTATACAGAGATTATAATTTCATATCTCACATATTATCAAAAACGAAAAAAAGAACAAAATAACTTTTTTTTTTTTTTTGACAATGAACAAAATAATTTATTACTCCTTTAAATTGCTACTAAATGATGATGAATAAAGTAGTATATGATCTGCAAACCCCACTACTCTTGTCCACCTTAACTCAAAACACAACGGGTAAAACTGTCCTCTGTTTGTCTGTTGACACTTGTGCCACTGAGATATTTTATATTTGACATTTTTTATGGTAGTAATGTGTAACATTAAGTTACCTCCTAAGAAGACATAGCAAAAATGGACAGAACTAAAGTACCATTATCATGTGTACATCATTGTTGTTACAGAAATTGATCCATTGTATGAATTTTGAACACCCCTGGCAAGTGGTTACATACAGATACTTTTAAAGTTCAAAAATTAAGCTACAGTCCAATTACAAATATTTCATATACCAAAACTTTTTCTGATGAACATGAACAACAATACGAGATAGATATATTATCATGTTACAGATCATTGAAAATGGTATTGCACTTTTTTCTTTTGATAGACAGAATGGTCTTACATTTGTTGTACATATCTATTTGTGAAGTTGTTAATATGATAAGGAAACTAGCTATAGGGACCTACTTGTGATATTGAAAGTGTTCTTTAACAAGTAGATTTTGATTTTAGAAAAATAACCCTCAAGATTCTGATGAGAGATAACACATGGTTAGCCATAATACAACATTGTAGGTAGGATTAGTATAAAACCTCATGAGGTCCCTATTTTTGAGCATCTTTAATAGAAAGCCATAAACTTCAGCCTAATGATAAAATTATTTAAGATGCTATTTTTCACATGTCTTTTAAAATTGTTGGTATTTTAAAATAGAGTGTTAAGATCACCATCGATCTCGTTAATAAATGCAGTTGAAACCACCGTAATATTTCCACTTTGATCACCGTGACTTCCCTCTTTTTTCCATTGTGAAGTGAAAAAATATTGACAAATGTTAGAATCGAGTCAATTAAGATTTGCAAGAATGTTATTAAGACAACAATTTATAAATTTTTATTGAATATCGTTTAAATCAGACCATTTGCAAGAGGACCAGAGAAGTAGTTTTCATGAGGGCCACCAACTAACACTTGTAATTAAGAAACTCAAGTAGGTAGATAGGAATTATAACCCAACATGCTTGTGGCCCATTGTCGATGGAAAGTAACTAGACATGTATGATTGACATGAATCAAAGGCAACTAAGGTAAGGTATCATTGTTATGATTGAGTATTTTTCATTAGAATAACAAAATGCTTGATTACAATACTTTGTGTTAAATAATAACAACGATAAAGATTAATTAGCTTTTAGTCATCTAGAAAAGAGCGTGTAAAAGATAATCGAGTATTTCTATGGCATAGTACATAACTATATTTTCTATAATATAGATTTGGATACAACAGTAGTGGGGTGTTTGCTTGAAGGCGTGCTTATTACGTTCATGTACAAGCAACTTTTCATAATTTATAAGTTAATTAGAGGCTTAAGAGTTGGTTTGGTAATTATGAAAGATACGATGTAAAGGCATTGGGTATGTGTAGGCGTAGCCGTGTAGGGTTCTCATTTTTTTCGTGAGTGTTATTAACCCTTCCATGATCCTACTACATACCTTTGACAATAAAAATATTAGCCAATTAAGTTCACTTGTTACTCATTAATAACAAGATAGAGTAAACTTTAATTTCTGGAATAAAAATGATTAGAGTTTAAGAAATATGAGAATTATGACCCCAAGTGTTTGATAATTAATTTAGAATTTGATCGAAAGATAAGTAAGACTTGATTAAAAATTATTTTATGTAAGATTTGGATTCTCATGAACTAATTTTTTTGAAGTGAAATTTATATTTGATTTGAGATCAATTATTCAGTAGTAGGATACAATATTTATATAAAATATCTTCAATATAAATCACAAGTTTTTTAGTTACCATATTATAAAGTGTGATGTTTTCAACTCCGTTAAATATAAACTAATCTTTATCAAAGAATCTATTAGACATATAAGATATATTCTCTTCTTTCGACTGCAATTTTTTCATGCACAAAGATTTTTATTTAACTATTTATTTTGATATTAATCAAATTAAATGATTGAGTTAAAATGGTAAATGAGATCCTCCTAAGACAAATTTTGTATACCGAAAATACTTATTTGAAGTATTCCGGGAGTTTCATGTGGGGTGATTGGTCCAAAAATTTAACTATGACGGTGAAAATTTAAATAGAGTTTTTCCATCTATTTCTAAATCTCTAAGGAATAAAGTTTTAAAAATTGAATGCTAGAGTAACAAGCTTGAAATCACATTAATCTAGGCACAATTTGTGTTATCCTCTTCGATGAGCAACTCAATTGCAGTTAAGGCGCCCAAAAGCTCATGCTGATAAAGCATCGTTGAACCCAGTATTAGAGGCAAAACAACCTATAACATTAGCATTATTATCTCTAAAAATACCTCTGTACGTAGGAAGAAGGTCCAGGATTACCGAAAGATGCACCATCTGAATTACATTTAACCCAGTTATGTATGTGTTTAAGATTATATTGCATAAATAACCAAAATATTGCACTGGGGAGACAATCTTGTACGTGTTGTACACATACATGCATCTAAAACATGTTGAGGAGAAGTCAAGTTAAAATTAACTTGAATGATGGAAGATAACTAACCAAGACCAAAGCTTCAATGCAAAAGGGCAATGACAGAATAAATGTAGAGAAGATTCCACATTTTAAGACCATATATATATAGAGAACACATTGAAACAGTATTACAACCTCTAAGCCTATCACATCTTCAGGGGTAATCCAATGAGCATCCATCAGAAAATCACTAACCTTTTCTTTCAGAAGATGACGAGATTCAGCAGGAAATTTTGATAATTCAAAGTTCAACGGAGAAGTAAGAAAAGCATGATAAAAAGGTATTTCACAAAGAAATCAAACTAAGATTATAAATGACAACTTTTTTAATCTTATCCAATTATTGGCAAATAAAAAGGAATTGAAATGCAAGGAACAAGATCCAAATACAAAGATTACTCAATAGAAATAATAATCTACTTCGTAGTGTAGATGTTTAAAGTACCAGTCCAACAAGCAGGGTCTTTGATCAGGAGCAGCTTTGTGAAGTCTATCATAATTATTGTATTCTGGCATTTTGTTATCATCTCCTAAATACACACTGCATTTTGTAGGTGAATTATTATTGATGTCATACACAGAGTTCCTTTCATAACCCCATATGGTTGGGTTGCTTAGTGCATAGTAGTTTCCCCCTTGAGTATAAAATAATGCAATGTCGCCCAAAGTTTTTAATTTCACATAACTCATAGATGGGAAGTTAATCTTGTACACATTGAACACTTCACTGGGCTTAGTATGAACCACAAAAAGTTGTCCGTCACAAGTAACCAATCTTATGCGTGACGAAGAAGTTATTATACTAGGAAGAGTATTCTTCGGAAAATATATATTTGTAGAATTTAAGCTTAGTATCCCTATGTCACATGTGTCGGTGACAACATATATAGTGTTATGCAAAACAACAAAGTCAACAATCATCCATGGACATCCCATTTCTGAATAAGTAACCCAACTAACATTTCGAGATTGATAGACATGCAAACTGTGAGAACTTTTACATAAAACTAGTAAGACAAATTCCTTGGAGCCTTTTCCAAAAGCAAGTAAGACATGGTAGGCAAAATAAGAAAAATTTACTTTAAAGGTTGAAGTATTGATTATCTTCTTTGTTCTTGTAAATGGATTCATCAGCAGAAATGAATTATTGTTTCCTGTCATGATCAAATATCCACTAGAAGATCCAGAATAAGCAAAGTGCCAGAAATAATTCATCATCTTTGAGTGATAAATTTTTTGGTTAGGTAGTATGCTGATAAAGGAATAAGATTTCTTTATATGGGAAGATTTTCTAACAAGTAATGGTTCTTGAAATGCCGATCTCCGATACATTTTATGAAATGCCCTCCAATTCTTGCACACACAAGCAAATTCGAAGAGGTCGTCCAAATCTAGACATTTGGAAATAATATCAAGAACATCCCAAGGAAGTTGACAATTCTCTGCTACTTTCTTCACTATTTTCCCTCTACTTTCTGTGTATACGATCACAATGTTAGGTAACTATCAAATATATACTACTTTTATTAGTTATTTTTTAAACATTTGTTTTTTGTTTCACCAGTATCCGGTCCACATGACCGTTTAATCTGGTTCAGGGGTTGGTTCTGACATCAAATGATTTCAGCCTCGGATTGAATAAGAAAATAAAAAGCTGCAGAAATTATCAACACATGAAGTAAAATAAATAATTATAAACTACTAACCAGTCTCATGATGTCTCTTTGATGGAGGTGTGATTTTATATTTCATTGGCAAGAAGAAATTGAATCCATAAATTAATTTTCTATTCCCTTTAAACAGCTCTTTCACTATTGCAGCAACACCTCTTGTGTCAATTCCTTGAGCCTTATGATCATTGATGACTTGTAAAAAGTAAAAATATATTTCCATGTTATCTTGAAACGCAAGTTTCACTTCATTGAGAAATGCATCTTTTATAAGTACTAATTGATGATCTTGTTTATGATCATAACACAGTGGAAGTTTGATTTTATATCGATATGGCAAGAAGTTGCTGAATTCCAAAAGTAAATCAGTATGCTTCTCTTTAAACAGCTTGTTGGCCATTTCAATGAGACCTAATATATCAATTTTGGAATTCTTGAAATCCACCAAGACTTGTTCAAACTCAGAATATTTTTTCACAACTTTTGCTTGATTGATAAACTCTAGACCTTCTTGTAGTACAACATCACTTAATGGATGAATGTTGATTTGATATTCCTTTGGCATGAAGAATAAGTTGTTGATTCCCAAAATTTATATGTTTATGGCCTTTAAACAATTCTTCGACTCTTGCTTTGACAACTCTTGGATCAATTTTTGATGAGTTGCTGCGGCACATGCATGCACTTAGTTGAGTCCTAAATTCAGAAGCAGCTTGTGTTGTAACCCTATTTCAAAGTAATCTACTTTGCAGTTCTACTTATTAGAAAATTAAGGAGCAAAACATCTTCACCGTTTTTTTTTTATTGAATAATAACATTAGTATTGACGATAGCTTTGTCAAAAAAAATAAAAATAAATTAATATTGACGATAGCATCAAATAATTTTAAAATTTCTTTAAAAGTTATATATATAATCTATAAAATAAAAATTTTCAATTCAACGTGAATATTATTAAATTTATATTGATTATCGGATAAATAGGTTTTTATCTTCTGTAAAGTCGGTGCAGTTTGTTGCACCCTTGTAGTTTTTTTTTTTCTTCTTCAAATTAACTCCTTGCAAATTAAATATTCTCTGCTTTTGGCCCCTAAGTGCACAACGTGGCGTATGACCAAATAGAATCTCCATGCGGCATATCCACGATGAATTTATTTTGAATTTTTTCCAGCTCATTGATGATTGTGTAATGCTTATTTTTTTTAATAGTTTTTAAAAAAAATTCAGAAATATTATTTTTTTAAATTCTGAAAAAAATTAAATTTATTAAAAAATCTGAAATATTAATTTTTCAAAAAATATTGAAAAAACGAAAATTATAAATTAAAAAAAACAGAAAATATTAATTTTTTAAATAAATCTGAAATATTAAAAATATTTTAAAAAATCTGAAAAAACAATAAATAATAATATTTTTAAAAAATCTGAAATAAACTGAAAAAACAAAGATCTTAATAAAAAGGGGGCCATTTGTCATTATTATTTTAATAGTCTCATAATTATCATGCAATTAAACCACATTAGCAACCCTTCGAGTGCCTCCAATCTAGCTAAGGATTAGACACTGTGTTCGGCGGTGGATACCCTGGTCTCGACAAAAAAAAAAACACATTAGCAACATAATAAAATTGTAGGAAAAAGTTGAAAGCAGAATTTTTCCTCCCACCCTATAATTATCCCCTGACTCCTATAAATTTTTCTTGAAAACACTGTTCATGTTCAAATCATTTTTTAAAAAAAATTCACTTGTATTTTTTTTTTTTGAATGAAAACTAGTAGTAATTGTTAAGAAGAAGAGTCCAATACTCCAATTGATTGGATTACATTTACAATACATTGAGGGTTTTCCTTTATTGGGCTCGAACAAACTAAATTGGGCTCGAACAAACTAAATTGGGCTATATTTATGAGTCACTCTATTGCCTGGTCTACATGTGGGATTATAGAAAGAAATTTTTGTTTTTTTGTTAATATCATACTAATTTTAGAAAGAACTTACATATGCTTAAGCATGTCGTCAGCTTAGTTTCTTAATTTTTTTTCTTTGGAATTTTTGTCCTTTTTATTTAAAAAAAAAATTAACACCATGTGAAATTGTAATGACATGTCAAACATTATGGTCAAACTAGTCTGTTCTAAGAATTTAAATATATAGATTAAAAGAACATGAGATAAGAAGGGAACAATTTGCATTTAAAGATTTAATTAAAAGTTAAGCTATTAAACAATTACGTTGAAATATCAACATATAAATAATTGAAAGTGCAAGTTCCAATACCATAAAGTTTATAAGTCGGAGTTAGTAAAAATTTGATGATTAAAAAAATTTAAAAATGTAGAGAATATGTATTTAGAAACCTATTGTTAAGTTGAAAAATTAAATATGTTTTTAGAAATATAATGTCTAACTTTTTTTGTTGCCTAATTTAGAAATATAATATGTTGTTTCATATTAAAAGACTAAGTTATTTTCTGCTTATATATATACTTCTTTCTTTTGTAATTTCTGTCTGACATTTATTTGTCTTGTGCAGAGACATGATTATTAAAAGATTTTGTCATTTAAAAAAAACTGTTATTTTTCGATCAAAACTTAAAAATACTTTCTTTAAAAGCTTATATAGATGATATATTGCGATAGTTTCACCTTTGAAAATAAAAGACATATATATAAAATAAAATAGAAATAAGGACAAATTATTTTCCAATAAAATAAAACCAAGTATAGATGACAAATCAAATGCTATGCTTTTCTCACACACAAGTTGACTTAGGTCAGTTTGTCTCCTCTTTGTCATTGATCAAATTGGAATTTTGCCAACCATCACTCTACCTGATTATACGGTTATACTTATACTACCTCCTATTACTATCTCTTTCTTTGTTTTTCATTAGTTAAGTTTATTGATGTTAGTACTCAAAATTGAATGTGTCTAATATAAAACTTTAAAACAACAGTCTAAAGATGGATCAATTATCATATTTTTTTATTTTAATAATAATAATAGGAAAAACAATGTTTAGACACTACTTCTAGTGTTTCTGGTAAGTTTTGTTCATTAAAAGTAAAAGAAAATAAAATACAATATTCTATTAAAATTTATTAAAAAAATATATATATTGGGCAACTAAGTTTATATCGATCAAACGTTCTCCTCAAAATTATTTCCAAATAAAGTGATACTTTTAATGCACATTTTTTTGAGGGAGAGATAGTTGGTGTTTTAATTGGTGTGACTTTGAAGATCTGGTATTAAATGGAGAAGGTAGATATTGAACAACATATAAATAAAATAATCTATAGTTTTATTTTTTTGACAATATGGTCTATATATTTATTAGTTTAAGACTTTGGGTAAAAATATGGTATTAAATTATTTGTTTTTTTATGGCAAATATAATATATAAGAAGGAAAAAATCGATACAAAAGATTAAGGAGTATAAGAATTATATTACTGCAAAAACAAAGAGCAGAACTGCCTCTAGTATAAATTCTCTATGTATTATGTTATTCTTAGTCCAATATGATCATATTCGACTCCTCTCATAACCCAACAATTTTATCGTGCATACTTGTTAAATATGTATTTGCATGTTAAAGTTATTAAAATGTTTCTCTAAGAAGTTTTACATCAGTAGTGAAATAGTCTGAATATATGTTTATAAAGTAGAAGTAATTATTACATTACAAGTCGATTTTATGGGAATGAGTTAGGCTCAATACTCAATTATATATAAAATAGTATCAAAGTCTATCCACGATTCATTGGACCACTTTGTCGGACCGCTTGCAATTAGGTTTTAAATCAGACCCTCCACCATTTATATCCGCGCCCCAAACTTAGCAATATTGGGAGCGCGAAAGAGTGTGTTAAGAAGTCTCACATCAATTGCGAGGTGACCTGAATATATGTTTTTAAAGTAGAGATAATCTTTATCTTACAAGCTAATTTTAAAGGTTGAGTTGAGTTAGACCCAATGATCAATTTAAATACAAATGTACAATGCAAAATTTGCATCAAGTTTCTTCACTTGAAATCAGCTTAATAAAGAAAACATCAATTTAATTCATGGGTAATCAATACTCCATATGCATGACATAAGATTTAATTATACGAGAGTTACCATTTCTCTCTTCCCTTTATCAATTCATATGTGTAGACACAATCTTCAATAAATTAGCAACCTTATTTGATTTGAAGTTTATGCAAATCATCAATTTGGTTGACATGTATTTTCCATAAATTAGCTAGCAAACTTGTTGGATTAGAAAGTGTCTAGTTCTTTAAAAGAAAAGAACCACAAAAAAAAAATCATAAACGATGAAAGAAAAGAAAGTTGGACGAATCAAGCATAAAAGCACAACTACATAATTTGTGAAAATGTAATTTAATATTTATAACATCAAGCATCATCATGAAAATTAAATAATTAAAAACTTAGAATTGGATTGACTTACATATATATGTTTCCTGATCTGTACATTGCCTTAATGTATGTATAGAACCACTCTAGCTATTCCTCCATCACCTCTAGCTTTCCATAGATAAAGAGTAAATATATAGATTATAGAGGGGACTTTTTTATGATAAGATAACCGAAAATAAATATTTTTAATTAATATAAAAAATATATAATAAAAGCTATATATACTCTATATGGATTGATGATTATACTAATTATAATCTATACGTAGAGACATATATAAATATATTAAATAAATAGTTAATTATGGTGGATTAACGAAGAGCTCGGAGGCAGTAACAAGACATCTCATGACTTCAACTTGAGCTTTCAAAGATTCTATATAATCTAGGGTTTCATCAACCAAACAAGCATCATCCATGAATTTTCCACCTGGTAACAAACTCTTCAGCCTTCTTGTTCTTTTCTCAACCAACCGCGTTGCGATAAAACTCGCTTCCACTCTTTCCATTGCACGATATCTTCTCAATTTCTTTCTTCTTCCAAGTATCCTTTTTCGAAAAAGAGGATACGAATTTGTCAAATTTTTCTTCCTTACCTTCTTCTGTGGTGATGATGGTGATGATAGTGTTGATATGTTTTGTTCATCTATGATTGTTGAAGTATTTGCAATAAGGGCTTTTCTCCACAGGGTAGTTTTGTCTTTGGTGGTAGCCATGGCTAAATCTGCAGAAAGCTTTATAGCCTTTTTTCTCTCCAACAAGTTCATGTTCTTCTTTTGAGAGTTATATTTTCTTAAACCCTTTATCCATTTCCTTAGGAATTCTTGCTTGAGTGAACTACAATTTCGCATTCTATAAAATAAATAAAAAACAACAAAAAAAAAACATGTAGGTTAAGTTTCACCAAGAGGTTGATATGATAATATATATGATATGCTAGGGTTTATTTTAATTATATTAATTTCTAGCTAGCTAGAAGAAATTAACTAATTTTGTAATTATAAAATAAATAAAAACAACTAATTAGGACTACATACCTCGCTCAAATTCTTGATCTTGAAGAAGATAAAGTAAAAGATGGTGGAGAGAAAAATATATGAATGAGTTTTTTATGAGAGATGAAAGTGTTATAGATAGAAGAAGCAAAGTGGAATATGAGAATATGATGAATTAATGTGAGGGGAAGAATTTAAGTGCTTGAAAGATGAGAGTGGTGGGCCATTGAGAGAGAGACACATTCACATGCTGGCACATGGAGACACTGGCCCACTACCTAAACTATATAGAGAATAATATTATTATTACATAATATAATTATAAAGAAAACAATGAACTTAGATTAGTGGGTAAAGAAGAAGAATAAAGGTGCCCTTAATCTAATGCAAACCTAACATCAGTATCTTTGTTTTGAATACAAACAAAATTCACTAAATGCGATTTCACTTGGAAACAATGTGATTATGGCCCGCGAGTGGAACTCCGTGAGAGCAAGATCGATTAATTGACGTACTCTACATATATTAATTTTGAATAATTTAGAGAAGAAGAAATTATCATTCGGTTTATAAAGTCAAGTTCAACCATTAATTTCAACCATTAGGTTGACACCTCATAAAGAATATTATATTTTTGGTTATATTGAATGATATACATGTTTGATTTGGCGGTGAATATAATTGATTTTGATAAAATTGAATTTGGTAGAATTGATTTTAACAGAATTAAGTTTAGTAGAATTCATTTATATTTGAATATATATTGGATTAAAAGTGAGTTGAACAATAAATTTCAGTGTAAAAATCAATTCTAAAATCATAAACTACAATTTCTAACTTCAAGTAGAATCAATTCTGAAAACAAAATCAATTCTATTTTAAATCAACCAAAACATAGCATAATTAATTCTATATATCTAAAATAAATACCAACTAGATCATCTAGAATTGAAACCAAACATACACTAAATCCTCTAACATTAATGTGTTTTTACAAAACTAATTGGTTAGATGATGATTATCCTATAAATTTATAGTTTAACTATATATTATGCATAATGAGATTTTTAGCACATTATTTTTACATTTAAAATTGGACATTAGAGTGCACTAGAAGTGGTCTGATAGCGGTGCCTTAATAACACGTAAACCAAAAAAAATTGGAATTTTTTTTAAATTATATTAAAATTAGGTTGAATCTATATCAAACTCTAAAATATTTGACTTGTAAGATAAAAAAAAATTCTCACTTCTAAATCTATTTTATCTCATTTATTTAATGTGCACCATTTAAGAGATAATCACACTCATAATTGAATTAGAGGAGATCGTATTATTGTTTCTTCCTTACTGAACTAAGTTATGTATATAGCATGATTATGGTTTTTTGGTAGAAATAGAATTGGTGGTGATATTTTTTTTCAAGATTGGTGTAATAGTCCTCTCAAACGCTTTCATTGCTCTTAATTTGTTTCTCTTGAATTGTAAAGGTTGAATACCTCTTGTATTTTTTGTAATTCAATTTTTGCTTATAAAAAAAACACTCATAATTGAATATCGATCTATAACCTTATATATATATATATATATATATATATATATATATATATATATATCGGTAACCTAATTGAATGTACGTGGTTGACACGGTAAATACTAAATAGACTCTAATTAATAATCTCTTCGTTTCTAAATAACTATCGATACGTGTGCACTATTCACATACTCCCCCGTTCCAAAATGTAAGAGAAAAAAACTCAATTTTTTTGTCCCAAAATGTAAGAGAAAAAGTTCAAACATTTATCTTTTCAAGAAAAGTTTACCCTCTCTCTTACTTTTTCTATAACCAACCACCAATAAAAATTGTTTTTACATCTTTCCATACAACCTTTTTCAAAAAAACATACTCCCAATCATTATATTTTACTTTTTCTTAATAAGTGTGATTTTTGTTTTTTCTCTTATATTTCGGGACGGAGGGAGTATCTTATTTTAACCATGTAGCAAATATTAGCATATAAGATGTTATTCAATTTGCCTTTATGAATCTTTTTCAAATATATATTTTTTAAAATACATGATTAAAGATATTAATCCTCAAAAATATGCATTGACATATGTGTCATGGTTAATTGTGACAGTTAAAAATGAAATGTGGGAGTACCATCTTAGAAATTACTCCCTCCGTTCCAAAACTATTGTCTTTTTAGAGTTTGCATCTGGATTAAGAAACAACAAATATTGATAAATTAAGTCTCTTTCACCCTTACTTTATTAATAAAAAAAAATATATTTAATTAATGCTTTAACTTTTGTAAGGGTACAAATAATAAACTAATTAACATTAATTTTACATTAATTTCTGAAAATGACAATAATTTTGAGACAAAATCAAAAACTAAAAAAACAATAATTTTGGATAGGTTAGACCGGCTTAGAATTTTGTTTTTGGGTAAATTACTGACTTAGACAATTTAATTACATATATAAAATAAAGATAAGTTCGACCTATATAATTTTTGAAAGACGATCCTCTTATTGCATAAATGTTTGAAGTCTAAAATATGTAATAATTATATACTCGTATTTTTGTGAAATTGATACTGAACTAATAAAAATATTTACTAATTTGATTCTATTTAATCAGACTTAGACATAGACAAAAATCAAACCAACTTAATTGGCGGTTTGAATTTGCTAGCTCAAGTATGAGAGTCATTGAGGCCTATTTTTGAGAGAGGTAATTGGGTTTATACGTGCCATGTGCTGTTTTCTTTTTCTTTACAATATTAGTGATTATTTATACTGGTCCTTTTCCCTTGCATGTGTCTCTTTTAATTTTAGTATCAATTTTTTTTTATTATGCCTAGTCGTGTGTTTAATTAGCACTTTATAGTTGTCTCACCATTGGGCTGGCATGATCATTTGCTATGTAATCTCTTAAGCAAACATTTGGTGAACTCCGTTTGGTGTCACCACACAATTTTTCTTTGTAAACATTTTTTTATGAATTAAACATGCTAATATTTATTAGTGCACCAAAATAAAACTTCATTTGTATGATCAATATATATCATTAGAGATTTAATATTCTTTTTTCTGCTGTGTGTAAAGAGATTTAATATTCTTTCTTTTTTATGAAAAGAGATTTAATATTCTAGTTGCCCATTTCTTAAATAGCAAAGTGAAGCATTTAATAATACGAATTTTCATGTTAGAGATTTATTGATAAGTTCAATTAATATAGTTATTTTTAGAAATTAGCTAAAAAACATTGTTATTTTTGTAGAAATTATATTTATTATTTGCAATTACGTACATTGAATGTTTCAATGGCACTCTGCCAAAATATATGAAAATTTGTTATTTCTTAGTTGGTTTGATGGATAGCAATATATATAAAATATAAATTAGTAAATTATAAAAGAAGAATAGCACAACCTTCGGGGCATATGATGAAATGAACATTTTATATTCGGCTTTCGTTCTCATGCAAACTATAGTGTTTGGCTACCATACATTTTTTATGCATGTGGCATGTTCTCAAATCATAATTAAAAGAGATATCATGTGCCGTTATTTTTATTAATTATTGTGTTATAAAACCACCAAACAAGGGTAAAAGGTAGTCAATTAAGCTTTCTCCCACAGTAATTTGATTTGATATGTTTCTTCAATGTTGGAGTTAGAATCTGTTAAATATGATTTTGTAGGCAAAATATAATGTTTTTTTTTTAAAAAAAAAAGAGCCTATGAGTTCAACTATTCAAGTCAAGGTTAACGCTATTACCTGCTTATTAATGGTCAAAATATATTAAGTAAAAATGAAGCCTGAATCACCGGTAAAAATGGACAATACAGCCTAAATTAAGTTTTTTATTTGTCTGATAGTTTAGTGATTAAAATTTTACTTTTAAAAATAAATAAATAAATGTGTTAAAGTTCAAACTTTGGACCATATATTATATCATACCAATTGAGCTAAGTTCATAAGATCAAATAGATAGATGGTCAAAAACAAAAGTTATGTTCAAAGATAATATCACATATTTTTAATTTTTTTGACAAAATCATATATTGAGTTATATTTGTTTAATTATGATATTTTTATACCCTTTTAAAGCTAATAAAAAAATCTACACAACTCTATTCTTTAATGGAAGATCAAATTGAACAACTATAACATGGTCAAATATATTTTTTTGGTTACAACTTGGTCGAATATTTGTTATAAGTTTAACATGTGATTTTACATTTACTTTCTTCGGCCATAATTATTTTTCAATTTTTAATTTAATTTAATAACTAATGTATTTAATCAATAATTAAACTAGATACATTAGTTATTAAATATATTTAAAAAATAAAAGATACTTATAACTATGGCCGGAAGGAGTACAAGTAAAGTTATACTTGTTAGAACGCGTAAAGATTGATAAAAAATTAGTGCACTAGATAATATATGCACATAAAAACAATTGAGGATGATAATTGGCATCCACACGCAAACAAACACACACACTATGAATCAATGTTGCATAGCAACAATAATGTTTTTTGAGTAAAAGAAGACCAATGAATAAGAACTCAATTGAGAGAGAAGAGAGTAAGGAAGAGAAAAATTAATTCATTGAATATAAAAACACTAGTTACATTGATTCACTCTATCACTTTATATAGGAGTGTTGTGATACATATAACTAACTAACTCCTAAAATCAAGTAACTAACCACTAACAAACTAAACAAACTCAATTAACTATGACAGTTGTCACTAATTGTCAAATAACAAAAAAAATTTAAAATTGTCATGGTCACTTAGCCACCTTCCGACAAAATTATATTGAGATAAACAAATAGGGCTTATATATGAATTCGAAAACTATGAAGGTAAATAATTGTGTTTTAAATAATGTCATATTGTTGTTTAAAGTACTCTCACATTAAAAATATATTTGTCATACACTCTTCTCTACTCCTATATAAAGAGTACACCAGCAAACATCATTCAAGAATTTATAGAAAATTTTATGTATTTAAATATAATTGATCATTAGACTTTTGTTTGAGTCAAATAACCTTTAGTTAATTTTTTTATTGTTATTTGTGTTTATGTGTTTATGATTTACGGAGTACTTGGTTTTGAATTATCAATTTAAAAGTTTGAATCAAATTGAATTAGATTAACAAAAAGATTTATTTATAGGTTCTTTTACCTCTAATTTTTTGGAAAAATGAACTTTAATAATCTAAAATTTGAGGCGAGTTTTATCATCAAATAATTCTAATTCTAATTCTCTCAAACACAATTACATTGCATAAATTGAACCGTACATGTAGTCCTTCCTATTAAACTTAACGACAATTATTATTTGACTAATTAACATTTAGTTGAATCATTTATAGTTCTACTTGCATGTAAAAGAGATATATAAATGGGCACACGTGATGTTGGTATAATTAAGATAGGATATGAAGAAGCAAAGGTAGGGAAAGGAAAAATAAAATTGGCATGATCCGGAAAATATGGTCCTTCATGTCCCATAGGAATTGGAATTCGATAGCAATGCCTTACAAAACAAATAAAAGGGCACAATGAATTCCCCACATGTGCCTTTCAAAAGTGAGCTTCCACCTCTCATTATCTTCTTTTTATTCTTCTCACATATAATTTCAGTTTCCCCTAATCAAATCTCCTTTCCTCACTTGTTGAGTTGTTTCCCACGATAATCTTCAATTAGAAAAATTGTGATACATTAAAGCTTAATTTCCCCTTTTGTCCATCTTTGCCGGTTCTATGTATCAAACTCACTTGACTCACATAATCCATTAATAAAATTCACATTTTTTAAATGAAAAACTTATTGAAAAAATTGTCAGCACAATCTAGTCTCAAAAAAGTATTAAGGAATAGTTAATTAATGTTAAACTTTGTATAGAAAACTATGATCCCTATAATTGTATTTGAAAGGGAGAATAAAACCGCTTAAATGTTAAAATTTGTCTCAAATTATAAATTACTATGATCTATTTTCTCTAAGAATCAGAAGATGAAAATTAAGAAAAAAAAAACAATTTTGAATGCTTATATAAAAATAAAGTGGACATATTAGTCAAAAATAAATTAGTCATTCTATCAAACTTTATATATGGGGCACCGATAAATTGTGGCATGGCTGATGTGGCACTTTGCTTGTTATGTGGTTAACTTTTTTTTCTTTCAATGTTAACATGCGTTTTAAAGGTATATGTTAAAGAATTAAAAATAGAAATATTCGTTCCAAAAGTTATGCATTTAATTTTTTAAAGTCTAAATATTATATTTTTCAATATAAAATTTTTATTTTTAAATTCTTTAACATATACATTTAAGACATATGTTAACAAGACTTTTTTTTAGTAAAACTACATGTACTTGCATTAATATATATATCAGCCCTTTCAAAAAGAAAATGAATATGTTAATTATTGTAAAAAAAATGAATATATTAGGTGGAAGTGGTTAAAGTTCTTCTAAAATACAATTTTAAAAGAATATGTGTTTGGATTTAAAATAGAACAATATTTAGTCTAATTTTATTTATCTGTGTTTGGATTTATTGGTCAGGATAAACCACATGTTTTTTTTGGTACATAAACAACATGTATTTTTTTTTTATATAAATAAAGACTTATATCATTTTATTATTTAAAGAGGAATAATACAAAGTGGTAGAATCTCAAAGATACAGTGACTGGTTCAAGAAATGACCATCCCAACTAGAGTGTGAGCAACTACGCTCGCTTGCTATTTAACAAACTTAACCTTAAAATTTGAATTAGTTAACAAAACAGTTTTAATAGGGTGAGTAATAATATTAAATTTAGAACTACCTCCATTAAAATGTTAAATTGCATCCACGATACTTTTAAAATCCATCTCAAAAACAACTTAAAATAGACCTTTTTATTTTACGACTTTCAATGCATTAAGTAAAGCGATTGATTCTCCCTCTAATACCGAGCAATTCCCATTCTTCGAAGTAATTTCTCCCATATCAAATCGCCCCATGTAATCAAATAAACCACATGTATTTACAATGAACATAAATAACAATTAAATCACTTACAAAATATATTTGGAGAATTTAACTCATTAGGTTTTTTTTTGTTAAACATTTGATGCACGTATGCTTGCAGCAACACACGCATGTGCACACATGGATGGGACCCACTATGTCCTAAAAGGTTTACATCCCAGCAAGCTTCAATGATGGGTCCTCACACCCTCCCTAGTTTCGTTTTTAGTAGGTCCTAAACTAGGCCGTTATCCTATACTACCTCTTTTTCAAGCTTTATGTTTTCTTCATTTTGTTCTTCATTTTTATTTTATGATTTAAATATTATTTTTGTTTTTGTATGAATGCGAATTTTTTATTTTAATTTTTATATTGATTTTTGTTTTAAATATGTCTTTAAATCAACCAATGTTTTTATTTTTTGCAAATTTTTTTTACGAATTTTCTTACAGATTTTTACTTTAAAGATTTAAATTAAAAATATTAGTTGATTCAAAGTTTTATTTAGAACAAAAATTGATTCAAGGATTTTTTTATAGATAAAACTATTTTTCAATTTTTTTTATATATAATTTAATTACATATGAATAGAAGGTAATCGGGAAACAAGCTGTGCTGCTACCTCTTTTTCAATTGCAAAACTCGTTCTTTTAAAAACTACATTCATAAACTTAGGAGAAATAATGTTGCTATTCATGACCTTTTGAACTCTATTTAAAATATTCACAGTCTCTAGTGTTAAAAAACCAAAAGTGTCAAATACAAATGGTATAAAAATATGTTTATTATCTGAACATGCTTTTATATGTTTAGCAACTTAATTTAGTGGAAGCAACGTTGAGGCCGCTTGTTCCACTGAAATCGTGAGTCCTCAATGCCATAAATGGAGAAACCCCGATCAAGTCTACCCACACATGTTTTCCTCCAAACCATCCATATACGCCAAAATATCTACTGACCTAAGTTTTTTTAAATAAATAATCATTTTAAATTGATATTTTTTGCCGCACAATCATTATATCTTTTTTTTTACACAATATATCTTTTTTTTATACATAATACATGATCCTTATATCTATTATTTCTTTCTGAAAAAACAATAATATTATTGAGAAATCAAGAAAAGTCCATATATTTTTTCATTATGTTACACAATATTCTAAGGTAGGGCTTTAGCCCACATTTTATTGGGCTCAATCGCAGCCCATTTACGCAACTCATGAGTCATGATTCAATGGGTAGTAGGCTTACAAAAATGTAAAAAAATTCTTGTACCAAAACAAATATGTAAAAACAAAAGGCTTAATTTTTTTATTTAAAAATATGACGTATCACTATATTTTAGATTAAATATTTAGTAGAAGAACCAGAATTATTAAATTTTAAAATAGAATAACCAATTTTACAAAATAGTGAAAATAGAGAAATAAAAACTAGTATGTAAGAGGATATCAAATTTATACTTAAAAGTAAAACCCGTCACAAATAAGATAATCAATATACTTTTAATTTGACGACAATGATACAACCGCCGCAAAATTGAATATATATATATATATATATATAGGCGGTTCAAGCAGTATGTTTGGTTTTGCGTTTAGACACCTTAAACGCGCGTTTCCACCCACAGACGCGATTCTTCACCTCAGCAAACATGTTTGGCTTTCTCTTTTAAAAGTGATTTTGTCTTCTAGAATCGATTTTGCCAAAAGCAAGAATTCCTAGCTTTTGCGGTCACTCCAAAATCAATTCTTCACTGGGACATGGGTGACAGTTTCAATATTCCTTTTATTCCTTTATTACCCTTCACCACTATCATTAGTTACCCTTACAAGAACTCATTATTCAGCACTGCACTACCCAGATTCAGTGCTCTCACTCACTTGCATGTTGCATTTTTTCTTCTGAAATTTACATCAACGCAAATATGTCTTCATATATTGTAGAAATTGATGATGGGTTTTTGTGTTGCGAGGAAAGAGAGATGAGATCTGATAATAGTGTTTATTGATGAATCATGGAGAACAATAATTGTGTGATGGAGAAGAATATGAAGAGATGGGGAAGATGAAACAAAAAAATAGTAGAAAAGGAACATGAATCTGTGAAGGTTCCAGAGAAAGGAAGTTTTTTATTTTGTGTTTTAACTATTGGGTTTTTGTTTTTCAATATTGGGTTGAGTTTGAGTTTTTTTTGTACACAATTTTTTTAACCTGAAATTATTGGATTGAAAAGTTACCTTTTTCTTTTTTACGATAAAAGAAGATATATGAAGTATGTGATTTTTTTTATAGTAAGGAAGAAGGAGTATGTGATTTTTGCATATATTGCACTTAATTATATAATTTAACAATTTATATTCATATGTATTTAACTATGTCTATTTTAGTAATTATATGTTCAAAAGTAATTTTGGTCAAAATTATCCAAACATCATTCATTCTGTTTAATCAATTCTGCATTATTCCATCCAAACATAAATCAATTCTGTTTAACTCAATTCTAACAAAAATCAATTCTATCAGAATCAATTCTGTCCATCGCTGAACCAAACACACACTTAGTATTAATTTTTTTTGTAGTGTGGTTTAAACTATTTTCATTGACCTCTAGTTTTTCTTTGAATGGATGGATTTGTTTCATTGTAAAAACAAAAGTCTAACGACACCAGCAAATAACGATAAGACATAAAGCGAAAGGAGGCTTGCGTATTGACAAAATCTTGATCATCCCTTGCACCAAATTTTGCAAAGTAAAATTTCACATCTTATCTTCAAGAATGGTTGTATATACTTTTGGAGTGATGTGTGAATCTCTTTGAATGAGTCTTTAGGTGTTAGCCTAGCATATGGTTAATTCCGATTGGCCCTCATAACCTATCATCTTTTTTGTATTTTGGATATTGAAATATTCTTTGTAGGTTCATTTTCTTTAATTATTTTGATATACATTGTTCTCCTTTTGTTTTGTTTTTTAAAATATTTTATTAGATTCAAGTAATTAATAAACTTTACTAAAGGATAAATTATTTAGGGGAATTCAAGTTTGAATCAAAAACGAATTAATTTTTTTGTAAGATTATACTTATTTTCTAATCGAATTTCAATTATCAAAATTTCCTCCTTATGAGAATTGAAAGATTAAAAAAATACATATGTATTTGCTAATTTAAAAATGTCATAAATTGTTTTGATTGATTCTCATAATTTTGAGAACAAGTAATTTGCATTTTCACCTAAAATAGTGCGCGCATTAGAAAAGAGGGAAAAATTAAATGATATATGATGATGAGATAAATAGTAGTATCATGATCATAATTTAAAAGTAAATATTTTTATTCCAAATCAAAGTTCAAACAAATTACAAACATAATATAATTCCATTCACACTTGAAAGAAAAGAAACCTTACCTTCACCCCTTTTGTGGAGTAAACATTATTACTTTTTGTGCTTATAAAACATTAATTTGAAGATTCATCCCCATTTAGTTTAGTGACAATATAATTAATAATCCTCCTATACACCATACAAGTTGGACAAACACCTTAAGATTGTGACTTTAGCTTCAAGTAGAAGTATGTATTTTTCAACACTTTGGAGCAAATTGTTCCCAACTGGTGGAACAGTCCCCTGAAGTTTCTGAAGCTTCTTTTTTAAGGAAGTTGTTTTTCCAGCATTGCCTTTCTTTGCTAAACACAGTTTTGCCTTCTTCTTCCTACCCTTTACATGCAAGCCTCCTCTAGGCCATTGCCTTATTCCCATTTTGCCCCTAGCTAGGATTGTTAGAACAAATAAGAAAATGTAGAGATATTAGTAAAAAATATATTTCTAGAAGTAGTAGGCAAGATAATGATACATGTAGATATATAGTTGCTTATATAGGCAAATTAATTGAAGCACACGTTCTCTCAAATCAATAATTGAATTATTTTTTGGTAATTCAAGTATTAAATTTAAAGACTGAAAAATATGACTTGAGACTGAGGGATTAGTCTTTGCAGTTGCACCAAGAGGACAAAAGAAAAATATTGAAAAATATGGAAGAATAATTCCACCATCCACTGATAACACAAGATCAATTAAAGTAAAACTTTATATAAACTGACTTAATATAAAAAGTGATATAGAAAGATACAAACTTAAAACTATACAATAAATACGTACACTCTAATATCTCAAGCCTGTGTGCTGATTAAATCAATAATTGAATTAATTTAGTGTTAGAAATTTTTAGAGATTGGTCAATAATGGCAACAGTATCATAGTTTGTGATGGACAATGACAGAGACACTAGTATCATCTCTAATGACTGGAGCTTACGTGGTCAATGTAACTCTCTCTCTCTCTCTCTCTATATATATATATATATATATATATATATATCTCATGTATAATTAAAGATGATTGATTTAAACTTGTATGATTTTCTTTTTGATGAAACTGTTTAACTGTGATTGATATATCAATATGTGACTACAGTCTACATATATACTATGACTTGAAATCGACACACTTCACATGCATGCAACTTTTAAGAGTATGACATTAGATGAGACGTGATTTTATAACTTGGTTTTGTAGAAGTTCATCCCAAATTATGCATAGTTTTAGTTATATTACCTCATCGATTACAACTGTTTGCTGCCGTTAAAAAAAAAACAATGCAATTTAATACACAAACCATGCATAAGAGAAATATTTATCACTTACCAATTAAAGTAAAAGGATATATAGTAATCACAAAACAAAATTAAGGGCGATTTCAAGAGAGATTTTGCTAAATACAAAAAAAAAAAATTAGCAACAAGAGTTAAGTCTAACGTACTTATTACGTGCATATAAGTAGACTATCATAACACGATGAATTGGATTTCAAATTTCGACTGAGAGAGACACTTACAATTCATGTCCAATACAGGTGTTCTTAAACAAGATTCTCTCTTAATTCTTTTAACGCTTATGTTATGGAGACAAAACATCAATCGACAAGATTTCAAGAATTAAGCGTAATCATAAGAAGTTCAATATATAGACTAGTCCTTTCAATACATGCATAATTTGAGATGTTAACTTAATTAGTAGTAATTTTTAGTCTTATAATTTGAAAAAACAATGTTCTAATCTCTTCAAAGACGATCATAGTACAAAATTACTATTTAAAATCCTTAAAGAATACCCTATACCATTTGTTAGCTAGCATTTTCTATAAAATATTATTTGTGTATAGTAAAAAAACTTATGTTCAAACAAGACATGCATGTGCTCTTTTCAATGGTCTTTTTCAACATTGAATTGAAGTATTTGAAATTACAAGCCAAGACAGTACACCGGGCACCAGTCTAGCCTAGATAGAGATTGATATGTGTGCTCTATTATTGTTCAAATTAATTAATAGTGCAAAAAATTGTACGCACACTATTAGTATTATGTAGTATTTATACAACAATTCAATGATTGCAATTATATATGTCTACACAGCTGAGTATATATGTTCAAACTAACTTATAAAAACAAAACTCTGTCAAACAATTGTGGCGGTATACTATATAGTAATATATATCCATAATTGGGGCTCCATGCAACAATTGTGATTTCTGAGCTATATGTATATTTTGGAGGGAGCTGAGACAGATGGCAATGTTAGTGTGATATAAGGTGGGAGTGTGGGGGATAGTATATCTCTGTGCATTTAATGGCATGCACGTGCAAAGCTTTGAAGGGGCCCTTATTTAGGTGTCAAAGATGAATTTTCTTTCATGATAAGGTTACAACATACATAATCATAAGAAGTTCAATAGACTAGTCCTTTCAATACATGCATGTGCTCTCCGGATTTTCTGCATTTCTAATTTCGCCGATCACCACAAACTTCACATCTATCTATTTCATTGCTACTATTACAACTCTTTACGTTTCACTCATAGATGGTGTGTCAACTGTATTGTTTTAGTTTTAGCAGCAAATCAATATATTAACAGAGGTTAATTCTATCCAAATGAAAATTTATACTATTATTTATAAGAGTAATTGTTCTGAACTAGATTGCAAATTCGCCCGACTCATCCACTCAAAAGTCGAGATGACCCAACACGAGCGGCCCAATCTCATCACCACGACCAGTGGTCAAGGAGATCACCCACTTGTACCATTATTTCGACAACTATTAATGATGAGGACGCCACGTTCGCGCTCAGATTGATGATCTTATAAGTCCAGCGTTGACTATATATATATATACCTTCTCAGAGAGAAGGTCAAAGTAACTTATTTTCAACCTCTTAAAACCTTCACTTACGTGAGCTTAAGAGTGTTTTTGATCTGGTTGCATAGTGGCTAGAATCCTACTCTAAGTGGATAAGTTGAAATACTAGAGTTCGATCCCTACATATACATACTATATGTATAGAAATCTGAGTAGACTTGAAAATTAGCAAAAGAAGGTGCCACCAGCTAGCAAGCAACGAGAAGAACTAGGAAGCATACAATGTGTTATTTCCAATTAATAAGGAAGCTGTTATATATGAAGCTAGCTAGCATGCGTATGTATGCATGATTTACTCACAGGACATTATGAATGGACAGTGGCAGACCATCATATGCATATGGTAGAGTTACCACTACGAGATCTTCGGGGGTTTGTACTTATCAGATCACTTTAATAGCACAAAACGAAAGTGACCTTTCTGTCAAGTCCTACTCCAGTCCAGTGCACCTTAATTTGCATTTTGCATATATGATAATGTTGTACTCACCGCATAATTTTAATTTATTTGCTTGATTACCTAGGAAACATACAAATTCACAAAGTTAATTATCACAAACATTGGATAGAGTCAACCCAACACAACGAACAATATAAGGTCGTTTTGTTAGGTAGAAATATGCTAAAAAAAACATTACCGTATGATAAAATTTGTATTATCATGAGATATACTCTGGATATTATTGGAAAATAACTCATGGTACCGAAAGATGAAAGGGACATAGAAAGATTCTAATTGATTTAAGAGGGCGAAAAACAACCTTCTAAAACAATAACTGTTACTCCCGATATCTTAAAAGATGCAACTTCATTTTGAAGTTTAAAATGCAAAAGAAATACTCCGTACACTAGTTAGTTGCATCTACTTTCTTCAAAACAACAGAAAAAGTAAATGTATTTTCTAAATTGTCTCCCATGGAAACTTGTTCATGAGAAGAAAAATAAAAATTATTGGAAAATATAATATCTAAATTAATTAGAGGGTAGTGTAAAAACAATAGTAACATTAAATAAAGTAGATGTAGTTAACATTTTCCTGTATTTAAGATCGATCATAAAACAAATTTATGTTTTTGCTTATATTTTAGACAAGCAAATTGGTTGGGAGGGATTATAGAGGATGTTTCACAATGATATAGAAACTTATTTTCTATTTCTTTTTTCCTTCAAATATTTGGATTTGAAGGGAGGTAGAGGGTTACCGAAGAAAAACGATCAAACATTGTGGTTTGTGTTGCTAGTGAATGGTCAATTTGGAAAAGCTGCAACTCCAAAAACATAAAGACAGACCTTTCAGAATTTATTGTTGAAACCATCTGAATTGGAAATTTGAACAGAAAACCAACCCAAATACAATCTTATTCCCTGTATGTCCTTTTACTATATCTACAATGAGTCAATGGAAAAACAAAACATCCTATGTAAATTTCAAAGATTTAAAACTTACATAAGCAGCTCCTCATCATGTCATCAATCAGGTCTACTTGAAAACACTTAATTAGCAGATAAGCAGATGGATAAGAAATTAGTTCAGACTACATTGAAACAACTTATACATTAGCATATCATAATAAGTTAATACAAAGTTGTCATTAGTATATTCTATCAAAAGACAAAGATGATAACTAGTGAATTCTAAATACATTCATGATATGAACACTGAACACCTAAAAAAACACGCTGTATAGGTTATCATCTTCTTTATGTTACATTTTATATCCAAAGGATTCCATCAAGTATGAGCTCTCGGCTGTGAGTGGAAGGTCACATTTCCTGCGGCATAAGGCATAAGTTATATTATATTGTGTCTATTAATATTGAATCTCACTTTCAGCAACAAACAACAAAAGTTGAAATACTTAGTAGTTGATAAAATCAGAGATGTTGAAGCAGTAAAGTAATGAAATTTATGCAGCAAAAACTTTACTTGAAGCTGAAGTTGTGCGACAAGTTTGGTACACGGTGTGCTTCACAGTTTCCTTTTGTCCCGGAGTAAGGTGATCAGATAGATGTGTTCGCGGAAGATGGATTTCAGACCTTTGGTTCCCATTTCCTGAATGATCAGTTTGCTGGTTGTTGACATTCAATGTTGACCTTCCAGTTGAAACATCTTTCCGTATCATTTCACGGTCCTTCAAAGGTTCTGCAGTTTAGCAGATCAACACAAAATCAACACATAATTAGGTGAATGGTCTTAAGTTAGGATCACACACGTATCACCGAGAGGGCCCCAATTTTTATATGCCTCCACAACATAGTATAAGTATAAAAGTCATACAAAGAAGTTAGGCAAGGAGACAATGCTGGAACATTCTATGTAATTATATTAGTTATTTACCAATTAGGACCTTATACATGATCAAATTAAGTGATAAGACTAATCAGATTTTGGAATAAGGAAAACCCAAACTGACCATCACCCTATATAAGCTATGGTAACCAATATACCGAACACAATGCACACTGTCTCTTCCCAGTCTACAGAGTATCTAAGGCTATAGAAAGTCTTAAATAAGGCAGAACCACCAAACAGGTGTTCATTACTCATCTCCCTCTATTTCTATCTTTGACAAACGATCATAACAGTAAATCATACTATTGTTTATATGCATGCTCGTGTATTATTTGGTTTCTTCACTAAAGTATGATTGAGTATGTTTCGAAAGTCATTAATTACGAAATTAATCCATAACTCCAACAGGCAAGAGCTAGCAAATAGGTTTCCCTTGAGTTTGTTGCTCTTTAGTGCAGCTCCAACTAATTAATACTATATGGTCTTAGCTTACTCAAGTGTTCAACTTTTCATTCTTCTATGAATCATCTACATTGGACTAAGGGCATGTCAATTTATGTTCAAGTCTCCAACATAAAGCTACCAATAAGTTAAAAAAATAGGATTAATGAGCTGCCAAACATAATCACTAATACTAGTAGGATGTTAATAATTAATAATGAATTCAAAACACCAGCATTTTTTCCACCAAATTTGTTTTTAAAATTGTCTCTAAAGCTCAGAATCCAATTAATAAGTGCCTATGTAAATCTTCACCTATTTCCAAATGCCTATGTAGTACTAAGGAAACAACCGCTAATATAAATTCAGCAGTTAGTCCCTGTGAGCTTAGCCCAGTTGACAGGGACATCGCATTTTATATGCGAGGGTTAGGGTTCGAACTTCGGACATGACACCCCATTTATTCACCTTAAAGGTAAAATTTCTAGCCACTACACAATTAATGCAGAGAACGTAAAATTGATATTATAGCTACCTTGAGGTGAAATTGGAAGCTCAAGAACAGGATCATACATATATCCTTGAGATTTGAGATAATCCCCAAACCAATGCTTCTCTTTCATAGGTTTTCTCAGTTCCACCACTGATATCACAAACAAATTAACAACAAACCCATCAAAAAAAGGGAAGAAAAAACAAGAAGATGAAAACTGAAAATGGATAGATAAGTTTAAATTTGAAACCTTTGAAGGCATTTGGTGATGAAGAAACAGAGGGTTGAGGAGAGAGAAGAGGAGCATACAAAAAAGTATCAGAATTAAGATAATCCAAAAACTTTTTCACCAACGGTTTCTTTCCACTGCGTTTAATTGGTTTCTTATTTTGAACTCTTAGACGCATTCTATTATCCATTTTCTTCATCATCTTCTTCTTCTTCTTTGAATCCAATAAAGACAGAAAGAAATGCACAAGATTTGGAGAAATCTAGGAAATGGTATTTACAACGTTGTTTTATTGGCGGTGTACGTGCAAACAAACTTTAACAAACGAAACACGTGTCTGTTTGAAGGAAACACGTGTCTGTTTTTTTTTCTTCTGACTACCCATCATGCAGCCCAACGGGCCAATTTGTTTTTCTGACATAATTGGACCTTAGCCCAATTGTAACAAATATTCTTCTTTATGGGCCTTTCCTTTTGTCCATTTCATCACTCACAACAATAAACAAATAAATTTGCTAAAGCTCCAATACAGTAATCCTTTTCTTTTTATTGTAAAAAATATGTTTTCTATATTTATGTGAGTTTACCTCAATTAATGGTCTGTTTGGTAAAAAATAACGGATAGTTTATAAGCTAGCTTATAGCTGATAGCTGATAAGCTAGCTGGTTGAATTTGTAGTGTTTGGTAAAATTAGCGGTTGAAGTGACTTATTGATATGAAATGACATGAAAAATATATATAATTAATATTTAATTATTTTTAAGTAAGATGATAGGGGTATAGTTGGAAGAAAAAGTAATAAGTTAAAAGTTATAAGCTAATATGCTACTTGAATTAGCTTATCAAAATAAGCTAAAAGCTGGTCAAAATAAGCTATAAGCTCATGTGGTAAAAAGGTTACCAAACAGAGCTTATTTTTCATAATGAGCTTATAAGCTATAAGCTATAAACTCATTTTTTTGGTGTTGCCAAACAGACCCTAAGTGTTTATTTGACATATTACATCAGTTTAGTTGGTTGAGACATTTCACGTAATATTTAGATATTGTAATACAAATTTTGATACGCACATTTATCTATTTTAAAAATGTGAAATTATAGTTATTAGTCTACCTGACATAAAAAAGATATATGTTCTTGTATTTATTTTTTGTATGTACACAAAATGACAAATCATTAAAAATTTATAGACATAAAGTGGATGGATTCAGGTTCAAACAATAGTAATGAGTGTCCTATCTTCTAATTTCAGCATTTTCTATCATTAAATACAATATTATTATATAAGTATGAGTGCAATAAAATCGTATTTGTTAAATAATGTCCAAGATTTAGGTGGACTATATCGATTTAAAAACCTTGTTAAGATGACACTCTTTAGGTAAGCACTTAAATTATCAAAAAAGGATTAATCTTCGATGAAGTTGATTGATACTTCATCCTATAATATTGTTAAAAAATATCAGATAATGGTTATATAAATTTGTTAGAACATCAATTGGTAATAGAATAGACGACTAATATTTGTGGCAACAATAAAGCAAAGTAGTACTAGTTATCAAGATTCTTAATTAATTTTTCCTATATGAAATTACCTTTTTTATATAGATATCCCACCAAAAGTAATTTAGAAATAGGAGTGTTAGCAACATTTTTTTAATGTTTGATTTTAACATTTACTTTTTTATTGATAGTAAATCCATCGTTATAACTTATTATTCCGTCTTAAAATATTAGAGAAAGTTAGTTAAAAAAAATTGATGTATTTAGACCAAATTTTTAATTAAATTTATTGACTTTTATTAATCAATTTTCTTTTATATTTTAAAACAAAGAAGAGTACGATATAAGGTGAAACAAGTACTACCTCCGGTCCTAAATATAAGAGAACATTTACTTTTTAGGTTCATGGAATGTTTAATGTATTAGTTCATAATATAGACTACATACATCCTTCATTCCATTAACCTAAAAAGTGAAAAGTTTTTTATATTTAAGACTGAAGGGAGTATGTTTCTAACACTCATATTTAAGATAGACGAGTGAGTGAGTAACAAATGGTACTAAATATTTAAGAGAGACGTATGTTTCTAACACTCCTTTGTTGAAATGTATGTATCCGTCATTTGATGATGAGTTGACTATACGTCCAAACCAATCCCAACTACTAATAGACAGCCACCAATGGTTAGGTTTTCCCAAATAATTGAACGATTATTGATTGGGTGGTTTAAAATTAATAAACGTGACTAACATCTACCACTATTTATCGTAAAATTTACATGCCATTAACTCCATTGTCTGCCAAGTTTCAGACAGCAACGGGTCCCTTACATACCTTCTCATTTTAATTTTATTCCATATTGAAAAAAAGTCGGCATGTCAGGTCTAGTGGCAGAGTCAGAAAATTTAGGAAAAATATTAAATTTAAGCAAAAAATTTAATTTTACAATGAAAATTTTCAGTTTGAAAACAAAATCTCAGTTTCTCCTTAAATTAATGCTTAAGAATTTCAATTTTACTTTAATCTGACACTTAAAACACCAAAAAATTTGTTTCGCAATGAAAAATCTCAATTTTAAACAAAATAAAATTCAGCTTTGACGTAAATTAATATCTAAAAATGTCAATTTTACCCTAAATTAATTCCTAAAATACCAAAATATTCCGACTGAGCCTGGGCTACAGCCTTGGCAGCCATTATGCTTAATCCGCCTATGGTCAGGTCAAACAATTTTCTTAAATAGAGTATATCAAAAAAAAATCATAAGTTTATTTAGTTAAAAAGGTCAGACTACAGACAATAATAAAAATCTTTTAAGCTTATTAGGTCAGTTTATTTAAATAAATATTAATAATATTTTATTATTTTTATCATTTAATATTAAATATTAAACTTGAACTAAATTTTAATTCTACTGACTTTATAATGAATTAATCATATGATATATAAATGTATTATTATAAACTAAAATTGAAATTTGATATATAGATGGTTAAATTATCTAAAGTATAATGTGAACTATCAAAAGAAAGTTTAATTTCATTGATTAATTAGTTGATTAATCTATTTAAATATAAATATAATTATTTATTTAAATATGTCCATATGAAATAAACTTTTAAACATGCTAACAAGTCAAATCTCAGGTTTAAAATTCAATCATATAATAGGCTACAGGTTAAACTTAAGTCTTTACTTTTTTGACAAGTCATGCTTAGGCTTGGCGAAGCCTAACTCTTCCTAACCTATTCCCATCCCTTATATATTTTTTCAACGTGTGCATTTGATCTACTAAAAACTAAAGGATTGGACAGAACAATTCCAATTAGTACTGCGTTTAATTGTAAAATTGTTTCATAGACTGGACAAATTGGGGGGCAAGAGACAATATTTGTCCTCTACAAAACCACGACACAACTTTTTGTCCCAAGTACAAATTTGTCTAAAATATAATTTTTTTCTCCACCAAACATCGTATAAAAAAAAACCAATAGCATAAAAGTTTTTGTTGTGTTGTTTTGGCTTTACTGTTTTGTCAAATATTGACTCTTTAACGGATCATACACGTGTTCTTGCATCATTTAAAATTACATTATTTAAAGGAAACTTGAACCATTTGATATTAGAATTTTTTCGAATCGAATTAGACGATCTAATGGACCGAATATTGATGGTGGAAAAAAAAAATTAAAGTTGTTTTTGTCAACACACAAGCATTACTCAAAAACGATATAGAAGAAACTGAAAAATATGAAGCAATCAAAGAGTGTGAGCTCGCTTGTTTGCTTTCACTTCATATATGGTATGATTATGAACCACTTTCATTGTGTATACATGTGATCAATATGACCGTATAGCAAAACATAAATAATACAGTAAATTCACTTGAATGAACACAACCACCACAATTGATGGCCACTCTTAAAATGCAATAATACAAAAACACATATGACACAACTTAAAGAAATTAAGTTGCCTGTGATAAATTAATCACTTTTAGTGTGTGGATTACTACTAACTGGCCTTAAGCCATGTTTGAGTGCTGCTTGCCACACAAGATCAATCCTGTCAACATCTAAGGCCCCAACTTCATGATGAGTCCAACCTTCAAGACTATGTACCACTCCTCCAGCATGGCATGCATGAACTACTCCTCTATCCATTGTGTACTACATCAATTTACAGAATATTAATTAGTTAATTATACTAATCAAAGTTAGTTATACCAATTAGTTAGGCTAATTAGTTAATTTGTTCACAAACAGATATAAAAGTTAATTAGTTACACTAGTTTGTTGTCCTTCTTATCGACTATTATAAGTTTTATGTACTGTTTGATGTAACTTGTTTTCCGATTATCTATATAATTTCTATTTTATTTTTCTCTTACTTGAGACAAATTAATATTGAAGAAGTTGATTGATATGCTTACCTCACAGCAACCAAGACCTTCCACATCTTCTGGTAATCTCATGGCAGCCAAATCACCATAAGTACAATCTCTTCTGAATGATAAAATTGGTGGTACAACAAATTGATGAAAATGGGTCCCACTTGGTGCCCAACTTTGCTCTCTTGGAGTTATCCACTTGCCAACAATCCAATTCTGCATTAACACAAGTAAGTAACCACATTGCAAATTAGTTACATAATTCACAGTCACACACACTTCACAACAATTCCAATTTATAAGCGCCATGACATGATGATACCTTGCAGTTTTGTGCTGCTTGGTATTTTGTAACTTGAACAAGGTAGCTTTGGTATTCAACAGGTGCTTCTTTTTGAATCTTTTGAAATCTATCTGTTGAAATAGTTAACATCTGCAAAATATCAAAATTATATCTAATTAGGAATGATTAATAGTATAAACCTGATTTTAAATTATAAACATCAATAGTCTTACAAAAAGAATAATATAAACACCTGCCTACCCCTTCCAGCAATTAAACATTGAAGGCTTCTATCACATCACTACAATTTCATTTAATCTTATACTACCCCATATATTAAATAGACAGCTAGATTTTTATACAAATGTACAATAGTATATGTAACTTTTCTAACTTTGAAAAATCAAATAATAAATGCATGAGCATAGATGAGATCACTTATATATAAATGTGCAAAGTTGTCATGATATAAAAGAGTATATACATTAATCTTGGAAGAAAAATGAGGTACATGAAATTTAATGAATATAGTAATGGGAGGAAAATTTACCAGAACTCTAACTTTCTTTCGGCAAAGGTAGAGTGCAATTGCTCTTCCAAGCTTTGAAGTAGCTCCTGTTAAGAACACCTCTTTCACATCTTGATGGATCTCATTGAGAATCACAGCAGCAGTTAAGGTGTTTCCGTGAACAACTCGAACCCTAAGGTTCGGATGCTTGTCCACAAAAAGCTTTCCACCACCGTTTAGGGACTCATTCTGCAATATATACAGTCAAATAATAAGAATTTAAAATAGAATTTAATTCATATACGCGTTCAGTGTAAAACAATTTACATTGTCAACCAATTATGATCGCCATTCATGATGGCGCCAACCTAAGCCTACTCTAACAGTTGTAATGTTAATCCAACCCTAAACCTTCTATAGAATTAGAGTAATGATATCCTATTTTATTGCATGTACGAGATAAAATATTGTCATAGAGCCTAGGCAATGCTCATTTTATACATGCCGGTTATGTGAGTAAAGTTTATGCTTAAAATATAAAATTGCATTATAACCTATCCTAAATTTGTTAATTAGATCCACAATTTAGGTAAAATAGTTTTAGCCATAAAGGGATTGATGGAAAAAATGTATAGAAAGAGCATATCTTGCAAGCATGTTTAGTTTGTTCAGAAGTTATAAAGCTGATCTACCATTCCTATGCAACAATTAATCAATTATTATGATGTACTATCTTGCAAGCAATTACAAGTCATTAAAACCTTTAACAACTATGTACAGAAAATGCCAGCTTTCAATTAATCATGAGTCTTTTTATCATAAATTTTCAAATTTAATATCAAAAGAAAGAAATTCAATGATATGACAAAGACAAACCTTGTTCAATGCAGCTAGGCTAATGACTTTAACTCCAATTTTATCAGCCCTTAGGATAGCTTGCTCAATATGCTTGTTAATTCCATCAGTAGCAAATGGCAAGAAATACTGTTAAGAAAATTGAAAAAGGAAAGTAAAAATCAATACTTTTATCATTCTTCTTCAACACTCTATCTATAGCTACTGCAACTGTAGAGACTGTTAGATTTAGAGAGAGGAACTTTTAGAAGACCGACCTGAAAGCCACATCGCGGTACAACCCAGGTTTGGTGGAGTCTACCTCTGATGTAATAGAAACTAAGTAAAAAGGTTTTGGACCAAAGCCACATTGCCATCACAACTAAAAATGTTACTGGCAAACATGGTATAAAAAAGAGTCTTGTTGTGTATGCAAATGAAGAAGCGGATCGCAGAACGAATGGAACATGCATGCAGGATGAGATATCCACCATATGAGCTAGGAAAACAAAATGTGGTACCGTAGCGCCATTCCCTACATTGATACGGATACAATTCAAATTTATCAGTAATTCCACAAAATGTGTTGATGTTAGAATGAAAAATATTTTTTAGATAAATATAAGTGAATAATGTGACAAGTTAATTATTACCTGAACCTGAACTTAATGTTTTGTGTAATGTCCATGAATTTGTATTAAGAGTATTGCCTAATGCATCAAAGAGAGGCATAAAGAGGCAGAAATTAGTATCCTTATCAGTATGGTGAAGATTGTGATATCTGCATAACAGAGAAAAAATAAATGAATAAATTAATACACATTGGTTGGAGTTGGACCACTATAGAGAAAAGGATGTAAGCTATATAAACTATGCAGGGGAATTTAATGGTCCTCTTAAAAAAATTTAATAATCTCCAACTAATTAAGTTATTGGCCAATCTTGCAAAAGTTTGGTTCTTTTGGACCATTTGTTTAGACTTCAAAAATTCTCTTCATTTGAACAAACAGTATTCTCAACCTTCAAATGTGAAAATTATGATATACAATTAAAGTCACTCATGTTTCATCTTGCATATGAATGTAATATTAAATATTGATTTACTTGTAAAATTATTTGATTAATACGTAGTAGATATTACTTAATTAATACACTAAGGTGGTTTTGTTTTAGATTAGTTAGAAAGAAATCACATTGAAGATTGAACTAATGAAATCTTTAAATTAAATTATGTTTCAATTGATTTCAATCACGGTTGAACTTGATGACATAAATAAATAAATATTAAAAAAAAAACTAGTTGAACCAATTCAATCCCCATTAAACCAAATTACATTATAGTTAGGTCAAACCAACCGAAGAACTGTCTAGTTACATGTTCAACTGTGAGGCAGTTCAATTCAACTTTAAAATTTTGATTTTGTATGGAGATGAAAGGAGAGACTTGAAAACATTTAGAAGAACCTTATGTAATTATAGTAATCAATTTTATTATATTTTCTATAATTCCTTAAAATTATGACGGTTGCACTTCACCCTTCTAAATTGATTAAAATCCTCCGATCTTCATTCATCTATCGGAAAATATTTTCCAATAGTGTAAATTTTACCGAGAAATATTTCCTAGCAATGCAAATCTTATAAAAAAAATATATATTTTCATTGTGAATAATGCAGAGAGCAAATAACAACCGTCCATTATCATCTTTATAAACCTAACATGCTGCTATAAACTTATTAGAAATTAAATATTGAAGTAGAGTCATATTTATAATTTGGTGGTGGGGAAGTAAATGCTCATCACTTTCTACACCAATAAACAGACAGAAATGAATGAGAGGCCGGGCTATCTCATTTCATGTGACTGACAATTGAACATATAGTGAGTGAGTGTAACAGAGATTTGTACTTTCCTACCAAGGGAGAGGTAAATGTTTAATAAAAACTTACGTTGGTGTGTATATCACATATTTAAGAAATGGTAATGCCTCAAACAACTTGTGTGGGACAATTTCAACATTGCAATGACCAAGACATCTTAGGAAATCAAAAATCAACACATAGCCATATACCAAACTTCCAGATCCATATCCCATCATAGAGGTCCCAAAGATTGGGATTCCAATCACAACCGTAAAAATAGCATGCTCCATAAATGTTGCATTTCCAGCTGCACAATCACAAATCACATTCAATCACCAATACTACAATATTTACATGTATGTACTAAATTGTAGTAATTAATGTTTGGTGGTCCCTCTTTAACTTTAAGTGAAAACCACACAGAAAAATAAAAATATAAAAAGGAGTTAGTGTTGTGTGTTGGGCTTGTGAGGGATAACCCCTAATTGCAATTTGCAATAAGAAAAGTGTGAGGCAGTAGTAAGAGTGTCGTGCATAGTGAAATTACACTACATTCAATCACATTCACGGTGTATATATTTGTGAACATATTTTAACAACTGATGTAAAAAAACGACATCATTATCCGATAATTAGATGTATGTGTAAAAAATACGGTATGTGGACATAAATTAAATTGTAAAATAAACTATGCAACTAGTGTTCCCTGATCAATGGTAAGTTTCCAAAAACAGAATCCACGTGACAAGTCTTAAAAAGTTGAAATTAATATCTGATAATCTCACCCGTTAAAGGCGTTAGTACCGGAGACGAATGATGAAGAGAGTGATAGTTTGTGAAAAGATAATCTCCATGAAATTTCCTATGAACCCAATAATAAAGTGGCTCTGAAACTCCCACATGTAGGATCAAAGCAATAATAAGACCTTTCACATTCCATAGAGGAAGATGTTGAAGAAATGGGAAAATATAGCAAACCATGGTAGCAACAAGGCCTTGAAGAATCAAGAAATTGTCCCTGTTCCCAAAAATTAAAATTTAATCATAATCAATCAATAATCATACATGTATAAGTTGTACCAAATATATTTCAGCATACATAATACTTTGTTAATTGAAAAATGTTTAATTAAATTACTTACCAGTTCCATTCTTTGTCAATCTGCTTGAAATCAACACCTTGTTGAAGAATCCTTCGATTTCTAGTAAGAAAAAGCATGTTACTATAAGAACTCCATAACACGTGCAATATACCTCTGAGACCACATAGTATGATCAAATGAAGACACCACCAGCTGAGGTTTGAGTTGTAGTGAAGTTTTTCTTCATGAAACATTTCATACAACACTTTTCCCACAATTGGCCCATATAACATATACTACACAATTTAAAATCAAATTAGCACCACAAAAATATAAATATATATATATAATAAGAAAGAAACATACATAGATGTTATTTGTTATGTACCTTGAATATTCCAAAATTCTCCCATGGCCATGATGATAAAGGAGCATCCATTTTGATTTGATCTAACTCAAATCACTAAAATAATCTTGAACACTAATATACACTAAATATATTACTAGTGCCTAAAATAGCCTTGATCTAGATTTTTTTGGTTTGTTTTTTATGCAAATACAAATAGAGTCCAAAAATTGTAATATATTTGCTAAGAGAAGGAACAAGGTGATTCAAATACCCAAAAGAGAATAAATCAGAAAAGAAGGGCAAAGTAACCAATGGGTGTGTATGATAGTTGGGTTGGGTTGTGTAATGAAATTGATATTGTCACCTCAATAATTTTCCTTATTAATGGGAATGGGAAATTATATCTCTCTGGATTTGAACCATGAATTGAATTGAAAGTATGTACTCTCCAAATCACATCACATGTATTTATAAGGGGAGTGGAGTTGTATACCAGGCCCAATCACTATACAGTTTAAGTGGTCTCCCACCTCTGTCTTTTTCTCACAAACAAATAACTTCATTAGTTTTATTTGACAAACAAAGATTATTCAATTCATTCAAATTGAGATAGTAAATTAAATACAAACACAAATTCAATATTGCTAAAAAAAATAATCTGCGAACAATAGTATTATTTTATGGTCTGGTCGGCAACACTATTTTTTTTAATTTATAATTTATAACTTTATCATGAAAAAATAGTTTGATTTGATAACATTTTTTTTCACATGAACGTATATTTAATTGTTTTTAATTGTTATTGGCTTATAATTTATTTTTGATAAATTATTTCAATTATCTTATAGCTTTTAACTTATCATTTTTAATTAAATATTTAATTTTTACGTCATTTCATATCTATAAGTTAGTCATATATCTAATTTTACCAAACACTTCAATTAACTTATCAACTATCATTCATAAATCATCAACTAACTATAAATTATCAATCATCAAATATAAGCTATTTTTATCAAACAACTCTATATTTATGAAATTATATATAAATAAAATAAATTTAATATAAAATGTATGATTCTACCATGTGAGAAATGCACTCAATTGAAAAGTTTGCCTTTGAAACGAAGATGGATAAGCAGAGCCTCTCTTACTACTTTTTTGTATTCCCCTTCCCTTACAATTGATATATTGTTTAAATATTCAATGGCATTTTAAGAAGTTTACTTTATTTCATTACCAACTTCCTTTTTTACTTTTTCACATATTGTAGCAACTTACATTATTATTTTTTTGGATAATTAAGAGGAAAGATTTGGAAAAGATACAAAGGAACAACAATAAACTAAAACATGACCAAAGAAATATTGATTCAACAAGAACCAACGCTAAAAAAATATGTATTCCTCAAAGAAAACAAAAAAGAAACTCTAGATATACTAAAGACCCAACAATGTTAACTAATGTTTTAGGTACTAATTAAAGTAACAAAAGTGATAAATTCATATTGAAAACAACATTTTATATGTTTTTATGACTTTGACTATATAAATTTTAATATATTTTTACAATATTTGTGTTTTTTAATTATTGCTTTAAGGACAGTAGTTATTATTTTTCATAAATAAAAAGGTACGATTATCTTAATCTTCTGATCAGCAACGTGTGATATCCTTAACACTAATCCAATTCAATATTATTAGTTCACTGACATAATAATATTATTAGGATCATTTCGTTATTTAATCATATACTGTAATAATGTTTCTTAAGACATACTCGTTTCGGCTTTAAATATAAACAACTTTTCATTTTTTAGATTCATTATAATTAATGTATCTGATCTATAATTAAGGTTGAATATATTAGTTATTCAATAAACTTAAAAAGTAGAAAATTACTTATAATTATAATTAAAAGCAGATGGAGTATTTATATACTGTGATTTTTTTGTTGACAAACAGTATAATTACTACAGTATTAAAGTACAAGTACAAAATAAAATTTAAAATTTGAGAACACGCGCGTTTTGGTGGCAATTGAGATGACTAAGCCAATATAGTAGTAATTAATTAACGGCAAAGGGAACACGCACGGCAGTAACATTAATGACAATGGTAGATTGGTGTTAAGGACGGTGGTGGTTTAGGGATGATCACTAATTAATTAAACAGCTTATCAAAAAAATAAAATAATTAATCAAACACAAATTAAGGTCAATAAAGAAAATAAAATATCTGTGACAGATAGAGCATGAAGAAGTTAGATACTCCGTGTATGAGCAGGAAAGGGGGAGGATCTCGTATCCGATCAGTGACAACCAACGCGGAAACAAACAGGTGAGGAATTAATTAATGTTATGTTAGGGGATTATTTTGACCTGCATTAATTCAAGTTGCATTATAGACTTATAGTCAGGTGTATGTGTACCTACCGATAAAATAATTATTTTGATTTTACTAGTAATAGATAACTATTTTAGTAAAACATTTCACCATATTATTATTATGATTTGATTGAATTTTTTTTTAAAGGATATATGATTAAATGTTGTAAGGATGAGAATACATATTCTTGTTAAGGTATGTTTGGTTCAACATAGAGGATTGGTGAATTTCAATGGGAGGGACAAGAGGGGTAAGTAGGGAATGAAAGAGATTTTATACACTTAGTATTTTGTTTCGTTCAATAAGGGAAGATGATGATTTTGTTTTTGGTATACAGAAAAAGATGAATTTTAATACTAGAAAATAAATGGAAATTTACTTACTTTTAGAGCATGTTCCTTTATAAAACAAAAGGGCATATGTTAATGAATTTAAAAGTAAAAATATTACATTAAAAAACATAATATTTTGATTTTAAAAAGTTAAAACCACAACTTTTGAGACGAATATTTCTACTTTTATTTCATTAACATGTACTTTTTTTAAATAAAAATATCTAGTTTTGTATAGTTCATTGGTTGAATTTAGATATGAACATGATAGTTTCATCTTAACTAATTGAACAGATATCAATAATCAATCTGCCATATTATATACTAGTATTTATAACATGTCTACATTCAAAAAAATTAGATATATTTTGATCACAAATTTTGAAGAGTTGGTTAGTGAGTTAGTCTTCGAATCTTCCTACTCAATAGTAACTTAGAATTAACAATCAAAAGAGGTTTTATATTAAAATTGAGACATGCATGAGAAAGAGCAAGTTGTGTGAGAATGGGCAAGGCAGTGGATGATGGTGTGAAGAGAATGAGAAAGAGGAAGGAAAAATTAGTCCAAATTCACAGTTTGGTTTGGTGCCGCCTATTAATGAAATTAGGGGAGAGTTATGGGTCATACTCCTATGAGTCTCCAAGTATTTAAGGGATCTCAACTTGGTTGTTTGTTTGTACTATCCAACTTTCTTTCAATTGCCACGTTCACCCCAACAAAGTGGTAGCTGTATATGTTTCTTAATAACTATTTTTATATTCAATTTAGAGCATAAAATTAATTATCTTACACGACAAGTCTTCAAAATCCAACCGAATTTATTAGGATAACAAAACTTTTAGTTTATAAACAGAACTTTGTAGGATATTTCTTATCTAAGAATTTTTTTAATGGATATTTTAATTTAAAACATTTTCTTTACATTAATTGAAAAAATAGATAATTAAACCCTAGATGATTAATCATTAAAAGTATCAAATTTACCTAAGTTGTAATATGGTTTATAGGCACTTATTCCCTCTGGCCTTTATTATAAGCAAAAACTACTTTTTAGATATATTGAATAACTAATGTATTTAGACCAATATATCTAAAAAGTTAATTTTACTTATATTAAAGGCCGAAACAAGTATTAATTTGGTTTGATAGAAAACAATTGACTTTTCTTCTTCTAATTGTTGTAATATTTAGTAGTGATTAGGTTTACAATGTGTTTTTGCATCTTTACTTATGTTAATATGTTAAAAGAGTGACTTGTACAATAGTCAAATATTATAGGTTAGAGAAGGGTGAAATCTATAAACGAACTATTATAATTTTATATGTTTTGATTTGAGTAATTTAACTTTAAGTAAAATGTTTTTTTTATGGTGGAACATGACAGTTCTTTTGACTTTAGATTGTCGCTGTAAAAATATAAAAGTTCTTACAGTGGTTTAACTTCAAGTGATTAATCTTTATAGTGAAGTGTGATAGTTCTTTTGAATTGATTGTCGGCAATGACAATGAAAACAAGTATATCATTTTCAAATAAGGTGGAAATCGTTGGTGTTGATTATTAATATATACATGTCAAAAAAGTTTCATATTATTTAGAAGAGTAATTCTAACATGCACAAGTGATGCATATGGTGTATGATATACAAGTGAATGATATTATATCGTGAGAGTCTCTATATCTTATGGATAAAAATTCATCGTTTGATTGAAATTCTCTATATCTTATAGATAATCTACATCAAACTTTTAAAAAATTAAAAATTATTTAATATATTATTGTAATATATTAAAATTAACAATTTGTGAGTTTTTAGAATATAGTTGACTCTCAAAACCAATTTTCATTTTGCTTCCACATTTCTATCTCTTAGCTTGTAAATAGTTGAATAGGAAACCTAATGGCCCATAACTTGGAGAAATGGTCTTTAGACAATAAATATTGATATTATCACAAATTGAAGAAACCCTCCCACTCTTGTCCATTCTCTTGTTTATCACACTATATTTGTCATTTTTGGTGGCTATTCAGTAACATTATATCATGTTTTTATTGTTAAAAGAAATATACTTTTTATCATAGAAAATCTCATACGTATAACTAGGTAGGAAGTATGAATTTTTTGAACAATATTTAATTAGATGTTAGTCGGCAATTAGCTAAGACCCATATGACAATTAATTCTCAACAAATCTGTAGCTAACTCTGTTTTACTAGAGATTAACTACGAATTAATTAGAAGTACTGTCGTAGTTAACCTCGGATTTTCTTATAATCTAGGGAGGAAATATAGATAAATTTCACATGGATTAACTAAAGCAAAATTATCTATATTAGAAATACGTGATAAATGATATCTATGTTAATTTAAATATATATTATTTATGATTATTCGTTTATCATTCTCTACAAAAATATTTAAATAGAAATATTGACTAAAACAAATTAGAAATATTTAAACATAAATATCCATCACAAACATGTCTCAATCCAAACATGCATCAACATAAATATTCAAAGATCGAGCACAAAAGATTTCTTCATATCATCCGATAATGTAAGAAACATGTCCTTCTACCTTAGAGAGAGAGGATCTTCTCACCACCAAAAAAGATTAGAGGATCTTCTTTCAATATCGTAAAGTTTGTCAAGGGAATTTGCTTTTTAGGCCCCGCAAAATGCTATTAGGCCCCCCAAAAATCCAAAAATACCCTCAATTTAGGGAAATAAAATTTTCAGATTGTATAATCTGTAAAATGCATTTTTTCGGATTTTATCTACCAAAATAATATACATTTCATATCGTAACTACCAAACTGAGAGAAAATTCGGAAGATATCTACCAATCTGATTTCGGAAGTTATCTTCCATATTTTATGTACACAGAATTTCTTAAAAATAAAATAAAAAACTAATCACTTTAAAACAAAGATTACCTGTTTTAAGCCTTCAAATGAGTGTGTGATGCTCCAAATGAGCAAATAAATGATGATTTATAGCTTGAAAACGTGAAAAACCTAAGAGATTATCTGTTTCGACTAATTATGTTTTCTCCTTTTTTTCGGATTTTATCTACCAAAATTATATACATTTCAGATCGTAACTACCAAACTGGGAGAAAATTCTCATAATTTGATATTTTCGGTTTGTAACTTCCGAAAAATATGATATTTTAGATTGTAACTACCAAAATTTGTGTTTCCAATTGTATCTACCAAAAATTATGAATTTTCGTATTATATCTTCCGAATTTTTTTTGTCTTACCATGTTTCAGAAGATATCTTCCGAAAAATAATTTAGGTACTTTGAGGGGCGTGGAAGTAATTCAGTGGCTGATAAAACAGTTTTCTTTGTCAATTCATCAATTTGCTATCATAGGAGCCGAGCCACTCTCTATTGGACATTGGGGGTCTCATCCCATATACTTTATTTATTTTGGGCTTGATTCCACATTCATTTTATAATTTATTTCTTTTTCTACCTTAGCCGCATCTCTCATACCCCCTGAAAATTTGAAAATATCCCATTACAATGGGTCTGAATTTTAAAATTCAGAGGAATTTTTTTGGATTATAGAGTTGTTGAGAAGTATTCAATTTAAAACCGTGGCTAATTATTTTTTTAGAATTTTTATATTGGTGTTTGTAATATAAACCCTTCCTTAGAATGAGGGAAACCCTTCCTTATGATTGGGCTGAAGCTTTCTCTCTTGCGCAAATCATAAAATTATTTTGTCCCAATTTAGATAAATAGTTTAATTTAACAAAAAAAATTTCATTTTTTTTAGTTGACGAAATGACAAACTGTTGGAAATTCACACACACGCAAAGTGGGGAGATAAACTCACAACATGCCATTCTTAACTAATACTAATTGTATTATGTATAGTATACCAACTTTCACGTGAAGAGGAAAAAAATGGTTTATGCATGCAATACTATATTACAATTATCAGAAATGACATTGGACCAATTTTCATATCATAAATTTCCCAACATAACATGCGATATAGAAGACAACATATGAGCATGGTCCAACCCAACAAAAATGATACAAATTGTATTTTTTTTTTTTGCGGTTGAAACAAATTCTGTATTACAAACCAACCAACGCATTGGCATGTGCATGCATATTTGATTCTTTTTATAAGGTTTGTGTTGTGTCTCGTGAACACCTCCTCTCATTGTCGTCTACTTGTTCTACCTGACATTTCATGTGATCATAAATTCGATACATGTTTTGCTTCCGAGTGTTACACGTTCAAAAGACAAAAATATACTATTGTAATTTAGCGTTAAAATAATGCTACTCTCCCTCAGTATCAAAATATAAGTCATTTTGAGAAAAAAAATTGTATCAAAATAATATAAGTCGTTTTAGATTACCAATGAAGCATTTAATGTTATTTTTCTTATTATACCCTTAACTATTTATTACTCTCTCTTCTTTTACTTCTTCAATTTATCTTTTTCATACTATTAATAAAGGACAATTTTGTAAACTAACTCATAATTTTTCTTTTCTATACAACAATGATTACATTTTTTGCATAATATGGTCAAAATGACTTATATTTTAATATAGAGGTAGTATTAATTAGTTGAGGACAAATTAAATTTGACAACCCAAGCAAGCAAGCTAGTGTCACTGGCGTCTTAAATATAACAACTTCTAAGCAGTCTTGTTTTGTTGACAAAAACTTCATCATTATCAAAATCCATCGTATTATATTACAGAGCCCACCCAAATGAATTATGCACACCTATTTTATTATTATAATTATAACTATTATTACTAGCGGGCCAAACGGACACGTTCCGTGCCTGTTTGTGTGATATCAACGTACTCGTTTGTGTGATACATATTTTTTATTATTTTATATTTAAATTTGATTTTTTTTTTGTTGATGATTTCTTCAAATTTGATTGTTAAGAGAATAATTTGAAATTTGAAATTCAAATTTGGTTGTTATGAGAATAATTTGAAATTTAAAATTAAAGATAAAATAGAAATAAAAATAGGTCATACCAAAATAGTATATCCTCTTTATATAGGTATAGATTATTATTATTATTATTATTATTATTAATTTCCTCTCTAATTATTGGATCTGACTAGTGGTATGCTAAAAACTGCCACTGCCAGCTCACAACAAAAAGACACAGTAACAAAATAAAATAAAATATTCCTTTTTTATTTGACAGAAAATAAAATATTTCTATATAATTGGACTTTAGTCAATTGAATATATATTAAATTAAACCATATAGTAGTATACGATCAATCGAGTGGTAGATTAACTTGAAATATGTCTGGCCAACATGAACCGTGGAGATCTTATCTTCTCTAATGATTTTTATCGCTAGCTAGCTAGCTTTGCACCAAATAAATTAAATTAGCATTTGGCATTATTCACCTTATTATGTCACTGTGGAACATTATGACATTCATTCATTCATTCCAAATTTGTCTCTTTTCAAACGCCATATCAATATAGAATCATGTGTTAGTGAGAGATCTCTTTCCTTTCTAATTTAATAGTATCACTAGTAGCTAGAAGCTTCTCTAATTTACCATAGATAGAGACAAAAATGTACAAAGTGTGTTGTCAATTTTATCCTTCCACATCCAACCAATCTCCGCGTATCGTCTCATTTTTCATGCCTCGCTAATTCTTAGATTAGATGCATGCATGTACAAAACATATATGATATCTCCATTCTTATATATAAATAATAAATTTAATTTTAAGACTTGTTAA
The DNA here is from genome assembly GCA_951804385.1 of Trifolium dubium. Taxonomy (NCBI): domain Eukaryota; kingdom Viridiplantae; phylum Streptophyta; class Magnoliopsida; order Fabales; family Fabaceae; genus Trifolium; species Trifolium dubium. The sequence goes on from OX638073.1 coordinate 35,553,927, forward strand.
ATAATTAATGTATTTGACATATTGTTGTTTATGTATCGTAAATCTTAATATATTGATAACTCTAAAAATTATTGCTACTCTCATTTCTACTTTTAAGTCGTACTTGGCAAAAGTGTCCATACCAATATATCTCAATATATAAATAACTCTCAAGGTTTGGTAAAAAAAAAATGATGACTCTAAAGGTTAAACTATTATTAACTCTAATTTTAAATTTTTTACAAATTTATTCTTAATAAATAATTTTTATTCTATTTCATTTTTATTTTAAACATATACTATAATTAAAAGAAAATATACGGGTAACTAATAATTTAAATCATGATGCTTTTCTATAAATATAAATTTGTCATTTAACAACAAACTTTGTTTTTTTGACAAAATTTAACAACAAACATATTCTCTTACCCGTTTAAATTTTCAAAATATATATACAGCATGAATATTCAAATTGAAATTATGATAAATTTAAATAACATAAATATTATTAAATTTTATGCGTAAGTGATGATAAGAAATAAAAAATGTAATTAAGCTTAAATACATATGTACAACGTGAAAATGATGTATGTCAATTTTATTTTTTTGTCTAAACTAAGGTATTTATCACTGATAGTTAAACTTCCGTTAGATTGGAGACACCTAAAATGATAAGATAAATGGTCTAACAATAATTGATGTGTGCCATATGCTACCATTATATATAAACAAAATGATATATTATACAAGTGCACGTTACACGTTTTAGACTATTTCTATTTCTTTATAACCAACTTTGTTCTTAATATAAAACCTTGAGCAAATACAGCTAAATTTAAGTAATCAAAGCAAAATCCTACATTTGATTCATTTCTATTGTGTGTATATTATATATATACACATCAAGTGCTTCAAAATAACATAGTTAGTTTGAAGCTAAACAACATCTGAAAATGGGTTGTTTAGATGGTTATCTTCCGTTAATTGTTATGATTGGTTTACAATTTCATTATGCATTGCTTGCCATCTTTACAAGAGCTGCTCTTTTAGATGGATTGACTCCAACTGTCTTTGTAGTCTATAGACAAGCCATAGCCACTTTCTCATTGGCACCTATCATCTTTTCCTCTAATAAACGGTATAATATAATTCATTCATTAGGATGATATTAATTTCCCTATCATCTTAACCTTAATTACTCTCATTCAATTATGTACTTGTTTTTTTATTGTAGGAGACAATCTTTGAAGGCTTCATTAGGATTGAAGAGTTTCTCTTTGATGTTTATGACCTCTCTTATTGGGTATAGTTTACCAAAATCATGTTTTGTTCTTATGCTTCTTCTTTTTCAACAAATAATGAAACTTACCAAGTTTTCTGTTATTTTTTATATGTAGGGTTACATTAAATCAGAATGCATATTTTAGTGGTTTATTCTATGCATCTTCTACAGCAGCAACTGCTATGAGTAATTTGATACCTGCATTAACTTTTGTATTTGCAGCAATTTTGGGGTAATTTCTCTACACTAATTAATATGCCTCAAGTGACACTTATAACATTTATTTTGTTTACTTAATTAATTCTACTACTATGCAATAACATATCTGTTTTTTGAATGATTAGATATGAGAAAATCGATCCTCGAAGTTTAAGAAACGCGGCCAAGATATTAGGGACAATTTGTTGCGTCAGTGGAGCCTTGACAATGGCATTTCTTAAAGGAAATAAGCTGTTACACATGGAGTTTTTTCCTGATTATAAACATCTCACTGCAAGTGGAGATGATACTTGGATTATTGGTTGTCTATTGCTCTTAGCAAGTAGTGTTTTTTGGTCATGTTGGATGATCATGCAGGTAAATTTATAAATAAAAAAAAAAGAGAATAATTTTATAGGGTGACAAAATTATTGTTTATCTCAATGGACATTTGATCAAACTTCATTACAGGTACCAATTTCTTCGTCCTGCCCGGATCATATATTATCGACGTTTTGGATGTGTCTTTTTGCTACGATACAGTCTGCGATATTTGCATTGCTCAAAGAGCAGGATCTTCAAGCATGGATTTTACATTCACCTTTACAAATTTCATGCAGTTTATATGCAGTAAGTCTTTCACAGCCTTCTCAGAAACATTTCAATTGGTATCATTTGTTGCAATATTGTTTGATACTGATATTTTCGAAATCGGTACTTTTTGTGATATGTATAATATAGGGAATTGGAATTGCTGTTAGCTTTTTCATTCAATCTTGGTGCATATCAGAAAGAGATCCTCTGTACTGTGCAATGTTCAATCCTCTAGCAACTGTCATCACAGCTTTAGTATCGGCTACATTCCTACAAGAAGAGCTATACATTGGAAGGTAATGGACTATTCTTTTAATTTCTCTCCCGTTTTTGTTCATGAATCTAATTTTGATGGTACATGTATAGTTGTATGATTAATATTTTATATATAGTTGTGTTACTGTGTATGGCCTACTCACATGCATTATCAATTTCAGTTTGGTAGGGGCTATTGGAGTGATCAGTGGTTTGTATATTGTGTTATGGGGTAAAGCCAAAGACTTTGACCGGAACAAACAAGGGCCGCCACAATCAAACATGGAGGATGATGATATAAGTACTAATAGGATAGATTTGGAAGAACCACTTCTAGCAGAGAAGTCGGAATATGTAGCAGAGATCAAGATGTAGTCCTAAATGACTTATAAACTAATGACAGTTTTGGTGAAACTTGATTGATCACTCTCAATTTGAAGAAAACAGAAACAGGATTAATTAGCAACTTAAAGAACATAGCCTTAATTAGTTTCTTTCACCAAAACTTCGAATGAAGAGAATCGGAAACTGTCTTTTGAAAATATACGAATTAATTTCATTTGTTAGAATCCAAATTTTGTACCAAGAAATCTACTATTCCGCTCGTGCAAGTACAATTAATTATATTGCGTTCACATTTTCAAGCATTTTTTTAGTGAAGCTTCTTCGAGAAGTTAACCATACCATTGTCCTCCCGAAAAATATATGATAGATCTAAATTTTTTGATAAGAAATTGAGTGATATTCATAACATTAGAACAATAGTCAATAGGGATGCAAATGTGATAGATCTAAATTTTTCAGTCTGATAAGAAATCGAGTGATTTTTCAGTCTTATGCATGATCCCAACTTCATAGAAAAACTCTTTCACGAGATGAACTGAAAAGTTATAGGCATAGCTTCAACTCCTAATCTGAAATCTCCCAACATCACACAAAATCATTCCAAACATATATGACCCTTCATGCATTACTTCTTTTTCAGACTTTTAAGGCATAATTCAAAACCATATTGATACTTGTTCAACAAAACTTGTGGTATAAGGCACATGGATTGGCTAGCATATTCCAGGATAATTTCATGGTTAAATGGTACTACCCTGTTCCCTATTATAAGCAAAAATTCATATTTTAGATTCACTAAATGATTGACATATTTCGTTTTTTTATAGATCATAGACCAGATACATCAATTATTCAATGAATCTAAAAAATAAGTTTTTGCTTATTATAATAGTAAACGGAGGAAGTATATTTCAAAACCTGTTGGAGAATCCAAAACAAGAGGTTCTACTTCTACTCTCTGCCTGCAATGCTGTCTTGGACGGTTGGACCTGTCCCCTACCTCTTTCACCCACCCAACAAACAACAACTTCTCAAATTTTTAGCATTGGACAAATGTAAGCAATAGAATTTAAGTTGAACCACCAATCCTTTGATTTCTAACGTGCTCTTGAATTTATCACTATGTGGAACAAATAAACACAGAAATATCCTATACTTTTTAATAACTGTTTGGTTTTAAAATCTTAAGCTTTTGAAGGCATGTCCATGACTGCCACATAAAAGCCTCAAAGGAAAATGATAAGGCAGAAAAAAAAGATTAAACTTTAAACACATATGCCTTCGGAAAGACCAAATTAAAAAATGACAAAGATATTGATAGAGTTAAGAACCTATTTTATTTAATGGCGAGTTAATGAGACAATGACCAAATTACTCATATAGATATAGCAGTAACAAAAAAATTATTTTAAAATGAATGTCTTTTACACATTTTTATGTAGATTAAAAAACATTCTTCCACTTTTATTCACTAATGATTATTGTGTATACTACCTCCAAACAATTATTTTTTTTGGTAAACCAAACTATTATATTTCACTTTTATTCAATGATTATTGTAGTAATTATTAAAGCTAATTTAGCAAAAATGTCACCTTTTAAAAACATTATATTTTTTAATTCGTATATAAAACTTTAAACAATGCTCATTTTAAAATAGCGTCAAATATGTTAACCTATAAAATGTTGATTGCAATGGAGACAATTAAAATTTAAAAGATTGGAACAAGAGTTGAGGGAAGCAGACTCAGCCATGAAAGTAACATAATCCTATAAAATGTTTGTTACTAACATTTGTCATTTTACAACCAGATAGGGACAAACATGGAAAATTGAGTGTTGGATCTGGGTGGACTGGACCATGGCAAACTAGTCAAGTTTCATTCATCAATAATTGATTCAATATTATTATCAAATCTGAAAATGACACTCTGGCAGGCTTTCACCACCAATACATACACATGTTCAATCTCTGGTTGGTTTCTGCAAAGGTCAATTTTTATTTTTGTGGAGCACATTCGCAAGATAACACTGCAATATTTGCCATTTACAAATGATAAAGTCCTTTTTGCAAAGTCGTGAAAGAAAAACAAACCAATGGTGACTTGGGGGCAAAATATACGCAATGTAAGTTTAACAAATGGAAAAGCTTAGCTTAGAGGTAAAAATTACATAGCATTACACGAGTCACTCGATTTAGACATTTTGAGTGTAAACACAACAATGAAAAGAAGAAAAAAACAAAAAGATTAAGGATAAAACTTAATCAACTCTCTATGTCAATGTCAACATAAGAAAAACAAGCGAAGTTGATAATGTTGCATTACTTGTGTGAAAATGTTAGACGAGATAAGATTAGGAACCATTAATGATACCATTATAGAAAATTGAGATAGCACCTATTATAGTAAAGGTTGATACAGAAGTACTAAGAGACTTGTAGAATTTTCATCACTAGGCGAACAGAAAGAAATGCAGTGTGTGGCCAAAGGAAGTCATATCTATTATTATCCATACTAGGAAACTGTAATATAAAATTGTCAACAGAGTAAAACTGTACTGAAAATTATATGAAATCCAACCCACAAAAGATAAACAGCATATAAACCAAATGGCCTAAATCATCTACATGCTAATAATACAGGATCATTATTGAAGAACCTAATATCTCTTCCAATTGTCCCTCCTGTTGTTCCTGAATGCACAGCAACCAATGGAGTATACAATGACCAGGAAAATCAAGAATATGATATTAACAACAGCCACCTTCTTCCAATCAGTCTTTAGGTTTTGCAGTAAGCCAGCCTTGCAAGATTGGCAATCAAAGCACAGAACGGTTGGGTCGTTCTTCCAAGAATCACAGTCAGGGTTGGTATAAGTAACATTTCCGGTCTTTGTCCAGTTTGTTGGGCTCACATAAGTGAAACCACAGTAGTTTGAAGGCTTACAGCAACCAGACTGCACAAAACATTCAAAAAATGGAAATTCGTAAGTCTAAAATTTACAAACCAGAAAGTCTAAAATTTACAAACCAGAAGACGACAGAAATACATCAAACATTCTAGAATCATTTATTTGAAATCAATGAACGGCATTAGCAGATTACAGAATGAATACCAATCCTAGGCAAAAATTTACCCAAAAAAACAAAGTAAATGCAGGGCCTCTGCCTAAAGCACAGGCGAATGAAGTTTAATAATTCATTGAATAACTTAAATTGGTCATAATTCTACCGTTAAAGTTTCACATTACTGGTATATTTTTTAAAGTAATTGGTGTATGAATGCAAGGATATGAATATATCAACTATGTGTTGATCACTAAATACAGGGTTAGACAACCTCATAACTGGCTTAAATCCAGGATAATGACATGACAACACAAATGTGAGCTAAATGCAAACATGAACTTGGATGGGACAATTAACATTTCACATTTTGCAAAAAAAATATTTCATGCAAAAAGATTCTTATATGTGACCATGATAGGAGAGTATAAAATTCTGGCAATTTTATACCACCAATATTGTGAAGCAAAGTAAACTAAAAATTTAAAAAGTGCTTAGTTTATTGGTAAAAGAAAAGTGCACAATAAAAAAGTGACACAACTTTTAGCCCGGCAGCAATAGCATCCATGAGAAGTTAAAAAAAGAAAAAGAACTAGTAAACAAAAAGTTGGACAAAAGATGCATTGGAAAAAAGGAAATAAAATAAGCCACTTTAAAAGCAATCCCACTTTCAAAGTCCATATTTTTCAATGAAGAAGCCATGACTACTCTGAAAACCCAGTTTAAAAGTGCACTTTCCAGAAAGAAACCTTGACTACTCAGAAAAAAGTTGCTATAAAGTTGCAGAATCTTATAATTTTAATCATATACTGTAGTACAAACACAAGTATGCATTCCTGTACAGTATACTGAGTATCACGTTAAGTGGAATTTTTGCATGCAAAGATATTCTAAAATTTTGTAACTAGTGGTTTTTTCCTATATAAATACTAGTAACTACAGTAAAATTTTATGAACATCTTTTAGAAGCCACAAATCTTCAGACCAGGGTTGACTGCAGCTAAAAGAATGCCACATTCACGCATTCGGTAGATTCTCGGTTGTTATATCAAAGTTCGGACGGTCTGGATTTCAAGTTTGGTATTTTCTATTTTAAAACAAATTAAAAAGTTACATTCAAAAATCTGGACCATTTGATCTTGATCCACCGGCCCAAGATGTGCCAAATGCATGAATGCAGCAATTTATTGGTTACACTAGAATTGCTGCATTCTTTCATTTTCACATTCCTTATGAACTAAAATTTTCAGCTAACACTAAAAGAATAATGCTCAATTTTGCAATAAATCCTAAATCCATTTGAATTAAAACTGAAATACCCTAATATCAAGCAAATTGTACATAATTCTTCAGAAAATAGTAAACAAAATCAAGATTTCAAATATTACATAAACAGGGCAATTCAAATTCAATTTTTCAAAACCTTTATATTTTTTTATGATGAACACCTTCACAACAAGGATCAAAATCTAAACCCCGAAAAATCAATCACATGCAAGCTCAAATTTTGACAACAACCCATAAAAGCAAATAACATAAAGAACAGAAATTCAACAAAGAAAAAGAAGAAAAACCCTAACCTGAAGTGCAGACAAGTTCTCAGTAGAGAATTGATCAGAAGTATCATTGACAAATTTGGAATGAAATTCAGTGCAAAGTCCACCAGATTGCAAACAACTCCTAACCTTATTCCAATTCTTGTTATCATTAACCTTTTTCTGCAACCAATTAGAATAATCACCAAGCCTATATTCTTTATACCCTTTATGCGATAAAGTTTGACCAGCACCTTTGTTAGTAATAACAAAAGCGAAAATGGTGAAAACAAAGAGAAGAAGAATGAGTAAGAACATAACAAGGAGATAGAACCAAAGAAGCCATGAAATTCTACAACAAGCACCAATGAAACCCATTAGAGAAACGATTAAGAGGAAAACACCAAGGGCAATAATGGGTTTTTCTAACCATCTTTCGCATTCAGTGTTGGCTTGTTTGTGTAGCCATACTCCCATCACTAAAATTGGAATTGAAAGAATTAGGGTTAGGAAGTTTAGAATTCCGATCAAATTGTTGCTGAACTTCATGATGATGAGAATGAAACAGAGAATGTGAAGAGTTTTAGGGTTTTGATTAGAATTTATAGAGAAGAGAGAAAAAATGAAAATGAAACGGTGTTCTTGTTGTTGTTGTGTTTGTTGTGACTGTTGAAGAGGACAGGTAAGTTTAACACGGAAATTGCCAACAAAAGAATAAATAAAAACAAAAACATTATTAATAATAATAGGAATTTGAATTAATTTTACACGGTATACTTTATTTTATTTTTTGACTAAAGTATCACGTTATACTATTATTATCCATTTATACACCCAATACCTTATCAAAAAATGAAGATATATTAATGCCACCGAATTAATTTCACACGCTATCGCTATACTAAACAAAGAGACGTTGTAACTTGTAACAACTTCTAGTATGAAAAAAATTTGAAGACAAAAAAGAAACTATGAAGAAATACACAAAAATTAATTAGTTAATTTGACAAAGACCACATGCAATAGTTATAATTATAAATTTAGAAACTTTATTTTAAAAATTGTAAAGTCAAACACTTTAAAATTTTAAACTTTGATTTTCTTAATGCATATTTTTTCTTTTATATTTAAAGTTGCATTGTCAAACATCATGCACTAATTAAGAAGTGGCAAAATCAAAAGATGTAAAAATTAATATTACTACTCCCTCCATAAGAATTGAGATTCTAAATAAAATAATAGCCACTAAATTATTCTCCCAGTTCCATATTATTAGAGAAAAAACAAAATCACAGTTATTAAAAAAAAATTAAAATATAATGATTGAAAATAATATTTTTTTTGTATTGTTTTTAAAAAAGATACATAGAAATATGTAAAAACAATTTTTATTAGTTATTGATTATGGAAAAGATAGAGAGAGCGCATAAACATTTCTTAAAAAGATAAATATTTATGTTTTTTCTTTTATATTTGGACAAAAAATTTAAATTTTTATCTCTTATATCTTGACTCTTGAGACGGAGGGAGAAAATCACAAAAAAAATTGGTTCAACTTTTACTCGTTTTTTATGTTTTCTTAAACAACTCGTTATTTAAATTAAGAGTTATGAACACAATTTCTTTCCATGTATAAGTGGAGGAAATCATAAGAAAAAAATATAGCACGCAGAGAAGTACTTATTTCTTTGTCATACAGCGGTCACACAAGAGCTAGCACTTGGTGGGTTGAATAATTGATGTCATGTGAAGTTTAAAATAACTCAAAACTTTTGTTTTGATAACACTGCACAACAAGTCACTAATCCATCAGAATAATTTGTCATGTTTTTTACAGTAATCGGTGTATGGATTCAGGATCTGAATTCTGAATACATGGCTATAGGTGCATGTTTAATACATATCATAAAATTAGATAATGCGTAAAATTATAATGGCTCGCCTTAATTTTGATAAACTTATCGTAATACTAAATATGCATTTAAATACTACATTTAGATTTATCGCGAGTTTGACATAATTGCATTGAAGTCGTTATTGAAAAATCAACAGACTCAAATGTTATTGGGTATTTTTTCTTTTAAATCGCGCACCGTGGAAGATGCCCTTCTGGCCTTCTTTTATCAAAAGAGGGCGAGGAAGTGTTAGGCAAATTTATAGATAAAATTCAATCTTCTAAACAAAGAAATTAAAACTTATATCAGAACATTAGCTTAAAAAGCAAAATGGTTTCAGGAATGTGTGGAGCAGACAATATTCATAAGCTGCTTATTTGATCAACCATGACTTGGTGATGATAATCAATCAAATGTATTAAAGAAAAATGAAAAATAAAGCAACAGAATGTTCAAGAATTTTCATATGCCTCAGCACTACGAACAAATGCTTTCAAAGAGGTCCTGGAAATGTCCCGTTGTCCCTCTGTTCATTCCACCTGTCAACCTGCAATAATTTGAATCAAACAGAAACTTTAAAGAGAGAAACACTAACAAAAAAACAACTTCAGTATAACAGTTTGTAATGGTTGATCAAACTGTAACCACCTCACATGGTGTACTACCAGAATTTTAAATTTGTGACAAGATTTGACATAGGTAGTTCTTTGCACAAATGGGGAAAATATATTAGCAGTAATGTAATAACTCATGTCATGCATGGAGTATATGTCTAAAGATTAATTAGAAGGGCGGGTTTTTTTACGAATAAGCAAAATGTATTCCAAGCAAACTCACAAATCAATACTGAATACAAATATAAGTTAAGTTGTGACAAAGAAATTTGTGTCTAACCTGCGAAATCCCAATAGAACTAGACTACACAAGACACAACCCATTAGTCATACTCATGGGAATAAGTAAATATGCTTGGGAAAGAGACCAGGGGATAGAGAGAGAAAAATTTACAAACACAGACAAAATGCATAAACTACAAAAACTCGAAACATCTGAAGCTAGAACGCAAGAGAATGACCCGTGCAATGACCAGCTGTACAGTATAAACTGAATTATAAGGAGTTACCCTAGTATAGCTGCAAACAAGACAGTGCTTTTCTTTCACCCATAGTGTATCTGGAATGCCTTACCATACCTCTCAAGAATTCTAGACAATAAAGTCTTGATTACAAATGTCCAAATAAACTGAATGGCTTACCTCTCTATAAACACAATTTAAATTCATATATGAAGAGATTTTATTTTGAAGCACAAATTTCATATTTTTCAACATAAATACAAATTTATATTTTTCAGGGGAAATGGCTAGAAGTCAGTGAACAGTGGATACACCCATTGTTCTTTTGAAATGTCCAGGACAGCATCTTTCAATAGTTTTTAAATTGCTAAACAAAATGGGAAGAGAAAAAAAAAATGGAGGGCTAACAAAGAAATAGCACAGTAGCAATTCAAAACCAGATTAATATACAGCAAAGAATTATCAGAAAATGACTTTCATCAAACGATGTAGACTATATGTTAAAACATAGATAGACAATTGTGTTGAATAGTGATACTGTAAATAAGGGTAATCCACATGAAAACAAAGTTGAGAGTTGAACTGGGAACTCATTTATTCTTATAACAACAACAAAAATTTCCAGTTCCTACATGTTCAAAGCTAGCTGATGGAAAGGAATAACTCTCATGGACAAACACCAAAAATCGCATTAAGTTTCGCTATAACATCAATCTTTACATTAAGTTTTGCTATCACATTAAGTCCCAACAAAGTAAGCAAAAAGGTTAAGATGCTGGCTTATCAAAAAGAATAGAAAAACTTAAGGGATGCTTACCCATTCAGCGGGGCAAAGAGAACGATAATATTTGGCAAACTTCTCACAGTCGCCCGAGGTTTCACCTTTTACTGCCATGCACCTGCAATTAAAGTCAGGCTTAAATCTAAGATTTAAAAAAACTATTTTTGATGAACAAGATAGCCAGAGTTGAGAAATTCACTTATGAAACTCTATGTAGCGAGTGAAACAGTGTCGGGTTTGATTGGTTGTAGGAAAACGAAAATCAACAGGTGCTGTTTTTAGCTCAATCTAAAAGGAAGCAACACAATACTAAGTCAGGAAAAAGACTACAGGACAAGATAGATATATATTTGCTGCATTAAAATTAAAACTCAAATGGGATAAAACTGTGTCTCAGCAGAAAGCTCGTAAGTGATATTGTATCATACAAAATAGTTTTAAGCACTGAAGATAAGCATGTCTTAAACATATAATCCATATAGATAAAGAAAATGTAAACAAAAACAAAATACACATCTTGATTCAGAATCATATGCAAATTGTGTTAGGGGAATCAATGCTGCCATTTGAAGTAAAAGTAAAACCAACTTTAGACAAAATGAATCACAAGAAATATACTTATAATTGAGACCCAAAAAAAAATTAATCACAAACTAATCAAGAAATTTAGTAAATACAATTACTACTATTCTTCATCTCGTGAAAAAAATAAGTGGATTCTCAAAAGTACCCTTCAGTCAACTTATTTCATAAGAATACATTATACAATGCCATTGAAAATAAAACTTACATCAATTGAGGGGTATTTTAGAAATAGTTTCGTTGAATAGTATATGTGATACCACCAAATAAGTGTATTTTTACTTTTAGCTTATATATTCAAAACTGAATTATAATTATTTGAACATCCAAAATGTACTAGGGACCTAAATATTAGTTTAACCTAAAATTAACGATTAAAAAACCATGTTATCTTCTCATCTATAATCTTAATTTATTCAAACAATAACAAATTGAACTATAATAAAATCAGCAACGACATAACGTAAAATTAAAAAAGAAAAAAGAAATGCTGGTATTTTGACGTAGAGAATAAATGCAATCCACAAAATGATTGAATAGATCAACGACAGAATACACATTCTATGCCATTCAAAAAAAAAAAAAAAACCACATTCTATAACGAATGAATATGCAAAAGCTCAAAAGATGAATCGGAATATCTGAAAAGCGAAAGGGAAATTAAAATAAAATAAAAAATGAATATACGGTTGAGATTCAGACGGAGACGGAGAGAATAGGAGCTTACCTCCGCCATGAGTGAGTGAGGCAGACAGAATCGATCAATCAACAATTCAATTCCACCAAATAAAATGAAAGGAAAGCGCAAAGTTGATTAATAAATACTATATATATTAATATTAATTAAAGGGTCGTAATATGGGCCTGGCCCAATAACTATTCATTCATTTATTGATTAGTGAGGGTTGCTTTTTGCACCCTCTTTTCTGAATTATTTTTACTCCATATGATATTTTAGGATAAGTAGAGGGCCAAAAGCAAATCCTATTATCAATATCTTTTTTCCCCCACAATAAAAACAAAATATTTATAAGTACTTATATGTATAGTAATATTCTTCCTGTCAAACAATGTATAGTACTGTAATTAATTAATTAATTAAAACCTAGATGGACTTTTAAGCTAGCCCGTCGCATTGGTCTAAAGCAAAATGAAGTTGCTTGCTGCATTCACTCCAACGAATACGATGCCACTAAACCGTATGTTTTTTGTTTTGTTTGGTTAGTACTCTTTTTATTTTTATCAAAGTTTGATCACTTGGCAATCATGTTATAGGTGTCAATATTCATATTCTTTTGGCAATGATTAATCTATGTTGGAAATTTGGTTGAACACTTCCAGTGTAGTCTCTGTTTCAGACTATACATTTTTCATTCACAAAGGTCAAACTCGAGATCTTGCTTAAAGAATTAGAATTCAATTCCAATGTAATGGTTGTACTAAAACTCTTACTCTAAATTTCACTCAACGATCATTCATTTGGATAGTAAGTTAAGTCTTACAAAAATTAACTTGAATTATTCCGAACGATTTGTTCCTTAAGTAAAACACATTAACCATTTGAACTCAATCCGCTAGTTTTTAATTGTTATTGTTATACAAAGGTCTCCCAAATAATTACTGTACATAAATATTTGTAGCTGGATAATTGAAAATTAAGTTTTTATTTATTTTTAACATATATGAGTAATTAATATATTTATAATTTGCATTTGAAAGTTTTATTTTTTTCGTTACTCATTTAAAAATGTCTCACTTAAAAATTAGTTTTAGACTTATTTGTGTAGAGACAGGAGTTCGAACCTGATATGTCCACTTATTCACCTTTAAGGGGTGGATTTCTAGCCACTAGGCTAAAAAAAATAACGAGCAGAAAGAAAAGAAAGAATAAAAAGGCAACATGTAAACTATCCGGTGGCAGCAAACAGCTCAGACCAGTCCGAGCGGCATCAGAATTCAGCAATATATCAGTGAAACGGGCTCCATCTTTGCATGAAAATCAGACCATTGATTTCCCTCACTCAAAGTGTGTTTCACAATGAATATTTTGGGTCTCTTGCAAAAGATGATCTATGATATTGAAAAACATTGTTTTTCTTGTGTCCAGATAGATAAATCCATACAAAACATTTGTTTTCCCTCTAGGGTTCAACATTGAGGACGGCAATTAGAGGCACCCATTCCATTCTACTGTGATGAGTAGGGGAGAAATTGTGACAAGTTCACCAAACGAAGAATTTGACCTTTTCAATTATTTTTAATTTCCAACTTGACTCAGTTTGGATTTCAGTTGAATACTGAGACAAAACCCAAATGCAACCCTCTTTTGTTAGATGGGGGTGTGCACTCCCATTGTACAGATGTTTTTTAGTGTTGCAGCAGGAATTAGGAACCTGTTCTTGATCACCATACGGTTAGCTGTAACTATTGTTGTTCAGATCTTAATAAGATATGTTGATGTTTGTTATTTATTGTTTATTTATACAATATTTGATGGAGAGTTCCCCTAACTATTCACAGACTTTATAAAAAAAAATCAATTTGTTAAGTGTGATTAAATACCAACTTATATATAGCTAGGAGGATGTCCAATGTCAATTTCCTAGACTATGTTAAATTGTGTAATTGCTGTAAATAAGTCTAGCATCCCTGAGAGTAAAAAATACCAGTAAGTATACAGTACCAGTTATAACCTCAGGCAACAAAAATAGCTGTAAGGAAAATTAAACTCATGTTGGCAATTTTTGAAACAGTATCAATGCAAAAAGGTGAGTTAAACCAACGAAATTCAGATATGCACCAACAAATGAAGAGATGATTTGAGTGTGAACTTGTTAGTACGCAAAGTGATTTGCAAACAGTCTAATCATTTCTGATGGATAAAAAATCCTAAGCATGTTTCATAAGATTGCTTCCTCCAGGTTAAAAACTAAGAAATCAATAACATATAGCTCACTAATACATTGATATGCTAACAAGACTTACAACTTCACCTGCCGTAAGTTGAGCGATCATTAAAGCCACCCAATTTGAGATTTACACAGGAAAAGTCATCACATCCCCATTGCTTGTACCAACAAAAGCTGATGTCAAGCTGCATATGATTGATCGTCACTCATTAAACTTCACCTCCCAGCAACTGATGGATCATAAGTGCCTACCCAACCAGCACCGCTACCATCGTTACTATTTACAGTTGCTACTCCATTGCTGTCAGCAACTGGTACCATAGACTCTCCTACTTGGCCAATAGCCATGTGACCTTGAGCTCTCCCATAAAGATCGAAAAAGGGACCACTGCCATCGGCCGCGGTAGCAGCTCCAAACATATTTGGTGCTGTTTACATAGTATTAATGCATCATAAAAAAATATGAATTGAAATATCATATGAAGAGACAACAACCTACTGAAGGCAGAGACTTACCATTTATTCTTTTCTCAGCTTTCAAAATCTCAGACCGTAACATTTCAACTTCTCTCGCCATTGCTATTAGTTTCTTCTCTTTTGCTTTCAATTGATCTACCAGCTCTACATTTTTGCTCTTCTCATATTCGAATGTGTCACTATTAACCAAGCAAATATGAAAATTTACATGAGAAGTTAAGATAAAATTCAAGGCAACAAACTAATATAAAAAGTATGCAACATGAACAAGTAAACAGCAACCATGAATACGTAAAACTGACTTAAAACACAAATTGCTAGATATCATAAACAATTCCATTGCACACTTAAATGATTCACCAGTCAGTCATGCAAGTTTTGAACTGATTTTGATTCCACCCTGTGATCGTTTCGCAACAGTATATCATAAAAATCAGCAATAGAAGACTCAAACTATTACGCCACTCATGATACCCTCTTCAAAGATAACATGCCATATATTAATTGAATGCAGTTGTATCCTAATAAAGCTTAGAAAGTTCGAATAAAGAAATAGTCCTTATCAAGAGCATGCGGTTCTTCACTTTGCAATTACAGCAACTTTGCTACTGCTACCACACTCACCATTGATTAAGTAACATGAATAACTTTCATACTAGAGATCCGTATCAATTAGTAAGATACTGATAATCACGCTAACAAAACAAACAGAAATCATAATATGCAGAATCAGTTACAAAGATAAGAAATGGCAAATATTTTCAGATTGGAAAATTGGACCATTGTAATAACAGAGTTAATCAAATGAAGGTGGAAACATCCATGCCAGATAATGAACAGACTTGAATACTCACCGTACTCGCTGGTGCTCTTGCGCTAAACTATCCAATTCAGCATGCAAATCCGGCAAACACTTAACATCACTCATAGCCTTTTTCAATTCCTGAGTAGTTAATTGAATTTCAGCACTTAATTCTTGTCTAGAAGCCGCTAAATTCTGCGCCTCGATATGAGCCTGTTGAAGTTCCTTTTTAACACTATCACTTGCTCTAATATCAACCTCCATTTTAGCAATCTTATCTAATAAAACTCTAATTTGAATATCACTTTCAGTTTGAGTGCTTCTAATATGAGATTTAATCTTTTGCACATCTTGTGCAGCAGAAACAAGTGCATCTCTTAAAGCTTTATGTGTATTTGCTAATCTGTGGTTATCATTTGCAAGTCGCTCGATTTCAGCTTCTTGTGAAGCGAGTTTGTTTTCCAAAAGATGAGAAGGAAATGAACCATGATGGCTATGCCTCATTGTGAAGCATCAAAACCCTAATTCTTCAGAATTCAAGGTAGGTGCAAATGCAATCTATGGTTTTAATTGCGCAGTTTCAATGCGGAGTGGAGCTCTGATCTGCTGCGACGCGATTCTATGGTGCGTTGCTACAATAGAGGGAAAGAAAACAAGGATGGATGGACTTTCTCGCTGTTTGTGGTGGTTGACGAGAAACTCTGTCTGCGTTTTCCGGCAAGTTGAGTTCAGTGTGACTCCGATCCTACTTGTTTCTGATATACAACAACAAGGGCAAAATCAAAATAGCAGCGTTTTATTTTGTTGGACCTGGTGAATTTTGCTGCTTTGTTTTGTAGGGTTTTCATTTATTTAATATAAATAAATACAGTAAATTAATGTATAGCTAATTTCGATCTGGATCAAAATTAATCAATGTATTACTTAGCACCTCTAACTCTATTGTTTTCGCGCATCTTCAGCTACTCACATGCGCGCCTCCCACCTCCTAATAAATATATGTAGGTCATACTTGTTAATTTCGACCCACATGGTCAAAATTAACAGCCTCCAATAAATAAATAGTTAGATGTATTTTTTTAATTATTTTTTATATATGTATTTTTTTTTACTAAATATGATTTTATCAAAAAAATTATATTAAGAATTATACGAAAAGTCCCAACAATAAAAAAAATTATATGAACTTAAATTTTATCCTTTTTTGTCAAAAAAAATTATTTAAAAAAACTTTATGTAAAAAAAAATCAAAATAAATATGGAAATTTAATTTGTTTACTATGGAATTATAAAACTTCCTTAACATGTTTTTTTTTCAAGAAAAAAGAAAAGAAAATAACGGGACATGCTAAGTAGGGGTTAGCAAAACTTGATGAACTTTAGAGTTTGAACATGACATTCACTAATAAAATTTTGATTATTTGCTTCAAAAAAATAAAATTTTAACTATTAAATTAAACTATTTAACACCAAGAAAGTTTCCTAGGTGTGTATAAATATTGCCAAAAAAAAAATTGATGCGTATCTTTTAACATTTGGTGCTAGGCCTCAATGTCCACATATATAATAAGGGACACCATTTTCACAAGAGATTGAAATCATTCCAGAATCATGCATACTAAAGGAGTACACACATACCTTTTCCCAATCTAAAGTCATAACCAAACTAGGAAATTGTCTTTCTAATATACTTTTGAAGGAGAATACAATTGTTCTTGGGCTAAACCATTTTGCCAAAGAGAATACAATTATTCTTAGGCTTATTTCAACCTCTTAACATGTCAATCGCTTCATTTTGGTCTGCATGCATATACATAGATTGTACCAAACAGAAACAATAATAAAATGTGACAATTTTTAGGATGTTTGAGATCAGTAGAAATAAAGTTCAGAATCCTCCACGTTTTTAAGGCTGATAATTGTGTTTGTTTCATTTTTTTCTAAAAATTATTTTAATAAAAAAAAAATTCTTCAAAATAATAGTAGCTTTTTCCAAAATCTTTTTTTTTTAACATCATATATCACGTGCAAAATGAAATAAATGAAAGAAAAATAAATTTTTATAATTGCAAATAGACATAAAATAATTATAGATTTTCTTTAAAATCTCTAAAAAAAATTACTTTTTTTATTACAAACAAACGCACCCTTAATCAGTGAAAGATTATCAAGTTAATTGCTACATATTATTGGTTGGTCTACTTGGTTATTGGCTTTAATGGATTATTGGAATATATAATACTCCTTTAATTTTGTCTCATATTATAAGAGAAAAAAACAAAAATCACACTTATTAAAAAAAATGTTTTAGAGGTATGTTTTTTGTGTTTTCTTTGAAAAAGTTGCATGGAAATATGTGTGTGTCTATATATATATATATATATATATATATATATATATCTTTTATTATATATGTTTGTTACGATGCTTGAAATTCAAGCAACAATTTAACCCTAAAAATTTCAAATTTCCCTCTCATCTCTTATTAATTTCTCCACTACCTATTGTTACAATTATCATTCATGCATTCATAATAATTAGGGGGGGTTATTGGATTGGGATTTTGAGGGATTTCGAGGGATTATTTTGACAAAAAAGTTTTGAAAATTTTAAAAGACTTCGCGGGATTATATTGATTTTGTGAGATTTTGAGAGACTTTTTTTAAAAGGCTTCGTGGGATTATAATACAAAAAAAAAGTCTTGATTAAAAATCATGATTGAATAACAATAGATTTTGTGACATTGCAAAAAAATTCTTGATTGAATAACACAAAACTTTCAAAATCCATTAAAATCCCTCAAAATCCCAATCCAATAACCCCCCTTAGTCAATTAGTCAATTCACTTAGAAATTGTTAATTCCAATATTTATAAATTCTTTAGCAAAAGTTGCATACTTATAGAAATTAAATGACCGGCCAATTCTTTGGTAATGTGGATGTCTCTTTCCAATTTGTAGTGCACTATATATACACCATAATTCTAAGTGGTTTTATGGTCGAAAAACTTTGCTTGCATACCAAATATATTGTTTGCTTGCATATCAAATATCATCTCCTCTCCAAATATTAGTCTTGGATAAAATTAGTGTTGATCCAAATAATATCATTCTTGCTATCCATTGTTTGAAAGGTAAATAATAGCACTAAAAAATACATTTTGCTCTTTTAATTGGCTTATTCAAAACAAACAAAAATGTATTGCTATGTTTTTTCTAAAAAAAACTTATATTATTTATTGAAAAAATCCAATAACTGGTGAAGAGAGACGTTCAATGATTTGCAACTAAAATATTGTACATATATATTATAAGGAATACAACATAAACAATGTGAGTATATATTTATATACGTTCAAATTATTAATATATTAAAATTTATAAATTGTTTTTATTATATTGATTGTTGGTAATAAATTTTAATTTTATTATAGGTGTTGTTATGTTGCCAAGACAGTTTGCCATTGATTTTAAGGATGAAGTCAATAGATTTGTTACTTTAATTGATCTAAAACATAATATACGTTTAGGGACAACGTGTACTTTACATGTGGTTAGGGAGCGTTATGTGACTTTTACAATATACGTTTTGGTGTTGAAGTGCTACTTTTTTACACTTGACATGGAAAGTCTTCTTTAATTTTAAAAAATAGATTTTATCGTTTAGTTGAATCTCCTATACGCATGAAGTCTTTATATTCAATTTAAAATAGACAAATCTACTATTCATACTTATTTTGATGATGACCATCCAAAATACATACCAGATCATGCTTAACATGATGGTAAAAATTTTCAATTGACATTTCAAAAAAGTTAACTTCTTACGATGTTGAGACTGAATTTTTGGTATGTTTATTTGAATTATTTATTTTTCGTTGTATTCTATTTAAATTTAAATTAATAATTTATATAACTAATATATGAATGGTATGATTTAATTTTATGTGCTATATAGTTTTATTAGGTTAATATTTTATGTGCTAATTTTTTGTGTTAATATACTTTTGTCACGTAAATTTTAATGGTTTAAAACCCGCAGCAACGCGCGGGTGAAAAATCTAATATATATCAAACTATTTTCAATCTTCCTCCTAATCTTAGAAGTTAGAAGTGACTTTAGGAAATATGGTCATTAACAAATGAACCTAAGTGAAGAGTTAGGAAATGGACATTGATCCATGAGTAAGTCACTTAGAGGAGTAAAGAAAAAGCATTCTTGAACCATCTATAAAAATAAGCACTAGATATAATCTAAGTGCAAAATGGTGACCTTGCAACAAAAAGTTAATGATACACCACTACCTTATACAAACAATTAGGAGACTGGCAGTGGCACCACCACTGGCAACCAAAAAGTAAACTTTCATGTTCATCAACAAAATCCCTACCTCACCTATAACCATATATTAGTTGTCACACAAAGGACAGTAATAATTTATTTAAAAATTTAAAAACGAGCCAAAATACCATATGGTCCATCCATACCATAGCTATGTAGCACGGATACTTCTGAATTCCAATTGACAGCGATGTCTAATCACCGTTGTTCCACACATATTAGTACTATTGCCACGATATACTAATAATTACATAACAATGTTAATGTCGTGTTCGGTATTTGTGATTGTCTTTATGTCTATGCTTCATAGTATCATACCATTCATATAGTCATCAGCAAGATAAACAACCTTCCACTAAGTTGAGTGCTCATCATATGAGTCGGCATTTTATTGGCACATGGTCATAAATCATGTCCATGTGTGCAAGTTCAAAGCGCTTCAGCCACAAGTTTTCCATCCAAATCCAAATAATGTCACCTTGTCACGCCAAATATGAACTCCCCCACTTTGTAGCCTCAAACTTAAAATAATCATTCAACATGTTCACACCAACACCATACTCTACAATGCCAAGTCATTAACCACAGCGCATTCAGCATCTATAAATACTCCAAAACCTCTTCATATTAGCCATCATCAAATACACTATAATACCTTCTAAAGTTTGTTCAATTCTATACTATATTACACTATATAGCTCCCTTAATTTGCTACTTGAAGCTGCTATACATTAATGGCTACACAATGGTCATGTTGTTTACTTGCATTACTTGTTTTAATGTCAGTTATTGAATCAGAAAGTAGAGTGGCAAGGAAGGATTTGGGTTTGGACCTTGGTGGGTTGGGAATTGGACTTGGAGCAGGTGTAGGTTTGGGAATTGGAGGTGGTAGTGGCTCTGGAGCCGGAGCTGGTGCCGGCTCTGGTTCTGGTTCTAGTTCTAGCTCTTCCTCAAGTTCATCATCTTCTACTTCGGGGTCTGGATCCGGTGCAGGCTCTGAAGCTGGCTCGTATGCTGGCTCTCGAGCTGGATCGGGATCAGGCAGAAGTCGAGGTGGTGGTAGAGGGGGAGGTGGTGGTGGAGGTGGTGGTGGTGGAGGAGGAGGAGGCTCTGGGCAGGGCTCTGGTTATGGTGAGGGTTATGGTCATGGAGGAGGTTATGGCGAAGGTGGTGGTGATTAAGGAAATTATATGCATGAGTTGATTAAGATAATTAATACTATAAATTTGACTCAAATAAAAGACTGTTTGTTGTAATAAATAAGTACTTAAGTAGTAGCTTGTGTGTATCAAATAATGAACATGTAAGATTATGGTTGATTCCATTCCATGCATATATGTGTGTTTTTATTAGTGAAGAAAAATCAGTTTGTTTTAATTTGAATCAGTTTGCTATTTGTTTGAGATTCAAATACTTACATATAATTTGTCATAGCTTTAATATTAATTTGAGTCATAGTCTCATAGATGACGGCAATGTAATGTAGTATCATGGTTGAATTCAGATGTATAAAAGTATTACTAGTACTTAGCTTTGTTTTCCGTTTCATATAGATCAAGTTTCTTTCTAATTGAATTTAGATAAACATGATATGATTAAGTTACAATTGCACTTTGTTGCACATGAAATATGAATACTATGAAAGATTGAATAATCAGCACTACCTATATTTGTCTACTCAAATGAAAGACTCGTTAATTTGGTCAGCTAGTTCTTTGGTTCTTCAAATACTGGATTTGAAAAGACAGTGAAACATAGTAGTAATATGTACATATGAGGAAAGTCTATATATCTTTTCCCGTTTCTAATTACATGCAGACAAAACCTTTTCTTTAAGGCAATCAAGATAAAAAGCTTTGTTGCTGCATATAGTTTTGGTTTTTCTAAAATAAGCAACTTACTACTTTAATCAAGATATATCAATAGTTGGCAGAAAAAAAAATTAATCAAGATTCAAGACCAATTATTATGAGATAATCAAACATATTTTAGCTCGGTAAACACCAATAAAATAGCTGAGAAGTTTGGAACATGTTAAGAATTTCACTTGACTAGAGATAATCCAAAAATATGTTTATAAATAAATAGACAACCATCATTTTACAAGTTAGTTTTGTAAAATTGAAACTCAATAACAAAATTCTAAAATAATATCACAACTTATAATAATATGATCATAGTATAAGAGTATTCTCCAAAATTTATTGACGAAATAAAAGGAAGAATAAAGACACAAGGATAAAGAACAAAACAGAACCCGAAAGTAACACAACAAAATAGCCTAAAACAGAAAAAGAGCTATGATTTACTAACTTGTGCTGTGCTGTGCTAATTGAAAGCGACATATATAGTTACCGTGCTTTTAAGTTGCACTCGATAAAAAAACAAACTTAAAGCACAAGAAAAACATAACTTAAAGAAGCAAACAACTTAAAACAAAAAGGCCTACTTAAAAATTTGTTTTAGGCCTTGCTCACTCCGAGACAGACAGATGAAATTACCCAAAAGGTCTACTAGCGAGCTTGCAACAAAGCTTTATTTTTATTACCCAAAAGGCCTATTAATATCATATGCTAACATTGTAAAATTTTATAGATGAAATAGACAATAGTAATATTTAGTAAATAAAATTTTCTAACAAAAACTGGCTAGCTAGCTATTGGTAACTTTTCCAGAATGGTCTCTTCATGTGTTTTATATCTTGAACGTGTTTTAGTGGCTTGCAGATTGGAAAACATATCCTTAATAGTTTTTGTTCTTGATTTTGGATGGCACGTATCAAATACCACTATCTACATACATCACTATATACTATACATTATATGGCCCAGTGAGTGGTATATACTATTAGTAATGGGCTTATCGCAATAATGACAAATAACATGTACATATATCCACGTTAGTTTCTGCTATATACTATAAAAATTTACACCAGAAAAATGTTGACTTGTGCCACAAGTGACGCCCCCACTTCCTACAATGTCCAATTTCCATACGCATGCACGCCTCCTCTAGCTTTTACACATGCTTGCCTGTACATTAGTTATTAGTATATGTCATTTATAAATAGCATGCATATCTCAACATACTTCTCTACACTTAAAACATTCTAGCTAGCCTGTAAATTAAATATTGAAACCTAGCTAAGTTTCCAAGTAATTAATTTCTAACCTTGTGCTGATCGATCTTTGGATTAATATTTAATTGATTTGTGACAATGGCTTCCATGAGGATTTTAGGTGTTGTTGCTTTGCTTGTTGCAATTAATGCTATAGCATGTGAAAGCAGAGCAGCAAGAAAAGACCTTGGGTTGGACCTGGGTGTGGGAGTTGGAGTAGGTGCTGGTCTAGGAATTGGACTTGGTGGCAGTGGTAGTGGTGCTGGCTCCGGTGCAGGGTCCGGTTCTAGTTCTGCTTCAGGGTCGGGGTCAGGATCAGGGGCTGGATCAGGAGCAGGTTCTGAAGCCGGATCATATGCAGGTTCTCGTGCTGGGTCTGGGTCAGGGTCTTCTGGAGCTGGCTCTGAAGCCGGCTCCTACGCAGGTTCTTATGCTGGATCAGGGACTTCTGGATGAGGCTCTGAAGCTGGTTCATATGCAGGGTCTCATGCTGGATCTTATGCTGGTGGTAATGGAAAGTAAAATATAAATATAAGGGAAATGATATCTATCTATTTACAATAAAACTTCCCTATGTGATGATAACCATCGGATATATTTTCCAATTAGTTCAATAGACATTTTGTAATCTCCCCTTATATATGTATGTGTCCATCAACGTATCCTCTTTTCTGTTTGTTGCATGGAATGACTGTTATTAATTCTATTCGCAAATCGAAATAATTTAGTTGAAAGCAAAAGGCGACCTTGTGTATTATATATATTTTTCGACCGAGATTAATCATCGCCAACGGTGGTTAAAATTTGCTACTATATATATCGTGATAATAAAGAGACATTTTTTTTATTTGATTGATTGTCGTGGAAGATATGATCTTAAACTCACTTACTGTCAACAAAAAAAAAACTTACTCGTCACAAAAAAAAAACTATGAGTTTGATGATTTGTAATGTAAGTGTATCGTTCATACAAAAAATTGTAATAAGTGTATTATAATTTTCCTCAAAATTTTAATTGAAGATATTCAAGAGACATGTATATTTACATTTTAACTAACATTTGTTAAAGTGATTTACTAATTTTTTTAAATATATTCAATAGACATTCTTTTTATTTACATTCACCGAATTATCCAAAATACATTTTTTTTTTGTCAAATGGTAAATTTCACTCTTAAGACAGATAAGTGAGATGACTGGAGTTCGAACTTTAGTTCTCTTGCATATATAATGCAGTGTACTACCAATTAAGCAAAATTGTCGGGGTTATTCAAGATACATTCTATTGTAATGACAAATATTATTGGTCTTATGTTTTTATTAATGTATTTGTGACAAAACAGTTGTCCAATGTAAGTGTGTTGCCAAAACCAAAATGTATATTGAATATATTCAAAAAAATAATATAACTAAACATCATTAGTGGAAATCTCACCTTCTCTTTAGCTATTTATAAAAACTAAAAAGAAGTGCAGAGATTCAGGTTCGAACTCGGATATATCCGTTTATTTAATTTTTAAAGGGTAAATTTCTAAACACTAGACTACCAAACAAAAAAAACTAAAAAAATTATTGGTTTGTAATACATTATAATTAAGTGCAAGCAAGTGTGTTGCCGCCTCCCATATGCATATGACTAAACATCGGTTGGAAATCTCACCTTCTCTTAATCAAGATTCATTGAAATGAAACTTAAACAAGAACAATCTCACTTTCTCCCTAATTAACTTAACAACGGTGTCAAAGTAAATGAGATGTTTTCTCCCAAATTCAATGCCCAAATTACATTTTGACAATCAAATTAAAAAACTACACCATGAAAAAATGTCTCATATGCAACTTTTATCGTGAAACATACATGTTCATTTAGCTATTATACCTTTTGTTTCTTTTTTTAGTTACTAATTTTCAAATTTCAATGTAATTTTATTTACAGATTTTTTTTTTGTTTTTTACATAGTAAATGACAAAATTTTATTATAGCTAATTTCATAAGAAGAAGTAAATAGAAACAAAAGAAAAGAGACAAACAAAACACAACTAAACATTATATGGACATCCGACATTCACCGGGATCTCATGACCATTCATAAAAAAGAGAATCTAATGAAAAACTATTTACAATTTTTACCAATAAGTTTTATTTTTTTTCAACTGTATTTAACGATAGAAATGAACAAAGAGATTTTTTATAACATATAATTTCATGAAGAAATTTTCAGATACATAGAATTACTGTAAAAAATATCCTGTAAAAAAAGAAATTCACAGTCCACTTTTAATATGGTCAAAATTTTGGGCATCAACTTAGTTATTTATTTTTGAATCAAAAAAAAAACTTAGTTATTTACTATTTTGTAACGCAAAAAGAAATTTATTTATTTATTTTATTTTAGTTTGTCATAAAAAAAGAGAAATGCGTGGCTTTGTCATAGTGTCCTCTCTGAAGAATTAAGCGACAGTGTTTCGTTCCATCATTCGTTCATTCCAACAAAACTGTATTGAAAATCTAATCTAGGGTTTCTTCCCAAACACCGATCAAAGAATCATTCGAGATGGCAATGGCTGCTGCTATGCGACGCGAAGGGAAGCGTTTGGCTCCTCTCATCTCCTCCCAACCAATCAACAACACTCTCCGTTCATCTCTCACATCTCCCTTGTTAGTTCTCACGCTCTCAAATCTCACCGTTTTCCTCATTTTTCTTTCATTTTTTCAATTAAATCTCTTAATTTCATTCGATTCACAGAGACCAATCACCAATCGGAGGAGCTCGTTCAATTTCCACTCAAATTGGTACTGTCATTTTATCATTTCCCTAATTATTATTTTTTATTTGTTGATCGTTTCGTTAGATTTATCACGTGATAGGTTAGAAATGAATAGGTTTTGATTGTGCTGTGGATCTATGTGATTGTGCAGTGAGAAATCGTATGAAGAGTGTGAAAAATATTCAGAAAATTACCAAGGCTATGAAGATGGTTGCTGCATCTAAACTCCGAGCTGTTCAAACTAGGGCTGAAAATTCACGTGGTTTGTGGCAGCCATTTACGGCTCTTCTCGGTGATGCCACAAGTATGTTGTTTTATACTTTCCCTTATTAATATTTGTTTTGTTTCATTTTTTACATTTTTCTGATTTGTATGCTCGGGCAATTGCGATTAAAGAGGTTCAGCAACAACGCAAATACTCTTTTTTGTAGTTGATGCTGAAAAAGAAAACCAAATGGTCCCTTGAATTTTTTAGAAATAGGAATTGTCCACATGGTGCGTAGTAATAATATCTGAATGCAATGTTTATGTTTCCCTAACATTACTCATTGTGGTTTTGTTTATATTAGGTGTTGATGTCAAGAAGAATGTTGTGGTTACTGTTTCTGCAGACAAAGGTCTTTGCGGTGGAATCAACTCCACATCTGTCAAGATAAGCAGGGCATTGAGCAAGTTGAATTCTGGTAAGTTTTGGATTTTGTTGTCTAAGTATTGAGATGGCTGCAGTTAGTGCTTTGAATATCTGTCCACATCCACAATTGCTTTGCATCAGTTACATTTTCCAACAATTTTATGCAATTTCAAGGATAACAATGTAACTGTACCCCCATGTTCCAACAAAATTTAAACTTTTGCAATGTTGAATAGTTTTTGTTTGTCTAAAGTGTTTTTAAGATATTTAAAGCTTTTCTAATGTTGAAAGATTTTGAGATAAAATATCAGAATGATAATAATGGTTCCAAACTTATTTGTTAATCGCAGGACCTGATAAAGAGACAAAGTACGTCATATTGGGAGAGAAGGCTAAGGCTCAGTTGATCCGTGACTCAAAGAAAAACATTGTACTCACCTTGACTGAGCTGCAAAAGAATCCTCTGAATTATACTCAGGTTAGTATATTAGGTCTCTCTATGGGTTCCACCCAGTGGTTGACAGTCTTCTATACTAGTACAGTTATGTTTTTTAACATTTTTTTCAAATCTAAGTTCTACACTGAATCCTGGACTTCAGTTTTTACGGATTCAGTTCATAAGTAATAGTAATTACAGTTGAAGAACCAAGACTATTGGGAGTTTGATAGTTTTAGTGGCAATAATTTTACGGAAAGAAATTAGTAATGAAAAATATAAAGGTTGAGATGGACGACATTGATAATACTACGTAGATGCAAATATTTATTGTGCTTTTGAATCTTGTAATCTTATGTTTTTCATATATAAAGGAATCAAGTTTTCAGATGGTCCTTAATTTATATGTTTTAAGGAATTGAAAACATGGACATTGCTCAGGTTTTACAGTAAAATTGTTTTCTGAGTGAACCTGATGTGGTGGTTGCTTAATGCAGACAAGGACACCCAAGTGGCATAAAGCCCGTTGCTGAATACTGAAACTTAGCATGTCCAGTTCAGCTTTGTGAGGAAAATAACTTTGTTTCCGAAACGTCTCCCAAAAAGCTGCCAAAAATAATTTTTTCCTTAAAAATAAACTGTTTAAATATTCAATGTGCATTTTGAATATTGCAAATTAATATTGTCTCTCTGACATAGATATATTTGACATTTTTTTTACTTGTCTCATTTTAATTGTTATTTTGTCAGGTTTCTGTCTTGGCTGATGACATTCTGAAGAACGTGGAGTATGATGCACTGAGGATTGTTTTCAACAAATTTCATTCGGTTGTCCAATTTATTCCAACGGTGTCAACTGTACTATCCCCTGAGGTATTTTCATTTATTAACAATATTTAATATTGCCTATTGTAATTTGTATCCAAGTTTTGTACAGAGTCCCATGACCCGAAAAATTGTCAAGATTCAACGTTTGGTTTTGCTTTATATGAAGAAAGCCATGAAGACTTTATTTTTGCAATATTAGGCTTGATGTTAAGGTTTTTGCTTGTTTCAATGTTGTGAAGTAATGCAATTTTCATGTAGATTATTGAAAGAGAGGCTGAAGCTGGAGGAAAGCTCGGTGAACTGGATTCCTATGAGATTGAAGGGGGTGATACAAAATCAGAAGTTCTTCAGAATCTGTCCGAGTTCCAGTTTTCTTGTGTGAGTACAGTTTTCATATCTTCATGACAAACTTTGTTGTGTACTGCTTATTTTTCCCAATTGCACCAATTGAAATTAATCTAATTGTTGCACATAGAACTTCAGAATCAAATTCAAAATATGTCGTGCAAAGGATAATTGCTTTTAAAATTTTCACATTTGGACTATTCTGATCGAACATAATATACTAAGAGATCTAGAAAATAAAATGCTGGCTAGAACCGTGATGAAGTCAATGACAAGGATCAAATTTAAAGAACTGGTTCAATAAAGTTTATAGACAGTGGAGCTTTTCTCCTTACAGAAAGAGAGAATCAACTACGAATACAGATAAGATAACTAAGCTGCTCTGGTACAAAGATAAACAGTCCTCGTCACAGCTTTACTCTCACTATCCCCTACCTCAGCCCCTGCCTGTATATGGAAATAATTCCATATCTTTCCTTCCACACAGAACTCTCTGCTTTCTCCTCCCTCTCCTGATTGGCTTATTTTTGTGGTTTTTGTTTCAATCTGTTAAATGGTAAGAGCTTCCTATTGACTTTGTAATAAGTTAACTTTGGCCTTCCAATCTTCCATTAATTAAGATGACTGTGAATTCATGGATGGCATAACTTCTGCTGAGAACATCCGAGAGCAATTTTGATATCACTTTTCTTTCAAGTGTGTGTGTGTGTGAGAGAGACATAACTTTCTTTCAGTTTTGAAAATGGTTAGTTGGAAATTGTAGAGAGAGGAGCGGAAGCGTCAAGAGAGTGGTGATAAGATACTTAATGATTTTTCTGTTTTTCATTGCACACCATACAGAGTTCACGTATACTCATGTATAAATTGGTGCATAATCATAATGTGATTTTGAAATTATATATTACAAATATATTGTGCAATATTTAATTGGTGCTTGAATCAGTTTGTAAAAAATAACAGTCAGTAACCCGAAACTATTACTGTTTGTATTAGACAGTTGTAGTTAGTTGCGATAGTTGGTTAGATAACTAGTGGTGGAGTGGGGGAATTAGAGGGTGCATATATTAGCTGCGAAGTAATAGTAGGTTTTGTACTGTAATTTGGGAGTCAGAGCTCAGGTATCTCAAATGCCTTGAGTCCATCATATTGTCTCATCTCTGTTAATGCATTTCTTTCATACATCCCAAGAGACAGGTTTCTGTTGGTAAATCTTCCTCTTCTTTCCTATATTCTGATTCAGTTCTACATTAGATTCTTAAAAGATATTAATTTTTGTGCTGAAAATAGTTATTTTCATTGTTTCTGTTAATGCGAGACAACTGTTCACTTCAAGAGCCTCTTTTCTTGTTAATCAATAAAACTATAACAAATTTTAGGAAATGATAATAGAAAATGTTTTCACAGTAAACGGGCCATAAATTGCCAAACTTTTCCTGTTTCCTTTTTTATACAGAGGAACACATTACCGGCATTGATTATGAGTAAGAGAAAAAAGGAAAGACACCACTGACATTGATTATCAGTAAAACACCTCGGCTACTGCAGGGTTGAGACTGAGAACACTACTCTATGACCCACAAAGTAGTGACCTCTCAATTTCCTAATGGCAAATCTTGGCAAAATAATAACCTACCAGCTTCTATCCGTGATCCAAATCTGGCTCACCCTTTTTTTCTGCCTCCTCGAGCTTCATTGCCTCAACTCCTTAGGCCTTATTTGATCTGCCATTGGAAGGCCCAACTTGTCTAGACCCAACCTTATTTCTTATTCTTTTATGCCAACAGGGTTCTTGTGTTACGTCAACCTCTAAGATTGTTCTTATTGAGGCGTTTTTCTGGTTATGCTTGTACCCTTTCTATTTCTTTTTATTCAGTTTTTTTTATTTGGAATTGTTGTGTTGTGTTGAAACCAATGTTTAAACCAATCTTTGATGTTTGAAAGCTGATGCTCTGTTTTAAATTTTACTTACTGTACTATTTGGTATAGGTCATGTTCAATGCGGTGTTAGAGAATGCCTGCAGTGAGCAAGGAGCAAGGATGTCTGCCATGGACAGTTCTAGCAGGAATGCTGGGGATATGCTTGATCGTCTGACCCTCACTTATAATAGGTATCTTTCTCTTTCTCTTGTAGATGTATATATTACACATTCAATATTGAGGTGTATTGTGTTGTTTTGGACTATCATGTATAATTGCATCATATAAATATCAGATTCTCGGCAAACCTATGATTTC
This sequence comes from Trifolium dubium, assembly GCA_951804385.1. Lineage (NCBI taxonomy): Eukaryota > Viridiplantae > Streptophyta > Magnoliopsida > Fabales > Fabaceae > Trifolium > Trifolium dubium. The sequence goes on from OX638073.1 coordinate 35,584,406, forward strand.
ACTGACTAGTCTCTTTGTTTGTTTTGTGACAGAACTCGTCAAGCATCAATCACTACTGAATTGATTGAGATTATCTCTGGAGCATCAGCACTGACAGGTTAATTGCAAGATAACGATTTGTATTATATTTGACGATGACGATATTAAGATATATCGATCAGTTTCTTTTGAAATTGTTGGTTCAACAATTTTTTTTTTGTTCACCTATTATAATAATCATTTCAAGGTGAAACCCGCTTTGGGGATTTCTTGGTTGACCAGATATTTCTGGATTTGTTTTTGATGTTGAGGTGGAACATGTCTTTTTTAACTCGAATCACAATGATTTGTCATGATATTTTTATTTCCCAATTCTAATAACTACTGGCCTTTGTTTCTCGTACTGTTATTTACTTGTGACAAGAAAAACTGAGTTCAAACACCCTCACTTCACAAAAGTAAATATAGATAAGATCATTGCTAAATTGTGTGAAGAAAATAAAACATTAATGTGACTTGTAAGTCCTACTTTGATGGCCGTGTGATAATTGAAATCAACGGCCTATGTAATGTTTATTTAGTTGTTTGTGATAAGGAGGATTATCTTATAGATATATACGGGTAAATGTTAGCAGCACATTCCAACACTTTTTCAATGAGTTGGAATCCTAGTTCCCTTAATTTTTTAGGCAATCTAGATGTGGATTTTGCTGTGGATAGTTTGAGAAATGTTCATCGGTGTTTCACCAAATCAACTAGTTTTCATACATTCATGTAGTTATATAGTGATCCACACAGTTTCATGGATCCATTTCATTCTAGTATAGGCCACAAAGCAGTGCAGTATGTAGTAAATACTATTTTTCTTTATGCAATCGGCCTTGATTACAAGTTCTCATAGCATAAACTTGTACATGAAAATATCTTTCAATATTGGAAATTCTATCAGCAGTTTTTTTTAGTAGTATAAATTTTATCGCGATATATATTTTTAATAGTATAAATCTTATTAAAAGATATTTTTTAATGGTGTTTTTTTGTGTGAGCAATGAGGTGAGACAAAGAACAACCTCTATATATTTAGACGGGTTGGACTGACAAATTAATGACTCACTTAATTGGGGTTCGATCAGTCTAATCTGTCTCTAAAGATGCAGTCTTAAATTCATAGTCTTCCATGCACGTCTCCTTTTTTTCTTTTCTTTTCTTTTTTTTCCTGAATGACAAATATATTATTACTAATTACCATAGACCAGTAAAAAAAAACTATAAGACAAATGTGCCGTATATAAGCGGAGCACCATTAAAAAATATCAAAACATATTCACTAGTCACTACTTTTGTTTTTTGGACCAAAAAACATTCACTAACTTATGATAACTATCTAAATTCTAAACCAACATTTTTCCCATCTAAATTTGAGAAATTAGGATGTTGCTTCTATCCAATTTTCTACTACATAATGACATTTAAAAGGCATTCACGATGCTTCTAATACAATCATTTTTCCCGTTATATATTTTATGGTATAAAGAAAAACGATTTGAAAACAAGTTAGTCTTTATTCGGATTACTTGTTCGTGACATCCACGAATTTTGAATAAGCCATATGGAACCATTAAATTAAGTTAAGAGAGACAAATATATACTAGGCTAAAAAATGTATTAATAATGAGGATGTTGATTTTGATCTTTATAATACTAAAAGAGAACTAAAATATTAAAAATTGTTGACATTTTCTTAATCCTCTGAACTCTTCTGATACGTTTTGATAAATTTTTGCTATGTTATTTAAGTAGTAGCTAGTTTTAATTAGTTTGTTTATTATTTGATATTCATTCGTCAAGTTGATTACAAAATAGTCTTCATTCGGGGATTACTTGTTAAAATAAGAGATCTGCTTACATGTATACCACTCTGTAATATTCCAAGAAGTCTTCCCGGAATTAAACAAAACGTCAAATACTATGATAATAATGTCTCAAATAATATTATTTTTGTTTTCTCTTTTTTGTTGGTTAGATCTAGCAATTATTGACACATTTTTTAAGGGGCAGTTTGTGACACTTAAAAAAATTAAAAACAAGTATTTTAAATTGTATTCATATATACGATGAAATGGCTTGAGAAATATATATACAGCGATCTTGAATTTTGTTTGTTTTATATATTGGTATTAGAGTTCATAACGTAAACCACAGAAGAAGCATCATGGAAGGTTCAAAGATGAGAGAACATGTTCCCATGATCTGCCAGCTAATAAAATAATCTCACTCTCACCACCGCCTTTTGATTTCTGCTGCAATCCAATTGGCATATATATGTTTGTAGGATAATGAAATAAAACACTACAGCGGCATTATTCTTCTAGTAAAACAAACAAATGCATATTCTAATTTAATGGATGCAAATGATTCGTAACGCCATGTTTTACTGAAAACCAATCTAATTCTTTATTGGAGATTGATTGTTAACGAGAATAATGTAAACATTCAAAAATATGAAACAAAGAATTTGATTTTCAGATGTAATGGGTTGTTGGTTTGAGTTTAATTACATCTCATGCCTAGTGACATGGTCTTCTATACTCATGTTGATGTTTTTTCCTCACATATGTGTTTTGGTGTCATTTAAATGATTGTCAACGTGGCTTGATAACATTGATTCAAAAAAAACGTGGCTTGATAACATTCACTTGACCAAAAAAAGTTCTGCACAGTAATTCTAATTTCTATGTCGATATTGAATGGTGATTCCGTGTGTACTACTAGGCACTAGTATGAGAGGCAGTTCACTTTCAGAGTTGTACTAGTATGACTCTTGATATGAGAGAATTGGGATTCAAATACAATACAAGAATCATATATTATATCCTTATAAAACTTACAAAATGTAATTTTGTCACAACCATCATCATAAATAGTGGTTAAATTAATCTTGCACTACCACGCACAAATATGTTTTTTATAGTTGGATAAATTACTACAACATAATTATGGTGATCCTAGATATCAAAATGCTTTTGCCACAATAAACTTGCAATGTTCGTTTCATACCGTCTTTAACCCAAAAAAATTGTTACATCTACATTGCACTTCATTTGGCCACGCTAGGCTACTTACTTAGTATTGACCTTCCTAGAACAAAGAATACAGTAGTAGTCGAAAGAGGAACTATTAGTAGTAGTACTTCTCTAGGGAGTACTGTTTATGAGTCAGCCATTGTGGTCCTATGAAAGTGAGAATAATAAAGAATAGCACACGGGTTAGCTCTTTCTTTCACCAAGCAGCCAATGGTTATTTATGAGGTTAGCCCATCTTCCTGTTCCTACCAATACCATACTCCATCCACTGTCTATCTACCATCTCTCAACATTTAAATATGCCGTTGATATGCATGCATTCCATTTCCAAATCAGTAGTAATAAAATAAATAAATTAGACGAGTGAAAAACAAACGTGGCCTAACATTTGTTGCTTAATTTTGACCGTTATATTTTTGTCCAGCTACTATACTACTACTACTACTACTTTTGTACACTGCTTCACGACACATGAATGAATCATGGCCCAATTGTACCACGACATTTGTTACATAATAATGAGCTAGCTAGCACTAAATAGATATTATATTTGTAAAAAACATAAAATATAAACACAGAAATTTCCTCAAAAAGTTAAAAAAATTAGGAATTTCCATAATTATTATTATCAGTCATAAATAATATTGAGACTAATCACACAGAGATTCTTCTCTATCTAAAAAAAAGTCTAATTAAACACTAAATCCCTGTTTGTTTGTTTCTCTCTCTTCCAACCTGTCTATTCTTTAACGCGTTCACGCGTATAGTTGTCGCTTCTAAATCTAATGAAATCACCACTATATATAACCACCTCCTATTTCTTCTATTACCAGGTGCAAGATTTTTCAACCTTCACCTTTTTTTTTTATTTCCCTTCATTACCTGCATCATCTGTAGAGTAAGTACTATTTTCTCCCCTTTCTTTTTCTTTCTTTCCTCCCTCCATCTCCACCAATCAAACAACATTTTCCCTCCGAAAATCAAGATCAAAATGCCGCCATCATTGGAGGATGAACTCTTCCCATCAACGCCAGGAAAATTCAAGATCGAAAGAAATCACGGCCTCATGAACCGACAGGTGTACCGTTGTTTCGCTTCCACAAGCACCATGTTCTTGTGGGCCCTTTTTCTTATCGCTTTAACCGCTTCTTATCTCAGTTTTCAAAGCTTCGTCGATTCCGGTAGCCGGTATCTCTCCGCTTCATGGGGTGGTATCCAGTGGGAGAAACAAGTTCGTACATCCGCTCAAATTCACCGTCAAGGTGGCATGTCTGTACTTGTTACCGGCGCAGCAGGTTTCGTCGGGTCCCACGTTTCCCTCGCTTTAAAAAGAAGAGGAGACGGTGTCGTTGGACTCGATAATTTCAACGATTACTACGATCCTTCTCTTAAGAAAGCTCGTAAAGCTCTTTTAACAAGCCGTGGAGTTTTCATCGTTGAAGGTGATATCAACGACGCCAAACTATTAGCCAAGCTTTTCGATGTTGTGGCTTTTACTCACGTCATGCATCTCGCGGCTCAAGCCGGTGTTCGTTACGCTATGGAGAATCCTCAATCCTATGTTCACAGTAATATAGCCGGCTTAGTCACGCTTTTAGAAGCTTGTAAAACGGCTAACCCTCAGCCGTCAATTGTTTGGGCTTCTTCGAGTTCTGTTTATGGTTTAAACGAGAAAGTTCCGTTTTCTGAATCGGATCGGACCGATCAACCGGCAAGTCTTTACGCCGCAACGAAAAAAGCCGGCGAAGAAATTACTCACACTTATAATCATATCTACGGTCTTTCGATTACTGGATTAAGGTTTTTCACAGTTTATGGACCTTGGGGAAGACCTGACATGGCGTATTTCTCGTTCACCAGAAATATTCTTCAAGGGAAACCTATAACGGTTTATCGGGGCAAGAATCGGGTCGATTTAGCCCGTGATTTTACCTACATTGATGATATTGTGAAAGGATGTGTTGGATCGTTGGATACTTCAGGGAAGAGTACTGGATCCGGTGGAAAGAAACGGGGACCCGCTCCTTATCGGATCTTTAACCTTGGAAATACTTCGCCGGTGACGGTGCCGACATTGGTGAGCATATTGGAGGGTCATTTGAAGAAGAAAGCGAAGAGGAATATAGTGGATATGCCTGGAAACGGCGACGTTCCGTTTACACATGCGAATATTAGTTCGGCCCGAAGAGAACTCGGGTATAAACCCACAACCGATTTACAAACCGGGTTGAAGAAATTCGTGAAATGGTATCTTTCTTATTATGGATATGGTAAACCTCTGTAAATTAATTACAGTAGTTTTTTTTTTTCTTTTTTTTTTTTAGTCTATTAGAATTTTTTAATTACAGCTATGGAGGTAAAAATACGAAACGGGAAAAAAGAAAAGAAAGAAACCCTGTCAAGAAGGAAAGGAAAGAAAAGAAAAAAAGAAAGAATATAATTTTTTATTCTTTACTTGCTAAGAGGTTACAGCTATTAAATCAATACAGCTGTTCCTTGGCTGATTTCTTTTCTTTTTTTAGTGTATTTGTTGTTTTGTTTACATATATTTTTTCTCATCTGTAAAGAAAGTTCATGACTTTGAAGTTCTCCTCTAATGATGATATTTTGATTGCAAATTTTAGTATGGAATTTTTTTATTCATTTAGCTCTCATGCCAAATTTATAGTATAAGTAAATACTGGTAACCAGGTTAGAACCAATCAATCATGATGAATAGGGAAAATTTTGGTTATTTTATTTATTATTAGTGGATTAGTTACTAAAAAATAGAACATGGCATTGTTATATTTTTGAAGAAGATATCAACAATAAATTGATTTAAGTGATAAAAATTTTAAATAAATATAAAGTCAAGAATGTGAATTTTAGTTTATGTATATGAAAAAAATTTAATAAAGAGTTGTGGGTCCGCAACAAAAAAAAAATTGGAGGGAGAGAGAGAATTGAAAGGTGGAGACATGTAGGATGATATTGACAAGTGGTGGGAATAGTGAGTGAGTGAGTGATGGGATCCACAATACATCACATAGGAGTGGAGGTGCGGGACAGATCAGATAGTACTAAGTAATTGCCGTTGGATTTTGGGTTAATTCCATGGATTTCATTTCTCCAGCTGTAAACTTCAGCTTGCCGACATTGTTTTATTGAATGTACTCAATATTTTTTGTTTGAAAATGATAAAGATTGTCCTAAGGGCAATGGTTAAGGATACAAAAATAGAAAAAACATTCTTGAAATTTGTGCAATGTACTTTTTTACAATAATAAAACACAATTTTTTAAGTAAAAATTATTTTTTTTAGTAAACTTAACTAATGCCCAAAGGTACTAGTTAACAAGACCCTTTTTTGTTTTCTTGTGGGTTTATTATGATTGCTCGAATTTTTTTTTTTTTTATTTGTTGTTTTGAAATAATAGTATTAAATTAAGAAAGTTTATTTTTATATTTTATCTTTTTATTATATTTTATTTTTTATGAAATATGTTATATCTTGATTTTAATTTATCAATAAATTACTTTTGCACATAATTTTTTTTCTAAAAAATAAGTAGAGCCGACACAAAGATAAGACAAATTAATAAAGATTTTAGATTTTTAAAAAAGAAACTTTTTTTAGAGAAAATAGACCTCTCATATGTTGTATGATCTTTACTTCACAGTAAAAAAGACCTCAAAGAAAACATAAACCCTCTTAAAAAATATTATAAAAATTAGACTACAACTTTATAATTTCTCAAAAATTTTAACAATTATATTCTTTGAATCTTTGTATATTGGAACTTGAATTAATAAAATCTTATCTTATATAAATAATATAATATCTCAAAAAATATTAAATATATTGGTTTAAAAAATATTTATTATATTGATCATCATAATTTAATAAATAATTTTGTTTCAAAAAATGAAATTACTATAATAAAATATTAATTTTTAAATTAAAGACATTATTTTCAAGTTCGCTTTAGACCTCATAAAGTATTTGCCGACTCTAAAAATATGAACAAAACAAAAATAAAATAAAATTTAGTGATTAAAAAAATTAGAAAAGATGAAAATTAGAAAAGATGATATAATAGATAAAATATAACTTTAAATTATCGAAACGACATACTCCCTGCATACCAAAGTATAAGTCGTTCCGACATTTTTACGCATATTAAGAAAATACAAACTTTTATAAATCATGTCAAAATGATACACATTTTTCTTTTTTTACTCTTAACAAAACATTACTCCTTCCCTTTTCTCTCTCTTTTTTGATATGTGAAAAAATTTGGTATATTGAACAACCATATAATTGTCTGCAACCGACCGAAATAATTTACCCATTCCTCTTTCTCTCTCGTTCTTGATATTGGCTGAATTGGTTAAAAGATTTCACTTTACATCTTCTTGCATAATACCTTCTCCCTACTTCCTTTTATACCTAAACTAAAGGTTGAGTATTTGTATACTCCATTGATGTTGTTTGGAGTTTATAAAGAACTTGACAATATTACAATTAAAATTGTAGAAGAGTTTGTTAATGGAGATGTATGGGAAACTGAATTTTCTTGTAAAAAAAAATGGGAAACTGAACATATGAGTTATGACTGTATAAAGTTTCACAGAGAGAGAGTGAGTCTAGCAAGTTTGTTGGTCAAAAGAAGATTAAATGGCATTGGAAAGGTGAAAAAAAATGTAGGAAAAAAAGAATGAAGAAGGGTATTTTTGGAAGATCAATAATTCTACATTGATATTGTAAAACAATTTATATTTTAGTACAAATTTTTTTTCTAAAATGATTTATATTGTGGTACAGAATGAGTATTATTTAAAACAAATTTTCTTTTAAAACTACAAATTAAAAGAAATGAAAAGTGTGATATTTTTATTAATAAAATCAAAGTCACAACAACTATACTAAAATGAATTAATCTGAGTAGTAAATGTTTTCTATTCGATTAGTAAAAGACAAAGAATAAATATCTTTTAATTAAACCTAAGATGTGTGGTTGAGCGGCATGGGGCTCATCCTCTCTTAACCAAGAGTCGAGTGTTCGATCCTCACCTTGGGTATAGAGCAACTTTAAATCCTTGGGCCAGCTATTCCACGACGTGATACTCCGGTCTCGACCAAAAAAAAAATCTTCTAATTATTTTTTTCTTACGTTTCAATATTTAAATGTAATTATGACTTTAGATGACTAATACAGGCACAAACATCCACGACATGCATTTTGGGCCCAAGTAACGGGTTGTTTGTCAATTCTGGACATGTTACTCTTTTTTTTCAGTAGATGTTACTTATTATTATTATATTTTTTTTTTTGGGCAAGTTACTTATTATTTCTTGCAAAACAAAATTAGGAAAATTTCATACTTGTATTATTTTATATTAATTTTAAAATTTGATGATTTAATTTCGTTTCTTTTTTTTTTTCGTTTCTCTTTATATGCTTGACGAGTTCTTTTTTTTTTTTTGAAACATTGACGAGTTCTTTGTTATCAATTACTGTTAATCTGATTCAATGGAGAAAATGATAGTGTGTCTGAGATTTAAATGCTAAGTTTTTTTTTTTTTTAATAATGAATGTTCGAGTTAATAATGTATGACAAATGTGGATGATTGTAGATAAGATGTGTGAAATTCTTATGTGTTGCTTTTGTTTATTTTTATTCAGGAGTGGGTTGTGGATACTTTTATAAAGTGGATAGTTGGATAAGCATGATTAATGGTTGTAAATTTTATCTCAAAAAACTTATCAATGTAAAAATAAAGAAAAAAAGAAGGAAACAAAAAGGAAACTTAGTTCTCAAAATTAAAAGCTAACTCTTGATATATAAATAAAAAAGACTTTAAGAAAATTAATAATGATTAGTGACAACAATCTGCATACAAAAAATATGATATTTTAGAAGTTAATGTGCACAAATTTTATTTTCGTATATAAAAAATGTATTTATTATTGTTACGGCTTACGAGCACACATATATTGAACCAAGAAGTAATAATCTTTTAAGAGAAGCGACGTCGATTGAATGTTATATTTGTAAATAATAAAATGAAAAATAAATATTCTTAGGTCATCTCTAAACAGCAACCAAAATAGTCATTGGGTTAGCATTCGTGTAAGTTAAGAGTAATGGAAGTAGTTTTAATCAAAGAGTATAATTGGATAATTTACATATTTTATTTTTCATTAGTGCATCAGATGCACTAATTAGCATGATATTTATGTTAAATGTTGAAATGAGGTAGTCATTTCAATTATTTTTCTCACTCTTTTACTAATACAAAAAAGAAAGAAATATTTTTACATATCGCCCAATGATCAAATGAAAAAGAGTATAATAGTCATATGCTAAAAATTATAGTACATATTAAGAGAGAAGTAGTGTCTCTAATATTATATCAATACTCTTTTTAACATCTCTTAAATGATTGAAATGCATGAATTTTTTTTGAAATTTAATTTCAAAATGAAAGATAATTATATAGAAAAAATGATAAAACAATCATAAACTCACATATATAAATAAAAAAAAATATATTTATTTCAATTAAATATATCGTAAATATTAGAGAGGAAAAAAAATTGTTCCCGTCACATGTGTTGCACATTTATTATACTATAACTATTTCTTTTAGTATTAGTAGTCCATAATTTAATCACGAGGCAAATAAAACATGATTAAAAAATTGTTCCACAAACTCCAATCCTCTTGAAATTCATCATTTAATCTAATCAAGCTTATCAATTATTTTATTGTTGATCAATTAGTGTAGTAGTTATCACAAAAAAATAAAAATAGTGTAGTAGTAACTAAATAATCTACGTTTAGAATTACTAATAAACAAAATATCTGAACTCAAGTTATTGGTTATACTATAAGGGGCACATGTTAAGAATCTAAAAGTAAAAATATTCTCTTAAATTTTATGCATTGAAAACATGAAAAATTTAAAAATTACACTAATACACAGATATCAATACAAAAGTTTCTTTATTTATCTCACTAACATGTGGCAAGGGCTTAACATTTTCCATACTATAAATAAATAGTCATAGTTAGACGAAATGGAGTAGTTAGTTAGTTACATTACTCTTTCCATCCGCACCGATTGTCTCTCACTTGCATTTATCGCCATGGCTACTGCACCTTCATCATCATCATCATCGCCGTCATCGGCTATCACCGCCGACTCCAACACCACTCCTCCGCCTTCTTCTCCGGCGGTTCCCACCGTTTCCCCTTCTCCTTACTCTGCCATCGATTTCCTCACTATCTGTCACCACCTCAAGGTACGTTTCCATAAATTAGGTCTATAATCTACTCCTTAGTTTCCAATTAACGCTGGATGGATCAATTCAAGAAACGAATCACAAAATTGAATGTTGCATCCATGATCATTTAATTTTCCTTACTAAAACGGTTTCGGTATGTAATATAGTTTTAATCAACTTTCCATACATGAATTTATCGAAAGATCGATTTCGATTGTGCTACTTGATTTCGATCGCGCTACTTCAATTTTCGATTTCTTTTTTATGCTTTTGATTTGTTGCCCTTTAACTTGTTTGAATACTGTGTGTTTGATATGGAATAGACAACGAAGAGATCAGGATGGGTGAGAAGAGGCGTCAAGAATCCAGAATCTGTAGCCGATCATATGTATCGAATGAGTTTGATGGCTCTGATTGCACCAGATGTCCCCGGTCTAGATCGAAACAAGTTAGTCTACTTTCCTTTTTTTACCTGATAACAGCCAAAGTGGAGTTTAGGTTTTCTAAAATTTGTTTGAATGTTGATTTTCAGGTGCATCAAAATGGCTATTGTTCACGACATTGCAGAAGGTATGCTGATTTACTCCGCAAAATTTGTAAATGTATGGGAAAAACAGCTGTTTATTCTTTGCAAATAATATTCTAGACATGTTTAGGTGAAGTCAGTCAGGGGAGTGATAATTCGGTGGAGTGTAAATCAATGGAATTTGGAAGAGACTGAGTGAATAGAAGGGCGAGTTTAAATTTTATATAGATGAGATATGAATAATTTCAAGTTGCGAATGGTAAACTTGACAATGATAGATATTTGCTGTATGAATTGGCATAGAAAGTAGAAACCAACATACACTAATTTCTCCCAGCCATTTTGCTGTCTCTGGTGAGAAATTGACAAATGCCTAACAGACTAGAAGTCTGCGTGAATATTTTGAATAACATATTATGACGTTTCAGGATTTGGGAGAATTTAAGTGAAACTGAATTTGAGTGTGGACCGGTTATATGGATTGGACCGTCAATTGGGCCTATATCAAGAGGCCCATACCACTCGACCCATCTTGACTGGAGCACAACCCACGACCGAGTGAACGGTAACGTGGGATCCTTCACGCACGCTTCATAAGCGGGAAAGTTAGAAGGCTTCACACGATGGAGAGCCATGATGCCATGATCATGGATTGCTTGGAGAATAACCGCCCACTACTCTGAGTGGAAGAGAGGGATGAGAGGCATATCCCAAGCTCTATAAAAGGAACGTAAGAAAAACGGAAAAGGAGAGAAAAATGAATAACGATATCCGATACCTTGCTAAAATCACCATGGGATCATCCTCTCAATTCTAGCAAGAACATAAGCTATTCTTATAGAGATTCGTCCCTCATTATCAAACGAGAACAGAGTGATATTTGTTTGAGCTTCACAACACAACTCATAATCAACAATATGTTTAGTACAGAATCTTCTAGATGTTAACAGTTCTGATTAACCAACTCCAACAGAAATTAAGTAAAACTTAACTACTGACTGTCAGTTATGCCTAGTTGTCATAACTAACAAGGGTAAATACAGAAGAATCTAGAACACTACAGTGTCCAATGTTAAACGAAATAATCTAGGTGAATTTACATATTCCTATCAACATAATGCTGGGAGTTGATTTGATGCGTTCAAAATTATAATGCTCTATTATCCCCACTTTGTTTTTGTTAAAAATGCAATTTTCAGGCTTTCAAATTGGCAGCAGATTTAACATGAGAGTATCGTGTTATCATCATATTTCTCTGCCGTGCTTCTTCCTTGGAGCTATAGATTGATTTGCTTACTTTGGTGCTTTGTTTAATAGCAATGATTGGGGACATAACCCCCCTTGATGGAATTTCAAAAGCAGAAAAAAGTGAAAAAGAACAAGCAGCAGTTGATTACATGTGCCAATTACTTGGAGTAGGAGAAGGATCGAGAGGTGCTTACTTGTCACTCTGTCGATGAGTTTATTAATGAGCGAATTGAGAAAACTCACATATCTTGGTTTTAATTGAATTTTCATACTGAAGGAAAGGAAATAACTGAGTTGTGGATGGACTACGAGGCAAATTCTTCCCCAGAAGCAAAATTTGTCAAAGACCTTGACAAGGTTTGTGGCTTTTTGCCTAATCTGTCTTTCAGCGGTACACTTCTGAGCTTTACCTTTTGGCTGGTGGTATGAATACTGTATCGATACATCTTTCTAGAGCCTATGGGAGGCCTTGACATAGAGTGATTCCCCAGAGGATGTTTGTTTGTATGGAGGATTTTGGAGGAAAATGGACAGAAGCTGAAAATTTTCATATGTTGAAGAGAGTTACACTTTTGATAAAAAAGATCATGGGATTAGACCATTAACTTTTAAATATAAAGTTAATATGTGTCTTTTTTTTTTTTCCTTTCTTCCTAAATTTATTAAACTAGTGAAATTTTATAATACATTCAAAAATGTTCTAAGGGATTTCAACTGGAGGGCCTAGGGAAATGAAGGGTGGAAACTGGAAAGGGATGCCATATCAAGGGGTGCTGATTGGTAACATGCAAGCAAATGTCTCAACAAAGTGAGCTAGGATCATCCGACCTTTTGACTTTTGTAGCTTCATGACATTTTCTTTTGCTTTGTCAAAATTTTTTGCGCAGGTTAATAGTTCTGATTCATAAGGCTAGATATCTTAATGAAAAGAGGGAAGATGGTATAATACATGTTGATGCCTGATCCAACATTGTTTTCCCTTTTTATCTATCCTTTGGTTTTAAATCAAGATAATGTGATATGTTTCTTCTCCTTCCAAAGTGGTTGAGATGGGTTGCATTTGGACTGTTGCAAATTTAAATTTAGAAGGAAGAAACCGTAGTAACAAGTAGCTAGTTTATTGTCAATACTCTACTGCACAGATTATCTTAATTTGTTTGATAATGATTATCCAATATTTTGGTCTGGAGCTATGTAAACTGCTAGTTACACTGATTCTAAGATAATTTCTGTTCCATACAGGTTGAGATGATACTTCAAGCCCTGGATTATGAAGATGGTGAGGGGATTCTTGAATCTTATCTTTTCTTACATCTTTTCAATTTATTACAATAGTATACAGGCCTTGTCAAACCATTTTAATTGTTTGTTAATCTTTGAACATTAATCATCTTCAAGATTAATGTATAATTTAATAGGAAACTTATTTATGCAAATGGTATTGAACTTAGAACATTTTAAACTTTTGGCAGTTATAACTAATATTTCAACTACCTCGGAGTTTCCTTGTTTGTTATTCATAGGCTACCATTAGTGATAAATCATATTACAACAGTGACATTGATGTTAATCAACGGCTTTGAATTTAATTGTGCTTTCATATACTGTACTCATGTTTTAGAACTGTTTTATAGGTAGTTTGTTGTCATGTTATGCCATTTGATAGAACTGCTTTGTCCTCCATTAGCTTCTAAACATTGATAAAATCTTAGAACATTTGTAAATATTTTGCATTGTGGTGCATGATGCATGCATAGTTTAATGATTTATATTTGTATGATACTCCCTCCCTCCGGTCTCAATTGTACGCAAAAATATCTAATTTCACATTGATTAAGATTTTTAGTTAACTGCAATAAATTTTAATGTAATAAATTAACAAAAGAAGCAATATTATTCTGCAAACAATCATCCATGGGAATAAAAGGTATATTTGGAAAGCAAATCTAAGATTAATTGAAGTGTGTTTTAGAAGTGACAACATTAGATTATGTGAAATTACTTTAGATTTGCTTGTATTTTAAACTGTCAAATATGAGTTCTTTTTTGTTTATAATTGATACTTAAAGGAATACAAATTGGAATGAATGGGTATGTTGATGATTTCCATCTTCGTTATAGATTTATTTCTGTGCGATGTCTATTTATTTAGTCTAGATCTTTATGTTCTGAAACTTGTTCTCTCGTGGCTTTTTGCAGAGCAGGAGAAGAATTTGGATGAATTTTTCCAGTCAACTGCAGGTATGGTTTTCTGCATTACTTGTTCAAGGATCTGACTACTTTAATAGATAAAGTGTGGACTTATAGTCATAAGTTAGAAACCCACTGGTTGAGATTTCAACAACATAATTTTTCATACACATGTTCGTGTACTTTATGCTAATCAACCATTCAATTTTTCATCAATGGTTGTTGCTGCACTTTATCCTCTTAAAGTGCATTGATCCTCTGTTGGATGTTTCTTGATTGGTTACGTATACACTGAAGCATAATTAACTATCTGATAATAGGATCCTGGTACAACCGAGTAATAGTTAATAATGCAAATCTGAACTTGAAACTTGAAAGTATGATTCACTTGTTTTTGTTCTGAAGCTGGAAAGTGAAACCTATGCTATTTAGAGATCAATCCAGTGGTTTTGTTCAGCTGGTTAATTGTTGAGCACTAATGACAGGATGAAGGGGAGAAAAGGAGTAGGGACATTGGAAGATGGATGGGTTTTTTCATTTGTTGCCTAAGTAAAAATATAAATATAAAGCACACCCATTGCTGGAAATGGACGCTCTCCCATTTCCTCTTTTACCACAATTTTGGGAGTATAAACATGATAATGTGTTATCTAGTGGAGTCTAAATATTTTTTTATACAAACTAAAACTTTAGTAATGGAGAGGATCATTCCCTATTGCTGCTCACTCATGAAACAAGGAGGGGGAGTTATAAATATGACAGGGCAGAGGAAGAGCACATGCATAAAAGCATATAAAAAAAATCATAAATCTAATGATGATTGATCAGATGATTTTTGTCTGTTGTTAACAAGGTTCTAGAAATAATATTCAAGAAAAACATTAAAAATAATTGTAAGAATTTGAAAAATGGAAGAACTGATTGGAGGAATATGATGTTTTTCAGGGAAGTTCCAAACTGAAATTGGCAAAGCTTGGGCATCGGAGATTGTATCGAGAAGGATTAATACCCAAATCCCCTTGTCCTTCTGATTCAACACAGAAGTTTATGGATCTCACTCTTCAGAGGAAGGTAGAAAGGGTGAGGGGATTCCCTTAAAAGTTTGTATCTGAATTGGTTAATGTAGCATGGGTGGGAATCTTAGGTGGTGGAGGAGATATGTTAACCTTGTAAGCTGTACAGATCCCCAAAGTAGTATGTCTGGTATGTGTGCATGAAGCAACATTGAGTAAATGATTTAGCTGGATTATGCTGTATTAATATACATTTAACTTTGTTTCATATTCATTAGACCTCATTGATATCGACTACCAAAGGTATCAAACTTCTTTTCTTCAATTGGAAAAGTATTAACTTGAAAAAGATGAGTTGCATGAATTTTGGTAATATTTTGAGCGTGAATGTTTAATCAACAGTTAAAATAACGCCCTATAAAAAAAAACAGTCAAAGTTACGCACTTCCATTAAAAGTAGTCCGTACGACCGTACCCCTACTTTGGTGGAGCCAAGTTCAATTACAGAAGAATCTTGGATGGTTAAGTCCATGGGATATAATGTTATTCCTCTCTCCTTTCTTCCTCTCCTTTTGAATGTGTTATGTACAAAAGTCTAATTTTTCTTGTGTTTTCCTTGATTTTGTTTGTGGTCTTGATGCAGTGTTTTTTAATTGTCTATTTTTTTGTTTTGTTCATTTGGTTTAAATTGTTAGATCGACTTTGATTTATTAATTTTAATCATCTAGAAAAATAATAACTATTTGTTTTAATTGGATATTTTACAAAACAAATTTATCTTAACAATTCAATTTGTCAAATTTTTTTATTAAATTTTGTTAATACATCAAGTTTTTTATTTATTAAACTTTGTTAATGTTTGAGATTAAAGGAAGTATATATATTCAATTTTGAGACATTTGACAATTTGGGTGAGTATTTTGGTAATTCATATATAATAGATCTCAAATTACTAACTGACCATTAATTTCCGACATATAGCACGACTCTATTGTTTATTGGTTGCATTTTTCATTGATTAGCTGTAATAAGTGTTTATGATTAAGTTTTTTTTTTGGTTATCAAATGCTAAAGTTTACCTTGAAACATTGAGCATTATTGATGTGCTAGATTTTTCCTTCAATATTTTTATTTTTGTTTTAGATTTTTTCAATGTTTCATTTCATCTCTTCTAAGAGAGAGAGACTTAAGGCGGGAAATACATTCAATTGATCGATGTATATTTGATTTTAATTTTGTGAAACACTAGATAAAAGCCCCGTGGGAACGCATGGGTTGCGTAATATGACGATAATTATTAAGTCGAAAGTAAAATTAAAGAATTTAATTTGAATAATATTAAAAATAAAAATTAGAATTTTCATTAAAAATAATAAATGCAAATATATGTAAAAGATTGTTCAATAATTTCAAATTGTATCATAATGTTAATGAACTTAAAAGATGTTTAAGATAAAAATTTAAAAATTTGATCCAACGGTTGGTTTAAGATAAAAAGGTAATGCGCGGATCGATCATCAATCTGTCATTATTAAATGCAAATTTATGGAGTATTTTTCTCACTTATTCATTAACTCTTAATCATCACTCCCATCTCACTCATTCTCTTCATATTTACCAAACCACGGTGCCTCTTCCTTTCGTCCTACCATCATTTCTATAATTTCTAAACAACAACACAAATGATACTATCAAGTTTAACATCGGTAATTTGCTGATGTTTTCACTCATTCGTTTATCTTTATAGTATACCAGCTACATTAGTGAGCAATCAGGGGCGGAGCTACCCTTGGGCAGGGTAGGGCCATGACCCATCCCTTAACTCAAAATTTTAATTTTTTATAGGTATATATACATATTTTTAGTTAATGATTATGTTATATATTTTTGTTTTTCTTAACTAAACAAAATTCAACAAAACTAGTTATCAAAAAAAAAATCAACAAAACAAACATGGTTTTACAAAATTAGGAATTTATTTTAGATGATATAACATTTAAATAAAAAAATGTACCAAAAAAATGTTAAGTAAAAAAATTATACAAACACGGCCCTCCCCAAAGAATAATTCTAGCTCCGCCACTGGTGAGCATGGTGGTGACCAAACCACATATACTGAGCACACTACTTATTCTCTTAAAGTGCATGGTGAATATCTTAAAGGTGCCTTAGAAAGGTAAGTTTATAGTTATTGAATTCTCTATGAACATCCAAATTGATTTAATATTAATGAATTAATTTAATAATCTTAATGTCTTGGGGATATGTTTATGGAAATGTGGGTTACTGTATTTAATATTTTGATTATGAATATCACCAAGAATGTAAACTGTTTATATAATATTTTTTTATTTTTAAATAATGGCAAAAAATGTAAAGAAGTGTAGTTTAAATGCGCAATGTAACATGTTTTTAATTCGTGATATATTTGTGAATTTGTTCACTTCGCGACATATAGCACGACTCTATTGTTTATTGGTTGCATTTTGCATTGATTAGTTGTAATAAGTTTTTATGATTAAGTTTTTTTTTTGGGTTATCACATGCTAAGTTTTACATTGAGCATTATTGATGTGCTAGATTTTTCCTTTAATATTTTTATTTTTGTTTTATATTTTCTCAATGTTTCATTTCACCTCTTCTAAGAGAGAGAGACTTAAGGCAGGAAATAAATTCAATTGATCAAGGTATGTTTGATTTTAATTTTATGAAACAGATTTATAATTTATTTTTTTTGAAGTGAAAAAGATAATTTGTTTTAATTAAATGTTTTCTTTGAACACAGAATATAACAAGGATAACGATGATAATAAACACATTCTTGATCGTCTCTGATGCCATACTTCGGAAGTCAATAATTCATATAATATCAAGTTTTGATCTAACCCGTAATATTTGACTCGTTTTACCCGCAACCCGTACGGCTTGCCACCCGACTCGTGAACATAGTGCGCGTTTATTGAGATATTTTTAAACAGTCGCATGATTTAGAATTTGTATTTGATCACATTCATAAAAAAATAAAATAAAATTATACATAATTTTCTAATTAAGAAATTACATTAAATATTACATCATTTTTTATTTCTTTTGAATGTGATCAAATGCAATCTTTAGGTCAATTGACCATCATAAAATATCTTATGTTTCCGTTACGATGTACAAAACATGATTTGACATGCCGCATGTTGCTAATTGTTATTGCTATCGATGGGAATCAATTCAAACAGATTATGGTTTTAGGATGGGAACATGTCAAACTTATTAGGTGAGTTGGTGACCCAATCAAATAAAGAAAATTGTACGATTTAATTTTGCATTTTGAAAGAAACTCAAACGTTGTGGTCGAAAATACTTTGGCCAACAAATTAGTCACCAATTGTGTATTTATTCAAAGTTCAAACATTTTCAAAGATGTAGTGAAATGTTTAAACGTTTTCATTTTTATAAGTACATAGACGAAATGGTAAAATCATTATAAGTTGACATACACAAAGTAGAGTGATCGTAGATCGAATTCCGGTTTGGGACGTTCAGCTTAATAATTTCAGCATTTTCTACTAGTTGAACTAATACTTCTCAACGTTTAAACATTTACATTATATAAAAGTTCATACATTTTCAATACTTGTTTTTGATTTAGTTAATTTTATAATTAATGCAATAAATTAATAAATATTATCAACACACCAAAACCATTATTATTATTATTACTTATTTTAAACAAACGTTTCTAAAACAAAAATCCCATTATATGCCCGTAAATTTCAATTTCCAAAACGCATAGAACATACTGTATAAATTTAGGTAAAAAAATCCTTAATAATATTCCAAGAAATCTTTATAGCAAAAAAAGAAAATAATGGATCATACCGTACAAAGAAAATAATCTCAAAATATTAATAATGGGTTTCCTTAAACATACATCTTCTCCTCCTGAAAAATTTTCACTCCCTATAATGACCATGTGTTCTGCAATAATTCAATACACAATATAATATATCAGATAATAAAATTTAAAATGAACAAGTTTATTAAGTTTGATGTATTCAAACGTAGTATGTGAGCAACTCCTTGCACTTTCATTCTTTGCACTTTCATTGTGGAATGGAGGTTCCCCACACCTATTGACATAGTTATTGGACACCATATAAAAACAAAACACATTAATATTAACATATTATACATAGTAAATAAAATTTTAAGATCACTCATATACATTGTTGAAATATTCTTTCTTGGTGCTAAATGTTCTATTTCAGGTTAACAGACATTTTGTTATCTTTATTTCAGAGACATTTTGTTGCTATGTGTTTGTTATTATTAGTCATTTTAGTCTAATTACAAACAAAAAAGACAGAGGAAAATGTATTGCATTTACAATTTTGAAGGGGCCCAACTAACGTTTGATAGTGTTGGTGTAATTAACATGCGTTTGATTTTCCGTCTCAAAGAAACAAAGTGACTGCATAAATAACTATTTCTGCCATTTTAAGTGGATTTGCATTTTTTTTAAGCTAATAGTCTTCTAAAATTCCATAATTATCCCAAATAAAATCTCACATTATCACTAATTGTAGGGACTGTTTAGCCTTTTCCCATTTAATTTAATTTCCATTAGCTAAATTTAAACCATATAATTATTGTCATTGGCTAAAATAAAGATTTTTTTCTTCTCCAAGTCTCAAGAAAACAGTGGAAACCTAAAGGTTTAACCTATCTTTTATGCTTCCATATAAATCAAAGATATTCATGATAAATTTAGACTTATTAAATTATTTTTTCTTCTCACCACAACAAAATCCTAATATCCTTGAAGTCTCGTCTTTTCTCTATCTGTGATTATTTTCATTTATTCATTGTTTTGCTACAAATAATCTGTGATTTCTCTATGTTCTCTTTGAATTTAGTTTGAGATAGTATTTCATTTTATTCACTATTGTTTAAAGTTTTCACGATAAGTTACTCCCTCTGTCCCGAAATATAGGAGAAAAAACAAAAATCACACTTATTAAGAAAAAGTAAAATATAATGATTGAGAGTATGTTTTTTAAAAAAAAGTTGTATGGAAATAAGTAAAAACAATTTTTATTGGTTGTTGGTTACAGAAAAAGTAGGAGAGAGTAAACTTTTCTTGAAAAGATAAATGTTTGAACTTTTTCTCTTACATTTTGGGACCAAAAAATTAAGTTTTTTTCTCTTATATTTTGGGACGGAGGGAGTATATATTTAATCTGAGTTATTAGTGAGTCCATTGTATATATATATATATATATATAAAAGAGCAAAATAAAGTACTACCAACTTTTTATTTTTATTTATTTGACAAAAGCTTTTTTTTAATTCTTAATAATACTGTAAATAAATATTTTCAACAAACCAAAGCCATTAATATTATTATTATTATTATTAATTTTATTTTTTTCACCATTAGTTTAATCCGTATCGGGGGTCATTTATGACATGAAGTTGTTTCAAACTCCTTCTGATCGCAGTTGTGGGAATCGAATTGTGGTCATTCATACTAAATTCAGCATCAATCACCATTAAACCACTAATAATGAATTATTATTTATTTTCACCAAACCTTTGTAAAACAAAAACCCCACTATATCCCCATAAAAAATTCCACAACACAAAACTTACAATATAGATTTAAGTAAAACAAAAAATTCCTCAACAATATCCCAAAAAAGATTTATAGCAAAAAAAGAAATAGTGAATCATAACATTCTTTTTCTTCCCTCTTCTTTTTTGGGCTCTCCATCAACCATAGGAACCAGAGGATCATGCACAAGAAGGACTTTAAGACCATTGTGAAGCTTTATTGCGCGGTAATCTCGAATGTCATAGTGGGATTTGAAAACATTAGGCAAAACCTTAACCCGAGTTGTTTCATCCATAGCTTAAAGTTTTCTCCGGAAAAAATGAAAATAAGAGTGAGAGAGATATAATAAAATAAAAAAGATTAGCATAGATGATAAAGTAAAAGGGGAACCATAAATGGAGTATCAGAATGTTTCTTAAAAAATCAAAATGATAAAGAAGATGATGTTCTTCTAAAACGAAACGAGGTTTACCGAGAGAGACACTCCTTTTCTTCAAGAATGTTGGTTGGTTATCTGTATGAACGAAACGAGAAAATATTTAAGTGAACGAATATACAATACACAATATTACTCCTATTTAGACTTAATAAAAAATAGTACTTAACAACTTATCTACCCTCAGTAAAAATAGATCAGGTCGAGTTAGACTTTGCCAAACCTGAGCTTGACCTGTCAAAAATTAAAGGCTTAAGTATTTGGAATGTCTGATCTGACCTGTTAGACTGTTTAAAAGCCTATTTCGTATGACAGTATACATTGCACATATTGAGAAGTTACAAATAATAAGTTTGTATTAAAATATATGTATTTTAACATGTACATGGTAAACAAACCCAAAACAAATGATTAAACATTTATCTTTTACTAGTAAAGAGTTTATTTTTCTAACAAATAAAAAAG
The DNA here is from genome assembly GCA_951804385.1 of Trifolium dubium. Classification (NCBI taxonomy): domain Eukaryota; kingdom Viridiplantae; phylum Streptophyta; class Magnoliopsida; order Fabales; family Fabaceae; genus Trifolium; species Trifolium dubium. The sequence continues at coordinate 35,606,228 of OX638073.1, forward strand.
TTTTTTTTGAGAAAAATTACCAATTAAGAGTTAAAAAATCAAAAATAAATAGTTGACAATTGACACTTCGCCCTTGTAATGCAAATCTTATCCTGATATATATCGAGAGATAGATTCTGGTAGTACAAATTTTAGTGAGAGATATCTTTTAGTAATACAAAATTCATCAGAAGATAACTTTCGGTAATACTTTTTTAGTATGAACAATATCGAGAGAAATGCGAAGAGCAAACTTCTAAATAGTTTGATGCAATATTTTCTAGTCATATCTCACTGTCCATAAGTTGCTAAATCAAATTAGCGTTTAGTAGTTGTATCATCGTTACTTACAATGGTCTAATTTTGTATATAAAATAATTAGTTATTTTTAAAAGTATGTCAAATAATCGCAAACCTTAAACTAACTTAAATGATTTTAGACTTTATAATCCAACAAGACTATCACATATTTGAACCACGTGATGTCATAATTAACCTTTGAATTAGATTAAACTGGTGGTAAGTTTAATATCAAATAAAGGAGAAAAAAATTGATTTTTGTTTTAAAATGAGCAAATTTTGACCAAGTATTTTTTAATTATAATTTATATGTAATATAATATTCTCTCCAACCCAAATTATAAACATTCTTTCAAACAAAATTTAGTCTTAAAATATAAATCCTTTTGCAAATTAGCAGGAATATTTATTATTTTTTTCTCACATACAAACAAATGATAATTTAGTAAAATTTACACATAACTAGACACAATAATTACACCAATAATTTTTCTTAGGCTTAAATATACTTTTGGTCCTCTAAATATTTTCAAGGTTTCATTTTGGTCCTTTAACTATTTTTCGTTTCGTTTTGGTCCTTTAACTTTTTTTTCATTCCATTTTGGTCCTATAACTTTTATTATGTTAATCTATTTGGTCCTAATTATCGTTAGAAAGATGTCAAAAACGTTAATTTTGCGTACGTGGCACTTAGGGACTTGGTGGCTTTGGTGTGCGATCCAATAGAAAACGTCATGTGGCCAGAGACTTTCTTCTTCATCGCGTACGGAGCTTCCTCCATCACCGTCTTTATCCACATCACCGGTGATGTTTCCACTCACGAAAGCTTACGAAACGATACCCCAAAACCACTTGATATTCACGCTGAATCCAAATTTGATGTTCGTTTTCTCAATAGAAGCTTCTATCTCTCGTTTTTGTCATTTTTCTAACAGTTAGGAACAAATAAGTTAACAGAATGAAAGTTAGAGAACCAAAACGGAACGAAAAATAGTTAAAGGACCAAAGTGAAACCTTGAAAATATTTAGATGACCAAAAGTATATTTAAGTCTTTTTCTTAATATTGAGAAAGAGGGAGAGGGAGTAATTTTGACAAAAGAAATCAGTTTATTTTACGGTTAATTGCCAACTGTGGCTTTTCTCTCTTTCTTTCCGACTAATGTCTTATCATGGTGGTAGAGTAGTTCATAACTAACTAACTAAACTAAATAAACTAGTTTTCTTGATTTTGAATCCTTTCTTTCAATTTCCAATAAAATGGCGTTCCTTCTCAGTGCTTCTCGCACTCTTCGTAATCGTCTCTCTCTCCGTTCTTCTTCCATTCAAGTACGAAACGAACTAACTCTTCTCTTCTTCTTCTTCTTCCTCTATGGTTCGGCTTGTTCAATTTCTTACTCATTTTTATTCTTTTTGCTCTATCCCAGAACACTACGCTTCTCTCATCTTCTGCATTTCGACGACCAGGTTTGAGATCTTCTCTCATTTTCTTTATCATTTGAGATCTTTAATAATGAACGATATCACAATGCTCTCTACGTGTTTGTTTATTTTCTTCTGTGAATAACAATTAATATATCAATAATTGCGCGGGAATCCATTCATCTTCACTATTCTTTCATTTTAGGGTTTTCTGGAACCTTTCGACGCTATGGTGGTGGTTTTGAACCGTCTGAACAACGTGTGTTGCAACCTCAGGATGAAGAGATTGTCAAGCTTCGTCATCAATTCGAAGCTGCTAAACAGAGTTTTCTCAAGATCCCCGATGCTCTCAAAGAAATGCCTAAAATGAATCCTAAAGGTTACTTTCTGTTACTTCTTTAATTCAATTCAATTGAATGTGATTGCTTGCTTTGAATTGTAAATATTGATTTATTTTAATTCTTTTCTTTTAATGTATTGGATTAGGCATATATGTGAATAAGAACTTGAGATTGGACCGATTGCAAGTTTATGGTTTCGATTACGATTACACATTGGCACATTACTCAGCTGATTTGCAGAATTTGATATATGACCTTGCCAAGGAATACATGGTTAACGAGGTTTCTTTCTGATTATAGCTTCTTCTTCTAACTCACTCTTGCTGTTTTTTTCCTTCCAATCTTGGTTTCTTTTCTTACTCTTCTTGTTGCTTCTTGCAGCTCAAGTATCCGGACATTTGCATGACTTTTAAATATGATCCTTCTTTCCCTATTAGAGGCCTATACTACGATAAGTCAAAAGGCTGCCTCTTGAAGCTGGATTTCTTTGGTTCGATTGAGCCAGACGGATGCTACTTTGGCAGACGCAGGGTATTGTTTCTTTTATTTCATTATGCACTTTATCTATATGCAGCATCTTATTAGCTTCTGTTGTCACTTTGATTTTGGTTTTTCTTACCTTTTTATGTACTGTGTCTATGTAAATCCACACAGAATTAGAACTGTGCCGGAGTTTTGTACATTGCTTGGTGGATATATAGATACGCCGTGTGTTGTTGATTCTATTTAACAAGCTTCTTTAAGCACAGTTTGCTTGTTTCGGCAGAAATTAAATATGTGAAATGAATTTTGCATAATTTATTTATTCCTCCAAATTTTACTTTTACAGCTGAGCCAGAGCGAAATACGTGATGCGTATGGCACGCGCCACATTGGTCGTGATCAAGCTCGATCACTGGTTGGTTTGATGGATTTCTTCTGCTTTAGTGAGGTATGTTCCCTGTGGAGTATTGAAGCTTTGCCTTTGTGAACTTTTATGCACTGAATCTTTTACTTATCTTTTAATGTCATAGAAGATTATCCTTCTACTGAATACATGTATCACACAAAACTATATAGACAAGTGATTGGCTTCCATTGACACAGCATCATCAATTTTGAACCAAAAGTGCTCTGCCCTTTAAGTCCAGTATACTAGAAGAAGTGGACATAGGATGTGGAACACAGTTAGCTGTGTTTGTATATAAAATGTAAAGTGAACAGAAAATTAGCTAGAATTCAATATAATTTGTTTATTTTAAGGCCCATACTTATGTGCTTATTTTAAAGGAAAGAAAAACGCCTATGAAACTAAGGGTTCATGTTTTGATTAGGTCTATGTTAGACGAACGTACTGTTAATCTATTCAAAATTTGAACATTCTCTTTAAAGTTAAAACTATGCTGCAATTGCATTTTCCAATTCCTCTATAGCCTATTGTCTTATGAATTCTCTTTCTGCCAAAAAATCTTAGGTTGAGAGCTAATTGTTTAGTGTTACTTGATACTTGATAGGCATGCCTCCTTGCTGATATAGTGCAGTACTTTGTGGATGCTAAGCTACAATTTGACGCTTCCTACATTTATGAAGATGTTATCCGTGCAATTGAGCATGTCCACCGGAGTGGTCTGGTTCACAAAGGAATTCTCTCTGATCCACATAGATACTTGGTGAAAAATGTAAGCTGAAAACTCATGTATTTCTATTAACTGCTAATGAATGTGTTGTGTTCAACATATGCTGCAATAAGTGGTATACAATATGTTCAAAAAAATTGATTTCAGGATCTAGTATCTTAATTCAGTTAAATATTTTTTGTATCATTTTATTCTCTGGTTGAGAGTCTGTAGTTGTTATTTACTTGTCTGTGAATATTTCAGGGGAATATTTTATGTTTTCTCAAGATGCTAAAGGAGAAGGGAAAGAAGCTTTTCTTGTTGACTAATTCTCCTTATTACTTTGTCGATGGTGGGATGTGCTTTATGTTAGAGGTATTTGATAACATGAAATCTTATTCACACATTTTGTATGTATCATTGAATGTTTTCTTTAGTATTAGAGTTTAATAACTTTTTCTTAATTTGGGAAGCGGTCTTCCACAATCATTGTCTATGTGGCATGTAATTCAAATGATGGACTCTGAATACAGATTCTATTAGACACTGTTTTCATTTTTCTAGCTGATTACTAGGAGTGGACTATTTCATATTAGCAGCTAGTGTCTAGCAGAAATGAATATCTAACATCATCAGAAAATTCTGGAGATTATGTCATGGTTATATTATTTATTGTAAGACATGTATCTACAGACCTTAAAACAGTACAGACATGACTAGTTAATTTATATGACTTGACTTATATTGTTTCACTTATAATTATCTTCTGATTTTGGAGTAAAATTTTCCTTTCTTAGTATCTTTCCCTATTGTTTTCAATTAATGAGGTGGTTAAATTTCATCAAACCATAGCCTGAAAAAAATATTTAGGACCTAAGCAGTGTCGACGGACAACGTGTCATGTACGTACAGTATCCGTGTCAATCTCCATGCTTCATAGGTCATGTCTCTTTTAATTGTTTGGTTGGAAGTTCTGCGCTTGGTTTTAAATGTAATTTATTGTTTTGTTATTGTTTTTCCCTTTTCGTATCAGGCCATGATTTCCTTAAGTTTACTCTTCAATGTTTTTATTTATCAGGACTCCATGGATTGTAGAGACTCCTGGAGAGAACTATTTGATGTTGTGATTGCCCAGGCCAATAAACCACAGTTTTATACATCCGAGCATCCGTTCCGGTTTGTATCCAATATATCCCATGTGATATGATGCTTTTTTTATAATTTGTTGTGCTATACTTGTTGCATAACTTATCATCTTGAAAAGTATAAAACTATCTTCGGCACAAGATCATTTGGTTACACTTTTTAAAATTATAGTAATTAATGGGAAATGAAACATACAATAAAAAGTAAATAATTTTCTATGCTAAAAGCATTTAGTTAGTGTGTGGCAGGTTGCAAGTTCTTGTTATCAAAATGAAGCTAGTATGATCATTTTCTTTTGCCAAACACTGTTTTCCCCGTCATTTCTTTATTTTCTCATCTCTTTGACATTTGATTTTGCATTCTTAAATCTTGAATTATTTGGAAAGGTCCTGATATCATTGGCTATTTTGGGCAGTTGTTATGATACAGAGAAGGACGTTTTAACTTTTACCAAGGTTGATAAATTTCTTCCAGATAAAGTTTACTATCATGGATGCCTCAAATCCTTTCTCCAAATAACCAAGTGGAAAGGCCCAGAGGTATGCTTTATTTAATATTTTTGCATCGTACTTCATAATATTTCTATTTAGTTCAATTTTACAATAGTTTTAAATGCTAAGCAAATTCATATACGGCTTTAAGTTTATTTTATACGGAGACCACAGAATGCTAAAACTCACATTTTTTATTAGGTGATATATTTTGGAGATCATCTTTTTAGCGACTTGAGAGGACCCTCAAAGGCAGGCTGGCGCACAGCCGCAATCATTCATGAATTAGAGGTATGCATGCTTAATTTATTTTCATGTAGATTTTTTATCTTGATAATCATTATATGTGTTTACACATTTTACATGGTCAGTCCGAAGAAGGGTAGGATCTATTATAGGTCTGTCATAAACAACTTTATCTTTCATCTGCTAGAATGTAATCCCATGACTTGAACTTTTGTTGTCCTAGACACTGGCAATTGTTAAAATGTGTAATAAGAATCTTCAAAGTTCCCGTTGGTTGTGCAGTTGCTAAAGATTAAGATAGTTATCATGCTCAGGACTTTTATTTAAGAAATTAAATTATGCTTGATGAGTCTTTTTTGTTGAGGTACTGATCCACGTAGAACTATTGTCGTAGTCAACACCTGAATCTGAAATATTGACGTATTTATATGTATATTCAACAATGCAGAATGAAATACAAATGCAAAATGAAGATAGATACCGCACTGAGCAGGTATCCTTACAGATTGTCCTTTCCCACATTATTTCCTTGCAATTTCATACTTGTACATTTACTTTGATGATTTCATATTACTTTTGGTAAGTTGTTGTACTGAAAACTGGCCAACTAATACCTTCTCTATGATTATGTTAATGAGCTTGAGGAGCAAAAAATAGGAGAAATTTGGTAACAATAGTTCATGGGAATTGATGTTATTTAACTTGCATACGTAGATTTTTCAATTAGTAGAGGAGACTTATTTTCTCAGAATAAAAAAAATGAGCATCTAGTTGTTTGTTTCCAATCTTAGTGAGCACCGAGACATAGTTATTGTTTTTCTCATACTTGAACGCTGTTCAAAAAATGGTATAAATGAACCATTTTTATAGTTTCTAAAGAAAGGCCCTTATTCTCTATTTTTGGTTTATAATTAACACTTTAACAGTGTAATTACTTTTGTAGAGATGTCTTGAAGCTGTCACATTTACGCCTTGTATCCTGTTGAACAATGCAGGCAAAGTTTCATATAATACAGGAGCTACTCGGTAAGTTGCATGCAACAGCAGCTAACAGTGTGAGAACTGCAGCATGCAAATCACTTCTGGAAGAACTCAATGAGGAAAGACAAAAAGCACGCATGAAGATGAAGAAGATGTTTAACGAATCTTTTGGAGCAACATTCCTCACTAGCACAGGACAAGAATCTGCTTTTGCTTATAACATTCATCAGTATGCAGATGTTTATACCAGCAAGCCAGAGAATTTTTTTCTTCATTCACCTGAAGCATGGCTTCATGTTCCATTTGATGTCAAGATTATGCCTCATCACGTGAAGGTAATACATGTCTTCTTCACGAATATTATTTGTCACTAAACCATACGTGTTTTTTCTCTTCAAAAAACTGAATAAAAATCCACTTGTTATCCCTTGCTTCCCGATTTTGAGTTTACTGTTTGTAAAATGCAGCTTCCTTCTTGAGAATCATGAATTCTCCGAGGTGTATAGTTGCCTCTTAACTTTGTTTACTGACAAAATGCACTGTAATTTAATATTGACTTGATACAGTTATGAATGTTACAAAGTGAATGTAGATTGCTTTAAATTTATTAAACTTTCACACCACATATTTTAACTTCTTTCAAGACTAAAACTATGTTCCACTTGGCGACCGAGTTCTGCCAACTTATGGATCCCATTTCAAGGTTTAAAATACTGGTTGCCATCTGCAGTAGGGTGATAGTTACTGTCTTTCGAAGACAGAAAGGATTTATTAGTCACTTGAACAATGTACCTTTTTCCTCCTTCCTCTCCTATGTTTTTTTTATTTTAAATTATTGATTGTTTATACACTTTTTTTCTTTCAGATTCCATCAAGTTTGTTCAAAACTGGATGAACACTGCTCTAAATTGCGTCAAAATCATTTTGTTGTTCTAACTTCTAATGGGACGATGAAGCGGCGACTCAAATGTGCATTGCACTGTGTGAGGTGCAACTAGAAGACACTTGTTGCAGCAGTGACGTACATTCAATTTTAGTCTCTTATGCTTTACATTAAATCAGAAAAGTGAAACGCCTATACATAGAAAAGTGTATATATCTTCATTTTATCAATGATTCATAGAAGTTTCAGATTACAACAAGATTTCATTTCTTAGAAGAAACAAAGAGTTTCATTACTATGATTTTGAATGTATAGACTTGATTGGTATAAATTTTTAGATATGTATGTTTTTAGAGATTCAAAACCGTCACTGACTTTGTAATGACCGGTAATCCTTCAAAGGCAAGCTGGTTATTAATGGCAGCATGTAGTGTTAGTGTTTCTTGGGAGGCCATATGCATTAATCTTTACCTTGAGGTGCCAATGCCATCAAATAATTACCCTAAGTCCCTAACTATGTACTAAGTTCAACCACAAATATTTCTTGTAAAAATTAGTTTTATTTGTACATCTAGTTTAACCAACATTTAAAAATATAAATGAAATTTATTTTAAAATATTTTAATTGCTCCTAAAGCCACGTTTGTTTTAAAATGGAGGGAGTATATAATTATACTTATTTTTGAAGCATATAGTTATACTTATTAAAGATGCAAAATCTCAAATTCCATACCTACTTTTACTTGTATTCTATGATCCATTGATTTCATTACATACCAATTACCAACCAACATAATCTTTAAAAATTAAAAATAAAGAAATGTGGAAGTTGTCTAATCAGAGAGCCATCAGTATTACTAAATCCGACAAAATCAAGGAGGGAATGTGCCGGTCTAGTCACCTCTCCACTTGGAATGCATGTGAGATCCTCCTTATTGTTAGCCATTGATTTTAGGGTTAATAGGTATATACCCCTAGTACATGATTTTTGCAATATCCCCTGTAATATTTGTATTTTTGCAATACCCCCTAAACTTTTTCAACCATTACATTTTGTGGGGGTTTTGAACCGCCGCAAATAAAAAATGCCGCAAAATAACATTTTAGTGGGGTTTTAAACCGCCGCAAAGAAAAAACCCCCACAAAATGTAATAATTGAAAAAATCCAGGGGTATTGCAAAAATGCAAATATTACAGGAGGTATTCTCAAAAAAATATTTTATAAAGAATATTGCAAAAATCATGTACTTTACAGAGGGAGGGGTATATTGTTCCGGTGGATTTCACATAATTGAATGGTCATGATTATTTCGGAACACTCTCAAACTAAAAAATCATCAGAAAGGATTCATTTCCATTTAAATGGAGAAATAAACTATTTTTTTGTGAAATTTTGTCACTCAAATAACAAATCCATAAGCTATAGGCTATGTCTTGTCTAATGTGTACAACAGTTGGTGTTATTTGCACCATCAAAGACCATTTTTCATTGTACACTCTCTGCACTCAAATAACAACTCTTGTATATGCAATATACACCATGTAATTGAAATTGGGTGGCAAAGGGAAAATTGTGTCGTTTCTAGTACACTTATGTTCAGTTGAAAATTATTTTTGAGTTAATTGATTCTCAATAAATGTGAGTTAAATGTGAAGTGGTTTATGTTTGAGTATATTTATGCAAAAATGGATTTAGCAATAAATTTAAGGCTAAAATCAATTGTAGAAGCCAAAAGCTACAAATTAACTTCAAGTAAAATCAATTCTACAAGCAAAATCAATTCTACTTTAAATCATCCAAACATGCTTAAATCACTTCTACAACCTCTAGAATCACTTTTGACCATCTAGAACAAAAGAGACAAAATTCTTTGTGTAGACCGATTCAACACAGAAATGAAACAAAAGAGTTAATATGGGATGTAAACTCTAGCAAGATCTAAACTCTGAATTGAATTTTTATACAGCACTCAATTGTACATTATTTTTTGGTTACTAACAACTAGTAACTACTCTAACACACTTCTCACTTTTGTGCAAGTGCCGATTCTAACTGTCTGCAAACGGACCTTTCTATTATTTGAATTTATTGTTTGTGTTACAATCATTATTCACCACTTTACCCCATTTTCCACTCCCTATATATATTTTGCTACAACAACAATAGTTTTTGAATGCCATATTCAAGCTTCAAGGACATTCTGATCCACTCTTTCTTTCTTTTCTGCTAACACAGCAGCGTGATGCTCCAAGTATTCGCTGCTGTTAATCTCAGTCAGTCTGCATTCAATTTATATCATATAATTAGTAGTAATTGCAACAAAAAAACCAGTAAATTTATGATCTCAGTAAATTTATGCTTTTATTGCTTTTTAGTTCATACTGGTGTCATTTTAAATGCCTCTAAAAACCAACCGACACAGCAATATAATGTTTGTTTAATAGAGATATATCATACCTACTAATGGTGCGGTCTTTTGTAAACCCTAGTTCATTGTCAACGCAAAGGTCAGCCTCGTCATTTTTCCTCGATCGCGAAGAGGTTCTGGGTGCCATTTGTTTAGCCTCAGATATTGTTACTATTTTTTGAAAGAGATCTACGGGGCTTCCATCAGCTGAACACAATAATCTGGCCCTGTTCTCGTATATCACCTGTAATAAAAAACAAAGCATCATTCTAATTTTACTCTTTCACTCGAGGAAATAGAAATATAAAGGGTAACGGAAGCATCATTCTAATCTTAAGTAAAACAAACTATTAAAATATGACATGCCTAATAATAATATTTAATTACACCAACAGCAGACAAAGTTTAAATGCAAGTAAAGCATTTAAGACATGGAAAATAACTTACATCAACCAAAGTGACAAATCTATGTGCAGCCGCTTTGTTGCTAAGCCCAAAAATCGGGATGCCATCCAGTGCTAAAGTATGAAATTTCTCTGTGAAAAACAAAAACAAGACATTGTGTAACATTGATTTATGTATCTCATATAATAGCAATTCGTAAAATTATGAAGGACCACAACAAACATATATGCATGAAAAAATTCATTGAAATGTATATGTCTTACTGAATAATCCAAAATAGTCTGCAGCTCCAAGAGGTTTGTCACAGAGATCCTCAAAAGAAAAATAGGCACATCCATTAGCTCCCAATGGAACCTGACGAAGAAAACAAAAAAATAGCTAAAGTTTAATACTAACAGCGACACGTGTTCCTGATGCGCTCTGCAATATAAAATTTAGCACATACCTGCAGTGTCCTTCCCATTACTACTTCCACTTCTTGGGGAGTAGCCGTGCCTTCTCCAATCAACTCTTGAAACTTTTTCTTAAGAAAGCCAGACGAATCTCTGCCAACCAAATAGAATCCTTGCCCACCCTGCAGTACAAATCAGCAGAAAACAAATAATTTAAGATAAAAATAAGAAAAACTAATAGAAAATTTTTCAGACAAAAGAGTAAATATGGCATACCGAAGTCATTTTGCGATAGTCAGTTGATGAACCAATCTCATGTGCTACGCATCTTTCCTACATTGGTACACACATACTAGAAAATTATTACGAAAACAATTGCATATTTGACTTCATTTCCAATTCCAACCATGAAAACATTTACGTGTACCTTCAATGTTGCAATGAAGGGTAGAAAGAGATCCCTCTGAAGTCCACCTTCGTATAGATTATCCGGAGCACGATTTGAAGTGGATACTAGAATCTACACTTGTGTCCAAACACATTGAAGACATGGTGTTTTGAAATTAATTATGTAATGATTGCATAAAATTATGTTGTATAGAGGCTGCGACATAGTTATATTACTTACGATTCCTTTGCTGAACAGATGTCTGAATAGGCGATTTAGTATCAATGCATCCGCAACATCTGTTACCTATAGAAGACCAACAAATCTCAAGCTATGAGTATGACAAAAACATACTCATGATCTATTGCAAAAAGAAATAAATATTGTACTAAAATTTACCATGAACTCATCAAGACATAATAAAACTGCTTCATCAGAAATCTCTCCTGCAACAACTTCCAATGGATCTGACAGCCCCTTGTGCTTCTATAAAGATACACAATAGGACATTGAAGATAAGCTTCCTCTTTATTACGTTTATCAATTATGCTTACAAAGATAACATCAATCTTGAGAATTTTAACAAAATTAATTAATGCTGAAAACATATCATTTAAAATTTCTTAAATAATTTCTCACTCCGAAAGAGTACATAATTCTAGGAATTATTTCCTATGTCGAGTACAGAGTAGAAAAAAGAATACAATTGATAGGTAGTTAACAGTTCCTGTAAACTTACTTGTAATAGGCTATGTACATTCAACATGAAGTCATGAAAATGAATCCTCTTTTTCTTCCAAGTAGAAGGCCTGCAAAAGAAAAGGTTCAAGCACGCGATAGAGCTGGTCAAGTTACAAGGTTTAAAATACTCTCCCTACATTAATACTCGAAAAATTTATAACAATTCAATGGAATATAATACAAAATTAAGAATCAACGCGGAAGAAATTCATGTCAAACTCACAATTGATCATAAAATAGGTCCATAAGCATAGTTTTACCAGTGCCTACTCCTCCATAAAGATATAAACCTTTTACAGGTGAATATGAAGGATGCGACAAGAGACGAGACCACAACCATCCGTGTCTGTAAAAAAAAAATTAAAATAAATCCAGAAGCTTGAACATGATGTGGAAACAGAAAAACATAAGCATCAAGCAAGATTTGAACAGACATATCAGCGTGTATAGAGTATACCTTACAGGTTTTTCAGAATTGCGATCCAATTGGCATTCATCTGCAGACTGAACAAGTTCATCGTAGAGTCTCTGAAGTTCAGTCAGTGTCTCTACCTAACTCAAGAAAAGAAAGGAAAAGAAAATTAAGTGCCGTGAACAAATGCATACATACATACAACAACTTCCAGCGACATTTTCCTAATAAACCAAAGTAGGAAAATCCATTTAATCAATTCAATTATGAAATGCAGACACTCTACCTGGCAACTATCACCATCTACCAATTCACCGTTCGCAATTCTTCGTTCATACTCAACAAGAGGTCCACTTCCATTAGTTTCTGTAACCGAAACAACAAATTTTTCAATACAAATGAAATAAAAAAACAAAGAAAAATTGATATTCAAAAATATGTGAACCTCTATTTGTGATCTTCACAGCACCAGTTGATACAGATCTTGTGGATGTTGTAATAAACAAATGACTCTTGAATATGTTTGACTCAGCTTGATCAATAATTCTATAAGCTGAATTATGAATTCGACAACACTTTTCAAAACAACATGGTTTTTCTGCAACAAGATTATTAATCACAACACAACTTTGTCTCTGAAAAACATGTCTCAGTTGGCGTAAAGAACGAACAGTAATTCTCATCTTCAATGTTCAATTACTCCAAACTCACAACAAGAACAACCCAACAATTTTTTTCAAGAATCCCTGAAATAAAAAACACATCAAAATAAACAACTCATCAAAATATATTTTGAATCAGAAAAACAAATAAACAACAAAGAATCAAAAACTAAAATAATAATAATAATAATAACTTGATCTTTGAGTTCCAGTTGAATTAAAACAAGAAATAAATACAGAACTTAATGAATAGATTCGGAAAAATAACATTTTTAATCGCCATTTTCAAATCCAAATCCATTCCAATATATTAGGAAAATTGCTGAAAAAAGGGGAGCTTTTTTTTTTCTTTCAAGAAAACAAAAAACAATGAAAGAAATTATTAAATAAATAATAAATAAAATAAAAAAGAACCTGGAATGGAGATGAGATAAGATAAGAAAAGAGTCCCAGAAGAGAGGAAATGAACAGAGAGAGATTTTTGCATGTATTGTAATTGGAACAAATTGATCTTTGAGAAACAAAAAAACAGAGAAAGTTTTTAGAGTATTTGTTTATTATTATTATTTTAGCATTTGATTGCTTAATATATTTGTGTCATGTTGGTTTTTGGGGTTTGAAGTGTTTTTTTATTTGATTTGATGTTGGAGTTAGACATTTGACTTGGAAAATCACACGTTTGCTTCCACGTTACAATTACAAAAATAATATTCTCTAAATAAAACACCCAGATAGGGAAGATGCTTGCTGATGATGATAATACAGCAACATTTGTTAAAGGAATGAAATAAATATTAATCTAAAATTGTTAGGTTTGATATATATTGACTGTGGTTTAATTTTTTACTTTTCGTTTGCATGTGAGTATGAATTTATGATAAATTTGTCATTTTATCTAAAGCAAAAATAAAAAAAAAATTGGTATAAAAGTATTTGGCATTACTCAGAGAAATTTACATATTTATTTGGCTACCTAACAGGCTAACATGGAGGAATTTTAAAGGACAATTATTTACCTATAATGTTAATCAGATAAGTATAACTTTATGATATAATTATTTTATATTATAAATTTTATAGTCATTAGTTAAGTAACTCATTGAATGCATTTATTAATTTTAATTTTATAGTTTCGTTTGTGAATTTTAAGAAAAATAATTAATTCACTTATTAAGGAAATCAATTATTTAAAATAAAAAATCAGTTTTTATTTAATATTTCCTCCAACCCAAAATATAAGGAGAAATTTTTTTTTTCTTTCTCAAATTATAAGAAAAAAAATCATTTTTTAAGATGTTTTTTTGTTTATTCTAACAAATTAAATGCAAATTATATTTAAATTTATTTCTCTCATATTTTCTCAACAAACAAGAACTAATATAAATTAGTTTTACATCTTCCTATTCAACTTTTTTTTTTAAAAAAACCACAAAACATGGTCAAGTAGCCTACTATATACAAATTCTACTTTTAAAGTGGAGAAATAGGATGATCGGAGCTCGAATCTTCATCCTCTACATATATGATGTGATGTTCAATTAACTGAGTTAAGTTTATAAGATATGTTATTTCCTTTTAAAGTAGCCTACTAGATAAAAATTCTACTTTTATGAATTAATTGAAAGAAATGAGATAATGATATGGTTTGCTTTTACTACTATTTTTTTACAAAATAAATGTGTAAAAAAATTACATTATCGATGCATTCAAATATTGTGTAGTTCTTTTTTATCAATAGAAAAAAGAAAAAAAAAAACAAGAAAAAAATTAAGATCTGGAAAATTAAATTCTCATAAAATACAGTGTAGTTTGATTAGTGGACCCACCTATTCCACAGTCCCATATCCTATAATCCATTGCTGAGCCTGAGGCCCACTGAATTTTTATCAACTTTTTTGTCTTTTTTTTTACCATATCAACTTTTTTGTCTTAAATGTGCCGCTTCTAATGTACTCCCTCCGTCCCGAAATGTAAGAGAAAAAACAAAAATCATACTTATTAAAAAAAAGTAAAATATAATGATTGGGAGTATGTTTTTTTGAAAAAAGTTGTATGGAAAGATGTAAAAACAATTTTTATTGGTTGTTGATTATAGAAAAAGTAAGAAAGAGAATAAATTTTTCTTGAAAAGATAAATATTTAAACTTTTTCTCTTACATTTTGGGACAAAAAAATTGAGTTTTTTTCTCTTACATTTTGGGACGGAGAGAGTAATTATAAAAATTATTTTTTTGAATCGGATAAAATTACAACATATATGACAAAATTCTTCTTCAAAGAATTTAACATTGATACATTTTCAATATTGAACTTGAACTTCAAACCTTTTATCAAAAATAAACAAATAAAGAATTTGAACTTATAACCTCAATTAAACTGAAAAAAATATCTTATCAAATTATCCACGCGCTTTTGAGTTTTTTTGACACTGTAATATATAGAGATTAGAGTTTGAAGTTAGGATTTGTCACGTGTTCATTTTAAAAAATAAAATTCTATTAACTAAACTATTTGAAAGGTAAAAAACATAAATAGTTACTTTACAAAAAAAAGTATAGTTTATTTGAGGTGTAATTGTATTTTTTATCCTTTTATTTTTATTCACTCTCAAAATTAATCTTCCTATTTTAAAATTTTCCAATTTTGGTTGATCCCTCAAACTGTTGAACTTAAAAATGGTGAAATATCGTGTTCAAATTGAAGTTTTTAGGAATTATTCTTATAGTTTCATGTGTATTATTGGTCATTCAATGTTATCAAATTGTATTGCACATCATTTAAAATACGTCAATTACTATTTATGAGTAAAAAATCGGAGGAAAGAACAAAAATTAAGTGACTTTGTTGAAAGAATATTAATTGCGCGAAGCCGTGATTGAAAAAAATGTAAGAACTAAAATTGTATTAACTATTTTTTCTTTACATCAAATAAATAGTTAAAACTCATGAAAGAAATTGCACTTCTGCTTATTTTACGACTGTTTACTAGTATTAGTATCTACTAATATCCAAAATAAAAGTTGAGCTGTTTTTCTCTAACAAAGTAATAGAAGAAGTCCTTTGTCAATAACTTGATGTTTAAGAGGATAAGAATATTCAGTAATATGTATGTAAATAACTGCTTATTCATTAATTTTTTATGTGTATGTAAATATTCTTTAAAATTAAATATACAATATGCTAAAAAAATTCGAAAACCAATTGTTATTTTGAAATATAATGTACGAATAACGTGTTTTATAAAGAATGACAAATGCTTGTACCAAATAAAAAAAGACAAATAAGCAATCCCAATAAGACAAACAAAAGCAAATACTTTGAGCTTCTTTTTCTTTGAAGTCCACTGATGTACTATAATGAGTTGGAATCATGGATTATACTAATATTCTCCTTGTACCTAATTTAAAACTACAAAAATATCAATCATCATGTTATTTGAATTACTGTATTTTATTGTTGTCGTTTCGTTTGGACTTTAGTCATGCTTGAATTATTTAATGTTTGGTCATTAGTTAGGTACATTTTACCTTTTTTAACTTTCTGTTTTAATATACTATCTCCTTGATAAGTGCTAACATTTCCCTCATTAATCTTCATTGAAATTGAAATGTGCAAAATGTACACTCTCCACTGTTATTATCTCTTGTTGATCTTTCCAATACTGTTGGATCAATATCTGTTAGATTAATACAATACATACCAAATTACCAATCATAATATTCAAAGTGGTTAAGTCACCCAAGACCAATTGGTTAAACTTATAATTTACATTTTCTTGTCAATATACAAATATGAGAAAGTGATGATGTCAGTGACTACGGTAAAATTGTAATGTAGACTAGTAAATTGTAATGACTAGTTTAATCATTATGTTCACCACCACCACCACTTTCTCATAAGTGAACATAACTCATAGTAATGGTTACTTCCAAGAATATAACTTATGCCGGTGACTATGGTAAAGTGGAATATGAAATCTAATTGAACCATACATCCTAATTTCATTAATAATTTATACAGTTATCCACAATTTGAATGGAAAAGGTCAGTTATTGGTTACTCCCTCCGTTGCTAAATAAAGGTCATTCTAGCAAAAATATTTTGTTTCTTTTTATGCACAATTTAAGTGTCATTTGATGAATTAAGACTACAAGTTATCAAATATACCCTTCTTCTCTCATTAACTCAAATTTACAATTTCCATGAAATAGAGAATTTATTATTGGAGAGAGAGTGTGACTTAAACAAGGATATAAAGGGAAAAACAACACACAAAATTCACTACCCTTGGTAGAATTTTATTTTGCTAGAATGACAGTTATTTAGGAACGGAGGGAGTAGTAAACTAGCGGTCTAATCAGTTACTAATTGTCTGGTTAAATTTCTTACAAGACCCTAATTAGACATAGAGTAATGTAAAATAATTTACACTGTTACCTTTCTATACATATATGTAGGATTAGGGTCATGATTCTCTCCACATAACAAATCCATGTTGGAAGCAGCTACGGCTATGGTGTGAGTTTAGACGTTTCTACGAGTAGGCACTTGATGTTGGCAGCTCCGTTAAGTTTCATCGAGTGTAACTGCCCAAGCTTTGTAGTTACAGATGGAGCAGTAAAAACTACTATGTCAATACTCATGGAACCTTATCCAAGGCCACAGTCAAAAGATTGGTTTCACGCTCTAAAGACCAAGAGAATTTCTGAGCATCGATGTTTAAGTTATATTCTTGGAAGTAACCATTATGAGTTATCACACACATGTTAGCCCTGGAAAATTGAAAAACAAAATTTTAGCAAACAAATACATATCAGAAATTTAATGAAACATGAGAAGGAAGGATGTAATTTATTGAAACAAATAGGTATCACGGTATGGAGCTTCTGTTTCATGTGGAACTATATGTTAAGGACACAAAATGAAGATAGGTATGAATATGTATTGGAGAATATTAGTATCATGTATCTTAAAGGTACATGTTAAGAAATTCAATATAAAAAATTCATGTTAAAAGTCATGCATTTAATATTATAGAAGACGGCAGCCATATGCAAGATTTCATTTCTAGTGTGTCAGCAGTACACGTAAAAGTCAAAATCAAACAATGAGAGAATGGAGAGACGGGGAGATCAAATAAATAAGGAAAATGATAAACATTGCCCTTAGGGCAATGGTTAAGGATACAAAAATAGAAAAAACATTCTTGAAACTTGTGCAATGTACTTTTCAACAATAATAAAATACAATTTCCAATATAAATATTACTTTTTTTGGTAAACTTAACTAGTGCCCCAAGGGCACTAGTTAACAAGACCCAATAAATAAATTGCCAGGTGAAGGATAATAACGAGGCACTCACCTACAAGCTAAAAGTTCAGATGATGAGGTGTTAGTAACATTTTCAACCTTGCAAATTACTGCAGAGCTGCATGACAAATAGAAGATATCACAAAATAAGTGTCCGCAAATACTCTTCTTACCACTATATAATCAGAAATCATCTTTTGGCTGACACAATAAAACCCCCAAAAAAGATAAGGATCATGTTCATATGCAATAGTTCCAAGGTCTAAAAAGGACAATATAAAAGATCTCCGTAAGACATTATAAATTTATAATTAACCTTTTGACTCCTGCAGGAACGGCATTATGAAGTACATGATGAAAAGCAGGATCCAGCACATCATTGACAGCATCAGGAATTATTGATCCAAGAAAACCGCTTGATCTCTTGCTCCTAGTAAGGACATCAAACATAAATAGGACATCTTTCCAAAACCATTTCACAATTCACAGGAACAAAATTAATTTAAAACAAAACAGCAGAAATAAACTTTTGAAAGTAATTGAACTATTGAAGCTTCCCAAACCATATGGACAACTAAAACCGGCTACACAAAGGATTGTATGCATTTGAAGATGCAACGACCAATATGCCATCAACTTCTTTAACTATATTTGATAAGACAAAGACATTAAGTTATTTGTTTTTCACTATTTGGCTTCTCTGGTGCGATTTACAAGTCCATTTGAGCATTGACCGGGCCAAATAGTCGTTAGAGGTTTGATTTGTATTTAAATCAGGCTAGCTCAACCTTTAATGATGTAAAGCAATCCAAACCTATGTGACATTTTGACTTGTGTACGTCGATAAATAGTCTAACACTTAGGAAAGTAGGCGGGAATATTTCATATTGAAATTCTCACCGTGGACGTGAAACAAATCCGAGAGTGAAAAGATGAATAGAACCAGAAGAACTAGTGGCTGCGAGAATATCTGGAAGCTCCTTTGATGGCCCAAATGACAGAGAAAATATAGTAGATGGATATGAACCTCTTCGGAAGCTATATGACTGCGATAAAAACATTTGTCAGAATATGCACCTGAAGTAAAATTGTAACAGATACAATATCAAAAGCATAAACAACTGTTACAAGAAAATGAGGAACGTCTCATGTATGAATGACTTCGAGGCCAAACAAAGGAAATCAACAAAATGGAGCCTTATGAATCAAGAAAGCACTGTCCCATGGCTCAACTTCCATGTTAGAGACTTTAAGGGTTTTCCTTGGATAACCAGGTTAGAAAAATAATGTGACTGGTATTTTGGCTCCCGACCTGTGTATATGCTAGATAATATTTCATTAATTCCTAAAAATCTCATCTGCTGGATTCAATGTATCCATATTCCAAAGGACCTTCTAAAGGATTACACCCTTGTTTGATGCATTTGCAAATTTTAACCAAAATCATATTGTTTGCAGCTTCAAGGAGAAAAAAACACGGAAAGACTACAAGAAATAATGGCTAATACCATTAGTATCTCTTATCAGTATTGAAAAGGACAGGACACTAGTACATATTTATCATCACCTTTGTTGCATCTGAAACCAAATGAACTCTGACTAAGGTTCCTTGTTCAGATGCTGTAGCTATGTACATTCCGTTAGAAGAAAAGACCATTGCAGCCAGTGGGGAACGATGAGCATCAATCTGTATTTCAGATTCAATAATAATGTACATCAGTTTAAAATAACAAACAGGCACAATAGCAAAAGAACTCATGAAAAATAACATATCCATTTTATCGTATCGTGCAAAGAAATTTAGAAAGAAAAATTAGCCATAACCTCACAGTGTAAGTTACAATCCATAACATTGTACAATAATGCAGATCCTTTCGTGGTGCTTGCAGGAAGAGCCATGTAGCAAGCATCCAAACAAGGGGAAAAGGCACAAAGTCCTGTAAAGAAAATTGTCTTGGATAAGCATATGCAATTATACATAATATAACAATCAGCTTGGTATGATTAACATTAAAAATTAAAATCATTGCGGTGACAATCCAATTGACTACGTGGCGGCAAAACACGTGCTCTTTCTTTGTATCATAGGCAAAAAAGAGACTTGTACTAATCCAAATGTCAAAATGAAAGGTGCTAATCTATCAGGGGTTGGTATGTATCAATGTATGTATAAATAAGAAATTGATAAAATCAAATCAAGGAATTTGAAATAAAAACAATGCTGATCACAAACCCTCATGTGTCCTGACTAAGTGAAATCTTATCACATATTAGTTCTAGCCTCACCTTTAATATTTGGCACCGTGTCGAAATTGTCCAAGATTGAAAGACTATTTAAGTCATATACATATGCTTTGTCTTGTAAAATGACAATAAGTCTGCATAAGAGAGAAACAAATTAAGATATGATTACTGTTAATGGTCAAAGATGTATGCTGATCAGGTCAATGGATTTGGCTATAATTTAGAAAGGAAAAAATTGTAAACAAAGTAATTAAAAATAAAAAGTAAAAACTAATAGGAAACTTGGCTGAATCCAAAAATTGTAATCTAGAAAGTATTTCTCAGGTCCAATATAATAAATTAAATAATGTGGCCATAGTTTTCTGCAACAAAGTAAACAAACAGAAAGAAGAAACATCAAATTAGCAAACACTCTTATCTTATCTAAGACCCTTGAATGATCAACTAAAACATCTTTGAACTTAAAAACCAATTGACATGTCTCAAATTTTCTCCCCATCCCTTCCTATTCCTATTTGATGGGATTTTTGTAATAGATAAACTTTCAAAACTAACAGTAAACTAACTCACATGTAAGCTGCTCAAACCAAATCAAATCAATTTAGGGAAAAATAAGCATCAATTTGTATAGCTGCAGACAATGTTATTTACGCAACTAGTATGAAATATGTCAAAAGAAGCATTTAGCAGTAGAATAGTAAGCATTATAGGGTGCATGTATGTGTGAGTACCTTTTTCGATTCATGCGAATAGCAAGTATTGAAGTAAGAAAGTTCAATTCTCTAAGAGGAGCACCAGTTGTTGTATTGAATAAACAGAGACGGCGAGGGGACAAAGATGGCTGCGTATGTTGGTTAAAACAATACAGAATCATCAAATCATAGATAATTAAGAGATTATCAAATGAAAGAGCATTGTTTAGTAATAGTAATAGTAAACCTGATGACCAGCACCAACAATAGCAAGAAGACTTGAGGTAAATAACATCTCAACAATAGAGAAACCTCCAACAGCTGAAATAATTAATTAATTAAGAGATTATCATGATGATGATGATAATTGATAATTGAATTGAAGAAAGTGAATAGTAATAGTAATAGTAATAGAGGTACCTCTTTGATAACAGAGTTTACCAGTATTTGTGTCAAATATTTTGAAACCATCTTTGGTGCCAATTGCAAAGCAACTAAAAAGAAAGAGAGAGAATGAAATTAAGCTGCTAAAAGGAAAATAATGAATGATTGAAACAAAACAAAAAAAGAAGAAAATAATGAACCTGTTGTCTTGGTTGAAAGAAGCGCAAAGAATGGAAGATGAAGAGGAGGATGAGGATGATGATGCCATTACAAGATTGAATCGAATTGAATTGAATTGGATTAGAAAGAGTTTCAATTCAATTTGCTTTGCTTTGCTTTGCTTTCGCTGAATGATTAATTAATTAGTTTTTCACTTTCTTCACAAGACACCACCGGGGTAGAAGATGTTATGTTATGGGTGTTGAACAATGATATGATGATCATCCCTTCCTTCGAGTCAAACAAAAGATAATAATATGTCTTCAGTTCTGGGTCTTTATCCCGTCTCGTGTCGTGTCGTCTGTGTGTAGTTTGTTATGGTTTTTATTTCTTTCTAAAAAATAAAATAAATCACTTATTATTATAAATAAAAAATTTAAACTTGTCATCCATTAAGATTTTTTTTTAAATGATTTTTTTTTAAATAAGTAGTTTTAATAGTATTGATAAACAAACACAAAACAATTTTTGTTTTGCTTAAAAACTTTGAACGAAGTTGAATATCTAAATTGTTTACTATTACAAAAATTATAATCCTTAACAAAGGAATATTTGGTTGATCAATTGATTGATTAAAGTATCACATCATTGGGTAACCCAAAGAAAAAAAGTATACACATCAATATGTTTTATTGATGTTTTTTTTGTGAAACAAGTTTTACATTTTATTTTGACTAGAATTCAACATTTTAAAGGTGGATAATTCGGGGTATTAAAGTTCAATTTTTGATCCTATATGTTACATGTAATTTTTTATTAATGAAGCTAGACTCGTACTTTCATACATATCAACTAAATATGAAAATATTATCTTAAAATTCATCCAATCAATTAACTATTCAAAAGTTTGAAATGGTTCTTGTAAAAGAAAAAAAAAGTTGGAAAAGTTGATTTTTTTCTCTTACAAAAAATTTATATTTGAGGTTTACCTTAAGATCTGTCTAATTAGAAGAAAAGAAAGTGAGAAAAAAGAAAAACACGAAATCCAATAAATGAACTTAGATTAATTATATTTTCCACCCCTTTCACATTCTTTGCTTATCAACTAAATATGAAAATATTCGACAATTGATTCCCACCTGATCAAGGTTGTCAAACTCGAATTTTTACGGAGATAACTTAATGTGAATTCCTCAATGACCAGTTCATCCAGTCCTCTTAAATCCTACCTATAAAATATCATGTACTAACAGAAATGTACATATACTACTATTATGTTAAACTTCTCATTTGTAAAATTGTGTAGTCACTAAACTGTCATTTTAAGGGTGACACATCTTTACAAGTCATCGTGTTGCATCCTCTTCCACCCTTTTAATCATAAAATAAAACTACTTTTTTAATATGAGATAGCAAATCTCTTTTGTTTTATAATTATGCTCCATACTTTTGTTCTTTCAAATTTAAACTTTTTATTGAAGACTGAAGAGGATAATTAAAACTTAATTCTATTAAAGAAAATTCTATAAAATCATACAAAAATGCTAATTTTATCATAAATTGAAATTGAAATAAAAGATTAGTACAAACCATGTGCAGGGTGTAGCAACATAGGAAAGGAGCATCACAACAGAAAATAAGTTACAGTATATTTTAGGAAGCGTCAATGAGTCAAAGAAAAACAGCTACTGAAGTCTGGTTGTAAAAGGAAACAAGACAATACACTAAAGTCATGACAAAGCAATATGAAGATAGATTGAGTTAGAAACAAGACAGAAAGGTAAAATGAGCATAGAAAAAGGCACTACATAAAGAAAAGGAGAGAATAGGCGCGTGACCCTGCAAAAACATCAGACTGAAAATGACCCTTAACAGCTAGCTAGCTCAACCCTCAAAACTCAGAACGTCATCTTCACTCACAAGTTTGAACATCAAGGCAACTAACCAAAACAATTTTTCTACTTCACATGCCTAGTTAGTGTCATCTTCATCTTCAGTCAAAACTGTCACAATATACTATCATCATTCTGCCAAATACACCCTCTTTTTTCTACTTCATACTCAATACCAAAGAATCTCATCATGTTTACCTTCTACCATTTTTATAGTATAATATTGCATCCAAATGCACAGTAACATAATAATACTAACTACAACTGTACTAGTACTAGTGCTAGTACTACTCTACTAATATCTACAACAAACCCAAAATAACAAAATTGTAGCAGAATATATACACATTGGTTATATTATATCATGGACTAAACAAAGTTAATATAATAGAATTTTCTATTAAAGATTTATATGGCCAAAAGAACTTCTGCTCCTTTTTGTATCTTCTTACTAGTCTTTTTCTCTAAGTTGTACTAATTATCTAGGACCAGAAAGTTCCATAGCATAGGAATCCAAAGACTGATCATCATCATCATCCATTGTCATGCCAAACATGCTAGAACGATCGTGAACATTATTTTCATCATGTTTTGAAGTAGAGGTAGGACGAGAAGAGCTATTGCTACTACTGTTGCTGTGACTATGGCTCCAGCAGTTGCTACCATAATTATGTGTTGATGCCCACTTCTCAGCAAGTCCATCTCCTTCAAGCATTCGGACCACTTCCGACATTTTTGGACGGTGAGCTGTCAAATATTGAGTACAAAGTAAAGCTACTTGCACCATCTCCCCAACCTCAATTCTATCATAGTTGCTCCCTAGTTGTTTGTCCACCAACGCTTCAACCTTCTTTTCTTGCTGAATTTTCCTAACCTGTCACAACAGGAAGTCTCTCTGAAATAAATAAAATTATTTTACCTAACATAGAGGTATATCGTTATCATTTCAAGGATATGTACCAGGGGCCAGGGGGTGGGTACTTGCCTTGTGTCAACAACTACACAGCTCTTACAGACATTATTTCTCTGTGTATCTTATTAGTATCACACAATAAATATTACATATTTCAAATTTAAATGTCTCTACCCTAACAGCAGGTAAATGAACTGTGGCATATGCAAATATTTCCCATAGTTCAATAAAAATTAGTAGTCTTCTACTTCAGAATTGAGTTCAAGAGCGAGCAGACTATACAAATTACATGATGCAAAAATAAGCTATATTTTGGCATATTGCGTAGCAAATTACCATATGAATGTGTAGACATTCATAACATAAACAATTTTCAAGTTAATGACAAAAAAAAAACTAGATTAAGCTATAATTTTCCCATCCCATTTTCAATTAGAGCATTGTAGTATCATACACACACAGCCATATTAAGAAAAACAATTTGAGAGAATAACTTGTAGCTTGGTATCCATTGTAAATCAAAACAGCTTGAAAGGATAATGTTCAGGGAAAAACCAAGCATTACAAATTATAAACTATTAATGAAGAGATAAGCATCATATATTGAGCAAGCTAAGATATTAGACTGGCTAGCAAATAATCATTCCTAAAACTAATCAATGAAGCGTGCTAAAAGGTTTGTTTCCTTGCAGAGAATAGACTTACCCACTCAAGCATAGCACCTTTTTGATTCAAGGTTTTCCCGAACTCAAGAGCTGTCATTCCAGTTATAAGCTCTAACAAGAGAATGCCGAATCCATATACATCAGTTTTCTCAGATGATTGGCCAGTGGAGAGGTACTCTGGAGCAATGTGCCCAACAGTACCACGGACAGCAGTGGTGACATGGGAATCAGCATGATCAAGGAGCTTTGCAAGGCCAAAATCACCAACGATAGCCTCATAGTCGTCGTCAAGAAGCACATTGGCAGCCTTAACATCTCTGTGTATTATCTTCGGATCACATTGTTCATGAAGATACAGAAGTCCCCTCGCAGCTCCAATTGCAATCCTCTTTCTTGTGTTCCAATCTAAAGCTGGTTTTCCTATTATATAGCACACTTGATATTAAACACCACGAAAGTGAGGGTATGTATTAAGATTCAATGGCTAATTTAAACATTGCAATAAACAGAACAACGTAAACAATACTTGGAACACATTTTATTCCTTATGTTATATGTAAAAGGACAAAATTGACTGGCTTTATTACTTCTCTTTATAAAAAGCCACCGAGAGAGTTAAATAATAACAAATCAATAACCCTAATTATCTGAATGCTCAGGCCATTCATAGCATATCGCTTGAATTCATAACAATTAGTCGCATGGAGAGAATTAAGTACTTCTTAGCCTGGAGGCCACACTGCCATTAGACATATAAGGGTAAACCAGAAGTTTTTCATTAGTGGTAGCACAATATCCAATTAAGCGAAGTAAATTGCGGTGAACTGCCAAGCTGATCATCTCCAATTCAGTTTGGAACTGTAATTCGCCAGCACTACCATTTACATCTTTCAGCCTTTTCACCGCTACCATCGTGCCATCTCCAAGCTTCCCCCTATAAACATTGCCAAAACCCCCAGCACCAAGTATATTCTTGGAACTGAAATTATCTGTCGAGTGTTGGAGCTCTCTGAAACCAAAACTTTTGAGATTTCCTAAGCTAACAACTGCCTCTTCTTTATAATCTGCAACAATGCCGACATCATAATAACACTTGTGGTCTAATAACACTACCAATATTGTACTATATATATAATCTATGATAAAAACCATTGTTCCAGTGCTACTTACCACCAATATACAAGATGGCTCCATGCTGTCTTTTCTTTCTGTACCAAAAGAGCCCCAAAAACAGGATCACAAGAGAAATACAACTAAAGCTGACCCCAAGAGCAATCGCTAGTTTTCTGGATTTGTGTTTTCCTGCAAATGGAAATATAAGATCGGTTAAAATGCCTAATGAAGAAAATTGTTGCTACAAATGTCGAATGAAACCGAAGAGCCGCAAATGTCTTAAAGATATCGATCTAGTTCACAACTCAGCCTAAATTCCAGTTTGCATTTGACATATGCAGCAACAATAAGATGTTAAACCAGGTTAAGAAAGCAGATGTAGAAGGACCTACCTTCTGATGAGGCTTGAGAGAAAGGAACGGGCATAAGGGTCACTGATCCTGAGCATCCTTCAACAGAGATGCTTAGACAAATCAATGGGTTCCCCACAATGCTACAAAAGTAACAGTGAATCAAGACAAAGGCACAGTTGAAAGTAACAAAGTATTATAATAATATTACTTTAAAATAATGGAACACTATCTTGTCCACATTTGAAAAAGAGAGAAAAAGCATACTTGAATGTCCTGGCTGGGAACTTGGGCAATGGTCCACAGAGATTGTTATAAGACAAGTCCCTGAAAGTATAGAGTTAACATTAGCATAACAAAGTTTCATAAACCAAATGTAGACAAATAGTGTTGAAAATACAAAGACCCTTTGACGTGTGAGAAAGGGAAGTGTATAACCAAACTCACAAGAAAGCAAGTTGTGTAATTTTTGCCAGTGAAACAGGAAAGGGTCCAGACAAGCTA
Organism: Trifolium dubium; assembly: GCA_951804385.1. NCBI lineage: Eukaryota > Viridiplantae > Streptophyta > Magnoliopsida > Fabales > Fabaceae > Trifolium > Trifolium dubium. The sequence continues at coordinate 35,633,244 of OX638073.1, forward strand.
TTGTTGTTCAGCCTCCTGCAAACAAAATAGTAGTAACATAACATGTTACATATAAATATGATTAATATAATATAACATAACATAATAATACATTTCATAAGTTACATAGAATATTTGAAGCACAAAAAGAGGTAAGAATAAAACAAGGAAACAGTAAATACTCACAAGTACTGAAGACTATTCAATTGACTGAGAGATGGTGGAATCAAACCAGATAATCTGTTATTTGAAAGATCTAAAGTCTGAAGCTTGGGAAGATTTCCAATTTCTGGTGGTATTTTGCCTGAGATGTTGTTATTCTGCAGTAACCTACATTCATTCATTCAAACAACAAACCCAAATCAGAATACTCCAACAATTCCACATAACAATAAAAACCCAATAAAGTTCCAACGGTTCTTTCTATCAAAATACTACTACTATAAATTAGTAGAAGTGAACTTTCTCACAAGTTGATAGAGACTCAGAAATAGTCCCTAACCAGTAACATACCAAAATCACAGTTACAACCAAAAACCACAAACAAAAAAATGAAGACCAAACACGTTTAGAGACAGGAAACAAAACGACAAGAACAACGTTGTAACAAATAATATTATTATTAAATAATAAAAAACCCAAATACTATAACAATGGAATGAAAAGGAAAATGAGGAAAAGACAAATGAGATAGTTACTACTAACACTTGTTTAAGATTTGTTAAATTTCTAATTGCTGAAGACAAAGTTCCAGAGAGATTTTGACTAGGAGCACCCCTGCAAAACAAATCAATTAAAATTATTTATTTATTTATTTAAAGAAGAAGAAAAATGGAGTGAAAGTGAAAAAGGGTATAGTATGTAAGAAAAGAAGAAGAAGTAAAACGAACTAACAAGCCAATAACGAAGTAATCAGAAGAGCAAGTAATCATGGGCCAACTACAAGGGTCAACAGAGAATTCGTCCCAGTTGCTTAATACACCGTGTGGATCATTTAAACCTTCTTTAATACTCATCAAAGCTTCCACTACAGCAGTTGTTGAGCATAATTAATTATAAATTAATATAGTTTAAATTAATTAATTATTAATAATGAAACATTTTTCAAAAAAAAGAAAAGTAAAGTAGTACCTTCGGGGTTACGAGGCAATGAAGCGGAAGAGAGAGGTTGTTGGGAAATGAATAGGAAGAGGAGGAGGAGGAGGAGGAGAAGAAAGTAGTTGAGCAGCATGGTGGAAGGGTTTTGGGTAGAGAAAATGGGAAGGAAGAAGAAACAGAAAAGGAGAAAGTACTAAAAAACAAAAGGGAGAGAAACAAACGTGCTTGGTGTGAAGAGTTAAAATAGAATGAACATGACTATAACATGACCCTTCTTTGTTTCTTTTCTTTTCTTTCTTTCTTCACACTCTCTCTGCTGTGGTTATGTTATGTTATGTTTATGGGTGTGAAGGCAGAAGAAGAAGAGAAGAGTAAGAACTTGAGAGCATGTGAGTGAGAATGAGCTGATGAGCCCCGCAAGAATCAAAACGTCCATCACTCATACTAAAACACGCATGGGATTTTTGGAATTTTACACTACTGTACTATGCATTGCTTTCCATTTTTCTAGTAAATTTATATATTACTACTATATTTTTATTAGAGAAATTAAACTCTCTTGTTGTTTACAAATTCTTTTTCAATTGATATAGAAAATGTTAAAATTATTAAGTTTGACGTCTATTATTTGAGATTTGAACACATGCTCCTTTTATTTGGTATATAAATTTTCAATAATTTATCATTTTATCTATATATTATAAAAAATGCCAACCTTTATAACTATAAGTCAATGAATTTCTAATAATTTTTATGTTTTTTTTAATTAAATAATTCAATAGTTAAAATTTTATCTTTTTTAAAATATATAAATTAGTGTTTAGAGTTTATACTACAAATGTGATGAACCCATAGACATTTGAATGAGTGTAGCTGAGCGGTTGGAGTTCATATTCTTTTAATTAAAGGTCGAAAGTTCGATCTTCGTCTTAAGTATGGAACAACTTTAAATTTTTGAGTAAATTATCCTACTTTTTAAAGTGTCTCCGATTTAGCGAAAAAAATAGTCAATACATTCAGCGATTGATAAAAAAAAACTACAAATGTGATGTTCCAAAGAATTTAGAAAGTGAAATTATTAGAGTGTTGAATTATTTATGTTAGAGCGGTGGGATGGGGATAGAGGCAGTTTTGATTTGACGCGGACTCCTCACTCACTCCTCCTGGCCTGGCCCTGCTCCCTGCGCAGCCAATTGTACCATCCGAATCCGATGGACAAAACCAAACCAACAATAGTGAATGAGTGAGTGGATGGGTCCCCTCTTTTCTCATCTTTCCGTTTCACACCCTCTCCTCTTCTTTTGCTTTACTTCCTTTTCACGAGAAGTCTTCTTCACCAAATGAAAACAAATAAAAATAATAAATAATTTAGTTACATTATTTCATCCTTTATTTTTTAAGTTATGTATATGTGGTCAAACATTTAATTTATGATGGTGTCTAACTAATATTGCCATGTTTGGAATATGATAAACGAAAATCAATGCTTCAAAAATATTCTAAATATTAACAATGATCAATAATAGTAGATCTCAAAAATAGAAGTTTATAGCTTCCTTAGACACAAGGTTTTCATTTCCTATAATGTTTTTTTTTTTTTACAACATTTCCTATAATGTTTGGACACATAAAATGTGTGCATGTAAAACTTTGAATTAAATGCAAGTTCACTTGAAACTACAAACTCAAGTTTTTACGGGCAAATCAAACATGAATTTAAATTTCGGCCAAAAATGATGAAGAAATAGTCGTATTATGGTTCAAATTATGATCACTATATATTTTATCAATTGAGTTAAGCTTACGAAATTATATTTTAAACATAGAGGAAGATATCTGTCATATGTTAGAAAAGACCATCTCATATGATAAATGATGTAGTTGGGAATAACTCTTGGAAGCCTATTAACTATTAAGCTCTCACGAGACTCCAAGAGGATCCTAGTCTATCATCTCATCTTGCCTTTGCTGACAATATTATTTTGTTTGCATAGGCTTCTTTCGAGTAAGATGGTATTATTTCAGGTTGTTTAGATTGTTTTTGCTAGATTTCATAGCAAAAGACCAACATGGTAAAGATCATGTAGTTAAGAAAAGAAAAAAATTGAATTGTTAAAATTTAACCATCTCAAATTTATTGTTCCTATGTATATAATATCTGCGTCAAAAAAAAATGTATATTGATATCAATTGTTGGTTTATTTTTATCGGTTGTTGATATTATTAATTTTATTCTTTAAAGTGGGTCGTTCAATTTAGACGAGATTGATTCTCAAAATTACGTAAAAAACAATGTTGACGAGGTTTATGGTTTGCACTTGTGCCACTATTTTGATGTTATTTTTTACATTTTTTTTAGTACAATAGAAGAATTCTAATATAAACTTTTATATCGATAAATATAATGTAGATTAAGGAAGAAGCTGAAATACATGCATTTTGATTTTTGAACATGAGAGTAGTTGATTAAGTTGTTGCCTCTGTTGAGTTTTTTGGAGCATTAATTAATAATGGCAAATGCTAAATATTACATTTCTTGCACTAATTAAAGAATTAAAAATAGTAAAATTATCTTGGAACTTGTGTATTTAACTTTTTTAAAGTGTTATTTATGTTTGTTTCAATGTAAAATTTACCATTTATGGGTTCCTTAACCATTGCATATTGCATGGAATTGGTTAGCTAGTGTGAAAAGGGTAAGTGGGAATGGGGGGTCTCTATGACTATGAGACACAAAATCTTCATTGGAGTGCGTTTATTCTTCTTTGTTCTTTCTAGTTTCTCTCATTACATGCCGTTGGTGTTGGAATTTGATTCTTTTATATTTTCATTCCACAAACCACAATGTCATGTCTTTTTTTCTTCTTCGTTCAAATGTTCAAAACACAAAAAGCTTTACCAAAGTACTTTGAATTGGGAAAAGTTAAAGGTGACCCTCACACATGCCATGCCATGCCAATATGCCATGACCCCTTCTCAGCTTTAACACCCTGGCTGACTGGCTAATACCATAGAACTACTTCAAACATTTCATTTCTTTCATATCATTGCATCAATGTACTGGGCCAGTAATGAACTGAGGCTGCTGAGTTGGGCTGGTTATTCAAGGGCCTACCTCACATTTAAAAAAAAGTTTACTTCTACAAAATACATTGATGATCATTTTACAATGTTTATGATGAATTTAAAATTGTAATTTATGGTTACAATGTCAAAATTTTATCTTGAAAAGAGTAGCGGCGAAGCTTGTTGTCCGTTTACATTCGACACATATGTAATTAAATTTTAAAGACTGAAAAACAAAACGACTCAAACTCAGTTAAGTTCACAGAGACCTAAATGAGTATTTTTCATTCATATGAAGTTTTAAACTAGTAGTATCTTATTTACTGTGATTGCAACCGGACCATGTTGTCTTTGAATAAGAACATGGCATTGTTGGTAAGAATGTTTGTGCTTATTACTGTTGATTGTTCTTTGAAAGGATTGTTGCGAAAGTGTTTCTCCCAACAGATAGCATTATTCACATTTTATTATTCCACTACAGTATAATTTGGACGACCAGTTATATCATTTATAGTATCATTATTCTAAATGATGACATTGATTTTACATTCACTTGCACAAAAACAGCAAAAATGTTGTTCTAGATGTGATTTTCTTTTCCTTCATGATTCCACAACAGTAGCATTATTAGTAACATTATTAGATTCTACATTATATGTGGTGGAATTCTTTCTTCTCTATCCATAATCCCCATCACTGATTAGAGCATCAAGATTAGAACACCACTTCTCACAAAGTGGTTTACCCACTTTTTATTTTGTACCATCAATTTGGCTTAGTAGTGCTCTGTCTAATCCCAATAACTGGATGTCAATTTTAAAGGTACTATAGTGCATGAGTATGAGTGGGTTAGATCATTGCACATTAGAGAGGCTATAACCAAGCGATTAGATTCAAATAGTTAATGATTTTTTGTTAAGGTTCAAAAAATTTAGGAGAATATGAATTTCAATCATAATAAAAACAATCTTTGAACAAATTTTACTTGTTTCTCAGCCAATTTTCGAATTATTGGACTCTCTTTCCTGAAAAATAGAAGGAAAAAATACTAGAAAAGGAACTATACAGCCTAATAAAATATGATTATACAAACTAAACCAATACAACGACAATGGTCAAGAATCGTTGGTAATGTTCTCGAGTCTTGACGATGCGAAATTTTGATAAAAGTGAATGTTATTTTTATCAAACAAAAATTAGTAGTAGATATCCTTGTTCACATTCAATGAGTAATTTAAAGTCAATACAAAGCCCAAGCCCAAACATATAACTTAGCAATTGAAAAGGCCATTGTAATGAACACACCAATTCATGGGCCTTATATGCATCTTCGGCCCTGTATATTTTGTTTGGAAAATTGTTTGGTATTACATATTTTTTGGGTCTTGCACTACTACTCAGACTCCAAACGTATAAGAAATTTGTGTGAAAATTATAGTTCAAATATTTATCACTGAGACTCATAGAAACAAGTAGTATATCGTCAAGAAGTCCTAGCTCAACTGACAGAAAATGTCGAAATTGTTAGGCCGGATGTCCATGATCTGGGTTCGAACCCCGGTCACTCCATTGTATGTGTGAATTTATTGATGGTTTTCCCATCTCTTCTATGTACCAAAAAAAAAAAAAAAAAAGAAACAAGTAGTATATCAAATATCTAAATTCCACTAAGGGGTGAATTTATGTATGTGATTTTTGAGTGCATATTTCAAAGAGTATAGCTGTGAAAGTTTTACATAAAGAAGTTGGAAATTACGAGTTTGAACACATGTCTCAATATCTCAAATATCTCTATTATGTTGGGACAAAACGCATCATTTTATCTAATACATAAAGAAAAAATTTGTAAACATCTTTTTATTTTATTTTTTATATCAAATCATGTAAACTTTTGTGTCACACTACCGTTTCCTTATTTTCACAAGAATACTCAAAGCATATGAAGAAAATTAATCCCATTATTTAGTCATTTTATCGTAAAATGGTAAAATTGTTAGATTATAAAACTTTATCAACAGTTTTATTGCAAAATATTGATATCTCTTCAAAAATTTAGTCTTAAGCCTCAAATAAATTCATACACACAACACAAAGTGACATAATTCATTTGCCATCTCCAAAGGTAGAGGGAAAAAAAAGGCCAATATCATATGGAAGTGATGTCTTTTGATTGAATTGCACCTTCCTTACATGTAACATGTGGTGTGGGTGCCCCCTATCAATTAAGCTTCCCTGTATTGCTGCAGTCTGTCTAGGTACACAAAAAGTGTTAAAAGGCCAAAGCTTGCAAATATGGAGATCTATGGTGGGGTTCTCATTAATTTCAAGGAAAGACCTTCCACTTTCTCAAATGCTTAGGTTTTAGTAGTATTTGATTTGATTTTAATTTGTAGTCATGAAACTATTGTTCCTGAGGGGGGATGACCTGTTGCAAAGTGCATCCATATGGGCTGCAGGCTGCAGCTGGCTGGAAAAGACTAGCCTGGTTACGTTAAATTAAGGTCTGCACACAATTTTGTATGTCTTGTATATTGATTTATGGTGTCTTTGGTAGAAGAAAAATTAAAAAGAGAGAAATAAAAATACAAAAATTAATAAATAAACTTGAACTAATATTAATTTAAATCCATGTATTGGTTTTTGTATTTTTATTTCTTTTTTCTCAATTTTTCTTCTACCAAATAAAGACTTTTTTTTTTTGCCTATGTTTTATTTTAGGTTGAGAGTGTGCGGAATTACTTTTGAAAGTGTAAAATTAATTTAAAATATATTTATTATTTTTGAATGTAATTGATAAATGTCAAAAATTTTAAGTTGGACGTTTATGATCGAAGTTTGAACTTCAATCACTCTCTACTTTGTAAATATGTGTGTAAATTTTTGATAATTTTATCATTTTATCCACGTACTAAAAAATATTCATTTAACAATAAATCTTTACTAACATACTTATAACTTATGAAGTTTTCTCTCAAAGTCCTCTCTTTAACTTATGGTAATCATTCGTTATCTTCTTGGTTCTCAAAGTCCTCTCTTTAATTTTTTTTTAATATAAACATTAGTAAACAGTTACACATTTACACATAAGCAGCTTGAATTTTGAACAATATCATCACTGCTTTTCACAAATCCATTTAAAATTTGGTACAGTAACTTTTCTTTAATTAATTTGTTTAGTATAGTGGTATTTATTTTCAAGTCACGTGATTCGAAAGTTGAAACTTGGTAGACAACATACATACCAGTGTTAGTATAGTAGTACTAGTAATAGATCTTTGTATTTACCGGTCCATAAAATAAAAAGGATGAAACAAAAAGAGATGTGGGTGACGAGGTAATTATGAAGAAGAGAAGAAGACAATGTACAAACAACAAAGTACATTTGAATTTGTCATTGATGGATGAGATCATGCAACCGGCCCTACCTTATGTATTGTATCCTTCCGGTACAATTAAACTATGCTAATTTCAACACACAAAAGTGACAAAACAATACACCAAATTTACTGTGCATCAGTCCATATATAATTTTTTTTTACTGTATTATTGGTACAAAATTTTATTTTTTATTGTTATTAACGATGTCTAATTTTGATTGAATAATTTATGAAATATATAAGGTGAATTCTCTCTATCCAATTAAATTTTCTGCATACGCTTAAATCAAAAATGAAATTTCTAACTATATACTTAAGCATACCAAAACTTTACCACTTAGACCAATTTATTATTAGTGTCAATATATAAATCTTTTACCGTCTACAAATTTATTTTTTATTATTGAATTAATAAGTATTGCTATTTGATTAAATGAATAATATGACATATTCATATATATAATAATAAAATTTATTAATTAAATGATAAAGTAATTTTGCACGAGATAATTTTTTTTAACAACAATATATAGTAACACTCAACCAAAAGTATAAGACCCATAGGGTGTGTTTGATCTGCTAAAAAACAGAGTACTGAACATGTCAACTTTTTGTACCCTGTTTGATTTAAAAACTGATTATGGGACTGGACAAAATAGGCAGCTAGGGACAGGACAAAATCAGGAAATTTTGTCCTTCACTAAACCACAGGACAACTTTTTGTCCACAGTACAACTATAAAAAATACGAAAATACCCTTTTTTATTTTCAAATATAAAAAATTATCTCCTTATCTCTCTTCGATACAAATTTGTCCTGTCCTGTACTATTTTATTTTGTCTTGTACTATCTTGTTTTGTCCTGTACTGTTCTGTGCTGTACTTACTACTTTGCAAATCAAACGCACCCATAGTCTCATAAGTGTAGTTCAATTGGTAGTTACCAGAGACATTATTGGAATGGCCTGAGTTCGAACTCAGGATACCACATTTCTCCACATTTATATGTGGAAGTATCAAGCCACTAGACTACCTGACCAAAAAAAATAATAATAAGACCCATAAATGACGAGAATAAGTACAAAATTTGCAAAAAAATGCAGTAGAACAACAACATCACCAAAATAAAAACATCATTTAAAATACAATTTAGGACACACAATAGTCCCACTCCAACACCATGTCGTACCCAAAAAACTAAAACCCGAGCAGAACATTGTTGAACCGAAGAACAAAATTATTTCTAAAAAATCTAAAATAGCCGCTCTAATAAACTAAAACTAAACATATATTCCCTCTAGTCATAAATATAAACAAATTTGACTTTTTAGTATATTTTGTAGAAATAATGTCAATCAAGGACAATTATTTCTTCAATTGAAACGTACCTTAAGGTAAATGATATAAAATATAACAGCCATAGGTTACTAAACTCCATATTTAATTGTCATTAGTTTCTTAATAATGATATTCATTATTAAGATTTTGGCAGCAACAAGAATTTACATATATACATATATATGAGTGTGGATGTCTAGAAAAGGGGCTAGAGAAGAAATGGTTACTCTCCTTTGATCTTCAATAATTATGGGCATTGTTTGTGAGGCTCCAACGTGTTGGCCTCGAGTGCACAGGTTAGGTTCAGACATGTAGTTGTGTAAACCTTGAGGAGCAAAACTGGATATTGAGTTGCATCAGAGGTCCATTGGAAATTTGCTTTCATTGCAGCGGTTCTGTCCACGATACAACTCGATCATCTATCTTTTCTAACTAATTTTACTCTTAATATTTCCAACACATTTGACTCTTAATGTATCTGACTATAATATGAACCAAAAACATCAATAGTTTAATGTATAAAAAAAGTCAAATTTACTTATATTTGTGGTCGGAAAAAGTATGTATAAAAAAAGTCAAATTTACTAGGGATTATTTTCAGCAGCAAAATCTGCAAGAAATAAGCATATTTCTAATAGCGTTAATAATATACTTATCAACTAAAACTTTTAGTCTAAAACTATATTTAACACTTTTTTTTTTATCCTAATAACAACCTTTCACAAAAAATGAGTGTTCATCAGCTTAACACCTCCCTCCCACAATTCTAATGCTCATAGGATCCTTCCTTCCTTCCATCCATAGTGAGGAAGAATCACATTCTTTCCTTCTTTGATCTTCTTTTTTACCCTTTATTCCCTTTAATGGTTCTCTGAGCATCCATGCTTTCACATGCATACTAAAATGAAAAGGAAGGGGATGGAAAAAGAGGAACACAATTGATAAGACACTTGCAAATAAACCAAGAAGCATTCGTCACTCGTAGCTTAACTTTGTTTGTCTTTGTCTTTGTCTCTTTGTTTTTCTTGTCCAGTTACTTCACTAAACAAGCAAAAAATAATGTTCTATATATGATTGTGCTCAAAACATAGTGTTTTGGAGGGACAGTTTCAGTATTTTGCAACCCGATAATACCCTACTTGCGGTGTTGGATGTCACCTCACCCACCATCACCTACCCACACCTTTCAACTTAAGACCACAACATTGATTTGGACAATCCATATAATAAAATTAACAATTTCATACTAAGCGCCGAAATAGCATAGCAACAAACCAAGTAGAACTATGCCCTATTCATTGTACCCAAAAAAGAACTATCCTATCCATAATTATAAAACTTATGCTTAATTTTTATTACATCCGGTCCTAAATATAAGAAAACTTTTGTTTTTTAGGTTCATGGAATGATTGATGTATTTGGTTCATAATATAGCCCAAATACATCAATCATTCTATGAATCTAAAAAGTAAAAAGTTTCTTATATTTAAGACCGGAGGGAGTATTAGTTAAAAGTACCGTATGAACAAAATTATTAGGTCTTTTTGTATGTACTCCCTTTCCTTCCGTTCAAAATGGTGTCATTTAAATTTTTTGCATGAAATATAATTATTATGTTAAAAGAAAAATATTTTAATTATGGATGATAATGGGTAGTGTCGGGTACAAGTTTGACACTACCTAAACCCGAATTCAAAATGACCACTCAAATCCGAACCCAAATGACAATCGGGTGACAAAATACCACTCAAATCTATGCCCATTAGGTTCGAGATTGTCCCACCCGAACTCGAACCCGAATTTACATTAACAAAAGTAAAAAAAAAATACAGTAAATTCAACGAAATTACGGTCTACAACATGTTAAAGGAAATTGTAATAATTAGAGGGTGGAAATAGAAAATGTTCCATTAAAAGTTGAAAACAATACTCATTTTACAACTAAAGAAGTATAAATAATCTTTAAAAATATACCGTTCGTTGAGAAAAAAAAGTGCGGCTGTAAAGAAATAAAGAGTCAAGATCCATCAAAAACATGTGTCAAACTTAACATATTTATCCTATAATCTCTGCGTCTCAATTTAAATGTTTTAGTTAACCACTTCACACACTTTAAGAAAAATGTGTAAATGAAATGGAGAGAACAATATTTTTACATAAAATACCTCAACATTTTATTGATAATAAACATTGAAATACTAAAAATGAGATTCCTTAGTTTCTTTATTGTATTTAATAATCATTACTACTATAAAGTAATAAGGTAAAATAGGAAAAGACAATGTTATAAATAGCATAAGACAATTATCGTGGAACAAACAAATTTGATAAGTAAGTCATAGAGTATTTTGAAAAGGAGGGAGTAAAAAATAATTTGTAGGAAATACGAGTTTTTATAAATTCAATCGTTGAATCAAAACGTTATTAATACAAGTATTTACATAATGTAAATTTGAACTAATCCTAACTCGATTCTAACTAATCAATATGTTAAGTGATAATCATTTTAAGTTATAACTTATAAATATATTCTCAACCATCTCTCATTAATTAGAAGTGAGACTCTTGACACATTTTAAAATCAAAATTTTTGGTTTCTCAACTACTCCGATCCAAATTAAAATTTTTAACTAAAACGGATAAATTAACTTAACCGAATGAACAAAGTATGTTTAGTTTAGATGAGAGTTTCCATGTAAGTCCTTTTGATATGAATGTGATGATGACGAAGGCCCACGTTGGCCAATAAGATATGAGTAAAAAAGACAGATGGAAAGGCTGACAATAAAATTGAAACGGTAATAAAACAGTGTTTAGATGTTGAAGTGTCTGTCTGTGTACTCTGTACATCAAAGGGACCCTCCAAATTTAAAGCATCACTGACTAAAAATCCTACACCATTAGGTGCATCCCTATTTACTGCACTGCATTACAATATTGTTTGTAGAACCCAAAAACCTAACAAATTCAATTGAAACGTCTCCTTCTTCCCCCTTTTTCTTTTCTTTTCTTTTCCCCCTAGAAATTTGGCCAAGACAAGACATAGCCACAAAGGTAAAATAACCATAACTAAAATATCGAGTAACAACAATTTTATTGATAAATAAATATACACTCTTGTCAATTGTCACTATTATAAATAAAAAATAATTTTTATATATACTCTTTCCGATAACATATATAAATAAATGTCATTTTTTTAAAATATATCCCAACTTTTTTTACATTATCATGTTTGTATCGGTTTCCAAGATAAAAGTAGAGATAAAATTAAAAAATATGTTTAACTTAAATGCATTTAGACATTTTTTTAAAAGAAATATTTTTTTTGTAAATTTAATTATATACTGTATAAGATAAAATCAGATCAGAGGGAGTATTAAATATGTGATTTATCTGTTTTTTTTTTACCAAAATATGTGATTTATCTGTTATTAAATCTATAATACATCACTTCAAAAAAATCTATAATACAACAACTATAGTCAAATTATTTTTTTATTTATGATAATGATCTGAATATGTAATTAAAATTAAAATAAGAATAATAATTCCAGCAAATAAAAAAAAATCAATCTAAAGTGAGTTGACAACAATAATAAATTAATAATCACTCCTTGCATATTAACAACGGTAACAAACAATTATATAAAAAATCAACGGTAATAAGCAAATAAAAGTAGTAAATAAATAAATTAAACAAAAAATAAATAATTAACAATAACAGCGATTTAATTAATTCGAGTATCACTAAGCTAACAGATTGAGCCGTGTAGCCAATATCACCACCAAACAACAACAATAACAACAACAACAACAACATGATAACAAATCAAAAAGCAAAACAACATAGGAAAAAGAAGAAGAAGAAAAAGTACAGAATCGCTGTTTGAGTACACCATCTTTGACATAAGAAGAAACTAAGAACACCCATTTGCCTTAGAACAAATCTGCAGTAAAAAAGGAAACATTGTTGGATCTCATAAGCTGTTGCAGCCAAAGGCAAAAACATAACCATATTTAGCTTCTGCTTCTTCAGTTTCTTCCAAAGACACTCCTTTTGTGTTTGTGGTACCATCATTAATGGTATAGTTGGTTACAGAGAAGGAGGGTGTAAAAATGAAAAGATGAGAAAAGGGGGGTGCATGTTTTGTTTGTATTGGGAGAGGGGGGTTAGATTAGAACTTAGAAATTAGTAGAATAGATGATGAATGAAGATGAAATTGTCGTAAGAGAAGAAGGCAAGAAATGTGGATGTGTTGAAAAGGGTGTTTGTTTTTTCAAGAAGCTAGCTAGCTGATGCTGCAACTCTCTGTCTGTACAATGGCTGTCCCACTGTGATTGTCTGTCCAAAACATTATGTAATCAAAATATCAAATGAAATGTGGTCTAACACTCTAACTATAGACTATAGTACTAGTAATAATAATATAATAGTACTAATAATTTAATTTAGTAATAATAAATGTGGGAAGAAAGAAGAGAAGAAAATGGAAAATGGAGTAAATTAATTGAGAGAACAAAAAAAAGAATGGTTGGTGAATGCTTTTTTTTTTATGTGTGTACGGTTTTGGGGTGATAATTTAATTCTTGTGCTGCTTTTGGGTTTGGTTTAAGCTATTCCACAAATGAAACTTCCTTCTTTCATTGAGAAAGCTTTAATCTAATCTAATTAGACATCAGTAATGCTTTTATTGTGTATTTGGTTACCCCAGAAGACCAGATTAGCTAGATTTGCGCAAGCAACCTCTGTCGTCCTTTTAATTTATTCATTCATTCCAGGTCTACCCTTCCTCAATCAACATAATTCCACTTTTGTCTTTATTGCCTTTTCCTTCTTGTAGGGCTATCAATTTTGGCCCCAACTAATCAATGGGCTGATCCAATATCCTCATATTTATATCATCCTTTAAATTAATTTGAAGTTTAAAAACATTATTTATATTCTTTTTTTAGTATCAATTTGATCATTTGGGTGCGTTTGATGTGCTAAAAAAATAAAAGATTGGACATAACAACTTCAATTGTGTTGTATTTGATTTTGAAACTGGACAAACTGGAGGCCAAACGACCGAACAAAAACAAATTTTCTTATTCTCCACTGAACTACGGGGCAACTTTTTCTCATCAGTATAAATTGTCTAAAACATTAAAATAACTTTTTTCCACCAAACATCATACAAGAATTTTTTTGTTTGCATACCATAAACTTTTGTCCTGTGTTGTTATATGTCTTGTACTGTTTTGTTCGGTATTTAAATTTTACGGATCAAACAAACCCTTTGTGTTTAAAAACATCAGCAATGTTTAATCAAACTTCATTTTTCATATACATGTGTTATCTATAGTCATATTTTTTTTCAATGGCTCTGAACTATTCAAAATTACATTTTCAATCAATTAAAAGATACTCCATTCATTTCAAAATAAATGTCATAATTGACCAATTTATGTATGCCAATGCACATTTTTAATCACAAATATCTTTAATTATGTATTATAAAAAATTCTAAATATTTTACATTTTAAAAATATTCATCAAGACAAATTGAACAACATCGTATATGCTAATATTTATTTTTGTATACTAATAGAAATATATGATCAAAATATTTATATGAATAATGCTCAGATAACTCAAACAAAACAATACTTATTTTAAAACAGAGGAAGTAACAACTATTCCATTGTAATAACCATTACAATAACTCATCTATTCTAAGATTGTGATCTAGTTGTCGTCAACTGAGAGTCTAATTTTAGTGTGTAGAGTGATCTTTACTATTTCTCTAACATACTAATCAAATTTATTTTAGGCAAAATAAGCAAGTATACCATGAGAAAATGTTTACATTGTTGTCTCAACTTTAATTCCTAGGATAATTTTATTGTTAATTTAAGTATATAAACATCGAATCGAATGATATACAAGTATAAGTCTATATAGAATTACCATGTGAACAAGTACCCTAATATTGCAGTAATAGTTAATCAAGTACACTAAAAATAGACTTTTCTTTCACTGGAAAAATAGGTTTTAATTTTTATTTTTTTAAAATTATCTTGATCTCCTTAATTCTCAAGACACCCATTAGCAAAATTTCCACAATTGTTTATTTTCATGTCAAAGAGAGCTGTGTAAATCTACACCATTAAAACTTCATACATTTGTTCTTTTTTTTTTTTCTAAATATTTTCACTCTCTCTTTCTCTTTCAACATGTGGCTGCAATTCCCCAAGAGGAATTTCCATGGAAGAAAATTCACTCCACATTTTCCATATTTGAATTGATACTGAATGAGTAGGACATAGTTTGACACAGTAGTGAATACACTTAGGATAAAAATTCAATTTGGATTGAAAGTTGGTCCTTGATAGTAAGAGTAGGATCATGATATGATGATAAAGAACAGCAAAAGACAAAAAGTGTGAGGAAAAAGTCAGATATGAGAAAAATAGAATTAAGAGTAGCTTTTTCTAAGGGTAAAGAAAATGTAAGGGAGAGGTACCTAAAGAGAAAAGTAAGACAGCTCTTAACCCAAGATAAGTTTCAATACATAACAGGAATCTCTCATATCACACGGTTCTAGTTGAGAAGCTTTTATCTCAAACAAATAACCATATAAATAAAGGTGAAAGTAATGTGAGAAGAAAACCAGTAAGTGTAAGGTGTAAAGGTTGCTTGCCAAATTAAAGGACACACTGTCCCACGATACTTTATTTCTTTCTCTATCAAACATTTTTCTTTTACTACCATATTAGTATATTATTGTCATTGATATCAAATTTCCATCGCCGTTTAATAGTAATTGATATCCATTAACGAATTTGTGTATATAAAGTTGATTCTCTTCTTTCAACTAATTTTTCTATAACTATGAGTTGAATTGTTAAGCATTCATTAAACCGTTAATTATCGATCTGTTTAACCGACTCAAAACTCTTACTACTTGAATTAATCTTTTGTGAACTAGAGTGGTAAGAGTTTAACCGACTCAAAACTCTTACTATTTATTTGAAAATATGGAAGAAATTAATTTGAGATTCTAGAGTGTTTTGTGTTTTTTTTTTTGGCGAAAGTGGTTTCAATTGTGCTGAGGTATTGAAGAAAATGGAGGCCCAGCCCAAGATATCAATTGCTTTCCTCCACAAACTTCAAGGCCCACAATATCAATCACTCGCTATACTGACTACATCAACATTGATTAGTGATTACATCAACATTGATATAGGCTTGCTTCCTACCAGGCTACCACAAAAGAAAATAAAATAATAATTAGTGTTGAGATAGTATATTTTATTTATTTATATAATTTGTGTTAATTTGACAATCTTACCGGATAAAAGAGACACCATCAAAGTGAGTTCGCACTCTAAATTGCAAATTATATTTTCAGATATTGGAATTGAGTCCAAAAAATTGTCACTCACACACACACACACACTCAAAATAGGATTGTACACAATATACATATAGGATCGAATTAGGTTCCATCAAATTCGTTACAGGTCCAGTCAAATATTTATGTTTTTATATGATAAAAAATACACAATTATTCAAGTCAAACATAAACAAACATAACCTCGCCACTTGTGTAATATTGGTTTGGGGCGTGACATTGTAATATTAGAAGAAAAAAGGTTAACGATGAAAATTGGTGACAAAAAAGAAGAAGAAATTATTCTCTTATTCTTCTATGAATTTAAAGAGGGAGTTCAAACTTTCACCTTAATTAACTTTGACCATATATCATATTACTATAGTAAGATTAAATATTCATGAAATCAAATTTGATACAATTAGTTCACATTTGAATTTTCTCAATGATAACTTATTTCTTCTAAAAGCTTAAACCCTAATTAAGTAAATTATAAAGGGTATCATTCTTATAAAAAAAACATAAATGAAAAAATCAAATAAATAAATAAAAAACGTTACTTTTTTTTTTCTTTCTATTTTATCTTTAGGAGTGAGTTATAAAATATCAGCACCCTCAAAGTGGAACATAGGCACAATGGAGTTGAGGTCATCCAACATAGTACTATCATTGAAATCTTCATATTCAAAGTAAGTTTGAATGTCAGCAGGAAATGCACATTGTGACAATTGATCAGACTCCAACGTTGTTGACACATTGCTGGTTGACATAGATGCCATTTCCACCATTTCTTTAAACTTAGATGATTGAAGCAAAAGCTCTAGAGCCGACGTGGCACTAGTTGGTCGAGGTTGAACCAATGTGGATTCATCAATAGTATTATTATTGAGTGATAATATTTCATTGTCTATGAGGCTAAATTCCAATTCTTCACTAGAGTTTTGGTCATTGGTTGTAGTATAGTTAGAGTTAATGTCACAAAGATTAATATTAGACTTGTTATTATCGTTGTTGTTATTGTTGGGCTTAAGCCACTTAATATAACGACTGAGATCAAAATTCGTAACGGCATTAAGCCCACGGTATTCAATCGCTGCCATGTCATAAGCTGTAGCTGCTTCCTCTTGGGTAGCTGCAACATTGATTAAATTGACCTTTGTATAAGTAAATCATCAATTTAAATGACAAATTTAATTATGATATGAGAAATTGATAAGTTAACAAATAATAGTGGTATAAGCACTTGTGAAATTTTAGGTTATAACTCATATGAAAGTATTTGGTCAAACAATATCGACATTGTTGGTTGATATACATTATGAACCTTCAATATTTTGTTTTATTCTCTTACTTTTTGTTTTTTTGCATCAAAGTAAACATTAGTTTATTAGGCTTCATGTGATCATGTCACATCTTCATGTGACCATGTACATTGAATGTGACTGGTTTTTATTTTCCATACATAACCCATGCAAAACCATACTATAGATCAATTGGTCAATGAATAGAAGCAATTCATTGAATGTCACTTTTCTAAGGTCTTCCTTTACAATAATTGCAAAATCATTTCATTTGAAGTTTGAGACAGAAAAGGCATGCACACCCACCTAAATTTAGATTGTTGTACCTAGCTAGCTATTTAATTTTATATTAAGTCATAATTAGAGTAAAGAACGTCTGTCAGGATCACACGTTCACACCGGACATGTAAAAAGTATTGCTCTCTAGTTTGTTTGAGTTATATCTTAGATACAAATAAAAAAGTAAAGAACATTTTGCGTATCATACGAGCATTTATACATATACACTCTAAGATCACTGATTTTAGATCGAATACGAGACATGATTTTGAACTTACCATAGGTTCCGAGATAAAGATACTTATTGCCAAAAACTTTGCCAATCCGAGCCTCCCATCTTCCATTATGATGATGTCTAGATCATTATTTGAAAACAAGATTTGTTAGTAAACTTTACTAATTGATCCTTAATTATCCTAATTAAGAATGACAACATTCAAATTCTAATAGTATGTACTATACATGTATGCATAATATACCTTGCAACACCTCTGTATTTAGAAACTCCACGAGAAAAACCACTGCTCTTCCTGCATTTTTTTAATTTAATATAAAAGTTACATAAGCTACTATTCATTTTTGTAAAATTATTCTTGCTCATATAAAAGAAATTATGCTTGATCAATACCTCCTTAAGGATCCAATATACTCCTCCCTTGATTGACTCTCCATTTCTATAAGTTCTTTTTGATAGTTTGATAACTGCAATGTGAAGATTAAATTTAATTTAATTTTCTGAACTATTTAATTAATTAACCTCTGATGCATATAATAATAAAAGTGCTTCTGAATTTAAGTACCGGAAAATTAATAATGGTATCTTGACCCCAATATTTCAATGCTGCTAGATCATAAGCATGAGCTGCTGTCTCCTCATTATCATAAGCACCTGAAATTTCAACAACATGAACAATTGCTTAAGTACTAAGTACTAACTTAAATTGATTATTTTGGTGTCATTGTGATTATGGTAATAATCAATTTCAACATATGTATATGTACGTACCAAGATACACTGCAACAATTAATTATAAAGATCACCACCATAGGATTGAAATGCCACATGAAAAGAAAATTAAAACATTAGCAAACTTCATCAAACATTTATCAATTGTTGAAAAAAGAAAAAGATCAAAAACCAATAAAATTACCTTGTCTTCCTTTCTTGTTCTGAGACTCATTCCAACAATTCTTGTCCCACAAATGAGCTTCATATCGACCTGTCCATCGGTGCCTGATCGATGGCAAACATAAACTTAGTACGTAAGCTATTAATTCAGAACGGTGTGTACAATTTTCAACTTTTAAGCATAATTAAAAGAAAATAATCGGCAAAATTACCTGGTAACTCCTCTATATATTGAGCTGCGTTGAGGCGGAGTAGTTCTAGGAACACTTTTCCTCGTCCGTTTCGCCTTAGTGGTGACAGTGTTACTTGCATTTAGATTATTGTTATCATTGCTTGCATTTTCTTTCTCTATCTGCTTCTGCGATTTTTTCGCCATTTGAAAAAGAAGTTGCACTTAAAGATCAAGATGTGTATACTAAAGAATCAAGCTAGCTAAGATATGTATACTTATATAAAAAAAATTAATGGTGCATTAATATGAAAAAAGAAAAATGTAGTATAAAAGTTATAGTATAGTGTTTGGGGTGAAGAAGATTTTAAAGGGATGGGCTAAGGAATGGGGTTAGAAAAAATAATGCTGGCAGAAATGAGATAGCCGGCTAAAAGATGGTTGTATGTGGCCGTCTGTAAAATCGGCTCTATGTTAAATTCTTTCTCTATTGTCTTCA
This sequence comes from Trifolium dubium, assembly GCA_951804385.1. Lineage (NCBI taxonomy): Eukaryota > Viridiplantae > Streptophyta > Magnoliopsida > Fabales > Fabaceae > Trifolium > Trifolium dubium. Next base: position 35,652,857 of record OX638073.1, read on the forward strand.
CTTCAAATTTCTGTGATGTAGCTGTCAATAACTTTCTTAATCTGTTTTATATGCCTTTTCATTTGTAAGCTTAATAACTTTATTCTCTGTTTTCTACCTCTCATAAACAAGTGTTTTACAATTTTTTCTTTGTTTTTAACCTTTTTTATATTTCCATGATAAATAGATGGGTTCCTACACTAGTTTCTTCTTTCTATTCATTTTTAAATTATGTATGTAGTACGTATGTATAAAGTTGTTCACCAAATTTGAAATAATTAATTCAATGGCCACTAAAATGGGTGACACTATGAGTATGTTAATTTGATATCATTTATGTATTAAGACAGATTGGAAAAGCTATATTTGTTAAGATTAACATATTGTTGTATGTCTAAAGAGAGTAGGTAAAATTTTAGAAAATAATAAAGAGCACATAAAATGTGCATTATTTTTTTTTGTTACCAAAATATAAGTACGAAGTTTTCACCGGTGATGATTAATCTCCGGAACAAAGTGCATTATACTCCCTAATATGACTGAAATATTTTTTCCTTTTATTTTTTGTCAAAAACATTTTCCATTTTGGTTATTTGAAGAATTTAAAATTAAACAGTAACATGAAGTGTTAATGCCCAAGTACTTTAGACAATTTGAAGTGTCAACGCTCAACAGTCCCGCCCCATATGTAGGTGTAACTACCTTATGTGGAGGATTAAAGAGGATGGATATCTTGGTTTAGTTTTAATTTAGGGGCCATCCTCTTCTTCTACCATTTCTGACCATTCTATGAGTATGAACTATGAAGTATGAACTTTAATGTTGGTGGGGCCTCAGAATTATATCATGTATCAGTACTTACATTTACTACCACCTCTCACAGTGAATGAACAAAGAATTGGACATCTATATCTATATATACTATACAACTATTCCAATAATTCTTGACTAAATGGTCGTGAGTTTGATATATGTAATTTATTTAAGAGATAATTCTTGCTCACACATTATGTGTCTCACAAATTTTTCTATAAATATTACTAATAAATGACGGTGAAAAGTTCAAGGTGGACTATCTACATGCATTGATTAGTCACAAGTAAACAAAATATGCATTAATTATCACCCAAAAATGGATATATACATTAATTAGTCATGCTTCAGTATTTAGGAGATACTTTTGGCAAGCAAAGCATGCCTCCTTTTCAAACACAATCCTAATTGTTCCAGTTGGTTACCTAGATCACCTAATAATAAAGAAAATCCAATTAACAATAATAATTACCAGATTGTAGTACCTACTACTAATACTAGTTTTTCCCCTCTTTTCTTTTAGAGCTGGGTCCTTTGTAGTTAATACTCTATAATTTAAAATACATTGCGTACTTGACCATATAAGCAGTAGATTAGATTATATTCGTAGTATGTTGTTTTACTAACCAATCTGTGTATTAAGTTGATAATAATTATAACTAATAATCACCTTCAAAAGCAGAGAATCCTAGTATTTTAGCTAAGAACAGAGTCCACATAGACATTAGTTGGTGCCGTGGTGGTTTAAAGTAAAATGATTATGATATCATGTGAGACTGACTGATATTATAGAACTATGGAGGAAGGTACTCATTATGACAATTGTTGTCAAACGAAAATACAATGTTGTCATCCTTATGACAATTGTAACTACTGTGTACAAATATAATTCACAAATGATTGTTTCTTATACTTCGATTACATTCATAAGAGAGGTTCTGAAGTGGTTTTAAGGAAGTTGACAGGATACAAATAAATTGTTCCTCACCTCAAACTTGACGGGTTCCAATTCATTTGTTCTTATTATTGTTGAGAAAATTGGTGGCCAATATCATGTATCATTAGTAACTACAGATTGAAGTATTTGGCTTGTGCATTAGTCGTCCTTCAAAAACTTCAAATCTATTATAGAAGTTCTAACTCAACTAGCAAAATGCCAAAATTATTAGGCCGGACGTCGTGACCCGAGTTTGAACCCGAGACCTCACAATTATGTGTGAATTTAATTTCAGTGGATTACCACTTCATCTAAAACAAAACAAAAAATTCATATCTAATAAATGGAGAATCTGCATCATTGTATAATTGTAACATGCAAGCACAGTATCAATCAGTTTACATTGGAATTGATACTATGCTATAGCTCATAATTATCGCACCATTTTTTTTGTTGCAACAGAAAACTAATTAGGCCTATAATTCGTCAATGCATTCTACTGATATCAGTCTCCATATTTACTTTTTGAAAGCAATACAATCATGTGGTTCAATTGAACCATGGTCAG